>CM074301.1:0-1347500 GCA_037194245.1 Opsariichthys bidens | reverse complement strand
ATGCGAAAGAGGAGTAAATTCGGTATTTGCATGTGACTTTCTGTGCGTCCATATTGTCGAGCCCTGCCCCGATACCGTCTTCTGTGTTCTGTGATGTGTCAGTACTCTTCAGTAGAGACTATTTATGTCTGCCTCAGACTTAAATGAAAGGGTATTTGTATATGCAATAGTAGGTACCTCAGGGTAAGGGCTGACTGTTGAATGTAAGCTGCTAAAGACTTAGTATAGACTACTGCTTGTGACACTATGTAAGCAGCTCAAACAGACTCAAACACATACACGCAACAATTCCAAGCATTGTGGAAATACCTAAGAACTATTTGTGCTTGAACTTAAGTAAATGATTTGATTTACCTTCAGCCCATTAAATTAAAACACATTGAGAACAATATCAAAGAAGATTTTCCACTGCGATATTCAGGAAGTGAGCCTAGTGATTGGACAAATAGTTTAATATCTGATTGCATATGAAACAAAAGCTTCTTTTTAAAGATATTGGCACTAAACTGGTTATTCTCAATATGAAAAACAGCAACAGGCGTTTGAGGAATAGGCAGACGTCTGATGCTGTAGTGTACATGACCTGGGATGACCTGACTGTGAGCACTGTGGGATTAGTTTATAGCTAAGAGAGTTGAGCTTAAGCAAACATGTTCTGTTTTAACACTGCAAGCATGAGCAGCCTGTAAGTGAAGCAGCAGCGTTACTGAAACAGCAGGCTCGTGTCAGCCTGCTCTCATGATTAATATGTAGGTATCAATGCATATCTTTTTCAGGTGCAAAACGCACATATTTGTATGTTTTTGCAGATACTGAAACTTACAACATGGACATGTAGGCAACATTTAAACGC
Source organism: Opsariichthys bidens (assembly GCA_037194245.1). Classification (NCBI taxonomy): domain Eukaryota; kingdom Metazoa; phylum Chordata; class Actinopteri; order Cypriniformes; family Xenocyprididae; genus Opsariichthys; species Opsariichthys bidens. The sequence goes on along the minus strand of CM074301.1, from coordinate 1,346,647 downwards.
AAACATTATGTATTTACAGCTAAAGAAACGTCAAATATCTTATGAATTTGAGTTTTACGAACGAACAAAACCATTTTAAAGAGAAAAAGAATATATAAAACGTAATGGAGTGAAACGTGTAGGCAGGGCCGGCACGTGAATATAGGCGAACTAGGGCGGCGGCAGCACAGTCAGGGCGGCAAGAATGAGGGATTTCGCTTTTAATTTACCCGATTAGTTATTCTAAATCTAAATGATCTTTTCTTCATTCTGCCAAGTACCAAAACCTGCCCCAACCAAGAGCGGCAAATGGGTCTTATCTGTTGATTTCGCAATGGCCAATCGGAGATTATTAAGTTAGCGCTGAACAAAAACCCCGGTGAGTGGACTGTCTGCATGCTCACAAATCCTCTCATAATAACAAACAAATTTTAGACATTATGTAAATCAGAGATTTAGACAACTTCATGTATTATAACAGAACTTTGTGAGATCGCGATAAAGTAGCCTAAAGTGACAGCTTTTGAGTGATTATTGAGGGGGCGCTCTTTGTGTGCTTTCTGCCATGCCAAATCCCTTGTACAGTAGCCTGTGCTTATTTTTCTGTTAAAATTAACTGCTTTGTGAACCAGGAGTGTTTATGCTGGGCTGTGTAGGTTGTGCGACGACACGTAAATTGAAACTGTTACGAGGAAATGAATGTGTTTTTAAAGGAACTTCAGCCTTCCCTTGAAGTTCACCCTTCGCCTTCATGTGTGAGAGAAAGTGGAGGAGAGGTCACCTTTTTGTGTGCGTTATATATGCCATATATTTATATAGCCTCTGTTTATTATAAGTTAAGTTAAGTCGTGACATATTGTCAAGTATGGTGACCCATACTCGAAATTGGTGCTCTGCATTTAACCCATCCCAAGTGCACACACACACACACACACACACACACACACACACACACACACACACACACACACACACACACCCGGAGCAGTGGGCAGCTATTGCTACAGCGCCCGGGGAGCAATTAGGGGTCAGGTGCCTTGCTCAAGGGCTCCTTAGTCGTGGTATCGAAGGTGGAGAGAGTGCTGATCACTCACAATCCCCACCTTCAATTCCTGTCGGCGTGGGAATCGAACCAACAACCTTCATGTTACAAGCCCAACTCCCTCACCATTAGACCACGACTACCCCTAGCTGTGCACGCGCAAATGAGGGGATTTCAGGTGTACGAGCACCGCTTGCACGTCATCGCTTCACCACTACTAAAACTACCAGTGATGTGCCGCTTTCGTGTGTCTCTCATTGAAAATTAACTGGACTTGTGCTTTTTCGCGTCCCGTGACTGTCTTTATGTCGAAGTAGGCTACTGCCGGCCCATATCAGCAGCCCAACAGGAATTCTCCTGAATCTTCCAGGAGATACTCTTACTATATTATATTATATAATACAACATGCATACAGCAAGAAAAAAAAAGTGTAAATTTATTAATAAATCAATAAACAAAATCTGCAGTCTTTCACATGCAGCTCAAAGATCAAGTTTAATTGTGAGTGTCTTTTGCCTTGAGCGGCAGATGAGCTTGAGTTGGCCTTGTGTGTAGGTAGTAGTGATGTTCGATTCTTGAACGAATCGCTCCTTTGAGCCATTTCTCAGGAAGTAATTGAGTAATCGAACTGAATCGAACTTTTGTTCCGGGTTGATGACTTAAGACGCACAACTGAAATAGCACGTCCGACGATACAATGCTGAGGGACGTACTGGAAATATGTTTATTATGACTACTGTTATTAAATAACATTTTATTAACTGTAAAAACCTTCCTGTTGAGAAATGTTAATACATTTTGAAATATTTTATTGTACATGCCGATTATATTTTAATTTGTTGAGTGAAGTCAAAATCAAAATAATCAAAAGAGTTTATAAAATTGGTTTATTCTATATACTTTCGTCATGTAGAACACGTTTGTGCATCAAATGTGTGCTGTAGTTGCGAATCTTATCCAAGATGCTACTCAATATAGGGCCGTCGTATCCGACATAAAGGATCCGCGAATGAAACTGTGACTACAAACCCCATTAGCTGGAGTAAATGAAAGGCAATAATAAGCAATATGCGTTCACACAAATAACTTTTTATTTGAATGCTTCAATATGCATTGACACAAATGACTTTATTTGAATGATTCATTAATATAACAGGACATTGAGTTGTTAGAAAAAGAAATTGTGACATCATTGCATGATGATGTCAGGAACCTATGAATCGGCTTTTTATCTGTCAAAAAAGAACCGGTTCGCGTAAATGAGTCAGACTTTGCATCACTAGTAGGAAAATGACACTTTCAGTAACAATATAGCATTACAAATATGTTGAGATATTAATTCCTGCACAAATGCAAACCACCCAAAACATGGCCTTTTGGAATCTGTGACGAAGCAGATGAGCGCCAATGAGCATTTGTTATCTCTGCCGTAAATTGTGTTGTTAAGCTTTAAGCTTCCTGTGGATTGGATTCAAAAGGATTCTAAAGATGTGGATTACAGCGCACAAATAAAATTGATTACTTTACGAATTGATGTTGCGTTTTTGCCGTATTTTATGTTTCTATTGTCAGTCACAGCATAGGACTATAATGAGAAAAGGCCGTAATATTTAAAAAACTAAGAAATATATTGTAATTGTCACCATTATGTTCTGTTTAGTTCTGTCAACTAACTTCTAGTTTGTTTTCATTCCCCACGTTTCTTTGTATTTGTTTTCACGCCACGGATCAGTCACCATGGACACTAACGGTAATCATCACAGCTGTTTGTGTTTTAGTTAATCATCACTGTGTATTTAAGTTCCTCCCTCTGTTGTGCCCAATGTCGCAGGTTGGTTTGTTTGTTAAGTTATCTTTATCATCCTTTTCTTCCTTGAACGTTCCCATTACAGTACCGTCGGACTGTAAAATCAAAATCAAGGATTTAACAATTAAAAATGTTTTCTACTTTTAAAATGACTAAGACTACAATACTAATGTTTGTCTTAATTTCTTACTTTTCGTACTTAAAGCTTGTGAGATAACATTACTACAAGCAGACACCCGCCCTTTCTCACACCCTTTAACACAAAAAATCAAGTTCTAACTCATCTCCCAATCTCCAGATCTCCTCTCCATTCACTCACCTGTGTGTTAACAGAATTTAGCCTAAGGTTAGTTCTCATCGACCGGTCAGTTCCCATGTGGGGCGTGTCATAGTGAGGTAATTTGCAATGATAATGAAAGTTGCAACTGGCAAGCCTCTGATGACAACAAAGAACAGTCATTGTGGGTAAAATTGGATTTTGAACCACAACAGCGTCATTAAATAGATGCATTAGGTTTGAGAAAAAAAGACATCATGAAAGAGAAGAAGAGAGTTATGCAGAGACATATTGGCTAGATGTTGAAAGGTGTGAATACATCGGCGATGAATAGTCTGTTCTTTTCAGGTAGACTTCAGCACACACTGGCACTCTGCTTACATCTTTAAGACTCAGATTGAGAGAGGGAGTCAAACCAGTTGAAAGCCAGCAGCTGCGAACATTGAAAAGAGATGGATTGAAAAAGCCATAGAACGATGATGGGCTGGTCTCACTGGCCCATTTTCCAGCTTCTGTTCATTTGTGAGTCATTGCTACTACAAACAGTGTGTTTGTTTCCCTGCCAACACACTGCATGCCAGGACAACCGACATTGATGGACAAAGAACTACACACTGACATGTAATATTAAACTAAGGAGTTATTCAAATCTAAACTGCACGACCGACCTACATAGTAAAAAGGAAGGGCTGTTTAACAGGACACCAGAGCATTGATTTATTTGTAACGATTACATATTAAACAAGTATTATGTTTTTTCCTTTTTCTATGATAGGACAGTACAGACAGGAAGCAAAGTGGGGGAGAGAAGGGGGACAGGATCGAACTGAGGTCTCCTGAAGCCCTGCGGCGTGGTATGTTGGCGTGCTGCCCATGAGACTATTGGCATCGCCAATAAGTGAGTTTTTTAAAGGACGTTGGGAAAAAAAAACCCCCACAAAAGTTGTAGCGATGTAGCAACAGATATTTTCTTCCATATGTATTGCGACGTACATACGAGTGAAACGGATTATTGAAAAAGAAAAAAATGCGGGTGCAGACTTGATTCAATCAAAGTATTGGTTGTTGATTGCATGGAGGGAGATCTGAATGCGATCTTGCTGTTGATTGTAAGAAAGTGCCGGCTTTTACGAGGACACAATTATTGGAGATGTCTGGCATGCATCACCAGAAAGAGGTCACAGTAATGACATTTTAAAGGACACCTATTATTTTGTGTTTTATTTTACCTTCCTTTAGTGTGTAATAAAGCCAAAGTTACAAAGCACAAAGTTCACCCCAGAGGGAGTTGATTTCTCCAACAGAAAACACCTGCCTGAATCATCTTAACACTAAAAGATATATAAAATCTTAAAAGAATCGTCACAAACATGACGATAAAAAAGTGTTTCATTCCTATAGTGTGTGGACACCACAAATGAACAGATTCCATTCACAAAGAATCAGAGTTTTACTGTCTTGTGTTCGAGTTTGAGTTTTCCCTAGTCTGTTTAATTAGTTATTTCATTCACATACATCCTTTTAATTTTAAATCTTATTAAGCTCCTTTGTTTGCATGTATTTAGTCCCTGTGTTCTCCCTCACTTTTCGTCCGTTATTGTCAGGATTAATGTGTATTTCTCCTACGTTATTCCTGTATTTCTTTTTAAAGCCTGTGTCCTTGAAGTATTCCTCATCTTGAGAGTTTCTATTGACCACATTACGTGACACAGAGTCCTTAAGGTGAACATGGGAAATCTCGCAAAATCTCTCACAGTCAAACGTGACTTTTGGTGAAACAAGCATGGTGGACGATGTGCAAGAAGAAATGGTGATAAAAAGAAAAACTTGTAGTCTTGTAGTGTAGTCTGTGAGTGCCTTTAATTGTAGTCCTGCCACTATTTCTGTGCTGTAGCTTTGTCAATATGTAACTAATTGCCATTGCAAATAGCATAATCCCCACCTGCTGGCTACTTTATCTCAGCCTTAAGCAAAGGTAGTTATATATGACCAGGAATAGTTTATCACTTTTGTCACTGTGAGGGCAAAACATCATTAAATGGACTTCCAAAGGAAGAGGAACTGAAGAATCAGTGATTAAAATGCTTTTAGTCCTCTTTCCTTTTACTAACTACTGCTTTCTGAATTATGCGGTTCAATGCAGATAAGTGTGTTAAAGGAAAAATAACACAATGGTAACATCACATCGGAAAAGTTCATTGAAAAAAAAAAACTATCTTTCAAGGAGATCATCATTTTTGGGGGTCCGTGGCATTAAAAAGTTTAAAACCCCAAAATTTAAACTCTCATGATGAAAATCTGTACAAGCTTTATTGCTAATTGATGACCAAACACTGTTCAGGTAGTTAGACTGTTATAATCACCACGATTAATTCCCTTAACTTGTTGAACATCACGGGAAATTAAACCAATAACCCTTGGCACCATGTAGCTCATTGTGTTAATTAAGTGGCTCAATTTAATTTGTTTGTTTGGGTGTGAAGGAGAAATCTTTCACAGTGGAGCAGATCCATACTCGCAGACTTGCCTGGTCACCATAACGAACCAGGAAACGGCACGAATTCCTTTTTAACAGCGCTATCTCAGTGTGCATAGAGCAGGAATATGTCTTGACATGACACTGAAGGTGACAAAAAGATCTAGATTTGATATTTGTTTAGGGTTGTTATCTGAGAGCAGCTATTTACGTGTGACTCTGAAACAGGAAGGTCAATTACAAAACGTGAATAAGGAAACATCTGATTCTTTCTTCTTCAATGACAGTCATAAGGATCTGTCTAAAAGGAAGTGGAGTTGACCATTGCAGTTAGATTTGCAAACTTATTGACTTCTCTGAGTGACTTCTGAATAGGTCAACGCAGTTCATGACATTAATTGGATCACAAGTTCATTTAAATTGAAAGTCATTGCTTTCAATATAGTTTCCGTTTTTTGTTTGTTTGTACAAATGAAAAGATACTCCTTTTTTTTAAACATTTAATTTATTTATTTTTCCAAGTTAATGGCAATAGTCTACCAGGCAACACTCCGACATAGAGCGCAGCGCCTTTGGCGTCCTGGGTTTTCCGATCCCGTCCCCCTCTCTCTCCAGATTCTCTTCCTGTCAACTTACTGTGCAAAAATGAAATAATAAATATTTTCAAAAAATCCAAGGCGTATTGTTAGAATAATTTATTCTGGAAAAACATTTATATAAATAATTAGAATATTTAGTCATATTTTCAATTAGCTTTTATTTTTTATATTTTTAAGTTTTTGTTTTAGTAAAATTTTTTGGTAATTTGTGCTTTTGTCATTTTAATGAATTTTCATATTTCTATTTAGCTTTGATTTATTTTTATTTTTATTTCAGTTTTAGTTTTTGTCATTTCTACTTATATATTACAACTTATTCAGGCAACATGTCTAATTTCAAGGTAACCTTTTAAGTTTTTTCATGTAATTATGTATATTAATTTATTGGATTTCAGCCTCATTTCAACTATCGAAAACATGATTTCAATGTGCTCCTCCATTCAACCAATCAGATTGAGAAAGTTTTAGGCTTACAACCAGGTTTAGCTGCTCCTACATCAGTATTATTTAGCTATAATTTACCTCTGAATAGCCTACCTGTGGATTTTACCTGTGTTTAAATAATTTCTGACTGTTAGATTAAAGCCAGTTGTGATGTTGTAAAGAGGCGTATTTTAGTTCCTTCTGATGTTTAAAGATGATAAAACTACTTGTAGAATGTGCATGCTTGTTTGTGACAGGTTACAATGTCACAATTCAGTTGTTCAAATCAGAAATATGGGCTGGTTCTGAAAGATACGCAGACCGTCTCAGATGTGGACCAGCACTAATTTTGGTGTATCTCCAAACCTGAAAGAATATCTTGGCTTTGCTGAAACTTCAATGTGATTATGCTCTAATCTCTCAGGGCCACATTGACTTCAGTACTTTCTATCTTCCTGAGGCCTGACATCTGAAGAGGAGATACGAATTCTGATGTGCCCCCTCTGAAGGCTTCTTTCAGTGCTCCCCTCTCCTCTCTGTTCCACAGAGGGATTTATTACCCCTTTCATTAGTCCCACTGAGGAGAACGGCCACCATATGGAGGAAGTGACGGTCTTTGCTGAATCATAGTGTTGTCTTTCTCCTACTTACTGTGTCTTATTCTTTCTGTCCCTTTGTCTCTGTATAGAAGAGCTGTCTGTCTTATCTCCACTCCTCTGAGAGAGGAATCTGGTTAATTCTTTTCACAGAAGCTCTCTCTGTCCCCCAATATGTCAGAGAAAACCTGCTGGTATTGAGTTCACAGAGAGCAAACTGAATCCTTACATGACCGCCATCTCTGCGCTCTCAATGTTAACAGATCAAGTGTTCAGCCTGTCCTGCCTATAGAACATATATATATATATATATATATATATATATGTGTGTGTGTAATTTATGATGGCAATTCATCGACTAGATGTTATGTGTAAAGCTGCAGATAATCTGACGATTCATTAATCAGTGTTGATGTGAAAAATTCAATGAAATGTATAACTTTTAACTTGTCGTCGTGAATATTTTTGTCTCTTATGACAGCTTGTCACTTGGGCAACAATAATATACACCATCTAGGGGTTCTGAGCCTTATTTGTCAGCACTTATCTGGACAGCTTTCTTATATGACTAATACAACCGAACAACTAAAGATCGCACCCCAGCCTTTGAGGGATGCTTTGTCGAGACGATTTCCCGGCGACATGGAACTCCCAACGCTGGGCCTTGGGACAACACCAAGGTTTTTTCCAAATGGACTGGGAACGAAGGCACCTGTCCATAACCCTGATCATACAGAATGGGTTTCCCTTTTTGAACCCCTAGTTTTCAACCACCACTGTAGAGGCCTCCTGTGCAGAAGGCCAACGGGTATTATGTTGGACGCAGCTGCCATGAGCCCCACCACTCTTTGAAACTGCTTTACAGTGATGTCGTGGACTAACTTGACCATGGATACCATCGCCAGTATGGACTCAATACGTGCAGGAGACATTTGTGCCCGCATCGTAGTCGAGTCCCACACCACTCCCAGGAACGTCGAGGAACTCTGGGTAGGCATCAGCACGCTCTTTTTCGAGTTGAGTCTCTGTCCCAAGCTTTGAATGTGTCCTTGGCCACATCTCAATGCCAAACTGCCGTTTCTGGGCCGAGACTGGGCCAGTATAAGCCACTCGTCAATATAATTTAGCACACAGATGCCTTGAAGCCTCAGCGGGGCCAGGGCTGCAGCCGTGCCCTTGGTGAATAACTACAAAAGCGAATTTCTGTGTTTTAGTTGTCCTGCAACATGCTAATGTTGAAATGAATGAATATTTATTTCATTATTTAGGGGGTGATCCTTCCAAAGCCCATTTTTTTTTAACCTCAGTGACAAGAAGTAACAGGTGGGAGGTCACAAGTCACACGGCGGGGGCTCGGCAGGGTCAGAGGAGAAAAAGACTGATGGGACATGAACATTTGGAGCTTCTCAGCATGACAGTGTGTGAGAGATTATACACAAGGACGAAAGTGTGAGGAACAATAAAGAAATCGAGCCATGTGCTTTCGTGTTACGGTACAAGAAAACAGGAGGTGAGTGGGAGGACAGAAAAAAGAGAGGGACTGGGAACTGTATGGCTTTCATATCTGAATTTTTGTCTTGTTAAGGCTTGTCAACATCAATTGTTCTATTCATTTGCACAAAGTACAGATGGAGCCTTGACAACTCAGTTTAGCAAATAATTTCATGTCAGCTGCTCTGAGGAGACTTACCACAAAGCAAAGTCAGTCCCATTGAAGTCATTGTCAGTAAGTAATTCTCAGTTCTTTAGGCCAAATACTGTATTGCATTAAGTCAGTACATTCCTCAATAATGGCTCTACAAATTGAAATTAACTGCTGATCCATGAATCAACATGTTCACAGACACTGTAAAAGCAATTTACAGAGGAGCCTTTTCATCATGTGTTTTAATCACATTATAGTTAGGTATTTTTCCACTGTTTTTTTCCACTTCCATGTATATGAAAGTGATCTGCATGCAGTTCTCACTAATGAAGACAATGAAGAAAATGCTGAAAAAAGTACTATTGTTTTATCACATTGTTTTAAACATTATATCAGGGCTATAGCATGTTGTTGTCGTCTTTTCTGCTTGTGTATCATAGCATTCTTTGTAGATACCATGGTATATTAATACGATACAGCATGTATCAAAATACCACGGTTTTACCATCTGATACATCACGGAAACGTGGTACAAAAGGGCTTGGTAATGTAAATAGCACTATGTGTATTACTGTAACAATAGTGAAAAAGTTGAGTAAAGCATTCTCTTGTTTGTCAGATTGTTGTTGTCTGTTAAATATTTGATTAGCACACTGTTAAATATTTGAGAACAGTGAGGGATGGAACAGTTTTCCGTTGATGCTGAATCATTATATGTGTTGGTCTCTGATTAACTGCCCCACTGTGGTGATCTCAGCAGTAACTGGTAAGGTCTGAGAGTCTAGATAAAAGCAGGCAGAAAACATTGATGCGTGGACTTGGAACATGATTGTCATTAACTATGGAGCAGTATTAGACACACTTTGCTCTGGAAGTTTCTCTGTAGGTGATGAGTACAAATACATGGCTTAAGTATACTACCATTCAAAAGTTTGATGGTCGCTTGAAATTTGTAATGTTTTTGAAACACGTCTCTTATGTCACTGATCACCAAGGCTGCATTTGTTTGACCAAAAATACAGTAAAAACAATAATGTTATGAAATATAATACAGTATAATACACTTAAGCTGGAGTCACATCAGACATTGAACATGCAAAATTTCCACGTCAATCCGTGGCTTATCGATCTACAGTTGGTCACTTGTCTTCATGTGAAGCGAATTCGCAGGTCAGAGTTCACCAAACCTGAAATTCGGAATGCGGCATGAACCTGTGTTTCCTGTCTCCCACGTTCACATGCATATGAATGAAAGTCAAATGTAGTGTGACTGCCCGTTAAGCCCTTTTTATGTTGACATTAATGTGTATGACTTGTAAATATTATTGTTCACACTCAGTTATATTCTTTTGGTAATGCTGAACTTCCGTCATCTGACATATTTTTGAGTGAAATAGAGGAATTGATTTTATCCATATACCAGAGGTTGGAGGGAAAGGGCTGAAAAATTAGAAGGATTGGTGATTCCATGAATTTGTTTCTGTGGAATAATATGCAAAAAGCATCAGTGTAAACGCCATGTTGAATTTCATGTTGATTAAACTGAGGCAGTAAGAGACATACTCACAGTCTCTACAATGGCAAGCGCTGTATAAATCTTCAATCTTTTGCAGAAACTATCTATTCCCTCCATTGAAATCTCAAAACAAAATACACACAAACATGTCCCTGGTCTTGATATACTATCATTGATGGACATCTTTGGTTTTAATGAGAATAAAATAAGTTTATATAAAATATATATATATAAACTATACAAGGGATTGGTACCCATCTGGCATGCATGACAAAAGTTCTACCGCCAGACAATTGAAACTCAAGAACGCTAATAGCAGATCTATGTACTCATTCAGTAATGTGAAGAATCAGAACTAAAAACAAAGTATTATGGTAGAAGTAAGGATGAAACTATCACATTTAACATGTTCTCTGCCGATAAATTAAAGTTCAATGTACTATTGAAATTGATTTCTGGACATCGTAATGTTCGTAACACACACATCCCTCCCACACACCCACTTTTTAAAACAATGTTACGCCAATGGGTATGAGACAGAGCTCTGTAATCTCTGTTTACGTTCATTATTATTGTTATGCGCATTGAGACCTGAGGTAATTTAACACCGTCTCTTTTTACGCTTCGCAGACTCTGCTCTGGCTGTGCGCATTTATGTTTTGGACGAGGTGTGCTTTAGAAAGCACTCTGAAGGGAGGGTGGGATCTAATGCTTTCAAAGCTAGCTTGCTATTGCTAACAACTCTGAAATTGCCTACATTACACCTTCAATTCCAATTAGTTCATTTACTTAACTTTTCTTAGGCACTTGATGTGTTGGGTTGTGTCAAATCTTAGTTAATGAACAGACTCCTATTTAATTGCCTTGGGGAAATAATCCATGATCTTAAGTGTCATGATCATCAGCTGAAGTGCCCATGACCACCACAGGAGGGCACTTCATCCTGGACTTTCACCCACACTCACCCTCACTCACTTATTCACATGAACTACATTTCCCATAAGCCCCATACCCAGTCACTGATTACTGCACCGGCTGCACCTCATCACCCATTCACTGATTACCTCATCAGCTGCACCTCATCACCCACACCACATATAACCACCATTCTCACACTACACTAACTGCAAAGTCTTGATTAGATTCCCTGTCAGTTCTGAGTTATTTCCCGTGTCTTGTTTTCCTGGTTCTGTTTCCTGCCTGTCTGTCCTGGTTTTTGATTGTTTGCTGCCCACCCTGTTTGACTCACTGCTTTGGATTACTGGACTGTTGTTTGCCTGCCGCCTATACTGACCCCTCGCCTGTTTTCTGACCACATACCTACTTACCTCCGATATTCCTGTTTGACCCTGCCTGTTACGACCATTCTGTTTTCCAATAATGCCTGCAATTGGATTTCATTCCGCTGTCTCTCCCCTCATTACATTAACGTTGCACGTTTTAATGTTTAATGTTTTAAATATCCCTGCATCTAAAAGAAGTACTTTAAGAGCTTACAGAATGTACAGTATGACTAATATAATTGGATGTATTGTATGAAATATTTCATCTTAATTTCTTGCGGACTCCATACCGTGATTGTGAAATGTATAATCTTAAGACCTCAAAACAGACAGATGTGTTAATGCAGGCCTGTGGTCTACACTTCCTCATGCCCTCAAAAGGAGGCAAAGAGGTAATGGCCCTCAAAGGGAAGACAGGCGAGACCAACCTGGAGGTCTGGCAGTCATCACAACCAAAGAGGTGTTTTGTCTCAAGTTCCTCCCCGATTGGCCCCTTCAACTTCTCTGGTGTGTCTCCCAACTTTAAACAAACAGAGGCACCTAGAGTAAATATTTAGTGCTCTTGTGGGAACGTTCAAAGGCTACTAGAGAAATGAATGAAGGATTTTCTCAGCACTCACCTCTAAACAGGACAGTTAGACAAAAGCTCAGAGAAGAGAAGTGCTGGATGAATGACTGTAGGGAATATTTGCACATACATGAGAGAACCAGATGCTTGAATTTCTTTGATCATTTCATCCAGTTACATTAACATTATATTTGATCAAATTATGATTAAATATTGAATAAAACATATCTTTGATGTGCAGACATTTCTATGTTCTGTTTTTCCTCTGTTTGGCTTTATCAAAACAATCTTGCAACCCTCAGTGACCTGTTGACCTCTCTTTTCATTTCTGACACACCATCATAAGAACACACCCAGATCGCCCTGTGAGGTTATGAAATAATGGGGAGGAGAAAGTGATCAGTTTAATTAAATCTGAAGGAGAAAGTGAAGCAAAATGAGGGCGATTTCAGATAGCAGTAGGAATTGGACATTAGACAAATCATCTGACAGCAATCAAATATGTTTGGTCCAAAAAAAAATTATAAAAAAAAAAAAGAGACTTTGGTCTGATGTAATTCTGCACAGCGTTTTCAAACTAGGTTCTGAGGTCAGGACGAACTTAAAATAGAGTGCTGAGACCCAGCCCATCCCAAAACTACACTGAAGCATAGCATCTGTGGTCTCGTAGTGTCATCATCTCTGAATTCCATATCCTCCCCACTGCTCTGAAAATGAGATGTATCTGTATGCTTGAGTGTGTATCTGTCTGTGTTGTTAAAGCAGTTGGCGTCACATCACAGCTCTCTATCTATTTAGTTTTCTACTCACATCCTGTCTATATATTTTGATGTTGTTTGCAGTGGTATGTTAAAAGTTTTTGTTATATTCATGTTTTATCTCTTACATTATGGCAGTACCATTTGTACAGAGATGGAAATAGTGCTTAGTATATATATATATATATATATATATATATATACATAGTAATATACATAATACGTTGCATGATTATAGCTATATATTCTTGGGATTTACATGGTATTTGCAAGTTAATTCAAAGAAAACAATAATATTGCTTAACATTATTACAATTTAAAAGAACTGTTTTCTCTTGTAATTGTCCAGATTTCTATTTCTATTCAAGGACTCTTAGTTTGAGTATTTTCAGTTCCTCTGTCATAGTTACTAGGTGTGTTTGACTTTGGCTGAATGTAACCGACAGGTGAGATATGCCGTTTGCAGTTGGGGAGGAGTTGAAAACGGAGACATGAAGTCCCGTAGTGACGCCTTCGCTGTGTTTGCATACTTTATCACAGATGAAGTGGATACGATGCAATCCTGTATTTACAAGAGTAAATTTCAACGCAAGCCCATTACCCTCTGAATTCAGTGATAACTTGTGGTTTTGGAGGTAGGGATATGGGATATTTTCATACCATAATGTTGTTCCAGGATCAACAAAATACGTTGACCCTGGAACGTGTCTAACTCAGCAAAATCAGTAAATGCCTATATTTGATCGCCATCTGAGCTCGTGCAGCCACTCTGGAGAAGCTGCGAAGAATGAGCCAGCCGACTGCTCTTGAAATGTTCTTGCGCCATTTTGATGGCATATATTGTAGTCACATGGTGTTGGCTCCACTTCAGGTCGGATAAAATTTCTAACCAACATACATGCTTCAAGTCAATTGGTCTGCACAGCACCGCATCAAGTCAAACACACTATAAAGTTTTATTTGGTTTCCTTTGCTAGTTTGTTTCTATGGTTTCTGATTTGCTCTTTGATTATGTTCACCTCTGTGTCATTCAGCCTTCTGTGCATATACAGGTGCATCTCAATAAATTAGAATGTTGTGGAAAAGTTCATTTATTTCAGTAATTCGACTCAAATTGTGAAATTTGTGTATTACATAAATTCAATGCACACAGACTGAAGTACTTTGTCTTTGGTTCTTTTAATTGATGATATTGGCTCACATTTAATAAAAACCCACCAATTCACTATCTCAACAAATTAGAATACTTTATAAGACCAATAAAAAAAAAAAAAAAAATAGTGAATTGTTGGCCTTCTGGAAAGTATGTTCATTTACTGTATTTGTACACAATACTTGGAAGGGGCCCCTTGTGCTTTAATTACTGCCTCAATTTGGCGTGGCATGGAGGTGATTGGTTTGTGGCACTGCCAGGTTTCTTTGACAGTGGCCTTCAGCTCATCTGCATTTTTTGGTTTCTTGTTTCTCATTTTCCTCTTCACAATACCCCATAGATTCTCTATGGGGTTCAGGTCTGGTGAGTTTGCTGGCCAGTCAAGCACACCAACACCATGGTCATTTAACCAACCTTTGGTGCGTTTGGCAGTGTGGGCAGGTGCCAAATCCTTCTGGAAAATGAAATCAGCTTCTTCAAATAGCTGGTCAGCAGAAGGAAGCATGAAGTCCTCCAAAATTTCTTGGTAAACGAGTGCAGTGACTTTGGTTTTCAAAAAACACAATGGACCGACACCAGCAGATGACATTGCACCCCAAATGATCACAGACTGTGGAAACTTAACACTTGACCTACCAACCTTCCTTCAGACTCTCGGACATTGGTTTCCAAATGAAATACTGGTCAACAGTCTAGTTCTTTTTCTCCTTAGCCCAGTTAAGACACCTCTGACGTTGTCTATGGTTCAGGAGTGGCTAAACAAGAGCACTACAACAACTGTAGCCAAATTCCTTGACACGTCTTGATGCCTTGACCCCAGCCTCAGTCCATTCCATGTGAAGTTCACCCAAATTCTTGAATCGATTTTGCTTGACAATACTCATAAGGCTGCAGTTCTGTTGGTTAGTTGTGCATCTTTTTCTTCCACACTTTTTTCTTCCACTCAACTTTGTTCAAATGCTTGGATACAGCACTCTATGAACAGCCAGCTTCTTTGGCAATGAATGTTTGTGGCCTACCCTCCTTGTGAAGGATGTCAATGATTGTCTTCAACTGTCAAGATCAGCAGTCTTCCCCATGAATGTAGCTTCCCTCATTTATGTAGCCTAGTGAACCAAACTGAGAGACTGTTATGAAGGCTCAGGAAACCATTGCAGGTGTTTTGAGTTGATTAACTGATTGGCATGTCACCACATTCTAATTTGTTGAGATAGCGATTTGGTGGGTTTTTGCTAAATATGAGCCAAAGTCATCACAATTAAAAGAACCAAAGACTTAAACTACTTCAGTCTTTGTGCATTGAATTTAGTTTCACAATTTGAGATGAATTATTGAAATAAATGAACTTTTCCACGACATTCTAATTTACTGAGATGCACCTGTACAGCCTTCGGTCTGTTTAGGTAGTGTTACTGTTACTGTTTCTGTTTTTCCAATTTGACAATATTTTGTCTTGACAAAGGTTACACAGCATTTTGGAATAACTAAAAACTTCACAGCTAATAAAGTACTGGCAGAAAGACAACATTTACCTTGGAATGTTAACTTATTAAAAAATTGTTGTCATCAAGGTTTGGGCTACAGTAAGTTTGCTGGAAGAAGCATCATTAAATGAATAGAGCTTTGTATGAGAGAATACATGCACACAGCGCATATAATATTCCACAATAATCCTGCTGCTTTTTCCTGTCTGATCAAATGATGAATAAACATTTAACCAGGACTTGTGATTTTCCTGGCACCATCAGATTATAGTTTTCTCTGAAACACTGCGGTCAATAGGAAACATTACTGACATACCATGAATCCCTCTTTCCCGATCACAGCTCATAGTTTGGGTATATTTCAAGTAGTGTGAAGTTGTCATTGTTCTACAAAACACTTTTTTTTCTTTGCCATTTTTATTTTGACAAGAAGTTGGAGCGTCAGATATGATTTTTTTTTTTTTTTAGTATACATTATCATGTCATCATAACTCACTCTTTTGCTAACACTCACAACTGATCCCGTTATTATTTGAAAAAGATTAAATTAGGAAATCCAGAGTTTAATCAAGAAGTTTTATCATTTATGTCAGAGGGCTTTTGTCCTCCGCACATCTTGACAGGAAGCAGTGGTGTGAGAAATTACCTGGCATTTAATCTGCTCCTGCTGAAACACTGATCAACTCAACTGTCAGTCGCAGAGGAGGACGTCTGGAACGTCACATTGGCTCATCACTGGCAATGGCATGTGCTCCAGAGTAAAAAGTTTTCTAACACCGTGCCAACAGTGGTGAAATTATTCATTGAGATAGCTAATTTAGAAGTACCATTAAAGTGTGCTTTTTCAAATATTACCTTTCATGCAGTGAATAATATAGCTGTTTGTGAAAAGGTCTGTATTTTTTTTAAAGATCAAAGTGCGCGACAAATAACGCTGTCTCCGAAAAGAAAGAATCAAAATGAAATGAGTCGTCAGCAATTCCAGTCTCAGTTCCTGTTACATACCTAAGTGCTGAGGAAGCCTCTGGAGCTGAAATTCAGATATGGTAACGGATGTAAGCGGTAGACCAAACACAACCGAATGGGCTGTCTGACCAATCAGAGCAGAGGACACTCTCGGGAAGCAGGGGTTTAGAGAGACAGAATCCTTTATCAACTGTTTGAAACACTGTGAGAAAAGAGGTGATGCTGCAATGTATATTATTATTTATAAAAAAAAAAAAAAAAAATTAACCTGGGATGCATGTAAACCTATCGTAACAAAATTAGGAACCTTTACAATAGCATAATAGGGGTAATAATATGACTCATGACTGGCAATAAATGAAGATGCATGTAAATTACTGTTTTTCTTCTTTTTGTCAGGTGTCCATAATATTGTCAGAGGACCACAAAATGTTATAATTCTTTATATTATCTTAGTTTCTTTTGACTTTAGTGCAAATAATAATTTAAAAACATAGTTATTTGATTTTGGTTGCCTTTAAACATGTGATAAAACATGTCATTTCTGAATTGAATACTTTCTCATACAGTGTATCTTAATGCAACGCATTAATATTGTATTGAAATGAAATGCTCAGCATTCGTGTATGGTTTTTGAATGTTCACATACTTTTGCCATGTAGTATACAGATGATAACCTGTTTAAAGGCTCTTTTTTTCAATTGGTTTACATCAGACATAAATGACAGGAAGAGTTGTAATGAACGGAAGAGACAATTAATTAGAGGATGGATGGGTGGGGGCGTGGCCTGTGGATTCTGACTCACCTGATTCTTGCTTGGACGACTGGGTTATTCTGTGATGTCATTCCTCTAGGCTACATCACAAGCCCCGGTGTCATAACATCCACATTATATTCATTAAAGAGAGGATGTGGACGTGTTTGTCAAAACCATTTCTGAATGCTGTCCTTCATGTTCTCCCAGAAGCTCTTGCTATAGGTGTCGGACTGACTTCCTGTGTGCGTACTATAGAGCTACATTTTAAGTATTTGTCTTGTAGATTTTCAAAGAAAAAGCTAAGCACACTGTAACCAATGGACCACACTACTGTATTTCCATACTGTTGTTAGTACCACCATACATTTTACTGTAAGAATTGTAGACTCGCAACTAGTCTCTAAACTGCTGATGGTACAGTCAGTGTTACACCTTTCACCCAAATGTATCAAATGTAACTTGAACTGAGACTCAACAGGAAGTAGTACTGTTGTCGCTGTAATGATGCAGACTCAGCAGAGTTGACACCTAACTTTTCTAGGGGAAAGGTGTATTTATAGGCTCTTTTGATTGGACCAGTCAAGAACCAGCCATCCATCCATCACCCATCTCTCTTCTCTCTCATTCATTCGCTCACTCTGAATAGTAATTATGTACACCACAGATGCCTATACAGCATATCAGTTCATAACAGTTACTGTATAATCTATAGGGATGATCAGATAATCATGAGAGTTTATATCCAGATACAGATGATGAATTCACACTCTGCTGCTAACTCCCCTGAAACATCTCAGTACTACTCAGAGCAGCTTAGCTCTATTCAGGCAATGCACCTGTTGTGTGACATGCCTGTCCAAGTTTAACTCCACTAATTTATAGGCTGCAGCTGCATATATGACTCCCCATCTTTTAAATGAGCAGTCTTCGCAGTTGTAGGCCCAGCCGTCGCACACAGCTCAGAGCAGCACACCTAGAACGAGAACACTCACTTTAAGTTGAGTTATTATAATGAAACAGTTCTCACAGTGATTCATTTTTACACTGTTTACAGATTTCCACTTTATTATGCTGGTTCAGATAGTCTGTCATAGCATGTGACTAAGCACTAATATAAACCTAACCTTGTAACAGTCATCTCCCAAAACATCTTTTCGAACACTTTCTTGTACAATCTGAGTGAATGAAGCTGAGCGCAATAACAGCGTGTGTTGACCTGTTTTGAAATTCCACGGTGAGGATGACAATCTGACTCACTGAATATTTAACTGAAGTTTAACTCACTCTTGAAAGCTCTCATGCTAAATTACACACCTTTTCCCAAGAATATACTCTCTTTTCTTGCCATTAGTAAGCTAGAGCTTAGTGAGTCAGTGTGTCTCCTTGGCCTTGTTCACATGCTTTTCTTGACATCTAAAACAAGTTCAGTGAATGATAATATGGTATTAAAGCACTTTGAGAGCATCAATAGGTTCTGACATACCTGTTCAAGCTTTAGTGCAGTTGAATCAAGGAAATGCTTCAGGTCACATTGAGTTCTTACTGGAAAACAGATCAAAGATGAAATGAAACCTCACATTAGCACTGCCTCAGAAAATAGAGCTGGAGCAAACGCAGCAGAATTTAGCTGATAACTGCTGAAGAAAGGGAGAAATAAAAAAGCCGTTTTTGCTGTAATGCCATAGAAGAACTTTAAAATTTATCATCTAAAGCACCTTTTTTGCATTGAGTATGTTTCATGGATGTTAAAGTTTCTTCATTTGAACCATAGATACCAATAAAGAACCTGTATTTTTAAGAGTACAGGTGTCTGGCAATAACTTCCAGTGATTTATAAGACTGCTAGGAAAATGGCTGAAACAGCTGTAGAGTAATTTTGGAAACAAAACCTTTTAATATCTCAAATTGCATCATGAACAGTAGGTTTCTTCTGCCTAAGCGAGAGTGATGCGTACAAAAGACGCTATTAGTAGTTCCTCCCCCTACTGCACGGTAGAAATTCTAGAAACCTAATTAGTGGACAAGCTCAGTTTTAGTATCACTTAGTCATGCACATTCATCCCCATAAACTGATGACTTGCCTCCCTCATTTCCTCACAGATCTTCAGAACAGCTGCTAGTCAGCCTGTCGTTCTCTTGTTGGAAGCCTGAAACCGGAGCCATGAGTGAATGCCAAACTTTTCAAGAAAAGACCTACGCATTCTACCCCCCGAGCCATCAAAGTCAACGATGCCGCTTTTCCGTGAAGAGACGAAGATCTGCTGTTGCCTGCGGACAGCTGGGTTTTACACATTGGACGTAAAGATGTGGAAGTGGGTAAGGAATGCTCTGGCAACTGGAGTTAACATTAAATCCGGATCATGGCATTTCTCAAAAATATGTAATAATGTATTTTTACATGTATCTACATACAAGATTCAGCTGAACAGATGTTGAAATGCAATGTAACTAACTAAATTGCAACAGCCTTAAACTATTATTCTCAAGCACATTTTCACTCCAAAGATATCACTTTTAATGAATTATTAATGATTAATAAATGATGATTGCAATTTGAGGAATTAGTATTATATGCTTTTTGTGTGTGTGATTATTTACATGCATTTTGCCATTACAAACATATTTATAGTTTGAATCGTAGACGAAGACAGTATTATTAGCATCTGCCGATAACCAATCCTCTTTGGCTGAATGAATAATAAACTCTTTTCTTTTTTCAAATTTTGTTTTGTCATTTTTAATTGAATTGATTGATTAAATTGAAGAGTCTATTCATTTTATTATACTGCGTATATATTTCTATACTTTTTTTTGTCATTGATTAATCCAGATAAATGCTTTCAGATGATCTTTGTCGGTGTCCCTTTTTGGGACCTTTTTGTCGGACCATCATTTTCGTAACTCTGCGCAAGGTCCATTTGACTCGGGGTGAATGAGCAGAGAGCCGATGAATGAAACCTTCCTCATCATTGACGGTGCTCTATTACATTTGCCTATCTGTGATTGGCCGGGACTGACTGGTACGCATTCCTGTCCTATCACATTTCACCGAGAGTCATTTGATGAAAGATGAGTGGATGAACAGCTTGCTGCGAATGGCTGACTCTTCTGTTTCACAGAACGGCCACCTCACATGCATGCATGCACCCATACGTCACCTAGTCTTTTGCTTGTCTTTCACAAAACCCCCTGCTATAAGGCTTCATGGGATGGGGAATGTTAAAAAAAAAATTTAAAAAAAAAAACAAAAAAAAACTTCCTTATACACCCTGTTCCATAAATAGAAGGGTTTATACCGCTCCTTTGCTGACGTGACAGAACTGGTCTTGGCCTGCCGAACCACAGAGAACAGAAAAGATCATTACACTGCAGTTCTGTTCTAGATTTGTAGCCCTAATTCAACATATCTTCATGGAAACCTTTTCCAAGTATGCAAATGGCTCCCAGAGGCTTGAGTTCAGCTTTGCTGGAATATATGAAAATTTGCTATGGTGATATTGAGAATATTTCCAAAGTTGATCTACTGAAATGGCATGTTCATAACAAAATACACATGCTTTGATAAAACATGCATGCCTTTAAGATAAAAAAAATCTGGTCTACAGTCTAAAATGCTTTGGGAGAATCTCAAGATTTTTTATTTTGTGGTTAAGTTTACTTGGAATTTGCAAACAGGATCCAGTAACTAGTTTTGTAGTCAGACCAAATCAAGACCAAGACCAATGTGTGTTGAGACCAAGACTTAGGGGAGACCAAGACAAGAGCAATGCAGTGTGAGACAGAGTCAAGACCAGCACTCCTTAAAATCTTAAAGATTCACATTCCTGCCTGAGAAATGACTTAGTTTTAATAAATATAATTGGAATAAGTCACTATATAGAGCTGTTGACAATCAAATGAAATCAACAAAATTCATCTTTTTATTGCAGAGTTGGTAGAGAAGATGCATCTGAATTGGTAAATTACAAATACATAAATAATGTTGAGAATAATGTTTTAAAAATATTTTTTATGTTTGCAGTCATACTCAAATTTGTGAAAATATCAGACAATGCACTCGCAGTTTAGAAATATCCCAGTAGTTGTGATCTTGACAGGTTTTGAAATAAAATCCAGAGTCCTCTTAGTCTGAGATAGAGACAAAAACCGAGTACAAAAATTGTTGAGGCTGAGACAAGATCTTCAAAATTGGTCTTAAGACTGGTCTCGAATAGTCCACTACTGTAATGAAGCAGAGTCATCGGATTGGGAATCCATCTGCAGTTTATTTGTAGAAGCAAAGTCAGACAAGGCAGGGTCGGTACACGGCAGATACAAGAGTGGAGACAAGGCAGAAACAATATCAGGGACAGGCTAAGGTTCGAGACAGGCGGCAGAACGGTCAAAATCCAGTAGACAGGCAGGAATCTGGCTCGGTAGCAAACAAACAATAGTCCAGAGAACAGGCAAGGGTCAGGATAGGCAGCAAAGGTTCAATAACGGTAGAAACAGTCCAGGTCATGACAGAATATCAATCCACAGGGTATAAATGCTCAGCAAGGATAGCTGGGTAGCAAATCGAGACTTCGCGGTGATGGGTTGTATGTGGTGTGTCTTTATAGTGTGTCAATGCATATCAGGTGTAAGAGCAATCAGTCCCAGGTATGAGGGCTTATGGGAAATGAAGTCCGAAACAGTTAATACTCTGGTGAGAGCTCCCTCTGCTGATCCGGAGGATGAAGAGAGAGAGCCTCACCCGTAACAACTACAACACAAGCAGGAACACTTGCGTTACATTCTAGTATAATACCTTATGGACCATGGACTGATCATGTATGTTGAAGTGTTTGTGGAATGAGCTTTTGACAGGAAGAATGAATGATTTAAAAGTCTATGACAGAAGAGGGATTGAGTATGAATGTGTGTGTACTTATCTTTTGAATTATAATTTGAGTTCATAATATCCGCTGTTCAAAAGCTTGGGGTCAGTAAGGGTTTTTGAAAGAAGTTTCTTATCCTCACCAAAGCTATTTGATCAAAGATACAGTAAAAACAGTAATATTGTAAAAAAAAATATATATATATATATATATATATATATATATATATATATATATATATATATATATTATTACCATTTAAAATCATTTCAGTTTTAATATATGTTAAAGTTTGATTTATTCCTATGATGGCAAAGCTACATTTCCAACAGCTGCCACATGATCCTACAGAAAGGTTTAATATTTTTGTCAGTGTACAAGTACAATTAGTAGGACAAAAAAACTGGTCAATGGCAGGAAATTGAGGAAAAATCAAAGGAATGTGATTGAGACATGTTGCAGGCAGACTTGAACCACCAACAACTACATGAGCCCCAAGGCTCAACATGTCACAGCACCAAAAGGAGTAAATAAAATAGAGCTGAATGGGATTTCACTCAGCTTATACAGGGTTTCCGCAGGGAGTTAAAATGCTTTAAAAGTCATTAAATAGATTTTGCATAAATAAAGGCCTTAAATGGCATTAAAAAGCATTAAATTTGATTCCAACAGGCATTAATTGTTATATTTTTTAACATTGCCGTAACGCCATTTTGGACTGCGGCGGGCTGGGACCTGGAGATTGTAGGCTGCACCAGTGTTGCCAATTTAGCGACTTTTCAGACCCTTTTTGCAATTTTTTTCCTAGAAACCGCACTGTGACAAATATAGCGATTTTTTTTTTTTTTGAAACCTTATCTAGTTTCTGAGACCACAGGTGTTACACCAGATTCTGCGACCATCGTATTCTGTGACCGGCGCAGAGGGCGTGGTTATCATTGTGCTGCGTGATATACGCAAATCGCGTAATTTCTGACGATAAGCCAAAGAAGGTGAAATCTGTTCGAAACTTGTTTAGAAATGCAGGTTATTCACTTCGTAAATGCTCATTTGCTTGTCCAGATTAAACGCAATGTGGCTGTTTGCAGAGTCGTAGTAGTAGTTGCAGAGAAATGTGTGTTTCCATCATATTGTTGTTCATTAAACATTCGCGCGAACACCTCTGAACCGCTGGCGCGTTCACGTTATCGTTTTCACGTTTTTCTGTTTGTTTTGCAATTCAGAATAATATTTATCGAATAATATATTGTGTATATACTCTATATATTATTATTATTTTTCTATTATATATAAATACAGAAAAAACGTTCTTGTGCGAATGTCTTTGAATGTCTTTTATCGTCAGAATTTACGCGATTTGCGTATATGACGCAGCACAATGATAACCACGCCCTCTACGGTCACAGAATACGATGGTCACAAAATCTGGTGTTACACCTGTTCTGCCGCATGAGCGCAAGACCTTGCTTTCCTGTCGCAGGCGCACATCTCTGTCTACTCTGCTCTACTCTATAACAACGTGTACATATCACAGCAAATGTCTTTATCTTGGATGGTGATTTTGTGAGACATCGTCTCGATTGTAAAACGGGATTTTAGCGCTGGTTTAATGTTCCTGGGCTCGACACTAACACTTGTCAGTTAGTCCGGGATAAGTGGATTTTTTGAAGGGGCAAACTGAAAGACGATTTTACTCTTTAAAATTCTGATTAAAATGTCAATACCCCAAAACAAACAAACAAACAAAAAAACAACAACAACTTGGGAATCACCAAAACGCGAGAATGACTTTCATTACACTGCGTGTAATTGGCGATCGATGATAATAGGCTGCAGAATGTACTGACGGTAACGAGGGCTCGCTCAGCCTGGAACGAAGCACACACAAAGAAACTCAGTTAAATATTCTGCAGTAACCATTCAAAATGTGGAAGTTTTATAACTTGATACAGCTAAGCAAAAGCCCTCTACCAAGAATGCTGTTTTCCTAAATATGTCCATTAAAAACGTGACACTGATTTCATACAACAGTTAAATTAACAAGTAGTTACTATTAATTAATATTAGTAATAAGACTTAAGTCACTTACATTTTAGAACGAACATTGACTGTTTTATGCCCTACTCTAGTAGTTTCAAACAAAGATCACAGCAGAACCATAGCGCAATACTCTTGTTTTCATTACTGGGGATAGTCGTGGCCTAGTGGTGAGGGAGTCGGGCTTGTAACCTGAAGGTTGCTGGTTCGATTCCCACGCCGGCAGGAATTGAAAGTGGGGATTGTGAATGAACAGCACTCTCTCCACCTTCAATACCATGACTAAAGTGCCCTTGAGTGAGACACCTAACCCCTTGTAAGTCGCTTTGGATAAAAGCGTCTGCTAAATGATGATGATGATGATGATTACTTAATGATTCAGTGTTTTCAACTAATCGGTTGAGTCAAAGATTCAATGACCCATTCATAAACAACTTCCTCATTCTTGAATGAATCAGCCATTGGAATAAATCATTTGAATCAATGACTCAGTGACTCACTTGGTGGTTTAGTTTAATTTTTAAAATTGTACCCCCACCCCAACATATTTTATTTGCATTTTCAAAAAAAATATATAAAACAATATCATAAAATTATTTAATGCAAAAAAATTAATGTAATTTTTTTGCCATTACTATAAATGATTTAATTTGATTGGTTCTTTGAACAGTCCTGTAGTGCCTTATTATAATTGAATTTATTGATACAATTTAAGAATTATTCACATCACAAAATGTAAAAAAAAAAAAAAAAAAAAAAAAACTAAAAGTTTTTCCGGACAAGCAACCGTTTTACTCGTACAAGTGAATGACCGATTTACAAGCACGTGACAAAGCTTAATGTCGAGCCCTGTATATAGTCTTAATGGGCTGTATTTCAGTCACCATTTCATATTGTCTGACAACAAAAACAGAATAAATAAATAGATGAAATATATAGATGGAACAATTTTATTGAATACATTATGCGAGCACAAAGAGTAGCAACAGTAATGTATGTTTTCTGTCATTTGGTTTGCCCCATCGTTGTGACCTTGTTTCCCAGTGTGTCGATTGTTCGATTACGTTCAGCTGTGTCTCTTTAATTACCTTGTTTCTCCCTTTGTTTGCCACATTTTTTTTTTACCCTGTGTTCTCCCTCATTCCTCGTCCGTTCTCGTCAAAGTTAGATGTGTAAATGTGTATATTCTCCGTTCTTGTCATTAAACCCTGTCTGCATTGTTCTGCATCGTCTGCCTGAATGACAGAAGAACAGACCTAACCAAAAGATGGACTTACCGCAGCAATCCCTCGAGACCCACACCAGAGGATTACTAGATCTGAGGTACCTCCCCAACTTTCCGGAAAAAGCGCGCTGAACGTCTTTTTCTACCTTTTTTCTATCGAAGCCTCACCTCAGGCCCGGTGTGGGTCCTCGGGGGAGTTTCACCGAGTAAGTGGAGTGGGTGCTGGTGAACTGCGATTCATCATTTACCATCGGCCTTGGTGAGGAGGAAGTCACCAGCCCCACTCAACATCCAGAGTTTAGCCAGCCTTCACTCATCTGCACGGACGAGCCAGAGCCCACCGCGGAAGGAGGTTTTCAGCCTACAGTGAAGAAAGAACCGAGTCGACAAAAAGGACCGAGTTTTTCATTGCCTCAGAGCTGGATCCGCGGCAATCGTCTGACCAGGTGTGTGAGCCCGCAACACCGCGTGCTGTCTTGGGAGTCCTCGTGGAGCTGGAGGGGATGAAGTGGTGCCCGGCCAACACTCCCACCACAGAGGGTGAGCCCGCGCTGTACTGTTTATTTTTTTAAAGATGGCATGAAGGAGGATGATTCCCTGGCCCTGCTGGTTCTGTACAGTAAAACTTCTCCTGTGTCTCTGCTGGTTCCATCCAGTGAAACTTCTCCAGTGATTCCAGTGTTCACTCCCAGCCTCCCTCTCCCGCATCCTCTTTCGGAACTCATCCAGTTAATCTGTCCAGTCGCTGCTGTCTCCAGTCAGCCCCTCTGTTCCTCCTCCACCAGCCCTCTGTGGTGTGGATCCACCTCAGGCCAGCCGTCGTACAGCAGCGTCTGGATGTTTGGATCCTCTAGCTCCGCCTCCTGCCTCTGATCCAGTCACTCCACCTTGGCTCGTCGTCCAGACTCCTCCGCCCTGCCCCCCATCCCCCACCCCCGGCTCCACCTGGGACCATCGGCCATTCGGCTACACCGGGCTTCCTCGAACCTGTGGCTGCACCTCGGTCGGACGTTGCCACAGACTTGCAAGCCGTCTCTCCACCCCTATGGCTTCGCCTGGCGCCACCGTTCCTCCGGCTCCGCCTCGGCCCTCAGTTGCTCCGGTTCCACCTCAGACCTCTGGCACCCCTGCTCCACCTTGGGTTATCGCCACGCCTCCGTCATGGCCATCGAAGCCTGCGGTATCATGCCTGATCATTGACCATCCATCAGCTCTCTGGGCTCCTTCTCCACCGGCTTCGTCTCCATCCATCATCCCCATGGCCTCGTCGAGGTTCCACCAGCTCATCCTGCTCCTGGTCTCCCTCTGGCACCTCCCACCCTCCACTTCCCCTTGCACTGTTTTCTGTGCCCTGGACTTTCTGTTTTGTTGTCTTCTGTTCGTCGCTCTCCTCCAGAAACCCCACCCTGCCTCCTCAGTTGGACTCTTTGGCCGAACTCGTTGGCCGAACTGTAATGTGTATGTTTTCTGTCATTTGGTTTGCCCCATCGTTTTGACCTTGTTTCCCAGTGTATCTGATTGTTTGATTACGTTCAGCTGTGTCTCTTTAATTACCTTGTTTCTCCCTTTGTTTGCCACCTGAATTTATACCCTGTGTTCTCCCTCATTCCTCGTCTGTTCTCGTCAAAGTTAGATGTGTAAGTGTGTATATTCTCCGTTCTTGTCATTAAACCCTGTCTGCATTGTTCTCCGTCATCTGCCTGCGGTTTCCCCACTACACATTACGTGACAGCAGCAGAGAAGCGAACAAATGTAAAGAGCTGACACTTGGCAGAATGTGAATGCAGCAATGACGTGATGAATATTCTAATTGCTGTATGACGTCATCTATCGACATTTACCAATATACAAGGCAATAAAATTAAAAAATGGCATTAAAAAGGCATTAAAAAGCATTAAATTAGATTTGATGAAACCTGTAGAAACCCTGTTATAATATGTTGCATGGTCTTGTTAGCACCTGGTGTCTGAGTATCATATCATTGCCTTTCATTTCAGCCCATAGATCCAAATGATATTTCCAGTTGTTTCTTCTAGACATCAATGGACAGCAAATATAGGTGCTTGGTGAGTGTGCTGCTGCTTTCCTGAGAAAACCCCCCAACATTTTCAGATGCTATTCTGCGGCATTGAAGTGAGAGAGTTTCTGTCTTTCATATGAGTCATACATATTTGAATAGCACCGGCAACTTCTGTAGGTTTATTGTCAATCAGCAATCCACATATATCAGGGCAGAGACAAGAGATATTGAATGCGTCCGTGTGTGTGTGTGAACCTGTCAGGCTGGTCCTTTTTCATACAGCCTCTCCCCTTCATTCACATTCCTGACAAAACCTCATCACCATCACAGGAATATTGTGCAGCCAGCAAGTCTTTGCAACACTATCTCTCCATCGGTAGCGATGCTTTCACACCCTTCAGCTCCTCACATGCTCATGAATTGTTGACACACATGACTTGTGAAAATGCAATGTGACATTTTTACACATGTCAGGGGATCACGAATAAATCTAAAGAGCGGTAAAGTACTGTTTGTAAAGTCCTTTGAATAAATGAATGTGCTGGATCTGTGAGCAAAAATCAAATGTGAAGTGCAATATATAATCAGGACACCAAACAGAGTGACCTGTCCAAGTATAATACATACTTTGCAGACACATGGAGCCAAATTTTCATATATTTCATATTTTGACAAATTTTTGCTCAAAGGATAGGTTAAACCTTTACCAGGTACATACGTGAAAGAGATGAAAAGACGTATTGTATGCTGTTGGTTGTAAAGTAATAAAACAAAATGAACACCATTTCCTTCTCTCTTATATGGAACAGTTTGAAGTTTTATGTGGTTTTCTGTGGTTTTATTGTTGAATGGCGGTTCTATTTGATCAGGGGAAGATTGATTAGAGTGACCATATTTTAGTCTCCAAACAATAGGGCAGGGGGTTGCCTAAATACTTGATAAATGCATTCATAACCATGCAACTATATTATTGAACTTTAATACATAAAGTATTACATCCTTTCCATTCAACTTTTGGCCCTCCACAATAGAATAATAAACTAATAAAAAACATAGTTTAGCTTTCAACACCTTTTACATAAGATTGTTTCTTTTCATGACAATAGGTTACAATAAAATAACAAATCAGTTGTCATAAAAAAAAAAATCTATTATCTATTTTAACTATTTCTGTTAAAAATAATTTAAATTCTCCTTGTGTTCTCTGGTGTACTATCCTGAAGATCAAATCTGTCCCAATAGTCCAAACTTGAATTACCGATCAAGTAGGCATAAAAGTCATTGCAAGACACATGTTTAAAGTTGTATTGTGTACACATAACCCCCTGCTGTTTCAATCTGTTTTATGCTAATATTGGGATATTGCATGGGGAAGACTGCTGATCTTACAGTTGTCCAGAAAACAATCATTGACACCCTTCACAAGGAGGGTAAGCCACAAACATTCATTGCCAAAGATAGTTCACAAAGTGCTGTATCCAAGCATGTTAACAGAAAGGTGAGTAGAAGGAAAAAGTGTGGAAGAAAAAGATACACAACCAACCGAGAGCTTATGAGGATTGTCAAGCAAAATCGATCTCAGAATTTGGGTGAACTTTACAAGGAATGGACTGAGGCTGGGGTCAAGGCATCAAGAGCCACCACACACAGACGTGTCAAGGAACTTGGCTACAGTTTTTGTCAAGTCAGGTCAAGTCATCTTTATTTATATAGCGCTTTTTACAATGCAAATTGTGGTAAAGCAGCTTTACATTAATAAGAAAATGGTGTCATTACCCAGCTTATTTTATGTATTATTGATTCATTCCGTTGCAAATATCAGTAGTTATTAGTCTAGTTCATTTAGGTATAGCAGCACTGCGGAAAACGTAATCATCCGGCTCAGCTCAGTTCACATACAACGGTACCAATGCAGGCATATCAAAAACACTGCTGAATATCAAGCAAGTGTCCCCAACTAAGCAAGCCAAAGGCAACAGCGGCAAGGAACCAAAACTCCAGCAAATGGAGAAAAAAACCTTGGGAGAAACCAGGCTTTGTCGGGGGGCCAGTTCTCCTCTGGCCAACAGTGAACACTTGTCCGATACTCAGGCAGAGTTACAGGTCATTAAACCGATTTGGAATCGCAACAGTCAAAATATTTAATCTAGTTCCATCTAGTTTAAGATCTTTTTGATCACGCCGGTATGGGACGGTTTTTTGGGAAATGTGCCACTAGCTGATGAGTCAGTAAGGTCTTCACAAAGGATGAGCTAGTTAACACAGTCTCCGCCGACACCCCAGGGCCTCGTTGCTGCCGCACACAGGCACAGGTTCCCTGTCCGACCCCAACATGGCCCGGATCCAGCCAATCATGTTAATTGGTAAACCTCGGAATAAGCAGAGAAACAAAAATTAGCGTACACGCCATTCTTCTTCAGATGTAACGAGTACATCTGGTGTTATAGGAAGTGTTCCCGGTTCCGGCTGACCTGATCTATGCAGCCTAACAATCCTTTAACGGATATGAAGACAAAAGTTTATAGTGCGTCATGTGTATGCCAGGTTAAATAGATGCGTTTTTAGTCTAGATTTAAACTGACAGAGTGAGTCTGCTTCCCGAACAATGCTAGGAAGATTGTTCCAGAGTTGAGGTGCCAAATAGGAAAAGGATCTACCGCCTGCGGTTGATTTTGATATTCTAGGTATTAACAACTGGCCAGAATTCTGTGATCGTAATACACGCGAAGGACTATAATGCATTAAGAGCTCACTCAGATACCGGGGAGCTAAGCCATTTAGTGCTTTGTAAGTAATTAGCAAGATTTTAAAATCTATACGATGTTTAATAGGGAGCCAGTGCAGTTTTGACAGAACCGGGCTAATATGTTCATACTTCCTGGTTCTAGTAAGGACTCTAGCAGCTGCGTTTTGGACCAGCTGTAATTTGTTTATCACACGAGCAGGGCAACCACCCAGTAGAGCATTACAGTAATCTAGTCTCGAGGTCATAAACGCATGAACTAGCTGTTCCGTATTTGTCATTGAGAGCATATGTCGCAATTTAGATATATTTTTAAGATGGAAGAATGCGGTTTTACATATGCTAGAAATGTGGCTTTCAAACGAAAGATTGGTATCAAAGAGCACACCGAGGTTCCTAACTGACGAAGACGACTTAACAGAGCAGCCATCAAGTGTTAGACAGTATTCTAGGTTTTTATGTGCTGAAGTTTTTGGTCCAATAATTAGAATCTCTGTTTTTTTAGTAGGAAATTACTACAATTTTTTATATCAGCTACGCATTCTGTTGATTTTGAGAATTGGTAGGTTTCGTCAGGGCGTGAGGAAATATAGAGCTGAGTATCATCAGCGTAACAGTGAAAACTAACGCCATGCTTCCTAATGACATCTCCCAAGGGTAGCATGTACAGAGTGAAAAGCAACGGTCCTAGAACTGAGCCTTGTGGTACTCCATATTTAAATTGTGATCGAAATGACATCTCTTCGTTTACTACTACAAAATGATAATGGGTCAGATAAGTATGATTTGAACCATGCCAATGCAATTCCACTAATTCCAGCATAATTTTCTAGTCTATTCAAAAGAATATTGTGATCGATAGTGTCAAAAGCAGCACTGAGGTCTAGTAACACTAATAGAGAGATACAACCACGATCTGATGATAAGAGCAAATCATTTGTAACTCTAATGAGAGCAGTCTCAGTACTATGGTACGGTCTAAATCCTGACTGGAAATCCTCACAGATACCATTTCTTTCCAAGTAGGAACACAGTTGAGATGATACAGCCTTTTCTAGTATTTTTGACAGAAAATGTAGATTGGAAATCGGTCTGTAATTGACTAATTCTCCAGGATCAAGTTGTGGTTGTTGTAATCCTCTTGTTAAGCCACTCCTGAACCACAGACTACGTCAGAGGCGTCTTACCTGGGCTAAGGAGAAGAAGAATTGGACTGCTGCCCAGTGGTCCAAAGTCGTCTTTTCAGATGAGAGCAAGTTTTGTATTTCGTTTGAAAACCAAGGTCCTATAGTCTGGAGGAAGGGTGGAGGAGCTCATAGCCCTGAGTAGCTTGAAGTCCAGTGTTAAGTTTACACAGTCTGTGATCATTTGGGGTGCAATGTCATCTGCTGGTGTTGGTCAATTGTGTTTTTTGAAAACCAAAGTCACTGCACCCGTAAAGAAATTTTGGAGCACTTTATGCTTCCTTCTGCTGACCAACTTTTTGAAGATGCTGATTTCATTTTCCAGCAGGATTTGGCACCTGCCCACACTGCCAAACGCACCAAAGGTTGGTTAAATGACCATGGTGTTGGTGTGCTTGACTGGGCAGCAAACTCACCAGACCTGAACCCCATAGAGAATCTATGAGATATTGTGAAGTGGAAAATGAGAAACAAGAGACCAAAAAGTACAGATGAGCTGAAGGCCACTGTCAAAGAAACCTGTGCTTCCATATCACCTCAGCAGTGCCACAAACCAATCACCTCCATGCCACGCCAAATTCAAGCAGTAATTAAAGTAAAAGGAGCACCTACCAAGTATTGAGAACATATACAGTAAATGAACATACTTTCCAAAAGGCCAACAATTCACTATAATGTTTTTATTTTTTATTTTATTTTTTTAATTATTGGTCTTATGAAGTAATCTAATTAGTTGAGATTGTGAATTGGTGGGATTTTGTTAAACGTGAGCCAAAATCATCGCAATTAAAAGAACCAAAGACTCAAACTACTTCAGTCTGTGCGCATTGAATTTAGTTTCACAATTTCAGTTGAATTACTGAAATAAATGAACTTTTTCATAACACTGTAATATATTGAGATGCACCTGTATATTTATAGTCAGACTCTCTCAGTAGGTCATTCATTGTTGTATGTCTGTATTTATATAGCACTGTGGCCCTGTGAGGCATGACATTTCGTTCCACTTTATTTCGTCACCACATGTATTGGAATGATAATAAAGCTCGACTTGACTTGATTAGTAAATTAGTTGTTAGTAGTAACTCTTTCTCTCAGTCCCTATGTAGTTTCATTGTTAGAAATAGAAAATCTCCCACAGGTTCTATAACATGCAGGGTTACAGAAGCAAGTTCTTAAACAACCTGTTTAAGCGGTTTGAAGTGCTTTCATGACAGAACTTGTTTAAGTGAGCCATAATTTCTGAGATAAACTTTCCCTGAGTCTCTCTCCCTCCCTCACTGCAATTAGACATGTGAGTGGTTGATGACAGGGTGCCAGGATGTTGAAATACGGTAGCAGGTGATTCCCAAGAGCTGAATGGCATCACCTGTGTTTAGACAAAACAGATGATCTTGGTAGACATTTACTATCCTGCACAATAGGTGAAGAATGATGCTTTGATTGAGATTTCTTTTCATTGACCTGTGAATCATAAAGAATGCTTTGGGGGGTTATTTGAATCGATTTCAAGCTAAATCTTATTTTATGCGAAATATGATTGAATGAGATCTTTAGGTCCTTTTATGTAGCATTCTGTTCACATAAACTGTTTTCAGTAGCTCTTAACACATGACCAGACAAGGAACTCGTAAGTAAGTTCCACAGCAAGATCATCACACATTGTATGTGTATTTCAGGTCAGAGTTTAGTTTCACATCCTTTTAATTGTGTTACTTACTGTCCTGCTGATGTGACTCAACCACTCCCTTTCTCCTTGAGAACACTGAGATGTAGTTTCAAAATCTGTAGCATTGCACATGTCAACAAAATGCTCATTTAGTCTCTAAATTGATGCTACCATCTGAGGTCTTAAAGGTTCTTAATTGGAGCATAAACTATAATGAAAGCATGATCACTAATTTGAGATTGCAGAAAGCCAATTACATACTCTCATTACATTTTAAGAGCCTTTGATTGGAGGATATTCTGCAAAAGCCTTTTTTTTAACAGAAAGACTGTATTTGAAATAAAATGGAATGTGGGCTTTTGCATAACAGTTTTAGCCTCAAGCACTGAGATGTTTGAGATAGTCTCTCACCTGTTAAAGTTCATTTGAAATCTCTGTGTAAGGCGAACACACTCCACCCATACGCGTTTTTTGAACTGAAGAAATAACTGCTTTGCATTTTGGTTTAGCAGTTGATAAACCTTTCCCAAGGAGTGTCCCATTCCTGAAAGACTCACAATCTGATGTCTAACGTTGCAGAAACACTACATTGCAATTTCAAAACATACTCTCCTAACTTTCATACTCATCTTTGATTTTTATCTGGTATGATTTAATATGAACTTTCTCATGATCCTGGTTATGGATGTTATGAAGATGTTATGAAAACATATTGTGCATGTGTTTTTACATGTTCATGAAGTCTTGCCACAGTGTTTCAGAACTGATTGTCTTTAATTCCTATGTACTAACATTTAAATCAATCTTTTTATTCAAAGCACTAATCCCAAAACCTATCCCTAACCTTCCTACATCCCACCTTAACAGCAGCAAGCCAGTTTTGCAATACAACATTAACACAACAAGTATGCTGCACTAACATTTTTTTTTATTTTTTTTTATGTAAGTACATAGTTGTTAAAGACACCTAATATAAAGTGTGGCCATTCCTACTAGCATAATCAGAATATAAACAACTATTTTTTTTTTTAATCCAACATTTTGGATCTGGGTGATCTTAGTTGCTTAAGTGAACCTTTTCGGATGCTTCTCAGCATTCAAGTTGAGAAATAGAATCATGTTTTCCAGTAAAATATTACCAGTGAAACACACGGATGTAAAAAGAGGATATGAGTTGCATAATCAGGTTTTCTGGTTACTTGTTTTAAGTGTGTGTGTCTGTGTGTCTGTGTGTCTGTGTGAGGAAGATGTCAAAATTGATTTGTCTCATGTCTCATTTTGTGTTTTTAATTCTCAAGTGATTTGCATACCGCAGATATCTCAGTTGCTGTCTGCAGGTTTGATCATCCCCAGAATTTTCTTTGAATGACTCCATAAAAATGAGTGTGTAATGAAAAAAAACAAACAAACAAACAAATTGGTAACACATTGGTAACACTTTATTTTAATGTGTCCTTGTTACTTATCTTATATGTTTAAACTATATTAATAACCATAAATTAGGCATATTTGCATATAACTAACCCTAAACCAAACCCTGATCCTACCTAACCCTAAAGTAAGTACATGTGCCTAATTTAGATTACTCAGTACTTATATATATATATATATATAATTACAGAGTAATAGGGACACATTAAAATAAAGTGTAACCAAAATATTATCTGCTTTTCTATTAGGCACTACAGAAATTCTCTTTACTATACACACAATTGAGGGTATTATTGTCTGTCTTTTAAACACAGACATACTAGATCAATGTCTCTCTGATACACTTTTACACCTTTATGTTGGGGAATAATTGAGAAAAAAACTACTTAAAAGCAAACATTGGAGGGAAAGTCCAATTCATTCTAGTGAATCATTTGTGATAAACGATCCTCTCACTGCGGAAAATCTGATTCATTCTATTGAACAAAGTTGTCCTCTCTCATATAGTATGCATTGGAAAGTTCATTTCATTGATTAATTCTTGTAACTCAATTCATTCTAAACCATCTGTTGCATTTGTAGCATGGGAAAGTCCAATTCATTCTTGTCAGTCATGTTGTGCTAAACAGCCCTCCCTTTCCAGCCTGGTCTCATTTTTAACATGCAGGTATTAATACGTAACTTTCAAAGACACAAAACGTACATTTTTGTACGTTTAGAAAGGTGCTGAAACGTACGTATTTATAGCACTAACACGTAAAAATAATTACGTTTGTACAGAGAAAAAATGTCATAAAGTGGTATAATTTCCCTTTTATCATTTTGTACCTAAATATTTATTCTTTAAAAGAATAAAACATAATGGACAGAAATGTGTAGGAAAAAGCCAATTTTTGTACACATATTAACGTCAAAATGATATTTTTATCCACTAATCCTACACCTACGCCTAGACCTACCCATAACCATTTATTAAAACTATACTTTTGTAAATAAAAGAATAACAGACAAGCGTAATCACAATAATTTATTTATTGCGAAAATGCCAAAAGTGGTACCAAAAGTAGTTCAAGTGATGATGAGTTGCATTCGCATTCCTATCAGGCGGTAATAGTTTAGTTCAGGCGGGATACAGAACAGAATTTAAGCTATTGATCCATGAAAATATGAATCCGGGTTCTGTCTGTGAAGGCACACACTCATTTCAAAGCGCAGGCTTTGACTGTGACGGTCGCTGCTGAGAATGAAGATAAAGATCCTGGAAAAAGGGCTAAATTTGGTACAAATTCCTTACAAACATATGGATTCTAAACATTTGGATAACTGCGAACAAATAAAATTGATGGGATTTGTGAATTTATGTTGTGTTTTATTGCTGTTTTAGCGCTATATACATCATTATTGTATGTATTTTTGTGTGTGTGTGATAAGTAAATGTACGTGTGGTAGAACCACACTTTACATAAAAATACACACTCATGAGATCCCGTTGCCCTTTCATACAGCATTGCAAAGTCTGATTGATTCATTCATTCTAGCGAATCAGTTCATCCTAAACCTGTGTGCAGCATTATAAAGTCTGATTCAATGGTTCATCTAAGCGAAACAGTTTGTCCTAAATGGACTGGCTGAAGCTTTTAGATGATAAAGTTTCGTCTCGTTTCAGAAGGCCTTCGTTAACCCCCTGGAGCTGTATGCATGATATTTATGGTGGATGGATGCATTTATTTTCGGCTTCAAAACAGGCCCCCTGTTCAGTACCATTATGAATCTTTGGAAAGCAAGGATATTTTTAAATATATCTCCAATTGTGTTTGTCTGACAGAATAAAGTCATACAGACCTATTGTAACGGAACACAGACTCACAGAGAAATAACTCAAAGGAATGGTTTTATTTAACACCCCGGGATTCACAAACTCAGGTAAGTAGTAATGCAATGGAGTATGACTTGATAGAATGATATACTGACAGTCTTCCCGTTGAACAGATGAATGGATGAACTGACGATGGCGAGGAACAGGACACACACTTCGCGTCTGGAGATGAAGTGATCTAGGAGTCCAAGGAGGGATGACGACGAAGGAACAGGAACACAGGGTAACAATGTAGACGTTGGGTAAGGAACATCACAAGGTGAGTAGCGCAGGTAATGAGTCCGTAACCGAGGTTGAGACCGGATGAAGGGCAGAGGTGAAGTGTGTGCTTATAACTCGTGCTGGTGATGAGGTGATGAACTTCAGGTGCAGGTGATTAATACTCTGGTGATGATGAGCGTTGTGGCTGGTTCACTTTAGCAGAGCCTGACCGATCTCTGACACCTATGGCTTGAGGATGAGTAAATCATGGGATACGTTTCATTTTTGGGTGAACAACGGATACACTGGGGAAAAAAGAAAGAAATTCAACATCCAAATCATATTACCCCCACCACCGACATGACATGGATGGACACTGCCTTCCTAGTAGTCAGAAAACTTTTGCAATGAAGATCTAGTTTGATGCGGTTCGTCACTTGTTATTGACAGTACCGAATCGAATTTCCCCTACATAACCAGTGGTTAAGGAACATGTCTACCGTTCTGTTATTGCAGTGGTTCCTGTCACAGACGTGTCTGCTGAATGTTTTTGCTCATCTCCATTGGATTTTCACTTTAGCTCATGCCTGCAAACGTCATTCTATCATGACTTGTCATTTACTTCTTTCTGTCTTTATCTTTTCAGTTCACAACTCTCTCTCATGCTCTCAGGAAAAAAAGTCTATCCCCAACATTACAAAAATGTCCTTCCCACACAGACTCAGGCTCAGGAGGAATGTGTGTGTGTGTGTGTGTGTGTGTGTGTGTGAGAGATAATATCAGGGAGTAAAGAATATGGGTAAGTGAGTGATGGCCACTCAACAGAAACCTGTCTACCTGATAGGGAGGGTGGAAGTGGGTGACTGATTTTCCCACCAGCCTCTGCATACCTTCCCTACTGTTTAGAGGATGGTAAAGCCAACCGAATCCTGCAATATAGTCAATGTATATGCAGACACAGATAATACTGCACATACTCACAAACAACTGTATCTCTTTTCCTAGAAGCATTTATGGACATAATATTCTATGTAACTAGTACCATGTACTGTAGCTATACATTTAATTATACAGTAGATGTTTGCAGAGCAGGAAGCAACAGTCATAGTGAGAAAATGTTAGCAAACATTTACATGGTAAAAATATTCTGTAAACAGAAAGTAGAGCAGCAAATTTAATGAATACTCATTCAGATTCCCACTTGGCTTTTCTGAGGTTTCTCTCTAAGCTGTAACGCACAGGGCTCTCCCCTTCTTTTCTGTTTGACTGGTGATTACTCAAACTGTTCAGTATATGTCTATGTAAGCAGACGATTGCCCGCTTATAGGGGATGTCCCATTTAATCGGAAATAAACTGAAATGAAACTGACCACAACAGATAAAAAAGATGAAAAAAATTCCAGGCATTTTAAACTTGTAACATTGATTGCTGATTTACGCACATATAAGTCATAGTTGACATGAACGTTTTAATTGAGATTAAAAATGAATAGAAGCTACAGGACCAGCTACTACTCTGTCCAAATATGTATATCAAGTCAAGTCACCTTTATTTATATAGCACTTTTTACAATGCAAATTGTGTCAAAGCAGATTTACAGTAATAATTGGCTGCCCAGGAGCTCTTAAAGAAAATGGTATCATTGTCCAGCTTAAATAATTTCAGTATTGATTCAATCCGCTGTAAAAAATCAATAGTTATTAATTTAGTTAATTTATCTGTATATCAGTACTATAGAAAACAGTGATGTAATCATACAATGGTGTCAATGCAGGTAGATCAAAAACATTGTTCAATATCAAGTGTTCCTAGCTAAACAAGCCAAAGGCGACAGCGGCAAGGAACCCATACTCCAACAGAAAAAATGGACAAAATGGAGAAAAAAAACCCAAACCAGGCTCAATTGGGGGGGCCAGTTCTCCTCTGGCCATGTATATAAACATTTTTAATATGAATTAAAACTTTCATTTGAACTACAACCTCTCTGTGATGCTTGTACTTCATATGCTGTGATGGTCTTGTGTTATAAATGTGTAATAACTCATTAACCTTGTTATTAATACTTTATAACTGTAAATGATGTATCAATCCTTATGCAGTCCTCATTATACACCCCTGTTATGTGCATGTATGCATAATGATGAACTTTTGACATCAGAACATTGTACATAGTTTATGGGAAAAGGTGTAGGAAGAAGGATTTCTTAAGTGGAGCGATAAGAAATGAGCCTCTGCAAGGTTGTCTGTTTCCTGTTTGAGCGGTTGATGTTCAGAGGCCATTTATGGGGTGAGTCATGCAGGTTGGACCTGTTTCAGGATGTGAGATTAACTGTTAGTTAGTATGCGCCATGCAACGGTACATTGACTTCTGTAAAAGCACAGGTAATCTGCATCATCTGTGAGGTGTCCGTCAAGCAAACTGGCTCACATAAATATTCTCATAGTTCATATTATTATCTAACTGAATATAATAACAAGGGAATTATCTACACTAAATCTGGATACATTTCCTTTTTCAGTGTATGGAATGTTCCAGTCAGAAAAGCATACTACAGTACCATGCTACCACTTATTAGTGCAGTATGTAGTATGCATACAAAATAACAATTTTTCTGAATTAAACATGCAATGTGGTGAGTTCATATAGCATATTTGAAATGTGTATTTTAGAGTAATGCAGACTATTTTACATAATAGTAGGTAATCTAGTAGAATAGTTGCCAGTAATCAGTATATGCTGTGCAGTTTCAGTAAGTGAGTTAGAATGGAAAGAAGTGATTCATAATGGGAAGAGGATGGTTGTTTAAACTTATGTTCAGAAGATGTTTCAGTCATAGGGGTCGTTGTACCTGAGGGGGCTTCAAAAAGCTCAGCATTGCTTTACATAAAACACCTGTTCCATTACATGCTAAAACAGATCCTGTTCAGAAGCTGAAAAGCAGTTTCTCCTGTCAGCTTAATGGGAATGTAACAGCAGGAATGGTCAATTGCCCTCGAGGTCTTGGTTTGTTTGAAAACAGTTGGTAGAGAAAGTGAGTCAGACATGAAAGAGAAACAAGCAAGCAGTCTCTTTGTCTTAGTAACCCTGATCCGGGTCAGGGGAAACTGAAATCCCCACTCTCAATCCTTGTTGCTCTCACTCACACAGCTGTGACATGAAACAGGTGCTGCAGTGACAGCAGGTTTACATGTCTGACACCTCTTGCTCTTTTCCCCTCTCGAACTCTTTATAAAAGCTTAAGGATTAAAGGAAGAAGACTTGGTGGAATTCTGCCAAAAGTTAGCACTCAGCCAAAGCTTACCAGCTTACTGGACCCAAAAAACACTCTTCCAAGAATGTATCCAGGTTGGTGAATTACACTATGACGACTTTACAAGTGAGTTTTATTTAAAGTGACCATGTGATGACTAGACTTCAAAACCAAAACCAGATTGCTTACCAAAAAATGGACGATTCTGTCACTACTCACCCTCATTTCGTCCGGATTTTCTATCTTCCATTAAACAAACGAAAAGTTTCTCAGAATGTAGGATCACACTGTTGTTTGAGACAGAGGCAAAATAAAAGTTAAAAGATTACAGAATATCCAAATTAAACTGTTTTGATACAGCCCACAATAAGTATCACATGTCTCTGTGGTTTTTGTTTGTCACGTGTTCCTTTGTTTGATTTTACCTGCTTCTCCTCAGTTTCTATGACCACCGTTATTTGTTGATTGTTGTCAGCTGTGTGTAGTTAATTAGTCTTGTTTGCTCCCCTGTGCTCCTTGTATTTATACCCTCAGTTTCTGTTTTGTCGACCGTTATTCAAGTTTGGTGTCTTGTGTGGAATGTATCTCGTGGTGATGTCTCCTGTTTATGATTAAACATTGTTCCAGAACATCTCTGTCGTTGTTCGCATCCATTACCAGCAAGACCGTAACAATAAGCAGGTCAATAATAGGCGAGGGTATTGTGATTGGGTATAAAAGGAACATCCACCAAAGGCTCAGTCTTTGCAAGCAAAGATGGTTCAAGGCTCAGCACTTTATGCCAAATTTCATGAGAGAATTGCATTTCTCAATGCAAGATTGCAAAGTATTTAGGTATTTCGGTCTTTCGCCATCTACTATACATAATAGTATTGTTGTAATACTCGAGATCGATCTTAAGACCGTTTTTTGAAGTTTTTGGTGTTGTCTTGGTCTCAGACTAAAAGGACTCGGGATTTTATTTCAAGACCGGTCAAGACCTCAACTGCAGGGATATCGCTAAATTGCCGTTGCATTGTCTGATTTCTTTGTTACTTACCATTCATTTGATTGGATTTAAAAGTTCCTGCTTCAAATGCAATCAATAACTCATTTCTAATTTCACTTATTTTGTTACTGTTGTGCTGGGTCAGAAATCAACAAGGGATTGTGTCAAAAATGTCACCAAAATTAATACAAATGCCCACCAAATTCAAGATATGATTGCAGAAAAGTACTTGGATAAGATCTTGATATCTATAATATAACATAACCATGCAATATCATAAGAAAGATGGCTGTTTTCACAAATATGAGCACTGAACTTTTTTGCAAATGTTCAATAAACGAAATTTTATTTTTTAAAACATTCATCTCAACCATTTTTATGCATTTGTAATTGTATGAAATCAGATGTTCCACCTCTGCAGTGTAAAGATGAATTTTATTGTTAGTGATTTCAATTGACAACGTCTTAGATTAAAAAAATAAGACATTTCTCAGGCAGTAAATGTGGGTCTTTCAGATGAATTTGAGGAGTCTGGTCTTTGGTCTTGACTCTGTCTCGACTTGCCTTGGTCTTGGTTTCAACCCCTCAAAGTCTTGGTCTTGTCTTGGTCTCTAGACACACTGGTCTTGTTCTCCACTTGGTCTCGGTTTAGGTGGTCCTGACTACAACACTACATAATTGTGTGAAGAGATTCAGGGAGCTCAGAGAATGGGGTGCATCAGTGAAAACTGTATGGGTGACTTGCAAATGTGTGAAGGTCCCATTGACGTGGAGGTGTATATTGGGAATGATTTACTGCCATCAAGATGACATCTTGAGAGACAATGACAATTGTCAAGACAATGCCAGCCCGCATTCTGCAAGTGCTACAACACCGTTGAGGAGATGTGCTTGACCGACTTGCCTGCAGTCCAGGTCATATCGAAAATATGTGGCCCATCATGAGAAATAGAATCAGGCAATGACAACCACCGACCGTTGAGCAGTCTTGTATCTGGGGAGATTGGGTAAACGTTCCACTTCCAAAACTGCAGAAATTTGTCCTCAATTCCCAAATGATTAAGAGTGCAAGATTTTGTTGTAGCCATCAAAATGAAAATGTGTTACAAAATATAATTAAGTTATAAGTGAACACATAAGTGAACACATTGAAAATCTTTTCTTTGTACTTTTGTCAGTTAAATAAAGGTTAAAGAGAAACATCAAATCACAGATTCTTCATTTTTATTGCATTTTATAAAATGTCTCAACTTTTCTGGAAATTGGGAATTGTATATATATATATATATATATATATATATATATATATATACACACACACACACACACACACACAATCACTGGCCACTATAGAGTCCCTCCAATTTTACTCGATTCCGTGATCGCTGTATAAAAGTGCAAAATCAATCAACAGAAAAAAATTTTTGCGATCCTTTTGCAAAATAATCACAAATAATAATAACTAAAAGGTCTCAGAAAAAAATAAATTAAAATAATCTAATTTAAAATAAGTTTTAATGCATTATTTTCAGGAGGATACAGTCTGAGTGGTCTGTGTGAAACATTGCGAATTATATTGTTATAAGCAGTTTTTACAACATGAGGTCTCTTTGCTAGCTAGCTTTTACATTTTTTGCATTATTGTTTTTCTTCTTCTCAGATTAGAGGGCTATGGCGGTGTGTTTGATGACTGTGTCAAGGTCAGTGTTCTTGTGAGTGAGTGACCTGCAGTAATGTCTAACTACATGACAAGCAGAAGGCAAAGAGTTTACAATCAGTCCCTCGGTAAACTACAAACACAATGAGAGCGACAAGCTCACAGTAATGATGGACTGTTGGGGACTTATCAGAGTCTAAACTTTCAGAAAAACAATCCTCTGCTTTAGATCAGGATCACGTGATGTTTACTCAGGTATTTCTCAAAGTCTTAAACAAGCCCGTTGATATACAGCAGCCGGATATCATCCACTGTTCTGATCCTGTGTTTGAAAAGAAAATTGTTTAATGAAACCGTTTCTGAGGTGAAAAAAATTCCCTTCAGTATTTCCTAAAAGTAATAACATTAAAAGAAAAGAAAGAAAGCACATAACTGTTGTGAGAGGTGTCCATCGTCTAGAAGATCAGGAAAAAAAAGTAGCATAAAAGGAAATGTTAAATTATATTCGATTAAAGTTCTGACTTTCAACAGACATGTTTTTTTCAGCTATATCGTCAAAACAAGTATTGAGTCCATGATGAAGGGAAACCACATGGCGTCGAATTGTAAGTAATCCAGTGAATCCTTCAAACGATTCATAATGAAATTCTGCAAAACTAAAGTACAGTCTGTCCTTCGGTGGGTAATTTATTAAAGAATTACTGCTCTGGGGTGAACAGTACATCTGCAGATGCATGCTTACACATTGAGCTTCATTCACAACAGTTATTTCAAATTGAATCTCAGGGGGTGTAGCATAGGAATTAAAAACATTTCTTGGAAAACAAGAATAGAAGATGACTACAAGGACTTTAATCAAATTAATTTAATGCAGGGAAAAAACTTGATGACTCATTCTCTGTGGTCTCTTAACCAAATTGCACCTCTTCTTGTAGCTCTTAAACAGAAACAGAAAAGAGAGAAAGGGGAGTATGTGTGCAACTTTTTTCCTTTCAGTCTTGAAATTTTTATCACATTTTCTTAATATTCTGTCATTCGAATGTAGAATTTATGCACATGAAAAATTACATTTATGTGAATATTTTGGTGCACACTCATGGATCTTTGGAGAGTGGGGTTAACGATTATTTTCAACTTACTTACTGTCACCTTA
Source organism: Opsariichthys bidens (assembly GCA_037194245.1). Classification (NCBI taxonomy): domain Eukaryota; kingdom Metazoa; phylum Chordata; class Actinopteri; order Cypriniformes; family Xenocyprididae; genus Opsariichthys; species Opsariichthys bidens. The sequence continues at coordinate 1,303,020 of CM074301.1, read as the reverse complement.
ATACTATTTTAAACAGCAAAGTTTTCAGTTCCTCATTTAGCAAATGTATTGTAAAACAATCATTCACAAAACTCTTGTACAGAAGAATACGGCTCCATCAGACCTTTTAATAAAGTCACTTTTGGACAGGCAATAAAAAAAATAAAAAAAAAATATAAAAAAAAAAAAAAAAAAAAAAAAAAAAAAAAAAAAAAAAAATGCAAAAAAAAAAAAAAAGTAAATGAAAAAAAAAAAAAAAAAAAAAAAAAAAAAAAAAAAAAAAAAGAAAAAAAAAAAAAAAAAAAAAAAAAAAAAAAAAAAAAAAAAAAAAAAATTAAAAAAAAAGCAAAAGCAAACTTTTCTTTTATATAAAGTTTGCAACCTTTGCCGTTTTTATTTTCTTCTCCTTTCATCCTTTTTCGCCTTTGCGCCTTTGCGGCGCACGTTTTTCTTTGCTTTCCTTTTTCTTTTTTCCTTCTTTTTGCCTCGATTGTTGACGTGGGGGTGTGGGTTGGGAGGTTGGGTGTGGGTGGGAAGGGACGAAGGCGCGTCCGTAGCCGGCGCGTCGCGCCACCCTCTCAGCGCGAGTGGATCGGATGAAGGGGATGGAAATGGCGGAGCAGAGACATGGCGCGAACTTGAAGAAAGATATCAATAATACATAATGTGATCCATCACACCCCACATCCGCCCCTCTCTTTTTTTTTTTTTTTTTTTTTTTTTTTTTTTTTTTTTTTTTTTTTTTTTTTTACGTGTCCTTGTTTTTTGAAAGTTTTTCATCCGGCCTTTTTTTTTTTTTTTTTTTTTTTTTTTTTTTTTTTTTTTTTTTTTTTTTTTTTTGTACAATATGCAGAAATTTTATTAAAAAATTTATTTTACCATATAAAAAAAAAAATAAAAATACAAAAAAAAAAAAAAAAAAAAAAAACATGCCAGAGTGTAAAAAACAAACAAAAAAAAAAAAAAAAAACATTCATTAAAAATCTGAACATTTCACTTTTTTTTTTTTTTAATGTTCTGTATCTGCATTCTCCAAGCTTCTGCTTTTTTTTTCAAATAAAAATAAAAAAAAAAAAATTTTTTTTTTTTGTTTTATGTTTTTTTTTGTGTTGTTGAAAATTTATCCAAAAAAAAAAATAAAAAAATAATAAATTTAAAATGTCATTTGTATTATTGGAAATATATCAAATATACAATAATTAAATTATATAATATTTTTATATTTGTTTAAATTAATTAATTCCATCCACCCAAACAATCTGTGTGTAAATACAATAAACACAATGGACAACAGATTCTTTTTTTAATAGAACAAAAAATAAATGACAAAAATCATAAAAATAATCGATCTCTAATCCACTTTTAGCTGGATAACTTTTTAGCTGGATAAATTTTTTTAAAATTTTTAAATCTAATATTTATTATTTAGTACAGTAACAGTTCACAAACACACTTTTTTTTTTTTTTTTTATATTTTCACAAATACACAACCACAATATTATTTTATTATTAGCTGTTTCATCTATCTATATAATATTCCCTAATATGTATTTTTTTGTACAGCTTGAAAAAAAAACAATAAATCCTAATAATTCACTGCCTGCCTTTAATGTTGTGTGTGTCATACAAGCTCTTACAAACAAAATGTATGACTTGTTGAGGTATGGTCACAAATACAACATAAATATTGTGGTAACTGGAAAAACCCAAATATAAATTTAAATTCAATATTATATAATGATAATAATTTTTGTTTATAGTTTAAAAGTTTAAACACATACACAATTTTTCGTACCAACAATAAACTTTTAGATCTGTTTCTGTTTTGATATTGAATATACCTATTATTCCAAATAATATATTATTCCAAATGATCGATGGGATCGTCATCCTCGGGTCTGGGGGGGCGCGCGCTGATGACGGAGCGAGACGGACGCGCCTTCCTTCGGACCCACACCACCCCCCACACCACACACCCACACCCCAAAACAAAACACAAAGCACAAAGCGAAAAAAAAAGAAAAAAAAAAAAAAAAAAAGCCGCCGCGTGCGCCGCAAAGGCACGAATGACTGACGCGCGAAAGGAGGAAAGGCGGCAAAAAAATAAATATATATGTGCAAGTCAATGCGCTGAAGTTTTTTTTTTTTTTTTTTTTTTTTTTTTCTTCAGTGGGTTAACTTTCTTTTTGCATTTATTTTTTTTTTACTTGCAAAAAATTTTTTTTTTTTTTAATACTCTTTTTTTATTTGCAAAAACATATTTTTTTTTTGCAATATATTTTTTTTTTTTTGCGAAATTTTTTTTTTTTTTGCAGATATATATGGCCCCTATCTTGATCCCATACAGGCACAATTAAATTAAAATGATCTCAATTCATCTAAATTTGCATACTTTTGAATAAATGTGTCTTTTAACACCTACAGACCTTCATCGTGCTGTTGGGTCTGTAAGTTATATATATACATGATGTCTGATTCATTCAGAGACTCACATTCTGAATGGATGTGGGTGTCACAATTCACGTTCCTGGGGCCCAGTAACAACTCTAACAAACCTCAACTACTCATTTCTAGTATCGGTTTGACTAGCACGTTGAGGACACTGGTTACCCAACATACCCTAACATGAACATAATTTGAATCTAAACAACATGTGAGGCATCCAATGGGAGTGCAGAGAATTATAGAGGACAGGAAGTTGAAAAAAGTGGATGTTAAGATGATTTGCGCTCAAGCCTGGGTAAGCAAGAATGCATCAAAATTTGACCTGATGTGACCTGCTCCATCATTTTGAGTTATTGTGACCCAGAAACACATTGAATGAACAAAAAGCCTTTTTCTAATTATATATTTATGGCGTTTCCAAACCGTTGTTGAGAGATAATCAAAGGCTTATAAAGATGTGTTTGGAGGAAATTGTCTCTGAAGATTCCCATTTTTTTTATTTTATTTTAATAAATCTAGATTTATTTAAACATAAATGATTGAATTATGACATCAATAACAGGTTGTCAAAATATAAACCTTTTTAAAAAACAACTGAAGGCTAAGTTCACCCAAATATGAACTTTCTCTCAAGTATTCAAACCCGTAAGACCTCTGTTCATCTTTGAAACATAAATTAAGATATGTTTTATGAAAATGGTTTTTGAATCACACATAGGCAGCAACGTCATTGAAGAAATTGTTGAATAAAGTCATTATTTTTGTTTCGTATTTGACCCACATGGACTATTTTAACAATGTCTTTCTGTACCTCAAAAGGTGTAATGACTTTGCGGCCTACGTGTGCTTCAGAAACTCTCGGATTTCATCAAAAATATCTCATTTTGTGTTCCAAAGATAAACGAAGGTCTTAAGGGTTTGGGACGACATACTTAATGACAGAAATTTCGATTTTGGGTGAACTAAACCATAAGCATTATGCTACTGAGTCAAATGATGTTTCATTAACAAAGTTCGGGAGGATCAGGTGCAGATAATTAACCATATCAGCACAAGCGGAGAGCTTTCAGTTAATCAACTCAATCAATGACAAGAGGTATAAATACAGCAGACTTACCTCTGTTCGTCTGGGAGTTTAACAGCATCCCTCCTCCACCCCATCTCCTCACTTGTAGTTCCATCTAGTTATATCACAACCAGGGGGGGGGAGTACTCTGGGTTCGGGCCAAAATTCCGAGCTCGGAACCCTCCCACTGGACAGCACGCCAAATAGGCTTAAACCTTTACTCTTCTTAATTATATGTAAATGTGAACTCGTGAAACTGTTAAAGGGTAAAAATGGAACAACAATTTTTAAAAGTGATTTTTCACTATTTTCTTTTTCAAATGATTCTTCATTTTCATGGGTTTAAATAAAAGACTTTTCTTATAGACCTTATATGCCAGAGAAAAAAGCTCACAGCCATCTTTAGAACTTTGTATGAACTTCAGTTTTTGCTGTAGCTCTGTATATTTCTATGGAATCACTGTCGACAAGTAATTAGTTGATGTAGTGGATTTACTTATTGTATGGTATTACCTATTAGTATTAATGTAAAGCTGCTTTGCCACAATTTGCATTGTAAAAAGCGCTATATAAATAAAGATGACTTGACATGACTTGACTTGACTTGACTATTGTAGGGTCAAATAAAGTTATCATGAGCGTTGTAATGTTTGAAGCAGATGTCATAACAAATGTCACGAGACCAGGAACATTTTGAAATGAGTGGTTCATTCATATATCCGTAAGATCCTCGTACTGTGGAAATACAAACTGGAAAACAGAACACAACGAGCGCAAGGCTGAAAAGGGGCAGGGCTACATATGGTTTATAAGAGACAATACAAAACCAAATATGTCGGTCTCTGAGTAACATGCCACAAAATAAACCGCACATTTTATAATTACCCAAAATTCAAACAGTTCACTCCTCGCGCATATTATTATGCCCGTAATTTTTTTTTTTTTACAGGTTTTGTGACATTATCCCTTGACTGAAGATTTTGACTCTATTATCTAAATTTCTAAATGAAATTCTAGCTAATAAACTATGAATATTCAATTACATTGCTTTAGGTAAATGTAACAGTGACACAATGGTGAAGTTTTGTATTGAATCAAGTGACATGCCATATATGATTCAGTGAGTTGCACATTTTTCAACACGACTTGTCGTTCTGTAAATAGTTTTATTACATTTCTCCACAAATGGCTCATTATGACTTGCAACATTGTGAAGAGCATGTAAGAGAATTAAAAAAATATATATATATATATAAACCAAGAATCTATCTATCTACAGATGTGTGTGTGTGTGTATGTGTGTGTGTATCATAATAAATGTTAAAAAATATATTAAACATTTTATAATTAACATTATTTTTATGTGTGTGGTGTTTTAAGTCAGCACAGAGTTTTCAGTGCAATAACTTAACACTAACTTGTCTAATCATCAATGATGGTGTATAAATAGCACCAGTCCATTAAGCCTTAATATATCGTTATCAGCTAATCGTCAATTACTGTTGCAGGACAGGATATCACTCATTTAATCTTGTTATCGGAAAGGCTAATGCCTGGCTACACAGATCTGAGCTTTGTGTGTGTGTGTGTGTGTGTGTGTGTGTGTGTGTGTGTTTAGATTAAGAGTGATTTAAGTTCTTCTCCATTTTGAGGTATCAGTGTTTTAAACTGTCAAATGCATGAATGCATGCCACTTTTTTTTTCTTCTTTAAAAACAACTTCTGGACTCAATTCAGCCATCATAGTTCTCCTACAGCTGTTAGACACAGGTGAAAAGGAAAAGCGCTCTGTTCTGGCAGCTCCTAAAAGCTATACCCTGAGGTGAAGTTGTTGACCTCACTGACCGTGTCTTGCACTAGTTGACTGCCAACTCATAGCCGGCAGCTGCTAAAAAGGTTGTGCGTGGAGCCAGCCAGGCCGCTTGGCAAACTCAGTGTTCCAAGATTCCCGAATCCCATCTCCATGCTAGCTGAACAGGCAGGTACCTGCTCCTCGTGTTGCTGCAGATTCACCCGTATGTGAGCACTCCAGCAGGAATCACGCACTGTTACCTCTCTATGCACCTTTTCCTTAGTACCTCCAGCTAAATGCTTCACTTGAATTACACAGATTAATTACACAGGTGTTGGACACATCTGGTTGTGTCAATAATGATGCCTTTCAATTTCAAATGCATCATTGTCAACTTAGTTGCTCAATGAGACATTATATGCTATATATCAGTGTAACCTGTATTAATATATTGTCTGTGTGTACATGTTTGCAAGTAATGGGAAAATTTCTTTCATTAAAAACAACTTACATTTTTTTCTTTGAATTAGTTTCAATTGAATTTGTTTTCGTTTAAAAAAAACAAAAAAAAAACAAGGAAATAAACATTATAAAGTAAAGTGGCAGTAAAGTAAAATTATACCCTTTGTCTTTGACTTATTGCATTCATCATGACCAAACATCACTGCCATCAAACCAAACTGCACAATTTTGGGGTGTGGGTTGTTTATTTTGATTTATTGTTGTATATTGAACAGTTCTCATGAATATCAGTTAAAATTCTCCCTTTTTCTCTAACAAGTAACAGCATATGTCGATATTTTAGTAAATGAAGAAAATTTCTTCACTTTTTAAATATTTATTCTATGAATTTTGTATTTATATTTTTTGTGCATAAAATATTCATTTTTGTACGCAACCCTAGACAAGATATCGTGGTCACAAATGAAAATGTAGTTGTCATGTGCTGGTTTCCATTTTAGGTCAATATATTCTTGTATATTTTCTTTTGTCCCACAACTTTCAATTACTGTAAACAAATGACATAATTCTTTATGAATTAAAGAGTATCTATTGTCAAATTTTCTTATTCATTTCCAAATGAAAACCAAAGTAAAAGGAAGTAATTAACATTTAACAGGCAGTTAGTCATGCAGGCAGAACGGTGGGCAGAGACACACCGGAAGAGATGGAAGTACCACTTACCGTAAAAATCCCCCTCACTTCTCCATTGTCAAACGTTAGACAATTTTGCTGTTCACAACGTCAACATCTCTCTTGGCACGTGGGCTTAAACCACAGGAAATTTACTTGTTCTTGTCAGGGAACACCTTTTATCTTTAACTACCTTCATCGGGGCAAGTAAAAACCCGACGGTTTTTAGCATTTCATCTTCAGAAACATGCATAGGGCGAATTTGGGTCAGAAGACATTTTGCTGATATTTTGAACAATCTGTTGATGTTTTACAGTATTTTTAGATAACAGTGTTTTGATTTGAGGTTGACATTGTGTCCACACTTCATCAGCGGTGGAAAACCGCTGTCGACATGTTGCTTTACATTTCTTTACCTTAGACCAATCACAGCACAATGGGTGGGCAGATGGGAACTTTTGTGTGGACTTTCTCGTCTGTATTTTCTGTGGTTCTGCGTAGCCGGTTTTGTCGCAGTTTGCATATCAAAGACACGTAGTCTGGATTCCCCAGTTTATCTGATATCAGAAGAAATTTGCGTCGACATAAATAAAGACCGAGAAAGACGATGCCTAATTATATCTAAATATCGTAAAGGAGAAGAAAACAGTGTGAGTGAACAAGATGAAGAAAAAGATGACAAGAGAAAACTACAAGCCCAATAAAAGAAAGCACATGAAAAGGGAGGAAAGAGAAACAGCCCACATCCTGGTGTAGTGGTTTTGCACACTATCTTTTTCACTTTCTCTTTTTTTTCATTGTTTTTCCCACCGTTCGGTCTATCTCATTAGGACTAGAAGTGTGCTTCATCATTAAAGACAACAGGAGGGGCTAACAAACTTGTCTGTTTACACAGATGGCATCATTTATGTGGTATAATTGAGAGTAGAGTGAGAGGGGAGGAGAGATTATAAACAGAAAAACAGTGCGTGAAAGTGTTAATGTTAGTTTTGGAAAAGGAAAGAGTGCCAGGAGTCTCACTGAATGGCAAGTGTTAATATTTAGCAGCCCCGCATTCTCTTCTGATTCAGATGAAATGCCAACTGGAGACAGATAAAATGTTATAAAAATGACATAAAATAAATTATTTTCACATTCTGGGTGAGTTTTGTATCTGATGAATAACTCTGCAAACAGTTCAATGTTTTGCTCGTAACCACGTTATTATCATGTAATAACATGATAATAACATGTTATAAGCAAACCATTGAAATGAAATGGCACTTGACACTTTTATTATTAATGTATATGTACTTATAGCATGAGAATTAATTATACTAAGTCAATGGAAATAAATGTATTTAAAGATCGATACAAATTGCATTAAATGTATATTAAAATTAAATTTTATTCAAAAAAAAAAAAAACAGATTCATAAACTTTCTAAAGAAAAAGTCTGTGCAAAGTGTACTGCCATGATTTTAGATTTCTGCAAAGCGGTTGCTAGGATGTTCTGGGTGGTTCTAGGTTATTGCTAACTGGTTCCAGCCATAGGAGTCCACCTGAAATGGTCCCTGCATTTTCACTGACTTGAGAGTTGAAAAATGACATAACTGACTACATTAACCTACCCACAAGTAAACACTGTACTTCTCGGTCTTTGTTGATTAGTCTCGTGAGTTTGGAGAACCATGCTACAGAACATGCTACACAAATAATTAAATAATGTGACTCAGAAGCTTCCCTGAAAGGAAAAAGTGCAGTGACGTTTTTCAGTCGGCACCACCTGACCGAAAGCACTATAGGTTGAGGTGAGAGTTTGTCAAGTGCCTCATTTAAAGAGCACCAAGCAATGCTACTATAAGGTTCGACTGATTCCATCAAGACAGCATCTTTTTCATGCTATTCATACACAAAATTATGAAGAAGCCTCACAAAAATGTCGAGAAATACTTCCTGTGGTTGTATTTTCAGATGTCAGCACAGCAGATCTCAAAGTAAAGGAAGTTTGCGTTAGCCCCAGAAAAAGCTGTCAGCATCCTTGTGCTAAACCTGTCTGCAGACATTTCTCTCAGCAAGATAAACCCAACAGACCTTTTATCTCATTATAGTAAACCCAACAGACTATCTCAAAACAGCGGTTACAAACAGCCTTGGTGCCTCTCAGCAACGCTGTGTGCACGTGCAGTGAGTGTATAACTGTGTCAGTTTCAAAGAATCCACTGCTGTATAGCTACAAGACCGAACCTAAAATAGCGCTGTGGTTTGTGTGTCTACATCAGACTGTCCTCAATAAAACACTCTGAGAGCACGGCATGAGGACTTCAGCAGAGCTGTCACTTGAGGCTCACCGTTGCCAGTGTCATGAGCGTTTGTAATCAGTAATCAAAGATGAGATAAGATGTAGAGATAGAGTTCACTAGAGCTTTGCCAGAACTTCAGTCGTTTTATATCGCTGCTTTACATTATGCAAGTGACATAATGTGAGTTACATTTTTTCATTTCTTTCTTAAAATGCGCTGCTTACCCATGCAAAAGTGTTACATGTAAAGCAGAAAATAGTCATTCTGGGGTCTTGACGTTGCCATCATGCTGAATAAAGTGTTCTTCAGGTGTAATTGAGAGAATTGAGGTTTGTCACTGGCGTACTTTTTGCATTTCTTTAAGCTGCAAGGCATATCTCAAAGACTTTTTGAGTAACAGAAAAGCTGTGAAGCTCCTTTTTTGTGTTTGTGTCGATGAGAGGATTTTGTAAGTGGGGCCTGGGGGTGTGTTTTCTCGTGTCTGTTTTTTGGCTGAGCCAGACGCCCATGTGGCTCACTTGGAGGTGAGGAAGAGAGAGAAAGTGTGAATGAGAGTGAGTTTTGGATGATAACACAGGGAAAGGAACAGGTCGCACTCTCTCTTTGCTCTCCCTGCTGTTATTTAAAGTGCTATCAACGGTTTTTTTTGAATATTAATATTTGCAGCACAGAGTTTCTCAGAGTCTCTTTGAGGAATAACCACCTGTGGTTTGAGCTGAGCTTTGGGGGACTTCCCCCAGCTAAACTGGGTGTAAGAGGCCAACCAAGGAACTTTCAAGCTGGTTTAATTTTCACTAAGAACGCTGGAGTTAATTAATTAAACTTAAGCCACACACAGGGCTGGGTGGGTTACTTTTAAAATGTATTTCACCACAGCTTACAATATACATGCTTTAAAAAGTCATTTGTAACGTATTTCGTTACATTACTCAAGTTTAGTAACTTAATCTAAATACTTTAGAATACTTTGGAATACTAATAAGTGTGAAAGAAACACAAAAAAGGGAATTGCTGGTAATAGTAGTTTTTATCTCACAATTCTGACTTTTTCCCTCAGAATTGCGTGACATAAAGTTGCAATTGCGAGTTATAAAGTCAGAATTATGAGATATAAGCTCACAATATTGAGAAACGTCTGAATTATGACATGTAAACTCACATACTAAATTCACAATTGCAAGAAAAAAAGTTTATATCTCCCAATTCTGACTTTATAACTTGCAATTGTGAGTTTAAATCTTGCAATTATGATAAAAAGAAGTCAGAATTGTGAAATACAAACTCACAATTGTGAGGGGAAAAACAAATTGTCAGAAAAAGTTGCAGTGACCTTTTTTTACAATTATAAAATGACTCACAAAAAACTATCACAAAACATGAAAACAGTGGAAAACATGAAACTGAACTCGTCTTTTTCAGACGGTCAGAGTCAGAGAATCACCAATCGCTGTTTAAATGACATTAAAACTCAAAGTAATCACTTTGGTAATCTAAAACACTTTTCAGATGGAACTGTAATCTGATTACCAGCCATTTAAAATCTAACTGTCATGAAATACACTTACTCAAATTTTGTATTTGAAATACGAAACTAAGTTACTTGTATTTCGTTACTCCCCAACCCTGGCCACAGAGAGGCAGGAACTCAACAGTGTTCCTGTGCGATCAGCTGATTAGATAGTTTTGATACCCACTGAGTCATAATCATTTAACAAGTTGAAAGAAACTAACTAGAAACTAGCACAAAATGTGATAAATGTTTTAGGGAAATCCCAAACAGTCAAGTACGTGAAACTTCTGGCAAATAATTTGAATACACTGCTGATAAAAACCTCATTAGTTTCCTTAAAGACTGTGACTGTAGAGCACAAAACTGACAGAAACCGCTCTGGTGGAGACCAGTGACTGGATCTAAAACCTTGTCTGACACACAGACATCTCCATCACTGTACCAAAGCTAGACATGACAAAGCACAACACACTGAAGACACACAGAGTGACTTTCTCGCACTGTACGAGATGACAGACAACAAGTTGTCCAGTTCAGTTCTGTTCACACAGCGCAGGTTTTCAGAGAATGCGGTTGTGAGTCATATGTGGTGCGAGTTCAGGTTATAGTATGCGGTTGTCGCTCCTGTGAAAAACTGAACTGTGTGTGAACGTAACTGTACAAAGTACTCAAATACAGGACTGACAACCATATTCTCTTGTTGTGTGAATGTGGCCAAAGTAAATGCAGTTTTCAGTCCCAAAAACTGACAGTGTGAATGTAGCCTAAATGATCACAGTACTATTTCCAGGTGTACCGTCCCTTTAAGAGTGATTTAAATGTTTCAATTAGGTTTTTTTTTTAATGTTTATCCTTCTTAAAAGCAGTATAACGGAGCCCTTTTAATGCAACTCTCTTTTATTTTTATTACCAAACACTTCCAAACTGTTAAAAGAGCACACAAACACAGAGGTCTGGAAAGCCAGAAGTACGTGCTTGTGTGTGTTGGGCAGGCTGCCCACGAGCTGTTCTATGGTGCTGTGGAATACCTGTGGGTTTAGAGTCACGTAGTTCTGAGGTTCTGTGACGTTCGCGCTTCTGCCTCCTATTCTTTCCTCACAGAAGACTGAATAAGCCAGATCATAAAAAAGCCTTAAATTGGTCACAACCATTGGCATTCCGTCTCTGTCTTTGACTCTTTGGTCTCTTTGACACATTCTGTTGACTGTAAGTAACTGCAGCTTCATGTCTACTAACTCTCAAAAAAATTCTGGGTTGTTTTGACGCAAATTTGGGTCAAATATGGACAAAAGTTGGGTTAAATATTTCATTTTAAAATTCAAGCAAACGTTTGGTTTTGTCCATTTTTGACCCAAATTTGGGTTGAAACAAACCGGCATTTTTAGAGAGTGTAGTACACTGGTAGAATTGGGGTTAGAATAAGCTGTCATGTACTTGCAAAGTTACTTATAGTCAGTAGAATGTCTATTGGGGGACCAAAACAAGTGTTGCCCAAATACTTCATTGTTTGTTCATGTTAATTCGCAGTGCATTAACTAATGTTAACAGATTTTAAAAATGTACGAGTAAATGTATAAATTAACATGAACAAAGATTAAGAAATGCTATAGAAGGATTGTTTATGGTTAGTTCATTTTAACCCTAATGTTGTTAAATGTTAACAAATGGGACCTTGTTGTAAAGTGTTACCACAAGCTTTGATAACTTTGAACAGATTTTATCCAACTATAGTTGCATGTTTGTTAAAAAAAAATAACTTAAAAAGACAAAAATGGATTTTAATGTTTATCCTGATGTATCATAGAGCCTGGTATCATAGACTGTAAGTGCATAACTGTAACTAACTAACAAAATATAAACCCATTAAATCTAGCTCAGGTTCTGTGGAATCAATGCTCATGTATTTCTTCTCTAGAAAAAAAGAAAGAAAGAAAAAGAAGCTCATTCAGAGTGGAACTGTGAGCAGATTGAAGGCTTGTGTCTTTGTCTCCAGCAGTGCGGTTGTAATTCTTTGTTTGTTTGTTTCCATGAGTTAGCGATTATTGAGGTTGTGGGTCATAATCACGCGCCACGACGGCCTCTGAATGACTGACTTTCTTTACTGTGAAAGAGCAGCTCTGTAAGAAATGGAAGGAGGAGGAAGATTGGTAGACGAGGGGTCTTCCACTATTACAGTGAACAAGAGAAGCCTGTCAGCTATGGTAGAAGCTGAAAGATCCAAACCTCACATATACCAGGCTATAATTTTTAATTACGAGAAAGGTCCTCTTTATACAGCATTAAAATGCAACCCCTTGACTGGAAAACATTTCAGAGTTTTCGGAGTTTCAACTTGATTTATTTTTCCTCAGTAAACTTTGCATTGTTTTGGGGTTCCAAGGAAATGTCTTATTTAGACACTGAATGTGTGTGTGTATATATATATATATATATATATATATATATATATATATATAAATATATATAACAAGGGAATAGATCCATAAGAGGCAGTGTTGTAGTGTTTTTTTTTTAAATTTATTTAAATGTCAAAACATCCAAACAAGGATGTCCACACCAGGATGCTAGGTTATGTTAATGGATTATGTAAAAAAAAAAAGCAGTATTTATGCTACTATTCCTGCTACAGAACCACTGCTGAAACATAAAAGCGTGAACCATGAAATATGATTATTGAACGAATGACTCAGATATACATATATATATATATACATAGAGCACAACCAGTAATTCTGGAAGAAATAATCTAATGAATCCATTCTTTTTAGTGAATCAAGCATATAGAACACCATGAGTATAATTCAATTACAGACAATGATTCTAATGTGTAGGCTCTTTTTAGTGAATTAAAAACATTGGTCAGATTCCCCAACTATTGGCTCTAATGAGTACGTACCTTCTTTCTTAGAAAATGAAACACCTACGCATAACCAATGTTAGACGTGTGACTACCAATTCAATTAGAGAATGTATGACTGTAACGATTAGGTACTTTTCAGAGTACTTTTTAATGAGTGCGACCAGTGTAATTCGATTACAGAACAAATGACTACAATAAGTTGATTCCTTTGAGTGAATCAAACATGGTGCAACCAGTGTACTCGGAATCCTGAATGATGACTCTAATGACTCTAATGAGCCGGTTATTTTTAGTGAATCAAGCACATACAGCACAGCCAGTGTTCTCAGACTTCGAAATGATTGACTCTAATGAGTTGGTTCTTTACATATAGTGAATCACAGCGCAACCAGTGGTCTTGAATCATCGTTTTCCTGTTTATCACTGTAAAGCTGCTTTAAATAATCTGTATTGTATAAATAAAGGTGACTTGACTTCTTCAAAAGGAATGACACTAATGAGTTGTTTCTATTTAGCGAATCAAGCACATAAAACTCAACCATGTTTCCTGAATTAATGGAATTTCATGAAATTAATTAATTTATTGGATTGCATTTTTGCCGCCTCTAAAAAGACAGGTAACTCTTTACAATAAGGTTCATTAGATAACTACATTAGTTAATGTCAACATTTACTAATACATTATTAAAATCTTGTTAACGTTAGTTAATGCACTGTGAAATAACATGAACAAACAATTGACAACTGAATTAACGTTACCGAAGATTAGTAAATACAGTAACAAATCAAGTCAAGTCAAGTCAAGTCATCTGTATTTATATAGCACTTTTTACAATGCAAATTGTGGCAAAGCAGCTTTACATTAATAAGAAAATGGTGTCATTGTGCAGCTTATTCTATATATTATTGATTCATTCCGTTGCAAAGATCAGTAGTTATTAGTCTAGTTAATTTAGGTATATCAGCACTGCAGAAAACAGCGACGTAATCGTCCGGCTCAGCTCAGTTCGCATACAACGGCGCCAATGCAGGCATATCAAAAACACTGCTGAATATCAAGCAAGTGTCCCCAACTTAAGCAAGCCAAAGGCAACAGCGGCAAGGAACCAAAACTCCAACAAATGAGAAAAAAACCTCGGGAGAAACCAGGCTTAGTCGGGGGGCCGGTTCTCCTCTGGCCAACAGTGAACACTTGTCCGATTCTCAGGCAGAGTTACGGGTCATTAAACCGATTTGGAATCGCAACAGTCAAAATATTTAATCTAGTTCCATCTAGTTTAAGATCTTAACAAATGTATTGCTCATGGTTTGTTCGTGTTAGATAATACATCTACTAATGTTTAACTAATGAATCTTATTGTGTTACCAAGACGTACATGGAAACACAAATTTTGCAATAATTGATATGTATTTTTAAAATGCGTCATTTAATTGTGTTTCTTATTTACAATGTTTTATTCCTTAAAAGTACTGAAGGAATCCTGAACTGAACTGGTAAAGGATCAGCAATCATAAGTGGATGGCTGAGATGTATGTTCAGAGGCAGTAATAGCTGATAAGTATTTAGTAGGAGAAGAGGACTCACTACACCACTTCTCATTGTTCATTGTACTAAACAGGAAATCAAACAGCTGATGGATGGTCAGTACTGCGCTGATGTCATCTTTCCTATAGTTCACGACTTGTTCACATACAGAAGCACACACACACACACAGCCCGTTTCATTAAAGAAACAGTAGTGAGTATAACAATGACATCATTGTAGAAGCTCCTGTCATGAGAGCACACACTCAAACACACACTCTCACACACAAAAGCTTCCGGCAGACCTAGTAGGGCATCCTGCCCTGACTTCGCTGTAAATCTGATGTGTGTCTCACCAGGAAGTTGTCTCTGTCCGCTGACAGACACAAACAGCTGTATAATTCTTTCAGACACACACAACGCTATTCAATCAGTCATTCATTTCCTCAGAAAGCTTCCAGCACGATGAGCAGAACTGGCAGTAACTCACTTTTGATGAAACTGACAAATCTGATAGGGGTTGGTTCTGACTACATCACCTGAGTTTTGCTGAGAAGTGTTATGTAAAGCTGATCGTTCAAAGTTCCAATGTTTAGAACAGAGTTTACATGATCAGAACATGCAGTTATCTTTGATTATCTTCCAGTATGGACACACGTCCATTGTACTCTTAAGTGGCTGAAACTGCTGGACTTGAGACTTGTTCGGAGATAACAATGAGCAGTATGCAACAAGAAATAAAGTTGCAATTCTGAAACATATATAGTCGCAACTATGAAACGAGCTGCGAGACAGATTCCTGGTAGTTTTGGTCTCTTTTGCCATTATAAAGTGCTGTGTGAATGAAAGCATATGGTAATGTGTGTATTGTATACACTAGAGGGAAAATCTCCAGTTTTTGAGGAGGTTCGGCATTCTAATGTTTGAGACGCTCACGTGTAAACACTTGGTGTGACCTCAGCTGTGTTCCTGGAAACCCTTGGGAGTCGGGTCTTTGGGTGCACAAGGTTAATATTCAACAAGCCCCACACATCAGCGGGAGAGAAAGGGGCGGGAGAGGGGAGCGAGAGATGTGGCACATTCCGTAGATTCCACACAAGCATTTCCAGAGTCCAGAACTATGAATGGATCTAGTGAGGATAGTTAGCTAATACATGCAGATGCATACATACTTTCACACATTCAGATGTATCATATCACAAGGAGGTAAACCACAGAATCTGGCCTTGGGAGGTCAGAAATGCCACCTGACGCATCTCATACAAGCACAGATTGCCATGCGTGACATGGATATAAAGATTTAAACAGATTTACATTTGCATATGAAAACTTGTGAGTTTTCTTTTGATTTATTTACAACCAAACTGCATAATACCTCAATGTTTCATTTGATCATTTAAAAAAAAAAAAAAATGTTTACTTGTTATTAGATTACTTACTTGCTATCAAATAATGTGTTTTGTTCATTTGAAGCCATCCATAAGCTTATTATTTTTCCTTTCGAGGTTCACTTAAAACCTAATTTGTATTATTAGTGTTGTTTGCTCGTACAATCAGTTGCACCCTATAGTTGGCTGACAGACAGTTAACCAAATTACCATTAAACACTCAAAACATTTGAGAAACCACAACATGCTTAATAATGAAAAACACTCAAAACATCAGCTGAACATCAACATGCTAAAGAACACACAACCTAGCAACCAGATTGCAACATGCTAAACCTCTCAAAACACTTAATTACTTAAGTGCATGCCAACAAGTTCCAAAATGAAAATGGAAGTCAATGGCTTCCATAAACTGTCTGGTTCTTCAAAATATATTCTTTTTAGTTCAACAGAAGACCGGAACTCAAACATTTGGAACAACATAAGGGTGAGTAAATGATTAGAGAATTTGTATTTTTGGGTGAACTAAACCTTTAGCATCTTCATAGCAACATTATTATGTTAATTGGGGGAACAAAGGGGGAAAAAAGCTGCATAGTAAAATGCCCACTCAGAACACTAGGCTATAGAAACCTTACAGCAACAAGCTAATTGCTAAAATACAGACCACCTTAGCAGCTGCATAGTAACATGTTAAAAACCACCTTGAACACGTTGTTTTGCACCTCACTTGCAAAACCCCTGGCAACCGCTTCAATTTTCTTCAGAATATATAAATATTTACTCTTCATATTGTTCTTTCACCATATCAGAATCTGTGGCAATGTGTTTTACAATATTCTTTCCGAAAGCTCAGTTCGCATTACATATTCCATGTAGGTTTCCAAAGGGTTTGTTCACCCAAAAATTACATTTCTGTCATTAATTACTCACCCTCGTGTCATTCCACACCCGTAAGATATTTTGATGAAATTCAAGAGGTTTTATCCGCCATCGAAAGCAATGAAATTAGCACATTCAGTGTCCAGAAAAGTAATAAAAACATTGTTAAAATAGTCAATGTGAGGTTCAAACTTAATGCTATGAAGCAATGAGAATACTTTTTATGTGCAAAAACAAAACAAACAACTTTATTCAACAAAAATATGTCTCTCCTCTGATACGCTATTTTCGTTGCATGCACTTCCAGGTTCGATGTCCGAAAGGCGGCTCAGTATTTAACTTACAGACTTACAGTCAATAGGAAGAATAAAGTTATTTTTGTTTTGTTTTTGCACACAAAGTATTCTCGTTACTTCAAAACATTAAGGTTGAACCACTGTGGTCACGGTTACGGTTTTAACGATGTCTTTTGTACCTTTCTGAACACTGATTGTACTAATTTTGTTGGAGGATAAAAAAACTTCTCGGATTTCTTCAAAATATCTTAATTTGTTGTTCCGAAGATGAACGAAGGTCTTAGGTGTGTGGAACGACATGATGGTTGTTTGTCATTTTTGACATTTGAATTTTTATTTCTAAATATTTTTAAATGTAAAATTTATATTTTAGATATTATTAATAATTTAGATAATATTTTATAATATTTTGAGTGGTACAAAACTTGGTAAAGGTTTTGGCACTTGCTAAGTGAGAAAAAAAAGTCCAAACTTGTAATGTTCGTGGTCAAAAAGGACTGCGTAGCAAATGATTGGGAAACGAATCCTATCTAGTGGAAATATTTTATACTGCACCCAAAAAAATGTTACTGAAAGCTGATTTTTTTAAAATATCCACCTCAAATTTGGAACAGAACATGTTTAGATTTATGGCTTTGGTTCATGGTTTTAGAATGAGACATGTTTTGGAAAATATCTATTTCATATAAAATTTAAAAATTGCATTTTTATGAATTTTTCATTATAATAAAATCAGTTTTCGCTTTTTTAACTTTTGGACTTTTTTATTTATTTATTTTATTTATTTAGAGACCAAACTTAAGTCTTTGCTCCAAAGCATTCAAGTTTTACTACAGTTTAAGATGGAAATTTGATTTTCAGGTCTAAAGCGAATCAGGTAATAAAGGAACTATTCAAAAAATAAAAATACAAAATATTGAATAAAAAACATTATCTAACTGAAATATAATACTTTCATTTCATTGAAATAATTTTAAAAAATTGGTCACTTTTGACAGCCATGTGAGCTGCACCAGATTGGTTATACCCTTGTGCCTCAGGCGATGTGACAGCAGACATGAGGTAATGGAGAATCGATATGTGTGTGTGATGAGAACCTCCTTGACCTATGATCCACTCTGCTTGAGCTGGTCTCTTTTGATGTTGTTTATGTGTAGCGTCAGCACTGTAAAAAGTCATACATAGATCTAACTTATAAAAAGTGAGGCAAGTGGCTGCATTGGATGTTTTAAATTGAATCAACTTGCAGCCTTTTTTAAGTATAATAAACACTGTAACATTACTTAATACAAATGCAACAAAATCAAGTTGAGTTAACTAATAATACTAGAATTACTCAGTTAGATAAACCTACTTTTCTTGGTTCAGGTAACTTATTTATAAGTTGCTACAAGTAACTTGTACTCATTTTAATTAGATTTTATGAACATTATTTTTTTAGTAAAATTAACCATATGTGATTAAACATTTTAATTGAGTTCTAGCTATAACCTCAAAAGAAA
This sequence comes from Opsariichthys bidens, assembly GCA_037194245.1. NCBI lineage: Eukaryota > Metazoa > Chordata > Actinopteri > Cypriniformes > Xenocyprididae > Opsariichthys > Opsariichthys bidens. The sequence goes on along the minus strand of CM074301.1, from coordinate 1,284,360 downwards.
TCTAAATGTCTATCTTCTAAGCACTACAGTGATTAACTTGACATAAACAGACTGTCAATAACAATTACAAATTCAATTGAAGAAGAAAAAGATGGGAAGATAGATTGAAGACAATAACATTTATTTAATGTCAACCAGTGTGACTTTTAACATTGACTACAAAGAAGCCAAGAAATGTGGCCACACATGTACACAATAATATACAACAAACACTGTATAAGTGTATTTTCAACCTGTTCTGAACAGTGAAGAGAAATATCCAAACTGCCCAATCTGCAATGATTAGATTAAGGTAAATGTGAGCCACAACATCACATTGTATCACACTGGAACTGCAATGTCAAAAATGATTACAGTATTTCTATATTTTGAACAACTATTATTTTTAAGAACTTCCAAATTAGGACGCATGGGGTCCAATCCCACAAAGAGCCTCTGATATACCTCTAATGTACACACCAGTTTTGATGGATACTTGAGGTCGAGGGCATAGGTAAGTCCAAATGTCCATAATGTAAATTATCAGGGGGCAACTGCCATGCTCAGCGTGCACCTCTGTTTCATCACAACTCTATTGGTGGAGACAAGAGAATCAAGAGTTTGGTCAGACAAACAGTAAATAACATAGAAGGTAGAAGACAGATAAGACACAAAGTCAAAATTGTACTTTTGTTGCTAAAATTGGTGGATACTAGACAAAAACTGTGACTAGAGTGAAGTCTACCCTGACAATGCCATAGAGTGTGGGTACTAAACTATAATGATCTACTGTAGCATGAGTGTTCTACTTGTTGATTTTTACTGTTTGTTGTGGGGAGGAGGAGACAGAAAGGTGATCATATCTGCCTTCTATTGATGGTTGGTACATAAACACGTCTTCAGAAATGTAACTGTATGGAGCCCACACTATTGTTTGGAATTTTACAGATGTTTTACTTCCCTGGGAATAGCTGTAATTGTATCTATTCTGAAGTTTTTCTTACCTGGATGTGAAGCTTGAAGACCCCAGGTAACAAAAGAGCTTGGGTATCTAAAGACCAGGAAAATACATGTTAGAATAAGGTTAAAAATCAGTGGTAAGTGTATCTTATTTAAGTAAAAGGCTAGAAAAAGTTTTAGGGTTTTTTCCAACCAAAAATCTGTCATTCATTGACTATGCAACATTAAAAAACATGGATCAAATTTCGAAAATCAGACAGACTACGAAGCACACATCTCTAGAGTCTGTGCATCTGCTTTAGTTGCCTAATACAAAAGTATACTAACATGATCTCTGATTCCAGAGTCATGTCAAAGACACGGCTATCTTGTTTTGCCTGCTGTCCATAAAACATCACAGCTTACTTCCCTTATTTGGCCGCACAACTATTTCCTCCAGGTTCGAAATTGCGACTTTTCGATCGCATACGATCCCCTTAATTTAATCTGTGCAATCTAAAAATATAACTGAGGTCATTTGCGCAACTAATTATTACCTACGTATCTGCGTTTTTAACACGTCCATCCTAAATGTTGAAACAGTGGCGATGATGTTAGGTTAGCAGGTGAGCCAGGGCTATCTGCTACTGATAACGCGAGCACCCCCACCGGAGACCGTGTTGTTAATTTGAAATTTAATAAGTGCTGTAGTCATGCATTCAATGTGTTTTAAGGCTACGTTGGCTTTAATTTTATTAATAATGTCACTTTTAATCGTTAGTTAGCGTTAACTTAAACTAATATTTGACATTAAATGGCAAAAGTCCTAGTAAAAACATGTTAACTTTAGTTAAGTTAACGCTAACTAACGATTAAAAGTGATATTATTGGTTTTAAAACATATAGTAGGCCTAGGCATGACTACAGCACTTATTTAATTTCATATTAACAACACGGTCTCAACCGCCGTTGTCTGCCGATCGTTGCCTTCAAGACCACATTACACTACTGCAGCCATCTTAGCTTGCTATGTTTGCTGGATAGCTAGCTATACAAGACAACCTAACTTAAGCTCCATTGTGGAGTTAGCGATTTCGCGTGACTTTACATCACCAATCATTCAGCTCAATTTGCTCAACTTACCGTGTTAATCAGTGTCTGAAATTCAAATCCGCTGCAGCGAACAAACAGTTGAAGCGCCGAGGAAGATGTTGCGTCTGCCTGGAAGTCCCGCCAGTGAAAAAGGGATAATGCCAACTTATAATTTTTTGTTAAAATATTTACGTTTGATGAACACACACCTGCCACATCGACAGCTACTCTAATAAATTATGTATGTCAACTCACTTTTATAACATTTCTTGTACACAACAACCACATACAGATAACTACTCAAATAAATTATGTATGTCAACTCACTTTTATAGTATTTCTTGTACACAACAACCACATACAGATAACTACTCAAATAAATTGCAATAGTTTTATTTAAAATATATTGTTATAGAAAAACTGATATATTTTAAGTAAAGAGGAAGTATTTTGATATTTTTTAGTGTAAAACAAATAAAATAAACTAGATTACAACTATTTAAAGTAAATTAAAACTACTTTGTGGGTGTAGCACTTTTTACAGTGAGTGTTGCAGTGACCCACAGTGGACACCGCAGTTCTTCTATGGACTGCACTCGAGTCTGATGCCAAAATGGATCATGTGATCACCTCAAATTCTCAGTGATATTGATGAGATTCTCTTATTGGATTTAAAAAAAAAAAAAAAAAAAAAACTCTCAAGAGAGTTTATTTCAATTGTTTGATAATGAGTGTGAAGTATTTTTTCAAAACAGATGGAACAGCTCTGACCCAGAACTCTGCTTCGTCAGAGGAAGTGAACAGGAAAATTACTTCATTGAACTTGGCAGTGGCACTAGCAAGCATTAAGTGTGAAATCTTCCAAACAATGCACAATATGCTTATTTATTCACAATGTATGTCTACCATCTGTGAGCGAAGAGCCCCGGTGGCAAGGTATAAAATAACAGATGCTGTAACATATAGGAACACACTCATGACAAAAGCCAACAGAAGATTTCACAGAGTCCATGGAATGGAGACAGGTCCAATTTGTGAAGATTTGTGACAATGGACATCTGGAGTGCTTTTTTTTTTTTTTTTTTAATTTCCAAAGTAATCTGAGTTTCCTCTAGTACAGCTCAATTAGGCGGTTAAGGAAGGCACCAGAACTGATAGCCCAGTGTAGACAAAGGCTTCATGATTCATTGTAAAGCCTCTCTGTGTAAGCTCTAAGAAGATTTAGCCAGAAGTTATAGACTAATGGAGCGGCAGCTGAGGTGTGCGCTTCAGATAAAGTCACTGGCAGCCAAAGTATCAGCTGAACAAATCCAGACAATTAAGTCATTTTAAGCATAAGTCATTTTATGCTAACAAGAACGAGTGTGAATTAGTGTACGGAAGTGCTGAGTAATTCAGTACATTGCATGGATACAATGCATGTTTTATTGTTTACAGCTAAAAAATTGCAGTGCACCTAGGGGCAAGTTCACTTTATGTTCTTCTTATGAAAAAAAAAAAAAGTTTAAAAGTGAGTTTTGGGTACATTTTTAAAAGTTAAAGGTAATAAGTTGAGCTCAGTCAACAGCATAATTTTTTAAACAAAATCATATGTTTCTCGTTTCTGCTTTTAAGTATTCCAAATTGCTCCCATTCACTTCCAGTGTAAGTGCCTCACTGTAACCTCGATTTTTGCTTTTTAATTTTTTCTTTTTAAAGGAAATAAGGGACTAGTCAGTAGATCAGTATTTTATGTAGTCATCAACATTATGCAAATTCTGCTGATGGATCTGAACTTGGACTTGTACATGGAATATTTTGATATTTACCTTGGCGAATATGACAGCACTAATTCATCAAATGATAATCAAATGATGGCAAAGGGTATTAGAGTCAGTGGTTCTCAACCTTCGGCCCGTCACAAATGCAAACGCAGGCCTTGATAAGCCGACCACATTTAAAAAAAAATAGGTTTTAAAATTTCTTTTTGTTTTTAAATTAAAATGAATATAAGTTTCAACTATAATGTTTTTTGTCATATAAAATCATTTTGGTGATCATATATTACTTTGAGACATGGGCAGTAGCCATTATTTTTTGTAAATTTAGGGATCAAAATGGACAAATTTGTTATTAGAGGAGAACACAATGGAGGAATAACACATTCCAATGAAGGAACACATGGCAAACAAGGAGAGTCGTAGCGAAGGTAAGAAGAATGGAAGAATCAGTTTGCTGTCAATGAGCGAGATGGGCAGCCTTTTTTTGCTCGTAGTAAAGTACTTGGCATATGCAAAACAATAGACATGTGAATAAAAAATAAGCTTGTGGATGATGCTTGTAACAATCGATGTTGCGTAACGTGCGTTTAATGAACAGGAGAGTTTCACTTTGATATGAAGAAGTCACACTGCCAGCCATTTCAACACACTGTGACACGAAAACGAATTTCTTATAGTATTTGTTAATTTTGCAGTGTGACCGGAATAAAATATCGTTTGTGCCACCAGAAAACACCGCCTCTTCTGTGTGTGTTACATCTGGGTATAGTAATGATATTATCTGCTAATACCATAACATTAATTGGTGACGTCATATGTAAATGTTATGCACTATATAAACTGTAGTGCAGCCCACTCAGAAAAAAATGTTGAGAACCACTGTTTTATATATTAATTCCACTATAAACTAATACATAAATAAATTTAAAGTGCTGTTGACGTTTTCAGTGTTGTAGGCATTTTTTTCCGTGGATCAGTTAACCTAATGAATTTACAAATGTTTCTGTTTAATCATCATGCGTTGGTACTTTGGAGATGCACTGCTTCAGCGAACATCTGATTGTGACAATTGCCCTCACAGAGAGTGTGAATGCCATTCAGGATGCCCGGTCTTTGCAGCCTGGCAAGAGCTGAGCCATCTGCCATTCACTCTTCCTCAACAAATGGCATCATGCTCTTCACGTGTGGCTTTGAGCCCATATGGCCCTCTCTGTCTTACATGAAGATTTGGGAGAATGGACACTTTCATAGAAAAGTGAAACAAAGGGACTTAACTTTTGATTAGTCATTAAATGCTCTGTGAGCTTTACCAAAAAATGTGCTTGGATTTCATGTTGACATTGTGAACCAAGAGGATTTAGAGCACAGGAAGGCACGGGTCATGGTCAGGTGAAATTTTACCACCCGACACAATGACATCAGGTTCCCAATAATCCTCTTACGTGTATATGTCCATCTTCCCTGAAGTCATGGGACCGCACCTGTCTCCACATGAGGTGCTTGGACTAACACTGTTGGCAGATCAAGTTTAAGTGTATCAGTGTTGCCCTTTGTTTTGCCTTGCATTTAGATAATGAGTCTGGTTTTAAACACTCACAGAACAAAGAAGCCACTACATATTATGTTTATGCATGTTTAAAAAAAAAGAAGAAAAAAAAAGGAAGAGGATGAGACAGAAAAAAGACCGACAGCTTGAGAGAGATAAACTAAATATAAAACAGTGATACTGAATAATAATAAATCTAGCATGTAAATGTGTTTTTTTTTTTTTTCACACAGTCTGGCTGTAGAAGCTGTGGTCAGTGTCAAACTAAATACAGTGTTCGTATGTTTGTGACTTTTATCTGATGAGACACAAATGATATCATGTAGTAATGATAATGTACACTGTAAAACCCAATAAGTTAACTCAACTCAAACCATTTGAGGAAACTAATTGCGTTAATCCATTTAAGTTTATAAACTAATAAATATGAGTATTGCGAACTTTAAAGAATCGTATTCACTCATAATTTAGTGTTGATTTAGTCAATCATCTTAGTACAGGTAACTTAAACATTATAAGTTAATTCAAATGATCTAGTTTGAGTTCATTAAATATATATAACCAAGACTACACAATGGTTTCACACTTACACTGTATGTTCCAACTTAATTTTTTTGTCCGAACCACCTCAATTGCCCATAACTCATATAAATTAATAATGTAGTATAATATTATTTATTAAATTAATAATTCCAAAAATGTTTTCTTTTATTCATATTTATATTATTTAATACATATTACATTTTAAATGATCATTTTTTATGTTATTATTATTTTTATGATGCTTGTGAACATGTAAATAAAATAATGAAAGAAATAATTAAATGAAAATGATATACTTGTATTTACTTTTGTGTTACTTTGTATGGAAAGCAATGTGTTAAGTTACTTTTCCTGCATGTCATGTGCGGGGCTCTGTACAAATGTGATGTTTAAAGTCATTTTTGCTTATTAGTGTAGTTGAATTGGATCACCGAAAGTCAGCAGCAAAGACATTGGATAATAAAGTGAGATTAAATACACAAAGCATATTTGTATTTGGAAGTTTAACTAAAAGTTTGTTCAACTTAATATATTGTGTTGATTGAACATGCACAAAAGTTTGTATAACTAATTGACTTTTAAGTTGAGTAAACTCAAAAAAGTCCTGAAGCTGGTTGCCTTAAACTTCTCAACTTCTAATTTTAAGAACAGGAGAAATGTCAGTCAGTAAATGGGAACTGAAACTCGGGTTACTTATTTGAAAAACATTACTTGAAAAAAGTAATCTGATTACATGACTCACATTACTTGTAATGTGTTACCCCCAACAATCCTTTGAAAACCATCAATTTACTTGTACGTGCTGTCAATAAGTATGACTATACCATTCAAATCAGATAAGGTCTTTGACATGACAGATTATGCATTTGATCTATACAGTATGTGCATGTTGAAGTTTTTTCACCCAGGAGAACTTGAGGGCCCCTCTCTCCTGTCCTGTTCTTTCCCAATCTGTCTGTTAGAAAGGCGAGATTGTGCGCGCTGGATGCAGGGCATTTGGGGCAGCCTGTCCATCAGTGCAGCTGCTGTGGTTCTCACAGAAGCGATTTCAGTGAATTTCACAACACAGCGAGAGCACAGAGCACTGGAGGCAGGGCAGGCTGTTAAACACAACCTTTCCACTCTAATCTTCCCAGTTCCACACTGCTCAGCTTGTTCCAGAGCTTCACCCAGACACAGCAGGAAGAAACGCTGCTGTCTTGCTTCTTGCGTATATGCTTAAACTGTAGGCACAGTCACTAAAGAGATAATTGACTCCAAAATGAAAAATCTGTCATCATTTTCTCAGCCTCGTGATATTCAAACCTGCGTGACTTTGTTCTTCCATAGAACAGAAAGGAGAATATTTTGACGAAATGGAAGTATACATGATATGTGCTGATATGTCAGGTGAAAAATACAGAAGCTTGTAGACAATATTCATAATCAAAATTTAATGATATTTAATTCAATGTTTATACTTACACTTATTCAAACGTTGTGAGTCAAGACGGCAAATGTCCACAACCAGTTCTGACTTAAGGTTTTCGTGTACATTTTTTTTCACACTACAGTTTGTTCTTCATTTTATCATTTCAATTTCATACACAATGCATCGGATCAGTGCAATAATAGCACTATGAACATTATTTACAATGCCTACTTTTGTGTTTCACGGATGAAAGTGACAAAAACTTCGAATTTAGATAAACTTTTAAAGGGTTAGTTGTCACCCAAACCCGTGAGACTTTTGTTCATCTTCGAAAAACAAATGAATGTATTTTGATGAAATCCCGGAGTTTCTTAAGCACACATAGGCAGCAACATCATTGCGACTTTCAAGGCCCAGAAAGGTAATAAAGACATCGTTAAAATAGACTACAGTGGTTTAAGCTTAACGTTCTGAAGCGATGAGAATACTTTTTGTGTGTAAAACAAGACAAAAATAACTTTATTCAACAGTTTCTCCTCTTATGTCAGTTGCGATGTCGACGTAGTTAATATTGGCCGCACACGCGTGATATGGACACAGGAACCGGCCAATACGGAGTCGGCTTTCTGATGTAAAACATGCAAGCGCTGCACTGCATTAAATACGTCAACAGCGCGACTGACGCGTGGACTATTTTAACGGGTACCTTTCTGGGCTTTGAATGGTGCAATGATGTTGCTGCCTATGTGTGGTTCAGAAACCCTCAGATTTCATCAAAAATATCTTAATGTGTGATCCGAAGATGAACGAAGGTCTTGAGATGAGATTGAGTACTTCATGACAAAAATGTCATTTTTGGATGAACTAACCATTTAAAGGGTATTCATTAGATTATGTGACGCATTTTAAACACTGCTTATCAAATACATTTCTAGGTATTTTTCAGTTTCAAGACAAGAGATGAAATCCTATAATTCTGTTTCAAGTACTTAAGCTTAATAGCACTAAAACCTCTCAAAGGCCTGGTGGCATGCCTAAAAATCTCTTCAACTGAGTAAGCAATTTCAGTCAAGCCATTGACTATGTGGGTAAAAAGCTCTCTAAGGGCAATTTGAATGTAGAGATGGTGATTACTATCCGGAGCGGAGCTCAAGAGGTGAGCATCCTTTGCATTTCATTTTCATTCCTTTCAAAAACAGACCAAATATCATTAACTCTGCTGTCTCACCCATAATAAAAGAGTGTGATTGTCTGTGCATGCTACAAGTTTCTGGCTGTTTGTTTGTGTGTGAGAACAGCACAGTCTGGCAGTGTTTGCTCCATCCTTCACCCCTCTCATTTATCCTACAAGGCCCTCTGTTGCATATGCGCTCTCATCAGACGTCGTCCGGCCAGTCAGGGACACACATGTTGACCCTGGGGCCCCTCTACAAACAAAGCGACCAAGTGCGGTCACAGGTCAAATCCTTGATGTTACATGTGAGGGAACAAAGAATTATTATATTTGATTATATTTTTATTAAGAATTGTTATATTTGTTTGATCAGGTAGGAGATTTTATGGTATAATGCATTTAAGTGTATGATGCAATAGCACCAATGGCAAAAGAATACATTGCATAATGCATATATCTAAAGGGTCACACATAGTTGCTCAAAAATTAAAATGTGTCTATTGTGTGGGAAACAGTGCCTAGGACATTTTTCAAAATTTCTTCAATTATGTTTCAGAGGTTTGGAACAGCTTTTAATTTCTATATTTTCTGTTTTTATTTACATTTTTGTTTTACGTAGTCATTTTGTTATGCTTTTGTAACCTTTAGTACTTTTTAAATATATAATTCTATTTCACTTTCATATAGGTGATTCTTTATTTTTATGTTTAACTTTAGACATAGGCAACGACAGTAGGGTGATTTGAGGGTGATTGAGACACTTTTTGCCATTGAGATGACTTGGAAAAAGTGTCCCATTCAACCTGAATTCACTCTACAAGTCAATTAACTCTCAATGAGTAGATTGTCTGTTGGGGGAACATCAAATTAAAGTGTAGGTAAATATTAAGCAGACAGATTACTAATACTCTAATGACTGGTATTAGTTTACATGTAGTTGCAAAGTTACTTATAGTTGGTAGAATGTTTGAACCAATGTGAACCAATGAAATACATTTTTACCTTTAGGACCTACTTCAGCTTAAATGAAAATTAGAAATACTCCTTTGACAACTTCTGAAATAAGTGTACATTTCTTATGTAACAACGTGGTTGTGCCATATAGTAACACACTAAATGATTTTAGAAATGGAACAGTTTCTCTGACATTGATGAAGTACAGTATAGTTATGAACAATAGGTAATCCAGAAGGGTTTAGTTTAGCACTAGTTTGAATGTAGGTCAGGGAAGCCAGGTTCAAGGGAGAGAGGATTGAAGGAAAAATACTACACCTCAGGTTGGACTTGCCTTGGAGAAATCAGCAGCTGCTAAAGACTGAGGTTAAACATTACAGGACGGTAAATGTGAGCGCTTGTCTTTGCGTTTGTGGTGCTGGCTTGTTTGCTCAATTTGTCTGACAAGAAAGAACATACTTTACAAGCAGACAAATTGGCGAGCAAACACAAAAAATACCAGAGATCCTGGATTGTTGAAAAATGACATGCTTAAGGGGTTGGAATCCATCCTCTCTTAAGTTCAATGAAGTCAAAAGAAAACACAATAATCATTAATCAGAGACAAAAAGAAGTAGGCTGCACTTACATAAAAAAAAAGTACTTTTACAGAAATAATATATTTTAAAATAATAAACTTGAGTTTTCAGACACTTAATAGCATGTTAATTGCAATTAAATGAAAAATGATCTGAGTTTATATTTATATGTAATGCAATTAGCAGAAACCACTTGGTAGGACTTTAATGCCATTTCATAGTTACTTGGATTGTCTTTGAAATTTGTTCATGAATTTGCCAAATGTACTGACAAGTATTGAAACAATACACTTTAATGTAGTTTCTATTGAAACTTTTATGTCACATATTTATATGTCATTGTAAATTTGTAATAAGTTGACAATTTATTTATATTGAAAATATTTAACAATACACTACAGTTCAAAATTATAAACAAGAACTTTATATGTGCTTGTTAGTCACATCACATACTTCTTTGAGCATAACACATTATAATAAAAATGTGATTTCGAATATATTTTGGAAGTAAAACTTTTAATTTTGCATTATTAAAACATTTAATTTTAAACACTTTTGTGATTTGAATTAAACTGCACCTTCAATACAATTAAGTGCACTTTTTTTCTTTTTTTTTTTTTTACAATGGACAATGGAGAGCAAGAATTATTATAAGACTTTTCATTTATTTATACACATTTTGATCAGAAATGATATTTAAAACTTTCCTTAGGAGGATGTCTGTTTAAGACCTCTCATGTTATTGTTTTTTTAAACCCCTTCCCTCCATCCATCATGATATTTCCTCTCCCGCCATCAATTTGGTGACTGTCTCCGTTTCAGCACAAACCTTTTCCTCATTCCATCCCCTCACATCATGAATAATAAATTGAAAATATGGTTTCATAGAGGATCTGACTGAGACTGAAATCAATCAATATTGTGTGTGCATGTGTGTTTGCATGCATTTCTGCACAGTGTCCAGTGTTTCTCCTGCAGCCAGAAGCCCACTGCAGATCTCTGACCCATCTCTATCAATAATATATACCAAAATGAACCGACCACGCATTAAATTTGACCTTGGTTAATAATTAATGACGGGCTAGTGCTGCAGTCAGATCCACCTTCTCTTTGGGTGGGCCATGCAACCCTCTTTGTTCCCTTTTATCGGAGTAGATTAAAGTGAGAGAGAGAAAAAGAGAGATTGTTTTGAGTGAAAGAGAGAGAGTTATTAATGGGGTTTAATTGCCATGGCTACAGTCCACTCAGACAGAGAAGAGGCTTTGTGTGTGTGTGTGTGTGTGTGTGGTGTTCAGGTATTCCCTACACTGTGGGGGAAAAAAGTCCCTAGAAGGATGGCAATACCAGAAACCTTTGATCTTGTGGGGACATTTTTTTTTGGCCTCCATCATACTAAATTCTGTTTTTTATTTACATCTAAAAATGCTGAACGTTTTTTTTTTTTTTTTTAAATGGGTATTTTTAGCAGTAGCGTTAGGGAACAGAATATACAGTCTATATAGTATGAAAATCATTACGTCTATGGAAAGTCCCCTCAAAACATGGAAACCCAAAAGCATCTACACTATAACATTCAAAAGTTTGGAGATGATATGATTTTGAATGTTTCTGAAAGAAGGCTCATATGCTCACTCAAGGCTGCATTTATTTGATCCAAAATGAATCTATTAATACTATTTTACAGTGTAATTTCTTCCTGTGTTGGCAAGGCTTAATTTTCATGTCACGTGATTTGGTGCTCAGGGAATATTTCTTATTATAATCAATGTTGAAATCAGTTGTGCTGCCTAATATTTTTTGCAGGATTCTTTGAGAATTTGTCTTTACAAATTGTAACACATTGTCTTTTATGTGATACATTCAATGTATGTAACAATTTCATTTAAAAAAAAAAGAATCATGTGTATATATGCTAATTCTCTTAACTTTGACACATTTTTATTTTAGTAGATGTTAAAATGTAGTCTAACCGATGACTTTACTGATGATGATTGAGTTTGTCCAATTAAATGTTCTCTAGAATGAGAAAGACCCTCTCCTATATAACCTAAGCAAATGTGAATTAACGTCTATTTGCATTAATTAACATTAAGGCTATTGGCTATTTTTTTAAGAGGTATACACTACCTAAATGTTTAAATTGTGAAATACACAGCCGTTCTAAAGTTTAGGTTCAGAGAGAGAGAAAGAGGGAGAATGCATAGTTTCGTTCTTGAAAGCTGATTCACTGAACTACCATGTGGCATCCACAGAGGCCAACTATTAAAACTATTAACTGTCGTGTATGTGTCAGGGACCACATGTTTTGGTTGGAGGATAGCACATAACGATTCAACTAAGTAGTATTTTGAATGCATCTGCATTGGCTTATATTTGCAATACAAATTGGCCTTGAGTGCCTCAGTGTTTATTTCACTGCTACACAGCTGTCAAGGGAGTGATGCATGCTGAATATTTTTTCAAAATAAATTGTCATTTATAAATTAATGTTAACGAAAGTATCTGTCTGAAAAGTTTTATAGGTTAATAGCGGTGTTATGGGCTAAAGTCAATACTGTGAAATGTTTACTCATTTCCAATATTATCATTTTCTAACCCTGATCATGTCTTGTTTAGTTTAAAAGTTCATTTTATTGTCATGTTCGGTTTAGTTTCTAGGTCATGGTTTTCTTTGTCACCATCTTTGTCTGTGTTCTCATTTCTCACTATGGATTCCAATTAGTCCGGACCTGTTGGTTGTTTTGTTACTGACCTGTGTGTATATAAACCCTTAGTTCCAGCAGTTCATGGTTCGCTATTGTTAATGTTTGCTGTGTATATTCCCTGTGTTGATTAAAGTATATTTGAATCAGTCATTCTATGCCGCACGTCTCTGTTCATCCCTGTGACAATTGGCTAGTTTCCTCCATTGTAAGAGATTTTAAAATGACAAGCATTTGTTCACATGGAAGATTTATTCCTTAGGCAAATTTCACCCACCTGCAAATATATAGGGTAAGATGGGGGAAATCTCATATCAGCACATTCGATTTTAATTTCATCTGAATATCACCATTAGTGATATTTAGTCAGTCACAACTGAATATTAATGTTTGTGTTTGTGTGTGTCTATTCGTCAATGAGGGATTTGTGGACAATGTTGTTGGATTAGTGGAGTGAAAGTTATCGTTTTTATTTTGAAGTAAAAAGACGCAATTTTACATTTACATTTAGTCATTTAGCAGACGCTTTTTTCCAAAACGACTTCCAAGTGAGGAATACAAACAAGCTAAAATTAGATCCTTGGGGAAAGATGACCCCACCGGAATTGGCACAGATGGTGCCATGTTGCATGCTGTTACTAGTGTTGTTATTATTAAATGTAATACGTATTGTAATTAATGGGGTTATTATTTCATAAATTAGATGTACACTTTAGATGTCTTTGCTTTCATTAAAACAAATAGGTTAATTAAGTGAAATCATTCAACTTGATTTCAGTTCAAATATGGGCAATTAAATAGGTAAATATTCATATGCCAATCACAGAACAAATTTACCTTTCAGATAAATCTCTTTTAGTGGGAGTCTGCTTTGTCTGTCAATTGTCAAAATAACTTTTTACATAGAATAGTTGACAGTATTTTACATGAATAGAAAACTATCATCAGTGTTTATGCTGATTAATTCTGCCTTAGTGTGTGAAAAGCTTCATCTTATTCCCCTCTCTTCGAATAAGTTCCTGTCACTCTCCACTGCGGTCTAGTGAAGAGGTAAAAACCCCCAAAATGAAATAATAATAAAAAGACATTAAAATATAACTTGTCATCTAAAAGGACCGATCATATTTTATTGCACACGTCCTGATTCAGTCGAACCATTTAATACCCGCAAAACCCTGAATGCCACGTTTGCAGTCCAGACCACCGCTTTATTGCATCAGATCTCCCAATGACCCGCTCTCCCTCTCTTTCTTCTCTCTTTCGTTCTGCTGCTAGGGAACAATGCTTTTGACATTTAGTATGGTGGGTCATGTCCCTGCCTGACGCATGCTCCTGTTTATTTGGGTTTTTTTATTGGACCAGATGACTCACTCTTTCCCTTGCACACGCCACATCGGTTACCACAGAAACCAGCCAGGCCTGATTGATCGAAAGTGGACGACTTAAAGGTCCGGATGCATCCCAGCAGACGGGCATCAACAGGTGAATCACCATTAAGCCAGCTGACCCTCTCAACAATGAATGAAGTGCCTGCGACATGTTCATTTGTCTTATTGTGACCTTTTAATGACATTCCCTTCAAACATAATGAAACTGTTTGTGAAATTGATTTTGAAATGAGCTGATGCAGACAGCGCTGTATGTGCAGATGGTTAATTGTCTGTCTGGAGTGAAAGTCACATTAGTTGTTGTGGGGTCATTCATTTACACCAGCCAGAGAATGCAGCTCTAGAACACACACACTCAATATTATTACAAGCCTGTGATCCGTGTTTCTCATCGCCTCTTTTATCTCTGCCAAAGAGCCACTGTCATGCACTTTAAACAAAGTCTCACTCCCAACTTGTTAAGTTTTACTTTACATTTATCTAGTTGTCTTTTCCAAAGCCACTTACACTGCATTCAAGGCAGTCTGATACCGATAAAAAATATTGGGTAGAAGCCACAAATATAAATCAAATGAGTTTAGCAAATATACATTTTTCTTCAGCTATTTTAACGCCTAATTATGCATGTAAAATTGTACTTTCACTGTTCATTCTATTGCTCAATTATATTTGATCTTATATTTAATAGCACAGTGAATATTGTGATTATTTAGCAGCTGCTCCAGCAGTTTTCCGGGCAAGCACTTCCGATGTCTGCGCACTGATACCTTCTTGAAAACGTCATGTGATCACTGTGCCACTTTCCGGTAATAATGTAGGGAACCGCTCGTTATACATAAATCATGTAAGAGTTTACTTGTTTTTACTGTGCCGAGTTAGCTATCAGCAACCAGGTGCATGCAATCTCTTTATTCAGTTAATGTTAGTAATATGTTCCTCCTTTGACTTTCTTTGCTATTAACATATCTGACTGAACTACAAACCTGACAAGCTTGCGCATCTGTGGCGCTGTGCGCTCAATCCACTCTGTGTGTTTCGCTTATCAACTTGTTAACAGCAGTTATGAGTAAATATTTATTTATTTGTTTAATGTTCAGTTAATACATTTTTATTTCATAGACATCCTTCTCTCTGTTTGCTCTTTTGTCAGTGTTTCTTCTGGATACAAACACTGTGCATAAGCTGCATGGTATTAGAGCATTTTAATGACTACGTGTACATGAGCGCATTTGCCGGATAGTGGTATCGGTATCAATGCGTTCCTAATTTTAACCATATTTCAAAGACAATACAAATAAGAAATTATGCATAAATATCTACTTTAAGCTACAATATGTACAATTTTCGCAGTAAAATATCCTAAAACCACTAGGCCAGTGTTATTTATTTTGTTACTTAAAAAATGTAAGTAAATGTTTCCAACTATTTGTAAATTGTGAGAAAATTAATGTTTTGATTCTCTTGTATTCAATTGTCTTATTAATACATGTTTTTAGTGGCATTGGTTTAATGCAGTTTGCTCCTCTTCTTAATATGAAATACATCTTTTCGTGACTTGTGCTGCAAACTCATTTCAGAGGATTACATTATGTTAAACAAGACTACACTTTAAAACCTTAAAATTAATGATTTATATAATTAACCATTTTGTAATATTTAGTTTCTTTGGCATTTTCTCCTATGCAGAGACTGACAATACAACCACAAGATTACCACAGCACAACATAAATTGACAAATCACATCAATTTTATTTGAATTTGGAACAGATCCAAATTCGGCCCAATATCTGGCGATCTTCATCTTCATTCTCAGCAGCGACCATCACAGTCAAAGTCCGTGCTCGCTCTATTCGAACTTGAAAATAGCGCCCTCAAGCTGAACAGGATGGTTTATGGCACTGACATTGAACTCTCGTTGGTTCTCACCTGCTTCGTCACAGATTGCGACATGCAGTGTTTCAGTGGATTGACCTTTGAAATGAATGTGTCGCCTTCACGGAGAGAAGCCAGATTCATATTTTCATGGATTGATAAGTTTTCCGGGAGCTCTTTGCTTCCAACTTCGGTTAAACTGCTAACTCTGATTGTAAATTAATTAACTAAATTATGTTATTTGCTAACTGCATTTTTTTAAATTGTAATGTTGACATCCATTCTCTGTAAAGCTGCTTTGAAACGATATGCATCGTGAAAAGGGCTATACAAATAAATTTGAATTGAATTGAATTACATATTTAATGTTTTTTGCTGTAAAAATGTAATGTCACGTTTAAATGCTGCCAATATGTCCATATTGTACGTTTCAGCACCTGTCTAAAGTACAAAAATCTTTGAAAATTAGCAATGAGACTAGGCTCATACAGCATTTAACGTTAGTGCATTTAGCCCAGACAGCCCACAGCATTGTTTTGGATGTATGACAAGTTCCGTCACAAAATATTAATTATAAAAAGGCCTTTTTTTGTATCTTTAGGTTTGGTGTTAAAAATGACACCGTGAATGCTAAGTGAACCAGGACTAAATGCGTCATTTTCTGTTTTGGTCCAGACCAAAAGAGAGACAACCGAACACCAAAACACGTTAAGTATGTGGTTTTAAGATGGAATCTGCAAAGTCTTTAAGCTGACCTTCAAAAGCCTGGTTATAGGGAGACTAGTGCTGACTCTTTGAGCAATTTCTTCCTTATTTAGTTCCTTAGCTTAATTCAAATAGAAAATATACCTAACTGCCATCTACACACTAAACAAAGTAGTTTTGCTCATACTTTCTCATGTGATTGCACATAAAGCCACCTTGTAAAAATGAACCTTTTTGCCTGTTTAAGACACCTTCTAATGTTTTTCATTCAATAATTTGTCCGACATCCCTATCAAGTCTTGTTTTCTACTTACTCTGGAAACAAAATAAGCATATGCAGAGGTGATTTCAACACACACACACACACACACACACACACACACACACACACACACACATATATATATATAGAGAGAGAGAGAGAGAGAGAGAGAGAGAAGATTTGAACAGTGAACACTTGAACACAGGAAGTGTGGTAAATTCTTAGAAACTTAACAGGAAATGTCGTCACTTGATCAAAGGTTGATTATTTTAGCTATACTTTGAATCACAAGGAAAAATTGTATCAAGATGTTCTCTTCCGGTTTTTTTTACCATTTCTGATAAGAATAAGAACTATATCTTTGCCCTCACTGGCTCCACAAACCACTGAAAATGTCTAGCCAGCCACAGTCCGTCATGTTGTGAGAACTCTCACCATAGACAGAGCTTCCCGCTGGCTTCATCCCAAAAGTTTTGATGAATTAAAACACTCTTTTGTCTGGGTCAGCTCTGGCTTTGGTCTTTTAATGAGGATATCACCAGTAGGATCTATTTTTGGAGGCCTTTTAAGAAGACTAATGAATAGGCCGTTAGGTTTAGTGTACCATAATGAGGTACAGATTGTCTGGGGAAGCTTTTGATGAAAATGCTTTTCTTTTTTTTTACGGCTTTATTCCACTCCCAAAAGTCTATAATAATTCAGAGTAAAATAAATCCAAATCTAATCTGTCTTCATATTGGCAGTTGATAAGTGCATGCTGCCAGAATACACTGTACAGTTGTACACTATTAGTAAATGACAATTTATAAGGAATAGTAATAGCTGCTCATAGTTTGTGATTCAAGTTGTTTTGAGCTCAGTGAAAGCAGGTGGTAAATGGCTGCACATGCAAATGCACATTGTTTTTCCATCAGTGAGTGATTTACAATAAAATGGAAGCTCTAGCGCAAGTTCTGCCGCAAAGACTCAAATGTTACGTCACTTATTAGTTTAGATCTAATCATTGTTTAACACTTGGAGTACATAAGGACCGGTACTTAGACACGTAAGAGTTTGAAGATGCTGACGCCAACCTTCACCTCCATCCTCCCCACCACCACCAGGATGGTCCATGTCCATTCTTCCCAGGGGGTCGGCTACGTCCCCGCCTTCATCTTCAGGCAGGAAATGCAACCCTCAGGATGTAAGCTACAGACGGGGCATATGCCAAAGAACTTTATCTCACCATATTTTGCTCGCTGATTGTTAATAAATATCTTGCCTTCCGAGTCTTTCTGATAGAAATGCTATTTCAGTCATAATATAATGTAGAAAATCCCTCTTTACAATGAATCACAGCAAGAAACCCCATTGAAATTGGGGTCTTCAATATCAGAGCATTAATTCAATTATTTCAACATCATGCTGTTGATGTGTTTGACAAATTTCGACGAAGCCAGATGTGTAAATCCGTGCAGCGTCAGACAGGCATCTAATAATAGGAAGCATTTAAGCTTCAACATGCACTCAAGGAAATCACAAAGTCATCAAGGAAATGAACGGTGACCCTTTTGTCATTCACTGCTCTCAATGCTGCATTCTTCATCCATCTCTTTGTCTCTGGGGAGACCAGTTAGCCCATCTTTCTGACAGCTTTTTAATGGCCACATAAAACAGCAGGATCTAATAGCCCACCGGAACTGCTCCCATATATGATTTCAAAGGGTCACAGAGGGGAATTCAAAGCCTCGTATTCCAAAGAGAGACAAATTAGGTAAGGATGAGAAGAAAATGCATTCATATCCACTGAATCATCAAGCCTCTCTAAAACGGCCAATTTCAGTCTGAAGACAGTGGATTAGACGTTTTACCAAAAACAAAAAGGGTCAAAGACCAATAGACGCCCAGGTTAATAAAAAAAAAAGATACAAAGACAAATATTCAATATTAATGTTGGTAATATTGTATTAATCTTATAAAGTTATATTTTAAATAAAGTATGACCATATTAGCCTGGTTATATCAACACTGCATTGACTCCCTATTCTACATTATATATATTTTAAAATCTTGCTAATTACATACAAAGCACTGATTGGTTTAGCTTCCCATTACTTCAGCGAGCTCTTTTAACGCCGTCCTACAGTCCTGCAATACCTAGAATATCCTTTAATAATAAAGAATAATAACCTAGACTAATAGATCCTTTTCTTATTTGGCGCCTAAACTTTGGAACAGTCTTCCTAGCATTGTTTGGGAAGCAGAAACACTCTTGTCAGTTGAAATCTAGACTAAAAACACATCTCTTTACTGATTATTTTTGAATGATATATAATTAAGTTTTCTTGTGGTTATACCAATGGACATTTTAAAAACTCAACTAATGTCAATATTATGAAATATTTTAGTATATCTGATTTTTACTGACATACTGTCATGGGAGGATACAGGAAGGATATGTGATATAATTTGGTGTTTAATTGCTTCCTTGTAACATGACCACAAAATGGTTGCACCACATTTTGATTTGATTTGGCTAAAAGGAAGAGCCTCTTTGGCACTTGTAAATTCCAGATGGAGAAAGGTCACCCACCGGTGGCTTCATTTGTTGTCACACAGAGCAATGACAGCATGAAAGACAGGTGAGAAATGTCATTCACTCTTTCTGACACAACAGAGAGCTAATGAGCTCCATCCATTACTGACATATCCAACACAGGACAAATCGATCATGACTGTTCTTGAGTTATGCGCTTATAGCATAGCAAATTAGCAACCAAATACAATGATCTGGCAATATTTATGATTAACTTTCACAGCATATTGCGGAAAACAGTATACTGACCAAACAACAGAAACTCTTCAAGTCAAAAATACGCAAGTTTCTTCCGTATCTAAGTGGAATTATGAAATCCGGAGGTTTAGCTGTTCTGAAATAAAGAGCTCATTAATACTTCCACTCTGCAGCTGTCTGTATACTGGCATAGTGTCAACTTTTACCATTTAATGCCTAACTAATTGCCCAATAACTGCAGATTAAGTGCGTACGAAGTGGCCTGCCGTTGCAACGGAAGGGATTTGGATTACAAACGAAAGTCACAAAAGGCAAATGATTTTAGGAGAGGGTCATTATGCCGGAACAGCAGCCGTTAAGGATTTGCGTCATCTGTTTACACAAGGCCAGGAGCTTACAGGATAACCGAGAGAGGGAAAAAAAAAAGTGGACAGAGGCAACAGGCAGTTGCTGGTGGAGAGCTGGAACAGGTGGGAGATTTTTTACTCATCAGGCTACAGTAGCAGCAGACTGGATGGAGAGGGACCGCTGGGAAATGCACATGGAGAGCAGGTGCTCGTCAGCTGCACAACATTGATCAACTTCCTGTATAACCACCACTAAAAGATGGAGAAAGAGAGAGAAAAAAAATTAGACAGATGGAGGAAGGGAGAAAAATTTGGAAAGGGAGAGTGGGCAAAAAGAAAGAGCAAGGGAATTATCACGAGTGTGAAGCAGCACGCATCTCAAAAAGGCAATAAGATACAATTAGGCAACAAATAGAGAGTGAAGCACAAGTCTGTAACATCTGAGAGAATGTGCTGTTAAAAAGCAAAAGAGAAAAGGATTTAAGACAGATTTAACTGTGCTGACTGAAGGGGACCTTTAAAAATCTCTCCACTAAAAAAAGAAGGGGAAAAACGAGAAGGAAAAAAAGAAAGAAAAACAGTGCAACAAAAGGTCTCAGCTGCTGAAGTATCCAGCCGAACAGCTGGTGCCAAGAACAAGGTTGGATGACAGAGTGTTTTCAGTTTAGACTGGAAATGTGCCAATCCAGCCCAACCTCACTCAGGGACGTGCGCCAACCAACGGCGAAGGCCTTCGGTAAGATTATATAACTCACTTGCATTGGAACAGAGGCGGATTCAGACCTCAGCTCCACAGAAAGAAATGATATGCTTTTAATTTACAAACCCCAGTACAGTTTGGGCAGAAAGCGTTCAGCCCAGAGACACTATAAAAAGCGAAAGAACACAACTCCCACCATTTATGCCCTCAGAAAAGAATATAACTTTCCTCTCTTCGCCACTTTTTGCGGTCTGTCAAAAAAAGTGAAAAGAAATATTGTCTTCACTCCATTTATACTGGCTGATTCTGTGAAAGATAAGCTAATTTATTTGTAACATGGGAATCATTTACAAAGAAAACAAGTGCTGGGACTTTTTTTGACTTTGCAGAGATTCAATTATTCTAAAGATAAAGTGCAGACGATTGATAATCACTGCAATAATAATCTCAGGAAGCCCCAAAGCCTTTGTGACCTCACACAAAGATATCGTGCATGCTAAATCACTCGCCTTCATCTGTCTAGCGCTCTCGTTCCTCAACGACAAATTGCTCTCCCCCTGCGTGTTTCTCTTTGAGCCACAGTGGGGTTAATGAAAACGCCACAGCATGGCAGCCCAAACCATCCAGCAGCAGAGCGCCAGAAATGATTTCCAGCCTTACGGCATAGTTGAGCCTGGGCCAACCTCCCACTAGAGCCGAGTTCCAGTCATCGGCCCAACGTACAGAAATAACACTGGTCCTGCTTGCATGTTTAATGCCCTAGAAAAATGTCCCATTCATTTAGTCAGGCTTTAAATCACTGCTATAATGTATGGTAGGTAGAAGCTGTCCACAGTGTAGGTCACGTAGTAGCCAGGATGGAGTCAGGTACTTTGACACTTCCCGATTTATTTCTTTTCTCACACACTGAACAGCTTATTCCCTTTAAGCTCTCATTTAGCCACATAAAAGAAGAGAAATGGACAGGATTTGCTGT
The DNA here is from genome assembly GCA_037194245.1 of Opsariichthys bidens. Classification (NCBI taxonomy): domain Eukaryota; kingdom Metazoa; phylum Chordata; class Actinopteri; order Cypriniformes; family Xenocyprididae; genus Opsariichthys; species Opsariichthys bidens. The sequence continues at coordinate 1,262,659 of CM074301.1, read as the reverse complement.
GTTTAAGCGGGTGACTGTAGCCTGTATACAGAGCAGTGATATATTATCCAGACTGATTGATATTTGGCATATATAAATGTGCCAGTTTGTCCGCTTAAAAAAATAGTCATTGAAACTAGTGGGAGTGCCAGAATCTACCAAGACTGTTGTCAATAGATTTTCTTTTTTTAAAGTTCATGAAATATTATGTAAAATAAGCATTGATTTATATCCAGGGATTTTGTAAACAACTTTTTATACAAAATATTGTGTATATATTTATGCATTTGTACGGTCTGGTCTGCAGCCCACATGACGAGACGAAATAGTAACCATATAAACAAACTAGGAGATAATCAGCAAACAAAACTAATCAGAACAGAAGAGTGTTCCAGGGTGGAACTTTGGCAGAAGGGCTAGGCAGAACCTGGGGACCAATCGAAGCAGGCGGAACCAGGGTGCATGAAGTATCCTGCAAAGCTGAGAGGTCGACGGACCAGGGCAACAACTTCCATGGCTCAGAAGCCCAAGGTGGAGCTGCTGGCTTGCAGGGCCGAGGCAGAGACGGGGGTTCGACAGACTGGGGCGACAATGGAGGGAGTGAGCATGACGGGGGAAGCGGAGGAAAGGAGAAGCTCTGTGCAGCCGAAGGGGTGGAGAGTGGAGGGTCAAGGCGCAGCCGGGGACCCGGAAGTCCATGGGTGAGGCAGAGCGATGACTGACTGAGGCTGAGCCAGAGGGACTATGTAGCCCTGAGGATGCCAACGGCTGATGGACCACAGTGAAGTCGAGGGAGCACAGAGCCGGTGAGGACCCAATGGACTGACAGTTTGAGGTGGAGACATGCAGTAGGTGCAGCAGTAGACTCAGAATCACGCCGACCTGGTGGAGGGAAAGCCCGAGGAGGAGCTGAAGAGATGCACAGAGCTAGCGTGGGGGCAGAGCTGAGAAGCAAAATGACACCAGTGAAGTCAGCGGATCCAGCAAAGGAGAAGGGGCCGTCGACTCCGGGACCCCGATGGCATCTGGCACTGGCTCCGGGATGGACTCAGTGGATGTCTCTGGGACCCAACAAGAAACTGAACATAATGGAGTTAAAATACAAGACAAACATAACAGTGAGAATATTTCGCAGAGGCTTTTTTTTTTTTTTCAAAGCAACTTGCATTGCCAGGGAATTGGACCCATAACCTGTGTTGCTAGTGACATCTCAACTGCCTGATATTTTATTTTGTCTCAAAATATTACTGTAACTATATTACTGGCCAGCTCTTTATAAAAAGTTTGGTAACTTTGCAAAGTTTCATTTGTTAACATATAATGTATTAACTAACATGAACTATGAACAATACATTTGGAACAGTAGTTATTCATATTTGTTAACGATTAAAAAAAAGATACAGCTGTTCATTTTTTGTTCATGTTAGTTCACAGTGCATTAATTAATGTTAACAAATACAACTTTTGATTGTGTTGCTGTATTTGTAAATGTTGAAATTGACATAAAAGTATTAATAAATGCTGTTTGCGTTAAAAGTACGTAAAGGAAAAGGTGGCTATAGCATTCCAGATACTTTTACAGACTGGATTTCAGTGCAAATCATTTCAAATCACATCAGCATTCAAAGCATTCTGAACTCTATTCCTGTAGTTATGCCATTGCAGACAGACAATTTTCCTGTACATAAAGATTTATGTTAAAAAACGACAAAAGCCGGGTGGCGGATATGTCCCAGTCACGCCAGAGAGGTCATGACCAGGTTATGAATGAGACAAAATAATTACTATGAGCAACTGAAAAGAGGAAACAGTAAATTATCCCTCCGCTTTTAGAAAGGGCAGAATGACGTGGCCATTACCAAAAGGTTGTGATATGGGTTAATTGCTTTCCTCCCAGATGATGACACCTCTAAAGTAAAGTTTATCTGGAACAGCTGTGGCTGATCTCTTAGCAAACTGCAGGGGTAATGACAGGGCACAGGGTGAGAGACATGTCAAGGGCCATCCTATGTTTTCACCATGCCCTGACTTGACCTAAAATCCACACCGGTTTCAGTTAAGCTGCAAATTGTAGTTTTTTTTCATCAAATTGTTACGTGAAACTGTGGATCAATTTGCTTAGCAAGGTTTTCTATTACTGATTTTTTTTTTTTTTTTTTAACTAAAATTCTATCAAAACTAACATTATGTTTATTTTCCAGGTCATATAAATGAACTAAAGTTAACAAATGAGACCTTACTGTAAAGTGAAAACAAACTGGCTTTAATGAGCAGAATCCACAAGAGGACATGTAAGAGAGAACAATAAATAAAAAAAAAAACACTGACAACCAAATAAAATATAGATGGCACAAAGCAATGAACTGAATGAACCAAGGGCTTAAATACAGCCAGAGAGTAATCAACAGAAAACAGAACAGGTGTGTAAGTTAATTAATAACCAAGGAAACTAACATGGACTAGGAACTAAGGCAAAACGAGCACAGGAAACACAATGGAAACAAAACCAAAACAGAGTTTAGACGTTACAACCTCAAGGTTGTGGTCTCAATTTCTAAAGGAGTGCATGAACTGATAAAATATATACCATAAATCCAATCAGCGTACATTGTTTGGATAAAATCGCCTGCCAAATGCATACAAGTAGAGACACTTTCTTTCTACACAGACAGACACACACAAACACAAACACAAACAAAGAGTCCCTTAGATGAGCAGTCAGCCCTCACTGGATGAAAAGAGTCTTCCTCAAGCATGTCCAAACATGTCCTCCCTAACCAGGATACTGCTGAGGGATTTAAGCCCTATTACTGATCTTTGTTTACATCTCTGCAGAATTAGCTTCATAACATTCACTCTCAAGGGATGAAGACTAGAAGCGTGAATATTAAATAAACATTGCCAGAATACTTTAAAATATTACTTTGGGTTAATACAGCTAAAGTGAGACACTTTGAATAATAATTAAATTAAATTATGTTATTTTGTTAAATAATATTAAACATAGCTTTTTTGATGTTAGATTATTTAAAAAGAAAGACAGTGGAATGATACATGTAAATTGGTTGCTAGGGACGTTTCAATTAACCCTTGGCAAAACCCGCCCCCTGTTGCTATACCTGACAACCCATGCCCTCTCACGCCACACATCATGTTCTCCCGCAGTGAACTGTACATCGCGGAGCAAAGAGGACACGGACAACGTATGAAGCAGTTTCATATTTAAAATATTGTAATTTTTTAAAAGCAGTTTAAACACTAAATACCGTATGGTGGCTCCTTAATGTGTCGAGACCAGGGTTGGGGAGTAACGAAATACAAGTAATTTAGTTTCGTATTTCAAATACAAAATTTGAGTCACTGTATTTCATGACAGTTAGATTTTAAATGGCTGGTAATCAGATTACAGTTACATCTGAAAAGTGTTTTAGATTACCAAAGCGATTACTTTGAGTTTTAATGTCATTTAAACAGCGATTGGTGATTCTCTGACTCTGACCGTCTGAAAAAGCGGAGTTAAGTTTCATGTTTTCCACTGTTTTCCTGTTTTGTGATAGTTGTTTATGAGTCATTTAGTAAAAAACTGTAAAAAGGTCACTGCATCTTTTTCTCACAATTTGTTTTTTCCCCCTCACAATTTCACAATTCTGACTTCTTTTTTTTTTTTTTATCACAATTGCGAGATTTAAACTCACAATTGCAAGTTATAAAGTCAGAATTGGGAGATATGAACTTGCAATACTATTTTATTTTCTTGCAATTGTGAATTTAGTATGTGAGTAAATGTCATAATTCAGACTTTTCTCAAATATTGTGAGCTTATATCTCATAATTCTGACTTTATAACTCACAATTGCAACTTTATATCACACAATTCTGAGGGAAAAAGTCAGAATTGTGAGATAAAAACTTGCAAGGACCTTTTTTGTGTTTGTTTCACACTTATTAGTATTCCAAAGTATTCTAAAGTATTTAGATTAAGTCACTAAACTTGAGTAATGTAACGAAATACGTTACAAATGACTTTTTAAAGCATGTATTTTGTAATCTGTAGTGAAATACATTTTAAAAGTAACCCACCCAGCCCTGTTCGAAACGGCTCGTGGACCAATCATCTCTTCATACTAGTTCATTTATAGCATCAAATAAACATGAATAGACATCAGAAGGAATGTTGCTTCAACCATGGAAAGATGTGAGTACACACAATCTTTCAAATTAAACAACGTTAATCTACTATAAACTACTCCCTGATTGCTTTGTCGGATAAGATTGCGGATTCGGCGTAATGATTGGTTAGATCGCTTGTCAATCAAACTATTTGCGAAGGGTCAATTGGTCGCAAGCAGTTTGATTGACCAGCAATCTGACCAATCATAACCCCGAATCCGTCATTTTGTCTGACAAGGCAGTTAGGAGAATTTAGTAGATTAACGTTGGTGAACTTGAAAAATTGTGTGTACTCACATCTTTCCACGCTTGAAGCAACATTCCTTCTGATGTCTATTCATCTTTATATGATGCTATAAATGAACTAGTATGAAGAGAAGGTCGGTTCACAAGCCGCTTGAAGGAGCTACAGCCATCTGTCACGACACATTAAAGAGACACTATACGGTATTTATCGTTTAAACTTCTTTAAAAAATTACAATATATTGAATATGAAACTGTTTCATTTGTCTGTCGACACATTGCCAGTGTCCTCTTTGCTCCGCAATGCATTTTTCACTTCGTGAGAACATGATGTGTGGCGTGAGAGCGCATGGCTTGTCAACAAAGCAAGAGTAACTAAACGGGGCGGGTCTTTGCGAAGGGTCAATTATATAGTTTGCTGGTTATTATACAAAATTTTCAAACACAGAATGCAGAGATTGACCAAACAGAATAAAGCATTTTAGAGAGTAAATACACAGTAACAAACATTCAAAGTATGATTTTGAATGTTTTACTTTCATTTTAAAAGCTTCATCTACTTCAGAGATTATATATATATATATATATATATATATATATATATATATATATAATACATTTTGAAAGCAAGCAGCTTTATCATAATTACAGTAGAAATACCAAAACTTATGTTTAATATATTTATATTTTCATATTGCAGAATAGCCTATGTATTATTCTCTCTCTTTCTATTTTAATAACAATTACAGCCACATAGATTATATTAAGAATGTTTGTTATTTAAACAACAATAATTCTTAAAATAATAAATAATAATGTTTTATAGCTAGAAATAACCATCAAATCAGTGGATGTTTTTAGAGAAAGTATACATTGCACAAACGAACAGATTATGTAATAAAATTCCAGTGGGATGTATATGTAACCTATAACTGAACTCAGTCTCAGCAGGATTTGTATTCCCTGATCACTACTATGCGTTGAAAAGATTTCTGGATCATGATGGTAATTTTCAATGAGTATCTCAAATTAAAAATGGAAATTATGATAATGTGTTGTAAATGTGTTGATAGATGTTTTGATCCGTGAACAATACAGGACCAACACTAACAACCGTAATATACAGTAAATAAATCAGTATTTACATACATTTTAAACATGTTCTAATATCAGTATAATATAAGATTCAATAAATCACTAAGTTGTATGATTATTTTATGGTTTTCACTATACGCTAACACCTTATGAAAGATTCCCTGGTCGTATTTTCATTACAAAATGCCCGGCTGCTCCCTAGAGCAGAAGTCATCCCATCCATTACACATAGTGTGGTTGCATTAACTTGCGGAATTGCAAGCTTGTCCATTAGGAGGGCAGTATATGTCCCCTATGCTTTTTCTGAAGGTGCTATAAAACTCAGTAAATCTTTGAAATGGTCCACATGTTAAAAAAAAAAAAAAAAAAAAAAAAAAAAATTCTTTAATGGAGGCTGAGTCTAAAACGCCACCGCTATCTGTGAAGAAAACAGCTCTAATAAAATTCTTGCCATGTGTCTTCGTAAGCATAACTAGTTTGCCAATTTACGTTAATAAAGGAATTCTTGTGTCAGAGCAATGCTGTCTGTATGAAGTGCTTCTGATCCTCTGCATATTCATGAATGACCTTTCATGTCAGACTTGGTAGTTTGGATGCATACAGTAAAGTTCTTTTGTTTATCCTGAGTCGGAGATTACGCAAGGTAATGTCAAAACATCTCATCTAGACATGTCTCTACGGCTGGTCGTTTGTTTGTTATCGCAGTAGCCTGGTGGACTGTCTGGCGGTGATGACACTGATGTAAATCAATGAGCATTAGAATAATTAATGTCATCTGCTGAATATGGCAGACCCATGCATGACTAGCAATAGATACGTTGCTCAGGCTGTGCATGTGAAACGCTGGAGCCCATCCGCTTTAATTGAGAGATGAATCTTGAATTGTGGCGGCCAGCTAGACCACCAGCACTTGGAATCTATGTCATGAGTGTCAACCACATCACTAAAACATTAAATGGACATGGCAAATAAGCACAGACCTTACAAAAAAGAATTTTTACGAAAAGAAGAATTTTTGCAAACAATTGACTGCCATAGTATTTTTTTTTCCTACTATGGGCGAGATCTGCTTGGTTACAAACATTCTTCCAAATATCTTCCTTTGTGTACAGCAGAACAAAGAAGTCTAAACAGGTTTGGAAGTAAATGATTACAGAATTTGAATTTTTGGGTGTACTTTCCCTTTAATAGATAATAAATCACATTGTGCTAAATAAAATTAAAAGCAGGTTCAAATATTCTGAATTAGTGGCCAGGTGAAATATTTCAAAAGAATCTGGCTGCTGTTATCATGGTTATGAACTCCTTAGTTAGAGTCAACAATATTAATGTTCTATAAAAATGTGAAAAAAGGTTGACATGTTATGCTTGGTGAATCTTGGCGAGGATGTTTAAACGAACGAACAAACAATCGAATATTAATATTACATGAAAGTAAAAGCAACTTCTCAAATAATTCATTATAATGATGATTAGTTGCTAATTTAAAATGACAATTCACTACATGTATCAAAATTCACGAATTATTCTGTTTTATACTATGGGGCTGATGAATGCTTGATTCTGATTTGTGGACGAACATTCTAAGGTGTGCAAATATTTTCAGGGAGATGCACGGCTAAAGTAGTTCCAGGCAGGTCTTGACTGTATTACATGTCCCTATCATTTCGCTAAATGATACATGATACATACAAGAGGATTTCAAGGACAAAAACTGGACAAAAGTCTTGAAACACAACATCTGAACACTGTGGTGACCATAGTATAAGTGTAAAAATGGACTCCAGTCCGTTGAATTATTAGAAAAAAATAATGCATTACCCCTTCAGATGTGCTTTATTTTCGGATAATTCAACGTCAATTAGTTTTAATGTTTCCTATAAATGTAATTGATCAGATTATATCATTGCAAAGTTTTAGTTTTAAAACTGCACACATGCCTACTCCATGGTCCTTTACAATTTATAAAAAATTCTTGTAAAATTATAACCGCATAAATAAATGAGCCTAATAAAATGTTCAAAGATTTGCTTGAAAATAATACGATTTTTTTTTCTGTTTAGTGAACTTCAGAAATTGTTGTGGACACAGATGGCATTTCTTTCATAACTCATAAACCTGGCATTTACATAATTCTCCAAGGAAAAACACCATAGCATCACCAAGCATCCATGCAATTACCAGATACCAAATATGACATTTCTAAGACAACCAAGCTAAACATAAACGGTACCCATACAGTAAATGCCACAAAGTCTGCTTCGCTCATCACTATACAACTGAATTCTTTGTACAAGGAAAAACCACTATCCTGCAGCTCTAACATGTTCTGCATGTTGATTTCATGAAAACCCTTAACTCGGTGCTGTAGTTCCTCTTAACTGACAGACGGACAAACAAAAGTTGTCATTTGCAAATACAAATGTTTGCCTCTTGCCCTTAGTTTAAGAGTCCTCTCTCTCTTTCTCTCTCTATGCCAGTAAATCTGTTTGAGGGCTAATCTGCCACCATGCGCCAGCTGCTCCCTTGGCAACAATGGCGTTGCTGTTGCCATGGCAATACTCACTCAAGCCTGATCATGCAGGATCAAGGACTGGCACGATGCCAAGGCAGTCAGCGAGAGTGTCACTCCCTCTGCACGTTTATTAAGGAGGCGTGCAGTCAAGCGCCGGTGTACGGATGGGTCTGTGTGAGTGCCGTTTGTGTTGAATGTCAGCCGTGCTCTGAGCAGGTGTCGTTACGAGAGTGAGCGCTTTCACACGGTTCTGTCCCTGTGTACGACGCGTATGTCGTACTGTCCGACTGTTTATGTGTGTACGCATGCAGTTAGAGAGAGACTAGCTCAGCCATGTGGTAAGTTCAATGGAGTTTAATAGAGAGTTGACCTGAGCCATTAGCCAAGCTGGACGTCCATTAACTGCCATATCCAGCTGTTCAAATCTGGGCCAACAATTACAAGTGGTTATGCAGTGCAGACTTGTGTTTGTGTATGAAGGACAAGGAGTTTTATCAATCAGTTACTAGAATTGATATACAGTTCAAATCTAGGCTTCTAGGTTTTTTCAAACACCTAATATGGTGATATATAATATAGTAGATTTAAAATATTATATTAACTTAACTTATAAAACTGCAATATCGAAACATGCTACCGTTAAATTCAAAATACTGGTTTCATTTTATTTTAGCTGACTATACATTTAGGGTGCGTTCACACTTGTAGCTCGGTTGGTTTGGTCCGGACCAAAAAACAAAAACAAAGCATATAGTCCTGGTCCGCTTAGCGTTCACACTGGCATTTTTAACAGCGAACCTTAAGTTACCGAACCAAAGGCATAGCCATACGGTCACAACCTGATTGGTCGGCTTTTATGACGTATATTTCTCGACGGAGCTCGCTTACCGAACATTCAAAACGATGCTGTGTGCTGGATTAAACTCGATCATTTTATGCTTTATTTTTACCAGCTGAGAACTCACGAAGAGCTCATAAAACGTTCAAAACCGTTTGATGTTCTTCCGTTGTAAGCAGAAACAAATATTGATGAGGCACTTCACCTCCTCGTTGCTCCACGTTTGCCCTCGACTCATTTTGGATACGCCGATCTTTCCGCGTCGTCAAATCTGCTGACTTGTAGCGTCGCATCTTGTGACATCACGTCCTCTTTTTGGTTCGTTTACACGTCTTTGGTCCGTGTTGCGTTCACATATCAACCGAACCGCACCAGAGTTCGTTTGGAAGCGGACCGAGACCCATCTTTTTAGCCGTCTCGGTGCGCACCAGGGTTCGCATGGCAGCGTTCACATATGTTCAAATGAACCGCACTAACTGAGCAATCAGGGAACCAAATATGACAAGTGTGAACGCACCCTTAATTACTAAAAATTAACTACATGCACAGTACTTACTATAGGGTTAGGATTAGGCTGTGGTTTAGGGTTAGTTGCATTTACTTATGTACAATTTGTAGTAATTACTATAGTAACTACATGTAACATGTCTAACAAGGACACTAAAATAAAAATGTTACGCAAGTGATTTAACGTGCTCCAGTATGTTATTCAACAGATCGAAATAATTTTACTTCTTAAGAGCAAGATTGATAAAACGTAATGGCTTAAAATGACTTGATTTGATTTCAAATTTCACTTTTTTAAAAAAAAGTTCTCAAGGGGTTAGTTCACCCAAAAATGAAAATTCTGTTATTAATTACTCACCCCCATTTTGTTTCAAATCAGAAAGACTTTCGTTCATCTTCGGAACACAAATGAAGATCTTTTTGATGAAATCTGAGAGCCCTCCATAGACAACTATAACTACCACTTTGATGCTTCAAAAAGTTCACAAAGAGATCGTAAAACTAATCCAAATGAATTGAGTGGTTTAGTCCATAATTTCTGAAGAGACTCAATTGCTTTATATCATGAACAGATTGAATTTAGGCGTATATTCACATGGAAACATTCACCAACTCACAAGCTCTAGCATGCTTGACGTGTGCGAGAACCGATGAGGTTCTTTCTTGTTTGTTACGTAGCACGTTTGAGCTTCCAGAAGAGGTTTGTTCTTGCAAATCATTTAGGTTCGTTGAGGTTCTGTTTTGCCGATCAATGTTAATGTGTGAAGAAAAGCCTAAATGAAATCTGTGATGGAGTCTCTTCAGAAGATCTGGACTAAACCGCTCTATTCAAATGGATTAGATTTATGATCTCTTCTTGAACTTTTTGAAGCGTCGAAGTTTCAATTGCGTAGCTGTCTTTGGAAGGACAGAAAGCTCTCAGATTTCATCAAAAACATCTTCATTTGGGTTCCAAAGATGAACCTCAGTTTTACAGGTTTGGAACGGCATGGGAGTGAGTAACTAATGACATCATTTTCATTTTTTGGTGAACAAACCCTTTAACTGTGAAAACTGAGAAAAATAGTCATGAAAGGCTAACACTTTATTTTACAGTGTCCTTGTTACACGTCGCAAGTACTTACTCCAGTAATAACAGTAAATTATGCATAATTACATGCAATTAACCTAAACCAAACCTCAATAATAGTAATAATAATTAGTTAACTTAAAATGGTGTTAAATTTGTAACCCATGAAAGTGTACGTTTTAAAAATGTCTTTATTTTATTTTTTGTCTAAACGGTGGAATAGAACACAATTATAACCCAAACTATTTGACTATCAAAATTCTTCCAAATATCTGCAAACTATGGTGGCAGAATTTCAATTTTTCCGTGAGTGAGTTCTATCAGCCAAACAAAAATCATAAATCTGGTAACCAAGGAAAGTAACAGTTTTACTTTTCTCCCCAAAAAACATAATGATCAGCCGAAAGCTATCTAGCTATAGCCAGGCAGCTCACAGCAGATGAGTGACTTTTCATGAACGCAAAGGTTCAGAGAGTGTGGTGACATAGTCAGACAGGAAGGAAGCTGCTAATGTGGTTTTGTTGCCGTAGAAACCAGGTTATAGCTTGTACTCAGCTTGTTTGGTGAATGACATAATAATTTCCATTATACACAGAGCTTGACATCACGGGCAAGCAGATAAATTCAGTTTGGCATTTAACAACTGTTGGCACATAGAGATGTGTTTTCATTAACGCTTCAGAAGAAGATAGACCAGAAATGTATAAATGGATGTAATAAAAGAATGTGATTTTGATTCTGAATGTATTATTTCACCCAAAATGAACTAACATTTGATGGAAACATTTTCAGTGAACCTAAATTTCAGCCGATTCCTAACTTAAAGCAATCACATTTCGATCAGAAGTTCAATATGGAGTACAGCAAGGCTCAGTTCTAGGACCGTTGCTTTTCACTCTGTACATGCTACCCTTGGGAGATGTCATTAGGAAGCATGGCATTAGCTTTCACTGTTACGCTGATGATACTCAGCTCTATATTTCTTCGTACCCTGGCGAAACCTACCAATTCTCAAAATTAATGAAATGCGTAGCTGATATAAAAAATTGGATGACTAGTAATTTTACTACTAAATTCAGAAGAAAATATTTGATTTTGAATGACAATATTTTGAATATAAAATATTTTGACTGTTGCGATCCCAAATCGGACTTATGACCTGTAACAATTCTGCCTGAGAATCGGACAAGTGTTCACTGTTGGCCAGAGGAGAACTGGCCCCCCGACTAAGCCTGGTTTCTCCTAAGGTTTTTTTTTTTTTTCTCCATTTTTTTGGAGTTTTGGTTCCTTGCCGCTGTTGCCTTTGGCTTGCTTACGTTGGGGACACTTGCTTGATATTCAGCAGTGTTTTTGATATGCCTGCATTGGCGGCGTTGTATGCGAACTGAGCTGAGCCGGACGATTACGTCACTGTTTTCTGCAGTGCTGATATACATAAATTAACTAGACTAATAACTATTGATCTTTGCAACGGAATGAATCAATGCAAACAGGGGCGGACTGGCCATCGGGAGCACCGGGACATTTCCCGGTGGCCTGATGGTCATTCTGGCCTGCCGGCTGCCGCTGTGCTGTCGATCAGACTGACGTGCAATAGGGCTGGTATGCAACTGCGAATTAATTGACGCACTTATGAATCTACGAATCAGGCGATCGTGGAGTGAAACACCACCACATGACCCAACATCAGCGAAGCACTGCCTAATTGGCTATATCCAGAGGCAGGCTTTATCTTGGAAAATAGTGCAAAAAATGGAGCGTAAACGCAAAGGAGGAGTCGAGAGGGAACGCATAAAAAGGAGAAAAGCCCTGGCCACAGGGCAAGTTGCTGCAAAATCCCAGCCATGTTCACCGGTAAGGGAACAGGTCGGTCAGAATTACATTTACATGATATTTACTAGGGGCTCGGACGGTCCGCTGTTCAACTTAAATCTGACAAAGCATCTGTAATATGGTTTACTATAAATAACACGTAAAACAATCAGGGTTCCTTCTGGGTTCCCAGACATTACAACAACAGCGATGGAAAAAAAAAAAAAAAATTGAACCGTGTTAAAAAGTTGAACTGTTCCACCCCTAATATGTACTTAATCATTTGGCAGATGGACGCTTTCATCCGAAGCAACTTACAATAGATAAAATCTATTCTTTATAAAAAATAATACAAATATATATATAATGATAGAAGTTTTAAAAGCACATCTTAATGACAAACTAGCACATTGTTTTATATACTGTATGGGGATACATAGAGCATTGAAAATATATAAAATATAAATATTTTAACATGTGAATATGTATCTTTTATTATCCCTTCTGAAAATGTATAAGCCAATTTTATATTTGTCTTTGGTGTGGTAGTATAGATGGTCTATTCCTAGTGAGTTTTTGAGGGTTTATTTATTTATCCATTCATATTACGAATGGTCGTCTACCTGTTACATCAACTAACAGGGTTACCCTATAAGTTTAGCAGGCTGGTGGACACATGAATTTGGAGGTGGTGACTGCAGCAGCAGAGGTGGCCTGGGGTGGAGTCAAATTCCCGGCCTGATTTACTGTCCCAGTCCGCCACTGAATGTAAATGTGCATAATAAGCTGGACAATGACACCATTTTCTTTGGGAGGTGCTGTGCAGCCAAAATTATTTGACAATTATTACTGTAAAGCTGCTTTGACACAATTTGCATTGTAAAAAGCGCTATATAAATAAAGTGACTTGACTTGGCTTCAGAAGCTTATTCATGACATGGTAGTTTCATGGTACTTTGTCATTTTTGAAGCTCAACAGCACCCATCTTTATTCATTTGTATGTAAACGAGCAGCCTGCACAATCAACTAAGTTTCATGAGAGAAATAAAGTCAGCGATTTTCATTTTGGCATTGAGGCTTTAATATCCTGCAGAAGCTTCTTAATTGTAGTAGCAGTGATCAAAGCTTCTGGAATATTCTGTGTGAGACTGAGGCATTAACTCATAGCTGCTAAAATTGGAAGATGGCTTTGGGAGGGTTAGATTAGTGAGGCGGGATGAATAATTTTTTGAAGTTTCACAAACAAGTGACAGAAAAGACTTGGGAATAGAATTTGCTTTCAAAAGGTTTCTTTTCAGGAGGAAGGGGTTGTCCCAGAGCTTGCACACAGGGATTGTATTGTTCATAAATCTCCGTTTTTGATGTTCTTGATGATGTTTTTATTTGGCTTTGATGTAGGTGTCTGTCTGGAACAATCCTGCAAGCGTAGCTTATCATTGATTTGAAGAATGAATACTATTTTATTAGTTCTTCAAAAAGAACATTGAAAACATACTTACTACTCTCGTATCAAACGTTTGCCAACACATACAACCATTCATAACTTTACCATATATTTTGGCAAAGCTGCTTACTCTCCCACTCATGTATCAGGTAAATTATCTTTTTGTGAAGCAGGAGTTTATCAGCACTGATAAACGGTGCGTGCAAGAATTTCAAAAGGCGACCCAAGCCACGCGAGTCAGATAAGCATGAAAGGTCAATGGCGATCTGACAAAACTTTGCTTTCCGCCAGTCATGGGTCAATAGATTATTTAAAGGTCACATACAGTTGATTTGTGCAACCTCTGTCACGAAATATTGGCACACACTTTCTTTTTAGTAAGTCATTATAGTGATACAATTGTATATAAAAGATATTGTACTTTTCCTTTAAAGTATTTTTATATTTTTATCAGTTCCATTCAGGGATATAACAATCCATATGAATCAATGGATATTAAGTCGATCAATTAAAAATTAAACCAATCACATATAATACAAAACGCATCCAAATGTTTTTTTGAAAGAAGTCTGTTATGCACACCAAGACATTTACACTGCTGCAACAGATTTCTATGTAATAAATGCTGTTCATTGAACTTTCTATTCATCAAAGGATCCTGAAAAATCCTGAAAAGTATCACTATTTCCACAAAAAAAAATGTTATGCAGCACAACTGTTTTTAACACTGATAATAACAATAATAAATGTTTCTTGAGCACCAAATCAGTATATTAGAATCATTTCTGAAAGATCATGTGACTGAAGAAAATTCATCTTTGCCATTACAGAAATGAATGCCATTTTTCATATAGAAAACTATAAATAAATAAATAAATAAATAATTGAGCTGAATACTGACACTTTTGTTCCGTTGAGATACTTTACCGTTGAAAATGAATTTGTTGCACAATTGATGAATTTCACAACATTAACACTCTTATTTTCCTGTCTATTAATGTGAAACTGTTTCGAAACAATCTGTATTGTAAAGTGTATATATAAATAAATCTGTTCTATATAAATAAATCTGTTTTGACTACACTTTGGAAGTCAGTAAATTGTTGTATTTCCATATTATTGAACATAAGCAAAAACAATTTATTTTTCATTTACTGAGTTTAGTTAGCAGTTTGAAACTCTTGGACCGTTCACAACTATCGTGTTCTCCAAATTTGAGACATTTAGTTCTTCTAGAGGGGAAAAGGGTTTCCTCTTGTAGATTTCATCATCAAAATGCCACATCCTTCTTGACTTTCTCCAGCGCTGCCTTCCCCAGCATCCTTTAACAGCAGCTGGCGGTAAAGCTGTCCATTATTAATGAACCACGGCAGCCACATGTACATGCCACATTTAAGTGGTCTGTTGCAGAGCCAAAATAGCCTGCCCTGGGGCTTTTTTGCAGACAGCGTCTTCCTAAGGAAGGAAACTCAGACCCCCTTCCCTCCGCATAATGCAGCCCAGCTGTTTTCGCTGCAGATAGGGGCCAAAGGGAGGGAGACAGACTCAAAAGAGACTAATTCCCACTTAGCCAGCACTTATGCCTAGATTTATTGTTTCCTGGTAAGGGAGGCCTGATTAAGCGTCAGGTCCAGTGTGGCAAAGCTAATTCTGATAAGCACGGGGAGGATCAGGACGAACAGTATGCTGTGACGCTATTAAGGACTTTGCAAAGACTCAAAGAGAAAAAAATAGACTCATACTATAAGAAATACCGAATCTGTCTAGCTTAGCCATCAGGATGCCATTCTCAAAGAGCTTTCCAAAAGATGGATTTGTAATAATGCTAAGAGGCACTAAATTGCTTTAAAGTCTTTCGAAAAATACAGTTCTTCACCACATTCACATTTCAGTGTGTAAATATATCAGTGGTCTGGCATGAAGAGGTGGCAGTAAATCCTGGAGCACTGCTTAAACTGATGTTATAGATAATTAGCGAAGCAACCTGTTGTTGAGTGTTGAGGTTTCAGATAGTTGCCCAATGAAGACACTTGACAAAGTTTTTTTTGTTTTTGTTTTTTGGGAGGAGTGTGACTTTATATGTAAGCAAATGTAAGTTCTACCAGAAAGATATTTATTAACAATCAGCGAGCAAAATATGGTCAGATAAAGTTCTTTGCCGTAGGCCCCGTCCGTAGCTTATATCCTGAGGGGTGCAGGCTCTGCATTTCCTGCCTAAAGATGAAGGCGGGGACGTAGCCGACCCCTGGGAGGTATGGACAGGGACCATCCTAGTGGTGTTGGGGAGGATGGAGGTAAAGGTTGACGTCAGCATCTGCGAACTCAGACAACGATCTTATATACTCCAAGTGTTAGATAATGATTGATTTGATCTAAACCCATAGTGACGTAACATTTGAATCTTCCTGGCAGAACTTGTGCGACAGCTTTCATTTCTTATGAGTCAGGATAATGCGAGTAAGAAATGGCCTATCATCTGTCCAGTACACCTTAGTGATGTCCGAAAACATCTCAGTTACGTATGTAACCCTCGTTCCCTAAAGGAGGGAACGGAGACGTACGTCAGAACTGAACTGACGAATTGGGATATCGCAATTCCAATTCGTCGGTTCAGTTCTGACGTACGTGGAACATGACCGACTGAAAGGGAACACCTTAGCAACCACATATGCCATGGCAACCATTGATATGTTTAGATAGAGTCCGTGTTCGACCGTTCCCGACACATCAACACGTCTGCCATCTTGGAATAGTCAACATTTCAGATGCTTTTATCACGCACAGTATAACACAGTTTTCCCAAGATGCCACAACATTACACAGTCTCTGGTTGTAAAAACTGCTGAGATTTCAATTCCCGAAGAAATGTGATAATCTATCACAGGTGAGAGTGTGTTGGTTTATATCTAATATTATATGTATTAACTCAATATTACAGGTTTTTAAACTATGGTAACTTTTTTAATTTCATGTTAGCTAATGCCTTTGTCTAATCGAACATTAATGAGAAACTACATCCTATGAAAATTTCAGACATAGATATTCATATATATATATGGGTGCAGATGCAGTCAACTTGGTATCGAATGTTCACGGTCTAGCTTTGACTGTTCCAATATGGCAGGTGGCTAATGAGAAGTCTATATATATATATATTTAAATCTGATGGAAACCACCAACAACACCCTACTATATGGCAATGAACTAAAACCACCAAAAAGACACTTTCCTGTATAAAACTGTCCAATATAAAACTCATGTTCCAGTTTCACTTACTGTTGATACATTGCCGAGGCTGAAGGAATGACACCATTTCTTACACTATTAAGTATTTATTTCTAAAATATTAACTAATTTATGTTATATTTTATGTTATACTAACTCAAAATTGTATTTATTTATTTATTTTTTAGTCACTTTCTTTTCAGATAACCAGTCATCCAAGCTTGGTAAACACGTAGCCCCGGGTTTCACAGACAAGTTTTAAGCCTAATCCCAGACTAAAATGTATGTTTGAGCCGTTTTAACTGAACACACCTTGAACTGGCATATCTTAAAATATGTCAGTGGCATTATTTTGTCTCAAGATGCACACCAGGAATATTATTTCCTAAGGCAACTTTATAAAAGCTACTTAAATGCCCTAATTGAACTAAGGCCTAATCCTGGCTTAATCTAAGCCTTGTATGTGAATCCAGGCCTAGGTGTCACAAACTAAATTTTACTGAACCCTGTCAGACTCGCATATATCAAGTCATTTTAAGTTTGACTGGATATGACAGAAAGCAATGATACGTAGGTAAGCTGTTGATTACTTTTTTTTTTTTTTAATGCTGTCCATTTGCACTAGCTTAATTTATTCAGATCGGTTTGCGGATGCAGAATTCGCACAGCAGGCAGGATTTTTTGTGTGAACAGTTTATTATGTTATTGTTATTATTATTATTTCATTATTATTTATACGTGAGTCCGTTTCAGTTCTTTTTTAAATGATGTAAATTCGCTGCCAATTTGTTCAGAAGTTTCCTTATCCTGCATTATTCTCTGTTTCGAAAAACAGTAAATGGTTTCTAAAAAAAAAAAAGTAAATGTTGATGTCATTTTTAAAGGGTGATAATGTAATCCACGAATGCCCCAGGTCATATTTGGCGGAGGTACCATTGTACAGTCTGACGAATTACACTATTTTGCTTGGAAACACACTTGTCACTTTTGATCAAAACATATTTTCCTGTTCCTATCCACAGTGCAGGAAAAGTCAACTAATTTATTGTGTACATTGGAAACTGTGCCAAAAACAAACCGTGGATGAGCGAGCAAGTGATAAAGAGATACATATGTGCTTAAAGCAATAAAAACTGGCCTCATAATGTGATATATTAACACGGCTCTAATCCACAAACATGCTGTAATTATATGAAACACCACCGTCCCTCCCTGCACAAATGGGAAACGGATTAAACACTAAAGTGAGGGCTGAGGACGCATCACACGCATCACTTCAGTAATCCTCGTGTCTCCTGAGGTCTCGGCTGGGAATAGTTGAAGAGGGGTTATCATCAGGAGGGGAAACCCCCCCTTCTTGCCCTTGTTACTGGGTACCCCTCAGTAACCTCCAGGGTTCATCCTGTGAGGTCTGAGCTGTCCTAACAAGGCACTCTGACGCCCCCTAAAGAGCTCAGTGAATAAGATGAGAGAAAGAGGCCGCGTTGCCTTGGACACAAACAGTAGCCTGAGACCAATCAGACCTGATGGATCTCTTCCTCTGTAGACGGTCATCATGAGGGGAAAGGGAGGTGGGGTCATTGAGGAAGACACTTGGAGCTGGATTTAGCTTAAGGGTTTCTTCTCTTTTTTTAGAGTGTGAAAAGGGACCAGCATGTTTCTTTATTAGTATAAGTATTATCAAAGTATTTTGTTAGGGCTGGATCCAGTAGAAAGTTCCCTGTGAGGACGGGAGATATATTACATCATTTCCTTCTGTACTCCTAATAGATCCACCATTAAAAGAAAACAGAAGAATAAAGAAACAATTCAGGCTTCAAACGGTGTGTGAACATTTACTGTCAGACTTAAAAATGCTTGAATGTCTTCATATGACCAAATATCAAACTAAATGACATTTGCCTCCAAGAAAAATAGCACGAACAAAATATCCAAGCTCTTTGTTTAACAAAAAAGATGCTTTTGGTGCTTATGATTCATGTTTAAACAAATAACATATGGGCCTGTTATTTAAAATTAAGCCAAAAAGATAGACGTTAGCAATTATGATGAACTACACCTGTGGTTTGAAGAGAACTGACTTCATACATCCAATAAAAGTCATTTTGACACTAGCAGGTCTTTAAGGCTCAGAAAAGTGAAGTGAGCTCACAAGTTAGTTCGTTTTTGGCCGATGCCATTTGGTTTGAAATCACATTCAGGCATTTTTAAGGCTACATTAAAGGCGACAGTCCAAATTTTGTGTTTCCGATTGGAATCTGCTCTAAAATGAATGACTGTCCATATTATGTATCGCAACAGTTCTGATCCAATTTGTGTGTCCATGCCGCCGTTTCATTTTCCGGAATATCTGCATTGAGAACCGTAGGAGGCTGGGTTTATTCCATGCTGTTGTCTCTGCCGGTTTCAAAACATGTCTCTGTTATACTGTCATTTTCTGCTCGTCTAGTACTTCGCAAAACAACACAACCTTGTATCCGCAGCACATTTCCTATAACAACATTTTACGTGGCATGAGAAAGCCACGTAAACCTCGCAGAATTCTTTCAGAGCGGACAGTCTGAAACAGATTTCAGTCCGAAAAAAACAATTCTATTTTTTCCTTTTTCCCTTACTCTGAGCAATGTATGAAACTTGTATTGCGAGCACTTCCTGTGTCTATTTGCCTCTTCGTGAAGATTCGCTTGTTTGTATTCCTCACTTGTAAGTCGCTTTGGATAAAAGCGTCTGCTAAATGATTAAATGTAAATATATTTCCAGAAATATGTCTTGAATAAGATTTAAAACCACATATGAATGTAACTTAAACCAGTTACATTTTTTTTTTTTTGTCGTTCACACTTGCTAAAACTGATCAGTTATGCGCAAAAATCATATTTTGACTGACAGTGTGAATGTAGCCTAAGGGTGAAATAGGTGTCTAAAATTCTTTTCTTTTCTTTTTTGTTTCCCCCAGATTTTTGTAACGGGTGTAAATTATATTTTTCAATCCTGGAAATCTCTATTTATCCCTTAAGTATAGCATACACTCTAAACGTCTGTGTCAGTTGCATTGATTTTTGCTTGCACTGATCAATAAAAGTTGTGCTGGAATTAGCTGTTATTCTGGCATCATGACTCTCCAACAGATACAGTTAAAAGGCAGGATAAACACTTTGGTTGGGCTCTTTCCAAAATATTGATCTCTGAACTCGCTATTTGCTCTGACAGTTTGAGCATAGCCAAATCGGATGGCATATTGGTGAATCAAAAATTTGACATAAAAGTCTGGTCCTGCTTTATATTAGGTGGCCTTAACAAGTATGTACTTACATCAAAAAGTGAGTACAATGTACTTATTGTGTTCATATTGTATTTCAAAACACTTTTGCTGCAATTGAGGTGGGAAACAGGTATGGTTAAGGACAGGTTTGGTGGTATGGGTGAGTTTAGTTCACTTTAAAATGAAAATTACTCTATGATTTACAACCTATCAAGCCTTCCTTTGTGTATATGACTTAAATCTTTCAGACGAAAGTCAGTAAGTGGGAAATTATTATTAATATTAATAATCACCCTGATGCTCCAAAGCTTTATACGGGCCAGTGTACGGAAACCACCTGTTTGAAACTCCGGGGGTAAGAAAAATATCCATATTTAACACGTTATAAAGTAAAAACAACTAGCTTCGGCCAGACCGCCTTCTATATTAAACTTACGAAAAAAGCGTAACTGACGTCAAGAAGGAAGAAAGTCATATACACCTAGGATGGCTTGAGGGTGAGTAAATCATTTTAAAATGAAATAATCCTTTAAGGGTGGGATGGGTCAACAATGTCATTATGAATGTATTTACAGAAGTTAATTACAGATATTATTTTTAAAATATAAGTACAATGTATAAATACAGTGCATTGTATTAAATGATTCATTTAATTGCAAGTACATCGTAGTTTAAGGCCACCTAATATAAAGTGAGACCAAAAGTCTCGGTGCTGTAGCCATGGACAGCATATCCACAATACTGATTATTGCAACATAATAAAATGCCTTTGTACAAGCCCTAAAATCAACCCTAATATGCTTGCATTCCACTCTCAGTTGGAGCTGTCACTCTGTGTGGACATTGTCCCATACAAGAGCCGCTAATGTCCAGTTCACTCTGCTCCGTTTGTCTAACTCGTGAATGGGAGCATAATGGCACTCCTGGTGGCTCCCGCCTTCCAAGAGCCATTCGGGGTCTGATTTGCCTCAGTTTGGGGCACCAATCTCAGGAACAAAAGTGGCCTAAAGGGAGGGGGGTCCCCTTGTCGAGAGGTCCTCAGGTCAAGGCCTGAGCTAGCGCTAACAGGCTATTCCTCCACTTCAGGGTCCCGACTGGGAAGGAGACAGTGAAGTTCTGACAATAGGATGAAAGGGACCTTCTGAAGGCATTTGTCTTTAAGGAAGTGATGGTCATGAATGGTGACAGAGTCTGAATGAGTGCTTTCGAGGTGTGATGTACGCCTTGTTAGCAAGCATTGTGGGGATAGCAGGGGGTAGAGCAGTATGACAGCCCATTTTTTCCCATGAGGAACTCATCCTTCAAGAAGGCAAGCAGCTCTTCAAAGACGTGCTATCAGAAACCTCCAATGTAATCATCAGCGTTCCCCTGGGGTGATCAATGAACCCTCGGGACGCCGTGACAGCACGTGGGTCTCCTGGAGGTGAATCAAACAGCAGTTTGCGTAATGTGGTGTGTTCCACGCTCTCTCTTCAGGATGCCAAAGATTGATGGATGTTCTTTGTCATGACAGAACATCCATCAGGATGCTTTCATTAACCTCTTAGGAGATATGTGTTCTCTCTTTCTTTTGTTGTTGAAGTCTTTCCGAGAATATATACGAGCTACTCATCTAATTGGTGTTGAGGCACAAAAACTGGCGAAAACTTCCATTGCATCTTCCAAGAGCCACTTTTGTCCTTTTTTTTTTTTTTTGTTATATAGTGTTAGACACACATGTACACTTTTGAAGCCATCAGAGACAAATGGCTGTGTTTGTTTAACACAGAGCGGATCAGTACGAATCAGTCTTCTGGATTGTACAGTTCAGTCAACTGGGAGATTCTTTTCTAGTGACCAACATTTGTAAGACATTGTTGTTATGACATCAAGGTTAGCAGAGTCAAGTTAATTAAACGTCTATATACAAATCCTGGATTGCAATGCATATATTCAGTGTTAATAATATATTAAAACAAATAATATATATAAATTTTATATATATAAAAAAATACTTTTTACATAAAAATATTATAATTTTATATACTTATAAAAATGTAAATGAATTACTGTATATATGTGTGTGTGTGTATGTATGTATATATATATATATATATATATATATATATATATATATATATATATATATGTATATATATAGTGTGTGTGTGTGTGTTTGTTTTAAAAAAAAAAAACTACATTCACCAAAAAAGAAAATGACTAAAACTTAAAATTGAAAATGTAAAAGCAAAATCTAATTCAAAGAAATTAATAAATAATACCAAAACAACACTGGAACTGATGATCAAATGTTGCAAAGAAAATCATTTTTTATGTTTAAATAATAATAACAGATACGTTTCTCACCCTGCCACAGTGCAGTCATTCTTTGTTCTCAAAGCATGCTAAATTATTTAGCAAGGAGACATCATCATAAATCTTTGCTATCGTAAGAGACGGTGTTAATTTGCAGAGAGAATAAGATATATGACTAAATGGATTTGAACCTCGCAAAGCTCTTGGCTGATCTAATATGTCAGCGCTTTAAGCATAGTCGAGGTTGCTGAGCCATCTGGAGAAATGAGCAAAGGCTTTAAGCAGATTTATTCTGCTGTGTTCTTTAAGATTATATCACTAACATATGCGTAGGAAACACAGGGGAGAAATGCCTTAGACTCATATATCATTTACTTTGTGTACCTTCTTAATGTGTTTCATACTTTAAAAACTCAATGTAATGTAAATGTAGTCTGGGAAGGAAATAACCCTTTAAGTTGAAGTGAGCAATTTCTTCAATTTTAAAATACTTTCTCTTATACTAGCTTAATGTGCAGAGACAACTATATAGTAAAAAACGTTCACATGTTATTTGTGAACACTGTGGATCAGTTTCTCTTTTAAAGCATTGCTGTTTGTTTGAACTGTCCAGCATGTCAGCTTTCGGTTTAATCAATGGTGTGAGTTTGGGGCGGAACTACCAACAATAACTGATAGACGGGAGTAGGATGAAATGGGGGTTTTTGGGAAACCTGTCTGGAAACAATTATTACATTTGCTATAGTGTTTTTTTTTCTGTGTACAGCTAAGGGTTATTCAGAGCTGCTTTCATAAAAACCAAATGATGTTCATTTCCATTAATGGTTCTTGCAAGTGCATTTTCCCACTAATATGGACAGAGTACTATACGAAAATAATCTTGATGCTGTATTTGTCATTCAGTAACGAAAAACAGACAGTGTGACCACCAGTGTTGTGCAACTCCCAAACCAATGATGAGCCAGTTTTTTTTTTTTTTAAATGAATTAAAAACTGTCCCTAACAAATCACTTTTATGAACTGATTCTCCTCAGTGAATCAAAACATTCAGTCAGCCCTAATGAATGAACTTATGGGTTTGCCTTAGTGAATAAAACGCATAAACCTCACAAAATTCACAATAAAATGTATTGATTATTGACATTATCTCATAATTTGGCAATCAAAAATGACATTTTCCTTTTAAATGAATTGTTAATGATCTGGAATGTTTAAATTGATTATGATTCCCATCACTATATTTCTGAGTCTATCATGTCACATCCTAGAACTCTCTTTAGAGGGAAACATAAGCATAAAATAAAATGAAGTTCATGTGTACTGTTTATTTGCACTGGTCTGAAGACCCCGTATAACGAGACTGACATACCTTGTGAAGACTATAGAAACAGGGCTTGCTACAGATTTACCTAAAATGAAACATTCCAGTGGGGTTACCTCAGGTTTACTCAAAAAGAAACAACATATGTTAGTGTAAGCCCTCCAACCTATGGCTTGTTTCTGTACAAAGGAATGCAAAGGCAGTGAATGGTCTCTTCAAAATACCGTAGTCATGTGAAGCGGGATGGCATATTCGTGTTTTATGAGGAGATTTACTTTATGAGTATGCAACATGTCTGGGAAAATGTTTGATCTTGAACGCTTTCAACTTTGTAGGATGAAAGAGATTGATGGCAGATTTGTTTTTTCTTGAGTGTACTGAAGCCTCACTGTGCTTCAAATTTCCTTTTATGTATTTAGGTAGAGACCCATAGTACAGCAGTGGACTGCAGTGGTGCATCTGAAAAGTGGACCTCATAACCTTAACAGCATTGTTAATTATTTGACATGATGTAGTACTGGTTTGCTGAAGTGTTAAAATGGTTGGTACATCCCTGGCGGAGAGGTTAAAACTATATATGCTTCAACTACACTGCACAAACTACTGTACTGTACCAGACACATAAAAGCCTACAGGTCAGTATACATTAAATATAGCAGAAGAGATAATGGCACACCGTAAAACCTGACCTTTGCTCATTTGTCGCATTATATATTTAAAAGAATATTTCTTGGAATATTTACATAAAGGTGAAATAGTCTCATTTATTTGCCACTTGGGTCACCAAACTGAAAAGTTATTTTTCAAGAACAAATTTTTTCCCAAAAATATTCGACTATTTTCAAAGGAGCTTTGCTGAGCACTCCCCCTGCCTGCCATAAACACAGATAGTCCCCATCCTAAACTCCTCAACATTAGTTGAGCCACAGTATTTACACCAAACATTTTATTTAACCATTTTCAAAGAGGTTTCCTGAACAATCCTCCCATCTACCTTAAAACCACCCAGACTCATGCCGTTGGCTGAGCCATGGTGCTTGAATTTCTGAAGTAAAGTTGTCTCTGCACATTAAATGGCATAATATTTTAATATTACAAATCACTTTTAATATTACAGCTTGAACTTAAAATTACAGTTTGCATGGCATGTTGTTGGTTACTACAAACAATAAATCAAACACTCATCTTATTCTTAGTTTTCTTATATTAGGGCCTGTATACACTCGATGATAACTTAAAGTGTTATCATGCACTTTCTGTGATCGGATAGCTATCCGATTGTGAAAAATGCCCTCCGAAACACATTCGAGACGTATTTAAATCAGATCACTCAAACCACATTCCAAAACAAAACTGGACAAGTGTTAATGCATCTGGTTGTTGAAACCACATAAAACACTTTTTGACTGTCTCAGTTTGTGTAAATCTACTTCGGGTTCAGAGAATTTCTTTTGTTCCACATTAATTTCACACATGTCTGGTACAAATATAGGGCTTTGTTTCATTCAGTATATACTTTTTCCTTTATTTTCCCCAAAAGAAGGTGAAATGTGACAACATGCCCCAGGTGCGGTTAATTGAAACACATGATGGGGTAGGTTGCAACATGACCATATGAAGCTTAAAATGTTATCTGATTTAATTGAAAAAAAATATGCATGACAAATTCAAATCTTTTGTCAATAAAAGACAATTATATTTTTTTTATATTAAATAACAGCAACTCATTTTTAACAATGTTAATGAATGATAATGAACACTCTGCAAAACACAGCTATACAGCCAAGGTCAAAACAAATACAGGCAAACAGATGAAGAAACATATGCAGACATTCAGAAAAACACAGAGCTGAATAAAACCGTTGTCACCGACCAGGGAATAAATAGACGAGACGGTACAAATGCTGTGAATGTCTTCAAATACTATTTTCTAAATGTTCAGGTTCTTCCTCTCAGTCTTTATTCAGCCTTTTCCCCATGGTTTCACAACAGATAATCATAAAAGTTAATTATGCCAATTATATCGTAACTGCATATAAAACGCAATGTTACAACGAAGCCTATCAGGGCAACTGAAATTTAAACCCGGTTTGTATCTTCTGCTAGTCAGTGACGCATTAAAGAACTATCTAAACCGCTAAATAACAGATTAAAATTGACTTTTGCTATTGTTAAATAAATGTTCAGTGAAAAATATTTTTGTCTATGTATTGTCAACAAGGCAAATGGTAAATACACGAAGAATCATCATGCTGGCATATGTGGAAGTGTTTAAACCATGTGCGTTACAATTAATAACCCAACGTTAGGTTGTGCCCCGCGCTCCCCAATGTAAATTTTACTCCTCCTAATATAGTAAACAATAAATGTGTGAGAGCGTGTTATAGGCAGATATAGCCAGAAATGACCGCACTACTGCAACACAGCCGCAGAAATAGCCCACCGCGGATGAGTAGCTGAGTCACTCTCACAGAAAGTGAGGTGCAAACTGAAAGTTTGGCATTGCATCCTGAAGCTTAGCAAATTCATAGCCCTCTTATAACTTACAGTATCACAATGATTTGGCTAAAAAGCCTTAGTCCTAATCTACTTACAGTATTGTTGTGTTCTATGACTGACCAGACAGCTTTGGATGGTGTTTGGCATCGTGGTTAAATTCTTCAGCCCTTCACTATAAACCGACATCGTGTTCTCTTTAATCTATACGCAGAAGATTCTTATTGGCTTGATGAGTTTCCCAGTGAGTAAGCATCTTTTCACTGCCCTGGCGGTCTGGATTAAACTAACCTAAAGAATGCTGGTGACTAAGTGTGTGAATGCAGATGAATATCCACAGCTCTCTGGGTGTACTGAAGAAACTTGTCTAGACTGTAATTAGGTTAGATTTAAATAGCCTGTTTTATAGCTCTCTCAAGGAGGTGTCCATATGTTGCTGAGCTCAGAAAGCTTGGCTTCCCATATTTGTGATGGGAGAGCAGCAGAAGCATGCTGTTGTGTTACTCACTTCGGCAAGGCAACAGTAGAGCTAACCAGAAGCATTTTT
Organism: Opsariichthys bidens; assembly: GCA_037194245.1. NCBI lineage: Eukaryota > Metazoa > Chordata > Actinopteri > Cypriniformes > Xenocyprididae > Opsariichthys > Opsariichthys bidens. Next base: position 1,235,839 of record CM074301.1, on the reverse strand, counting down.
CTCTGGCCAGGGTGGGCCTGCTGGGTGGTGTGTTGTTTACATGTGGCCAAAATCTGGAGAAAGAAAGGCTGGAACAGCTCTGGCTCATTTCAAGAAATGTAGCAGTGAGTGATAAACAGTCTAAACCGAGCTGGAACATCATCTTGGCCTTCTTATGTGTATGGACATTTCCATCAACTCTAAAGCAACATAATGCAATGTGTAATTCAACATTTGGCTAAACCACCTATGGAAAATCAATACAAATTCTTTCACATTAACAATTCGCCCTATTTTTATGGACTTTAGATGTAGTGTATATATATAATAGATATATTTGTTGTAACTTTATTTTAGCATATTCACATTGTGAACAAGAATGGAATGTAAACAGCATGTCTTGGATTGGATTTTGTTCAGTTATAAGTTACTTTTTCCAGCAAAAGAAATGCACTCCTATTTATTACAGTGAATTGTACGCAGAGATTTACAGTCAAGTAACCTAATGCAATTAAACATGTTCACTAAATCAGGGGTTTCCAGAGTTTAGCTCCAACTTACAACAACAAACCAGCCTGGAAATTTCCTGTAGGCCTAAAAACCTTGATTAGCCGGTTCAGGTGTGTTTAATTGGGGTTGGAGCTAAACTCTGCAGGACAGTGGCCCTCCCAGAGCAGGATTGGACACCCATGGCTTAAATTATCCAAGGTTAGCAATTTTAGTGGAAAAAATATGATTTTTCAAAGTTGTAAATACTAAATGGAGTAACAAGCAACACTTTGAAGAAATTTCACGTTTAATTCAATGTGTTGCCATTTCTTTGTAATAATTTCAGTGTGAAAATTATGTCAAAGTAAATTCTACACCAAATGTTTTTTAGTGTGAATTAGCTCATCGAGAGGGTCCATTTAAATGAAATGATAAAAAAAATCACAGGTTAATGATGCAACATTTTATGGCTTTTTTTTTAAATAAATGAAATGCTATTACACAATAACTTACAAAAATCTATCAATTCTAATAATATAATATCATATTGTACAAATTATGTTTTTGAATGTTATTGGTGATTTTTTGCGCTAACTGATCGGTTCAAGTGATGTTTAATACTGACAACTTCATTGGTACTCGTTTTTTGTGCCAGATAGATGCACTGTTTGCAAAAATCAATAGAATAAACAAAGCGACTTTAACAACTTCTCTCGAAAGGGTAGCTCTCATAGATTGTTCAATACAAAATCTTTCTGTAACAGCTGTTTACAAATTAAAGGTTTCAATTTTTTTGTACTTACTCGCACGAATAAGTTTGTTTAATGAACATGGTCTGCGACAGTGCTGTTATCTTCACTTCACGTGAAATGAGCTTTTAAATGTCAGTGGCATGTATTGGCAATTAGCCTGTTAATAATTAGGAAACACATTGTTTGAGCTCATTAAAACCAAACACGTTAAAATCACAGTGTAGACAGGAAAGAGAACTTTGGGCTATATGACGTACAGTAAACCGTGACTCGACTTCCAAAATCTAGTGCTTTAAAGAAATAATTATACCTGACTCAAAACTTGGTGGAAACAGCCCAATAAATGACTTAGAATTCAAGCTTTTGTTCACTGACTCCCACAGATCTACTCCAAGTTCATTTAGAGCACTTTGAGTTGGAGAAAGTTCAGTTAGCAAAGTTTAGAAAGTTCATAAACTTCACTAGCTTCCTAAAACCCATGGGGCTGTTGTCAGCATGCAAATCAACATCTGCCCTGAAGCGCCACGATCAAAATGGCATCAATGACTGAACAACCTGGAGCAAGATTCACCCTTGTCACAGCCAATCATTACAGCTCCCAGCAGTTTAATCCAAGCATTTCAATAATGTTGAATCGAGCTATGCATCATCATTATCATCAATAAAGGGAAGAATTAGCAGGGGAAGGGGCTGATTAACCAAATACCGCCAAAAAGCTTTTGAAAGAGGAGCAAAGCTCATTACTAGAGCATAATAGGACTGACATACAGACTTGAAGATAGTAAGGCTACCAAGACATAACTTCTGGGTTTAAATACATTTATTGTACGAACGAAGAAAGCAGCAAAAACGCTGAAGTTCAAATCGGCTGTAGTCCCTTGACATGTGATTGTTTCCATCCACCGCTTCTGTAATAATTAGAGTTGACTTTAACCTACTGCATAGACACCCTGGTGTCCACTAATGAAAACAAAGTCTTTTGTTATGGGAGAGTCACAGCATAACTAATTGAATTTCCCCTGCTACCACTCCAACAAATGACCATGTCACAGCCCTCTCTGAGAAAATTTGGCAAGCTCGAGATGTGCTATAATTGAGGTGGACGGAGGAACAATTACAGTAGTTTTGTTCCCAAACAGTCCAGGATCTTCTCTGAGCTGAGGGAGACCTTTCACTGATGGGGTCACAGGGGCAAATAGTTGAAGCACAAGAGAGTTGTGCATGGAAACCTCATTGGATCGACCACAAATTCTCATAATTTCTTGCCTTTTCCCACCCAGTGTCAAGCAAACAGTCTTTGATTTAATAGCGTATTTAGGTTTACTACCATATGTTTAGAAACTTTTAATGGCCGCATTTTAATTGGCACCATTTACAGGTTGTAATGTGTGTTGATAATAGGCGTTTTTACTATCTGACAATAAGCATTGATGGGGGGTGATTAGCAAAGGTGAAAGGTCATCTAATTAACAACGATTACTAGGACAAGTGGTGCACATTTTCAAGCGCCTTCACCTCTTTTGCCTTGATGTTAAATCAATCAATCAATCAATATTAATATGGTTTATTGATGTAGTTTGTTTGGAATTATCTTAAAAGGTATTTTAGATGGCTGTTTTGAGAGAAACATGTAAGTGGACAAGAATGCGGAAATTAAGCGTTGCTATAAAAGAAATGACTCTATAAGCGGAATCCTTTCATGCTGGATAAACAATTCTACTAACCGTTTAATCAGCCTATATTTTAAAATGTCAAACAAATTGAGCTACTCTGGAAACTGCAGGCTGATGCAGTTCTCTGTGTCGCTGCACATTCGAGTTACTCTCAGATTAACATAAATCAATCAAGTCTCTGATAAAACCCTTGTGAACGAAATTACAAGCAGGCTTCATTCAAATCTGACCTATTTACTAGTCTACTGTCTACTGCGCCTCATTAAAGACATAACTTAAGGGCTTCCCCTGGCTTCCTCTTCAGGGTCAGAGGTCATAATTAAATTAGCCGCTTGGCTTTATCTTCCACTTCAACAAGAAAATCCAATTTGTCTTTTATGTATTTTCGAAAAGATTTTAAAATAATGATTGTTTTCCATTAGATGTTAGACATGTCAAACAGACGTTTTATGTAGTCTAAGTAATGAGTGTGCAGTATGAATTGGGCATCAGATTATTTGTTTGTTTGTTTAGTAATGTATGCCTTTTGAATTGAAGTATAGTCCAAAAGAGTGGTGATTGCTATTAGGTGTAAATATATGGCAATGCATGAAGTGATTTCATTCACATGCTGATTACTTCCAGTAAATAAATTTGACCTTAAACAAGTGCTTTACTTTAGGTGTGTGTCAGAGAAATTAAGATCGCACTGTACATATGTTGACAGCTCAGAAATGTAATTATCTTTTATGTGGGGCAAGTGGAACTACATATGCTCTTACATGCGAGTCCACTGAGGCGGCAGAAGTTCATTGTCGCGGCACATACTGCATATGAAACCAGTCAGATGGAAGCATGAAGACACGGGGCTTTTAAATTGTACATACGTTTAATATATACAGTATCTGTGGCCAGTTGCATAAACTGCTTAGAGTCTTACAAGGTAGTAGGACTAGCCATAACATTTTTTAAGTCGTTGGATTGGTCTCATTTGAATTAGAAAAGTGAAACATAGTTGGTCAGACTATGTTTTAAACACAGTCTTAAACCTAATCAAACCTGTCCCTAACTTTTAGAGACCCACCTTAGAAGTCTTTAGCAAAGTAATATGAGCACAGTTATAATCTGTACTAAACTAACAAGTACACGTATAGTCAAGAAACATAATTTAAAGTGATATGTAATTAGCATAACATAACATTACTTCAAACTGAAAAGTAAAAACAAAAGTTTGAAAGTTAAAATAATCTACAAAATAGTTACGATTGCACAATTTTGTGAAATGTAGATAAAAACAGTAGAATGTGCACCTTCAACATGCAGTAACTGTAAATTGCTTTTGGGAGTTTATTGATGAACACAATGACAGCTAAGTATGCTGTGGGGAGAACAAGTAATTGATACACTGCTGATTTTGCAGGTTTGCCCACTTACAAAGCATGTAGAAGTCTGTGATTTTTATCAACTGTGAGTGATGGAATCTAAAACAAAAATCCAGAAAATCATTTTTAAATAATTAATTTGCATTTTATTGCATGACATAAGTATTTGATCACCTCCGAACCAGTAAGAATTCCGGCTCTCATAGAACTGTTAGTTTTTCTTTAAGAAGCCCTCCTGTTCTCAAATCATTACCTGTATTAACTGCACCTGTTTGAACTCGCTACCCGTATAAAAGACACCTTTCCACACACTCAATCAAACAGACTCCAACCTCTCCACAATGGCCAAGACCAGAGAGCTGTGTAAGGACATTAGAGATACAATTGTAGACCTGCACAAGGCTGGGATGGGCTACAGGACAATAGGCAAGCAGCTTGGTGAGAAGGCAACAACTGTTAGCGCAATTATTAGAAAATGGAAGAAGTTCAAGATGACGGTCAATCTCCCTCGGTCTGGGGCACCATGCAAGATCTCACCTCGTGGGTATCAATGATCATGAGGAAGGTGAGGGATCAGCCCAGAACTACACGGCAGGACCTGGTCAATGACCTGAAGAGAGCTGGGACCACAGTCTCAAAGAAAACCATTAGTAACACACTACACCGCATGTCCAGGCCCGTCTGAAGTTTGCCAATGACCATCTGGATGATCCAGAGGAGGAATGGGAGAAGGTCATGTGGTCTGATGAGACAAAAATTGAGCTTTTTGGTCTAAACTCCACTCACCGTGTTTGGAGGAAGAAGAGGGATGAGTACAACCCCAAGAACACCATCCCAACCATGAAGCACGGAGGAGGTGGAAACATCATTCTTTGGGGACGCTTTTCTGCAAAGGGGACAGGACGACTGCACCGTATTGAGGGGACGATGGATGGGGCCATGTATTGCAAGATTTTGGCCAACAACATCTTTCCTTCAGTAAGAGCACTGAAGATGGGTCGCGGCTGGGACTTCCAGCATGACACAAAGCCAGGGCAACTAAGGAGTGGCTCCGTAAGAAGCGTCTCAAGGTCCTGGAGTGGCCTAGCCAGTCTCCAGACCTGAACCCAAGAGAAAATCTTCGGAGGGAGCTGAAAGTCTGTATTGCCCAGCGACAGTCCTGAAACCTGAAGGATCTGGAGAAGGTCTGTATGGAGGAGTGGGCCAAAATCCCTGCTGCAGTGTGTGCAGACCTGCTCAAGGAAACAAATGATCTCTGTAATTGCAAACAAAGGTTTCTGTACCAAATATTAAGTTCTGCTTTTCTGATGTATCAAATACTTATGTCATGCAATAAAATGCAAATGAATTACTTAAATCATACAATGTGATTTTCTGGATTTTTGTTTTAGATTCCATCACTCACAGTTGAAGAGTACCTATGATAAAAATGAAATGCTTTGTAAGTGGGCAAACCTGCAAAATCTGCAGTGTATCAAATACTTGTTCTCCTCACTGTATATACTTTGCTGTCATTGTGTTCATCAATAAACTCCCAAAAGCAATTTATAGTTACTGCATGTTGATGTTGCACATTCTACTGTTTTTCTCTATATTTCACAAACATTCATCAAATCAGTTTTGCAAGACCTCTAAAACGACAATTTCTTCCAGAAGGATCTCAAATGATTATGACACAAAGATGAATCGACACTAATTTATCTTCCAGTGTTTTCCAACCCAACACTTCTGTTAAAAAAACAATGACAGTCAACCTCTACGAGGAGTTCTATGAGTTACGACCATTCTCAAGTGTATGCTGACAATGTTGCACTAAAGTAATTATGAATGTTGTTGCATAAAGCCACTGGGGAAGGTTTGAAGATATGCAGTCATTAGATAAGACCGGGACCTAATGTGCCGGCTCCTCAGGCGACATTCCCAAATCTCACTCTCATATCTTGTTCCCTCCATCTGCTAGGTGCTCTTCATAATGTTGCAAGAGTTTTGTTACACAATCATGTCATATTACACGTGAACCCATTTACGACTTCTCGTGGGATGGGAAGTTCAGGTCATGGTGAAGAGAGAGATTACAGAAAGAGAAGGAAAGTTAAAACAAGAATAAATTCTGGAGTGCAAAGGATGAATAAACAACAAGCCTTATATAAAGCAACGGTGAATGTTGCTATCTAATAAAAATTTGTTGGGATATACAAAAATTAATTCTGGTCCTCAAATTTGATTAGTTGTGGGCATTTTGTGGGCATGACTCCACTAAAAAAATGCCCAAAATGTGTTCCGTTCCTTTCCTTTAAAGCGGTGTGCTGTCGCCTTTCCAAGGTAACTTCCAAATAGGTCAAATTTAATATGATTGTCAAGATATACTGTCTCCTGTCAGACGTGCTCGGTTTAAAAACAGGGTTAAAAGCATATTGAGCTGTCGCAAACGAGACGCTGTCCCACAGGCGACTTTCTGCACATGCGATCCGAGATTGAGCGAAACTCGAAATCAAAAGCTTGACATTAACACCCGCCAACCCGTCAAATGAGGGTGGATTTCAGCAATGATGAGTTATGCAGCCACTATAGCTATGGCTTAAATTTTATATATAGCCAAAATTAGCCATAATTTTTTTTAATTGTAGTTCTAAAAAGTAATTTGAAATATTAAACTAAGAGCAATCTTGTCAAAAAAATCAGACACACACATATATATTATATATATAAATCATATATGTATGTGTGTATATATATATATATATATATATATATATATATATATATATATATATATATATATATATAATCATGTATAAAATATTACGTTACTGAAATATCTGAAATGCATTTTTCGCAGAATCAATATGCTATACCAGCTGCGCTTTCTCACTCTCTCATCTCTCTGATAATGAGTTGACACACACACACACACACACACACACACACCTCCCCTCACTCACTCATTTCATTTGGATGAATATTGTTGGTGTTACAGGACTTGAAATTCGGCGTGGGATTGCACGTATTGCACATAATTTTAATTCCAAAGCGCGCAAGCATAAAGATGCCTCTCAGGACGGAATTGTTCATGTAAACAATGTATATTTAATTTATACTGTGACGGCTATACAGGAGTTTTATTTTTACATTTGATTACTTTATTCAGTTTCTGTGCATTAGTAGTAGACTGAATTGTTTATTTCATTTGTATTTTTTTCTGTTGTATTTATCCTATGTGTAATTTGATTTTTTTTTTTTATGTAGCTATGGACTTTTTCAGCTCACTGTTGTTTGTTGACAGTGAAACTGCTCTGTAAGAATAGATTAAGTTCAATAAACTCAGCCAACTGTTTCGAAATACTGATTCATTTAGGGACTAAACACCACTATGGTGCGTTTTTGTAGTAACAAGCATTATTATATTTGAAATGTAAGTTAGTAAACATTAACTTATTGTTTATTGAAATATGAATGCAATATTACTCGCAAGTGTATTAAATACTAAAATAATAATATACAGTAGGTATATTGCTCACTGCACAGCTGCACGGAAAAATCTTGACCTGACTTAATTTGTAGCTCGTTGTGCAATTTGTCTAGTTTTAAAGCATTTAAACCCATATGGTGAAACTCATACTTATGGGATCAACGAGGCATCAGTTTAAAACTTTTTGTATCAAAGATCAAGTCTAGACAAAAAAGTATTTAGAAATCATGCTATTATATATTTAGTTTGCTTTTGCCCAATCTTTTAGTGAAGTAAGCAAATCCCAGATCTGCATGGTTACCTCATTCATGGCTATGTGGAAAGATGATCCAGCGGCTGTTTTTACTGACACATCCTGTTGTGTCAGCAGTGTTTCCCTCTCTCAGAGTGTTTGTAGAAGAACAGAAATAGGCCAAACATCACAGGTTCAAAGATGAGAGGGAGATAAACCTGTGTAATATAAACAGCCAGACACAGATATAATCACAGACACACATGCAAACACAAACAATGCATGTGCTTGCAATATTCAGTGTTAGGTAAGTTTCTCTAAAAAGTACTTAATGTTAACCTTTCTGTCAAGATATTTAAATGAATTTTACTCTGCATGCTGATTAACGTCTGCATTAATGTAGGAACATACATATAAAATATCATGACTTCTAATATTTACGCCTCAGAGTAAAAAAATCTTATGTTTGAAACTTTGTGTCTTGTGATGTGACTAAATCTTATTTAAAAAAAAAAATCTTTTAATTAATTTTTTTTTTTATTAAGTTCTCTTTGGTTCTCTTTTTTAGTAAAAGCAAAACAAGGTTTTTCTGACTGTTCTTGTGAGAGTGAACATTAGAGTTATCAGGGAGATGTGGGAAGGGGTTTTTTCACAACAGTAGCTCTGTGGTTCAACAGTCCGAGCTTTAATCCTGTTAGAGCTTTTCAAAACTGCTGCGTCCACTCAGATGAGCAGATAGAAGCTTGCCGGCCTTTGTGTGTAAATTCCACCTGTAAGGGAGGGTACGAGAGAGAGAGCAGAATCACACAATGATTCCCCCTCCCCTGCTCCCTCTTATTGTCCATTTAAATGAGCTAAATCTGCACCCAGGATGGTGACGTTGCTGGTTCACCGTCAGGAAATCATCTATTTGTTCAGTTTTTGGGGGGGTCCCAGAGACTCCAATGATGTATTTGTACAATTAATGAAAGTCAAGCTCTTATTTTCCCTTCAAATTCTTTTAAAATGTTTCTCCGCTGCTGTCAAACCCAGTTTGCTTCAGCAGAATAACCTCTTTTCCTTTCCAATAACCTATTTCTGTCAGTTGTTTTAGTTTGAAGAGACACCCTGTCCAAACAGCCAAAGGAGATTAAACAACCTTTCAATACATACAAATTGAAATCGACTATATAGCAAAGAAACATCCCGGTGATTCGAACAACCCTTAACAAGTTTATGCCCTGTGTCAAAAGAAATACACAATCCTTTTCGCTTGCTATCAGATTACTTGCCTTGAAAGGACAGCTGTTCCTATGAAGGGAATGATATAGTGCGTGGCTTGAGCTCTCAGATATAACAGCATATTGTGTATTGGATTTCCACACAGTTGGTTGTAGCAGGGATTCCCGGAATCCGAGTGAGCAGCATTACAGCAGCCATGTGTCATTATTCCCGTGACCAAAAACTGGGCTTTAGTCTCATGGAAGCCTGACAGCCAGCTATGGATGTCACAATGGATAAAGTGTTATTTCAGTTCACTCCCCAACAAAATTAACTTGCACGAGGTAAACCGAGTAATGACTCAAAAACCTAATGGTCATGTCAGCGATATTCAATTCCAGGGAATGTTTATTGGCTGTTTTATTAACAATCAAAGACCTGCTTAGTGGTTTTGTGGCCAGTGCGTAGTGAGAATGATGTAACTTTATCAAGTAGACTCTAATGTAAGACTTCCAACCTTAATTGGCTGTAGAACAAGATCCCTCGAGCCTGGCTCATACCCTGTCAACACATTCCACATATAGAGCCAGCATAAGAGATGCTGCCAATGCCTTGAGTGGTCAAGTCCAGCACCAGCCAGCTCTAGATCTCACAGGTTTTAAATGTGTGTTTCTTCAACTAAGGGCACAGTTTTTGTCCCAGGGGTTAAAAAAAAATGTTATCGGAAGGCCACATCTTAACTTTCACTCTTAAAGTTGGCATGAACAGAAAATGCAACCATCTTTTATTCTCTGTTGTAATGTACACAACCGCTTCTCGAACAAGAAAAAAAAAATTGTCCATAGGGCCCTCATGCCATTGCACACATCATCAGAGAAGTGACGTCATAGCAAGGAGAGGGGAAGTTGATGTTTTTGAATACAAGATGACAAGGATACATGGATTTTAAAAAAATCATTTACAATAAACACTGCAATATTCCATAAAAAATAAAAATTGTTCAGTTTGATTTCATGGTGAACGTTATTGATAGGCCTATCAGTTTTTACACAAATTATGACTCAGTTTGGACATCATTTCCAACGCACACAATAATGTTTACCGAGACAAGAGGAAATATGAGATGTGAAGAAAACATAAAAACCAAATCAAATATTTATCAAATGTAAATATATTTTATTGCATAATTTCCCATTTTGTCAAATTGTAAGATATTATTTAATTGTGTGTATTTAGGGTATATGAAATGATAGCTAGACCATTTAGGTCCAAAAATGTTATTATAAAATAAAAAAAAAATAAAAAAAGACAGAATTCTGGGATGCATGTATTATACATTCACATTTGAACAAATGAATGCTAGTGAGAGTGTGAAAAGTCTGTTTTAAGAAAGCATATTTTCTTGTGCTTAGACAATATACATAGCCGAAGAAACACCTATTTACTGTATGCCGTGCAGTCACAAATTCTTCCACATACATTTAGTTTATAGCTTATATCCGTATGACATACAGGGAGTGCAGAATTATTAGGCAAATGAGTATTTTGACCACATCATCCTCGTTATGCATGCTGCCTTACTCCAAGCTGTATAGGCTGGAAAGCCTACTACCAATTAAGCATATTAGGTGATGTGCATCTCTGTAATGAGAAGGGGTGTGGTCTAATGACATCAACACCCTATATCAGGTGTGCATAATTATTAGGCAACTTCCTTTCCTTTGGCAAAATGGGTCAAAAGAAGGACTTGACAGGCTCAGAAAAGTCAAAAATAGTGAGATATATTGCAGAGGGATGCAGAAGTCTTAAAATAGCCAAGCTTCTGAAGCGTGATCATCGAACAATCAAGCGTTTCATTCAAAATAGTCAACAGGGTCGCAAGAAGCGTGTGGAAAAACCAAGGCGCAAAATAACTGCCCGTGAACTGAGAAAAGTCAAGCGTGCAGCTGCCAAGATGCCACTTGCCACCAGTTTGGCCATATTTCAGAGTTGCAACATCACTGGAGTGCCCAAAAGCACAAGGTGTGCAATACTCAGAGACATGGCCAAGGTAAGAAAGGCAGAAAGTCCACCACCACTGAACAAGACACACAAGCTTAAACGTCAAGACTGGGCCAAGAAATACCTCAAGACTGATTTTTCTAAGGTTTTATGGACTGATGAAATGAGAGTGAGTCTTGATGGGCCAGATGGATGGGCCCGTGGCTGGATTGGTAAAGGGCAGAGAGGTCCAGTCCGACTCAGACACCAGCAAGGTGGAGGTGGAGTACTGGTTTGGGCTGGTATCATCAAAGATGAGCTTGTGGGGCCTTTTTGGGTTGAGGATGGAGTCAAGCTCAACTCCCAGTCCTACTGCCAGTTTCTGGAAGACACCTTCTTCAAGCAGTGGTACAGGAAGAAGTCTACATCCTTCAAGAAAAACATGATTTTCATGCAGGACAATGCTCCATCACACGCGTCCAAGTACTCCACAGCGTGGCTGGCAAGAAAGGGTATAAAAGAAGAAAATCTAATGATATGGCCTCCTTGTTCACCTGATCTGAACCCCATTGAGAACCTGTGGTCCATCATCAAATGTGCGATTTACAAGGAGGGAAAACAGTACACCTCTCTGAACAGTGTCTGGGAGGCTGTGGTTGCTGCTGCACGCAATGTTGATGGTGAACGGATCAAAACACTGACAGAATCCATGGATGGCAGGCTTTTGAGTGTCCTTGCAAAGAAAGGTGGCTATATTGGTCACTGATTTGTTTTTGTTTGGTTTTTGAATGTCAGAAATGTATATTTGTGAATGTTGAGATGTTATATTGGTTTCACTGGTAAAAATAAATAAATAATAATAATTGAAATGGGTATAAATTTGTTTTTTGTTAAGGTGCCTAATAATTCTGCACAGTAATAGTCACCTGCACACACAGATATCCCCCTAAAACAGCTAAAACTAAAAAACTAAAACTTCCAAAAATATTCAGCTTTGATATTAATGAGTTTTTTGTATTCATTGAGAACATGGTTGTTGTTCAATAATAAAATTAGTCCTCAAAAATACAACTTGCCTAATAATTCTGCACTCCCTGTATACAGTATGTGTTAGAATGATGACTGTTGGTATTGGCACACATTCCCTGGTCAGCAGTGAGCAATACATCAGGCTTGTCACACATTTAGAGGGCAATCGTAATGAATGGCAAAGCTAATCCACCGAACACACTGATTTATAATTGAAAAGTCACATTTGTCCTGTCTCTGGAGTTTTAAAGTAACAAATTAGCTCTAAACATGAAATGCATGACCTGAATTGGCAAAACTAAAATAGACTTGACCTCATTGATGCGTCAGACAGGTCCATAAATGAAGTCATTTTAAACTCATTATGTTGTGTGTAGACAGTAAAGCCTAGCTCTGTTTATGTACTCTAATGATGTTCAAACATAGGTGGATGTATATGTGTGTGCGCTCACGTGTGTCTGAGTGCAATGTGAGCTGGCCTGCATGTACGCTTCTGGCTAGTGAGCGCAACATTTCTCACTCTGCCATTAATCAGCCTGTGTGTCAAGTTCGACAGATGTGTCCTAACTTAGCAAGCTACGCTGCTTCCTGTGTTTCCAAGAAGGCACCAGAACCTTTCTCCTAGTCCTTTGAAAGGGTATATCAGACACAGATATAGTGCACAACATTGAGAATGCACACATACAGTATATAAGTCACTCATATGCACATTCATCCCTGGCTTGTCTCTCATGTTATAGCTTGTGGGGTGTTTTATTGAGGTGGACAGGTTTTTCCAGAAATCTTTATCCCTCTCTGTTTTCCGCTCAATCATGACAAAACTCGATTTTACAATTTATTACTATTATGTAAATGGTCATTGCCAATGCAAAACTCAGTGCCACTGTGTAGCTGGCATTGACAATTATCCCAATATTTGTCATTGCTAGGTGTTCTAAATGATTTATAAGGAGTTATGTGTGGTGGCTAAGGAATTACCCCCATTCATAGGATGTGTATGGGATCATTATAATTATTATTATTTGCTTGTTCTGATCATTTTTGTGATAGAGACAATAAAAACAACTTTATGCATCAAAACCATTCCTTTCCTGGTAAAAAAAAAAATTTACTTGAAAATGGGCAAAAATCAAACATAGTTCACCCCTCACGCACATTACCATGTTTGTCAAAACGTAGTCAGTCGCGAGTTATAAAGTCAGAATTGTATGGAAGCCCATTTCTGCCACATAAGAAAACATAGAAAGTCGAAATTATGACTTTAGAAGTCATTCTTATGAGATAAAAAGTCGACATACCAATTCGGAATTTTGACATGCTATGTTGAAATTATGAGATTAAAGAGTCGACATTTTGACATAACGAAATCAAAATTATGACTTATTTCTCATTGATCTATGGAAGCCCATTTCCACCACATAGGAAATAATAAAAAGTTGAAGTTATTACTAAAAAAGTCATAATTATGAGATAAAAGGTCAAAATTATGACTTACTAAATCGAAATTATGATTTAATCATTTGAAATAATGACTTTAAATGTCATAATTATGAGATAAAAAATCTAAATGATGATACACCAAGTCTATGTTGAAATTATGAGATTAAGTAGTCGATAAAAAGTCACAACTAAATCGAAAATATGACTTGCTGCTCATTGATCTGATGCGACCCGACATGACAGAATGTATTGTGAATAGTAAACGTGGTTTTACTAATGGTGAAATTCTTGCCTTAGTGGAACGGCATTGAGGAGGATTTTATCTTAGAATTAGTTTTATTTTGACACACTTAGTAAGTCAAAATTATCTCATAATAATGACTTTTAAATTCTGTAGTTTTTTTTTTCTTATGGCGGAAATGGGCATCTATGGAATTGCGTGTTGTATCTCGCAGTTCGGACTTTTTATCACACAATTCTGTGAGATTATGTGAGATGCAAACTCACAATTGCGAGAAAAAAGTCAGAAGTGTGAGATAAGAAGTCACCTTTTTTTATTTCGTGGCGGAAACAAGCTTCTTTAACCATCATCTTCATAAAATGTTGTAGAATTTTACAATAAAAGATGATAAATATTTACATTATTTGTTACAATTAATTACCCCTTAAGTTTTGACTCGTGTTGCTAAACGGAGCAGATCTCAGTTTGCAGTTAGTTGCACTTAGTGGAGGATATTTATTCCCACCCTCCGTCGAGACACTTCGTGAAGAGAGCAGACATCGGTTCGAGGGGGACAGGAAGTTAACATTTTCGTTTAAAGATAATGAGGGCATATGAAATTTAAAAAAAAACAAAAAAAACAATAATGTACATGGTTGAAAGATATGCACGGATAAATAATTTATAATAAGCACTATAACATTCTTCTTCTTCAAAAAAGAATAGAAAAGAATTGTCAATTTTGATTTCATGGTGAATTTTACAAACATTTGGCAAGCAAAAAAGGTGCAATGTCTATTTGTTGAATATATAAAGGGAAAAACACAAAGAAGTCACTCTCAAACCAAGCAGCTTTCTGTTCTGGTCAACAGTGCAAATTTGTGTGACCAACTTGAACCTTCTGTGAAACCTGCATTGGGATACCATGCTCGTGCGAAATTCCCATTTGAAATGGATGGATTTTCTCTCATTTGCAGAACAATGGTAAATGTGACTGCACCTTTAGTCTGATCACTTAGAACAGCAATTAAATCAATTAATGATTGATTAAAAAAAAAACAATTTAGAGCAAATCTTGCAGTAAATGCATTGATCCTTTTACAAATGTTTTTTTCTTTTTTTTTTTTTTTTTTTGCCCACAACAAAATATTAAATTGACATCCAAAAATTGTAATCTGAGTAATCAACTGTGTGCCACAGAATTAAAAATTATAGTGACAAATTAATGACCAAAAATTGAGTGTCAAAAATCTGTAGGACATTTTTTTTAAATATGAAGGCTTGGGATAGATGCAAAATTCTTATTTTTTATTAACTATGAACAACAGATATGTAAATGACATTGCTCAAGTTTACATTTGTATTCAAGATTTTCTAGGGAATACATGGAAAATCAACGAATTAAATGATTTCATGAAGAAAGCGGCCTATTGATGCAATTTGACCCCCTTTTTTTTATGCATTTAGGGTTAATACTTTGTTCAAAACCCTAATAGTAATAGCAGGGGCAATGGGCGATAGAAATAGTGATGGTTGACTTACAAAACACAGACACGTGTTGGGTTTCCATGTTTTATGGGGATTTTCCATCGACATAATGATTTTTATATTGTACAGACTGTATATTTAACCCCTAACCCTGCCAATAAACCTACCCATCATAGAAAACTTTCTGCATTTTCAAAAAACATCAACAACAACGTATGGACCAAAAAATTTCCCCACAAGGTCAAGGATTTAGGATATTGCCATCTTTGTGGGAACATTTTGTTTCCATGACGTAGGGTTTAGCTGAACCACACACACACACACACACACACACACACACTTCTCTTATTGTGAAACTCTTGATCCAACTGACAAAATTCCCCTCAAAATGATCTGTGGAGCAGTTGTCTGAAGCCACACTTGACTACTCTGATAATGCTATGCAGCGTGACTATAATACATGCTAACAACAGGCCTTGTGCATGAGCGGTATAATTCATAACACATGTGGACTGTGATTATAACATTTCTTCACTTTGTTTGGACCGAGTTAGGTGACGCATAGTGAATGAGTTTAATGAAACAAAGAAAAAAAGCCATCCTCCTTTAATGTCGATCCCTTACCAACATTTCTGTGTGAGCCTGAACCACAGACACTTAGCATAATGCTAACGAGGTGTCAGCTAAGGACTTCAAGGAATTATTATGAGTATACCACAAAGGGCCGACCACAAAAAAACGCTGATTTGGCAGTGAATGAAAGAGGAACTACATCACTCGGCTAAGCCGCCCGTATGCAGGTCTTTAGGGAGGAAATGTCTTTATCACTAATTAGCAAATGCACCGCAGCACCATGGACAGCAGTTTCTGGTGTCCTAGTAACCAGTGCCGTAATACAAATGACAGTTGAGGGCTTGAGGCAAAGCTAGTAGGAAGTTACTAAAAAATTTCCCAGCAGAATGTAAAAGTGACCCTTCTGACTGATGCTGACATGTATGACTCAGGTGTTTGTTTCTATATGTCAAACATTTTAATCATTTAAGAGTGTGATGTTACATCCATAGATTATCTCCTTTGACCCTTTCTCATAATTCTGTATGACCATCCTCGTTATATGTCATTGTGTTTTTATTAATATCATTATTATTTATGAGAGCATAAATTCAAAATGTCTGATTACAGTGGTGAAGCTCCAGTTACCCTTTGAATATTCACCATTATTTTCTATTGCAATAGACAGATGTGTAAAACTCTTTATTATTTGGGGGTCGAGTCGAGTCATTTCTGTTTTGAAATAAAGAGAAACATTTTTAATTATGTAAAGATTTAATAATGCACTGCATGCATCAAATAAATTAAAAATGGAAAAACAGGCTGAAAATAAAAAGTATGTATTTAATTTAACGACTAATCGTGATTAATCACATCAAAAATAAGTTTTTATTTACATGATATATGTTTGTGTACTGTGAATATTATGAATATATAAAGACGCAAATGTATATATTTTTTCTTTATGTATGTATGTACAAATGTATACATGTAAATATTATTTAAATGTGTGTGTATTTATATATACATAACAAATATACTCAGTACTCACACATATTATGTGTGTACTTTTTTGACTTGGCATGCTACAAAATTCAATAAAAATATTAGAGTATTTATGTAATTATAAATAAATCAATAAATACTCCACATAAGTACACTGTGGAATTTTGTATCATCTTTTTTATATCACATATCCCATATCCTTTTCATCCAAAGTTATTTGCCCATTAGTGTGCAATAAAAACGCAAAGATGAATAAAGTATGCCGTGATTAGTATATATATAAAAGTAGTGGTAAGTTAATAAGTCAAAAGTAAAAGTCATCATTATGTAAACATTGTTTCCGTTCATATGAGGCTGCAGGAATTTATTTGCACTCTAGCATATAACTCTTGGCTGACCGCTACAAGATGGCTTCTGTTTGCAATAAGCACTTTCCCATTTACCTTTAAAGAAACTCCTTTGAAGTATTACAACCCTTTCCTTCCACAATATACATATAAAACACAATATGCTTTTCTTCTCGGACTTTTGTCAAGCAGGAGCGCTGAATTGGGAACCTTGAGCGAAGCCCCCCTGCAAAGCTCCCTTCATTTCATAAAGCGCTGGAATTCTCCTAAATGAAGGGAAAAGCTCTCACTTCCCCCGTAAACGACACAACTGGGCCGTTTAACAATCTCAGCTCAAATAGCCTCCAACCAAAGTAAATAGCCTTGATTGCTGGTTAATTTATTAGAGACAAGCCGGGTGCTGAGATCAAACAGGTCGTGGTCGCTTGCAGCACCTCCACTGCAATGAATTTGCTGACCCTGCAGCCCTCAGCATTTTTCTAAAGGGGCATGTGAGAGACAAAGCCAAAGAGAAGAGGAGAGGATTGGGGTGAAACCCAAGGGAGAGGCTCACATATGGTTTGGGTTTACAGTTTTTTTGCCTTTTAATGTTGAGGTCTCTTTTTGATCAAGCAGGGTCGTGAGCTACTGTTACATACTAACAGGGAACAGAAATGCTGGGGAAGTAAGGAGTAATGATGCCATGGTGTCAGGTTAGCTGAGAGAAACCAATTATTGGTTGATAAAAGGAACAAAAATACCCAGGTGCTGTTGTATATCTTCACAAAGTGTCAGTAGGGCATACAAACATGCAACAGCGCTAATGTCCCACATACATGCACAAATACCACACACCACTACTGAAATTCCAAGTGTAATAAAGTTGTACAAGTTGACTGATGGCCTATTAACTGTGGCGTGTTTTGGTACTTAGTTTGCTAAAGCCATTATCTGGTTTCATTAGTGCATGTTTTAATAGATGGGTTGAGTGAACACACACACACACACACACACACACACTCAATGTCAGCAACTATACAAAGACTCAGGCGTTCATTTTCAGCATATAGCCTTGAGCCACGATAACTGCAGACTTGAATTTTGTGGATCACTGCTTTGAATTTGCAACATGTTATCATAAACAATGTTATATTCATGTTGTGTAAACACTAGTGCTGCAAAGTTAACATGCTAATGTGTGTGCTTAATTAAATAACACTTTTTTTTTGTCTTGTTAATGCATTTAGTTATTTGACATAATTAATTCATTCTGTTCTGTGTGATTTTGACTGATAAGAACCTTTGGGGCTGTTTGGAACCAAACACACAGATGATACAAATGAATTGTAAGAAATCCTTGGAGTGCACTTCATTGTACTGAATGTGTACTTGTAGTGTACTTCAAATCTTAAAAGATCCATCTATTTTGCCCACTTTCGATCACTTCTGTCCTGATTTCTGTGATCTTTCAATCTAATAAATGAAATAATCTTGCACAATGTACATATGAAGGAAAAAGGAGACAGCGGAAAAACATCCGGAGAGCAGCAGCTTTCGTTTCTGCTCTGGTAGCTGCAAGATCCCGCTGAATGCTGTGAGTGCTCGCAGGAATGGTGAGAGAACACTGTGCTTGGTACATTTTCATCTTCAAAGCAAACTGTGGTCTTCAGTCGAAAGTGGAACCCATTTACACCTGTATTTAGTGTTGTCCATTTGTGATTGGATTGACAAAATGCTTCTTAATACCAAGTGTAAACAGGGCCTAAAAATCCCATGGCACTTATAGCAGTTGTGTAACACTGGTGTCTCGGCCAAATTCCCTCCATTGGCCCATATCAATCATGGCTTCCTAATAATCCCCATCAACTGAATTGGCTCTAAATGATACCCTCTCTCTCCTCTCCACCTATAGCTGGTGTGGTTGCACTGTGGTAGCCGTTGCGTCATCCAAGTGAACGCTGCACACCGGTGGTGGTTGAGGAAAGACCCCTCATATATACATTAGTACATGGTAAAGCGCTTTATAAATGATGGATTCATGCATATGTCATAATGATGAGCTGGATACATAGTCCAACTTCATTCATGGCTACCAGCCAAATATACAGTATAAATAAATGGACATTAAATAATAATTTATGTTGAAAAGGTGGATTGTGGAGACTATAACTGTATGCAATGGTATAGTTAAAAAGATGTTTTAAAGTGAAGTCTTAATCCAGATGGGCCTTGCCACTGGCACACAGTATTCATTGTTTTACATCAAGCAGACACCTATAACACATCTTCTAGTGCGACTTAAGGGGAACCTTTTATAACCAAGTGATGTCATTTGCAGTCAACGGGTGATCATCATTAAGAGCTGTGAACTGAACGGTTCATTGAAAGATGCAGTGCCTGAAATACAGAAACATGTTTCACTTATAGTAATAAATCAAATTAAATTGGACTATTTTCAATTTTCGCTCAGTCTCAATCAGAGACCTGTCCGACAGACACTCCTGAGGAAACCCTGGCACAGAACGAGTCACTGAGGCGCGCAGCCCTACTGTAAATTACCCAATACCACTGGAGGAATGCCGATAGTAAAAATTCCAGAAAGCAGCTGGAATGATGAGAGTTAATATGACTTGGCCATATGTGGGCAAGATGGGAGACGAAGCACTCTGCTTTCACAGGCCCAAGGAAGGAGACTCTATTCTGTTTCCCCTTGCCGCTGTTCAATATCAAAGCCCTTTGTCCCTCTTCAAGGATCTTTTCCTCCTCTGCTGTCATGGTTATTTGCTCTCATTGTGCTGGAAAGGTTTCAGGAATAGGTAAGCGTACTTATATGGTGATACTTTTGCAGCCGAGAGATTTGGAGGGCATTTTACTGGAAGTGAGAATACTTTGTGTTTCTATCCTACTGAAATCAGGGATTTCAAAAGTGCTACATGTACTATCTAAATCTGCTCTTTACAGTGGGCGGTTGGCCTGTGAGCTTTTGAAAAGATATGTTTGCTTTAATGTTTATTAAAGACTAACAATGACATACAAGGTTAAGGTTTAAATGAATACCCACGAGACTGCAATAAAGTAGTAATGAGCGCTGTTTGAAAGGAAATTAGGGGGAAAATGCACACCGTGACTTATGATAATTTCATGACCATTTTGTCAGCATAATAATCATAAAAATTCCTGCCAACAGTTTATTATTCATGCATTACACTCTCACATTAAACCTTCTCAGCTTTAACACGCGTGAATCTCATTAATTATGCAATCTTTTAATAAATAAGTAATCGATAATTTGCACAGCAGTCGTTTAAAAATAGTTTTTAGATCATAGCAAAAAACATAATTAATTTTAGATAGTGAACCTGTGTGGGCTGCATTGGTACAGGATGAATGCCAAACGATGATAAAATTATGCACACTCGAACCAGTCCCATTTATGTTGTTTCCCTGCATAATTGTATATATTTATATCAAACGGGTAAGAAAATATGTTTGCAGTGTATAAAGTAATTTTGTCTTGTTTAACGCTAAAATTGCCAGTAAAAATATAACATCCTTAAAACATTATGAATTTACCCAAGATGTCTACTCACACACACACACACACACACATATGTATATATCTGCAGTTTCTTCACTAGCTTTCATGCTTACAACAATACAATTTGTCAGTGCTATTCTAGATGCATTATCTGAAAGAAATACTGAAATACAGACATAAAAACAAAGTATTCTAATTTTTAAAAGATTTAGCTAAATAGAAAACCACTGTTCACCATCCCATAATCTTGCCCTTAAGTTTTCCATCTGAACTATAAAAAACCATGTGTTTGCCTTGACTAACCCCCATTTCCATCCTGTGATCCTGTGCACCTTCTCATTACATGCTTTATAACAGTCTGTGTAAAGTCAAACCACTTGTCGGCCTTCAGTGGTTTAGATGACCGTGTCACTCTAACACTCTGTTTGGGGAGGGCAAATAGGAGTGCAGTCTTGACACGGCTGGATTATCACCGGGACGAGACCTTTAAGGAGGAGGGCTGGTCAAACACCAGAGGAGGAGAGGAAGTAGACTCAACATGAGTGAAGCAAGGGGTAATTAGCGCCATAAATATTAACCCACACAGACATACAGTTACACAGCCAACATAAACTGCACTTTCTTTCTTGTGTGTGTGTGTATCTAAACATTCCTAAAATAAAAAAAAAGACTTGAGATGCACTTTTGTTTCAAAACTTTTGTTCTTGTTGTTATGATAAACCACACATACAGTATTGTTCAAAATAATAGCAGTACAATGTGACTAACCAGAATAATCAAGGTTTTTAGTATATTTTTTATTGCTACGTGGCAAACAAGTTACCAGTAGGTTCAGTAGATTCTCAGAAAACAAACGAGACCCAGCATTCATGATATGCACGCTCTTAAGGCTGTGCAATTGGGGTATTAGTTGAAAGGGGTGTGTTCAAAAAAATAGCAGTGTCTACCTTTGACTGTACAAACTCAAAACTATTTTGTACAAAAAAAAATTTTTTCTGGGATTTAGCAATCCTGTGAATCACTAAACTAATATTTAGTTGTATGACCACAGTTTTTTAAAACTGCTTGACATCTGTGTGGCATGGAGTCAACCAACTTGTGGCACCTCTCAGCTGTTATTCCACTCCATGATTCTTTAACAACATTCCACAATTCATTCACATTTCTTGGTTTTGCTTCAGAAACAGCATTTTTGATATCACCCCACAAGTTCTCAATTGGATTAAGGTCTGGAGATTGGGCTGGCCACTCCATAACATTAATTTTGTTGGTTTGGAACCAAGACTTTGCCCGTTTACTAGTGTGTTTTGGGTCATTGTCTTGTTGAAACAACCATTTCAAGGGCATGTCCTCTTCAGCATAGGGCAACATGACCTCTTCAAGTATTTTAACATATGCAAACTGATCCATGATCCCTGGTATGCGATAAATAGGCCCAACACCATAGTAGGAGAAACATGCCCATATCATGATGCTTGCACCTCCATGCTTCACTGTCTTCACTGTGTACTGTGGCTTGAATTCAGAGTTTGGGGGTCGTCTCACAAACTGCCTGTGGCCCTTGGACCCAAAAAGAACTATTTTGCTCTCATCAGTCCACAAAATGTTCCTCCATTTCTCTTTAGGCCAGTTGATGTGTTCTTTGGCAAATTGTAACCTCTTCTGCACATGCCTTTTTTTTAACAGAGGGACTTTGCGGGGGATTCTTGAAAATAGATTAGCTTCACACAGACGTCTTCTAACTGTCACAGTACTTACAGGTAACTCCAGACTGTCTTTGATCATCCTGGAGGTGATCATTGGCTGAGCCTTTGCCATTCTGGTTATTCTTCTATCCATTTTGATGGTTGTCTTCCGTTTTCTTCCACGTCTCTCTGGTTTTGCTCTCCATTTTAAGGCATTGGAGATCATTTTAGCTGAACAGCCTATCATTTTTTGCACCTCTTTATAGGTTTTCCCCTCTCCAATCAACTTTTTAATCAAAGTACGCTGTTCTTCTGAACAATGTCTTGAACGACCCATTTTCCTCAGCTTTCAAATGCATGTTCAACAAGTGTTGGCTTCATCCTTAAATAGGGGCCACCTGATTCACACCTGTTTCTTCACAAAATTGATGACCTCAGTGATTGAATGCCACACTGCTATTTTTTTGAACACACCCCTTTCAACTAATTCAACTAATACCCCAATTGCACAGCCTTAAGAGCGTGCATATCATGAATGCTGGGTCTCGTTTGTTTTCTGAGAATCTACTGAACCTACTGGTAACTTGTTTGCCACGTAGCAATAAAAAATATACTAAAAACCTTGATTATTCTGGTTAGTCACATTGTACTGCTATTATTTTGAACAATACTGTATATATTTGATTTTTAATCATTTATATATATATATATATATACATTTTGTGAATAAAACAAGCCCTGTGCAGAAAATGAGTTAAATACAATATTAAAGATATTTAAAAAGTCGGATGGTTAGTTGATTTAGGATTTTCGAATACGATTACAGAGATGTGAGAAATGAAATGGCATGACAGAGAAGCTGTTAAGGGAATGGAAACTAAATCAGGTGTTTAGGGGAAGAACATGACATACATGGACGGAAATGTTGCATGTTCATTCCGCTATTAAGAGGCTTTATTAC
Organism: Opsariichthys bidens; assembly: GCA_037194245.1. Taxonomy (NCBI): domain Eukaryota; kingdom Metazoa; phylum Chordata; class Actinopteri; order Cypriniformes; family Xenocyprididae; genus Opsariichthys; species Opsariichthys bidens. The sequence continues at coordinate 1,212,460 of CM074301.1, read as the reverse complement.
ACTGATCTGTCTAAAAATGGAAGAGGATGAGAGAGGGTGGCTGTCCAACAGTCTGACTCCCAGAATCAGTCATAGTCCTCTGGAGCACATCATATGGTGTTTGGAAAGAGTTAGTGTAGTAAATTAAACTCAGTGAGGAATTCTTGCAGTATTCACATCCAGCAGTGTGACAATAAAAAAAAAAAGAAAAAAGGAACAACTGCCAGAAAAGTGTGTTTGCAAACCAACCATGAAATTGCACAAAACCCAAAGCAGTTCATAATGGTATCCTGGACTGCCATTAATGGGGGGAAAGGTAGAAATGATTCTAGATGTCTCATTTAGGGAATATCCACAACCATTCCAGATTAATGCAGGTTCCTGTAAGAAAGATAAATCAAAGTCATTTGAACAGATATGTAAAAAATATATACAAAAAGGCTGTTGAAATTGTGAAACGGACTGCAAATCTTAATTTTTACATCACGTCACTGCAAAAATGAGAAGGAAAATAACCTAAAAACTAGATTTTCCTTTAAAGGTAGGGTAGGCAATTTCAGAGAGGCTAGCTTTGAAAGCATTCCACCCTGCCTTCAGAGCACCATTCAATGTCACACCTCCTACAAACCGTGTTAATGTGCAGTCTAATCAGATTCTACAGTGTCTCAAAGCACATAGAAGTCACAATAATAATGAACGTAAACAACTTAAAGAGCTCGGCCTTGTACCACCTGACTGCTGCAAATCCAAGTCAGAGGACGTGAACAAGTGGAACGTCACGGGTTTAATATTTGGACCACTTCAATTATTCCATTTTAATATTTAGACCACTTCCATTGATTGCTATCAGGATGTAAATATAGAACCAGAATAAGAAGTGTTTAAAAGGGGTCATGAACTGCATTATTTTATTATTTTATAATGTTTCCTGGGGTGCACTTATAATGTTAGTATGATTTTTACATACAAAATTGACAATTTAGAAATAAATTATGACTGACAGTTTGATTGACAGTTCCAGCGATTGTTAAAGGAGCCTTCTTTGATCGGTTTCTATATATAAAGTAATCGCATTTTAAATAACATTGTTTTGATCCTAATAAGAGAAACAATGTGAAGTTGACCTAAACGGTCACTGGTTTGATTTACTTGATCCCTACCAGCCATTTGTTGTAGTCCTTAAAAAGCAGTTTCTGTAAAAGAAAGTGTCTCCATTTGCATTGAACTTTGAGCATCATAACTTTGCAGATGTTGTTTATGCTCAAACAGAAACATTACACACGAACTAAAGTTTAAAAAGGACCCCTTTAAAAAAAATGCCTACCCTACGTTTGATAGACAATACTCAATGCACTATTTTGTGTCGGCAGCAGAATTTGTCAATTGTAAGAATGCAGAGTTAAAAAATAAAACATTGGCATTACTACAGCTATATGAATACGTCGGTTTGCATAGTCCAGTTCAGAGTTAAAACAGAGTTCAAAGAAATAATGAGTGATCAAACATATGCTAAGCACATCAGCCGCATCCTCAGCTGATTAGCATTTGTGTCGCCACTTAAAGACCCTGTTGGGTTCTTTCATAGATTAAACTTTATCTCCCACATTGCATGGCTGCTATAACGTATATTTAAAAATTTGGCATGTGGTTCAGAAATTGCTCGGGCTCACCTCCAAGTATGTCCATCTGCTCAACTGTCAGTGTCATGGCTTATTGATTTTAGATGTGCTGGTGATGAACCAGCTGTGATGTTCTTCCAGAATAACAATCATTTCAACCACTACAAGGTTCTGGAGATATGGAGACCAGCTGATCCTGAAGTTTTCAAAGAGAACAGAGAGCAGCGCTCATGAGAAATCCAGACCTTGCCCATTTACCCGTTTATTTATCATTCCTCTCTCTTTCAAGCCTAATAAAAATGAGTGTTTCCTGTCAAAAAGTTTTCTCTGTAATAGGGTCATCTGATTAGGCTCTAAAAAAACACTTCACATATGAACTTTTATTTGATTATATTTCCTTTTTGTGCAGTTTATTACTATCAAAAATTGTATTAAAGAAATAAACTCTCATGTAATTCAGCTATTAAAGCTGAAATGTGTGCACAGGGCTGGGTGGGTTACTTTTAAAATGTATTTCACTACAGATTACAAAATACATGCTATAAAAAGTCATTTGTAGCGTATTTCGTTACATTACTCAAGTTTAGTAACTTCATCTAAATACTTTAGAATACTTTGGAATACTAATAAGTGTGGAACAAACACAAAAAAGATCATTGCGAGGTTTTATCTCACAATTCTGACTTTTCCCCTCAGATTTTATAACTTGCAAATGTGAGTTTAAATCTAGCAATTCTGAGAAAAAGAAGTTGGAATTGTGAAATGCAAACTCACAATTGTGAGGGGAAAAAAAATTGTGAGAAAAAGTTGTAGTGACGAGTGAATTATAAAATGACTCTCAAACAACTATCATGAAAACATGAAAACAGTCGTGGATCATCAGGTCATGACAGGACAGTTCAGTTGACAGTTGGGCAATTATTTTATAAATTCAGTCATTTTGTCTTGTTCAGGACTGTGTTAAATAAAAATAACAACATTTTTATGATCCTTTTAAAAGTATTAAAATGTTGATGAAACTGAACTCCTCTTTTTCAGACGGTCAGAGTCAGAGAATCACCAATCGCTGTTTAAATGACATTAAAATTCAAAGTAATCACTTTAGTAATCTAACCCACTTTTCAGATGGAACTGTAATCTGATTACCACCCATTTCAAATGAAATACAGTTACTCAAATTTTGTATTTGAAATACGTAACTAAGTTACTTGTATTCCGTTACTCCCCAACCCTGTGTGTGCATAACCAGCAGCACCAAACAACTGGAGAAGGAATTACAGGAATTTTTAAACAAGTTTCCTGAAAATTCACCCATTCTGCCATTGATCAAGCAAACAGAGTGCCCCACCCCAAACTCATGCCACCGGTTGAGCTGTTGCTGTGCAGAATTGGTCAGGATATCCCAACAAACAGATCAACATTTTGAAACTTTCACAGGACAACTGTTTTTAAAAGTTGCAATGACACCATAGGGATATGTACCTTATTGTGACATACATCAGAGTGAGATGGATTATTGGAAAAGAAAAAAACGTAGAGTGTGGATTTGGTTCTTGGCTTCATTTTGAGACTTTAAAATTGATTGCGAACTTGAAATATATTGTGGAGGGGTCGGGTTTAAGCGGACTAAATGATTGCAGAAGTCCGGCATACATCACCACAGAGAACTTGTTTTTACCAGAAAATATTTTGATTAAAAAATTACAAGGTCAAAAACCAAATAGATGGATAAATCATTCTCAAAAAGATATATAACGCCTTTACAAGATATGAATTTTCATTAATGCTGACTTTAAACTTTACAGGCAAATCAACTTACAAATGTCTTATAGTTGTTCCTGCATATTATGCTGAAATGGGAGAAAGTATTTAAACATAAAAAGAACAAACTTCCTCTGATAAATCTTGTTAAATCATTTAGTTAAATAAATAAGCCATTAAATAATTGTGACAAATATTGATAAGTATGATCAATAATCAACAGATTATTATGATTACTTTTAGATAAAATTATCCCAGAACAAAACGTTTGGTTTTGTGAAGACACACAGAGCAAAATATCAAAAATCTCTCGGCACCAAAAGCGTCTCTCAGCTTTTCATCTCAGACTCAGATTTAATTAAGTGGAAAAGATAATGCCATTCAAATGCCAAAAAAAGAATGTTCATTTGTATAAAGCGACAGACTGACTGTGAGAAGTGCGCTACAAAATCACGCTAATTGCATTAGGACAAGCAGGTTGCTTTGTGGGACGGGTGGCAAGGCCAAAGGTCACTGGGAGCTTGTAACAAACGCCACGCCACATTACACCCAACAAGAGAAATAATCGGCCTCTTCACCGGGGCTAATTAGCAAGCCATACCTCTGATTGACTTTTACCAGCGTTGACATGGCAACACAAGCCAAGCCTCTGTGACTGTTTTGAACTTGATGACACAACCCTATTTTCAATAATTAACATTAGTATCATTATATTGAAGAGACCAGCCATTATGCACAAAGGGCTTGAACGTCAGTGCTGGAAATGGCTTGTGTACCGATTTAAAACCTAAATTATTTATTAAAGATTTCATCCTTAATTTTAAAACAGAATGTTCCGGTCTAGAATGATGATTAGACAGTACCATATTTCACGCTAAAATACATGTAAGAGCTATGATATAAAAACCCTGTTCATCTGGCTGCTGTGTATATCACTGCATAACACCCACCAAGGATGGGGAGAAACTATTAACCTTAATACTATGCATATTTACATATCAGGGACTACGTTTTAACTACGACACATTTGCTTGATGAAAGAATGAAAAATTTATGTATATATATATCATCATGTATAAAATCATAAATCAATAATAAAATGTTTTAATTATGATGTTCTACATCCCTTAATCCTACCCAATACCTAAACTTAACAACTATTACCAATGCAGCATTTATTTGATCAAAAAAAAAAAAAAAAAAAAAAATAGTAAAATCTGTAATAGTTCAATATTATTACAACTTGGACATAGCCAGTGATCATCAAACAGAATTTTGATATTCCTTATTGTTTAAAAGTTATGATGATTTAAATGTAATGATGTCAACAATTGTGTATCAGTCAAATACATTTTTACATTGTTTTTCTTTTTTTACACAACGATCATAAGGATACTGATAAACACAGGGCATTTTCCCTTCTTGTATTCACAATCTCAATCGACCTGACACTCTGGCTTTCTTTGTCTTCTTTGAAGATCCCTGTGAAATATCAAGAGAAAATACTGTCAAGTTCAACAGTATGTTGAATAAATATTAACATCAAAACTGATAACTTGCGTATTCTAAGCTCTTCTAATTCTATCGTTGCGCAACAGCATTTCCCATTCCATGACTAATAAACCAATCTCAACTGCAAAATGGCGTAATCCGCAGGGTGATGGACATGGAGGTGGGTAAAAACCTCACTGACCATAGAAAGGCACATTCTGCAGATTGGGCTGTTTTCTAGGAAGCCGAAAAACTTCCAAACTGGTGAGCTTAGTTTTTTCGGGTGTAGGCAGAGCCTCTCACTCTCCTGCTCAGACAGCATGGTACTTCTCAGAGTAGTTGCGCGAGTTGCATCTTCTTCTTGTTTGACAGGTGTCAGTGTAACCCCTCTACCTGGGTACTACTCGGCCCACTCTGCGCGGGCCTCGAGCCCAGGTCTTCTGGCATGGGAGTAGGACGCTCTAACAAGGAGGTCAGAGGAGCTTACTCACACAGCAACTACTAGCTGGCCTCCGTTACATGAGCATTAAGGTCCAATACCTTAAGTGTAAATAACCCTCAGTTATAAGGATTAGTTTCCAGGATTTATATATTATTCTTATATTATTTAATTCTGTCCTTTCATAATATTAGTTAGTTATGTGTTTATTTTAGTGTGATATATTATTTTGCACTCCTTTAAGTTATTTAACCGATAGAGAGAAAGGCGACTTGACGGAAGTGTCAGGAGCCCGCTCACTTTACAGAGATCGCGAATACTAAGAGAGGCACCTGGTTGGAAAGGAGAACAAGGTAGTCAAGATCATTTATGCGCTTTACATACACGCATATATACAGCGTATGGCGTCTCTACACCTGTTTTTATGTTTGTTTTATTTGTAAGAAATTTTTTGTTGTTTAAGATCAATGTTAGTATTAATTTCACAATTCTGTTGCTGTCAGGTCGATTATTTTTGGATTATTTTTATGAATGTGAATTCATTACAATTTCCAATGTTGTTTATTGATCTGTTCTAGCTCTTACGATGTTGTGAGGTCTATAAGGACAATAAACACAGTAAGGAAGACAGTAAAACATCAGTGTACGAGTTAAATCCTTTATTCTTCAACCGGGCTGTCACATTAAGAGGTCAACCATTTACATTTAGTCATTTAGCAGAACCAGGTACTGGCGCTGGAGTTTTTATATGTCATGACACCAAAAGAGTCAAAAGACTTTTTTTTTTTTTTGTAACCTTGGCCAGATCTGTGCCTTGCCACAATTTTGTCTCTGTCAATTTTTGTCTTTTTGTCTTTTGTCAATTTTGAGCTCTTCAGGCATTTCCTTTGACCTCGTGATTCTCATTTACTCTGACATGCACTGTGAGCTGTAAGGTCTTATATAGACAGGTGTGTGGCTTTCCTAATCTAATGTATGAGTGTCACAGCAAAGGATCTGAATACTTAGGACCATGTGATATTTCAGTTTTTCTTTTTTAATAAATCTGCAAAAATGTCAAGAATTCTGATTTTTTTTTTCTGTCAATATGGGGTGCTGTGTGTATATTGAAAAAAAAAGGAATGAATGTGTGTGTGTGTGTGTGTGTGTATGTGTGTGTATGTGTATATATGTGTGTATATGTATATATATAGGTGTATGTGTGTATATATATGTATATATGTATATATATGTGTGTGTATATATGTATATATATATGTATGTATATATATATATATATATATATATATATATATATATATGTATGTATATGTGTATATGTATGTGTATATATATATGTGTGTATATATGTATGTGTATATATGTAAACAATCTAAACAAAATTTTGTTCCTTTTGCCTAAAGGGTACAGGCGAAATTTGGGAACACCTCCATGAGACCAGAAAAATGTATATTTTTGCTGATAACTTTTAAAATGTTTGTCAGAAAATCATGAACCTGTGTGAACGGTGAAGTAATTATTACACCATTAAATAATGGCCTGAATTCATCACAGGGTTTTTAATTGGGTTTATTTCCAATATTTATAACATTTGAGAATCATCTCGGAAACATCTGAGAAGATCGTGACTTTCTTTATCCAGTTCTTTATCCATCTAGCAAGTGGAGCAACATCTTTTGGATTCAAACAGTGTTCTTTAAGGTACCTGTGGAATTTGTGAGGATGGCAGTGTGAAAAGTGTGAGGATTGGTTTACAATCCTAGGATCCCCTACTGGTTTCTGATTGGGCATTGAGAACCCAGGCAAGTGGCAAACCTGAATTGGGCACAATGCCAAGTATTTACAGAGCCTTGGCACATGAGGAACGATTGCAACGGTTAACCATGTCGCATGAGATAAAGGGCCCTTCATCGATCAGATTCAGCAGGGCTGCTGGGGAGGCTGCACATTTTTTGAATGAACCACTTTGTTCTGGCTGCTGACCAGGCAGAGATGGTGTATGATAAGCCTGTAAGCCCAGCTCTGCATGTTCAATAGGTCTGCTACTTCCTGCTAAATAATAGTGCTCTACTCTGTCCATGTACATGAGCTAGTCAGTAAAACCTGCTATTTCCCTCCGCACCATGCCAAGTGCAGTATTCCTAGAAAAGGCTTTTTTCATTCAAGGAATGAAAGGATGTGCTGTTTCATATTTTTGTCAGCACAACTTTGAAAGCTCCAGACAGCTGAGGAACACAATTCAAGTCATTTGTTTATGCAGAAACTGCAGTCAGGGAAAAACAAGTCCAGATGAAGTAGCTTCTGCTAAAACAGTCAAACTTACATTTCTGTAAATAAGATCACAAGTTTCTTAAACAATAAGTTCAAAATTAAAAAAAAAAAAAAAAAAAAAAACTGCTTCTGACATGCCAAAACATGCTATCTGTTGTACTCTGTACTAATGAAACTTCTGGTTTTTATCATTGTTTTTACAATACCTTTCACCTACGTGTCACATCAACTGACTCTTCAAATCAAAGAGAAGTATAACATTTTATGGTATTACAGTGCTAACTGAATTTCCTGTACCCTTCTTGTAATGCCATCCTACCATCCAAAGGTCTTACGGGAAAGCATGTGGTGTGTTTTATCATCTATAAAACAGTGGTAATGGTGACATTCTAAAGGGGCAATAAAATAAATGCAAACAGGAAGCGGGTTTGGCAGCTAAAGAAATCGGGTAATCTGCCTTTGATCTCGTCGGCACATAAATTGCTCACTGGGCAAATATGCTAAATTAATACTCTGCTCTTTTAACTTGAGTAACTCCAATTTAAAACAATGAGAACACCTTATCTTGATACTCCCCCAACAGACACGTCTACTAACCTGAACCCTAACATCTAACCCTAACCTAACAATCAACAGTCTACTACAGTCTACTAATAACTCTAATTAGTAGTCTAATGACTACTTTGAACATGTTGTTGCAAAGTTACTTATAGTTAGTAGAATGTTTAAAGTGGGCCATCGAAATAAAGTTTAACCGAATGGTCTTTTAAGGAAAAGATAGTGCTTAATTAAATTAAATGAAGTAAAATGAACAACTCATTTGTTTTCTGAAATGCTATAAAAAGAATATTTAATAGTGGAGATCATTTATATTATTGTTAAAATGAGCTAAATGATTGGAGATGTTCGGCTTGCGTTATTAGAGAGTCTGTTGTTTTACCAGAACACTTTTGATGAAAAATTTTAATGTCATAAATATAAAAAAAAGAAAGATATGCAAAAAATGAATTGCACACAATAAACGCAATAACATTCATTTTGAAAATAAGCACATTTTTGTTTCATGTTTAGTTTAATTAATGTGTTAATTTTACTACATTTGTATTTTATATGCACAAACCTCGCTCAATTTAAATGAACTAATCAAGAAAACAGAACTTAATTGATTACAAACGTTTAGATAATTTTAACAGAAATGATCTGTTGTATATATTTGATAAATTTTGCTGCTTATCTTATAGCCTGTCACAATGTGATTAAAGTTGAATGTGCAGACTAAATTTTCCACAAACAATCCACAAAGTGAGCTTAACTTTTTTTCTTAAACAAGTTATACACATTTGTCTCAAGGTATTTCAGTGAGAAAGACAGACAGTAGGTACCTGAAATATTAAGAATATATCCTGCGGTGTAAATGCCTGTAAATTTCACAAATTATTTAACATGTGAAAAATTGCCTTAAGGCAAACTGTTTTACCTTGAGCGATTCCTTTGCATAACTTTAAAACTTATGATCATGACAACTTTCATCTGTAGCCCGTGTGACTTGTAACATCCTTCAAACAACTGCCTCAAGTGAAAGTTGTAATTAATGTCTAAAAGTATTTTCCTGTTTTCTATAATGTCCAGGTGCTCCATAAATCAATTACAACATAACACTTATATGGTGCCACTGTAAATTAGGGGTTGAAGTTCACTTTGTCAAAAAGCTGAACTGATGTGAAGAACGAGGGGCCTCTTCATTTCATTCTGTGGCTCAAGAGGTGTGTTTAAATTTTCTCACAGTAGATCAGGAGACAGATAAAGAAATGAGTGATGGTCCTTGTGGAATATGACTACTTGCCTACAGCTAATAACATAAATCATCACAATGTATAGTTTTTAGAATTAATAAACAGACATTTGAAGAGCAAATGCAACCGATTCACACTGAATTGTTACTGTGTGATCCTACTTGATGTGTATGGATGTTCTTTTGTGATTTGGGATTATAATACAGTATGTTTTAATAAATGTGCGTGACATTCACTGCATGAGTATTGGGACAGAGATATATGTGTTAACCTTGTGAAATGGAAAGTGAAAACATAGATAAATGTGTTGCTTTGGAGTCAGTTGCAAAACAGGACAATGGCAAAAGAGATTCCATGATGGGATCATCAATCACACGAATGTGCACACATGTACATGCACACACAACCCTGTGAGAGACAATGTCTATAATTACACTGCCTCTCACATGTGTATTTTAACTTCCTTGCAGGAGACAGTGCTATGCTACCACTATGGCCTTATATAAGTTATGAGCTATAAATAAAGCCATGTGACAAATTGAAACGGTAACAGCGGGAGCATTCCAACAAGATGTGTCTCAGAATAAAGCCTGGTGTGGGATCTACCTCTGTGGCTCAAGCAAGTTTTTATTCTCTGTTCTTATACATTGTGGATTTGTGTGTGTTCATGTAATAAATATTAACAATTCATCAAAGAATGGAAATTCTATCATCATTTACTGTTTAAACAGTATAGTCAGTATGGACCGAAACAATAATTAAAGCAATGTGTTTAATGATTTGGGCAAGTACATCAATCTATATGCAAGAAGAGTTTAATTTTCCACAAAAATCTAGCATGATAATAATAATAATAATAATAGTATATATATATATATATATATATATATATATGTGTGTGTGTGTGTGTGTGTGTGTGCGCGTGTGTGTGCGCGCGTGTGTATCCCAGTATGCGTTGTATAAGATTTTTTGTAAAAAAAAAATTTAAAAAAAAATTAAAATTGGGATGTCATGTCCTGTTTTACACGTTCCTACACAGCTCTGCTGTTTTTTTTACACTCATAGCAAGAGAATGTTGTGAAAAAGGCTGAGGATATAAATGAAAGACAATCTTTGCTGGACTGTAAACACTGACTGAGATTACACTAATGCTTCCTAATAATGTGATTATATAATAAATCACAACTCTTTTGCCACTATGATGTACACTGTCAGAAAGACCATGTTTCCCAAGTGTTTTCTAGAAATATCTGTTGCCAAGACAGATAGATAGATAGATAGATAGATAGATAGATAGATAGATAGATAGATAGATAGATAGGTAGATAGATAGATAGATAGATAGATAGATAGATAGATAGATAGATAGATAGATAGATAGATAGATAGATAGATAGATAGATAGATAGGTAGATAGATAGATAGATAGATAGATAAATAGATAGATAGATAGATAGATAGATAGATAGATAGGACGATAGATAGGACGATAGATAGAACGATACATAGATAGATAGGACGATAGATAGAACGATATAGGACGATAGATAGAACGATTCATCAATAGATAGGACGATAGATAGAACGATACATAGATTGATAGGACGAACAATGAAACGATACATAGATAGATAGGACAATAGATAGAACGATTAATCGATAGATAGGACGATAGATAGAACGATAGATAGAACGATTCATCGATAGATAGGACAATAGATAGAACGATTAATCGATAGATAGGACGATAGATAGAACGATAGATAGAACGATTCATCGATAGATAGGACGATAGATAGAACGATACATAGATAGAACGATTCATAGATAGATAGGACGAACGATGAAACGATACATAGATAGATAGGACGATAGATAGAACGATTCATCGATAGATAGGACGATAGATAGAACGATATAGATAGATAGGACGATAGATAGAACGATTCGTCGATAGATAGGATGAACACATAGATAGATAGGACGATAGATAGAACGATGAACAATGAAACGATAGATAGATAGGACGAACGATGAAACGATAGATAGAAAGAATGATAGAACGATAGAACAATAAAAGATAGAATGAATGATAGTTAGATAGATAGATAAACAGATAGATAGATCAATTTTTGTTTTAGGTAGAAGTTTTAGGTCACTTTCTCATGTGTGTCTAGATGCCATCTGAAGGTCGATAGTCTCCTAGCAACAGTGCCAACAGGAGCACTGTGACTGGCCAGTCAGATTTTGTTTACTGGTTTCTCCGCTGACAAGTGTTTGGGTGCTGAGTGCAGAAATTAGGCCATGTCTAGTGACGTGAGAGAGACAGAGCGAAATAGATGGGGGCTTGGAGAGGGGTGGGGTGAGGTGAGGGGGGGTCAGATAAGAAGCTGAAAGTGAAACAGTACAGAGAGTGAAAGCTAGACCAAAAGTGAAGTTACAGAGCCTGCAGGGATGCTTTTTTGAAATAACAGGAGAATGAAGGGAACGGACAGTGTAGGGGTGTGTGAGTGTGTGTTTGTGTTAGAGCAGTTCATTGGGTTGGAGTGTTACTGTGTGTTTCTCAGACTGAACTATAATCCTGCCCATATCGGCTTATGATATACCCCCCGTTTGGCCATGATCACGCAACAATATTGTTTTTGTTTTGATTTAGGTTAGTGACCATGCATGCGATTTGTTTTTTTAACCCATTGGATAAAGTCCCTGAAGAAACTCCGGTTTCACTATTCTAAAATGCATGTTTGAGATGTTTTAACTGAAAGCAACTTGTAATGACAGATCTTAAATATTGTTTTGTCTGAGGATGCACACAATGTTTTTTCATAGGGTACGTTTATAAAAGCTACTTAAATATCCTAATTGAACTAAGCCCTAAACTTAGGCTAAGCCCTGTCTGTGAAACCAGGCCTGAGTTTTTATCATCTTAAAGTGAATAATAGTGTGATTTAAAATTGATTGTAGAGTATCTTCTGCGATGAAGATTTGAAGATACTGTAAATGTTTTTGGCCTGATTTGCATTGCATTCTTAGCAATAACACACCCTAACATTTTTCGTTTTTCATCGAAGCCCTCTAATGTCACGTTCCAATTTTGACAAGACTATAACAGTACTTTTACATGTACTGTAGATAGTAGATGTAGTTACGCAAACATACGGCATACACTTGTTTGTTGACAATCTAACACGACTGGAACATTTTTATAAATAGCAAGAATTTATCATGTAGGGTAAAATATCCCGAGCTAGTTTTATACTGTGATACCATAACAGCCGATATGTGGAACTTGCATTTCTATGTAGGAAATCATTTGTCTGGTACAATGGTGAACTTTATTTGTCGTTATACAAAAACGTTTTATTGCAAACCTGGTTGACGAATCAGAACCAGCAGTGTGACATCAAATATCTTAGATTTTAATTTGTTAAAAAAAAAAAAAAAAAAGTAAGATCCTATATAATTATAATATCTGGGTCACCTTTGGCAAGTAAAGTCCCTAAAAGTGTGATAAATACCATTTGAGATCTGCCAGCTCATCTTCAATTCAGATCACTGGCTGGTATCCTCTTATACATTTTTCATTGTTGGGCTCCTGCCCTTGTTCTTTGGGCTGTAGAAACCCTTTGTGGAGCTCTTTGGTTTTCAGCTCGGATATTAATCTTTTAATGTGTTCCTCCCTCTCTTTCGTTCACTCTCTTCACGGCCTCCACCTCTGTATGAACATAAAGGTTACGGCTTTTTAAAGTGACAGCTTCCCCCCTCACTTCACCGTCTCTGTCTCTCTATCCATTTCACATGTTTAGGCCTCACACTTTGATGACGGCTGTTATTCCAGGAACGAGAGGGTTCTGAAGCTGCAGGACGCTCTTAAATCTGCTGTGGTGAGAGAGGCCCTGTTTCCTGACCCTTCTTAGAATGGCTTTCAAACGTGCCTCAAACGCTCCAGTGCCTATGGGGGAAACGGGTGAGCGGAGGCATGATCTTATCTGCGCCGTCATAAAGCTTTCACACCAATTAAGTGGGAGAGCAGTTTCCTTGTCACTCTCGCTGTCTTTCTCAGGGCTACCGCCTGCTTTGAAAAGATCTTTACAGGATGAGTGGAAGAAATCCTGAGGGAAATTGGGTGTAAATGTGCACTGCCACAGTAAATATCCATGATGCGATACTGAGCTACCTCAGTAAAGAATGTTTGGCCTGCATTAACATAAAAATACAGTGAACTAAATACTATGAACGCCGCATCTTTATTCAAATTATTTGACATAGTATCAGTATATAAAATATACAGGGGTACAGGGAGAAAGAGCCATTTGGCTCAAAGGACACAATGTCTGATAGTACATTAAGGACCTCTTTGAGGTTGTGGACTTCCTGTTCTCTCTGAGACAGAAAGTAACAGGTGCTCTCGTCTCCCATAAAGAGCATAAAGCAGTGAAACATGACTGCGTCGCACAGCCACAGGCATTAGATTCTTAAGGGAAGGGACAGCTGTGCATGAAGTTTAATGCAATTCATCATCAGGTCCTAATCAGATTGATATTTATATACATAATTGTCATATAATTGTGATAGTTATGTATATTCGATTTGTTATATTGAATATAATAAAGTGTAATAGTAAAGTACAATTTTTTCATATAAAAAGTCTGATTCATTACAATGCTTTGTTCGATTTATCATATGGAATAGGAATTGACAATCTAATTGATTAATAACGGGTTGCTATTTTTGTTCGTGAACTTACATTTTTGCTTGTCTTACTGCTATACATAATTTTGCTGAAAAATCTGTTTAACATCCTGTTGAACTGTGACAACTTTCCCCATAAAAGGTCAACGTGTGTTCTGCGAATTGTATAAACGTTGTATAAACGTTCAATAGCTTGTGTCTACACAGAAATGGTCACACACAGAAAAATATTCACTGGAATAAAATATATATAGTTACTAAATGTATTGTTCTTTTTATTCTTTCGTTCAATCAATGATTAATTAATTTTTGCCCTTTTGGGAGCACATTTATACAAATGAATTATGCATGTTATGCAAATAGACAAAGCCATCACAACGGCTTTCAGAAAACTCTGCTGAGGCTCATGATTCATCTTAGCAGCTGTGTTCAGGACACAACCCTCCAGACTAATGCACACTCATTCATAATGCCAGATAACAAGCTGAAATGAAACACGCTGTACTATTCAGACTAAGTGTCTGTCCTCCGTCTATTCATGGATGATATCTTGGCTGCCTTGGAAACCACTGACTCAGGTAAAGAATCCACCTTCAAAGGAATCGGCCTGGTGTTGTTTCTGTCCGACCTGCCTGAAGAACGTTAAAAGCATGAGGAGATCCTTCATCGCCTGATTTCAAAGAGACCGTGACATACTCGAGTGTTCAGGCTTTCTCGTGGGGAGCACTTGAGGCTCATGTGCAATGAGAGACAATGATGGAGGCCTCTTCATGCGCCACGAAGGCAGAAAGAGAATTATGAGTTTTTACAATGGCTGGACAAAGACAAATCGTGTCTGTAAGTAGAGATGGAGCTATCATGTACACAAACAGAAAGAGTGCTGAATGAAAAAAACCAAAACTGTATTAACCAACCACTGAGCTGTCTAATTTCTGTTGCATAATCCATCGTACAGTTTAGTTTTATGCAAACAAGAATATGTATGTGTTTGTACGTGTGTATATACGGCTTGGTGAGAGAGGTAAAGCAGAACCCAAAGATCACTGTGGCTGAGCTCCAGAGATGCAGTCACGTGATAGGAGAAAGTTGAAGAAAGTCAACCATCACTGTGTGCTGTGTGTACATTAATGAGGAAAAAAAAACGATTTTAGCAAATGGCTGCACAATTCTGGTGTCCTGACAGCATCTAAAACGAAATTCATTTGAAGTTTCACTTATGAACAACTTTACAGATGTACAAATGTTTACCAATTCTTAAATCATCTACAAATATTTAATTCATTCAATGATTCAGTTGAGTCTACTAAATTATAGACTCATAGGTGGAGGTTGGACCAGTTCAACACATTTTTTTAATCGATTTCTATGATTAAGTTTCGAGTCATGTGTTATAGACTCGATAAATTATTTGTTATTAAAGCGTCTACGTTCACAAACCATTGTTAATTTTAACAGAAGAGTAAGCACGGGCTATACTGCACGCATGATTTGGCATTGCAGAAACGCTAAAAGAGGGTTCCCTTTATGGTCACCAAAAAGCTGTCAAGCATTTTAGTTCATCTCAATCTCACAAAGTTTCATTACAATCAATGTAGCTGACTGCACAACCAATCTCTTATTTACATAATGCCTGTATAATGTTATAATGACAGGATTTGCACACGTGTTTACTGCAAATATTGTAACTAAAATTATATGTCTTTTTTTTTTCCTGTTTTGTTTTTAATATAGTTGTGGTGATATTTTGGTTTGTGGACCAGGTTAATGGATCTAAAATAGATCTATAAAACGCTAAAGATATAAGGATTTGTAAATAGTTTTGTATCCATACATACATAACACTGCTTATGTTTTAGATGCTGATAAAATGATGGACGTTTCAGCTTAATCAAAACATGTCCATATTGTACGTTTCAGCTATCCAAAAGTAACAAGTTTGTTTTGGTTTAAATGTTACATACATACATACATTCTTATAAACAATGAAACAGGCTCATATTTTCAATAAGTTTTTATTATTTCAAAAGTGTGTACGTCTTTTCCTACTTAATACTAGGATCAAACTATTAACATTATCTGCAAAATGTTGTTGAATATCACAGAAAAAATACCTGATCCTTATGTGTGAAATGACACATGTTTGTGTTACTGATGACCCTGAAAGGAAGCTTGTGATTATGCCTTTCAAACAGAGTTGAATCTAAAAATATGACTCAAAACAAACAGATGCAAAGCAGGTGGCTTTGTTTATCTGTATTTACCTTTCGATTCGCTCACCCTTTCATCTTTCCTTCTTTTCACTACTGTTGTCAAATAAACTCCTAAATGACTGAAATAAAGCAGAAAATATCTTCTGATTCACCGATGCAGATGTTTGTTTTGTAAACATAGGCTTTCTGCTTTGTGGTTCCATTAACCCTCATTTGTTATCAGTACAAACACACCTCGTTTGTGACCTATATTCACTATCACTTTGTTCAAGTTTCCGGCTTTACAAACTATATATCAACACTGCCAGTAATCTAAACTCTACACAAACATGGCGTGCCCGTTTAAGACATGTAGGTGAGAGTTGAGAGATTACAGTTGGCCAAATGACAGCTGAGTGTAGAGACTCATGCTCTAGTAAGAAAGCAAGTCATTCACACTTTCACTGAAGCAGTGTTATGATCTGAGGTGAATAATGACTCATGTACAAATTGAGCACTTTTTCTCTCTTACAGGTGCCAGTACAGATTCAAACTGACCGCAAATTTAGGTAGGGCAGATTCTGGGTCTTGGCGCTAGTTTTTTGTAAGCTTTATATTCTAATCGTTGAACAAACGCAGAACAATTTTGGCAAATGTTGCGTTTTTTAGCCTGAGGTTGGCGCTCTATTAATTGACAGACTTTACGTACACTCAACGGCATGCATAGAATGCATAGCCTTAATGTAGTCAAGTCAAGTCATCTTTATTTATATAGCACTTTTTACAATGCAAATTGTGGCAAAGCAGCTTTACATTAATAAGAAAATGGTGTCATTGTGCAGCTTATTCTATATATTATTGATTCATTCCGTTGCAAATATCAATAGTTATTAGTCTAGTTAATTTAGGTATAGCAGCACTGCAGAAAACAGTGACGTAATCGTCCGGCTCAGCTCAGTTCGTATACAACGGCGCCAATGCAGGCATATCAAAAACACGGCTGAATATCAAGCAAGTGTCCCCAACTTAAGCAAGCCAAAGGCAACAGCGGCAAGGAACCAAAACTCCAACAAATGGAGAAAAAAAACCTCGGGAGAAACCAGGCTTAGTCGGGGGGCCAGTTCTCCTCTGGCCATGTAGCACGATTGCTTTCAACCGCGGAAAAAAAGCCATGTCTATTCTCTTAACAAACATAAAACAAATACAGCAGTGCTACAGTTCTTCAGTCTCATGAAGAATCGCTTGTTTGTTTCCTCACTTGTAAGTCGCTTTGGATAAAAGCGTCTGCTAAATGACTAAATGTAAATGTAGTGCTATATAAAGATTATTCGAAAGCGTATGTTTAAACTAAAGGATTTATACTTTCATTAATTGAATGTGCTAACCCACATAGGAAGAACAGACATACTAACTACTTACTGACCTGATACACATAGCTAAAGCGGATTGATATCGTTTGGTCTGGAGCTGGGTCAACGTAAAGTAACAAGAAAATAAGCGAGGCAGCCTGAAATCTTCACTAATGGCTCTCAATGAGAGTGTGCTGCAGTTCAATTTTCCATCCCAGATTTACATTGGGAAAACTGGGGGGCGCTGTAGAGCAGGGGCGTGCTCAGGCACCCGCTGCCCCGCTTAGTATCATTATACATTCAAGCGTTCAAAAGTCTTTCTCTTATGCCAATATGGAGCAATGATTTGATAACTTCATGCTGCACTTCAGATTTTCTGTTCAATCAAATGCTCTATAGAATTTAAAGCATTGTGTCCACTAAATTATATGCATTTAGATGCATTTACTATTTTCTACATGTTGAATGACATATAGTGCACTATATAGGGGATAGAGAACGATGAAGACAGTGTAAATATGCTTTCAATGAAGGCGAATGAAGGATGGTTTCAGGTTAGTATCATGCGAACCGCCACAGCCAGCACACGGTCCAGAGACACGATAGCACAGAGCAGATAATACGCTCGAGTCGGCGCAGACCACAAAACACCATTTGAACCCATTTGAATTCCGCACAGAATGCTATTTTTTAAAGCGAAATGAGATTAGGAGAAGAAGCGGTTAAAGATTAGAAGGAAACTGTCAGGTTTTATCGAACTCTGGCCAAACTGTAATATAAACAAAACGCTACTGGCTATTTTAAAAAGGGGAGGAGCTGTTTGATATGTCCCGCCCTGTATTCCTGTTTCAGTGGAAATTACGTCAACACATTGAATGACGCTGCGTGTTCCAAGGCACTTCAGATCCAGACACATACTGCCTAAGATCTAGTTCAAGAAATCAAAGTCATTTTCATTTCTATAGATAAAATTCTTAATTTATTGAATCAAATTCAAACAGATCTGGACCAAGGTTACGGATCAATGGTCGCAGTAAGTCTCAAGATCACACTTTTCCCAAGTTTCCCAAACTAGGGTTTGTGAGGGAACTGTAAAAATACATTTTAAAATAAAAACAAATCAAAATAAAACATACTAAAAAGATCATTAACCGACATCAGAACCATGAACATGCAAATGTGTTCAATTATAAACGACTGAAATCTCAGGAAGTAAATATTTTACATCAAAAGGGTTTGGTTGGCAAAACGTTGAGTCTGGTTTTTAACCCTTGACCTTTTTAAACACATTGAAACTACACTTTGTTGTTTTGTATATGTTTAGATGTCCCTGATTTTTTGGATTGTTTGTATTCCCAGTGTGGCGGTTAAGTGTGGAGGTCAAGGATCGTTGGCAGCATTTGTTGTGTATAAACAAACTACTTGCATGTTACATAATGCAAAATAACAACACGGCTGTCGTCATTTAAACGAGATCAGGCAGAACACTCGGAGCGATTGCGTGTAAGGGAGCATTTCTGTGTACATCTTTACATGCTCACGCGTGCACACACACACACACCAAAGTCTAGACACCTGTCGCTGCCCCTATTGCCACGAACTCATCCATGTCACTATTAATCACAGCAGAGAACAGTGCATGATGGGATAGATAAACTGTCATGTGATAAATTTGCTTTGTCAACTTTTAAAGTCAAAGCAGTGCCATTAGAAGCTGCATTCTGTTTTTAAACAAGGAAAGAGTGTTTGTTTTGAAACCGGTCATGCAGATGCCGAGTGTACAAAATATTAAGCCGCAGCTGGTTGTTAGTTGAACTAAATGTAGACATGCCGTGACTTCTTTAGCTTCCAATCCATTTATGCCTCAATATACAGGTATAGAATGAAATAAATGAGTTTGAAATAAAATTTTAAAAAAAGTCACATTGTGAGAAAAAATTCATATTTACATTTATCAAAACAAAACATTTTTGAGAACGTCTCACTGTAAGATAAAGTTACACAAAATCACATTTTGAAATGAGAAAGTAGCAAATTGCAAGATATAAAGTCACAATCACAAGTAATAACTTTTTAAACTTTTTTCAGTTTTTCTGAATCTAGTCCAGTTTATATGGTAATAGCTTATCCAGCCATCCATTTAATATTGCTCATATTTAGTTTATGAATTTTAACAAGCTTCACATATTATAATACCTCAAATCAATATTATCACGGCTATTTTTACACGATCAAGAGTAAGTACGAGTAAGAGTTTTAAGAAACACAAACTGAATTATTCACAGTCTCTTTTCTTGATTTTTGCAGTGTTTGGCGGATGATGACATTCCTTTTGTGCGGGAGAATCTGCAGAATTCTGTGGAATATGTTTAAATATGCTAAAACCGAGTTGCCATTATTACACCGTTGGTTAGTGTGATTATTAATTTATTCAGGCCATATTAATAAATGAACATTCAAGGAGACAACGAATGTGTAGCTTTGTCGATGATAGTGAAATTCTGAGAGTGCAGATTGTTCGCATTCCAGAATATTCCATTGGGATTTGACCCTGGAGTTTGAAAAAATTCGATAGATTCTCCATCACACCATTGACTTTGGGAGGAGTGACAGTAGATATTGACTTTGAGCTTTGCTGTATAAATACATGCGTGACTCCTCTAACCTCAGAAGCCTCTGATCCTTCATGCTGAAAGGGACACTAAAGTCACACCAGATCTCCCTGGAGAGGGACACAAAGGGACTCTGAGGTCAAACCAACAGTCTCTGGAACAGCATACAGCGATAAGACTCGACCGTCTCAGACGAAATCAACGTTACGCCGGAGCTGTGGCCTACGACATCACCGGCAGTGATGAATAAAACATGCGATGAGCGTGTCGACAGCGTTGACTGCATTATTCATGTTCTTGCTGTGTGTGTGTGTGTGATGCAGGGATGAGGTGTGGCTGAGATGCAGCATTAGATGAAACCATAGTCTACCACTATAGAAGGTGCCTTAGTTGTCTTTTTGAAAATCTCTCATCCTCCTTTTCACATCTTAACAGTCGTTTAGTTTGGCTCACTAGTTGTGTGTGTAAAAAAACATGTTGTTGTTTTGTTAGGATTTTATTAATAATTACATAAATTATTAATGGAAGTAACACACAGATGTCATGATTCATGATTGAATTCATTTCCAATTCAAAAGATCATGATTTAATTTGATATGAGCCTTGTTCAATTCAATTCCAATATATTTTGATTTGATTCAATTCCAAATCATTAAGGCATGGTTTCCCAAACTTGAGGGAACTGCAGGGGTAAAATTAATTAAATAATTAATTAATTAATTAATTAATTATGTAACCGTTATGGACAATAGAGAAATTATTGAAATATTAACCAAAAAATGTTTGTATTCAAATGACTTAATTATAAACAGGGCATTTCAGGGAAATGTGTGCAACTGCTAACATGTACAACCATAGTAATGCATCAACAAACTGTGACTGCAGCTCTACTTGCACTACTACACTACTATTTATCCAAACTATATTTCACACATGGTTATTTTGGCAGCGTTAATTAAACCGTTTAAGACATAATATCACATACATGAGGCCAAGTGAGGACAGATCTCATAGCAGCTGACACTATAATGTAAATGACCGAATATCAGTGCTGTGTTATGAGTCCCTATGTGGCTTATGGAGATTTCACACTGATGTGTGTAAAGCATCAGTTTCATTTGAGTGTGTTACTCCACTGAGTGACTGAATGTATGTGTAAGCGCTGAATCAGTGTTTTCCAGACTTTCCTATAGACCAGAAAGACTGATAGACGGAGACAGAGTGAGAGAGAGATGGAGGTAGAGATACGTATAGAAAGAGTAAGGAGAAAGAGAATGAACAAAGTTGGTGCGACTACTCCACCTGCAGGCACCAAATGTATATTTAGGTAAATGTATATTTGCGAGGAAGTTCCTCATAATAAGTTGTAAGATGAAAAAAAAACCCACTGTGCCAACAGCATGACAGTGAAGAATGTCTTACATGCAGCACTTTTTATAGGCAGTGTAGGCATTCACACAACTTTAAGAAACAACACACTACACCGATCAAACGTGACAAAGACATTTATTGTTACAAAAGAATTACATTTCAAAAGAATGCTGTTCCTTCGTCGAAGAATCCTAAATAGAAAATTCAGCTTTGCCATCAGCAATAAATTACATATTAAAACGACTAAAGTATAAAACCGTTATTTTAAATAGAAATAATATTTCATAATATTAATTTTACTGTAATATTAAATTACTGTATTTTTGATTAAAAAAAGACTCCTCTTCAAAAACTTTAGACTTTAGAACTGTAGCATATACAATCAGCCGTACAATCAGTTTTAAATTGCAAAATTCAGAAGAATCAAGAACTCCGTTGCATTGCAACGATTCTGACCAACTGACTGTTTCTGTCATGGAGTACAGACCCTTATGTTATTCCAAACCCATAAGACCTTCGTTCATCTTCGCAACACAAATTGACATAGATCGTTTTTAAGAAATCTGAGAGGTATCTGTACCACACATATGTAGCAACATCAGTGCATCTTTGAAGACCCAGAAAGGTAGAAAAGGCATCGCTAAAATAGTCCACGTAACTACAGTGGTTCTACCTTATTGTTTTGAAGGGACGAGAATACATTTTGTGGACAAAACCAAAGCAAAAATGAAGACTTTATTCAACAATTCCATCTCCTACACATTCTCATATGCTGTTTACATTCAGCACTTCCAAGTTCTGGGACTCAGTGAAATAAAGAGTCGGCATTGTGATGCAGAACCTGGAAGTGCTGTACGTGTATACAGCATTGCAGAGTGAGAAATTAATGACAGATATTTCATTTTTGGGTGACGTTTAATTGTCTCTTAGACTCTCACCGGCCACTTTAATAGGTGCACCATACTAATACTGGGTTGGACCCAATTTTGTCTTAATTCTTTGTGGCATAGACTCAACAAGGTGCTGTTATGTGTTCTGCAGACCTTGGTTATAACAAGTGGTTATTTGAGTTACTGTTGCCTTTCTATTGGCCATTCTCAACAAGACATTTTAGCCCACAGAACTACCGCACACTGAATATTTTCTCTTTTTCAAACCATTCTCTGTAACCATTAGAGATGGTTGTGTATGAAAATTCTAGTAGATCAGCAGTTTCTGAAATTCTCAGACCAACATGTCTGGCACCAGCAACCACGCCATGCCAACAACAACCATGCCAAAATCAGCTTTCTTCACCATTCTGATGCTCAGTTTGAACTTCAGAAGATCGTCTTGACCATGTCTACAGTCGTGGCCAAACGTTTTGAGGATTACATAAATATTGGAAATTTGAAAAGTTGTTTTTATAATAGCAATTTGCATATACTCCAGAATGTTATGAAGAGTGATCAGATGAATTGCATAGTCCTTCTTTGCCATGAAAATTAACTTAATCATTTCAGTAATCGTCTTGTTAACTCAGGTGAGAATGTTGACGAGCACAAGGCTGGAGATCATTATGTCAGGCTGATTGGGTTAGAATGGCAGACTTGACATGTTAAAAGGAGGGTGATGCTTGAAATCATTGTTCTTTCATTGTTCACCATGGTGACCTGCAAAGAAACGCGTGCAGCCATCATTGCGTTGCATAAAAATGGCTTCACAGGCAAGGATATTGTGGCTACTAAGATTGCACCTAAATCAACAAATTATAGGATCATCAGCAACTTCAAGGAAAGAAGTTCAATTCTTGTAAAGAAGGCTTCAGGGCGTCCAGCAAGTGCCAGGATCGTCTCCTAAAGAGGATTCAGCTGCGGGATCGGAGTGCCACCAGTGCAGAGCTTGCTCAGGAATGGCAGCAGGCAGGTGTGAGCGCATCTTTTGGAAGACTTTTGGAAGATGGCCTGGTGTCAAGAAGGGCAGCAAAGAAGCCACTTCTCTCCAAAGAAAACATCAGGGACAGATTGATCTTCTGCAGAAAGTATCGTGAATGGACTGCTGAGGACTGGGGCAAAGTCATATTCTCCGATGAAGCCCCTTTCCGATGGTTTGGGGCATCTGGAAAAAGGCTTGTCAGGAGAAGAAAAGGTGAGCGCTACCATCAGTCCTGTGTCATGCCAACAGTAAAGCATCCTGAGACCATTCATGTGTGGGGTTGCTTCTCATCCAAGGGAGTGGGCTCACTCACAATTCTGCCCAAAACACAGCCATGAATAAAGAATGGTACCAAAACACCCTCCAACAGCAACTTCTTCCAACAATCCAACAACAGTTTGGTGAAGAACAATGCATTCTCCAGCACGATGGAGCACCGTGCCATAATGCAAAAGTGATAACTAAGTGGCTCGGGGACCAGAACGTTGAAATTTTGGGTTCATGGCCTGGAAACTCCCCAGATCTTAATCCCATTGAGAACTTGTGGTCAATCCTCAAGAGGCGGGTGGACAAACAAAAACCCACTAATTCTGACAAACTCCAAGAAGTGATTATGAAAGAATGGGTTGCTATCAGTCAGGATTTGGCCCAGAAGTTGATTGAGATCATGCCCAGTCGAACTGCAGAGGTCCTGAAAAAGAACGGCCAACACTGCAAATACTGACTCTTTGCATAAATGTCATGTAATTGTCTAATTGATCTAAAAGCAGTTTAGCAGCAAACTTTGTGAAAACTAATATTTATGTAGTTCTCGAAACATTTGGCCACGACTGTACATGCTTAAATGCATTGAGTTGCAACCATGTCAGTATATATTTCAAGTGAAATGAACGCTGGTCATGTAAGTCAACTTTTTGTCTCATATTCTGTAGTCAGACTAGAAAATCAAAATACCAACCAAATGAAAGTTAAAATATACTAAAGTGTAAACTTATAGCACACACGGTTATAATGCTAGCAAGAGTTTCACAAGTAAAATCTGCGGTGTTGCTTTCAAAATATGAGAGAATTATAGCCTTCATCATTGAATAGTTGCTTCGTCGGTTAGTTGGACCACAGGTTTGGGAAGTGTTGCACAAACCTCAGAGCCCAATTGCACGATACAGTACATGAATGAGCTCAGTAATATTTCATAATACACACAAAGGAACCGTAAGGTGGAAGTATGTTATCATATAGGCTTGAATTTCACAATTCACTCTTTTAATAATTGTACATACGATAAAACTCTGCTTGCGCTTCACTTTTTGAATCCCCCTCCCTCACTTTTTTCAAATGATACAGTTCCTTTTCACACTTCCCCCCTGTGGTCTAACATCCTCTTTTCTGAAAGACTGTTAACTTACAGGACACAGAGCCAGCAGTGAGACAACGACCACACAGGAAGGCCCATCCACAAGCCAGACCCTCTCCGGCTTTAGGGAGCTGACTTCTTTCTGATTTCACACATCCTTCATTACCTACAGTGCTCCATTCATGAAATCGGATGTGAACGAGATCCAAAATGGCTGCCCTTGTGCCGCAAGACACGGTTTCCACAGTCATCATGGGTTTGTCCCAAAGATTTATAGGCTTTTGACAGACAAGTAACTGTCGCTGCCTTCTTCCGAACCACAGTGTGAAGAAATACTCTTTTTTTCAGCATTGAAGAAATAGTTAATATTGAAGGAAAAACTTGCATTGAATTGAATGAGAAAATACCTGGGGGCTACAAATGTACAAACAAATACACAGTGGACAAATGGACATATCAATGGAAGGAAAGACATTTTAGAGTTGAGTGTCTCAACTCTTCTTCAGTCCTGTGTGATGCCTCAAGACTATATTCCTTGAACTGCAATTTTCTCCATGTGAATAAGGCAGATATCTGTAACAAGAGACCAGTAATATCTAGCTTTAATGTGACACTCAGTTATAGTCTATAGAAGGACTGAACACTCATAATCAAATCATGAATGATTTTTCTACAGTCTGAAGTAGCTAAACAGCAGGTAAAAAAAATAGAAACTGTATTTGCATCAGTGCATGCAAGACGGATTGCATTGACGAATACAGGATATAGTATACAGGTTGCTTGTTGCCATTAACAACTGTCGTTTTAGGCCTGTAATAAGCCATATGAATATAAGGTACTGTTCAAACGTCAAACTTTATGAGAACATTAACATTTAAGAGATACTTCACCTGAAAATTACAATTCTGTGATCCTTTACTCTCTCATGTTTATCTAAACCTGTAATTCCTTCTTTCTTCTGTGTACAAAAAGAAAGAAATGTTGACAAATGAGGTAGTTGTCAAACTGTCTCACTTTTTGTTCTATAGATTATCAATGAAGAACAATGTCAATTTTAGATAAGGCTATCATTATGTTTCCAGAACACTTGGAATATTGCACAGAATCATATGGGCCAATTTTCAGAGACGGTTCATGCTCTTATAATAACCAGTACATTCTTTACTTGAAACTTCACAATTTTGAATGGAAAACATAATGTTATTTAACTGAATGACAAAAAACAAGACATTTTTTGGCATACTGAAGGATTAGTTTACCTAAAAATTAAAATTCTGTCACTAATTACTCTTCCTCATGTCGTTCCAAACCGGCAAGATTTTCGTTCATCATTGTAACACAAATGAAGGGATGCAAAAACAAACATAATTTACCACTTTATTTAAAAACCAAATCTCCAACACACATTAACAGAAGCACCACGACGCATACACGATGCAAGAGCAGACGTGGTTGGAAATTAATATTTTGTAAATAAAGCAGCAAATTAGGTTTTTGTTTTATTTTGCACAAACAAAGCACTCGTGTCACTTCATAAAATTAAGGTTAAACTCGTTTACCGGTTAAACTGGTTTAAACTAGTCACATGAACTACTTTAATGAAGTATTTACTACTTTTCTGGGGTTTGAAAGTGGTAGTTGCGTAGGCTGCCAATGGAGGGACAGAAATCTGAATGAAATCTGAAAATGACAGAATTTACAAAAAAAACTTAACTCCTGCATTAAACAAATAAATACAGTAGCAGTTTCCAATGAATAGAAAAACAAGACCTAAATTGTTAATAGCAGTTGCATGAAAATTAGATGAACTTGCTTCATAATTACACCTTTACTGTAAATAAAACATTTGAGACAGGAGGTGTCTGGGTGGGTCTGATTGGTGTCACAGCTCCTCAAGTTTTTCTTTAAACACAGGCCTCTTCAAGATAAGATTACAGGGCACAAGCTGAGCGTGACCACTTATATTTCCTGAATTAAATGACAAACTGGTTGGGAGTAGAAGAGGCAACATAGATGACAAATTCTCAGGGTCATGGATGAGAGACATCCCTGACCCATGAAAGGGATGGAGAAGATTTAGCTCTCGTCGCATCTAAATCAATATGGCACACATGAACACACACCCCTGTTAGCAAGCTGGCAGGGGGTTTGCGTGTGCGCTGACAGCTGGTGTGAAAAAGGCATGTAAGGTCAGGCAAGGTTGAGCTGAGGCTGGTTGAGCCTGGCCAGGTTTAGGAAGATCACTCATCTGAGGACGTTCTGGGCTGGTCTTTGAAGTCTTTGAAGAAAACTCGTACTCGTGCAAGATGGATGGTGGGAAAGATCTGAAGTTCACCCTCTGTTCCCTGAAGAGGGAAGGAAACTTAGTATTGGAGTCACAGAGAACAGATCTTCATTAAATACTGTTTAACACCAAGTCAACTCCATGATTGACTGTCAATCGCCATTTAACTTGCCCGGTTTATAAATGCCTCAATTAAATCCCAGAAAGTCTTATTCATACTCAGCAACTGACCTTTAGCGGAATGAAAAATAATAAAGTGTGGAAGTATTTGACACTCATGTGACCTTCTGGAGGACAAAAGCAGTGTGATTAGAGGCCTTAAGGAAACTGCGAGTTATATTGGCTGTCTGTTGAAAGCCCACAGTCACTGTCATTCTGTAAAAAAAATTTTTTCTTCCCTAGACAGATAATGATGTATTACTGTTTACCTGAGCTGTAATTAGTCTGGGCACATCGTTAACCGACGCAAAAAAGTAAGATATAGAGAGGCACAGCAGCAAACACAAGCATACACAATCACTGGCCAAAATATCCCACTCTATGAATCTAAAGCTGCCACTATATTTAATTTGACTCAAAGAAACATAAGGCTGTAAAGGATAGGGGCCTATACCAACTCGGGGTTACAGTAATAGTTTCAAGCTGACAAAACCAAACCAATTGAATCAGGTTTGTTTGTACCATGACAGTTGACCGCCAAGATCATCAACTGTCAAGCCAGGCTTTGATCCTGAGGACATGGAGTGCATGCACATGAAAGTGTGACTTCAGCAGTGAACAGGCAAACTGATACTGACTTCTCGCGAGATTAATTTGTCTTTATGCTGAAGATTAACAATAGTGAAAGTAACTTTACACAAAGTGAAAGTTGTGAAGTTAGTTTATAACACACACAACATTATATATATATATATATACTTTACTTTATTGTGCCAGACATGCTCCACTTTGGTCTAATTTCAGTTTGAGATCCCTTACACAGTACATAACCTGCAATGGAGCAGTTTAGCCATGTAGCGAAAGTTACTATGGAGATGAAGACCGCTACAAGCTGAGCCACTTTCACGGTGCCTAAAACCCAGGGTTGGTGCAAACTAAGCTGGCATCCCTGGTTAGCCACCTACACCAACTTCATGGTATAAGCCCTAGGAATAAAGTACATTCAAAATGTACTGGCATATACACCATGTTGTTTTCCAAACATTTCTCAGGAGACGAAAATCTTAAAATTAAATGTTTAAGACTTACTTAACAGACTGTGTGTCAATTCCTCACAGCTTTGTTTTCATTTGCTTCAAATTATAGGTAAAGACATCAAATGGAATTAGAAAAAAATAAATAAATAATGATTGCTTTCAAAATGGTTTCTGCAATTGGTCAGATAAACAGTTTGCCCTGCCATAAACTCATACCATTGATTAACGTGTTGCTGCTGTGTTGGGCTGATCAGATGGACAAAAACAGAGCGATGCTTTGAATATTTACGTTTTTTAAAATGAAATGTTTTAGACTTTATATCTGTCTCTCACAGCTTTGGTTTTATTTGCATCATATTAAAGGTGAGGTGCAATTTCAAATAGGTTCTCCCACAGAACACGCACCCCATCCAATAACATTTATACATATTCACATATCAACACAGACAACAACACAGCATACAGACATACATTGTGCTTTTACATTGTGTGCATATAAAGATAAAAATAGAGAAATAATAACCAGTAAATCAGCAAAACCTGACATCAGCATCAATTCGTCCACTAACAATTAGAATTGGTTTTGAAGATACTTTATGAAAGTAAGAAATGAAATCTTATTTTTTCCAAACTCAAGAATTGTAACAGATCTCTGGCCCACTGTTTAAAAGAAGGAGGGAAGGACTGTTTCCAATTTATCAAAATTAAGCGCCTTGCAAACGGAGAAGTAAAGGCTAAACAGTCCAGTTCAAGAGGATTTTTGATTGTGGTTAAAGTATTTGCACAAACACCTTTACTAAAAATTCTAGATACATCTTATACAGATAGGGTCAACAGAGTTGGCCTTGGATAGATGAAGTTTATATACCACTTTGAATTGAATAAGGCTGTGTCTAGCACAGATAGAAGAGTGATGGATTCTATGTATAGCCTCATTCCATTCCTCGTCCGTCAGGCAGACATTAAGGTCCAGTTGCCACTAGTCTCTTTGTGCATTAACAGAAGTGGATAATAATGACATCAGGAAAAAACTGATCAATAGGGTTTGGATCGGGGAGGGAAGGAAAAGGGGTAAAATCCTTGCGTCCCTATAGATATCTGAAAAAGTGGCCTTTAGATATTTTAAATTGAGTAGCGCAAAAGATACGAAGCAACCATGAACAAAAAGATCTTTCAATGTTAAGATACCTTTTTCTTACCATAGCAAGAATGCCTGATCATTCAGAGGCTAAAAAAAAAAAAAAAATATCGATGAATTCTGGCAACTGGAGCACAAATATTTATCCAAAATATTTGTACATTTGGGCCCAAATCTGGACATAACATGCCATAACATCGGTTGCAACGAGTGAGAGTCTAAACTCAGGAATAAGGGTGAGAATAGGAGGGCTGAGAGTGAGAAAGGAAGGCGGGCTGATGATTCCACCTGGATCCGGTTCGGTAGGTGATTTACGTAATGTGAACCTTGCCAGTAAGTCAGAGCTCTTATATTACACTCCCAATAATATAATTGAAAGTTCAGGAGAGCCCGAGATAGTAGGTAGAATATGTCCAGTCTTTAGGCTAGAACCTTGGCCAATATTTTACAGTTCACGTTGAGCATATGGGCCGAAATGAGCTGCAGTTCACAGGGTCTTTTTTTTTTAGGTAAAACCAAAATTGTAGCTTGATAGAATGGGTGCAGGAGGTGGCCTATAGAGAATGATTTTTCGAGTATAGCAGTAACAGAGGCATTTGTTTCCCTTTAAACATTTTTAAAATTTTTGAGTTTTGCATATTTGAGAGAGCTCAATTAAGTTCTTCTAGATTTAGAATTTTCTCCAATTCTGCATTATCATCAAAGGGAATTTGGGACATTTTAGTGGAATTGAAAATAGAGTTAAGTTCAGAAGGCTTAAAGTCAATTTTGGATGAATATAGGGCGTTATAGAATTGTTGTAGAATCTAATTCATCCTTTGTGGTGCTCATGTCTACGAATAGATGTTATAATATTCGTAATTGAATTATTTGTTGTGAAAGAATTTCCCCAGATTTGTCCGAATATTCATTTAATTCAGAGCGCAATTGAAGCAAAAGTCTTTCTGTCTGATTTGATTAATAATTGGAGAGATTTGTTAAAAAAAGTGTGTAAATTTAATTTATATAACACATTTAAACACAGCAAAGCTGACCAAAGTGCTGATAAAAACAACAAAGAAGACAATACTACAATAAAACAATACTAAAATTAGATTAAAATGCCTGGCAGAAAAGGTACGTTTTCAGCCTCTTCTTAAAAATGATAAGAGAAGTTGCAAGACGAACATCCAGTGGCAACTGATTCCGTAAGCAAGAGGCAGCAACTGAAAAAGCTCCGTCACCCTTGGTTTTTAAACGTGAAGAGAGATGACTGAGGAACGACCCTGTATCAGCATGGAAAGGCCTGAAAGACATTTTTAACTTCAAGACACCATCCTCCCGCACTGTGTCTAATCAACAATTGGCCATTGATTTGGGTACGTTTTATTGCAGGTTTGAAAAATCCTTTCTCACACCCCGACACCCATTCTGAACTTCTCGCCATAAAGCCATCAACACCTCTAGCAGGCCTCTCCTGTAATGCGTCTTCAGGAAACAAGGAAAGCACCAGGCCCAGATGTTGTTTCACGTGTTTGAAATCCTGTGATGACCAGCTGGCTCCTATCTTGACACAGATCTTCAACAGATCACTGGAGGAAGTTCCTTCCTTCAAACTCTCCACCATGATCCCCATCCCAAAGAAACCCAAAATCACAGGACGGAATGACTACAGTCCTGTTGCCTTAACATCTGCAGTCATGAAGTCATTTGAATGACTGGTGCTGGCCTACCTCAAAGACATTAATGAATCCTTGCTGGACCCCCTGCAGTTTGCTCATTTAGCAAACAGGTCTGTCGAGGATGCAGTCAACATGGGACTGCATTATATCCTACACCATCTGGACAATCCAAAGACTTACGCAAGGATCTTGTTTTTGGACTTCAGCTCGGCCTTCAACACCATCATCCCAAACCTCCTTCAGTCTAAATTAACCCAGCTCAATCAATCTGTCACAATCAGCACTTACATCCCCCAGCGGTGCGTCGTCTCCCCACTGCTCTTCTTCCATCTACACCAACGGCTGTCAAACTCCTGTAGTTTTCAGATAACACTACACTCACTGGCATCATCCAGAATGGTGACGAGTCTGCCTACAGACAGATATTATAACAACCTGGAGCTTAAAATGCTCAAATCAGAGGAGATGATTGTGGAATTAGGAGAAACATCCCAGCAGTTATTCCCACTCGACATCATGGACAGCACTGTGGCAACAGTGGAGTCATTCAGCTTCCTGGGCACCACCATCTCTCAAGACCTGAAGTGGGAGTTCCACAAAGACTGTACATCCTTCGCCAGCTGAAGAAGTCCAACCTGCCACAGGAGCTACGAATTCATACGAATTTGGCAACTCGTAAAATACATACGATTTAGCAAAAAAACGTACCAATTCGCATGGGTGAGGTCGTATGAATTCGGAAGGATTAGCCACCTTGTAAAATATGTACAAATTGCCGTGAGATCGGGTTGCAATAACTGTCTGGTTCTGCTCAGCTACCGAATTAGACTTTAGAAGATTACAGTGAACGGTCCACACTCCCGAGCGAATCACTGGTACAACCCTCCCCACTCTCCAAGAACTGCAAATGTCCGAGTGAGTAGAAGGGCTGGCAGAATCATTCTGGATCCCCTCTTTGAACTTTTGCCATCTGGTCAGCGCTTCAGAGGACTGACCACCACAAGTGCCAGGCATAAGAACAGTTTCTTCCCACTTGGCAATAAACGTGCAATACACAACACTATTTATACATTTATTTATTTAACACACCATGCTTCATATGTACATTTCCTTGCATTTGTACACGACATACCTGTACATACATATAAGTCTACGTCTTTTTTTATATATATATACATAGTTATTTCCTATTTACTTATTCTTTTCTTTATCTGTCTTGTCACTGCCATTCTGTTTGTGCTGTGGAAGCTTCTATCACTAAAACAAATTCCTTGTGTATGTAAACACACCGGAAAATAAAGCTCTTTTTGATTCTGATTCTGATCGGATCTAACATTACAGCTTAGGTGAAGTAGTAAATTCTTTTTATACCATTTTGTAACATTATACCACCCTTTCCTCAAAGCAAACCACGATTATGGCATTCCTTACTGGTACAGAGCAAAGCCGTTGAAGTTTTGACATAATTGATTAACTGTTGCAGGAAAGCTTCACTGATTAAAACAACGAATAAGAGGAAGTGGGTCTGCAAGTGTCAGAGCGTTGAGGGGGTATCAGCAGATAGCCGTTGTCATTCTTAGAAGAGTACACCCTGGAGAGGTGGGGTTGCAAATGTGTAAGGACATTGTGGTTTGGCTGTCAAGGTTGACTCCCACAGTCTCTCTCTCTCTCTCTCTCTCTCTCTTTGCTCTTCAGCAGAATTCCCCCAAAATGATTTTCAGTGAAACCAGTGGCCGTTTAACCTCTTTATTGGTTTTGTGGGCTCTTCACCAAAAACTGTTTCTGTGAAAAGGTGTCATCTGCTGTTTGCTATTATATTTCATTGTGTCTCTCTGGTGGCATTCAACAGTGTTGAAATAAGAAGCTATGTGCATGAGGTGTTGAAGACTGAAAACTTACTCTGATGACTCAACATTCCCCAGTGCATTGTACTTTATAGAGCAAAGCATCAAGCTACAACAATTTCAGCTTTGACCCCATTACATGCTGACCGATCTTGGACAAGTACAAGATCCCCGGCAGAACCATAACCCCCTTCCCCGATGTCAAAAATGTAGTGTGATATCTTGTTCATCAAAGGAGCTTTTCTTAGCAAATTAGCGCTATGCTCAGCTAGTAGACCAACCTGTTAGCATGTTAACCAAAAGCTAGCTAAACATTAAGGGAAATATGTGACCATTATTATTATTTGACTGCAGTAATATGAGATGTCATTTAAAAGTACATACTGTACACAGCATAGCAATTTTCTATCATTTCTTATCAGACACCAATTTGAGTATCATTGAGCCGGCGTTCAGACGTAAAGACGGAAATCTATAGCCTACCAATCAGAGTATCACAACAAGCAAATTGCACCAAAAGAACCCTTTTTTCAT
The DNA here is from genome assembly GCA_037194245.1 of Opsariichthys bidens. Taxonomy (NCBI): domain Eukaryota; kingdom Metazoa; phylum Chordata; class Actinopteri; order Cypriniformes; family Xenocyprididae; genus Opsariichthys; species Opsariichthys bidens. The sequence continues at coordinate 1,178,969 of CM074301.1, read as the reverse complement.
CTGCCCACTACCACAAAGCACTGCAAATGACGTGATTCTCTCATTAAAGCAATTAAATAAACTGCACAAAAGGACAAACTTTCAAGATTAAGCACTTTTTTTGCTTCAAATCAAAGTTTGTAATATTGTAATTCACCTCGTCGTTGGTTGCTTTGGTTCATGGCTTAAATGTGTTGATTATGTTGATCAAGAAATGCCAAAGAATTATCATTAGATTCATACAATAATCGTATTATATGCAACAGATATTATATGCAAATGAGAAGCAAAATGGTAAAGACACCCTTCTGTAATGCTATCTACAGCGTTCATGATGTGGAGGCAAAAAGCGTCAAATGGGCTGTTAGCCAAGGTGGTATTATCACAGTCCAATTTGAAACGTCTGTGCTGCAAGATCACACTGCACTACTCACATGATAAGACTCTTTAGATGGCTAGATATTCACACAACTGTGAAAAACAGACTATGGCTTAGTTACAGTCCCTAGTTGTGGCCAGTAAGAGAAATCCCATAAGTGAGTGCTTGTTAAAGAAGAGAGTCCTGCAGTTGCTGAAGTGCAAATTGCACCTCTGGCTATATGCTGACAGCGCCGCCACTTTGTGAGGGGCCCCGTGTCAAACCACATCCTCGGTGTTCAGCGTCTACTCCAACAAAGAGACCAAGTCTCTGTCACGTCATTGGTGAACTAAAGCCATGAGCATTAATATGAATATCACGCCAACATGACATGCATATATATATATAGAATCTCTAGTGCAAAATATAGTGCACTGTTTTTTTACATCCCTACTTCGTCACCTCTCATCTAAAGATGCATTCACACTGACAGCAATTAACTAGAGATCGCCTAGCCGATGCAACTTTGCAACAATTTTTTTTCAACACAAATATGTATTTTTAATTGGAAATTAATGACTTCTAGGGGTCTGTCACAGCTTATTCAATATATTATTGATTCATTCCGTTCCAAATATCAGTAGTTATTAGTCTAGTTAATTTATGTATATCAGCACTGCAGAAAACAGCGACGTAATCGTCCGGCTCAGCTCAGTTCGTATACAACGGCGCCAATGCAGGCATATCAAAAACACTGCTGAATATCAAGCAAGTGTCCCCAACTTAAGCAAGCCAAAGGAACCAAAACTCCAACAAATGGAGAAAGAAACTTTGGGAGAAACCAGGCTTTGTCGGGGGGCCAGTTCTCCTCTGGCCAACAGTGAACACTTGTCCGATACTCAGGCAGAGTTACAGGTCATTAAACAGTCAAAATATTTAATGTAGTTCCATCTAGATCTTTTGATCACGCCGGTATGGGACGGTTTGTTGGGATATGTGCCACTGGCTGATGAGTCGGTAAGGTCTTCACAAAGGATGAGCTAGTTAAACACAGTCTCCGCCGACACCCCAGGGCCTCGTTGCTGCCGCACACAGGCACAGGTTCCCCGTCTATCAGTGTGAATGTCCTTCAAAATTATATATATCAACAGTGCTTCTCACACCAAGTGCACAGAAGACTTGACTCAAAAGGGTTTTCAATAAAGTTTGGCATTAACATGTTGCTAAGCTAACAATTTGCACAGATATACATATCACACAAAAAAGTAATTATCAGAATGTTTTTAAAAACTAATTAAACTGACAAAACTGATTAACAATGTGACTTAACCTATAATCAAATTGAATTGATAATCAGATTAAATGTAAGTGATAAAACGTGCGTAGGTGTTTTCATGGGAAAATGCTAACTTTAGCCTGCTAGCATTGAAAGATGGAGGATTGCGCCTCCGTCCGAAAACTGGAAAATGCTGCCTTTGGAGGACACATTCTAATGTAGGAAGGCAAAAGCTCAAGCTATTTTGCTGTACAGAGCAGAAACAACATTAATGGATTACACTATGTGTCATTTGTAAACAACGTTTTAAAAACTAATTAGATGCAGCAAATGGATATGCTGGACATTTCTAACGTGACAGCTGACGAAAAATGTGTTTTGACAGATCGCTGTAGCTCCTTCAACCAACCACCTCTTCATACTAGTTCATTTATAGCATCAATTAAACATGAATAGACATCAGAAGGAAGCACGGAAAGACACACAATTTTTGAAGTTCTAATTCACAAACGTTAATCTACTAACTCCCCTGACTGCTTTGTCAGACAAAATGGCGGATTTGGGGTTATGATTGGTCAGATCGCCTGTCAGTCAAACTGTTTGCAAAGGGTCAATTGTGTACAGGGAACATGCTGTTGACGTATGTGTGAACAGGCTGCAAACACACGTTGACCGACGGGGAACAGATGCTCGGATCGTTCGGACTGAATGCAATGATTGAATGAACATTTAATGGTCCTATGCCTTCCTTGATATATATTTATAAAAATACATTTAGACCGATTAACATGGCGATTACTATCATGACTTTCAACCAACATAACAAACAAATGTTTCTGAAGACAATCTCCTATTGCACCTTTAAGTAGCTCATTAGTTTTTGGAACTGAGCAAATATGTTTTTACATTATGACCATTATTAAACAAAAACAAACAACAACAACAAAAAAAACAGGATCGAAAACCAAATAGTTGGACCCTCTCCTGATCGGACAGATCTGAAAATTATGAATGGGAACATTTTTTACTGTCCTATTTTGACCCATGTGAATGTGATAGAAGAACAAGACCTTCCTCTTTGCAAAGTCTTTTAATAAATACCAAAAGTTGTGAGAGTTGGCAAGTAACAGTTTTGTGGTTTACCAATTTCTTGTGTCATGAGATAGCATGTCCTTCTTCTTGGCTTGTGAATTCTCAGAAACCGTATAGTAACAGTTTCATATTCCCTTACAACACAAGATCAGACCAATTCATGATATTTAAAAATAAATACATTTATAATAAGTATTAAGGTTTATCTTATGGTGAAAGTGCTGCCAAGTTGGATTATATTAATTATATTTATTATTAATATTAAATCATATATTATACTGCAGGATTAGTTCATTAAAAAAAAAAAAAAAATCGAAATTCTGTCATGATTTACTTTCACAAACTATTCCTTTAAAAGCATGTTTTTAAACCCTGCATACAAATGTAATAGTCACTCGTTCTTTCTTTTTTTTTTTTTTTTTAAATAAACGATAGAAAGAGTGAGTTCATACCTTAGGGTAAGGTGAAACATATATCTGCTATGAGAAGATGGGCCTGTTTGAAGACAGTTCACAACATTAAAAGCTGTTCTGAAGTCCACTGATAACAACGATTTTAAAGCCGTTTACAGGATTAACAGCCACCAGTAGGCCTGCAGTGTATTCCTCCAGAAACTTTAGCAAAGCTAATTTTGAACAGGAACTTTTTCATTTAAATTATTATCTATACATTTAAGTGTTTATTAATTTCAATTGCTTAGTGCTGATCTTACTTACCTTCTTACCTTGTGTATTGTGGTTAATTATTTCTCATCCTTCCAATTAACTAAACAAATAGACAGAGAAAAGTCAAAATGTAGCGGACTACAAGAAGGACTGGCAACCCAGTGCACAAGCTGAGATCAGTACTTCTTCAATCATTTTCACTGAAATGCAAAATGATCAGACCATTAGTAAACAATTCGACATTAAAAGGCTTCATGATATACAATACTAAGGCAGGCTGTGGTATAAGGGGCCCAAAGTGTGCCATTAATATATCTCTGAAGTGTTGATACAAGGCAGGATGGATCCATGCTTTCATGTTGTTTACACCAAATTCTGACCCATCTGAATGTCGCAGTAGAAATCGAGACTTGTCAGAACAGGCATGCTTTCTAATTTTGGCCGAGCTAATTGTAGACTCAATTTCCTGTTCTTCGCTGACAGGAGTGGCACCCGGTGTGGCCTTCTTCTGCTGTAGCCCATCTGCTTCAAGGCTTGACATGTTGTGTGTTCAGAGGATGCTCTTCTGCAGATCTCAGGTTGTAACGTGTAGTTATTCGAGTTACTGTTGCCTTTCTATTAGCTCGAACCAGTCAGGCCATTCTCCTTTGGCATCAACAAGGGATTTTCGCCCACAGAACTGCCACTCACTGGATAATTTGTTTTTAAACCATTCTCTGTAAAACCTAGAGATGGTCATTTCATGTGTGAAAAATCCCAGTATGTATGTATGTATGTATGTATGTGTGTGTGTATATACACATACATACATACATATACACATATACATATATATACACACATATACATATATATGCATGCATGCATATATGTATACACACCCACACACACACATTATTAAGGGTATTCAGACCCCCTTAAATTTTTCACTTTTTGTTATATTGCAGTCATTTGCTAAAATCATTTAAGTTCATTTTTTTCCTCATTAATGTACACACAGCACCCCACATTGACAGAAAAACAAAGAATTCTTGACATTTTTGCAGATTTATTAAAAAAGAAAAAATGAAATATATGGTCCTAAGTATTCAGACACTTTGCTGTGACACTCATATATTTAACTCAGCTGGACTCAAATGAAGGTGTATAACCATGTCAAGGATGATCAGAAGAAATGGACAGCACCTGTGTTTGATTATACTGATTGGACTTGATTAGGAAAGCCACACACCTGTCTATATAAGACCTTACAGCTCACAGTGCATGTGAGGTCAAAGGAACTGCCTGAAGAGCTCAGAGACAGAATTGTGGCAAGGTACAGATCTGGCCAAGGTTACAAAAAAAAATTATGCCGCACTTAAGGTTCCTAAAAGCACAGTGGCCTCCAATACAGTCCCAACAGTGAAGCATGGTGGTGGCAGCATCGTGCTGTGGGAGTGTTTTTCAGCTGCAGGGACAGGACGACTGGTTGTAACAGAGTGAAAGATGAATGCGGGCAAGTACAGGGATATCCTGGACGAAAACCTTCTCCAGAGTGCTCAGGACGTCAGACTGGGCCGAAGGTTTACCTTCCAACAAGACAATGACCCTAAGCACACTGCTAAAATAACGAAGGAGTGGCTTCACAACAACTCTGTGACTGTTCTTGAATGGCCCCGCCAGAGCCCTGACTTAAATCCAATTGAGCATCTCTGGAGAGACCTAAAAATGGCTGTCCACCAACGTTTACCATCCAGCCTGACAGAACTGGAGAGGATCTACAAGGAGGAATGGCAGAGGATCCCCAAATCCAGGTGTGAAAAACTTGTTGCATCTTTCCCAAAAAGACTGACGGCTGTATTAGATCAAAAGGTGCTTTTACTAAATACTGAGCAAAGGGTGTGAATACTTAGGACCATGAGATATTTCAGTTTTTCTTTTTTAATAAATCTGCAAAAATGTCAAGAATTCTGTGTTTTTCTGTCAATATGAGGTGCTGTGTGTATATTAACTTTTTTATATATATATATATATATATATATATATATATATATATATATATATATATATATACATACATACACAAATCAACCAAGCCAAATTTTATGTGCACCATTTGTTATCTAAAGCATTTCAGTGGTGCTGGTGACCCACCCATTACATGACCTGCTTTCCTGAACTCTTTTTCAACATCGGCACTCTTTGTCCCTCAATCCTGAACTGCAGCATGGATACAGGACACACCCTAAAACTCTCTCTCTCTCTCTCTCTCTCTCTCACTCCACAACCCCAAGAGTTTTCCTGACAGAATGCAGAGAGCCCTGCAGTCTTTCTCCATCCTCTCTGACCTCACCACATGCCTTACTGCAGAATTACTACGGCCACACCCTTCTTACAGCCTGTGAATCCTTGATTACAAGCACATTAAAACCGGCTGATTTCATTCCCGCATAAGTCAATTAGAACACATAAGACTGCAAATATACAAATCAGTTCCAATCTGATTGGGTGAAATGATGCAGAAATTCTTTTGACCAATTTTGATCACAAAGTCTAGATCATTACATTATTCGCCATTTCCGTTTTCCTGCTCAACTGTTTGCACAATTGCAAATCAATATTTTTTTTGTGGTGGTCAATTATTGTGGGATAAACTGATTCAGATATACCTGCCCCTGAACCATAGGTTTATTAATATTTCGGGAAATAAAAAAGTTAAACAAACTGTGGTTGTTTCAGATGATCCTGTGAATAAGCTACAATGTTGACCAAACGTTGTGCCAAAATTCAAACATGACTATGTCATGCATATTGCCACAGCTGCTTTACATAACACCAGACATGTGCTGATCATTTGCATATCCCTTAGCAACACTGTATTTAAAAAAAGTCAACATTTCATTATAAAAAATGAAGCATTTTATTTACTCTTAAGATCATGTCATCACATCTGACACAGATTACGACCTATCACAGTTTTTAAAAGCTAGTTTTCAGATCAAAAGAACAAAAACAGAAAATTAAAACATCTATGGAAAAACAAAACGTAAATCAAGAGCTATAAAAAATATAAAACTTGAAAAGATCTATCAATTAATCTCCATTTTTGATCTCCAAGTACCATTTGAAAACATAATTTAAACACCTTTTCCATAACACAAAATCAAACGAATGAATTTGAAACATTAGTTTTCTTTTAAATAGAAGAAATGTAATCATCTTGTCATGCAGTTGATGTAACATTAAATATTAATTCAAACAAAAATAATATATTTCTCTCTTTTTATAGAATTGTGTGTATAGATCATATATAGATATTTATATTCAAGTCAAAACACACCCTCCCTTTATAGGGAAACAAGCTAAATTAAAACACTTATCACAAATATAATCTAACAATGCGTTCATAGCTGCCATCAGTAGCATGGCTGTCTGGAACAGCAAAAACAAAGGATTTCAGCAAAACCATTTTGGCACAGAAAACCACACATAACGCCAGTAGCATCTGTTTTGTAAAAAGACAAGGAAAGATTAGAGAAGCTTTTATCTGAATTTGTTTTTTTTTTTTTTTCTGTTTAATTAATTTAAAAAAAAAAAAAAAAAAAAAAAAAAAAAAAAAAAACATTCTGTGCATCGCTTTAGTCCAGGAGAGAGAGTGTATGTGCATCTCCTGAGCATTTGCTTGAGGCCAGTGGTGTATGTCCCAGAGTTTGTTGCTACTGCAGCATGCTTTTAATGGTCTTAGTGGTTGACTCATCATTAAGATGTTTTGTTGTGTACCTGCACAGAAGACATTAAGTATTAATTATATTTACTGCAGTGTTTTTCAGCACTGTTGCCAAACAAGCATTATTGTTCAGCAGAGCATAATCATGGGCCAGGACAGAGTCATTCTGAACTGTAATTTCAATGCGTCATGCAAAAAAAAAAAAAAATTATTCAAAATATAGTCTGACATAGCCAGATCTATATAGTCTATAGTCTCAAATATACTTATAATCAAACCATCATAACTTTAGAGTAATTTGAAGGACATCATCTGGCATCATGAAGCCTCTGAATTACAGAGCTTGTGTAAACTGCTACGGTCAGATGCTTTGTCGTGCGTTTATTTCGTTATTGAGAGGAAAGCGTGCAGCACATATTTACATGTCATTCTCAGCAGCATAGATGGTGTGGGGATGTTTATTAAACGTATTTCCAACTTTTTTGCTTCTAACTGAAGAAGAAAAAGAACTCTGCCGTGAGTGCTGTGTATCGGAGCCTTGAATCAGTCTCTTGTGCACCAGTACCAGCACGATGGCTGCATTTCACATAATGGCCACCAGGGTTACTATTAACAAGGGTTAATGAATTCTACATGTAGCCCCTTAAATTTAAATGAATGAATATTAATAAATAATTGAATACATTTATAAATAACTATTTAAATTATAATAACAATGATTTATTTGAACTTAAATTGACATAACCTAACTATAACATTTATTAGTTTTAACTTAATATATTTATATAAGATTACAATACATAACTATTTAATAATTGTAAAATTAAGAATTAAAAAGAACTCAAATTGTAATGAGACTTCAATTGTTCAGTATTCGTATAAAAACTATTTAAATGACTGAATGTTGGCTTGCTGAACACAGTACCTGAGAGCATTTAGAAGACCGTTCACACTGTTTGGTGGCTGATCTCTGAGCACTTTAATGCAGCCTTTCATCTGTTTGGGGAAAAAAAGCAGCCAGGGTTAGAGTAGCACAGTAATGACAGCACTGAACCTCATGAGTCATGATGCTGCAAGATATCTATCGCCACGTTTTCTAAGCACTACGATTATGAGTCAGTGCTAGAGCCTAGAGGGGAAGCAGTTTGGAGATGGCTTTGCAAGTACCGGGAGATGATGATGATTTCACTCACGTCTATTTTGGAGGACTTCGCGAACGCGCCAACGGGATGGACGTAGTCGTAAAGGATGATGACCCCCACCATGACACGCAGACAGAAGGAAACGGTTTCATCACTGCTGAAGCGGCTGCGGTACTCTCTGCATCAAAACAACATCAGAGAATAAGCAAATCACTTTACATTTCCCTCCCAATTTCCAGTGGATTAAACTGCAAACTTTATAGTGTCAGACAACAGATAAGAGAAAATGACAGACTTACGGGGTTTCCAACATAACTTTGCACACACTCGCCATGGTGCTCAATACGTCTGTGGTATTTTCAATGGGCAAGTTTTTATTCTGTTGGGCAAAGGCAAAGAATTAGTTCTTCTTTAAAAGTTATTTTTTTGAAAATGTCACTGAGAACTGATTTTAAGCATTTTTGTTACCTCAGATACAAATTTTGTTGTGCCATCACTTAATGTCTTCAGCATGGGCGTGGCATCAGCATAGAAAAGAGATATCCGATTGGCCAGCTCATTATTCACTTCGTTTTCTCCCTCTGCCTGCATAGGCACACAGCAAAAAGATTGTTAAAGCAAAGTAAAGCAAAAAGAAACACTAACTTTATTTTTAGAAGGACAGTTTAGAAAATAGATTTTTCTTTCTAACCAATTGTCACAGTCAATGCCTCATGAAAATGATTAACATTACACCATAAAGGGAACAATGTGAAGATGGATAGGCATCGAGTGGCCTTTTCTCCTGTGCCCCGATTTCTCAGGTGAAAAAATGTGTCAAAAATGCTAATACATTATTAATGTGCTTCATTTATAAAAAAAAAAAAAAAAAAAAAAAAATGGATGGATGGATGGATCTTAAACCTTCTGCTTAAAATGGTGAGGGAGTGTACATCAGCCAAAGTTTTGCAAGTTCGCAAAGCTCCATTACAATGGAATATCCTATAATACTGCAAGTCATTTTGGTTAATGGGGTAGATTCTGAGATAGGTTCTGTGGAGAAATAGCAAATTGGGATAAAGGTGGGAAAATATGTGATAAATATTTTCAGTGCTATGAAATTTTTCTAAATCTACTGACTTTATACACCGAAAAAAAGGTTACTTGAAGCAAATATTTCAGTTTCAATATGAGGACAGCTAGAGAACAACAAATTTATGTTTTATTTAATAAGAAAGCAATTTAATATTACAGTCAACTGCACGTCCTGGTGTGTCAAATCTAAAAATATGTTCATATATTAAACAATAGTCTAAACTGGGGCTAGTGGCAGATGTGGAGAGGGGTATCCAGAGTGATTAATTTAGCTCTGTTACAGTATTGGGGCCCTGGGGAGCAACAGTGGGGCCACTAAATTCAGTCTGGGAGAATATGAGGGGAAAACCAGCATCATTTCACTAAACAAGGTATGCAGACTACATGGTGTCCCCCAGGGCTATGTATGTGGCCCGCTCTCAGATCAGATATTTAGTCCTAGCAGGCAGGATGTCTCTGGGGAGGACAGGCACAAAAGCTGACCACAGATCAGGTGCCACACTATATTGGTGCACCTCAATGCACTTCAGTGAGCATCTCAGAACTCACTCACTCTCCCAGTGGGAGACCATTTTCTGTTTGGGTCCTCAACAGTCCCCTGAGGGCTAGTATGGGCAAGTGGCTGAGTGCTTGAGCATTTGTGTGAGAAAGAAAAAAGGAAGTGTGTTAGTTATGTTAAAGGGGTTTAGATAAAATCAACAGCTGCACGTTCAAAGGTGAACTTTATTTTTAAAAGTAAAATACATTAGAACAATAGATAAATAGAACGATAGATAGATAGAACGATAGAACGTTAGATAGATAGAACGATAGATAGAACGATAGAACGATAGATAGATAGATAGAACGATAGATAGATAGAACCATAGAACGATAGATAGATAGAACCATAGATAGAACCATAGATAGGTAGATAGAATGATAGAACGATAGATAGAACGATAGATAGAACGACAGATAGATAGAACGATAGATAGATAGAACGATAGAACGATAGAACGATAGATAGAACGATAGAACGATAGATAGAACGATAGAACGATAGATAGAACGATAGATAGATAGAACCATAGATAGAACGATAGATAGATAGAACGATAGATAGATAGAACCATAGATAGAACCATAGATAGGTAGATAGAATGATAGAACGATAGATAGAACGATAGATAGATAGAACAATAGATAGAACGATAGAACGATAGATAGAACGATAGATAGCACGATAGAACGATAGATAGAATGATAGATAGAATGATAGATAGAACGATAGATAGATAGAACGATAGATAGAATGATAGAATGATAGATAGATAGAACCATAGATAGAACGATAGACAGATAGAACGATAGAACCATAGAACGATAGATAGAACGATAGAACTATAGATAGATAGAACGATAGATAAAACGATAGATAGAACGATAGAACGATAGATAGATAGATAGATAGATAGAACGATAGATAGATAGAACCATAGATAGAACCATAGATAGGTAGATAGAATGATAGAACCATAGATAGAACGATAGATAGATAGAACAATAGATAGAACGATAGAACGATAGATAGAACGATAGATAGCACGATAGAACGATAGATAGAACGATAGATAGAATGATAGATAGATAGAACGATAGATAGAATGATAGAATGATAGATAGATAGAACCATAGATAGAACGATAGAACGATAGAACTATAGATAGATAGAACGATAGAACGATAGATAGAACGATAGAACGATAGAACGATAGATAGATAGATAGATAGATAGATAGATAGATAGATAGATGTGGATAAAAGAAGTTCAGAGAGAAATATAGCCCACAGAAAGATGAATAGAAAAAGAAAAAGAAAAAGAAAAAAAGAAAAAGAGGATGAGAGAAAAAGACTACAAGAAAGTCATAGCAATAGAAAGGTGACATTCAATTCTTGAGAAACTCACAGGAACATTATTGATCCTCATGCGGCTTAGGGTCCTCCTGTAATAACTGAAGTCATTCTGAATAGCAGGATTTGTCATCTGAAAAATAATGAACACCAAACGTCTGTTGTCAGTTCACCAATACTACTGTTTAAAAGGGTTCTTTTTTTTTTTTTTTTTTTTTTAAGAGACTGATACTTTTATTCAGCAAGGATGCATTTCATTGATGAAAAAGTTATAGAAATCTTTTGTAACATTACCATTTTAAATAAATGCCATTCTTTTGATCTTTCTATTCATCAAAGAACCCTGAAAACAAATTATATCAGTTTCCACAAAAATATTACGCTGCCCAACGGTTTTCAAACATTGATAATAACAAGAAATGTTACTTGTGTGCCAAATCAGCATTTTAGAATAATTTCTGGGTCATGTGACTCTGAAGAATGCAGTAATGAAAATTCAGGTTTGCCATCAAAGGAATAAATTACGTTTTACAAAATAATAAAATTGAAAATTATTTTAAATTGTAATAGTCACCTTTATTTATATAGCGCTTTTTACAATGCAAATTGTGGCAAAGAAGCTTTACATTAATAATTGGCAAATAATTTTGGCTGCACAGCAGCTCCCAAAGAAAATGGTGTCATATATTAATGGTAATCATATATTACTACAGTTACTGTCCTTCTGATCAAATAAATGCAGGCTACTTACCAGCCATCACTATGTCTCTAAATGTGGCTCAAAGTAATAACGGGATTCTTCGTTTTGTTTGTTTGTTTGTTTTTTGTCTGCCAGGAGGAAATCACAGTCTGAACGTTTAGAAAAGTAATAGCTCACCTCAGAGTAACACGACGAAGTGTAATACTCAAAGGTATGGGTATTTAACAATAGTAACAATGATGCTTGCCTTAAAAAGAACCATTAATAAAAATAAATTGTGTATGCAAGGGTGCTTCAAAGGGAGGAAAATCTCCAAGCAATTGCTGGTGTGACAGGACTGAAGAAGACAAATGCATTCTGGTAGCCTACAAGGCAAAGAACACTTATTGGATTAGCTAAAGCTTTACTTAATTGACTAGCAGTTCCTTTAGGTAATCACAGCAATCTTTATCTGTCAGGACCACCACTGTCTGGGACCCATGCATCCCCTGTTGAAGAATTATTTAAACTGCAAGAGTACTTCAGTAGATTTGCAGCTTGTGACAGATGGATAAATATGATTTAATGAAGAGTCATGTTCAATTTATGGTTGGGTGACAAATTTTGTGACGAAGGAGGGGGTGATCGTCAAGACAACAGCCGACAACATGGGTTAGAAGACAAAGGTCAGGGTGAAAAACAACCTCTTGAGGATCTGCAAGAACAGAGGTCACCTATAATTATCCCAAATGTTCAGTGAATTTTGGACAGAGACAAAATAATGGTCATAAAAATCTAATTAATTGAAATGGAAAGGTTCACTGAAGCTTTATACAAAAAAAAAAAAAGTTTGCATCATATTTGATACATCAGGCTCATATATGATATTGGAGAATATGGAGCTCACATCCCAATTTTATTCAGAGGCTCAAACTGAGCAAAAAAAAAATATATATATTTTGTGCAGTTGCTAATAATTAATGGCAAAAAAGAAAGATTAAATTATGATGGCTAGTAATTTAAATAATTAAGATCTTTATAAACAGTATACAGTTGTGTTCAAAATTATTCAACCCCCACTGAAATTGATTGTTTTGGCCGGTTTGACATTGATTTTGATCATTCAGTCATCCTGCTTACAATTAAATCAAAGAGGCACGTGTAGGTCAGACAAATATAACATAACATTTATAATGAAATAACCACAAATGTCTTTTCTCTGCTCACATCATTATCAGTTTTATTCAACCCCCAAGTGACATTCAATCTTAATACTTAGTACAACATCCTTTTACAGTTATAACAGCTTTTAAACGTGAAGCATAGCTTGACACAAATGTCTTGCAGCGAGCTACGGGTATCTTCGCCCATTCATCATGGGCAAAAGCCTCCAGTTCAGTCACATTCTTAGGCTTGCGCACTGCAACTGCTTTCTTTAAGTCCCAGCAGAGGTTCTCAATCGGATTTAAGTCTGGTGACTGCGATGGCCATTTCAAAATGTTCCAGCCTTTAATCTGCAACCATGCTCTAGTGGACTTGGAGGTATGCTTGGGATCATTGTCCTGTTGAAAGGTCCAACGTCTCCCAAGCCTCAGGTTTGTGACGGACTGCATCACATTGTCCTCCAATATCTCCTGGTACTGAAGAGAATTCATGGTACCTTGCACACGCTGAAGCTTCCCAGTACCTGCAGAAGCAAAACAGCCCCAAAGCATGATTGACCCCCCGCCATGCTTCACAGTAGGCAAGGTGTTCTTTTCTTCATAGGCCTTGTTCTTCCTCCTCCAAACATAGCGTTGATCCATGGGCCCAAACAGTTCTAATTTTGTTTCATCAGTCCACAGAACACTATCCCAAAACTTCTGTGGTTTGTCCACATGACTTTTGGCATACTGCAGTCGACTCTTCTTATTCTTTGGAGACAGCAAGGGGGTGCGCCTGGGAGTTCTGGCATGGAGGCCTTCATTACGCAGGGTGCGCCGTATTGTCTGAGCAGAAACTTCAGTACCTACATCTGACAAATCTTTTCTCAGTTCCTCAGCAGTCACACGGGGACTTTTCTCCACTCTACGCTTCTGGTAGCGCACAGCAGTCGAAGTCAGCATCTTCTTTCTGCCACGACCAGGTAGCGTTTCAACAGTGCCCTTTGCCTTGAATTTGCGAATGATGCTTCCTATGGTGTCTCTTGGTATGTTTAACATCTTTGCAATCTTCTTATAGCCATTGCCCTTCCTGTGAAGAGTAATCACCTCTTCTCTTGTCTTCCTGGACCATTCTCTTGACTTCACCATGTTTGTAACCACACCAGTAAATGTCTAGAAGGAGCTGAGTATCACAGTCATTTTAAAGCTGCCTAATTGGTGCTTATTAGGCTTTATTGCTGCTCCCTGACATCCACAGGTGCTTTCAATACCTGATTGAAAACACTTCAATGGACCTCTGTTCTTCAGAGTGGTAGTCTTTAAGGGGTTGAATAATTGTGTCAATGAAGAATTCACAAAAGAAACATTTACTACTGTATTACAAAACCAATTGATGTCATTTTAGTTGCATATGCTTCTTTAAGAAGTCCTTGTAGGATTTCATTCTGAATTCAATTACAAATGTACTCTAAATTCTCTAAAACCATTTACAGCATTGGGGGGTTGAATAATTTTGAACACAACTGTAGGTGCTGGTCATATAATTAGAATATCAAAAAGTTGATTTATTTCACTAATCCCATTCAAAAAGTGAAACTTGTATATTATATTCATTCATTACACACAGACTGATATATTTCAAATGTTTATTTCTTTTAATTTTGATGATTATAACTGACAAAGAAAATCCCAAATTCAGTATCTCACAAAATTTGAATATTACTTAAGACCAATACAAAGAAAGGATTTTTAGAAATCTTGGCCAACTGAAAAGTATGAACATGAAAAGTATGAGCATGTACAGCACTCAATACTTAGTTGGGGCTCCTTTTGCCTGAATTACTGGATCAATGCGGCGTGGAGTCGATCAGTCTGTGCCACTGCTCAGGTGTTATAAGAGCCCATGTTGCTCTGATAGTGGCCTTCAGCTCTTCTGCCTTGTTGGGTCTGGCATATCGCATCTTCCTCTTCACAATACACCATAGATTTTCTCTGGGGTTAAGGTCAGGCGAGTTTGCTGGCCAATTAAGAACAGGGATACCATAGTCCTTAAACCAGGTACTGGTTGGTTTGGCACTATGTGCAGGTGCCAAGTGCTGTTGGAAAATAAAATCTAAATCTCCATAAAGTTGGCCAGTAGCAGGAAGCATGAAGTGCTCTAAAACTTCGTGGTATACGGCGGCGTTGACCTTGGACCTCAGAAAACACAGGAGACCAACAGTGGAAACTTTACACTGGACCTCAAGCAACGTGGATTGTGTGCCTCTCCTCTCTTCTTCCAGACTCTGGGACCCTGATTTCCAAAGGAAATACAAAATTTACTTTCATCAGAGAACATAACTTTGGACCACTCAGCAGCAGTCCAGTCCTTTTTGTCTTTAGCCCAGGCGGGACGCTTCTGATGCTGTCTGTTGTTCAAGAGAGGCTTCACTCAAGGAATGCGACAGCTGAAACCCATGTCTTGCATACGTCTGTGCGTAGTGGTTCTTGAAGCACTGACTCCAGCTGCAGTTCACGCTTTGTGAATCTCCCCCACATTTTTGAATGGGTTTTGTTTCACAATCCTCTCCAGTGTGCGGTTATCCCTATTGCTTGTACACTTTTTTTCTACCACATCTTTTCCTTCCCTTCGCCTCTCTATTAATGTGCTTGGACACAGAGCTCTGTGAACAGCCAGCCTCTTTTGCAATGACCTTTTGTGTTTTGCCCTCCTTGTACAAGGTGTCAGTGGTCGTCTTTTGGACAACTGTCAAGTCAGCAGTCTTCCTCATGATTGTGTCCTACAGAACTAGACTGAGAGACCATTTAAAGGCCTTTGCAGGTGTTTTGAGTTAATTAGCTGATTAGAGTGTGGCACCAGGGGTCTTTAATATTGAACCTTTTCACAATTTTCTTATTTTCTGAGATACTGAATTTGGGATTTTCCTTCGTTGTCAGTTATAATCATCAAAATGAAAAGAAATAAACATTTGAAATATATCAGTATGTGTGTAATGAATGAATATAATATACAAGTTTCACTTTTTGAATGGAATTAGTGAAATAAATCAACTTTTTGATATTCTAATTATATGACCAGCACCTGTATATCAGACTACTTATATAAAATCCATATAAATATGAGTTGTTATATCTCCCAATAATGTGTCTTAAGATTTTGCCCCCCAAGAATAAAAAAATACAGAGCTTTGATCTTAAAGTTAAGGATTTAAATATAACGCAATGCAATAAAATGATAATCTGAAAGATCTGAAAGTCTGGTATCATATTTGATACAATTGTACTTTTTTTTTTTTCTAAAAAATTATGTCTGCATAATCAAGTAGACCTAAGTTGCTTCAGTCCAATAATTGCTCATCTTGAAAGATTGATAAAAAATATCAGAGCACGGATTTACTTACTACTTGTATAAACAATCAGAGGACAGTGTGTATGTAGTAGATTGTGTATAAAGTTTAACAAAATTAATAAAGTTTTAAGCAAAGTTTAATTACAAAGATAACTCTTAGATGAAATTAAAACAATATCCTCAATTGACATCTTGTCCAAAAAACTGATCCAGTGCTGGTTTAGTCAATTTACTGTCAAACCAGACAGCCCTTCCTATCCCTGCAGCGTACGGCACTACAGCATTGGGGGCTGAAGTAGGTCACTGCGCCAAGCTGAGAGGAGGGCATGGTTGGATGGAGGTTGGCATGCCACCTTACACCCCCTACCTTCTCACATTTAGCAACCCCATCTGGGGAGGGGGGGGGGGGGGCACTTTAATTGGGACATCCCAGCTCTGTGCCGCAGGGCGTAGGGGTGTATGTGAATGTTTGCATTAGAAAAGACCAGGAAAGAAAGGAGCTAGTGTTGGTGCTGAGACGAATAAGAAAACGGCTAGACGAAACATTATTTGATTTCTTTGGACACATAACCCAGCACAAATTAGGTGGTTTACTGTTCAGTCATTTAGAATAATGTCTGAGGTTACATGGTCAGAGGAGAGAAAAAGCAGACAATACAGCTTAGCGTGATGTCGTCTTGACACTCTGCATTAATAATTTGGTATAAAAGAAACAGCAGGTATTTAAGTAAAGGATAAAAGAATGAAGGAGAGCCATGGCTCAAAAGCTCTTTTTCCTATGATCTTAAATGTCAAGAAAGGTTTGGCAAGCACCTAGGGCAGCAAAAACAGACTAGTGCAATTGCAAAGTAATTATTTTCTCATTAGCTGGTTTCTAATCACAATTAGCATGTCATTAGTGAGAAGAGGAAGCTTGTTAAGGCATCACATCCTGGTCACTCTCATCAATCGCATGGTAATGTGTAACAGCAGGCTGCATGTTAAAATTCTGCTGACTTACATGATGAGCTCATCTTTTAGCCATGCATTTCATTTAACTAATGAATAGCTTAGAAGAACTCGATGTTGCAACAGAAACTATTGACGCTCTCTTTTCCAGCACTCTAGACTCTGTCGCTCTTTTGCGCTTAAAAAAAAAGATTAAGGATATTAGTCCCACGCCATGGTATAATGAGCACATTCAGGCCCTTAAGAGAGCAGCCAGAAAAATGGAGTGCTGCTGGAAGAAATCAAAAATAGAAGTTTTTCGTATTTCATGGAGAGAGAGAATGATTGAGAACAGGTCTTAAAAACCGCTAGATCTGCTTATTTTTCCAAATCTTTTAGAAGAAAATAAACGCAACCTAAGTATTTATTTGATACAGTGGCTAAATTAATGAGAAATACAGCCTCAACTTCTGATGTTTCCAAACTGCACAGCAGTAATGACTTTATGAACTTCTTTACTTGCAAGATTGACAACATTAGAGAGAAAATTATAGCCATGCAACTGTCTACTACAGTATCACATCAGACAGTGGATTGTAGTATCCCTGAGGAAAAATTCCATTCATTCGCTGCTATAGGAAAGGAAGAATTGTCTAAACTTGTTAAATCATCGAAATCAACAACATGTATGTTAGACCCTATACCGACTAAGCTATTGAAAGAGATGCTTCCAGAGGTCATAGATCCTCTTCTTAAGATCATTAATTCATCTTTATCACTAGGTTACGTACCGAAAAATTTTAAGCAGGCTATTATCAAACCTCTTACTAAAAAACCACAACTTGATCCTGGTGAATTAGTCAATTAGAGGGCGATCTTCTATCTACCTTTTCTGTCAAAAATACTAGAAAAGGCAGTATCATCTCAACTGTGTTCCTACTTGGAAAGAAATGGTATCTGTGAGGATTTCCAGTCAGGATTTAGACCGTACCATAGTACTGAGACTGCTCTCATTAGAGTTACAAATGATTTGCTCTTATCATCAGATCGTGGTTGTATCTCTCTATTAGTGTTACTAGACCTCAGCGCTGCTTTTGACACTATCGACCACAATATTCTTTTGAATAGACTAGAAAATTATGCTGGAATTAGTGGAATTGCATTGGCCTGGTTCAAATCATACTTATCTGACCATTTTTACATTTACATTTTTTTATCATTTAGCAGACGCTTTTATCCAAAGCGACTTACAAGGGGAGCAATTAGGGGTTAGGCGTCTTGCTCAAGGGCACTTTAGTCATGGTATCGAAAGAGGAGAGAGTGCTGTTTATTCACAATTGCCACTTTCAATTCCTGTCGGCGTGGGAATCGAACCGGCAACCTTCAGATTACAAGCCCAACTCCCTCACCACTAGGCCACGACTACCCTTATCTAGACCTAGACCAGACCGTTATCAGTTTGTAGTAGTTAACGAAGAGATGTCATTTCGATCACAAGTTAAATATGGAGTACCACAAGGCTCAGTTCTAGGACCGTTGCTTTTCACTCTGTACAGCTACCTTTGGGAGATGTCATTAGGAAGCATGGCATTAGCTTTTACTGTTACGCTGATGATACTCAGCTCTATATTTCCTCGCGCCCTGACGAAACCTACTAATTCTCTACTAATTAACGGACAAGAATGTATCCCCAACAAGAATGTAAAGCATTTATTTTATTTGATGCTGTTTAATATGTAATATATACATTATTAACCCAATAATTTTTTTCACCGTTTTTCTCAGCATTGATTACAGCTCGATGACTTTGTAGGACCTCATGAAAAAGAACACAAAAATAAAGTTTGGTGTGAGAAAATGACTCAGAGCACTATCATTTATTGTATGTAAATATAGAGTTAAATGTTCATCCCCAAACTCTGTACTGAAGAATGTTATAAATCCTTAAGAATTAGGAAAACAATAAAACTACTATGAAAATATTTAAGTAACTGAACAATTTCTATTTACAAATACAATTAATAAAAATAAACCAGACTTAATGCATTAAATCATAACCTAGTATATGTAATATTATAATATATAATATAATAATTCCTTCAGTCATAGCGTAATATTTTCTAGTAGAAAAATAGTGTGAGTTGCAATCTATCAGCAAATTAATTCAGGCTAGGTAATATCTAATCAGGTTCAATAACCTTCCAAACAGCAGGTGGCACTGTCTGAAAAAAACGATAGTTCTGGGAGTGCTGCTCTTAGTGTGCAGTTGGGCCTCTGGGCCTGCAGCTTCATAATGTTGTTTGGCTTGCTTAGTTGGGGACACTTGCTTGATATTCAGCAGTGTTTTTGATATGCCTGCATTGGCGGCGTTGTATGTGAACTGAGCTGAGCCGGACGATTACGTCACTGTTTTCTGCAGTGCTGATATACATAAATTAACTAGACTAATAACTACTGATATTTGCAACAGAATGAATCAATGTAAATGTGTATAATAAGCTGGACAATGACACCATTTTCCTTGGGAAGTGCTGTGCAGCCAAAATGATTTGCCAATTATTACTGTAAAGCTGCTTTGACACAATTTGAATAAAATAATTTCTACTCACTGACATCCAAATGGTTGAATCACATGAAAACCGGTTTAAGTGACATTTAACCTCAAAAATAAAAGCAAATATATATTGCATAAAGAATGTTTTTAAGTCTTTTAAGTTTTTTTTTTTTTTTTTTAAATTTCATATTGAAACATTGTTACTGTACCACATCCGAAAGTTTCCATTTTTTTATTTCAGCGTTAGTTTTTTTTTTTTTTCATAATTCTTATTATTCTCAGTGGCGATTCTCATTAGATTCCCATTACTGCAATTTTTTTAAAGTCAGTATAAATTAAAAGGCAATGTAACAAATGCTACCATGATGTATGAATATTTTATCATTTTTAATTACGATAATAAGGATTTAGATGAGTACAATGTTAATTTACCATGATAATACATAAATAAATACAAAAAAGTTAAATGATTCAACAAGGCTTCATTTCTTTACTAAAATAAAATTTCTTATTTCTTACTATATGACTCAAACATGTTCTCAACAGGTTTCGTGAGACCCAACTGAGTTTTGACCTGTACTGCATCAGCTGTCTAGTATCAGTGCACATTCAATGCTGAATAAACATTTAAATGAACAAGAATTTCAAATGCAAATCGATTCAATGGCTGACTCTGAAAATAAATAGGATTAACTTTTATTATGCATTATAGTTTTTCTATGCAGTGTTTGAAAAAAATATATATATTGCAATTAAGTAAACATAGGGAATGTTATTGATGCACGGTCCTCACCTTGAGCTCATCAAAGCGCAGTGTGAAGTGTAGGATCTCAGCGAACTGTTTGGCAAGGGCTTGCTCTCTCTCCAGATGCTGTGTGGGGTCATCGTATGTCTCACTGGTGAGTGCTCTCAATAGACTGTGCAGTGCTGCTTCTGTGGAGTCACACAAGGGTCAGTTCAGATTCATTAGGTCCTCAGATTCAACTGTAATGGCTCCATATAAGATTCATTTGAGCAGCTTATTGATTTAATACATAAAAAATGATTGTGTCATATATATAAATTCCAGCAAGAACCCATTAATGGATGGCTGTTTATGATTGGCAAATAATCTGACACTAAACTAATATATTTCAGTTGAATATTGTATAAAACCAGCCCTGAATAAAATATATGGCTCTATGTCAGATTCTATACAAGATTCAGGTTTACTAAATGGTAAACACGTGCTAAGAATGTATATGATATGCTGCCATACTGATGCAACAAGAATCAACTTTGGCATCAAACAATATAAAACATCTGGCACACAAAAAAAAAGGGTTCTTTAATGTATACGATGCAACTATTTTCTCAGATGCACACATTGTACATATTTCAGATGACACAAAACACATGCTCTTACATAAGGCCTAATCTGAAGTTTCTATAGATGTTCTCCACTAACACAAAGAGTTGTTCTGAGCCTCAGTAGATGTCTCAATGAGTTAAGAGGCTGTTCTTAACCCACAATTCCCATTCTCATTCTCTCCATTACTTTATTTGAGGCAATACAGTACACAGCAGCATGTTAGAGCAATTACATTACATAACAAGTTTATGGTTGAGGTACGGTATGATCTCAGTCTGGCCACATCGACCCAAGACCCAACTACTTTTTAATCCTGATCTCAATTACAAGCCTTAAATATACATAAACAAAACCAAACAGCAGTGCCTTTAGAATGTTTGCTCTTGCAAGTACAGCAAAATTGCTCAAGTAAGTCATATTGCATCTTAAAAGAAAGCAATGGAAAAAAAGGAATGGTTGGGTGATGTGGCTATAAATCCGTGCATCAACAACAGCTGATGAACAAGTGAGCATTCAGGTTAAGTCTGCTCTAGAAGTTCAAACATTATTGGGGTTTTTCTGCTTTATTTTTATTGGCTCATTTGGAAATTGCAGCAATCATTCCCCTCTGAAGGTAGACAGAGGGTAGCTTTGTCAATATTCTTATTTATTCCCATGTGGCCTTGAGAAACCAAAAGATTTCAAGATGTAAAGCATTACATAGACAAGCCTCTACAGTCATACAGGCTTCTCTCCAGTGCAGAGAGAGAGAGTGAGCGAGCGAGCGAGCGAGAGAGAGAAAGAAAGAAAGAAAGAAAAAAAAAGAGAGAGAGAGAGAGAGAGAGAGAGAGAGAATTTTCAGGCTGGTGACTCAAGCGGCAGCAGTATGTAGAGTAAATTGAGCAGATTTGCCGTACGGTAATGACCTCCATCTGCTTTAGTCAGCTTGGCAGGGCAGAGGAGCTGATTAAAAATGGCCATGGGAGCACACTATTCTCCTCCCAGTCAAAACAGAGCTAGAAACGAGCGGCTTTTAAGAGCACATGCTGAGAATGGAGCGTGAGGACGAGGACAGCAGACGAGAGGAAAGGAAGGGTGGGGAGAGGGAGTACACGTCACATCTCATCACATCACGAGAAAGCGAGAGAAGTGAGATACGTGTTAAAATGATAGACATACACCGAGGAATGACAGTAGTTTGATATTAACCAGTTTACTTTAAACCGAATAAATAAATAAATACAAATAAATGAAAAAATGGCAAGAAATGTAATTAACAAAAAGCATGGTTCTAAAAATACATTTTTTTTTTTTTTTCCATAACATAAATTATTCAAAACAAAAGATATGTAGTTTATATTTACTTAATCTTGAGAGTTCAAGTTTATTACATATACATTTATTATTATTTCTTCAATACAGACAGGTTCAACGTCATACGAGAGAACTGCATGCCAAGTGATCAGTGTAGTTTCGCAAAGCACGTCAGGCATGAGAGCTTGCGCCAAAAGTTGTGTTTAGTGTTCTGGAGCAGAAAGCGCGGGAAAGCAAGATGACCCAGTTCGAGAAGTTATGTAACGTATGGCAGACATTTGGAGAGGGCCTTCACTCATTGACTACAGCAATCACATGCATTTAAAGGGCAGGGCTTCAAGTGCCTCAGGGCAAGACACTAAGTCACTAACATTCCCATGTTTTGATGGGCAAAACAACTCATGCTAAGGAAGCCATTAGATATAATGATCATTTTTGTCTATGCATATCAGTGAGAGGTTTGTACCATTTATGCCATTTAAGCCCATCCATCAACTAGTGTGTTACCCCAACAATTGGTACACAGTGTTTGACACAGACAGCTGTTATACTTCCCAGGGGCAGCTCAGGTGTTAGTGTGTTTTCACACAATGTGTCAGTGTGCATTTAATTTGTAAGATGTTCATGGCTCTGAAACAGATACTGCCAATGGCTCTAAAGCACATTGAAAGAGACCGTTCACCTACAAACTACAAAACACATTGTGTAGCCCAACAAATAAACACATTAAACTATTATTATTTTTAATTATATTTTACATCTCAACCTATAATTTTTCATAAGAAAAATCATCATAAGGCCATTTTTTCCCCAAACTCTATAAGTTACTTTCTTCCACAGAAAAAGAGACGGGTTGGGGGGTGGGGGTTGTAGGCGGGCAAATCTTCCAACAGTACGGTGCTTTCTTGACAGTTTTGCGACTCTGTTCCCATTTGCTTTCGTTATGGGTGCGTACACTCTTGTAGTTCGGTAGGTTTGGTCCGGACCAAAAAACAAAAACAAAACATATAGTCCTGGTCCGCTTAGCGTTCACACTGGCATTTTTAACAGCGAACCTTAAGTTACCGAACCAAAGGCATAGCCATACGGTCACAACCTGATTGGTCGGCTTTTATGACGTATATTTCTCGACGGAGCTCGCTTACCGAACATTCAAAACGATGCTGTGTGCTGGATTAAACTCGATCATTTTATGCTTTATTTTTACCAGCTGAGAACTCACGAAGAGCTCATAAAACGTTCAAAACCGTTTGATGTTCTTCCGTTGTAAGCAGAAACAAATATTGATGAGGCACTTCACCTCCTCGTTGCTCCACGTTTGCCCTCGACTCATTTTGGATACGCCGATCTTTCCGCGACGTCAAATCAGCTGACTTGTAGCGTCGCATCTTGTGACATCACGTCCTCTTTTTGGTTCGTTTACACGTCTTTGATCCGTGTTGCGTTCACATATCAACCGAACCGCACCAGAGTTTGTTTGGAAGCGGACCGAGACCCATCTTTTTAGCGGTCTCGGTGCGCACCAGGGTTCGCATGGCAGCGTTCACATATGTTCAAATGAACCGCACTGACTGAGCAATCGCACCAGGGTTCGTTTTAATCCAACCAAACATGACAAGTGTGAACGCGCACCTATATGGAAAAGTGCAGCCTGGACTTTCTGTTAAACATCTCCTTTTGAGTTAAGTTGAAAAATCATTCAGATTTGGAATGACATGAGGGAAAGTAAATGATGCCAGAATGCTCAAAATGTTTCTGCAAACCTCCTAAGAAAAATAGGCTAAAGTACCTAATCTCTGTGAAAATTGGTAGAACTTCTTTAGTTTGCCTACTAGTGGCACCACAGCAGCCCACGCCTGGTCTTGTAATGCCTCGTCATTAGGGTTCTGGATTGCCTGAAAAACAAACAATATCACAATGATACAACATCTGGCGACTTATAAATAATGTTTCCACAAGTCTAAACGGAACATATTTTATGACAGTATGAGGTTGTGTACGTGGGATGAGGCTTTTAAATGATGTGCTCTTGAGGGTGGCAATTTGAGGATGTAAATTATGTCAAATCCAAATACACAAGAGGTTTGAAGGATTTTTCATAAATGTTTTTCCATTAAGACACTGGGCAGAACATCTAGTCAATGCTGTGGCTCATTAAAATAATTACTGAGTGCGCTGACATAAAAGGAATGCACCACGTTCTTTTGAGCGAATTTGAAAAAAGAAATAAAAGAAAACATCCACTTTCATACTGCAGAAGACGCCAGCCCCTGGCAACAGTATCTGTATAGCAACAGTATCCGTGGCAACAAGAGTATCAATCACACTGACACTCACTCATACCGAGGCGAGATTGAGCAGAGTAGAGAATTTCAAATTACACACACAAGATGAGATGTTTTAGAGCCACTGATATTGTTCCGTCAACTCATTTTGTGTGAATGTATTTACATAAGGAGCCAATTTTGCATGAACAAATGTATGCACGTGAATACACAGCATGAGTGAAACACAACGGATCTCGTGTGTACCTCTCGTATCTCTGGGCTAGCGCCTTTATACGCCTGTAGTTCGTCAAGTATTCCCAGTGCATCCTTCAGGACCACATCCACTTCTTCCCACGTTTCCCGCTCTGCTTCTGTTGGCTGGGCATCTGGAGGCAGAGAGAGAGAACGGGAGAGAGAGAGAGGGAGAGAGAGGGAGAGAGAGAGAGAGAGAGAGAGGGGGGGGAATAAAAGGAGTAGACTTCAAGGTCTTTCATCAAAAGGTCTTTCAAGGTCACATTTTGTCAGAGTCTGACATATTAAGAGCGCACATATTGTATGTATGCAACTCATGAACAGGAATCAGAGCTTTATACCTTAGA
The DNA here is from genome assembly GCA_037194245.1 of Opsariichthys bidens. Classification (NCBI taxonomy): domain Eukaryota; kingdom Metazoa; phylum Chordata; class Actinopteri; order Cypriniformes; family Xenocyprididae; genus Opsariichthys; species Opsariichthys bidens. Next base: position 1,153,623 of record CM074301.1, on the reverse strand, counting down.
GAATGAGGCAAGATTAAAATGAAATAAAAACAGATTACTAAGTGACACTTACTGACACCGAATAGTACTCTGAAGGAAGAAGGGTATTACCGCAACATTTGGTACGTCATAGACATTCCCTACGGTTTAAAATCCTGATTCCATTCTTAGGCATAGGTACTGTTCACACAACATGCGTACCCGCGAGTTGACCTGATGAATTTGTGTGCCAAAGCCCACCTCTTCAAGTGGGCGAGGGTATGGTACAAAGTGATCACACTAATTAAGCAAACTAGACCTAGGGTGTCAAATGTGTTCGGGTTCTGATCGCCTAGTCTAAGTACACCCTAACAGACCTTTCATTAAGTGATTTGCTTGCTGCTCACATTTGTTTAATGACCCTACAAGTAGCATCTCCTTCCTGCAGCTGCACTCATACAGTTTGAACTTGGAACGTGGACTTTGCATATACACAGTCCAAACACAGTCTTGTTAAAGTTCACAGGCCATGCAGACGTCATTCTGCTGACCATTTCCTTTTGTGTTCTAGAATTTTGGGCTGAATTACTCTTTCAACAGTCATGCAGGGGTCTTAAAGAGTATTTGAGTCAGACCTTCACAGCTGAGCCAGCTTCATATGCTTAAAAGGGATTAAAGTGTGGAATTTTAAATGGTGGAAACTTCAGGCCCACATCTAAAGAGAAAACTACAGCTGGCTTCAAGTGCAATTTAAGAAATTAAGGGCCACATCCTTTCTCACCAAGCATTCAGATGCCACACATTGAGAGTGCAATGATCTTTTATACTATATTCTCATCTTGATAGAGTAGGTCCTGTTCCAGTGCTCTGTGTCTGAGTCTTTTGCCCTCCCATCCTCTTTATTAGTGTTACATAACCTTCGTTCTTATATGTGTCCGCCTGATGACCCACGAATGAGCCGATGATTTCGAGGTGACTCCATATCGCCCCCTGTTTTTCTTCAAAGGAACAGCTTCTGTGACTAAAATTTGAGACAAACACTGGAGGGTGGAAATGTTCTGTGGGCAAGGGCAATAAAAGCCAGGAAACTCTTGTTTTCCACTGTCTTCTTTTCTTTGGTTCATTCACCCTCCTTTGCTTTGAAGGGAGTTTTTGGGTTCAAACAAATAAGATGGTAGCAGATTGTGTGTAGTTCATGAACAAGTCTACAGGGGAAAGGAGTTTAAGATAATATCAAATCTCAAAGGGGAACATTTTTTATACTGTGACCGGGTGATGACCTACACATCTTGATGGCAAAGTGCCCAAACATACCAACAAGGACACGGGAGATATTAAAAGTAGTGCCTACTTTGAGGGAAGCTTTGAGAATGGAGGACTGTTTGCAGGTAATAAATGAAGGAGAGTTGATAGAGAGGGGAGAAATAGCTCACTTTCAAAATCAAGGAAGAAGTTGGGCTCTTGTTCAAGGTCTGTGCATGTCAAAACTTTTAGGAGGTTCCCCATGACAACGTACCTGAAGGGAAAGAGAAAGAGACATAGTTAAACCAAAATCCTGATTCTGGTGGCACTTAAGTACTGTACTTTGATTCCATCATGGAGCTTATCTCCCCTGTTATCAGTCAAGAAACCATCACCCCTCCAACCACCAGTCGACGCTCCTTCCCTTTACCCCACAGCTTCCACTCCCCAGACGCAGTGGTTTTCCTGTGCAGGGCCTTGGGTCGACCAGATGTCACTACTTCAACCCCCCCCCCCTCCCCCCCTCCTTCAGCACACACACAGACTTACGGGAATCCCTGCGCTTTGGTGGCCAGTGCCAACCGTGCATGTCATGCCTACTGCTCACGTTCCGTACCCTATTGAGGGGCCCCAGGCATTCAAAGTCAAGATTTAGGAAGTAGACTAGTGTTTTTAGATGCTAAAAAAAAAACCCCTCTAAAAAACATGAATTCTCTTGGGATAACTGAGGCTACTGGATTTACCAATTTGCTTTTGAAAAACATGAACAGTAGACAGGGGTGCAGTACAGAAGCAAGGCCAAACATCAAAATTAAGGAAGGAAGAGTCACCTTCCCAAGATGTTCGATAAAAGGGTAATTTCATAGAAGACAGATTCACTGACTTTATGTACATATAAAAAGTACTTCAATCAATCCCAGTTTACAGTACAGACACATTTATTCTTGAGCCCAATATATACTTCACTTTTTACAGGTCAGGTAGAGAGTAAATTTCCTCATCAGCATAATGTGTGTGAAAGCCAGTGTTTGCCTTGTTTGACCACAAGGTGACAACACTGTTCCGGCCCATTTTTTCAAAAACAGAGAAGAACCGAAAAGACGGAACAACAACAGCCTCAAACGTCTGGAGATGCAATAACAATAAACATCTGTGTCGATGAGCACAGTCATAACTTCTGAAGAGAAATAGTGCAGACATTGGAGAAGGATTACATTTTCTAGTGCATTTCTTGTTAAGCACCTATGTTTCATGCACGCTATAAACATTACATCAAATTCAAGGTTTTACCTGCGTTTGAAAAATATTATGGTGGTCACCAAAATGAATCTATACCCCAACAAAGATTTATTTGATCATTTAATGTGACGATACTGTCTGTTCTTCTTAAAATGCTCAAGAGAGTGTTTTTTGTAAGTGTTCTGTGAAGAGCATCGAGGGTATCTATTTACAACCTGTTTTGCAGCTTTGATCTTTCTAGCCAATCACAGACATTTTGTATCTGTTGAGCACATAATGGCCAATCAGATGTGTTTACGTTAGTCAGAATCCGCAGTTTTTGATCAGTGTGAACTTTGCAAGCTCGCAAATCATTTCATTATAACCAACAAAGTATAAACACAATGTCATTAAGAGATTCATTGCACAGCTTCAGGGATTATTCATTGGTTTTCTCAAGAGTGCAGCTTTATGTATCTCGTGTTGTAATTGACAGCTTCAGTGATTATAATGACAGTGATCTTTGCTTGCTTTCTGTACATAATATATATTTTTTATGCTACAAACTACACATCGTAAAGTTTCTAGATTGACAACCCTATTTAAATGCGTGATTTAATCAGATTGAGAGTGATAACCATAGAATTAAATGATCAGTGCATTAAGTCTTGGAGCGTAAATGCAAAATAATAAAGCTGCCACTTATTCTATGCAATGATGTGTGATGTTTTATTTTGTGGTTCACTTTACAAATCAGTCACTCAGTGAATGTTTACATTTATATTAACAGATTTTTAATAAAATAGGTCTAAGCAGATTTATTTTATGATCTGTCCTGATAGTCAAGTCAAGTCAAGTCATCTTTATTTATATAGCGCTTTTTACAATGCAAATTGTGGCAAAGCAGCCAGGGCCAGTTCTCCTCTGGCCAACAGTGAACACTTGTCCGATACTCAGGCAGAGTTACGGGTCATAGTGATAGTGATCATTTTTTATTTCTATTTTATAAATAGGATCAGATGAGTTCATATTACAATAAGTTTCTTTTCATTTATTTTGTATTTATTGTTGGTACTGGGCTCACAGTCGGGTTTCTGTGTTGGGTACTTTGTACTGTGTGTGTGTGTGAATGACCATGTTCGTCCACCACCATCGAAGACCATTTTTGAACCAGGAAAAACCCTGAAATGGAGTCTACTTTAAAAGACTATGCATTTGGCTATACATAGATATGTAATGTGTTTGTTTTAAAACTAACTAAAGTATAATTTGGGCTTTATGGCAACAGTTTCAAGAGTTGAGTGGCCCAATGTAAACTTTTCTGACTCAGGATGAACAGTTTGGAACAATGGAATAACTACGCTTGGTGAAACTAGTTACAGAAGTCAGAAAGAAGCCGGAAAAAATAAACATGTTAAACTATGACTATTTTGGAAAACCTTGACTAAAATTGAATGTGGGCTTCCAATTTCCACAGATCTGTACAAAATTGCTCGAAAAAAAAACACTACATAACTTTTAGACAATCAACTACACAAGGAAGATTCTGAGAAATCATATAGAAGGGGGAGGGAGACATCCTTCCTAGTATATACCGGAGTCCTCCAAAACACTGAGAAGTGTGGTGGTAGCATTTTCCCATCTGCTTACAAAGATATTTCTCAGTATAAATTTTGTTTCTACCAAGAACTTCAGTGGAGCCAAGCCTCTTGCTAGTGTCTGGTTTGAATCCTGATATGCATTTTGTATTTTATTACTATTATTATTATTATTTTTGGTTTATACATTTACCAAATTCACAATTCAGCCACAGATAATTACAACTACACTACAAACAAGGAAAAAAATGTTTTTAGAACTTATCAAGACAAAATTAGAATTTTAATATCAATTAAAGCATCTCGCAGTTGGTTTCTGGGCGTGTGTCAGATGCATGCAGAAATAAAACTTCTCACGTAGCATGAGAGCACCAAACTGAGTTCCTTCGCATCTTCTTGCGCATGAATGTTTAAACAGGCAAAGCTTAAAAATGCATGCAAGTAGTAAACTTTTGTGAACATAAAACATATAACATAAGATAAGATAAGATAAGATAACACACACACAAAGCATTAACACAGATGTACACAATGTCATGACTGACTAATCTGTATTTTTTGACAGCCTGTCGTAAAGGTAGTTGCATAACAAAAATACGGAACAACACAAAAAGACTGGGCTGTTTACTTCCACCTAGTACAAAAGATGAAAGAGGAGAGGAGAGGAAAGCAAATGAGAGGGAAAGGGTCAATCTAGGCCATGACAACAGCAGCGTATTACCCATGATTCCTGCGCCTCTGGCGGGAAGGGAGAGGAGTATAAGAAAACACACGTAAACATGCAGGCAGCTAGATGTAGGTCACAGACATGAGTATTTATGTGTGTGCATGGGTGTTATATAATCAGGTTGACTGTAAGACAGGACACTCCTAAAAGAGATGCAAATCTAGACAGCATGGGACAAACAGTCACTCCTACACACCTGTCATTACAATAAATGTTACAGTCATAGGGGCGAAGTATAAATAGCAGATCACTGAATGTTTTTGAGAGAATTATATTGGCAGTTGGTTTATGTAACTGGTTAGTATTTGGAGAGTCATGTACAGTACATTTTCTAAATCGACATCCAAGATTTCAGGTTAAAAGTATAAAATATCCTTTAAGTCATCACCATGTACTTTTCACTATTATTAATCATTCATTTTTGAAAAGGTACAAACATCCCATGTTGTTTCTCAGTTAATGTGAAATTATAAAGGCTAAAATGGCATATTATGATTAACTACAGTGACAAGTTAAATTGACAGCTTTACTTTTTACAAGTAATGGCTGTCAATATAACAAGTAACACACATATACACGCTCACGCACACACAAACACACACACACACACATATATATGTTACTTGTTACAGTGGGGCAAAAAAGTATTTAGTCAGCCACCAAATGTGCAAGTTCTCCAACTTAAAAAGATGAGAGAGGCCTGTAATTTTCATCATAGGTACACTTCAACTATGAAAGACAGAATGAGGAAAAAAAATCCAGAAAATCACATTGTCTAATTTTTAAAGAATTTATTTGCAAATTATGTTGGACAATAAGAATTTGCTCACCTACAAAAAAAGCAACATTTCTGGTTCTCGCAGACCTGTAATTTCTTCTTTAAGAGGCTCCTCTGTCCTCCACTCATTGCCTGTATTAGTGTCACCTGTTTGAATTCGTTATCAGTATAAAAGACACCTGTCCACAACCTCAAACAGTCAGAATCCAAACTCCACTATGGCCAAGACCAAAGAGCTGTCAAAGGACACCAGAAACAAAATTGTAGACCTGCACCAGGCTGGGAAGACTAAATCTGCACTAGGTAAGCAGCTTGATGTGAAGAAATCAACTGTGGGAGCAATTATTAGAAAATGTAAGACATACAAGACCACTGATAATCTCCCTCGATCTGGGGCTCCACGCAAGATCTCACCCCGTGGGGTCAAAATGAGACAAGAACGGTGAGCAAAAATCCCAGAACCACACAGGGGGACCTAGTGAATGACCTGCAGAGAGCTGGGACTAAAGTAACAAAGGCTACCATCAGTAACACACTACGCCGTCTGAAGTTTGCTAGAGAGCAATTGGATGATCCACAAGAGGATTGGGAGAATGTCATATGGTCAGATGAAACCAAAATAGAAATTTTAATTCAAAAAATTAAAAATAGAAAACTCGTTGTTATGTTTGGAGGAGAAAGAATGCTGAGTTGCTTCCAAAGAACACCATACCTACTGTGAAGCATGGGGGTGGAAACGTCATGCTTTGGGGCTGTTTTTCTGCAAAGGGACCAGGGCGAGTGATCCGTGTAAAGGAAAGAATGAATGGGGCCATGTATTGTGAGATTTTGAGTAAAAACTTCTTTCCATCAGCAAGGGCATTGAAGATGAAACGTGGCTGGGTCTTTCAGCATGACAATGATCCCAAACACACCGCCCGGGCAACGAAGGAGTGGCTTCGTAAGAAGCATTTCAAGGTTCTGGAGTGGCCTAGCCAGTCTCCAGATCTCAAACCCATAGAAAATCTTTGGAGGGAGTTGAAAATCTGTGTTGCCCAGCTAGAGTCCCAAAACATCACTGCTCTAGAGGAGATCTGCACGGAGGAATGGGCCAAACTACCAGAAACATTGTGTAAAAGTCCTGTGGAGACTTTCAATGACCTCTGTCATTGCCAACAAAGGGTGTATAACAAAGTATTGAGATGAACTTTAGTTATTGACCAAATTTATTTTCCACCCTAATTTGCAAATAAATTCTTTAAAAATTAGAGAATGTGATTTTCTGGATTTTTTTTTCCTCATTCTGTCTCTCATAGTTGAAGTGTACCTATGATGAAAATTACCGGCCTCTCTCATCTTTTTAAGTGTGAGAACTTGCACAATTGGCGGCTCACTAAATGCTTTTTTGCCCCACTGTGTATATAATATATATAAAAAATTAAATCTTCTATATATTTACTTGTACATACTCTTCTATAAAGTTTTTTCGTCTAGTCAATGATTTTGTCTGCTGCCATTTTTTAATTAAACTAATTAAATTTAATATAAATTATTATTTATATAATAACATTACAATTTAATATTATTTATATTAAATAAATAATATTAATTGATAGATTAGCTGGTTTAATTAAATATCGTGTAATTGATTAAATTAATACCAAATGTAAAATTAAATGAATCATTTTAGTCGGTGGATATCCCTAGTAATAATTATAGAAGGAAAACAAAATCATTTAAGTAGTACATATATTAGCATGGTACACCACATGACACTGCTGAAATTGCTTAAAACTTCATGACAACGCCGTGTATGTCTTGGCTGAGAACATGGCAGAGACACAGAAGGGTGTATGCAGAGTGACGGGAGACAGGTTGCTGACAGGTGGAAAGTCGAGACATGAAGAGGTAGACAGGTGAACAGGACAACAGAGACCGAGAGTATCTAGAAGCTGAGGCAAAGTGACAATGGGTGAGAGATTTGACAAGGAGTGACGCAGTGTCTGAGCTGGGACCATCTGTGTGTGAGGGTCTCAAACAGTTACAGGGACTGTACGCGGAAGTTACCGATGGTAAACCAATGATCAAAAGCACTCTAACCCATACTGACAGAAGAAAGACTTACCTGAGCCAGCATACTCTAACTGACTCAGACATTTACACTTTACAAAAGAGACATGGATACATGGGCAGTGACAGGTTAAAGCCACACTGAGGATCATGTGGAGGTCAAGGCTTAGCAAAGCTCAGGATGAGAGTTCAAGGTCAGTGGTACGAGTCGATTATCAATTTCACGAAAAAAAAAAAAAAAAACGCTGAAGCAGTGCGAAATAACACATTCTTCCCTTGGCTTGCTTGCAAGTGTTAAGTTGTGTTAAGTTTTTAGATGTGCAAAAGTAAAATTCATTTTAAGAACACCTCAAAACAACAGAAAAACCCAAGCCTAGAGAAATCAGAAGAACCATAAAATCAAAGATCGCCTTACTATATTCTATGATATATGATAAAACTGTACATAATGCTTTTGCACCAGCTTTACAGTGTGTTCATACTCATCCACTGTTGAAACGTTATTTAGAATAAATGTGATCTGAATCAAAGCCTGCCAAAGATGTACCAACCCCAAATCCCACCCAGCACTCCCTCTAACCATTAGGGGGTCATTCCAAGGACAGCCATCATCAAAAAAAAATAAAAAATAAATAAATCCAACATTGCACCAAATTTTCACTGACACAATCATATTAGTTTATCAAATAAACTAACAAAAAAAAATAATATTTAAAAGGAAGCAATATTTCTTCGACAGCCAAAAAGGACTGAGTTGTATGTATGAAAGGAACTAAAAGATTTCTTTACAAAGATGAAAATAAGCATGAATGGAGAACATTTATCATTTGTCCTAATAACTCCTCACGACAACAACAGGGTAAGTGGGCCACACTGAGACAAGAGTGAAGATTATATTAGGCATAGTGCATTTGCCTCTCAGATTCATTCACAGCGGTCCCAAAGGGTGAGGGCGAGCTCCCCATACGAGCTCTTTCCGACAGAGAGAGGCTCTGACCTGGTTGTTTTCTTTTGGAAGCCTCCTACTGGGAGATTGCGTGCTGGAGAAGAGGAGCGATGATGGGATCTCGAGAAGGAGGGGGCAAGGGGGGGGGCTCGTCTAAGCCCGCTGGGCACTTACTATTCACTACCGTATTCTGATTGGCTGCATGCAATTTCTCCTTCGCCTGCACTCCACTGTATCCATGGAGCTGAAAAAAGCTGGTGCTACCAAAAAACACCCTGACAGCCAATCAGGAAGCGAATAGAAAGGCGGAGGGGAGGATGAGGGCACTGGAACAGTAGTCCGACTTAAGAGCTTGCGTATGAATACATGAATAGCGATGAGGTAATGCGCCAAACATGCACTGGCATATAGCGCAATGGCAACGCGCTGATTAATCACGGATATTCCAGTCTGAAGATGCACATCATCCAATAACCTGGGTTAAAAATGGATAGTAGAATACCAGCTCCATTATTTTACAGTAATCTAAATGCATATAGGCAACGCAACCGATAGCGTACAAGGCATGCTGGAATTCTGCAGGAGCACTGCAGCATGGGAATCCACGTGCTCCGCCATACTACGCTATCGTCGTGGCGGCATAGGAAAAAAACAACAATCTCACCCCTCCCTTATTCCCTCCGTCACGTGGGCACGGCCGTGGAGTGGCTAACTGGCTGCCTGGGGAATTGAGGGGGAGGGGAGCTAGTGAATTAGTGTGTTTTCATGTGCTTGCTTATTTGAGTGAGTGGATGCAATAATCCAGTTATGTATGTGGTGAAGTATGTGCAGAATTGATCCTAATGGGAGAACACTGCCAGAGGAGCGACACTTAACATAGCATCCGTGTCTAAAATCAAATTTAAAGAGGCTTAGCCAGCGATTTATGCAATTCAGGCTTAAAATACACATTTATTGACAATCACTTTCCAAACATTTTCCAAGTGTGTGCCTGTGATATCTGTATGAACAATGTGCCTGTGATGCATCATGCAGTGTCATTCTACAGCAGCATCACTTACATCCTTGTGTGCAGTTTTAACTTGACCTAAATTTCTCAGGGCGTGCCGCCACATCGCATTAGACGAATAGCTGTGCCCTGATTTCGCCCGACCCCTTGAAACCCACCCAATCGATCGGAAAACGGGGGAGCTGATACCCTTCATCCATCCCGAAGAAATTGCGTGACCTCCCTGACCCCAGCCAGCTGAGGAGATGTGTTAGATAAAATGAAGGAATCAAAGGGGTGATGAATGAGGGGAGGGAGGGGAAGCGTGCATTTGTTTGTGACTTGTAGCTCCGCCCACGCCGGCCACACTGGAGTAAACAGCCGCTTTAATGCCCTCTTCAAGCACAAAATCAAAACAAACCACTGGATGAGCCAATAAGGTTGTGGTGTTTGGAAGGATGTACACTATTGGTGCATCCGGTTTGAATGTCATTGCAACAACAACAACAACAACAACGACACTGTCAAATGACAGCCGTGACATGTGTAGCTTTGATGTAACCTGCACCACACAAACAGTGTGATGTTACTGCTGCTCACTTACAATTGTCATCATTTTAAAAATTTGCATAATTCAAGTAGGTGGCAGTGTATGGTGATAACCGAGAGGTTCAGAGTAGGATTTTTGGTTAATCTCTCCTACAATAGGACCTCTTAGGCGGCAATGTACCTCTCACGATCAAAGCCAGAAACCATGGCAACCGAATATCATAAGCCAAAACAGGGCACCTCATCTGAAATGTTGGGAGAAGGAATTTTAAGTCACCCCATTCCAAATGTTCAAAGTCAGTTTAATCGACAAACACGCATCACTTCCATTTCTGAAGCTGTTGAGATTAACGTAATCTTTCAAAGTTCCTTTTTTTGATGAATGAAAAAACGCGCTATACTTAAAAGAAAACGGAGCGACAGAACTCGATGGATCCAGCCTCTTCAATGTGACAGCTAGTGTAACATGCATGTTCACATCAGAAAACAGCAGAACGGGAGAGAATGCATGTGTCCTCCTATTGATGTGAAGGTCTTTAAGATCTGAGAAAGTCATTTAGTGCGAGACTAGCACAGAAAGTTCGGTTCCTGCATACAGATTAACACAGCCTGAAAATAGAGATCATGGCTATGAAGTTTACATGTGTGTCTGGGTCAGACACTGCATTTCATTGACTCACTCCCCACTAACAAATCAAACATTTTTGACGTGTTGTTACTTGATGTTTACAAAAAGTAAATGTCAAATGCTAGTTTCAGTTTTGATTTGTTCTCCTAATTCAGAGTAAGTATGTGGCGGTCAGGAGCACTGTTCGTGCTGGGTATGAGGGGTGGGGCACTGTCAAAGTGTGATGGCATTTTTGGGGTTGTGTAGAGCATGAGTTGGATTTACGCTGAGAGGCTTGAGATGGGTTTGTAGGCACATAGCACCCTCTGCTGAAAGGTGCAGTGGACCACTCCCTATTCCCTGGGAGTAAATGAAATGAAATTAAATGAAATAAAAAGGAATGAAATGTATATTGCGGGGTACTTTGCATTGAGAATACCCAAAATTCTTATTCTAGGACAGGTGTAAATGTCAATGAGATTTGAAAAATGAAGGTGAAAAAGTTGAAATTGATCGTATTTTTTATTAATTGGGCACCAAGACTAAGAACATGCATTAAGAAATAATATGAAGCCTGCACGGTTTCAAAACAGAGACTGAGCGATGGCTTCATTAAACTTTAGTTAAATATGGTCACTGGAGAATAATCTTGACATTTACACAGCAGGGCAATGACAGCATCTGTAAAATGTCTGTGGTATGCATGGGTGGGCGGTAAGTGCAGTGTGTATATGACACAGTAAATGAAAGGGGAGCCAACCCAATGAATATTTAACTAATCCTTCCTCTCCCCTCAGCTGCATCAACATGTCTCAGAGAGCAGGCCCTGACTGACTCACAAAACACACTGCCATCCTTCTCATACTTAAAAGACGTCTCAGATCTCAAGGCAGTGACTGCGTTCGCTCTCTCAGAAACATTTCACCTCATGTCATGTCTTAAAAGGGCAATTATTGCCAAAGGTCAATGGAAAAGCAAAAGTGCACTTGAAAACACAAGTGTATCCAAATTCAAACTGAAATATGTATATTTAGCTCTTGTTGGTTTTTTTTTCACTTTGTAGTATTACTATAAAGTGGAAAGCAAGTTGGTTCACCCAAAAAATGAAAATTCTGTCAATTGTTTACTCACCCTTCCAAACTCAAGACTTTCGTTCATCTTTGAAAGACAAAAGAAGATATTTGAGCTCAGAGATCGAGCCCTCCATTGACGGTCCACGCAAGTTCATAACGAGATCAGAAAACGAATCTATATTGATTGAGAGATTCAGTCCAAATTTTCTGAAGAGTCTTGTTCTCTTTATGTGATGTGATTTAGGCTTTTATTCACCCATAAACATTGCTCAGAACACACATCAGATATGGTAAACAGAGGCTCAAGCATGGTTGCTGACATGCAAAAACCGACGAGGTTCATTCTCCTTTGTTAGGCAGCACGTTTGAGCTTCCGCAAGAAACAATGAGGTTTGTTCTCACGCGTCAAGTACGGTTGAAGTATATAACAAGTACAGTCGAGCCTCTGTTCATGTTTGCTGATCAATGTTTATGTAAATAAAAGTCTAAAGTCAATCTGTTTATCACATAAAGCGATCAAGTCTCTTCAAAAAATTTGGGCTAAACCGCTAAATTCATATGGATTAGTTTTACGAAGCGTCAAAGTAGTAGTTGCATCAATGGAGGGACGGAAAGCTTTCAGAATTCATTGAAAATATCTTCATTTGTGTTTAGAAGATGAATGAAAGTCTCACGGGTTTGGCAAGACGAGAGTGAATGAGGGCGAGCAATTGACTTTTTTCATTTTTGGGTGAACTTTGGTAAAGCGTAGTCAACTACCATAAGCATCATTTATGGTTTTGCCCCCACAAAAATAACTTTTATTGTCAATTTGAGTTTAGTTGCCTACCCCAGAATGGAGTTTTCTTCAGCTTGTTTGGCTTTTTCTGACAGAGAACGAATGTCTTGTAAAGCTTGAGAAAGACGCATTGTGATAGTAAAGACATTCTAGGGCCTTTGGTTGGTCACTAATGTCCCCTCTCATCTGAGATGGATGTGCCAGGCTAGTGAAAGGTGGTGCTAATACAATGACATTCAGAAATATCTCACAAAAGTGCCTCTAGAACCACCCATACATTTATTCAGTTCAGGATCATTTTCAGGAATGAGGAGATTTCCCAAAACAATAGGAGTGGTCACAAAAATGTACATTACGTTGTAAAACTAATGAAAGCATCTAAAGCCAGAAACACAGCTGAGAACTACAATAACTTATAACTTTGCAAACGGCGCCACCTGCTGTACAATAAAGCAATTACTATAAGAGCACCAAAAGGCATTGCATACCAAATGTGCATTACACCATACACTACTGCAATTCTAATTTAGAAATATTGTGGCAGAAAGCACAAAATCAACTGAATCAAACACACGGTGTTCTATTTTAACTGCAAAAGACTTAAGCAACAAACAACAACGTTTATTTTCTACACACTGGATTCAATGACAGATTTTCCCCATAGGACAATAAAAGAGGCAAAATCAGAAACCATGTCTATTAGTCATTTGGGATTCTCTCTCTCTCTCTCTCAACAGCGATATAGCAAGGTACTTAAAAACATTAAAAACAGTTTCTTCTCAACCACAGAAATAGTACCTGGAAACCACCGAGAACACCCTGGATCCTATTCCCACACTTTCTGACCAATGAATTGTCATGATTTCCAGTGGTTCATGACTCTTTCAGTGAGTCAAGCTAACTGATTTTTAAAATCCTTCTATAGAGATGTCAAGTACAGCATTCATTTATAGTTGAAGAGATATTTTACAACAAAGCATAACTAGGATCAATTACACAAATGTTCAAAAGTTTGAGGTCAGTAAGATTTTTTTTAATGTATTTGAAAGAAATAAAAAAAAAATACAGTAAAAAGAGTAAAATTGTGAAATATTATTACAATTTAAAATACTGTTTTCAACTTTAGAGCCCCATCATCCTTCAGAAAACATTCTAACTTGCTGATTTTGCGCTCAAATATTTCTTATTATCAGTGTTGAATATATGCGGTTGTGGAAACATGATGCATTTTTTCAGGATACTTTAATGCATAGAACATTCAGATGAACAGCATTTATTTGAAACAGAAATCTTTTGTAACATTACTGTAGTCTTTACCTCTTTACTTTTGTTCAATTTAATGCATCCTTGCGGACTAAAAGTATTCATTTCTTTCAAAATGATGATCTCGTAAGATTATTCATTTTTAGAACCGTTTCAGAACTTTGAAATTCCCTGGACCGTAGGAAGGCTGGTCAAGACATCGGTTTAATTATAACCGCAATTACTACACAAATGCGGAAGAGACTTGTTTTTCGGTTTCAATTATTATTTAAATAACCAACTATCCGGTCGTTGCCTCTAAACAAAATGCAGATGGACAGACTGTAACAGTCTAACTGATACCGCCAGACATCTGAAAATAATCAGGCATTAATCGTACAGTTATTCCAACAAATAGCTCAGAGCAATTGTGTAAATCCTATTATAGTGGTGAATCCTCTTGTAAAGGCAGTTTTCAAGATTACCAGACAGTGGCAGCATTGGCTGATATGCAGGGGGAGGGGCTGACACTGTTAAAGATGACCTCAGGCTCCACTGCTAGACACATATAATCCATCCTCGCCTTGCAAAAGTACAAGGCGTTTTCATTGGCTCCCAGCCACAAGATTTCGCATAATCCAAAAGTATCTCCTGCAACGCGCAACATCGTGACATGCTAAAATGAAAATTTTATTCTGCTTACAGATGGATGTCAGATGAAAAGGGTGTGTTCTCTACCTCAAAGTCAGCAATTATGTGTGCACCAGCTTGTCAAGGTATCCATGGAAACAAAGGCAAAAATAAACATGGGTGGTTAGGGGCAGGGAATAATAAAAATACTATATAAATTGGGAGAGGAAAAAGACGCGAGCTAAAAAAAAAAAAAAAGAAGTCATAAGGGTGGAGCCATGTTGTCACCTAAAAAACGTTGTGCTAGTCTTTTCTTCCCTATTGTGATTTCATCCAGGTGAAAACAGCTTCTTGAACAAGTACAAACAATGGGGCCAGACTTGTCCGTTCATTGGCCCATTGGAATCGTTTGCTATTGCTCAAGTGAGTGACCAGTTGCTGGAGGGGAGAGGTAATAATCCTCACGCCAGCGAACACGTCATCAGAGAAAAGAGATGTCATCACAAGGGGGAGGGGAAGTTATTTTGATGAAAGATTATGAGGGCGCACAAATTCACAAAAAAAAAAACATAAATAATGATGTGCATGGATAAATCATTCACAATAAAAGCTGCATAAAATATATGAACTTTTAGTTATGATTACATGGTGACTTTAAAATGACAGACTGACAGATACAGAACAGACAGAACAATAGAGCGAAAGACAGAATGATAGCGAAAAATAATGAAAGAATCATAGAACCATAGATGGATGATGGATGGATACAGAAAGAATGATAGAACGTCAGACAAACAGATAAATAGAGAGATACATAGAGCGACAGAATGATAGATACAGAAATAACGATAGATCGAACCATATAACGACGGATGGATGTGACAGATAGACCAACCGATAGACAGACACAGACAGAGAGACAGAGAGACCGATAGATATGATTATATGACATGATAGATGACAGATTAGCTAGTTTGTTGTGATGGGTTCAGTTCTTTCCAGAACTGAATAAATGTCTTTCATATTTATAGGTGTTAACTGTATTAATCTTACTCCGCAAAGTGACAACATACAAAGGATTCAATTCATCAATTATTTAATGAACAAAACAAAACGATGTACGACAAAGCCCTAAAACAGACAATTGATCGTCATAAAATAGCAATTATTTCCATAACGATCTCCTCTTTCATCACACGACAACGCATTTCTAATATATAACTTCTAAGCATTCTAGCCCACCCGACAGAAGACTGGCACACATTCAGTACCCTCTCCACGCTCAGAGAAACCACAAAACAGCGTTTCGCTCAGCTTTAGACTGCCCTCCATCATGCATATAAATGGGGCCACCTTCTGTAAACTCTGACACGGATTACATAAGCCGCCATCCTAGAGGAACAGGAAGCTGCATTACTCAAGCCCTCTTTATGTCCCACAATGCCGTTCACTTCCGCAGCGGCCACGTTACGCAATCTGGGCTCACGTCTCTGTTGGAAAAAAGTACAAAGCAAGACGTTTTCTCTCTTTTATTAAAGCTTGAAAAACAATTGTGACAGAACTGCGTGCCGTCAACTGCTGTGCTTCTTTCTCAGATGTCAGACTATATAGTTGAAGATGATCAAGTGTAAAACTATTTAAACAAAAATACCGCAACAATTAAACCACAAAACAATAAGCAAACAATACTATTTGCAGTTTGCGTCCAAAGCTTATCTCAACGCTCAAACCGATCACAAACGCTAAGACAGATGATAAACACAAAGACTGCTTTGCACCTGCAACACATCAGCAGACATAAGGACAGGAAGACTCCACATACCAGAAAACAGTGAACCAAGAATGTCCCACACCCCAATCCAGCAGCCCAGAGCAGAATCTTACGAGAGCTTGAGCTCACCCGGACACCCAGAATGCTGACAAAAAGAGACTCATAGCAAAGATAGCAGGGGAATGCAGGAGAGAGGAAGTGGTTTCTGGACAACTGGACTGGGGTGTTATTCTTATGCGAAGGCCTTAGAAGTCTGCAACTTCAACAAAGAAAACTATTTACGATGAGATCTTTGCATGTTACAGCACAGTAACTGTCAAAAATATTTTAAAGAGATGTCAAAAAGTTTATTGCATTAAACGCTACCGTTTAATTTACCTTCAATTAACACTGAATTGATCAAAAGTGACACTAAAGACTTGTAGAACATTACAAAACATTTCTTTTTCCAATAGCAGTGCCTTCTTATAGTCTAATGATCCTAAAGCACATTAGTTATCACAAATTTTAGTTCACAACAGTTCAAATAGCAAAAATAACTGCACGGTAATTGTAACGGAGCTGTGATTGTGCGTGGAGAGGCTTACCAGCAGAAAAGCAGAGGAGGTGACAGAAGGGAGGCCCACTCAGGCACTCGCCAAGGTCGCAATCCTACAGAAATACTAACAATCTGCAAAAAGAGAATAGAAAAAGAGTTTTCATTATCACCGCTAAAAATAAGCACATTAAAAAGAAATAGAGCTGTGATGTCCATGACTAAATGCGCTTTTAAGCAGCATTTCTCCTTTTCGATTCCTCTAAACATTTGTCTTTTACGGACTTTCTCCCCATTATTTCGCAATTCGAAGCCGAGAATAAGCTTTAACACAGTAAAGCCTTCGGGCTAACGTATTCTCACAACCTAATCACTCAGAGCACAGCACGTCAAGTTCCTGAATTTAAACTTGCTTCAGACTTCCTTCAAATGTATGTAGACTTGTTATAGCACACCTGAATCCTTTGTCCATTACCACAGAAACAAGCAGAGTGTCGTCTTGTGTCAAAGTTATCAAAACAACAACTGTGCTCAGCTTTGGCCAAATGGCTGCAATGAATCAACCCCAAGCTTCAAGACTCAAGTCTGCAAATTTGTGGTTTGATCGGGGCAGGGGATGTGCTAGCTTTGTGATAATTATGTTCTTAACATTCAAGACAACTTTGCCCCCTCTGAATGTAATGCCTGTAGGCTGTAAAACCCCAGAGGTAAAGCGCTGGGAGGTGCTCAGGCCACTTCCTCTTGTGCAACACTTCCTCCCATTCACGATAGATTTCAGCTTTCCATTGTGCTTGCTGGTTTCACCCTTACCTTGTCAAGTCAAGTCAAGTCATCTTTATTTATATAGCGCTTTTTACAATGCAAATTGTGGCAAAGCAGCTTTACATTAATAAGAAAATGGTGTCATTGTGCAGCTTATTCTATTATTGATTCATTCTGTTGCAAATATCAGTAGTTATTAGTCTACTTAATTTATGTATATCAGCACTGCAGAAAACAGTGACGTAATCGTCCGGCTCAGCTCAGTTCGCATACAACGGCGCCAATGCAGGCATATCAAAAACACTGCTGAATATCAAGCAAGTGTCCCCAACTTAAGCAAGCCAAAGGAACCAAAACTCCAACAAATGGAGAAAAAAAACCTCGGGAGAAACCAGGCTTAGTCGGGGGGCCAGTTCTCCTCTGGCCAACAGTGAACACTTGTCCGATTCTCAGGCAGAGTTACAGGTCATTAAACCGATTTGGAATCGCAACAGTCAAAATATTTAATCTAGTTCCATCTAGTTTAAGATCTTTTTGATCACGCCGGTATGGGACGGTTTGTTGGGATATGTGCCACTGGCTGATGAGTCGGTAAGGTCACCTTGTGTCAGTGTAAACGATTTAGCGTGGTTATTTAACAAACCCTAACCCTACTAGACACGTCCTGCATCATTTGTGCCATGAATAATACTTGAGAAGTGCATGGTGAATGACAAAACGGGCAAAGAAAAATAAAGACACACACACACACACACTATTAAAAGATGTGACCAGAGCCACCTAACGACTTTCAAGAACACCCCAGCTGCCACTCAAGAACACCTTAGCAACCATCTAGTGAAATACCAACCACTCAGAACACCTAGGCAACCATTCAAAACATATTAACAACCACATATCAACCAACCAGAACATCCTAGCAACCACCAAGCAACATAACCACCCAGAACACTTTAGTAACCATTTACAACAACTTAACCATATCACCACTATCCAGAAGACCTTAGCAACCAACTAAAAATGCATTCGAACACCCAATCAAACAATTACCGACAGGCTACCAACCAACTAGCAACAGCCCGACAATCTATTTAAAAAAATTAAAAAATAATTTAGTAACTTAAAATTAAACAAGAACTGTGAAAGCAAGCTTTTAATCATTCAAAAATGTTAATTAAAATGTAACATAATATAAAATGTCAATTCAGTTTTAGTTTACCAAGACATTAAAATCAATCAGTGCTACATGAATCAAAACTACACGAGCCCTCCCATATTCACATGGGATTTAGGGTTAGTCTACCAAAAAAAGTTGAGTCATTAGTTTTTCACCCACCGATTACATTCCTTGGACACTGCGGCACCACCCTCCACCCTTTTTTTTTTTTTTTATACAGCACAAGCTGTTGCGTAGGTGCTTCTCAATAGTCAAACTGATGCTTCCTCCTTTATTTGCTCCTCATTCCTCCAGCCCGTGGTCCGGAAACCAAACGCACTCAGCCATCTTGAAGGACATCTCGATTCTCAAACTGCAAGGTGAGGAGGCGATGAATGAGGAGTGAGTCAAGTCAAGTCAAGTCAAGTCATCTTTATTTATATAGCACTTTTTACAATGCAAATTGTGGCAAAGCAGCTTTACATTAATAAGAAAATGGTGTCATTGTGCAGCTTATTCTATATATTATTGATTCATTCCGTTGCAAATATCAATAGTTATTAGTCTACTTAATTTATGTATATCAGCACTGCAGAAAACAGTGACGTAATCGTCCGGCTCAGCTCAGTTCGCATACAACGCCGCCAATGCAGGCATATCAAAAACACTGCTGAATATCAAGCAAGTGTCCCCAACTTAAGCAAGCCAAAGGCAACAGCGGCAAGGAACCAAAACTCCAACAAATGGAGAAAAAAAACCTCGGGAGAAACCAGGCTTAGTCGGGGGGCCGGTTCTCCTCTGGCCAACAGTGAACACTTGTCCCATACTCAGGCAGAGTGAGGAGGGTTCCAGCGGAGGTGTACCCTTCCCTTGCATCATAAGGGGTTTGAACTAAGATGCGAGGAAAGGAAATGAGGACGCCCAAAATAAGAAGCACCCCTGGAGTCAGTTTTCACTCATCAAGCGACGAGAGCAAGGAGGGATGAGGTGTTGCCAAGTCCACGGTTGGGCTAGTTTTGATTAGCAATTGGGCGGGTTTTATTGTGCAGACCTGGCAACCCTGGAGAGATGACTGACAAGACAATGGCAGAGGATTTGGTGCGCAACAGATCCCCTATACACAGAATACGCGTGACATGAATTACGTTTATAATGAGTTGATGAATATCTTGAAGCATTTACGTTTTAGTTGCATGGACTTTGAACAGAAATGCTAGGAGAGAAATCTCTCAGCTTTCATTTGCGTCTCAAAGATGAAAATGATGAAAGTCGTACAGTATTGGAACAACTTAAAAATGCGTGATCGACAGAACAGTCATTGTTGGATGATCCATCCCTTTACGTCCGAATCAAACATTCACCTTATTCTGAGCAGTGTGAAAAGCAAACATCATAGGAAAACGCTCAGGGCTCTCTAAAAATGCTTGACATAAACTAGCAAACCGCAAATTCCTGACTGGGTGTAATGTTACTCTTTGTAAAACACACTTAGCTTGACAGATTTGTCAGAAGGTCAGATAACAAAGACGGTTAAAATTCCGCTTGTATAAGCGTCAAATTTCCTTGAGAGGTGACATCATTTCATCCCACAAAAACGTGAGGTCAGTAGGAGGCGGCTGGTGACTTCAAAGTGGTTTCTTTGCCATTGATATTGCAAAAAATGGCCAGTTGCTCGTTTCACAATATTCAGCCAGTCTACCAAAAATCCACAAAATTGCTCAGTTTAGATCTACCGTTGAGAAAAAGCAACAGTGAACTCAACAGAGCAGATACGACCATTAAAAAGAGCATGCCTAACCAACCACGGCTACGCGTTGGTTCGCTGGTCAAACAAATAGTTGAAAGGACATTGTCGTCTTGCTTTAATGAAAAGGAACCCAGTTCAGATAAGGCATCGTCACAGATTCACTGGCATTACTGTCATGCTTTTTTTTGTAGGGGTGTAACGGTTCTCTGTAAAAAAAAAAAAAAAAAAAAAAAAAAGAATAAAAACGAACCTAATATCCTCGCAAACATAGTAGGTGAAGTCTTAATTGAACATAAACAGTGGAAAATGAAAAGAAAATTAAGAAGTATTTCGCCCTACTATTCCTGCTGTCTGTGTTTTTAATGTTAATCAAAACAACAAAAGACAAAGAAATCACTAACTGCTCTTGACTGAATAGCTTTTGAACCTTTAATAATGATTTCTCTTTATTGAATTTATACAGTGAAGATTATATGCAACATTCCTTTACATTTGATTACTTATTCAATTTCTGTACCAGAAAACAGCTGTTAGATACCTAAATAACATGAAAAGCACCATCTATTTTATTTGTATTTTTAGTTTTATTATTTGTTCGTATTTTCTTTATTTTATAAAGAATCATACCAAAACCGTGACCCAAAATCTGTGAAAAAAACAAACCCCAAAAACAAAAGAAAAACAAACTGAGAGTAATTTAGCTGTTCTACCCCGAATATTTTGCAATCAAACCATCATTACATATAACATGATTCTATTACATGCAAACAGAAAGATGAATATCTGAGGAAGGCCCATTCAAAAATAAAGATCTTTTATTGAGTCCTATATTAAACAAAAATTGCTGCAATTTTAGCATGGTCAAAGTAATAGGGCTGCATGATTCCAATAGCACAATTTGCCAAATATGCTGTGATTATATCTCAATTAGGTATGGGTTAAAATATTCATTTCTCGATTATTTATTTATGATTCAAAGCCATATGAGCAGCAATGGGTATATCACTTCAATACATTGCTTACAATAATTTAGCAATTTTGTCTTATAAACAATCACAATACAAAATCAGCCATATATACCAGTAACAACAACATTAATAATAAACAAATGAATAATTCTAAAATTACTCCAGGAGAAACCTTTTTAAAAATGTCCATTAATGTGTTCTCTGTATAAAACCGCTGTCTAATATGATTTCAAAAAGGACATTCAATTAAAATATATTTTACGCTCGTGAAATTCTTACACAAATCACAGACCGGTTTCTCTTCCCCCTTCAATAAATATGAATGAGTGAGTCTTGAACGTCCAATTCGGCATCTCGTACATGCAACCTGGTCATATCTGTTTTCAAAATAATAACTCCTTGATTTAAAACTGGATTCACCTCATATAATTTGTTATTTACACATTTGTTCCATTCCATTTGCCATTTATTGTAAATGTTCAGGTTCAATATGGGTTTAACTTGAGATGCTGGCATTTTACATTCTGTCATTTCTGAATGAAGTGCTTCCTTTCCTTTACCAGTCAATCCCATATGGATTTCTCGATTATAATTGATTCTTTTGATGATTTTGAAGAACCGCTTTCAATACTTAAGTCCAAAGACTCCTTCAGTCTGTGCTGTTTCTAGAATGAACAAAGCTTTGCAGCGTATACATACCTCACATCCAATAAATCACAATAAGCTATGTGCTTTTTTAGTTCTAATGTGAAAAAGTCTCAGCTTTCAAATTCTGTCAATTTTATTACGCAATTCAAACAATTAATACCGTTTTGGTGTTCTTTAATGACAGCTCGCTGTTGCTGCCTCAGTTCAATCGAAGTGGCAGAGTGGAGCACACATGGACTAATCATCTTTCACTTTTCTATTAGTTACAGTATGAAATGAATGAACATCAGAAGCTATGTTGAAAAATACGGTACAACAAAAAATAAATACAATTAAAAAAACCCTTAAAAACGCAGGGACCCCTTAAAGGGATAGTTCACCCAAAACTCAAATCCCATGATTTACCCACCCTCAAGCCATCAGACGAACACAATTGAAGTTATATTACATAATATCCTGGCATTTCCAAGCTTTATAAAGGTAGTAAAGAGGGTGTGAGATTTGAAGCCCAAAAAAAGTGAATCCATAAGGCTCCAGGGGGTTAATAAAGGCCTTCTGAAGCAAAGCAGTTTTTGCAGGAAACATAACTACAATAATAGTTTCAGATAAATGACCGTGCAAAACAAAACAGAAAGTCAGAAATGAGAATTTTTGAAGAGAAATGGAGGATTTCAATATAAGAGAGGACGAGCCCTATTTGTTTGAACTAAGCTTATGCTACTCCTACATCCTACGTCATTCGTCAGTCACAGGTCACCCTTTCTCCGTAACTTGATACGTACAGCCGCTTACCGGAAGCTAGTTATTGTAGTTTATAAAGTTTTCTCATCGCTTCGCTTCTGAAGGCCATTATTAACCATCTGGAGCCTAAGGCATTACTTTTATGATGGATGGATGCACTTTTTTGGACTTCGAAATCTCACGCCCCCTTCACTACCGTTATAAAGCTTGGAAGAGCCAGGATACTAATAGAACTCTGATTGTGTTCGTCTAAAAGAAGATAGTCAAATACAACTAGGATGGCATAAGGGTGAGTAAATAATGGCATAATTTTCAATGTTGGCTGAACTATCCATTTATAGCTACTAGGGCGGTGCAATTAATCGTAATCGCAAAACAAAAATCGTGATTTGAGCTCATGCAATTTCTAAATTGCACAAGTCTGCAATTTTATTTATTAATTTATTTATATTTTAATTCAGAATACTGCAACGTTACTGTGCGCATGTTTAAGATGTGAACCAATCAGAGCTCGCTCGGCACACCGCACAAATGAGAACAAAGCAAAGCGGGAGAACAGAACAGGCAAACGGGAGGAAAGAAGAAAAAATATGGATGCAGTTCAGAATAAAACATCAGTCGTTTGAGAGAGTTTTGGATTCAAACACTGGAAAAAAGACACCAGCTGCCAACTCGCACTCATTTCACACATTTCCCGAAATGGATGAGAAATGTAAGGCGGGCGTTGAATACGAGTTTAAGCAGGTGAAATAATCGTCATTTATTTTATGTTGTATTTTTTTTTTACAGTTTTGATTATCGAGCAGTTAATCTACTGTACAGTGTTAAATGTGTGCACTGAAATACAGTTTTGAAGTTGACTCATTATGACTGGAATTTCAGGTTAGTTAACCTTCATTTATTTGATGTTGTCTGTTTTAAAGACAGTTAATTACAGTTTTGTTTATGAAGCTGTAAATACAGTTCCTTCATTGTGAAACATTGTTATGTACTTCTTGTGCACTGAACACATTCAGAATGAAGCATGTTTGAAAAAGCAAAAACAATTACCAAAATTGCAAAATAAATCGCAATTGCAATATTGATTTAAAAAAAAAAAAAAAAAATAGCAATGTGATTATTTTGTCCATATTGCACAGCCCTAATTGCTACTCTTTCGTTGATAAGCACTTCCCAGTACAAGATATATTAAGTTTGTGTGGAGCAGCATTTACTGCAAACACTGGTGGATATTGAGCTGCACACATGTAAAACCACAGTGCCAAGCTTCACTCGGACACACACCTCATATTTATTTAATTAAATCCCAGTCTTTTCTATCTGATATTTGCACCTAGCCATAATCTCGTTTTCGGTTTCATTTTGATCGATAGTGCAGCCCTAGTAAAATGTCTCCGAAATCTGGGAGAATGTAGGTGAACAACTTATAATTTGGATGCAAGGATCACTACGTGGGAAAGCCTCGGAGGCTTAATAGACTTTAAAAACACCAATTTGGCACATTGGGCGAGTTGGTTAGAAGTTTAATAGGCCTGTGCTCTGGGAAACACAGTATAGCCTAACAAAAACACATTAATGATGTTAAACGTTAAGCTTCTCTTCATGCTTCCATACTGAGAGTTTATATAATACATGCTGCCACATACAAGTTGGCCAAAATTGAGTTTAACAAGCCTGTTGATGTCCACTGGCCTAAATTGTAACAGATAAACCAGGCATCCAGTATGATCCAAATATTATCCAACATCTGTTCAGAATTCCTAACAATGTCGATGGAGAACAGCAGCAAACTCCAGCGCCGCAGCCACTGCAATTAGCAGAGCAGTGGGAAATGCTGGAGTGCAATCGGACCGTCAGCTGCCCATTGTGTCGATGCTGTGACTCTGCAGGACAACTAGATCTGTGCTTTGCTCACATTAGAGTGAAAATCATTCATTGGACTGCCAGAGGCATAATGCAGATAATGCTTTGTGAGCTTTGCTTGGATCACAATTTCTTTTGCATGTCTACAGCGCTACATACATATACACAAATTATGAAGCCAAATACACAGACTGCATGTTATGGTCTATGTAGCATGGGATTTATCTTATATAAAAGAAAAATGAGACAAAATCTTTTATATATATATGAAAATTAATATCCACAGAGAAGTTCTTCTCTGTGGATATTAATTTTCAACCTGAAATGTCACATTACAAAAGTAAAATGCTTTACACAAGGTGCAGACCACAATCAAAATTTTTTTTTTTTCCATCCAGGCTTTTATGCCAACATACTAAACGAATCATCTCCATTATTGCATAAGCTCATTCCTGTGGATGACTTTATAATCATCATCACTTGATCGAGCCTGGGAATGCTGCGTTACTATGGCAGCTGCTGAGATTCTGACACCCTAAAGGTCTAATGCGAATTCAGAACTCGAAAAACACAGAACGTCGTACTTGGAACGTCACCAAGGCAACAGCTTGGAACCCTCGCTGTGAGGAGCTGGAGCTCTGGGAGAGGACGGGAATCATGAAGCCTTTTATTCGACAGAGTGAAGCTAATCACTCTGGAGATTGACTAGTTTAGTTTACATAAGAATCACAGCCTAATTCAGTTGGTAAATCCCTCGAAAAAAGACAATTAGTGGTGGTGTTCGCTTTACAGCATCACTATTACTACTGCTCAATTTACACAGGAAAAATGATTATCTGTTACACAGTAGCTGTCAAAATGTTTCCAAACGTATGTTATTGAAAGACGTATCTTATGCTTACCCAGGCTGCAAGTAATTTATTCTTAAAAGGGTTCTAGCAGCAAATCCACATTTTAGAATGATTTTTGAAGGATCATGTGACACTAAAGACTAGAGTAATGATGATGCTGTAAATTCAGCTTTGCATTACACGAATAAATTACATTTTTTAAATTTAATAAAATAGAAAACAATTCTTTTAAATTGTAATAATATTTCACAATATTGCCGTTCTTACTGTATTTCTGATTAAATAAATGCAGCCTTGGTGAGCATAAGAGATTTCTTTCAAAAATTATTAAAATAATTGTACTGTTTCCAAAAGACAAAAACAAAGATTATTGGATTATGTTTTGCAAGTCTTTACAATTCAAAATGTCAAGTTTAATTCAATGTGTTACTTGTAATTGTGCTCAAATACAGAAGTAAACTCAAATGAAAGGACCAAAGTAATATGTACTTAGTGTTTTGTCATCAAACTAACTGATGCAAAAAGGTGACTAATTAAAACAAAATCAATGCAACTTAGTAGCTGTGCATGCACTCTTTTGACATTAGAATGTCTGAATTGGTGCACAGAGAGAGTCAACGGACAGATTTGCCCAATGGGAAGTAAGTTTTTCCTCCACGATTTAGGAGACAAATATGAAATTTCTGTCATTATGCACTCACCATCATGTCGTCCCAAACCCGTAAGACCTTTGTTCATTCACTTATAGGCAGCGACGTCATTGCACCTTTGAGGTCCAGAAAGGTAGTAAAGACATCGATAGTCAACGTGACACAAAAACAAATCAAAAATACTGATAACCACTCAATACTGAGCCGGTGCCTGCACAACGTTCACTACATCAACTGCGTGAGACAACAGTTCAAATTGTTAAATAAAGTCGTTGTTTTTGTTTTGTTTTTACGCACAAAAAGTATTCTTGTCGCTTCATGAAATGTAGTCACATGGACTATTTTAAGGATCTTTATTTCATCTTAAATACCTTCCTGGACCTCAAAAGGTGCAATGACATTGCTACTTATGTGTGGTTCAGAAACCACCGAATTTCATCAAAAATATCTTAATTTGTGTTCCGAAGATGAACAAAGGTCTTATGGGTTTGGGACAACATGTTAATGACAGAAAATTCATTTTGGGGTGAACTAACCCCTTAAGGAAAGAGACTGAACAATGGATAAAGTTTGCAAATAGTTTTGTTATGCACATGCATAACCAAGTTAACATGTTAACTGAAATCCCCAGAATCAGCCTTTTCATCTATGAAATTTTCAGATAATGTGAGAGCAAAACTTCATTTAACTATTGTAGCGCACCACCCATCACATAAATCGCAATAAGTCTTGTGCTTTGCTACTTTTGATATGAAAAATTCTCAGCTTTCTCTAGCAATTTATTATGAAACTCAAACATTAAATGTAGTTTTGGATGCAGGTCGATCCGAACGCGAGCTTGCAGTCAATTGCAAGAAAGCATTTTTGCGGACAAAATTATTGGAGAAGCTCGGCATACGTCACCAGAAAGAAGCCGAGGTGTTATTTGAAACGAAAGATCAAGACATGACATATGGATGAAAAATAATGAGGTCAAAAAACAAAAACAAAAACACTGATCAACTGTTCACAATTAGACTCGACGAGACTTTTCATTTTATGACAACTTTAAGCAATTTTCAGCAACCGCCCGGAATAAATCCTGCACCATGGTAACTTATAAATATTACTCAGAAAGCAAAAATCTAGTTCTAAAGATATGTTCTTTTTATCGTTTAGATTTATCATTTAGATCTTATTCCTAAATGACAATGATTCGTCTATGTCTATTTGGATAAACCTTTGTCAATTACAATCATAGCGAACATTGAAATCTGCATGCACGCTGCTGCTGATCCAGAGGGAGAGAGCAGTTGTCATAAAACAGCATCATTATTTCAGTAACAATAATTCAAATTATCACAGAAGCACTAAGATAAAAGTTTATAGTTCGGATATAAACATTGATGTCCACGGTAGCGATAAAAATAGACGAAATCACGCATTTCAAAGTAACTTGATACTTCAAATAAAGTATGTCTCGATTGCATAACTACACCAACAAGTGACAAAAACTGTATTTGTCATTGAATCACTAAATTTCAAATCAGTTCAAAAACAGTTTACACAGTAAACACAGTAAGAAATGACGCAGCCGGATTCAAACTTTTGCCGCACGTTTGAGCGCCACAGCTCAGCTTGTAAGAATTATACACGGCTAGGCTATGAACAGATTTTTTTTTTTCCTTAAAGGATTTTGTCCACTGCGATCCATCTAAAACTGACCGAAAATCTAGCCAATATTCCTTTCCAGGAAGCTGAAATCATTTCTCTCTATGCCTGCAATTCAGAGAACAAGACACTCATGTCTTATGACTTTCTTTAGAAATCCTTCAGAAATTCAAGTCATTATTGACTGAAAATGTCACAATTTTTACAATAATCATATTAAGGACTTCATTGCAGAAAGGTATTTACATGACACGAGCAAAACTCTTCCGTTTATGCAAATAAAATCGCCGTACGCCACATAGTCATATGCGATTATGATACGAGCTTAATCGTATTAGTTTGAAGTATTGTGGTTACATGAGGAAAAGTTTGCAGATAATATTGCCAAAATCAGATTATAATTGCATTATGAGGGTGCATGCAAACACAGTCACTCTGGTTCTGTGAACTGGCTCAACTGATTTATTGAAAAGATCTGATTCAAACGAACGATTTGTTCCCAAATTAAACACAAGAAAAGAAATCAAGTCAATTATGACTTTTGGGATTTTTCTTCACATAAAGACGTCGTACAGCTCAGAAGACTTGAAATATAGCACACCAATCACATGGTCTACTGTTTTGGTACTTTCAAAGTGCTCTGTCTTTATTGAAACTTGAAGCTCCAGTCCTTGCTCAGTGTATAATTGTCCGGAAAAAAGCACCAGTACATTATAGAATTTTTTTCCTTTTGTGTCTGAGAAGAAATGAAGTCATAGGTTTGGAATAACATGAGGGTGATTAAATGATGACAAAATTGTCCTTTTTGTGAGAACTATCCCTTTAAAATGCAGAGAGCACATACTGCACAGGCCTAAGCCTACGCTAACTGTAGGCATTTATTTACCCAAGACAGACCTTGTCTAGAAGACAACAAATGCAGCGCAAACTGCGAGCAGTGGGTGGTTGAGTCATCTAACAACATTCTTTACTGCCCTCACAATTACTGTCTTTACCCCCCACACCCCTTATGCCGTCTGTTTGCTTTGACCCACACTAAAACAGTGTGACGGATGGGAACATGGTTTCTGTCACTGAAGGTGAAATCGAGGAGGTCAGCGAGACAGCAGCATGGGTTAGAAGGAAGCTGACACGGCAAAAAAAATAAGCAGCAACTAACAGCTGACAAAAGCAATAGTGAGTAGAAACATGCTCACATGCATGGCATCTATAACGGTCTTCAGTATACAACAAAAAATATAATGTACATTTCCAACACAAAGCATTTGGGGACCAGAGATTTCAGAATGCAACTGACAAAAGCTTAACTATGTAGACCATCTTCCTACTGGCTCAATGAAACCATCAATGCGGAAACACTAATATTTAGTTGAGTGAAAATTGATATGATCAAGAATTAAACGGGTCGACACTCTTGGGTGAACTGTATCCTGATGTTACAGACCGAAAAAGCAATCAAGAAGGGGTGTGTGTGTGTGTGTGTGTTATTAAAGCTCCTGATAACAGATCAATAAGCACTTAAACATCGACTAAGGCACATTCTGACCAGCACAGAATCAATGGTTGCTGGATTTCAATGCAAATTTAATAACATTTCTTCTTTAAAATGGTTTCACGTTCACCCTCAAGTACACAGTTTGTTTATTTATTTGAATGATTTGTAGGCCAATCTGGTAGTCAGCATTACCATTGTTCCCTCAACATTGGCTTTTGGATTAATACAGAACATATGCTCTGAGTTTATACATGTTTATGATTCTTAAACGATGCACATTTTATAATCATTTGATAATCTTTGCAAAACAACTTTTTTCAAGCCTACAATCTCCAGAAGTAAAACGTTAGGATAGAAATGAACTACACCATGTTCGCATGACTTCCAAAGTCACCACCAGCGAGCATCCATCAACTCTTTAGATCTTTATTTAAAATCTACAAGTTAGAATGTATCGAAAGAGTGCGAGCGCAAAGACAACAAGGCTTTAAAAGTAGACGAGTTGGCCTAATGTGATGAGCAACCTCTGAAGCCCCATTTAGTAACTGCCTCGGAGATATCTTCTGGGATAGTTAGCCTACTAGTGAGTTATATTGATCATCAACTGAGCTGGCTTAATTTTAAGCTTAAGCTTTAAAAGACTTTGCAGACCATACCCAGACAATTAAAACTTTTTTTTTTTTTTTAAACATCAGATCCTTATATTTTATGGTTCTAGGTTTAAAAATTTTGAATACATTACTTAAACATTGCAAGCTAAAATGATTTGAAGAAAACCTTCTAGTAAGTCTGTAAATTCACACATAAATGTCAATAACGGTTTAAGGTTTATTAGTAAACATTTTCTTTTGCACAAAGAGGAAATGTGAAGCCCTGGGTTGGACCATCTAAAGTCAGCCAAAGCCTCAAGCATGAAGAGTCATGAGCTGACTAATTAAGCAAAAACAAGATTGACTCATATCCTCTTTTAGCCTTAGGACACTTCAGACATCACTTCAGAATTAACCAAATTCTCACTGCAATAAGTCATTTATGCTGCTTATAGTCAACTCTATTTAAAACACGTCACTCATGTTTTCTGACTGAAAGCAGAGAGTCTAGTATTCTGCTTCACTGAAGATTGGCATGTTAAAGGCAACAGATGGATATTGTTGGGTTTCCTTCCCAACTGTTGGCAAGTCATCTGTGCCGGTTACCCTGTTCAGCCATCCTCACCATGGAAACGAGTGGGAGTGGACGCAGTGGGCACAGTGTCAAAGTGACACAGCTGAAGTGAAATCTGAAAACGGCCTCATTGCTGCCGAACAAAAGAAATTATAAAATTGCAAAATAATTGTGCTATTGACTATATTGTGCTATAAGTTGTCAGTGTCCTCTTTGCTCCGGGATGTATTTTTCACTGCGTGAGAACATGTCGTGGCCTAGTGGTGAGGGAGTTGGGCTTGAAATCAGCAGGTTGCTGGTTCGATTCCCACGCCGGCAGGAATTGAAAGTGGGGATTGTGAATGAACAGCTCTCTCTCCACCTTCAATACCACGACTAAAGTGTCCTTGAGCGAGACACCTAACCCCTAATCGCTCCCCCTGTAAGTCGCTTTGGATAAAAGCGTCTGCTAAATGATGAAAAATGAAAAATGTTGCGTGTCTTGAGGGCATGGCTTGTCGGACAAAGCAACAGTATCTAAAGGGGACGGGTCTTTGCGAAGGGTCAATTAAGTTCTAATTTGTCAATTTGCAATTTTCTGCAGGTCTGATCTTTACCAAACACCCTCATGTCGTTCCAATCTTCGGAACGCAAATATTGAGAGCTTTCTGTCCCTCTCTTGACAGCCTATGCAATTCAAACTTTTACTGAAATTGCGAGAACCAATGAGGTGCAAGTTTGAGCTTCCGCAAGAGGTTTGTTCTCACAAATCATTCAGGTAAAATCTTAAATTCAATCTGTTAATCATAAAAAAGCGATCGAGTCTCTTCAGAAAATTTGAACTAAACCACTCAATCTCTCTATGAAGTTTTTGAAGCGTCAAATTTGTCAATGTAGAGACAAAAAGCTCTCTGATTTCATCAAAAAGACCTTCATTTTTGTTCCGAAGATGAACGAAAGTCTTACAGGTTTGGAACGACATGATGGTGAGTAATTAATGACAGAATTTTCATTTTTGGGTGAACTAACCCTTTAAATGTATTCACTGGGATTCGGTTGGACTGTGGAAATTAGTCTATAATAAAATAGGTTAATATTTTTCTTGACCAACCAGAGGAAAGTCATTTAAGATGGGGAGGAAATTGCTACATTTTAATGAAATCTAACAAAAACTGATTTTATTTTCTTTAGAAAACACACATGCCAGAGATATTAGATGTTATATATTGTACTATGGGTTTAATAGGGTCAAATTTGATTTCAAATTGTCCAGAGTTTAATTTTGGACATTGTGTTTTTGTTTTATGCATCCATCTACATGTTAATAATAATTCCGTCTATGAAAGAAAAAACTAGTGTGTGTAGTTGAGGTAGCGGAGATTATAATAGGAATACAGGAGCACGTGGACGCAGTGTTATTTTATTCACCATCATTGATATACGGTTATAGTTATTCATATTTGGAAATATTTTTTATTTTTATATATTGTTTTTATTTTAATTTTAGTTCAAGTTGAAGTAATTGTTGTGCATTTTATAGCTTTAGTTATTTTAGTACATCAAGGTAAACTAAATGAAAATAAGAAATGTTGCCTTAGCATCTAGCTGAAATACAGTACATTCAGTTCAAATATTTTCAGTTAACCTTTATTTCATTACTAGTGACAGAGTTAATATGTACCAATATTAATTCTCTGTGTGTGTGTATGTATATATATACACATACACACACTAAAACCACTTTTATTTATCAATTTATTTATCAAGTCTGCAATTTTATTTGTTAATTTATTTCTATTTTAATTCAGAATACTGCAACGTTACTGTGCGCATGTTTAAGATGTGAACCAATCAGAGCTCGCTCGGCACACCGCACAAATGAGAACAAAGCAAAGCGGGAGAACAGAACAGGCAAACGGGAGGAAAGAAGAAAAAATATGGATGCAGTTCAGAATAAAACATCAGTCGTTTGAGAGAGTTTTGGATTCAAACACTGAACCAAAGACACCAGCTGCCAACTCGCACTCATTTCACACAATTCCCGAAATGGATGAGAAATGTAAGGCGGGCGTTGAATACGAGTTTAAGCAAGTGAAATAATCGTAATATATTTTATGTTGTGTGTTTTTAAGACACTATTTTTTTTTTTACAGTTTTGATTATCAAGCAGTTAATCTACTGTACAGTGTTAAATGTGTGCACTGAAATACAGTTTTGAAGTTGACTCATTATGGCTGGAATTTCAGGTTAGTTAACCTTCATTTATTTGATGTTGTCTGTTTTAAAGACAGTTAATTACAGTTTTGTTTATGAAGCTGTAAATACAGTTCCTTCATTGTGAAACATTTTGTTATGTACTTCTTGTGCACTGAACACATTCAGAATGAAGCATGTTTGAAAAAGCAAAAACAATTACCAAAATTGCAAAATAAATCGCAATTGCAATATTCATTTAAAAAAAAAAAATGTGTATATATATATATATATGTATGGTTTTAGTTTTAGTTAACTATAATAACCCTTAGAGAATGCAAAGTTCACACATCCACAAAACAAGAGTGTGTGTGGGGTATTTTCTTTTTCCATTTCATTTCAAGCATTAAAGTATCAGATGTACGTGTCAAATGTTTGCATTTCTATTTAACACTTCACAATTGAAATGTTAGAATCCTGATGTAGCAATCAAGGGAAATCAGACTACTCAGCTCAACATGTGGAGACATGGCATTAAGAAAGACATCACATGCTGCTGCAAGACAGAGTACAGAGATCACCTGAGGTTAAAATCAATTCAAGTCCACAGGGGCATTTACTGTCTACGGTATGTGCTTTTGGGGCTTAACAATACAGTTATGAAATAACACAAAAATATCACTCAACCTTCAACATTCTTTAAGAAACATCTATAAGAAAGCACAAGACAAGCAAACACATAATAAATATTAGGTACATTTTCAGTGGTAAAGGCCAACGTGATGTAAAACAGGAAGTTTCACGAGCCAGTTCGGTGTAAATTAGCACCAACAATAAGCTTCCTTATGCATTTCATAGGCAAATTCTACAGATTAGCATTCTTAAAACAACAGGCATACAGTATTGACATCACACGTCTCAATCTTGCTGGTTTAGATACTAACCAAATGCCCTAAAGAATTGATAAAATTGCTTCAATTCATGCTAAAGTAAATAAATGCTGCTTTACAGTGGAAAGTTACCTTCAGGAAAGAGTGCACTGCTTCAGTTAGAAAGTGCATCGACCATCACTGATTTGTACGCTGCATTCTTGTGAGAATTTTGCAGCACCAATCTTTCAGTAACCTCAGAATACACAAAACACTTTTCCAGAACTAACATTCTTGCTGGGATGAAAAGATTAGCAATAAGTGCTGAATACAATAATGGATGCACTGGGGCTCATTAAATTAAAAATTAGAGTAAAGCGCCTGTCGGGGTGCATCTGTTAGCTTTGAGGACAACTATATAGTGCGCACCTGAAATTACACTTCTAATGGGGTTTTTTTTGTTTTTTGTGTTTTTGAAATAGACCCAAGTCTCTTTTGCTCACCAAGGCTGCAGTTATTTGACCAAAGCATACAAAGCATACCAATATTATTACAATTTAAAAGAACCATTGTAAATAAATATGTTTTAAAATGTAATCGATTCCGATGATGGCAGAGCTGTTTTTTTTTTTTTTTGTGGAAATAAGCTTAATATTTTTGTGGAAACTGTGATCCATTTAGTTTTAAGATTATTTTATGAACAAATAAAAAGTGTAAATCATAATACATCCTTGCTGAATAAAATATTATTAAAATAAAGTATTAAAAAAAGAAAGAATGAAATCTTACTGGCTCCAAACTTGTGTATATGCTTTTATTTAAAAAATCTTATATTTGCAGGGGTAAAAATTACACTGGACTGCAATCAAATCATGGTTTTCAGAGTCATCAGAGTGGATTTTAATTGTTTTCTTTATTTCCTTTCTCAACTACAAACTTATCGTGCATGAAGTGTGGTTTTGTCGAAGCAGTGACAAACTAAAGTAAAAAAGGGACCAGCTTCCAATTTCCTGTTTTTAGTGTAAATGTGTCACTCGATGTGACAAATGTGTGAACACCATAAAGAAAATGTAACTGCAAGACCTTCTTTTCCTTTTCCAAAACGGCCATACATAAAATTCATAAACCCATGTTATTAGCGACATCGGTGGCCATTAAATGAACTGCAGCCAGCAACTTACTGGTCGGGCTTGCACTCTTACACACGTAACATACAAGAGAATGAACCCGAAGCAAATACACGTTCTTCACTTCGAAGTGCCTTTGCAGCGATATACTGTTGACGCACATTGAGGAAAACGTTCCAGGGTTTTTTTTCCATGTGGTGGACTTCAACAGGGTTCAACGAGTTGAAGGTTTCGGACTTTCAGTGCAGCTTCAAAGGAATCTACACAACCCCAGACGAGCAATAAGGGTCTTATCTAGCAAAGAAATTGGCCATTTTCTAAAAAAAAAAAAAAAAAAAAAAAGAAAAGCTATGTTTTACAAACACAAATGCTCGTCGTACACTAGCTCTCTTCTTCTTCGTCATCTTGTAGAATTCCGGGACTGTAGGCACTGCTAAGTGTATTACTGCCCTCCACAGGTCAAAGAATCTTTTGTTACGAATCAGTGGTTCAGAGCACCAAAGCTACGTGATTACGAGTAAAAGAGCCTTCATCATGAGTGTTTCGCAATTTCAATAGTTTACGCGATTATGGCGGTTTGATACACAATCCGAATCAATGATTCAAAAAGAAAGATCCGTAAAGCTTCGAAACAGTGTTTTGAAATCGGCCATCACTAGATATTGTTGAAAAGTCATTATTTTGTTTTATTGGTGAACAAAAAGCTTTCTCGTCGCCTTCTACTATAAAGGTTGAACCACTGTATTCCACCGTTAATATAGTTAATTCATCCTAAGCTTCTTCAATTGTGGCCTCTTAAATACAAGAGTGTCCTCTCTCAAACACACACATGTCAGATACAGAAGTGGATCATGAGTACCTTTATATTCAACATCTGTCCGTTAAACAAACAGACCCACAATGTTTACCCCTCACAGTCCGACATGCAGGCAAAGCAATGCATGCAATGCTCCAAGTTTTGGAAAGAAGTCTTGATCAGGTTACTTGACCAAAAACAAACAGTAAAAACATAACTTTTCTATTTGAATACATTTTAAAATACTCATTTTATTATTCCTGTGATGTCAAAGCTGAATCTTCAGTGTCACATGATCTTTCGCAAATCATTCTAATGAGCTGCTCAATAAACATTTCTCATCATCGTCAGTGAAAACAGTTGTGGGTTTATGGAAACCGTGATTGTGACTCTTTTGATGAACAAAATTCAAAAGAAAAGCATCAAGATTATCTCCTCATCAAACTTACATAAATGATGATCCATCTAAAGTGATCTAAAATCCAATCCCAGTGGACCACATCCTCCTAAACAAACAAACAGGTCACCGTTAAGAACCCATCTCACTCTGGCCATGACTTAAAATACAGGCTACGGCACGGGCACGGGCACGCAACAGAGTGTCAGAAACCACAACATCAGAGTCTTCCTGTACGCTTGACTTCAAGCCTCACCTACATACCATAAAAGGAAAGGGAAAGAGAGGTGATAAGATGTTAATCGAACGGTGTTGAATTGAACTCAGTTGCTGCACATGACTAACTATGACGACAGATATATTTACACAGTATGGTCATAATAAATAAGACTGCATTCATCAGGGTTTGTGATTGATCTCATGGGGAGAGATAAGCTAGCACAATCCAGCTCTCTATGCCATACCAAGGCTCGAAAATGTCATATTAATATAACTTTTTGAAGCAAGAGAAGGAAATTGTATAAATTGCATGATATTTCTGCAGAACCTGACATTGCTATTGCAAATGCTATTTTGATTTGCATAATAATAAATGCATACAGTTTTAATTAGGCAAATGAATACACGCTGTAATCAAACACACAGGTTGTTTCTGACATCTTAATCGGTTTTGAAACGGAAAATGTTTTGCAAGTGCTTTCATTAAACTGCACATGAATAAATGACACCCAAGTTACAGTGGCCATTTAGTGCACTTGAAATTTGCAAAAGCATCATGCCCATACATTTGACTAATGCATTTCCATGACTGGTCAATGATTTTACAAATCATTTTATAGATATTTCTAGTCAATGAAATACTGTAGACCTGAGCATGACTAGAGCATGTGTTTTCACTATAGACATTTCCATACGTTTTGAAAGTACAAATAAAATCCCATGACTTTTCCTAACCTTTAACTCACAATTTAAAAATATCCTGATATTTCAAGGTTTTCCATGAAAATGGAAAAAGAACGGCAATATCCATTACAGCTTCTGAAAATGTTGGTCCTACCGATGTTTAGCAGAAGTTGCACTGCATTGCACTGTATGACACAAAGCTGCTCTACTCTTTTTACACTCATTTAAACACTGTCATGCACTCATGTTCCATTTGTTCCTGCTTCTACGCTTTCAAACAACGGATGGCCGCTGAAAGCACACCGCTCAGTCACATGCTGTACAGCACCAATGCATTCAGAGTTATGAATATACGCAATAAAGCGTCGTACATGCAGCATAAAGACATAAGAGAGGAACGAAAACGCACCTTTGAATGTAAAGCGATGGAAAAGACGTATGGAGTCCAGGTAGCACGCTATAAGCTCCAGGGAGAAGGCTTTAGATCGCTCTCTCTCTCCTTCTCTATATGCGAGTCTCTCTCGCTCTCGCTCTCGCTCTCTCAGCTGTATTACCGACTGTTATTTCCGGGTTAATGAAACGTCATTGTACTTCTAGCATTTAGTCTAAGCAAACGCCTAAATCAAGCGCCACACACTATCGTATGATATAAAAACCAAGCGCACGACTTAAAATACTATATAGCCCCGTGTGCATTAGACACGGGATGATTTGTTTTAATAGAACTAAAGTTATTGTAGACTAGTTGTGTTCAACGCGCCCCCTGCCGGTCAACTTGTGTCGCACGAGCGACTCACCTGATGGATGAACTCATTCCTGTTATGTAAACCTGTGCAAATGCAACCAGTTATTTAGTCGCAAAATGTCATATTCACGTTACAAGAACCATACTTGAAACTTTAGTAATTTTTTGCTACACGTATATTCCACTAACCGGACTAGGTTTCAAGAAGGCTGAGAGAACACATTTAAAATTTTACACAGGAATCAAAGTTGCTCATTTAAAATATAGCCTACCTATTTTTTTCCATACCGTTTATTAGCCTAAATTCCCAGCCTTCGTGTCTTTCTACACATTTTCATTAAAAAAACAAACAAACAAACAAAAAAACATTACAGTCAATAAGAGAAAAACAGCAGCAACTCGCCACTTTTCAAAACGATCGTTGATGTTGATGATCTCCCGTTGATCACACTTTTTTTTATCATGAAGTTTATGTTAATGAGACTACATTAAATATTAATAGCTATAGAGAAATGAGTTCTTGGTAATACAGGCGCCACTGCAGTAGAGAAAAAAATGGGCATAAATGATGTACAAAGTTTGTAAAGGCTATTGTTACAAGACAATAACTATTTATTTCTAAATTGCAGTATGTGTCTTATGTTGGGAGGATATTATGGATATGGATAGTCCAGTGTTATTTTTATAATAGAGTGGCTACAGGCTATTCTATTTAATTGCGGGCGTGGTCTTTATTTCAGCGGTTATTGATCACACCAGGACTCAATCACCATCATCGATACTTAACCGTTCCCTTTAGTTCTTACACACTGTGGTTTGAAATCACACAAGGAGCAAGACGTACAGTTGAAGTTCTGTAGTTGGCGTCTAAAACTTGAACTACGATATGGCCAAAGAAAGGATCCATGTTAACTTGGTCATCATTGGCCATGTAGACAGTGGTAAATCTACAACTACTGGACATCTTGTCTACAAATGTGGAGGAATTGACCATAGAACTATTGAGAAGTATGAGAAGGCTGCAACCCAGGTTAGTATTAACTTGAAGAACTTGATTGTTTAGTTGTTAGGAACTCATTTCTCATATTTTTTTTTTTTGTTTTTTTTTTCCCTTGGCAGATGGGAAAGAGCTCCTTCAAGTATGCCTGGGTGCTTGATAAGCTGAAAGCAGAAAGGGAGCGTGGCATTACAATTGACATTTCCCTGCTGAAATTCAATACTCAAAAATACACATTTACCATAATTGATGCACCTGGCCATCGTGACTTCATCAAGAACATGATCACAGGAACCTCACAGGTGTTTATGAAATTCAGATGTTGGGTGTTTATCTGGGGTTCCTGTCTGGTTTTACCTATACAACAAAATTGAATGAAGTGACATTCTTTCTTTTAGGCTGATGCTGCTCTACTGATCGTCTCTGCTGCAAAGGGTGAATTTGAGGCTGGGATTTCTCGCAATGGTCAGACAAGAGAGCATGCTTTGCTGGCTTACACCCTTGGGGTCAAACAGCTCATGGTCTGCGTTAACAAAATGGACCTGACCGAGCCACCGTTCAGCCAGAAACGTTATGATGAGGTGGTGAAGAACGTTGCTGTGTTCATCAAGAAGATTGGCTTTGAGATTGGTGCTGTACCTTTCATACCTGTTTCTGGATGGAGCGGTGAGAACATGATCGCCCCGTCTCAGAAGGTGATAAAACTCTCAACACCCCATATAGAAAAGGGGAGCTTAAATCCAGAGTTTAGCTCCAACACACTTCTCTGTAATTTCCACATGCTCTTCATTAGCTGGTTCAGGTGTGTTTGATCAGGGTTGGTGCTGAACTTGAGACTGGGAGATCTTTGGGAGCAGGACTGGGCACCCCTGATAGAGCTGCAGCTCTTGATTGCTTGTGTTCCGTTTCAGATGCTGTGGTTCAAAGGCTGGAAGCTCAAGCGGAAAGAAGGCCATTCAAATGGTCGAACCCTGTTGGAGGTGCTCGATTCCCTACTTCCTCCAGTGCGTAACGCAAGCAAGCCACTGCGCCTTCCCCTGCAAGATGTCTACAAGATAGGTGGTGGGTAGAACTGCCAAGTGGGCAAGGTTTATTTGAAATGGTTTTGGTTGGCACTCTTAAAGTCTGCTTGATTGCCCCTTGATTGCCCCCCCCCCCTCCCCCCCCTCCCCCCCCTCAGGTGTTGGCACAGTCCCCGTGGGTAAGATTGAGACTGGTGTCTTGAAGCCTGGAATGGTTTTGACCTTCTCACCAGCAAAATTGACTGCAGAGGTCAAGTCCATTGAGATGCATCACCAGGGGCTTCAGACTGCCCTCCCTGGCCACAACGTGGGCTTCAACATAAAAAATGTGTCTGTAAAAAATCTTCGGAGAGGTGACGTAGCAGGGAATTCGCAGCAGGACCCGCCATCAGATGTCAGCAGTTTTATTGCTCAGGTAGCCATGCTCGTTTTTTTTACCTCTGGATTGAACTCTGGTGGACAAACCTCTGGCTGATTTTGCTTGCATTTCTACAGATCATAATGCTGAACCACCCGGGCAAAATCAAGGTTGGTTACTCCCCTGTACTCGACTGCCACACGACCCATGTTTCCTGCCGTTTTGCTGAGCTGAGGGAGAAGCTAGATCGGCGTACGGGAAGGAAACTGGAGGACTGTCCCCAGTACCTGATGTCAGGAGATGGTGCCACAGTCAAACTCGTCCCAAACAAACCCCTATGTGTGGAGAGCTTCTTTCATTATCCACCTCTGGGTAAGAGACTGAATTTAACAGAATTTAAATTACTGCTGAAGAGAAAGCCATGTTTTAAATTCACTTTCTGTCAGGTCGATTTGCTGTAAGGGATTTAAAACAGACTGTTGCGGTTGGGGTCATCAAATCTGTGGAGAAGGTGGACCAAGCCAAAAAGACGTCTCAAAAAGCTCCTGTATCAAAATGAGTATCATTTTGTCCCTTTTTTTATAATTAATTTACCAGCAGTCTGGTATGTGAGCCAAAAGGTTCTCTTTAGGTTGAGTTTTTGTATAGTTTTATGGAGCCGTACTTTGTTGCTTCAAAGTGAAGTCTCCTTTTAAATGTTGCTCGTGAATTTGTTTGACCTGACTGTGTGGCCCAAATATGAGGTTTGATATAGCTGTAGCTGCATTCATTTTTTGTTGTTGTTGCTGGACTGCAAATAAATTTGAGTTTTCACTTCAGTTGGCCATTCCTTTAATCTTTGCATTTGTAGAAGTTGTTACAATCTAAATTGGTATTAACTTTGCCATAATTGTTAAACTTGAAACTTGGGTTGCTTCTAAATATCCCCTAGTTTCCTTGCTCCTCCTGGAAACCCCTCAAGCTTGGCCATCTTGTAGGATGTCTCAATTCTCTAATGGCACTGAGGAAGGTTCCGGAGGTGCTATAAGTGGGGCTGGGTTATTTAATTAAAAAAAAGTATCCAACATGCGGGCAGATCCCTTGAGCACGGCTGCTGACTCTTTCAACTGACGCTTGAACGTTCCAATATAAATCTTTCAATTCCTCCATCCTCATGTTCTTTCCTTGAATCCTATGGGATGGAGGTGCACAACTAAATGAAGCACCTCTGGAGTCTTGTTTAGCATGAAGCCATTTTATTGATAATGGAATGGTGAGGAACATGTTCAGACAGTGGACACCGTCCTTAAAATCTGCAGTCAAAAAGAAACCTCAGACCTTTCCCTACACCTCCACACAGAACCCTAGGTAAATGCAGCGAAAGGGGTGACTGTTTCGAAGAGTAAAATTACTCTTGTTGCAAATGTGCTAACTGAAACTTCATACCATGCTCATTTAAATTGAGGGATGGATCTACCACATGGAGTCTTTGCCATAATGCTGACGTGAGAACCATGATTGTTGCCTCAAAGTAAATGGTCCTGCAAGATTGTCCAAATCTCATGAGAAACTATGGTTGTCCTAGTCCCTGACTGAGAATTGGAGCAGACAATGAAACCATTCTCGAGCTATCACAAGTGTCACTGGCAGCATGGATGAAAATGGCATAGATCCCCATTACAATACAGTACATCCATGTCTATCACTTGAAAATATAACATCTATAAACAGAGTAAACGACTTCCCTATTTTCAAAAGTACTTCAAGTATCCAAGATCTCTCAAAACGATATTAAAGATGAAGGGTGACCTTTTGTTTATGGAATACCACTGTATCACAGAGTGCTGTCCTTCAGTAAGACTGTAGTAAATGTACTTGTGTGGATAAAACACTTGTATGGGATCACAGAGGAACAACCTGTTGACACAGGTAGTGGTGTATGCATTGCACAGGTTAATTATTTTACACTAGGTAGCAAGAACGAAGAACAGCAAACACAAATTAACATTTCACTCTCTGACATGCTTTAGTGGTGTGTTAGGAAATGTGAAGGTAAAAACACGTAACTGAAAACCAATGTAAAGTCCAGTTGTTCCATCAGGAAGAGAAGTCGACTTCTATCAGTCCCTGCTATAGATGATAGCAATGATGGACAAGTTAATAAAACTTATTTGAACAAAACTGGCCCCAGCCGTAACTTAATGGCAGGTAAAGTACAAGTTCACAAATTTACTTTTCAGACCAACACAAGTTTCTACATTTACAGAAAAATCACACACTCATCCTTG
Organism: Opsariichthys bidens; assembly: GCA_037194245.1. NCBI lineage: Eukaryota > Metazoa > Chordata > Actinopteri > Cypriniformes > Xenocyprididae > Opsariichthys > Opsariichthys bidens. The sequence goes on along the minus strand of CM074301.1, from coordinate 1,111,586 downwards.
TGTGAAACACACACACACACACACACACACATTTATGTACAATCTTCTATACAGAGATACAGTATCAGTAATAGTGGAGGGAAAGTGCTGGTCTTTTAAGTGGGTGCAGTCTAGTCGTTGTGCGGTAGGCTTTATAAAATGGTACGGATAACAGCGGTACAGTTAGACATTTTATTTACACACTGTCTCTGACGATGGTACGGTGATGTGTTTTTCATTGTGGATTTATCTTCCTGAAACTTGCATTGTTGATTCAGCAGCTGTCAAGTGTGTCCCATAGCCAGAGTTATTGCGCTGGGTGGGAGGTGGAGAACCTACATTTGTGTGTCAATCAGACAAGATATGAACAAAAGACATGGGGAATACGCCTTTCCTCTCTGGCTGCCCCTCGATGTGCCCAATCTGAGGACAAAGAAAAAGAAAGGTTACAATCAGAAGGTGGCTCTAAATCAAGTAAGAAATACTGTTGATTTACTGAAAATGAATGCTCACCAGAGGTGGTAAATATTACCGATTAATTTTCAATAATTCAACGGCCAGAACAACTGCTTGTGCCATGGTTAGAACATGTACATGTCCATTTAAAGAGTTTGTCAAGCAATTCAGGTTTTCATCCTGTTTTTACTTGGTTCTTTTCCAGGTAGCCTGTGTGTTCATGTTCTGTAGGTTATGCGTTTATTTTTGGTACAATAAACAGCCTAAAGTAGTTTTTTTAAAGACGATACACCTCAGTAGTGTGTACCTAGTTATTTAGGGAAAGTATTCAACACATCCTATAGTGAATATATTGGAAATGAATTATTCAGAATTCACAAAAATGGCATTTTCTCAATTTAACTGTTCAGAATTTGCAAATATCATTTTAAATCAACCCAGTAAATAGTGAATTGAATCGTTTTGATCCTTGTCGACGCAAAAATTCCAAAATAAGATCAGAAGAAATGTGGTAATGCGGTCAAGAAACCTTGTACTATTGTATAGGTGTGAATAAATGTTTTATTTCAGAAAACATGAAGTCAAACAATTAGAATCAAGAATTTGTTGCTTCAAGTTTCATGCTTTGTTGCATATACTTGAAAATTTGGAGCAGTTACACTTACCCACCACTCTTGATCTTCTTCCCCAGTTACTATGATGACCTCACCCTCAACGAAAGTGAGCTCATCATCATTATCCGCCTGACAATCATAGATGGTCTTCACCCTTCTCATTTTACTCTTGATCTGAAAAAAATTGTAAAACAGACAGTAAGAATTTGTTAAAAGCACTTTGTTACTAACTCCCATGTACTTATCTGAAGCTTCTGAGGGTGTTAACACGACAACGATCAGGGTTGGGGAGTAACGAAATACAACTAACTTAGTTACGTATTTAAAATACAAAATTTGAATAACTGTATTTCATTACGGTTACATTTTAAATGGGTGGTAATCAGATTACAGTTCCATCTGAAAAGTGTTTTAGATTACCAAAGTGATTACTTTGAATTTTAATGTCATTTAAACAACGATTGGTGATTCTCTGACTCTGACCGTCTGGAAAAAGACGAGTTCAGTTTCATGTTTTCCTGTTTTCATGATAGTTGAGAGTCATTTTATAATTCACTCGTCACTGCAACTTTTTCTCACAATTAGTTTTTCCCCTCACAATTGTGAGTTTGCATTTCACAATTCTGACTTCTTTTTCTCAGAATTGCGAGATTTGAACTCACAATTGCAAGTTAAAAAGTCAGAATTGGGAGATATAAACTTGCATTACTGACTTTTCTTGCAACTGTGAATTTAGTATGTGAGTTTATATCTCATAATTCTGACTTTTCTCAATATTGCGAGTTTATATCTCATAATTCTGACTTTTCTCAATATTGCGAGTTTATATCTCATAATTCTGACTTTTCTCAATATTGCGAGTTTATATCTCATAATTCTGACTTTTCTCAATATTGTGAGTTTATATCTCATAATTCTGACTTTTCTCAATATTGTCAGTTTATATCTCATAATTCTGACTTTTCACAATATTGTCAGTTTATATATCATAATTCTGACTTTTCTCAATATTGCGAGTTTATATCTCATAATCCTGACTTTTCTCAATATTGTGAGTTTATATCTCATAATTCTGACTTTTCTCAATATTGTCAGTTTATATCTCATAATCCTGACTTTTCTCAATATTGTGAGTTTATATCTCATAATTCCTACTTTTCTCAATATTGTGAGTTTATATCTCATAATTCTGACTTTTCTCAATATTGTCAGTTTATATCTCATAATCCTGACTTTTCTCAATATTGCGAGTTTATATCTCATAATTCTGACTTTTCTCAATATTGTGAGTTTATATCTCATAATCCTGACTTTTCTCAATATTGTCAGTTTATATCTCATAATTCTGACTTTTCTCAATATTGTCAGTTTATATCTCATAATTCTGACTTTTCTCAATATTGCGAGTTTATATCTCATAATTCTGACTTTTCTCAATATTGTCAGTTTATATCTCATAATTCTGACTTTTCTCAATATTGTGAGTTTATATCTCATAATTCTGACTTTTCTCAATATTGTCAGTTTATATCTCATAATTCTGACTTTTCACAATATTGTCAGTTTATATCTCATAATTCTGACTTTTCTCAATATTGTGAGTTTATATCTCATAATCCTGACTTTTCTCAATATTGTGAGTTTATATCTCATAATTCTGACTTTTCTCAATATTGTGAGTTTATATCTCATAATTCTGACTTTTCTCAATATTGTGAGTTTATATCTCATAATTCTGACTTTTCTCAATATTGTGAGTTTATATCTCATAATTCCTACTTTTCTAAATATTGTGAGTTTATATCTCATAATTCTGACTTTTCTCAATATTGTCAGTTTATATCTCATAATTCTGACTTTTCTCAATATTGCGAGTTTATATCTCATAATTCCTACTTTTCTCAATATTGTGAGTTTATATCTCATAATTCTGACTTTTCTCAATATTGTGAGTTTATATCTCATAATCCTGACTTTTCTCAATATTGTGAGTTTATATCTCATAATTCTGACTTTTCTCAATATTGTGAGTTTATATCTCATAATTCCTACTTTTCTCAATATTGCGAGTTTATATCTCATAATTCTGACTTTTCTCAATATTGTGAGTTTATATCTCATAATTCCTACTTTTCTAAATATTGTGAGTTTATATCTCATAATTCTGACTTTTCTCAATATTGTCAGTTTATATCTCATAATTCTGACTTTTCTCAATATTGCGAGTTTATATCTCATAATTCTGACTTTTCTCAATATTGCGAGTTTATATCTCATAATTCTGACTTTTCTCAATATTGCGAGTTTATATCTCATAATTCTGACTTTTCTCAATATTGTGAGTTTATATCTCATAATTCTGACTTTTCTCAATATTGTCAGTTTATATCTCATAATTCTGACTTTTCTCAATATTGTGAGTTTATATCTCATAATTCTGACTTTTCTCAATATTGTGAGTTTATATCTCATAATTCTGACTTTTCTCAATATTGTGAGTTTATATCTCATAATTCCTACTTTTCTAAATATTGTGAGTTTATATCTCATAATTCTGACTTTTCTCAATATTGTCAGTTTATATCTCATAATTCTGACTTTTCTCAATATTGCGAGTTTATATCTCATAATTCCTACTTTTCTCAATATTGTGAGTTTATATCTCATAATTCTGACTTTTCTCAATATTGTGAGTTTATATCTCATAATTCCTACTTTTCTAAATATTGTGAGTTTATATCTCATAATTCTGACTTTTCTCAATATTGTCAGTTTATATCTCATAATTCTGACTTTTCTCAATATTGCGAGTTTATATCTCATAATTCCTACTTTTCTCAATATTGTGAGTTTATATCTCATAATTCTGACTTTTCTCAATATTGTGAGTTTATATCTCATAATCCTGACTTTTCTCAATATTGTGAGTTTATATCTCATAATTCTGACTTTTCTCAATATTGTGAGTTTATATCTCATAATTCCTACTTTTCTAAATATTGTGAGTTTATATCTCATAATTCTGACTTTTCTCAATATTGTCAGTTTATATCTCATAATTCTGACTTTTCTCAATATTGCGAGTTTATATCTCATAATTCCTACTTTTCTCAATATTGCGAGTTTATATCTAATAATTCTGACTTTTCTCAATATTGCGAGTTTATATCTCATAATTCTGACTTTTCTCAATATTGCGAGTTTATATCTCATAATTCTGACTTTTCTCAATATTGTGAGTTTATATCTCATAATTCTGACTTTTCTCAATATTGTCAGTTTATATCTCATAATTCTGACTTTTCTCAATATTGCGAGTTTATATCTCATAATTCCTACTTTTCTCAATATTGTGAGTTTATATCTCATAATTCTGACTTTTCTCAATATTGTGAGTTTATATCTCATAATCCTGACTTTTCTCAATATTGTGAGTTTATATCTCATAATTCTGACTTTTCTCAATATTGTGAGTTTATATCTCATAATTCCTACTTTTCTAAATATTGTGAGTTTATATCTCATAATTCTGACTTTTCTCAATATTGTCAGTTTATATCTCATAATTCTGACTTTTCTCAATATTGCGAGTTTATATCTCATAATTCCTACTTTTCTCAATATTGCGAGTTTATATCTAATAATTCTGACTTTTCTCAATATTGCGAGTTTATATCTCATAATTCTGACTTTTCTCAATATTGCGAGTTTATATCTCATAATTCTGACTTTTCTCAATATTGCGAGTTTATATCTCATAATTCCTACTTTTCTCAATATTGTGAGTTTATATCTCATAATTCTGACTTTTCTCAATATTGTGAGTTTATATCTCATAATTCCTACTTTTCTAAATATTGTGAGTTTATATCTCATAATTCTGACTTTTCTCAATATTGTCAGTTTATATCTCATAATTCTGACTTTTCTCAATATTGCGAGTTTATATCTCATAATTCCTACTTTTCTCAATATTGTGAGTTTATATCTCATAATTCTGACTTTTCTCAATATTGTGAGTTTATATCTCATAATCCTGACTTTTCTCAATATTGTGAGTTTATATCTCATAATTCTGACTTTTCTCAATATTGTGAGTTTATATCTCATAATTCCTACTTTTCTAAATATTGTGAGTTTATATCTCATAATTCTGACTTTTCTCAATATTGTCAGTTTATATCTCATAATTCTGACTTTTCTCAATATTGCGAGTTTATATCTCATAATTCCTACTTTTCTCAATATTGCGAGTTTATATCTAATAATTCTGACTTTTCTCAATATTGCGAGTTTATATCTCATAATTCTGACTTTTCTCAATATTGTGAGTTTATATCTCATAATTCTGACTTTATAACTCACAATTGCAACATTATATCACTCAATTCTGAGGTAAAAAGTCCAAATTGTGAGATAAAAACGCGCAATGACCTTTTTTGTGTTTGTTCCACACTTATTAGTATTCTAAAGTATTTAGATTAAGTTACTAAACTTGAGTAATGTAACGAAAATTGTAAGTGACAAATTACTTTTCAAAGCATCTATTTTGTAATCTGTAGTGAAATACATTTTAAAAGTAACCCACCCAGCCCTGACAACGATGTAATAAAAATGGAAACATTTTTGTCAAAATAGTCCCCATTCACAAGGATCCACTAAAAATAACTAAAAACGTTGTTTTGCTTGCCAGTCTGGCAAGTAGTTCGCAATCTCTCTCTGTAAATAAATACTATAAGCCTATAGACTGAACATGTAATACACATGCACGTGATGTCACGGTTTTCACATATTCGAGTTTTTGTTTACATGGGTATCGTTTTCAAACACTTGTACTTTGAAACCTGTTTTAGAAACTTTGCATTTTCAGGTGTGTAAATGCTGGTGTGTAAATGAAAGGCCAAAATGCATAAAAAGTTTTCCATTTTTAGTTGAAATCGGAGTCGTGTAAACGGCCATTGAGACTAAATCCTCACCGGATTTATTTTCCGAGGCAACGGTACAGGTGTCTCCTGTGCAGATGTTGGACTTCCATTGGTGTCTTCACTAGACTGGACAGGCTGGGGTGACAGTTCACCTTGCTGGATGATTGTTGGAGTATCTGGTGGTTGGGGCTTGGGAGCCACATCTCCAGGAGGTTTGTGGAGGACCTCAGTGGTTATAGGTTTGGGTGGGGAGATGTCGGTTAGTTGGGGCTTGGGTGGGAGATCTTTCAGCTGAGGTTTAGGTGGTAGGTCACCCAGCTGGGGTTTAGGGGGAAGGTCAGACAGCTGAGGCTTTGGAGGTAGTTCTCCTGGTTTAGGGGGTAATTCTGAAGGCTGTGGTTTAGGAGGTATATCTCCGGGTTGAGGTCTGTCGGCCAACTGAATTTTCTGTAAGGTGTCTGAACTCTGCAGAACTTTCTGGAAGAGCACAGGTTCAGGAGGCTGGTGGGTCTTGTCCATAGATGGGTGATGGATGGTGTCTATCTTGCGCAGGGCAACTATTGAAAAACAAGACGTCAGCAGATTAGTTATTTGTTTTCGGTCTTAATATTGTGGATGTGTCTGATATAGTTTAAGACTATTTTGGAAGACAAATTCTCCAAATATTTCCCTCACTATATGTTGGGTCAGGTTTAAAGTATCAGCAGAGGACACTAGAAAAGAGGTACTGTTTTTTGTACTGCTGTGAGACTATTTATTGGGAAAAGTGATATAAATTAATTTACAACTAAATTCTACATAATAAATTATATATACATGCATATATATATATAAACATACATACATACAGCTTAATACAAACTATATAACTATAATAACTATACAGTGGTGATGATTATGATTGAAGTGACTGACTACATGAATAACCTCAACATTCACATGTTATACCATTGCAATATTCACAAGCAGAAAGTACCTACCCTTCTGAGGTAGTTTGGGAAGGACCCGTGGACCAAGCGTGGGCTTTGTGGTGTTGAGACTAGAAATATGGAAGATACGTCAAGCTCAAAGAAATGTCCCCCAACAGGTTTGCACGCTTCATAAAAATCATGTATAAAAGAGAACTGTTTTGCATTCCCAAATACACAACGACAAAACTACATGGACATATTCAAATGAAATAAGAAAGGCCATGTATAAATTTGCAGTCTAAATTTTGATGACCTTTCAAATGCAAATATAGTTCTAAACCTAGCTAAAGCTCGTTCTGCAAAACTTATGCTAGATTTGGCCTTTCTTGTGTGAATTTCATTTTTAATCAGTTTTGTTCGGATTGCTTTATTAGCTATGTTAGAGAAGTTTGTTCACCTTTGTTGTTGTGGGATGCCCTCAAATCTGTTAGTTACAGGGGACATCTTGTTGGCAGGAGGTGGCGTTGAATCACTTCCTGCAATGAGTTTGAGATTAAACATATTTTTATAGTGACAATAGCAGAAAAAAAATGTAATGGGACTTTCACACAGTAAAACTAGATATACACTGCCATTCATATGTTTGTGGTCGGTAAGATTTTTTCCATGTTTCTGAAAGAACTCTAATATAATCGCAAAGGCTGCATTTATTTGATCAAAGAAATATAGTAAAAACAGTAATATTGTGAAAATATTATTACAAAGCTGAGGTTTCAACATCTTTACTTAAAAACAGATTCGTTAATGAATAGAAAATTCATAAGAACAGTTTATTTGAAATAGAAACCTTTTGTAACATTATAAATGACTTTACTGTCAATTTTGATCAATTAATTGCATCCCTTCTATACACAAACATTTTCCACATAGAAGAGTGTGTACACATGTACGTTTCCAGGATTTTTTTCAGCAAATGTCACCTTTGTATAAACTTAGTATTATAAAGCAAACGTTTTTGTTTTTTTATCCAGCAGAGGCACCAAAGCGTCAGGCCATGCACAATAATGGTCTTATAGAGGCTTTTGAGGACATCTCAAATTATGTGAATCAAATGGCAGTTATTTAATATGGGTTATTTTAGATACAGATCATGTGAAGGGATATACAATGCAATGCAGTGCATTTTACTATGTCTTTCACCCATTAATATCTTCCAGACCATTATATTGCCATGCCTTTCTCTTTGTCTTTACTCTAAATGTTAAGCAACATGCAAAATCACTAAGGCAGGGTTCAATGCAGAGGTCAAAAGATTATGAATGAGGTCACTAGGCTGAGCCTTTCATTGGCAACATTGTCCGCTCAATATCTAAAATGTTCAAAAGTTTAACAAGTAACGCCACCACAGAATGAATGGGATTCAAATGATCTGGTAATATACTGCATAGACCAAACCAAAAATAAACACATTAAGCATGGCGATGTTAAAAACAAGAACTAAGGATTGATCTAAAATTAATCAAAAGATCATTATTTCTTGTTCTTGTTTCGGTGTTCCACTTTATTTTGATAATCCACTTTAGACATTCTACTAAATGTCAAGTACTATTCATTAGAGTACAGTTTAAGTAATAGACTGTCTGCTTAGTAACATTTTAATTTGATGGTCCCTCAACAGAAATTCTACTGACTAGAAGTAACTTTGCAAGTAAATTAGAGTTGCAATTAACGGTTATTTTTTCTGTCGACTAATCTAACGATTATTTTTATTAAGTTTTTTTTTTTTTTTTTTTTTATTAATCTAGCGATCTTTTTTTACGTAAGAAGTCAGAACTAATTTTGCAGATAATTGAGGTGTAGAAACACTGGGACACGCCATTATGTAATAATACGATTTGATTTTGATTCAAAATAAGCCACTTATGTATGTGTGGTAGACATTTGAACTTTAAAATGAAGAGCGTCAAAGACTTTCTATACAGTCTTAAAAGGAACTTTGATAGTGTTCAAGCCATTGAACAAACGTCTCCTGAACCGTGTGTTGTCTCTGTAATGCAGCGAGTCTCAGCGAGCGCGGGGCAGGTATCAGGAGCGCGAGCAACTGAAACCTCGCACGTGCGAAAGAGAACGTCCGCGCACAAAATATTCAACTCAGTTCACGCGCGCACGAAATGCCCTTTTGCACGCTCAAAATATGATCTTGTACGCGCAAAAATTTGGCAGAGATCCAATTCCATAGGTAGTATGCCATTTTGGTTCTGCAAAGGGAACAAAGGACCATTTTATTTGACCTCTGTTTAAAGTATTCCCATGCTTTTGATAATCGTGGTCTAGGTTTTTATGATAGAATGGAACTTTCTCCGTTCTCAGGAGCAGAAGCCGCCATTACGCCAGATGAATGTAAACAGTGTGACGCGTCGACGCATTTCACGCACGTCGACGTATTTTCTTAGTCGATGTAATAGATGACGTTGACACATCGTTGCAGCACTAAAGTTCATGTCAACTTATTCTACTAACCGGAACCCTAACCTACGGTGGCTGAGAGAGCTCAATGCGCTGCAAATAAAACAAAAGCAAATAGAGAAAAAAACCCCCCCCCAACAAATTAAGAAAACGTAATCATCAATTTGACAACACATGTGATGCAAATCGTCACAACACATGCAAAAACAGAAACGCGCTGCAAATAGCACAAACCACAACGGAAATGTTTCAAGGGGACCCCAAAAATCGACAAACCCTACTAGGAGCTGCTTATTAGCATTATTATTCACCCGTTCACTCATTCACTAATCCCTAAATAGTGTACGGCATTTGAGTGCACAATGTGTTCACAATCATTATATAATATAAAAAAAAAAAACTGCAAATAAAAATAAACAGACATTAACAAGTGTACATTATTTCATGCATTTATTATTTTTAACAGTGTTTTTCAGTTTCCTAGAAACTCACGCTCGCAGATGACGTGGTCGTCGAGCGCCCTCAGCCGTTACAATGACGTTACATTAGTATGCTACAGCCTGGTTTCTCCCGAGGTTTTTTCCTCCATTTGTTGGAGTTTTGGTTCCTTGCCGCTGTTGCCTTTGGCTTGCTTAAGTTGGGGACACTTTCTTGATATTCAGCAGTGTTTTTGATATGCCTGCATTGGCGCGTTGTATGCGAACTGAGCCGAGCCGGACGATTACGTCACTGTTTTCTGCAGTGCTGATATACATAAATTAACTAGACTAATAACTATTGATATTTGCAACGGAATGAATCAATAATATATAGAATAAGCTGCACAATGACACCATTTTCTTATTAATGTAAAGCCGCTTTGCCACAATTTGCATTGTAAAAAGCGCTATATAAATAAAGATGACTTGACTTGACTTGACTACAGTGATTAAGGAATATTTCATATTTTTTTAGGAATATCTCTTAAAGTTTAATGAGTTAAAAACAAAGCCACATATTAAAACACTTTGCTGTTAGTGAAACATATTGCATTGAGTTAATGCCTACATAATATAATTTAAATAATATTTTTTAGCTTGTGTTGTTGTCAAGCAGGGTACATCACTTTTTGGGGTCCCCTTGAAACATTTCCGTTGTGGTTTGTGCTATTTGCAGCATGTTTCTGGATTTGCAGCACGTTTACGTGTTTGCATGTGTTGCGACAATTTGCAGCACATGTGTTGTCAAACTGATGATCACGTTCTCTTAATTTGTGTTTTCTTATTTGCAGCGCGTTGAGCTCTCTCGGCCACCGTACTAACCTAACAGTTAACTAATACTGTAAGAGTTAGGATGTGGATCTGAGTGAATGAAAACCTGGACAAAAAAAAAATAAATAAAAAAATCAAACCCTAGTTATCCAACAGCTAGGGTTGTTGCTTAAGTGTAGCCCACCTTTACAGAGCGGGATGTGAGACAGCAGGGTAGGGGGGTCGGAAAGTGTGCGTTTGTGTCCAGGGGGAGGGGGTGGGGGCCTCTTCTTTGACAGGGTGGAGCTGTTGGGGGTCTGTGCGGCAGGGGCGAGGGTGGAGGGGGGCAGGTTTGACAAGGGATGGGCTGGAGGGAAAAAAAATCAAATAAAACAACATCATGCAGTGATGTTACGATGAAGAATGGATACTGTCATTTAACATGGGTTCTTTGGAGGATGCGGGAGGAAGGAAGACATGATAGAAAATCAAAAGAGAGAACAATGGTATGGGTGCTATTGAAACTGAAGCAGGCCAGACAAGTGAGGCGCTTTATAGTGGAAGAGGAGAAACTAGAGAAGAGATTTCAGTTGGAGAAGGACATCAAGACACCACAAAAAAGTTGAGTGAGATCTATTCTAAACAATAGATTTTAAACAGTCAGTCAACAGCCAATGAAAAGCTCAGTCAGAGTGGACCAGGAAAAGGATGCATTCTGTGAGAAATAAGCAAATGCATCAAGTTAAGAACTTCAGCAAATTCTGGGCTTTAGTTGTTACTATGGAAATTTCAATCACCCATTTACTCATAATGGACAAACTGTAGCAGAATCAGAAGGCTCCAAGTGAAATTTATCAAGCAAATATGTAATCAGATGAACTGAAGATGATTGGGCCCAGAAATGTGTTCTATTTAAAAGTATAAAGGATGGTGGCCGAGAGAGCTCTCTGAAGAAAACGCAAAACACCGGCAAATTAAATCTTCATGCTTTTGACAACACGTGCTGCAAATTTTCACAACGCAACCAAACACAGAAACACACTGAAAATACTCACACTGCACATCCAAGTGTGAGGGGTCATCTTGAAACATTTCTTTACTATTTGCAGTGCATTTCTGTTTTTGGTTGCATTGGGATATTTGTGTTGTTTTCTTAATTTGCATGTGTCTTCTTCAGTTGCAGCATGTTAAGCTCTCTCGGCCACCGTTATAAAGGCAGTAAGGCATGCACAAATTAAATTTATGTGCAACATGCCGAAGGCAGCGTATGGATTCACCACCAACTATGATATCCCACAAACCTGTGTATGTGGATTGGTAAAAGATTGCATCTTGAAAGAAGTCAATTCATTTAGAAATTTTATTATTATTATTATTATATTTTGACAATCTGTCTAGAGGGTTTAAGCTAAACTCTGCAGGGCTGTGGCCCACCAGGAACTCTTTTGGAGGTACAATTCCATTCAAAAAGTTCGGGGTTGGTACAATTTTTTCAAGTTTTTAAAGGTCTCTTAAGTTAACCAAGATGGCATTTTTCAATTTTCCGCATCATTACTTCAGTCTTTAGTGTCACGTGATCCTTAAGAAATCGTTTTAATATGCCGATTTGCTGTTCAAGAAACATTTCCTTCAATGTTGCAAATAGTTGTGCTGCTTAATATATATTTTTGGAGACCATGATACATTTTTGCAGGATTCTTTGCATTTATTTGAAACAAATCTGCTTCACATTATGAATATTTTTACTGTTACTTTTGATCAATTTTATTCCCATCAAACAAATATTATTGTCCCCAAACTTTTAAATGCTCATGTCATTTCATACATAAACCATTAATTTCACATTACAGCAGCCTTCAGTTTCAGACACAGTTTTATAATGTCATGAGATCAAAGGATAAGGTCATTAAAAAGATTAAATAAGCAGAAAGGGTGTATGCAAATAAAAATTTAGATAGTCACTGATGTATGGTCGAGTGCTAGCCAGAGTAGCATAGTGGGAATGAGAGCCAAGGAAAGCCAGATGAGGAGCTGTAAGAAAGACGAGAAAAAAGAGAGAGCAAAGAAAAGATGGAAAAAGACCATAACATTTTACATAGGTCTGACCATTAATACCATGTCATATTAGAAAGTCAAACCATGAACAAAAGTATCAAATGGAAAAGTAAACAAAGCTGGAGTCTATGCAAATAAACAGAAAGCAGGTTTAACCCCTCCTCCCCACAAACAGATATTACAGTTACAGTTTCGTTGACTTGTCAGTACACTCTAAATAATTAACACATCAAAAACGCACATTTAAATAACCCTCTGGATAACTTGGTGGTGATTGGTCAATCACTGCTTTGAGCAGTCAAGTATTTACAAGTCCTCATTTCAAACACTTGAAGAGACTTTCATGTTTTGCTCTACACATAACACACACACACCGTCATAATTCGTGAATTTTGAAACTCTATAAACTAGTTACCTGTATGGTTATTGACATAAAGCTAAAATAAAATAAAATATAAATATTAGATAAAAAACTTAATGTTAAAATGTTGCCTTGGCAACTATTTTAAACAAGTACTAAAAACACATTTAAGTATTACATTTGAGATATTTACTAAGATCCTTCTATTATCTATTGAATCCCACAATAATATTTGAAATATCAGTAAGCTTAAAGCTGCAGTTCGTAGGGTTTTTTGGTTAATAATATACACATATACATATTTATATATATATATACACACACACACATATAATAAAAATAATATATAATCAACATACTATTAAATAATATCATAGTATATAAATACACTAAAATAACACTACAAGTTGCTATATAAAGACTACAACTAGCCGATGTTTTAACATAAAAAAAAAAAAAACCCCAGAAGTTTCAAAGTTCATATTTAAAGGTATGAATCTGAGCAATTTATAAAACAAAACATGAGAGTCTTCTCAAAAGTCCTTACTCTTAAAAACCCATTAGAAATTCCATAGGGAACACATGGATCGAAGCTGAGAGTTTGATTAATACATTTATAAATATAATTAAATGAACATATACAATCATGGAATTCACAAGAAAAATAGAATTAAAAATATGATTAGTTATAACAAGTGTTATGTTCTGTGGCATCTGATTGGCTGTTGTGTTTCTGGGTTACCTTTGCCTGCATTCCTAGGTGGCAAAGGTGGGGCATCTGCGACAGGAGAGGATGGACAGTCAGTGGAAACGCTGTACATCTGATTGGTGAGTGCAGTGTATGAGAGGCGCTGCTTATCACGCTGACCAACGAAACCGGGCAGAGAGAGCTTGTCATGGGGAGAGTGACAGAAACTCTGCGGACGGGGAGATCGATCCTTCTTAATGGGACTGGGCTGGGAATGAACGACAAGGAGAAAATCATTCAGTCGGTGGGTCACAGAAGTTTGAATATTTTAAGACGGGTTCAAAAAAGGTAATGCGTTACTTTGTCATCCAGATCATCATCGCTCTCGTCAAGCTCTTCCAGCCTGAGATTCCATTCATATTCCACATGGACTTTAGTATTAAATTTTCCCGCAGCGGCTTGTACCAGCTAAAGCGTTCACACACACACAAACATAAGTTAGATCGACAAAAACAACCCCACCTTTACACCCTGGGACTTTCAGCACATGCCTAATACACCCTTACTGATCTTGAAGAACATGTATTCAGGGATCTTTAACAGTTTTCACAGGAAGTTTTGTATCTTCTGACCCAAAAGTGACTCACCGCTTCCTCGCACTGGATGATCTTCATCCGCCTGGACACATCCAGAGCGGTTTCTCCATTCTGATTGGCTAAAACATGAGGCCACATGTTAACCGGATCATACACATCATAATGTGTATCATTCTGAAATGCAAGCTTGAATGTATTTGTTGTCCAAGTAAATATACATGTAAGCAGTGACGCACAGATGAAATTCTAGCCAATATTATGATTCCACTAAAAATAATCATTTTAAGTCAATTTAGATGATGCAAGATGGATATTGCTTTTGAGATTTGCTAAAGATTACACTTGGCAGTGCTTTGAAATTATTTGCTTTTTTTAACATTTCTTTTCAGTAAGCATTAGATGAAAGCAAAGGTAATTTACATGTAAAAATTGGGGAAATTACCACAATTAAATGTCCAATATTGATCTATATCAAAAATAATACATAAAAAACATTATGTACATAAGTAGGCATATTATGAAAGCATAAGTACATTTAACCGAAAACGAAAGAATAAATCTGGTAAAAACAGCGTGTGTGTAACTCACTGATATCAGTAGCTGGTTTGCCTCTCAGCAGTAGTTTGAGGCATTCATGTTTCTCATACAGGCAGCAGTAGTGCAGGGCCGTGTTTCCTCTCTCCGTCTGTTTATCCAGATTCCCACTGGAGATAGACACATGAGGAATCAAATTTTCCTTGATCTTCTGACATATGAGAGTTTATTGTACTATAAAAAAACACTATGTGTTAGGACTCAAAACTTCCTACATAACAACAATCTGCATCAATTTAGGTGCAACACACTGTGAACATATTAACAAAATCATCTGAGCAGAAAGACTTTCTTTATTGCAATTCTTCTTTCCTTGAGGCTGTGACATTAACAACATTTTCACTCTCAATGAGCTGTTTCACACCTTTGCAATCTACATGAATTTGGGTTAGCGGTGACTAAACGGCACACATGGGGAGAGAGCAAATGAATGACCTAGTTCTGTTTACCTAGTGTGACAACAAAGAAAGAGAGAAACAGCGAGAGGCGACACATCTACACCAGTATATCTGTGAGAGAAACTTTACGTATACGTTTCTCTGACCTAGAATCAAGTTCGGCTTAAATTTTCTGTAGTGATTACAGTTAGAATTTGAAATCATGTATTAGGATATTACATTACTGACAACCAGTATTATTATTTTTTCATACTACGGAAGTCAGTGGGGGTCAGCAACTGCTTTTGGTTACCAACATTCTTCTTCTTCTTCTTCAAAAAAAAAAATCTTTCGCGTTCAATAGAACAAAGAACAAAGATTTAGAGGTTTAGAATAATTTGAATAATTAAAAAAAATAAAAATGACAATTCACCTTTGCATCTGTATGGAAATTGCACTAACATGATTTCACTTAATATTAAAACAACCCTGTGAAAATTAGGCAATGGGGAACTAACTCGGACGGGGAGTGGGGAATGGAAAACCTGAAGTGGAGTTGGGACATGGAGCCATGTCGTCCAAATAAATAATATAATCCTAGTTGTCTGTGTTGGATTTATTTCCCTTCTGTTGTCATATTTCTCTTAAACCAACCTTCAGTGCAACCTGAATAGTTTCAAATCGAATTATGACTAGGTTGTGAGCCAAGTATAGTTCCGGCTCAGGCATGACTTGATCTTCTAATGTTGTTATGTAACTTTAATCCACACAGCAGAGAGCAAATTGAGCTTAAGATGAACTTAAATTACTCTATTATCTGCATAATAATCCCTTCAAAAGTTCTGGACCTTGTACATGAACACCTGCCACCCTAAGAAAAAAAATAAACACGTTAAAAACTCATCCTGATTAACCATCAAGCTCTTCATGATAACATTGATGGAACAAAACAAGACGTGACTGCCTGGCAGTGGAGGACACAAACTGAGAAAAAGAATACCGAGGACCGTTCACTGCAAAATACAGAAAATGTATAATTAAAACATGGTCAGGAGTTTTTGTGGTAATAAAGCAGGTATTTAATACCTGTTCTGGACGAGGAAGTCGACCAGGTGCAGAGAGGTGTGGTCAGCCGTCCTCACAGCGTAGTGCAGTGCAGTTTCTCCTCCTTCCTATAACATCGAAGAACAAATAATAATAGTAATAAAAAAAAATACTCATTAAAGCATGTTAACCTATTCTCTTTCTAATAACGGTCTCGTCTTAATACTTAAAAAGTTTTTTTTGGCATAATAAATTTAAGAAAAAGAAGAAATCTTTCAAGGAATTATTTAAAACGGAAAATTTCACTATGTTAAAAAAAAAATGTATGAACCATTTGTATTTGTATACTTTTAAATTGCATAAAAAAAAATAAAAAAAAAGCATCAGCCTCCCCTAGTCCTGGTCTGGTTCTTTTAATTGTGATGATTTCGCCTCACATTTAACAAAAGCCCACAAATTCACTATCTCAACAAATTAAAATACTTCATGAGACCAATTAAAAAAAAACATTTTAGTGAATTGTTGGCCTTCTGGAAAGTATGTTCATTTACTGTATATGTACTCAATACTTGGTAGGTGCTCCTTTTACTTTAATTACTGCTTGAATTTGGCGTGGCATGGAGGTGATTGGTTTGTGGCACTGCTGAGGTGATATGGAAGCCCAGGTTTCTTTGACAGTGGCCTTCAGCTCATCTGTACTTTTTGGTCTCTTGTTTCTCATTTTCCTCTTGACAATACCCCATAGATTCTCTATGGGGTTCAGGTCTGGCGAGTTTACTGGCCCGTGTCAAGCACACCAACACCACACAACTTGGGATATGAGCTTCTCCACCCTTCCTCCAGACTCTAGGACCTTTGCTTCAAAATGAAATACAAAACTTGCTTTCATCTGAAAAGAGGACTTTGGACCACTGGGCAACAGTCCAGTTCTTCTCCTTAGCCCAGGTAAGACGCCTCTGACGTTGTCAATGGTTCAGGAGTGGTTTAACAAGAGGATTACGAAATGTAGCCAAATTCCCTGACACGTCTGTGTGTAGTGGCTCTTGATGCCTTGACTCCAGCCTCAGTCCATTCCTTGTGAAGTTCACCCAAATTCTTGAATCGATTTTGCTTGACAATCCTCAAACCTGTGGTTCTCTCGGTTGGTTGTGCATCTTTTTCTTCCACACTTTTTCCTTCAACTCAACTTTCTGTTAACTTGCTTGGATACAGCACAGCAAGCTTCTTTGGCAATGAATGTTTGTGGCTTATCCTCGTTGTGAAGGGTGTCAATGATTATCTTCTGGACAACTGTCAGATCAGCAGTCTTACCCATGATTGTGTAGCCTAGTGAACCAAACTGAGAGACCATTTTGAAGGCTCAGGAAACCTTTGCAGGTGTTTTGAGTTGATTAGTTGATTGCCATGTCACCACATTCTAAGTTGTTGAGATAGCGAATTGGTGTTTTATATATATAAACAAACATAGAAGCCTGATAAAAAATGATCATTTTAGAAGAAAACTTCAGATGGCACTTATATATCTCATTAATTGTGTTATGTAATGCACTGATGATTATGATCCACTAAAAACACATGGCTGATAGTGTCTCTAACATGGATATGGACACTGATTCATTTTTGATAATTCAACAAAAATAAAGCAAACATCATCTGATAAAAAAAGCAAAACAGAGATCATTTTAGACTGAGGACGTTTATGAGACTGCACCCACTCGGGAGCAGCTGTTCATCTCAGAATCAGGCAGTAGCACAATCAAAGTCATCAGCTGAAGGAATGAACGGTCTCTCAGCACGGAAAACTGGGAGAAGATCAAGGCAGAGGATTCAAGTCACGTCCAGAGTGTCTGCTTTCTGATATGCACCAGACTTCAAAATCTGTGCTCATCAAGGGCTCTGATGTGAATGGTTCATCCATCATGTCAAGTGATAGCTTGGGTCACACTCTGTACATGCGGACATGTACTATCTTCTCCCAGAATCCTTGGTATGTTTCTGATTCAAGCTTTAATAAATTCTTTCAGGGACCACTTCATTCATTTTTAACCAGTAAATGGAAAAACTGTCTGCGTGTTAATGATAGATTTGATCTCAGATGCTGTCACTCACCTGTCCTCCTTCAGGTAGTGGTTCCATAAGCTCCACCCCCTCAGCATACACCTGGATCAGACCTAGCAGGTCATGTGACCTGACGGCTTCAAACAACTCACTCATCTTGGCTGCTGCTGAGCTGCAGGTTTTTCTTGCAAACTTATGATCAACATACTTAGCATTGATGAACTCCTTACGAACAGTCCTAAGATCGACATCATAAAGTGCGAAATGAAAACATTATTTAACTTTAATATCCAAAACATTCAAAAATGTTCAAGAAACGGCAGCTACGCGAAACAAATGGTTGAACATTAATTTACATCAGATATAATATTACAATTACATTTAAAAGTAAAAAAACAACTTTTCATTCAGATGCATTTCCCTGTGTGCCATTGTTCATCACGTGTGCCAGGCATACTTACATGTCACTAGCAGGAGTGGGTTTAGGAGAGGGGCAAGGAAGACTTCCCTCCATTATTTCATTAAAACTACTGTTCCCCACATTCTTGGCCAGCTGAAAACAAAATGAAAGATGAATAAATGACAATATATCTAATGCATATCTAATGAACCCAAATATTCTGATATGAAATAGGATTTAATTGCTATACTTAAGGGATCTTTTTTTCAGGCCAAGGATCATTTTTGCAAGATATTGTATAAAATTGAGTCTAGCATTCTAAGCTTGGCCAGTAATGTGTCGTGTATATACAGTGCATCCGGAAAGTATTCACAGCGCTTCACTTTTTCCACATTTTGTTATGTTACAGCCTTATTCCAAAAGGGATGAAATTCATTATTTTCCTCAAAATTCTACAAATTAATGACAACGTGAAAGAAGTTTATGATGCTGCACAAAATAATCATTACTGATGTATGCATCATTGTTAATTTAGTATTTATACACTACTATAGTCATTGATATTTTGAATTACACAATTTTTATATTTTCAGTTTTCATTATGACTAGTCACAATTTTAGTGATGTGCTTTAGTCATTTTATTATGTTTTTTTTCTACTTTGGTTTAATTTATTCTTATTTCAGTTTTAGTTTTTCTTTGTATTCAGTTAGTAATTATAGTGCTTCTATATAGTATTTATATTTGAATTGATTTCATCTTTATTTCAATTAACAAAAATGTTTTGATAGTTTTAGTTAGTGATAACCCTGGTAAAGAATCATATGTTTTGCATTTTAACGTAGGAGGGACATAGAAACATTTATCGGAACTTTATCTTTGGTTAAAGTATTAAAGTGGTATTTTTAAATGTAAATTTGAATTTGCGATCAAACAATAATTTTCAGACCCCTTGCAGTTCCTCCACAGACTCCCCTGGGATCCTCTGTTTAAACCCCTTCTAAACTGTGTTTGAAAAGAAAATGTTTGCACCAGTGAACACACCAAGAGTTCAGAGGTTCCCAGTTTGTCAAGCTCCATAGATTGGATGCGTGAGATGTGAACACCCATCTCCCGGTGAATGCCTGAACATTCGATGCATGTCAGGATTCCAAGGTTAGTCGACAACCATTTGGGATCTGAGAACATCAAAAGAGGAAAATTAAGAGACAAGCAAAAGCAACCAACACATTTCATGAAAAATTATATATATATTTATTCTTTACCACAAGGGGTCCTTGTTGAACTCATAATTTAATGTTCTAGAACAGACCTGGCAACCCTGGCACCCAGTTACTAGAATGTTTTAGATGACTCACTAACTAAAACACCTGATTCAGCTCATCAGCTTCTTATTGTGTTAAATAGGGAGACATTTAAAGAATTCTCAAGGTGGTGGGTGGTGAGGACTAGAGCTGAGAAACACTGTTCTATCTAGAACATGGAGCGGTAAATATTGTATCAGTTTAATTCAGAGTAGCATGTTACAAGTGTTTTCAGACATGATTTGTCTGCATTTCAGTGTTGACACTGGTGTGTGTGGCTTCAAGAGCGCCAGTGACCCGAGTAGAACCAGTGACAGTGCGACAAAAATAAGAGGACACGCATACACACATCAGCTAAATATAGATACAGGTTTTCTTCAGCAGCACTCTCTGCATGTTCAGTAAATCCCAGGTGTACTCATTCTTGATTTCTCTCATTCAGTTCTCTGACACACTCGTAATTAATCTCAGCATCAAATGCATTCATTCATGTCACTGTTTTAGAAGTGATTTGTTAATCAAACCTGTGTTCAAACATAAATCACTGTGTAAGAAGTCATGTTACTTGACACAGATTAGACAGCTCTCGGCTGAGGGGCTGAAGAACAGCTCAACACAGATCTATAAGACTATTACAGCCATGGCGTCACGTGATGCCTCCTGTGCTGCATTTAAGGGTTTGAACCAGGGAATCGTTTTGCTAGAATGGTTAAAATATCGGTTCAATTGAGTCTTCAGTCAAGTGATCATAAAACTACCAAAAGGTATCAGTATTGCTTATACTTTAGTAAGTTTTTTTTTTTTTGTTTTTTTTTTTAAAGCCCCTACCCACAACTATGATGTCTAACTCAACCCACATTGTTTACGGACATGAATGATACATGAAATTATCTGATTTAATTTATACTGCTAGTGCATAAAACAACCACCCCAAATAACACCTGAACTACTGCAGAGCAATGTAGCAATGTACTACAATCACCCAAAAAACCTACGAAACAGCACAGGAACATAATTTGTTAACCACCCAGAACATGAACAGCATGCTAAAAACCACCAATACCACCTCCTATGGACCTGTATATATAGATATATATATATATACACACAGTGAAGAAAATAAGTATTTGAACACCCTGATATTTTGCAAGTTCTCCCACTTAGAAATCATGGAGGGGTCTGAAATCGTCATCATAGGTGCATATCCACTGTGAGAGACATAATCTAAAAAAAAAATCCAGAAATCACAATGTATGATTTTTTTAACTATTTATTTGTATGATACAGCTGCAAATAAGTATTTGAACACCTGTCTATCAGCTAGAATTCTGACCCTCAAAGTCCTGTTAGTCTGCCTTTAAAATGTCCACCTTCACTCCATTTATTATCCTAAATTAGATTCACCTGTTTGAGGTCGTTAGCTGCATAAAGACACCTGTCCACCCCAAACAATCAGTAAGAATGCAACTACTAACATGGCCAAGACCAAAGAGCTGTCCAAAGACACTAGAGACAAAATTGTAAAACCTCCACACAAGGCTGGAAAGGGAAAGAAAGAAATTGCCAAGTAGCTTGGAGAAAAAAGGTCCACTGTTGGAGCAATCATTAGAAAATGGAAGAAGTTAAACATGACTGTCAATCTCCCTCGGACTGGGGCTCGATCCATGCAAGATCTCACCTCGTGGAGTCTCAATGATCCTCAGAAAGGTGAGAAATCAGCCCAGAACTACACGGGAGGAGCTGGTCAATGACCTGAAAAGAGCTGGGACCACCTTTTCCAAGGTTACTGTTGGTAATACACCAAGACGTCATGGTTTGAAATCATGCATGGCATGGAAGGTTCCCCTGCTTAAACCAGCACATGTCCAGGCCCATCTTAAGTTTGCCAATGACCATTTGGATGATCCAGAGGAGTCATGGGAGAAAGGTATGTGGTCAGATGAGACCAAATTAGAATTTTTTGGTCATAATTCCATTAAACATGTTAGGAGGAAGAAGAATGATGAGTTCCATCTCAAGAACACCATCCCTACTGTGAAGCATGGGGGTGGTAGCATCATGCTTTGGGGGTGTTTTTCTGCACATGGGACAGGGCGACTGTACTGTATTAAGGAGAGGATGACCGGGGCCATGTATTGCGAGATTTTGGGGAACAACCTCCTTCCCTCAGTTAGAGCATTGAAAATGGGTCGAGGCTGGGTCTTCCAACATGACAATGACCCGAAGCACACAGCCAGGATAACCAAGGATTGGCTCTGTAAGAAGCATATCAAGGTTCTGGAGTGGCCTAGCCAGTCTCTAGACCTAAACCCAATAGAGAATCTTTGGAGGGAGCTCAAACTCCGTGTTCTTCAGCGACAGGCCAGAAACCTGACTGATCTAGAGAAGATCTGTGTGGAGGAGTGGGCCAAAATCCCTCCTGCAGTGTGTGCAAACCTGGTGAAAAACTACAGGAAACGTTTGACCTCTGTAATTGCAAACAAAGGCTACTGTACCAAATATTAACATTGATTTTCTCAGGTGTTCAAATACTTATTTGCAGCTGTATTATACAAATAAATAGTTAAAAAATCATACATTGTGATTTCTGGATTTTTAAAAAAAAAAAACAATGGACATGCACCTACGATGACAATTTCAGACCCCTCCATGATTTCTAAGTGGGAGAACTTGCAAAATAGCAGGGTGTTCAAATACTTATTTTCCTCACTGTAGTATATAAAAGTATTTGATATGCTGCCGATTTTGCAGGTTTGCCTACACACAAAGCATGTAGAAGTCTGTAATTTTTATCATAGGTACTCTTCAACTGTGAGTGACGGAATCTAAGACAAAAATTCAGAAAATCACATTGTATGATTTTTAAGTAATTAATTAGCATTTTATTGCATGACATAAGTATTTGATACATCAGAAAAGCAGAACTTAATATTTGTGACAGAAACCAGAGAATTTGCAATTACAGAGACCATTCGTTTCCTGTACTTCTTGACAAGGTTTGCTGTAGGGATTTTGGCCCACTCCTTTTTGGCTGTCGCTGGGCAATACAGACTTTCAGCTCCCTCCAAAGATTTTCTCTTGGGTTCAGGTCTGGAGACTGGCTAGGCCACTCCAGGACCTTGAGACGCTTCTTACGGAGCCACTGCTTAGTTGCCCTGGCTTTGTGTCATGCTGGAAGTCCCAGCCACGACCCATCTTCAGTGCTCTTACTGAAGGAAAGAGGTTGTTGGCCAAGATCTTGCGATACATGGCCCCAACCTTCCTCACCTCAATACAGTGCAGTCGTCCTGTCCCTTTTGCAGAAAAGCATCCCCAAAGAATGATGTTTCCACCTCCTCCGTGCTTCATGGTTGGGATGGTGTTCTTGGGGTTGTACTCATCCTTCTTGTTCCTCCAAACACGTTGAGTGGAGTTTAGACCAAAAGCTCTATTTTCACATGACCTTCTCCCATTCCTCCTTTGGATCATCCTGATGGTCATTGGCAAACTTCAGACGGGCCTGGAGCAGGGGGACCTTGCGCGCGCTGCAGGATTTTAATCCATGACGGCGTAGTGTGTTACTAATGGTTTTCTTTGACACTGTGGTCCCAGCTCTCTTCAACATGTAGTTCTGGGCTGATCCCTCACCTTCCTCATGATCATTGATACCCACGAGGTGAGATCTTGCATGGTGCCCCAGACCGAGGGAGATTGACCGTCATCTCGAACTTCTTCCATTTTCTAATAATTGCGCCAACAGTTGTTGCCTTCTCACCAAGCTGCTTGCCTATTGTCCTGTAGCCCATCCCAGCCTTGTGCAGGTCTACAATTGTATCTCTAATGTCCTTACACAGCTCTCTGGTCTTGGCCATTGTGGAGAGGTTGGAGTCTGTTTGATTGAGTGTGTGGACAGGTGTCTTTTGTACAGGTAACAAGTTCAAACAGGTGCAGTTAAAACAGGTAATGAGTGGAGAACAGGAGGGCTTCTTAAAGAAAAACTAACAGTTCTGTGAGAGCCGGAATTCTTACTGGTTCGGAGGTGATCAAATACTTACAGTTGTGTTCAAAATTATTCAACCCCCACTGAAATTGATTGTTTTGGCCGGTTTGACATTGATTTTGATCATTCAGTCATCCTGCTTACAATTAAATCAAAGAGGCACGTGTAGGTCAGACAAATATAACATAACATTTATAATGAAATAACCACAAATGTCTTTTCTCTGCTCACATCATTATCAGTTTTATTCAACCCCCAAGTGACATTCAATCTTAATACTTAGTACAACATCCTTTTACAGTTATAACAGCTTTTAAACGTGAAGCATAGCTTGACACAAGTGTCTTGCAGCGAGCTACGGGTATCTTCGCCCATTCATCATGGGCAAAAGCCTCCAGTTCAGTCACATTCTTAGGCTTGCGCACTGCAACTGCTTTCTTTAAGTCCCACCAGAGGTTCTCAATCGGATTTAAGTCTGGTGACTGCGATGGCCATTTCAAAATGTTCCAGCCTTTAATCTGCAACCATGCTCTAGTGGACTTGGAAGTATGCTTGGGATCATTGTCCTGTTGAAAGGTCCAACGTCTCCCAAGCCTCAGGTTTGTGACGGACTGCATCACATTGTCCTCCAATATCTCCTGGTACTGAAGAGAATTCATGGTACCTTGCACACGCTGAAGCTTCCCAGTACCTGCAGAAGCAAAACAGCCCCAAAGCATGATTGACCCCCCGCCATGCTTCACAGTAGGCAAGGTGTTCTTTTCTTCATAGGCCTTGTTCTTCCTCCTCCAAACATAGCGTTGATCCATGGGCCCAAACAGTTCTAATTTTGTTTCATCAGTCCACAGAACACTATCCCAAAACTTCTGTGGTTTGTCCACATGACTTTTGGCATACTGCAGTCGACTCTTCTTATTCTTTGGAGACAGCAAGGGGGTGTGCCTGGGAGTTCTGGCATGGAGGCCTTCATTACGCAGGGTGCGCCGTATTGTCTGAGCAGAAACTTCAGTACCTACATCTGACAAATCTTTTCTCAGTTCCTCAGCAGTCACACGGGGACTTTTCTCCACTCTACGCTTCAGGTAGCGCACAGCAGTCGAAGTCAGCATCTTCTTTCTGCCACGACCAGGTAGCGTTTCAACAGTGCCCTTTGCCTTGAATTTGCGAATGATGCTTCCTATGGTGTCTCTTGGTATGTTTAACATCTTTGCAATCTTCTTATAGCCATTGCCCTTCCTGTGAAGAGTAATCACCTCTTCTCTTGTCTTCCTGGACCATTCTCTTGACTTCACCATGTTTGTAACCACACCAGTAAATGTCTAGAAGGAGCTGAGTATCACAGTCATTTTAAAGCTGCCTAATTGGTGCTTATTAGGCTTTATTGCTGCTCCCTGACATCCACAGGTGCTTTCAATACCTGATTGAAAACACTTCAATGGACCTCTGTTCTTCAGAGTGGTAGTCTTTAAGGGGTTGAATAATTGTGTCAATGAAGAATTCACAAAAGAAACATTTACTACTGTATTACAAAACCAATTGATGTCATTTTAGTTGCATATGCTTCTTTAAGAAGTCCTTGTAGGATTTCATTCTGAATTCAATTACAAATGTACTCTAAATTCTCTAAAACCATTTACAGCATTGGGGGGTTGAATAATTTTGAACACAACTGTATGTGATGCAATAAAATTCTAATTAATTATTTAAAAATCATACAATGTGATTTTCTGGATTTTTGTTTTAGATTCCCTCACTCACAGTTGAACAGTACCTATGATAATAATGACAGACTTCTACATGCTTTGTCAGTGGGCAAACCTGCAAAATCGGCAGTGTATCAAATACTTGTTCTCCCCACTGTATATCACTGTATATACACATATAATTCCCAGATTTATGGATTATTTATTGATTTATCTATTCTAAAACAAATTAAAACTAGTATAAAAGCCCCATGAACCTTTCCTGGGCCACATCCTCTTCCAGAGAGAGAGAAAACAAAGAATGAGAGAAGGGCTGATCAAATAATCCCTGGAGCAGCAGCCGCCCTCTCAGAACTTTCAGCACAGCTTGCATGAGCCAATTACATAAGAGAGTGATGTAACAGCGTTCGTCTGTCCTGACTGCCTGATCCTCACACTGCTGCTTCATGAGAGACAGACTGATTTGACTCGTAATGGAGTGAGAGAAACAGAAATGGAGATAAAAAAAAATGGAGACAGACTGCTTGCAAAACACGAGTGGAAAGGAGACTGAGAGGACAGGGTGAAAGGAGGCAGAGAAATCTTGACAGATAGACAAATAGATTGATAGAGAAAGATCTGTTAAGATTTCAAGGGATAGTTCACCCAAAAATGAAAATAACCTCCTAATTTACTCACCCTCAAGAGTACATGACTTTCTTCTTTCAGGCAAACACAGTTATATAATGTACAATCATATACAATTATATAAGCTTGTCCAAGCATAATGGGAGTGTGATTGGAGGAGGAAATTTTTAAGTCCAAAAATTGCATCAATAGATCACAAAAACGCGGTTCTGGGGGGTTAATCTGAAGCGAATCGATGTGCTTGTGTGAAACAAACATCCTTATTTAAGACTTAAATAACGAGCGTCTGGCACGACAGCCATTCACAATAGACTTGCGTCTAAAAGCGCCAACTTCTGTGAAGTAGTACACAATGCCATGACGCTTAGTAGAAGGCCTTTATTAACCACCAGGAGCAGTGTGGAGTACGTTTTATCATCGATGGATGCACTTTTTTTGGACTTCAAAATCTCATCCTCCAAATCACTCCCATTATAAAGTTTGGACGAGCCTGGATATTTTTGACATAACTCTGATTGTGTTTGGCTGAAAGAAGAAAATCATATACACCTCATTTTTGGGAGATATATTCCAGTAGTAATTTTGCAAGGGGCAATTTAGCGGGTACAGTTTTACAGTATTTAAAAACTGACAACACTTCATTAGTTCTGAAGGCATCACTTCACAAAATGTCAGACGGGAAAGTGCCACACACAGCATCTGTACCTGGAGCCCCACAATCACAGCACACTTCATTTCCAGGCATGCGCAGCACATCATCTATTATGGCTTTTGTGAGATCTTCCAGCCCATCATCTCCCCCACCCTGCTCTCCTCTGAAGGCCATGTTAAGTGCCTCCTCTTTACTGTTGGTTAACACAGAGATCCATCTGTAGAGGCAGAAACACATACCATGTTTAGTTTTACGACAACTAACTAAACTGAAGAGCACAAAAACCTTTTTGAATAGCATGCAACCTGAAACAAGTATATTGTCAATTTTGATTGCATGATAATTGTACAGTTTCCTCTGTAAACCCTCTAAGCTTAAGTTGCTTGTTCTGCCTTCTCCATCTGTGACAGGTCCATTGTTTCAAAACTGACACCGATTTTCTGCATAGCAAAAGATGGACTATTTATAATTTGACAAGCTGTCTTAAGACACTCTGCCGCACTATGAAATACCAGTGCGCCAACCAGACTGCGTTTCACCTCAAAAACAACAGCTTTATCCGAAACCAACATTTAAGCCCTTCTTTCCGACCCTTTCCTTCCTGTTTATGCCGTTGTCCCCTTGCCATTTATTCCTAAATTTGCTGTTTTACAAAAGATGGGGAGATATCACTGTGCTCAAAAGCATGCCATGGCCCTTTGTTAGCTAAATGATGTAACCGGCTTTTAATTTGTTCCCAGGCAACTGCACAGACCCAAAATGAAAACATTGCCTGGTTTTATGTTGGTATGTTGTTGTTTTTTTACTACCCTGTGATGGTACAAAGGAGCTTTTCCACACTTTTTTCACTCCTAAAAAAAGTCTCAGACACATTTTTTTTCTTGAAATTGTGTGACATTTTTTCATTTAGGGTCATGAACATGCGTGCAAAATGATGATAAACTGCTGTGTAAAACTGTGTTCTGGAATGCGCACAGATCATTTTTTATATGATTTTAATGTTTGCAGGTCAATGTTTGACCTGCATTAGGCAGCTGTTCAAAGGCAGCTGTACAGACCCAAAATTAACATTTATTTGATGTACTGTGCTTAACAAATTTATTAGAACGCCACCCAATGTAAGGTTTGTGCCACAGCTGCTCTAAACTAACAGTATAACTTTTAAAATAACTTTTTTATGTTTCTGTAATGGTTAATCCATACCAGTTAGTATTAGTTAGTGTTTCTAATGCTAAAATATAGTTATTGTTGGGATTTATTGGATTCAAAGATTCATCAAAAGCAAGTCTTTGGGAACAACTACAAATATTTTGGAAGTCAATAACAGAGACTGTGGAAAAGACCATAAAAACAATGCCAGCAAGAATGCAAGCTGTTATCATGGCCAATGGAGGCCATACAAAATAAAAATAAAATATATAATTTTTGGGGGTTATTCTGTGCAAATAAATGACTTTTTTTAAGAGATTTTTGACAGATACCTAAAATATTTATGTGGTCTAATACATGTCATTGGTCTTCACCTCCATTTCTTCTCCATTCCACTTGAATAAGATAATCACACGGTACAGAATTATTCACAAATAATAGACAAACAAGTTAAATTGGGGTTGGTACTAAATTCTGCAGAATACGAACCCCACCAGGACTGGAGTTGAAGAGCCCTGACATACAGCATATAGTTGAATATATGTTATGTTGGTTTCTTATTACGTAAATATTAGCTCATTTCTATTTTCGTTTAATACCCGTACAATAATAAATTGTTCCATTTATGATGTTGTGAGCATACTTGGCAGATTATTGTAGAAGAAAAAAAAAATTTGAAGTGAAGTTTAAGTTTATAAAAATGAAAATATATACAGTGTGTGTATATATATATATATATATGTATATGTGTGTGTGTGTGTACACTAATATACACTCATCTAAAGGATTATTAGGAACACCATACTAATACTGTGTTTGACCCCCTTTCGCCTTCAGAACTGCCTTAATTCTACGTGGCATTGATTCAACAAGGTGCTGAAAGCATTCTTTTGAAATGTTGGCCCATATTGATAGAATAGCATCTTGCAGTTGATAGAGATTTTTGGGATGCACATCCAGGGCACGAAGCTCCCATTCCACCACATCCCAAAGATGCTCTATTGGGTTGAGATCTGGTGACTGTGAGGGCCATTTTAGTACAGTGAACTCATTGTCATGTTCAAGAAACCAATTTGAAATGATTCGAGCTTTGTGACATGGTGCATTATCCTGCTGGAAGTAGCCATCAGAGGATAGGTACATGGTGGTCATAAAGAGATGGACATGGTCAGAAACAATGCTCAGGTAGGCCGTGGCATTTAAACGATGCCCAATTGGCACTAAGGGGCCAAAAGTGTGCCAAGAAAACATCCCCAGACCATTACACCACCACCACCACCAGCCTGCACAGTGGTAACAAGGCATGATGGATCCATGTTCTCATTCTGTTTACGCCAAATTCTGACTCTACCATCTGAATGTCTCAACAGAAATCGAGACTCATCAGACCAGGCAACATTTTTCCAGTCTTCAACTGTCCGATTTTGGTGTGCTCATGCAAATTGTAGCCTCTTTTTCCTATTTGTAGTGGAGATGAATGGTATCCGGTGGAGGTCTTCTGCTGTTGTAGCCCATCCGCCTCAAGGTTGTGCGTGTTGCGGCTTCACAAATGCTTTGCTGCAGACCTCGGTTGTAACGAGTGGTTATTTCAGTCAAAGTTGCTCTTCTATCAGCTTGAATCAGTCGGCCCATTCTCCTCTGACCTCTAGCATCAACAAGGCATTTTCGCCCACAGGACTGCCGCATACTGGATGTTTTTCCCTTTTCACATCATTCTTTGTAAACCCTAGAAATGGTTGTGCGTGAAAATTCCAGTAACTGAGCAGATTGTGAAATACTCAGACCGGCCCCACGCGCAAAATTGCTTAAATCACCTTTCTTTCCCATTCTGACATTCAGTTTGGAGTTCAGGAGATTGTCTTGACCAGTACCACACCCCTAAATGCACTGAAGCAACTGCCATGTGATTGGTTGATAAGATAATTGCATTAATGAGAAATTGAACAGGTGTTCCTAATAATCCTTTAGGTGAGTGTGTGTTTGTGTATATATATATATATACACACATAAAATATATATTTTTCAAGACAAATAAAAAAAAAAAAAGCCAAACCATTAATCTGATCAAGTTGTGTTCCAAATTTTAGCTTGATATCTCCAAAAATTAGCTTTTTAGTAAGATTTAGTTTGGGCACAGTACCAAACTTTTCCACTAGATGACAACCAGGCTCCATTGATGACCATATAAAAATAATACGTGATTTTCATAGTGATTTTTGGGGAATTTTATTGAATCCAACATTGGCCAATTTGACCGGCACCATTCAAGTCGTACCCAGGATTGAACATAACATAGGTTAAAAATAGGACTACAGTCAAAGCAGAGGTGAAATGACTGCAGAACTGATGTATAAAGGGGTTACAGGGCCTCATTCTGATCAACCTCTGTGCTTTTAAGAGCCTGTTAAATGGCTCAGAGAGGAAGTTCTCTCACAGACGAGACGGCAGGTTGCTCACAGCAGTGTGACTAAAAAACAAATCCAGCAATTAAAAATAGTTAGACACGTTGTGAGATTGTAGATGCTTGCTTTTTGTGAGAACAGAATGTTTACATCTAAAGGAGTCTGCGAAATGTCATTGTGGTGTCAGTGACCGCAATGAGTAAGTGTCCACTTCACAGACTTCTTGCCACACAGATGCACAATACCCATCAAGCAAAATATTTAGGCTAGCCTTACAATCTTAATAAACTTACTACAATTACTTTGTATTACCTTTTATTTGTCATAAAAGCATTCGGCTCCTGGCGGAGTACTAGAATTGATCATAATTGTTAAATTGCAGAGAGGAAATCCCATAAACGGCATATTTAACATTTCTTGGAGATCACTGCATTCACAAAATGGTGAAAATCCCCCCACACACAAACAAATCTTACATCATAAATTCCTGCTCATCTTCGGCCTGGAAGTGATATGTGCGGTTATCTGAAACATATGATGAGAAGTAAAATATGAGCTGTCTGCATAAACATGAAGTGACTTCCAAATAAATAAACACCAGAAGATAGTATTAAATCATAACTCACATGAATGGTACAATCACACAACTATTCGACAATTTACTTCCAAGATTCAGTACGGTAAAGTAAACAAATAGGATTACTGTTGGCTACAAAATCACTCGTGTGGTTTCCCAGTTAAAGCTCTCCCTGTGGGTGTCTGTTGACTCACGGGAAATGAGATCGAAGCACTTCCTGTCCTCACCGCTGGGCTTGACCTGACATGTGAGCAGGTTGAGTTTGACAGGCTGTCTGTTTGACTGAAACAAAAAGTGACAACAAAAGAAATGCACGCTTGACTACTTGGAATTCCTGCTATAACATCCAAACTGCATCAAAAAGGTTATAACTTGCAAGCTACAAAGAAATTTTACAATTGAGCGAGTCAGTCTGTCCGGGGTACATTCAGAACTCAAGTATTCCTGCACACCCGCTGCACTACATTTTTGTAGATTGTATATAAAAAACAAATAAATACTTTTAGTAGCATATGGGTCAGGGTGCATTGGTCAGTCCCTCCAGAAAAATCGCTTGATTTCATGCACAATCAGCCAAAGTTCGCATATTTACGCGGGGGTCGCATTTTTTCAAATATGCCGCACTTTCGCCGCATAAATTGCCGATTTCAGCAAGAAAATATGCGGGGCTAGCATGATTTCATAATCCCTGTATTTTCGTTGCAAAAAAGTCTCATATATCTTAGCAGAAAGTTGAAAAATGTTGCGTTTACTTCACACAAGTAAAGCGCCATTATTTCCCCCTGTTGCCATGGGAACCTTATGAAGTGACGTAATGACGCGACGTGAACGTCATCTGTAAACCCCGCGGTGAAACCATGATGAAGCACGCAAATCATTCTCATTTGCCAACAAAAATAAGCTCAAAAGTCCGCGCAAAGCAGTTTCCCGCTCTTTTACATGATAGTGGGGGCAAATTATTTTGCACTCCGTGCAACTGCGTGTCGGACCACAGACGCAAGTCGACGCTGGAAAACCACTTTGCAGTTTTAAGTATATTAGTAGTATGTAAAATAATTGACGTTGCAGTAAGAGATTGCACTTTGTGCACTGGAAGCACTTGATTTAACAGAAGATGTCTGTTTTGTACAGCTACCTCTGTTAAACAGGAAGCACACATTTCATTTTATTATATTTTATTTATTCATTTTTACAGAAGTTGAATATTCCTTTTGTAAAGCGACAGAACTTTGCAATTTTGAGCCATGTGTCGATGAAGGTCTGAAATAAAACCGAATGAGAACTTCAATATTCTGTGATTTAGTAAGCCTGCCTCTTTACATGAAGGCAGTATCTAGTGAGAACAGGGTGTTCGGGGGGAATCACCTTTTTTTCCTCTTTTGCATCAAAAACCGCAGTTTTTGCAAGTTCCCGCATAAAAATATCCCGCATATTCCATCGCATTTTTTAAGAAAACGTGCCGCATAATCAAGGATTTTTGCCCGCAGCAATCACAAAAAAATCCCGCGTTTTTCTGGAGGGACTTGATTGGTGCATTACTAAGTGAGAAGATATATAAAAAAAAAACTATAAAGAAAGAAACAATCTTTACACAACCTCTGTTTGTAACTTGCGAGGTTTGCGATTAAGCTATAGGAAACTTGGCGGGAGACACATGGCATCATGAGTGAACGTGACATGTAGGAAAAGAAAAAAACTGCTGACACATGATGCGGAGGGCGACGGCAAGGCCTGAGACTGAGAAGGAGATGTTAACAATGCTGATTGTTCAGTTGAGTTGCGGTCATATTTTCCGTTGCTCTGCGAAAGTTTACAGGAAAGTCATTTCAATAGAAATCCCTGCAAAGGGGAGTTTCACGTGAGGGCGAAAAAGTTCCCCACAGAGATTTCAGTCGTTTTCATGTTGGTTACGGGACTTTGCTAGTTGACCAAAGAAAGCTAAAGTGAAAGTGTGTGAGCCACATTTGACATGAAGTGAATGAAAATGATGCCGTGAAGAAGCAAGATAGTAAATTTGATAAAGTGGTCAACACTTAGTTGCTCATTTCCCCAGTGGGCTCTTAAAGAGGGATGTCTGGGTTGTTCTGGAAACATTCGGCAAAAGTTCAGAAAGCTGATGAAGTCTTTTCGCTGCAAATGTTAGACCACTGTTGATTATAGGATGATATGGTTTATAGTGAACAGAGTAAATCACATGTGTCTGAGTTACTCACAGTGGCATGAGAGATGGTGAGAATTCCTCCTTTAACTGAGCACTTCCTCCTCTGCCACACCTTCCTCAACCTACAACACAATTATACTGTATAACACTACTTCTAGCAAACAGCAAGAGCTCACATCGATCATCAAGCACATATAATTGAGGGTGTGTGTGTGTGTACCCATCACTCTTCTTCATCAGATAGCCTTTCTTCTCACTGCCAAACTCTTTGTTTCCCTGCAGCTGGTGCATACTATAGCCACCCGGCTTGCTCTGAGAGTCCTGCGCGAGTACAAACACACACTGCGCTTTAAATAGCAATATGCGGACACCAATTCAAACAGATTCTGTGTGCACAGGATTTTGATAAGATATGTGAACAGATTTTTAATATTTCTCACCAGATTTGCAACCTTTTAAAAACATCAGCTTCATCTGACAACCGCTTATTTAATGATATCAGTCACAAACATGTCAAACTGTACATGCTGAAAACTTACTCTTCTAGACTTCAATCCACACAGGAAGCGGGTGAAAGAGACACAAGAAAGGGTGTGAAAAGCATGATGTGGGCTGTGTGTGTTGGTACTGCTGAATCATTTACAGTAACGCTGTCTTACAAACTAGTCTCCCACCATGTTAGAGTATTTAAATGCGAATTCGCTGTCATGACAATGTGTTAACAACGACAGATATTCATTAAATAAACACCTATTAATTATCATTTTTTTTCCTTATTAAACAAACATGATAATCAGCAACTCTTCTCTGAGCAACCAGTGGGGCACAACACTGGTTACCAGCAAGCCCTATTTCATACTGGCTACCAGCATGGTACAGCACTGGGCACTCCCTCGTACACTCTCCCCTGTACAGGTCGAGCATTAGGGAGGGTTTATACATTAGATCCACAGATGCACTGCAAAATTCAAAAATCTGATTTCATTCTGTATGACGTCACGCCATTAAACAATTAACCATAACTCATGTGTGCATTATTCTAAATACATTCACTATATTTAACATACAGTACTGTGCAAAAGTTTTAGGCAGGTGTGAAAAAATGCTGTAAAGTAAGAATGCTTTCAAAAATAAACTTGGTAATAGATTATATTTATCAATTAACAAAATGCAAAGTGAGTGAACAGAAGAAAAATCTAAATCAAATCCATATTTGGTGTGACCACCCTTTACCTTCAAAACAGCATCAATTCTTCAAGGTACACTTGCACAAAGTCAGGGATTTTGTAGGCATATAGTTAGGTGTATGATTAAACAATTATACCAAACAGGTGCTAATGATCATCAATTCAATATGTAGGTTGAAACACAATCATTAACTGAAACAGAAACAGCTGTGTAGGAGGAATAAAACTGGGTGAGGAACAGCCAAACTCAGCTAACAAGGTGAGGTTGCTGAAGACAGTTTACTGTCAAAAGTCATACACCATGGCAAGACTGAGCACAGCAACAAGACACAAGGTAGTTATACTGCATCAGCAAGGTCTCTCCCAGGCAGAAATTTCAAGGCAGACAGGGGTTTCCAGATGTGCTGTCCAAGCTCTTTTGAAGAAGCACAAAGAAACAGGCAACGTTGAGGACCGTAGACGCAGTGGTCGGCCAAGGAAACTTACTGCAGCAGATGAAAGACACATCATGCTTACTTCCCTTCGCAATCGGAAGATGTCGAGCAGTGCCATTAGCTCACAATTGGCAGAAAACAGTGGGACCCTGGTACACCCATCTACTGTCCGGAGAAGTCTGGTCAGAAGTGGCCTTCATGGAAGACTTGCGGCCAAAAAGCCATACCTCCGACGTGGAAACAAGGCCAAGCGACTCAACTATGCACGAAAACACAGGAACTGGGGTGCAGAAAAATGGCAGCAGGTGCTCTGGACTGATGAGTCAAAATTTGAAATATTTGGCTGTAGCAGAAGGCAGTTTGTTCGCCGAAGGGCTGGAGAGCGGTACACGAATGAGTGTCTGCAGGCAACAGTGAAGCATGGTGGAGGTTCCTTGCAAGTTTGGGGCTGCATTTCTGCAAATGGAGTTGGGGATTTGGTCAGAATTAATGGTATCCTCAATGCTGAGAAGTACAGGCAGATACTTATCCATCATGCAATACCATCAGGGAGGCATCTGATTGGCCCCAAATTTATTCTGCAGCATGACAACGACCCCAAACATACAGCGAAAGTCATTAAGAACTATCTTCAGTGTAAAGAAGAACAAGGAGTCCTGGAAGTGATGGTATGGCCCCCACAGAGCCCTGATCTCAACATCATCGAGTCTGTCTGGGATTACATGAAGAGAGAGAAGCAACTGAGGCTGCCTAAATCCACAGAGGAACTGTGGTTAGTTCTCCAAGATGTTTGGGCCAACCTACCTGCCGAGTTCCTTCAAAAACTGTGTGCAAGTGTACCTAGAAGAATTGATGCTGTTTTGAAGGCAAAGGGTGGTCACACCAAATATTGATTTGATGTAGATTTTTCTTCTGTTCACTCACTTTGCATTTTGTTAATTGATAAATATAAACTATTAACATGTCTATTTTTGAAAGCATTCTTACTTTACAGCATTTTTTCACACCTGCCTAAAACTTTTGCACAGTACTGTATATAAACATATATAATATGTAAATGTAATCAACATTGAAAACGTTTCATCGCAAACAAGTCACTCGGTCGGATTTCACAAACTAGCTTGGGCAATTAATTGAGAATTTGCATTGGTCCTAAGATAGAGCCCTGAGGCACACCACACCATACACCTACCTCCTTCTGCTCCAGCTGTAGAGAGGATTTAATGAGATCCCTTAGTGCCGTAAGCTGCTTTTTCTCTTCATCTTGTGTTTGTTTTATCTAAATCACACAAAAGCAATGATATTGTAAAGTACTGCAGTATTTTACCTCATAATTGAGCTTTAATATTCTCATTTATAGCTGCATTTTGCACATTCATATTTTAAAAGTTGACCACCTGGATGATTGACCTCCATTCAGGCAAAGTTTTATCAAATCAAACATTTTAGGATAAAGAGTGAGGTACATACATTGTAAAGATCAGCTGCTAATTTCTCAATGTACTGCTTTAGCTTATCTGCTGTCTTCAAGCCATCTTGGAAAAAGCTGATAAACGCATAACAAAACAAAAAACAGAATTAACATTTTTCATATTGCAACCAGCTACCATCAAAGACCATACATATTCTGTCAATAAAAGCAATTTCACAAACTTTGCAACACAGAAACTTACAAACATCAAGGAGAGCCAGAGAAAATATCATCAGCTCATTAGCTCACCAATGTATTGAAGAGGTACTCTCCAATTAGCAAAATTAACTTTCAAACATTCAAACCTTTGAAATAGCAAGCAAAAACATTCAGTTTTGTGAGTAACTGTGGTGGAAATGTCCAGTTTTAAATACTGACAGATGACTAATATAGTGCCAACACTAAAACTGGCAAGAGTCTCAGAGTAAATTGGATGTGTCAGTGGTTCAGACACTGCAGCCACACGTTCTGCTGTCAAGACTCGTCTATTGTTTATGTATGAGATTTGAACATGATTTTGCATTTCATTGACCTTGGATATTTTTATCAAAGTAATAAAAAAATGTAGAGAGCTTTCCAAAGAATGTATAATACCTTTGCTATCTATAACTTACAACTAATCTAACAGTCTACTAATACTGAGAATAGAGTAGTTTTGCAAGCAATGTGTAGTTAGTAGAATGTCAATGTGGGTCACTGAAATAAAATGTAACCAAAACAAAAAATAATAATAATCTAAATTTTTTTATTTGTTCGGTTACTTTTAAAGGAAAGAAATCTGAATAATTTGCCCTCTAAAACCCATAGGATTCTTTTTTTTACAGTTAATTATCTGTAATTGCACTAGGGACTTTATTGTTTCTGACAAGATTTCTTAGAAACTACCTTAGAACAAAAACTGTTAAAACAGCATTCAATTACAAAATGACAGCATTAAACATTTAATTAAATCACAAACATTAACTTTGATAGTCTTAATAATGACCATGAAAGCCTCAAGTGCAACGCAAAGCTTGCAGCATTCTGCTGATGCATCTATAGGTCAAAGACAACACTAGCGCAGAATAACCTCAACCTTTAGAGACTGAGAGAGGAAAAAAGTGCAACACTTTCAGTTCATCACTTTTTTCTTTTTTTTCAGACCTTCAGGCCAGTGACACTTGCGAGGCTACATGGATCAATAACACTTTCAGTATTGACTGTTAACACTTTCCTCACGTCACATACACATTTATTGTGACAGTTCTACTAACTAAATGTATGATGTATGACCTTAAGAGATTTTTTTTGGATTTTGGCAGACTACTTATTTAGTATAGTGATATTGCAAATGTCTTTCAAGGTTAAAACACATCTGAGAGCAAAAATGTCACTTACTTGCACTGCGCGTGGTAATACTTGATCAAGTTCTGAAGGAGGTCAACCCCTTTTTTGGTCTTTATTTCATTCACTTTAATCAGGTACTGCAGAAAGAGAGAGACTTTGGTAACAACACAGTTCAGTATCCCAAAAGTAGAGCCAAAAGAAATTCAAGGATTTTGAAATCTTATTTGAAATGCATAACAAATCCACAAGCATCATTCTGAGAAAAAAAAAACAAAAACAAAAAATCAGGTTCCCACCAGAGCACATATTTAAATGTAAATATTTGATTGAACGATTATGCAGAACAGTAGCTAAAGAGGACAAAAATCTTATCTTCTAAATCTGAAAAGAACATACAGTGACAAGGCAAATCCCACAAAACAAATGAATTAAACATCATCGTAATCCCGGTTTAGCCCAGAGGGGTAAAAATCCAGAACATTTTGCAAAGTCATGCCAGCAACAATTTTTTTGTTTTTTATGCTCAGAAACTTAATCCGTCCTGTTTGGACCCTTGCGTGTCTGAATATATCTCGGGGTAAAATGGCACACATTCCGATCATCTTAGAGCGAGT
This sequence comes from Opsariichthys bidens, assembly GCA_037194245.1. NCBI lineage: Eukaryota > Metazoa > Chordata > Actinopteri > Cypriniformes > Xenocyprididae > Opsariichthys > Opsariichthys bidens. The sequence continues at coordinate 1,073,248 of CM074301.1, read as the reverse complement.
GAATGTATTTGTGCATAAAAAGTCACAGTTTTGTCATACATAATGTGAGCCATACAACAGTACGTACAGTTTCCTAATGTTTCATATAATGCAAGTAGCAATGTGTTTGCTAAAGTTGCCACGAGTGCGCCATTTCCTTCGATGCCTCCTGTATCTGAATGAGTCATCTTCATTGCATAATGAATTATTCATTGCTGTCATATTTGGATTTTCATGTGTAACCACCAAGAAAGGACAACAGGAAACAACCAAAAACAAGACCACTAAATGATGAAATTATGTCACTGATTTTCAGTGACATGCCGCTTTCTCTACATTACTGCTTAATTATATGGTAAAATGGGTGATTAAATAAAAATTTAAAATAGATTAAAATGAATTAAAATCAAATGACATTTTATCATGTGATTTGGTGCAGCAGGATTTGAAAAGCAACCTGACAAACCCTTGATGCAGAATGAAATTAATTCAAGATCCAATTCCGATTGACAAACAATTCATTAACATGTTAAATAACCGACAGCTCTCCTCCCTAATGAACGAAGACAGCCATCACAATCTGAACTATGTGCTCTAATGATGAGGGAATCTTTCAAGCTGTGAGGTAAACAGGCCATGTTCACTGAAATAGCAGCATCACATACTCCTCCTTATTTATATTCCTGAAAACCAAGCTCTACCAAGGACACGTTCAGACTGTCAGTCCAAATCCGTTTGAAATCAGAACAGAGTTAACGGTTGAACAAAGTTAGAGTTATTCATAAAGTTAAAGTGTATATTCCGAATAACAGATATTGCATGTTTCTGATGAAAAGGACCAGGTTGAGCGCACAACAGACCTCACACATCTGTAGCTGGAAGAGCCGCCGTTCTTTCTCCATCTCCTCAGCGATCTCAGCACCAGTGATCTCCGTTCGAATCATCCCATGCTGCTTGGCGTGCTCACGTTTTTCCTTCTCGATTTTTGTACTGAAAGAAAAAGTCATTCGATATTCGCATATTTACCATAAATTCATCCGAGTTGGCTGACAATCAGAGTTCATTTAGCATTAATCTCACATCTGCGGGGGAGAAAATGATCTCGCTCGTGCAGTTAAATTACCGATAGTTCCAACAGCGCACAGACAAAGTAATAGGTCTGAATGGACAAATGTGTTATACAGACACACTTAGCTCAGTTTTCAATCCTGGTCTTGGGAGTCACCAATCAGCACATTTTGTATGTGTACGTCTCCATCAGCTCCCTAGTTCAGTAATCAGGGCACTGATCAGGGAGTGCAGTCTCAATCGCAAAATCCTTCCAGTGCACCAAAACGTTTGCACCCTAAAAAGTCCCACTGTGCACCATGAAAGCCAGTGAGCATCGATGCTCACCATGTTCCTTTAACGGAAGTTATGAAATGCAAAACATAAATGACACGAGCCAACTCGCTACACATAATGACACAAAATAGATGTTTTTTTTTTTTGTTTTTTTAAATAAACTATATTTCAGCACAAACATCCTGCTTACTAATCTTTGATAATGTTATTTCATAAAAATGCAGCTGTTCACAGTGCATTAACTATTGTTAACAAATATGAGATTTCAATAATTTATTAGTAAATGACATGCTAAAATAAACATGAACTAAATTTATAAATGCTGTAGAATTAGTGCTCATTCTTAGTTCAGGATGCAACTTTCAAATTGAGACATACAAAATATGCAGAGTGGTGTTCTTAGGACCATGGTTGAAAACAACTGACTTAGCTAACACTCATGGAGCAAACATACAATTTTGCTTCGTAGTCCTTCCAAGCCTTGTCAAAGGGTTTTTTCAGATCCTGAAAACAAAAAAAGAAAGAGAGGGGAAAAAAAACAACAACTAATGAGCCGAGTGTGATAGTTAAAGTCCATCGTGTTCACAACAAAGTACAACAAATCCATCTGCATCAGTGTTGAGGGATGATATCTTTCCAACGGTAAGGTAAAAAGCCCATTAGGGCATCATTACAAAATTATTTTGACGAACATCTAAAGCACCAATTGTAGATATGACTATTACAGTTACTTGTGGTAACCGACAGGTCCATTAGGCCGCATTTCAACAACTCTCTCTTTCAGTTCATTACATTAGAACTGCAGTGAGCTAGTCTAGTTTGAAGGTCTATATCATCTTTTAAGATATTGATTATGCTTCTGGGTAGATATCAAAGTACATGTGAACGAGAAGAGTTTCTATGCATCTGCATGTGTATTCAGCCTCTGCAGGGTCTGACTTTCTATGTGACACGGTCTGTAAATATTTCTCACCCCCTTCACGCCTTTGAGGTCGCCTTTCAACAGTGAGTCCAGAGTGAAGATCACATTATGACTCAGATTCTGGAGCTGCAGGAGGAGACGGTGAAACAGAGCAGTGACTGTGTTAATACGATACATGACACTTGGCACGGCATAAGCACAGCACAGAAGTAATAAGAGAAAACATATCAAATACAGCCATCCACACAAAGAGCCCATTGAGAGAGACACAGCCGTATCAGGATGAGCAGACCTGCATTGTCATCCAATACTCCGGCACAGATCTTTTAAATTAATCAACATTAATGTTTCAGACCAAGAGGCCAGATAGTTTGGATTCAAGTAACAAGACGGGACCCACTGACGTACTACACTGTATTATAAGAGCCTAAGATAATAATGACAGATTAAGGACCCAGGAGAAAAAGGAATGTATGAATGCAGGTATGACGACTAATTTGCCACTAGTTCCTTCAAGAGTTTCCTATGGGTTTTATAATTGGTTTCATGATTTGAGTGTAAAATAGAGCCTGTGGTCAACAACTTGACTACACTTCGATATTTTGACCTCAGTATGGCACGCCACCTTGCTTGCACAGTTGAGTAAAGGTGTAGGAATTCAAGGTACCGGATCACCCATCTCTGTGATAGAACATTTTCAGTGGAGGTTGGGAATTGTTCAGGGATCAATTTTGGGCCCGCTTTTGTTTTCACTCTATTTGCAACCTTTTGGCTAGATTTTTACGTGGATAATACTCAGGTGTATATACGCTCTCTACTGAACTGTCACGCGGAGGGAGGTAAGATGCTGGCGTTCAGCTCATTTTCTAACACTGAATGACTCTAGAACTGAAATTGTAGTTTTTGGTCCACCAGCTTCTATTACACAGATAAACAACCATCTGGGTCCTCTATTAAATTAAATTCGACAAACTAATACATTCAGTGGTGAAGAATATCTTTTATCATCTCAGATCCACTGCGAAACTGAAAGTGTTTTTTATCAGTAATGGACTCGGAAACCGTGATCCAAGCTTTTATTTCCTCCAGGCTGGATTACTTTAAGTCACTATACCTTGGTGTGGCTAAGTCCTACTTATCCCACCTTCAAGTGGTATAAAACGCTGCCTCCAGGCTTCGTACTGGAACTAGAGAGGGGGAACATATTTCGCCTGCATTTTGCGCCACTTCATTGGTATCAGGGGTTAAAAGGCCAGACTCCACAACACATTACAGATCTTCTTCTCCACCGGAAATGTTCTAGGCTCTTAAGGTCTTCAAACAGGCTGATGCTGACTGTGACACGGTCTTGTTTGAAGTTAAAAGGAGATTGTACCTTTTCAGTTGCTGTTCCACAATTGTGGAATGATTTTCCAGTACACATTAGGCTGTCTTCTGATGTTGATAGTTTTAAATCCTCACTGAAGACATATCTTTTTTTCCCCTCTGGCTTATGGATCAATGTAATTTTGTTAAATCAGCATGCTTTCCGGTCAGTTTGTGTATTTTATTGTAATGTATTTTCTTGTGTTAGATTGTACAGCACTTTGGTCAGCAGGAGCTGTTTTAAATATACTTGCATTTTGTTCTACGACATAAATTGCACACACCCATAGCGGAAACATGCATTTTGAAGCGGTTACGTTAATTTTTGAAAACTTAAGCCTTTAATAAGTAACTAGATAAGAGAGCTTGGGATGTGAGTGTTTGCGGTGAACGTTGTAGAACAAAACATCAAGTTATGTTTACCACAGGCCCATTATAAACCCCATTATAAAACACCTTAGGACAATCTTGAAAGAACCAGCGTCAAATTAGGCTTCTGGGTTCTGACAAGATTCTGTCACACCTGCACCACTCTATAGCAGGGGATAACTTATTAAATTGCTAAAATGTCAAGAGAATCATTAATTATGTAACATCAATCTCAGATGTCAACAATAACAACAAAAAACAAATTTGTGATAAAAATGCGAATTGTAAGAAAGGGTGGTCTAAATTTCGCCGGGGGTTAAAGCGTGATTTTATTCTAGTGCCTCAAAGCTGCCTCTTTTTCATGGTTTGTTGCACTTACAGTCAAATGCACATGAAAACAGTCACCATGCATGTCTTCTCATCGGTTACATCCTATAAGTAGTGCCGTCAACGTTAACGCATGCAATTTATTTTATCCGTTTAATGCGTTACAAATATTTAATGCATAAAATGCAGCATCTGTTTTTTTTTCTGTAATCCTTTGGCTAGCGTTACAACATATGATCAAGCTCTTCTTCATGCAGACGCTTTTAAATCATTCAAGCGCGACAAGACAAACGAAAACACGCTGTCTATAAATGTTCTGACAGACACCCGACGCACACACAGACGCATGCCAGAATAGAGTTCTCCTTTTAGCTTGAACAAATATGCAACATGCAAATTTTATGCAAAAATGTCAGTTTTCTCTAGTTTTCTCATAAGAGCGGTTAAATAAGTATTAAATGAATGTAAAAAGTTGTAAGAAAATGGGATGCGTACCAAATATGCGTCACGTGCATCGGCGGCAGTTCTAAAGTGACAGCAGCCGCTAATGCTGTCTATCTTTAATGTTAACTCACTGCTCTTGACTAAAGAACTTTTGTAGCTTTAATAAAGGATTAATTAAGGCCGTGTCCGGGTCAGACGGGGAACCTGTGCCTGTGTGCGGCAGCAACGAGGCCCTGGGGTGTCGGCGGAGACTGTGTTAACTAGCTCATCCTTTGTTAAGACCTTACCGACTCATCAGCCAGTGGCACATTTCCCAACAAACCGTCCCATACCGGCGTGATCAAAAAGATCTTAAACTAGATGGAACTAGATTAAATATTTTGACTGTTGCGATTCCAAATCGGTTTAATGACCCGTAACTCTGCCTGAGAATCGGACAAGTGTTCACTGTTGGCCAGAGGAGAACCGGCCCCCCGACTAAGCCTGGTTTCTCCCGAGGTTTTTTCTCCATTTGTTGAAGTTTTGGTTCCTTGCCGCTGTTGCCTTTGGCTTGCTTAGTTGGGGACACTTGCTTGATATTCAGCAGTGTTTTTGATATGCCTGCATTGGCGTCGTTGTATACAAACTGAGCTGAGCCGGACGATTACGTCGCTGTTTTCTGCAGTGCTGCTATACCTAAATTAACTAGACTAATAACTACTGATATTTGCAACGGAATGAATCAATAATATATAGAATAAGCTGCACAATGACACCATTTTCTTATTAATGTAAAGCTGCTTTGCCACAATTTGCATTGTAAAAAGCAACTTGACTTATTTCATACAAATGTGAAGCTTTCATAAATGTGGTTTGTTGTGATCGGAAGATAAACCATAACATAGTTTTCTGTTCACTTCCTCTCTGCCTCACAATTCTTCATTCTCTCTAAATGGAGACTCTAGTTTCAGAGTGATAAATGCCTCAGCTTAGTGCCAAAACAGTCTAGAAGCACTGCTACCAGACAACAAAGTGCCTATTTTAAGAGAGTGAAGAGATAGCAGAAGACCAAAAAAATGAATTCTGCAGTTTAACTCGGCTTCATATAGCTAAGTTATTGACAGCTGAACTACGTTAAGCTTGAATGTGTATTTCAAGCCTCAGTTGCAGGAAGAAACCACACAGCACAATGCCAATAGTTTCATGGCTTAGCAGACACAGTGTGAACTGCATGTATATTAGACCATCAGCGTTCCAGAGGGGCTATGGTCCTCAGGAGGGTATTGTGGAAATGGAGAAGATATACTGATGACACAGGAACTAAAGGAAATGAATCAGGGAAATGCTAATGCTGCAGTCGGCAGACGAGGATGACAGCAAGACCGAAAATACACACACAGGCAACCATATATTAGTATACTAGTACACTGGACTAGTGGAAAATCATATACACATTCTGTTCGTTAAAACTGATCAAATTGTGGTAGCTTGATATAAGATGCCTCTTTCATCAGAGGTTTGGAAAGTTTCTAAAACAGTTCGAAGGACATTTTGCAGTAGTATATCTTAATCTATTATGGTCTCATTGGTTGTTTAGCGGTCGATAGATATGGATTCTTTTTGATGGGGAATGCTGATACCGATATCTGTTATTACAGCATTGCGTTGCAATATTTGTGTAGGGATATTGCATCGATACATAGACTACAAGTATCTCTCTTTTCAGAGCCTGCATTATTTTGCAAAAAGCTATGCTTATAATGTGGGGAATAATAATTTAAAATCTTTATTACAGACTATAATTTAACACAGAGAAAGTATATATATATATATATAAAAAAATCTTACTGTACATCTGGCGCCGTCAAAATGAAAGTAAACCAGCTTAAAGGATTAGTTCACTTTAAAATGAAAATTATCCTCTCCCTCAAACCATCCTTGGTGCATATGACTTTCTTCTTTCTGATGAACACAATCAGAGTTATATTAATAAATATCCTGATGCATCCAAGCTTTATAACGGCAGTGAACGGAGGGAAAATATCAGTCTGGTGGAAGCTTGATATTTTACTTTATAACTTGTTAAATATGGACCTTTTTCTTACACAAAGGCATCACTTCGCTTCAGAAGGCCTTTATTAACCCCCCTGGAGCCGTGTGCAGTATGTTTATAGAAGATGAATGCACTTTCTTGAGCTTTATACTCATTGGCTTCAATTACTGCCATTATAAAGCTTGGATGCATCAGGATATTTATTAATATAACTCTGATTGTGTTCATCAGAAAGAAGAAAGTCATATACCCAGGATGGCTTGATGGAGAGTAAAGTTTGGGGTAATTTTGATTTTAAAGAGAACTAATCATTTAAAGTGTTTTTTTGGTTTCCTAATCTGGTCAGACTGCTCTGGTTTGCTGGATTTAAGAAGAGTTTTGAGTAGAGATGTTCCGATAGCCTTTTTCCCTTCCCGATACCGATTCCGATACCTGGGTTCAGGGCATATATTTCCTTAAATCACAGCCATATTAATAAGCCATATTTTTACAGAGCTGGATGACATGACCTAAAATCAAAATCTCGATTAATTGAACATTTTACCTCAATTGCGATTAATGAACGATTATTTCGTTTTTGTCGTTTTTTTTTTTGCCCTCATAGTTCACTGACAAGTTTTGTACTGTAAATATGATAGACTATTAAAGGTGGGATAGTGAAAGGACGCTTCAGCAGTTATTTTATCTATGGTTCGTAACAATTCTTACAGATTTCTGCTCGTTGTAAATCAGATTTAGATAAATTAGCGCAGTACCAGTACATTTATTTGAATGCATTAATGAGAATGATTGCGTTTGAGAATTAGTCAAACCGTCGCTCTATTAATTGTGAAGCTGTGGGTTGCAAGTGATGCGCAGCTATTGTCTGCATTGTTCGCTAAATATAATAATACACCAAAACCGGCAAACCATGAATTAGTTTAGCGAAGACACGGGGATCACTGCTCGCACAGAGTCTCTGTTGACTCGGTGTTGCTTCCATGCCAAGTCACATGACTACACACGTGGTAGTATGTTTTTAAGGAGAACGTATTAACAGGATTCAAATACCGGTTCAAATAATGATTGTTTGAGGTGCTGAATTTTGGTTTTGATTCATTTGATTAAATGTCAAGCCCTATATTTGTATTTCCTTTAATCGTGCAGGCCTACAAATAAAAGCTTTGAAAATGAACATTGATGTTAAAACGATAGTTCTCCCAAAAATGAGTATATTAAGACAGAATTTTCATTTTTGGGTGAACTATCCCTTTAAGACAGAGCATTGATAAAAAATAAAATCCATGAATTTTCTCGTTGTTCCAGCTGCTGTGTAGTGCTGGAATACTGAGCCTCCGCTCACACAGATATGACTTCCCTTCCGCAGAGCTCGCCAGCATTCACACAGTGATTTAGGAACGTGTGTGTTTGTGTGCGTGTGAGGGGTGAAAAGGAGACGCGCTATAGCTACTGCAACTCCTACACTCAAAATTTATGGCTCTATCTCCACGTTTCTGCCAGCAAGAGAGATCAGGATAGATTACAAAAGCCCCACTCACTCACACACACACACACACACACACACACATCCACCAGACACACAATTTTCACACATCTCTGAACGTATCCGCCTCTGACACCAACGCAGAGAACTCTGCAACCTGTGGAGAAGAATACACACTAAGCTCTTTAACACCTTTCCCAGAGGCTGATTCTCATATGCTGTAAAGCCTTAAATCTGTCCTTACATTGGGCTTCAAAACAATCTGGATTTGATCATTTAACTTTTTCTAATTAAACTTTTAGTATCGTCGAGAATTTTTTTTAAGTGCATTCGGTCTTGCGTGTCAATTCGTTCTGGCTCATTCTGAAACTCACCAGGTTCTTGAGGAGGGTGGAAAGCTCTTTAGTCAGAGTGGAGAACTTAACGAAGGCTGTGCCCAGATCTGGATTATCCCGACTGATGAAGTTGCTGCCAAACTTATCCAACGCCTGGGCGTACATCTCCTCATTTTGAATGTGATCTGATAAAAGCACAAATGAACAATCTTATGGTATTTTTTATGAATGTTATGCATCATCCAAGTGTTGGTGGCACATTGTCTGGTTCCTTAGAGACTGCACAAAATCACTTCATTCCTAGGTAAAATGTCCTTGATATTAATGGATATGATTTATCAGTGCACATTTTTTTTTTCCTGATTGCAAGGAATGTTTGTTTTCATTAAATTTCAATAATTTTTTGAACATGCCTTTTCCATTGTCATAAGGCTTTTAGGATTAATCAGACAAATTGCATTGAGCTATAACAATCTAAATGAATACATTTTAATACATACCACCGTTCAAAAGATTGGGGTGGTACGATTTTTTTGGTAACACTTTACTAAAAGCCTGTATGCATAATGCATTATAAAAAAAAAAAAAAACCAAAATGATATAATTTTCCTGGTAACATCTGAAATTGGTTGTCATGTGTTTTATTGCTCAATGATGAGTTAAATGAATTTATAAGTATTATAATGTATTATAACTGTGGTTACAATTATCCATGGGACCATACGGTGCATTATAAGGTGCATTACAAGGCATAATTAATGCATTAAAAATACTTTTATAATGCATTATATATAAAGGCTGTAAGAAAGCGTTAGAAGTTTTGTTTTTGAAAGAAGTCTCACAAGGCTGCATTTATTTTATTACAGAACAATACAATAGAGTAGGGCTGCATTATTATGTCAAAATCAAAATCAATTGTCAATTATTCAATTACGATTTTCACAATTTACACTGAATGATGTTTTGAATAGCTTCAACAACCAGCTCAAGAAACATTTCTTTCTCATTATCAATGTTGAAAACAGTGTGATGAATGAAGTTAAAAATAGCAGCATTTATTTGAAAAAGATTTTTTCGTTCCAACCACAAACTTTCGAACAGTAGTGTTTATCAATTTATCCATGTATACATACACACACCTGATATTTATTCAAATGTATATGTGCATGTATACACACCTGAATGCAGCAAGTATCAGTACAGTGTGTGTGTGTGAGAAAGGAATGTGGGTGTATGTGGGGGAGGATGAAACTCGCTGGCGTAGTGTCAGCCATGAACATGTTGATGCTAACTGTGATCTAGCCATTTGTTTGAACAGTATTACAGGCAGACACATGTACAATCACTAAAACATACAGAAGGCCACCATATATCCATGACACTGCCAGTAAAATAGAAGTCACTAAGATTTTTATAAGTGTGTTCATTTGTATTAATTCATCAACAAAATCCGAAAGTGTACATACCTTGGCCGGAGTTATAAATGGATTTGACCGACTTCTTAACCTTCTGCAATGAGGTTCTGTCCTGATCCAAAGCCTTTGAACAAACAAATGAGAGATGGAATCACATCACAGTTGTACAACTGAAGTGACATAACAGGAACGTTACACTAGAAACTATAAATAATGAATAAATGATCCACTTACAAACCATTAACAAACTCTCTCTGTGCTGTGCAAAGAATTCTGCCTAGAATTGGGCCATACTGACTCCATACCAATGCTTTCAACCACTTAACCGAGGAACACAACAAATCAAGCAAACAAAAGTTTTTATTTCTTTAGGCCAATTTCCTTGAAGTAGTCGCAAAAAAATACTTTGAGGAACAAAAATGTTCTTTACACAAGTATGTGAAACGCATGCAACTGGAGGCAATGCTCAATTCCATGCACATTTCACAATGCTATTCTCAGCACTGCCACAAGGAGAGCTGTATAAAGCATTAAACTGAAGAGCTACATCAAAAACAACGCATCCTGTTTAACATTACAGACATTTGAAAGTAACAATAGAACACTTTGTGTCACAGTACAAACTTTTTCACTATTCTCCTATTTTTTCCCCCCGCTGAAAAACACAAGTCAACCAGAAATTATGCAAAATCACTAACTCTAATCAAGAGAAAAGTTGTGTTGCACTAATTAGGACATAATACATCAAAAGTCCCGAATCAGAATTCCTAATTTCATCTTTCTCCCTCGCTCACTCAACAGTGATCCTCTGCACAAGACTACACTGTGAGGTTTCAGCACAGATGATGCATGATATTAGAAGCCGTTATCTGTTAGTGAGACAGTGTGCCACGGGAGGATATCCTGTGGTGTTATTCCTCATTTGAACTGCAATGACAAGAACAACTAACTCCCCTAACTCTCCACTGAAAGCTCAAAGTCTATTCTTCCTCTAAACATCATGTTACACGTGTTCTTCGCTAAACAAAAAATTGTTCGAATATAGTATACTTCAACTACAAAAGCTTATTTTGCTTGCATATAAATAAATATTCTCTCAGCAAATAATATAAGAATATATATTATTTGTAATTATATTATTAGTAATGATATAAAATATGAATAAAATAACAGGGCCCAAAATATGTAGTGTCTGTCCAAAAAGTTTAGGGTCAGTAAGATTTAAAACAAACAAACAAACAAAAAAATTAAATATGTATCATAGTTTCCACAAAAACATTAAGCAGCACAACGGTTTTCAATAACTATAAGAAGTGTTTCTCGAGTACCAGATCAGAATGTAAATAAATTACATTTTTACAACTATATTAAAAGTAAAAGGTTATTTTAAATAGCACAAATCTTTCATATTTAACTTTTTATGTTATTTTTGATCAAATACATACAGCCTTGGAAAGCATATCTGGAAGAAGAAGAAGAAGTCTACTTTATTAAAACATTCTATCACTGAAAGTAACTACTCTGACAGACTTAGTAAATGATGCATTTTCAAGAATTGATATCGAGATCATTCAAAAAGAAGATCTATTTTAACCCAATGCCATGACAATAATCTGGTTTGATCTGAGTGAGGACATGTAATTCACTCAACAATATTCAATTATGATCCCAACTGGTAATTGGGCAATTAAATTAGTGACAGAAGTTTGTTTTCAGAGCATGCATCATAGTATTCCCATCTCACAGAGGCTGCAATTAAAAAATCCTGATTTTATGCCTGCTTTGGCTGAGAGACAAAAACAACAACACAGGGCCTGTTTAGACCTTCACCTCTCAATGAAATCTGACAGCTCTCCACACTGAGGTGAAACACGACCTGCTAGTTTCATCATTTTGCAGAAGGAGCTTTCCCTAGCAACACGGTAGTAGATGACAGGAAGAGCTGCTTTGGTGTGTGTGCACTTTTGTGAATCAGGTTATTGGTATGAACGCTTTCTAAAAAAAATCCTTCACCGAAAGAAAAGAAAAAGAAAGAAAGGAAGGAAAATGCACTTAAAAAATACCACAGAACATACACATTTACTGTAGACAGGACCACAAACATACATTGCATCTCTAAAAGGAGCTCTTAAGAAATTACACTGCCATGCCTTCAACTTGTTAAATGGCTTAAACACTGAAAAAACATCAAGCGTTTGGAAAAGCAAATTAAGCAAATAGAAGTAGTTTCTCTAGAGAAATCATGCATCTCCAACAAACTCTGCGCTTTTTATTCTCTTCGAAATGGCATTAACAACAAAAACAAAAACATTGTTAGTAGATTGCAAAAGCATTGCCTACAACGGTCTCTACAATCAACTTGGCTCACAATGCTTTTGGGAAATGCAGCCCTGATTGGTTTAAAACAAAAAAAATATTCAAACAATTGAAATGAATCATTTTATATCACAACATTAAAAAAAGGGATATTAGAGACTTTTAAAGGTTACATTTAACAAAGTTATTACATTATTTTTAGATGATGGCAAAGGCAATGTATATGTAAATTAGGGGAAATGAGCATGCACATTTAAATTTCCAATCAAATAATCCAAAATCAAGCGACACAGATTTAACCCATTTAAAAATACAGATTAATCATCGTTTAATGGTGCATACCTAACCGGTTGTTTTTCTCTCCATCTAATTTCCACATTTATCATTTAACTTAAACGCCATTGAATTATCAATTTTTCACATTGATAATGCATATTGTCACATTTGTGCCATGTTATATTGTGTTATGTTATATATCATTACATCTCTAATGCAGTTCAATAGCTATTTAACATATATCAGATGTGTAAACTTTTAAGTTATTATAAGAAAGAGTGTATAAAATTATTATTTTTTCAAAACTATAAACACACTTTTAAGTGCCCCTTTTGTTTTTTTTCTGGATATTACCTTTAATATAGTGTGCTATTCATAGTTTTCATGCGATGTCACACCCTGGAGGGCAAAACAAGACTTTCCTCTTCTGCCCACCAGTGATTTTTAACAGGTTTAAAAATAACAAGTACTAGTCTAGTAAGACATTGACTAAATTCAGTATACACCTTATGGATAATGCACACTATTTATAGGGGAGCAGATGAAATCTGAATATGAACACAACACAGGTTCTGATTAAAGGGGACCTATAAGGCCCATTTTACAATATCTAATAGAAGTCTCCGGTTTCCCATGAATGTATCTGTGAAGTTTCAGCTCAAAATACCCCAAAGATCATTTATTATAACTTGTCTAAATTCACACCCCTATTTGGGTGTGAGCAGAAAAAAAAAAAAAAAAAAAAAAAAACGCCATTTTTGTACGTGTCCCTTTAAAAGCAGTCGCTGTGTCCCTCGCAACCCAACATGACCTCTCCCCCTTTGTTGCATGTTCTCAGGGACAGGGTTTATGTCAATTTTGGGGTTTGGGATGTCACCAACCCAGGAAGAAGCTTGTTGTAGTCCCTACCAGCTGTTTGCTGTAGTCCTAAAACAGACAATTCTTTACAAGAAAATATCTACCTTCGCATTGAACTTTGAGCATAGTAACGTTGTAGATGTTGTCATACACAAACTGTAGTTAAACAAAAATTCAATCATAAATCACCACCCCTTTAAGCCTTTTTCCACAGAAAATCATAAAGGAAATTCTGGGCTCATCTGCTCGCTCTATATAGTTTTTTCAATCAATCAAGGTATGTACTGAAACTGAATTTGATCTTTTAATATCACCGTTTCAGTACATTAAGGCACTTTTATGGATCACAAGTGCACAAAACTTGCCTTTTTTCTTCTTTTGAGATGGAAAACTGACAGGCCTGTGCTGCAGTTCAATGGATGTTTCACCCTCCAGGTCTCCGCCCCAGTCACGTGACTGAAAACTATGAATATAGCCATTTGTGTTGAGTTATCATCTCTCAAAAGAAAGAACCATTTCTGAACTGCCTGAAAGAGGTCGTCTTATTTCCTGCACGAACCTACAGTACATATGATTGTAACAACTTTGCATAATGCTAGCCTATGGTCTGGTCTTCATCGGCTGCCAACGAACAATGTCTACTTTGACCTGCCCTTAAACAACGCATTTGTATCTGAGGCCTGGAAGAGTTTTGTTTGTGTTGTTGACGTGTCAAGAAGACAATGTTTTCTGAGCTGCATGTGAAAACAAATCCACTTTGGATTCACTTCCAAAGAATGAGGCCTTGTGCTCAGATTGATATGATAAAACCGACACCATCGTTGCTGTTCATATCACTGTGTACACGAGTGCTGAGGAAACCTCCAGAGCTGAAACTCAGATATGGTAATAGTTGTGGCTGTGCATTCATTTTAGGAAAACTGTCAAAAAGAACACTGCCACATGCTTACAACCTGATCAATAAAACAAAAAAAAGATCTATTTGATTTAATCCAACATCAGAGCAATACTTTTTGTGTTATGCTGTCATTTTTGTTGTGCGTTTATTTCCTTTTTGAGAGGAAGGTGGACAGCACATATTTACATATTCAAAACGCTGCTCCGCAAGGACGTTAGATTCAATGTGCTCCCCGAGTATTTGAATTTGACATGGCTTATAGCTTGCAAACAACATGACTTCTCCTTAGTGCCTTTATAAGAATACGAAAATGACCAAAAATCAGTTAAAGTATTAAAAACCCAAGAATTGCAATAAACTTGCACAGACTCTCATATTTGAAGTTTCTACAACTGTACCACTTGTCCTTTGGCTGCAAGAGACGAGAACATTGATTACATTTCTTGGGAGAAAACACTCGCGGTGGTTGGAAATCTGCCGTTTAAAGACACTGTCCTGTCACGTATCACACATGTGCACTTTAGAGATGAAGGTTTTTACATGCAAAAATCTAGAGTAGTCTCTCGAAAAGGGTGGGTTTAAAGGATTCGGTCTCTCTATCGAACCACTTCATGCAACAAAGAAAAGAGGTGATGCTGCACTCAATGTAACATGTAAACAGATAAATCAAAATGTGTGTATATTAATGTATTTTATTGAATTATTATTCAGTGAAAGTAACTTCATATTGTTTATTATTGAAATTGTAATTGCAAAAAAATAATGCGGTTCAATGATCAATTAGAAACCAAAATCCAATTCTGTAATGCTACTATTCTGATTAATGCTTCGGAAAAATTCTTTAGCAACATTCCATGGTTTCTAGAGATAACGCCAAAACAAAGACAAAACAAACACAAATGACATTTCTTGACCACAGAGTTTAGGTCAAATTCACTAATGTCAAAGTTCTCTGGCGAAGGCTGCCATGTTTCCTGCTAACACTCTTATCCCGTCAACACAGAGCAGGCATTTCCTTCCCAAACTAGAAGCCTGACAACATATCGGTTACATATCTCTTGCAGAATAATTTTAACAAAATGAAGAGGGATCATAAAACTGCACATCATTTTTTTTTTTTACTGTCCTGGATAAGCTGTTTCACATAGCAGACGTTTCCTTATAGTCCACAAAAAAAAAAGCACAAATGAACCAGTTCAAAAGTTTACAGTACACCATTTAATCATAATACTGTGTTTTGTTAAATGGATGATCAACGATAGTTAAAAAGTTTAATACTGCCGTTCCTAAATCAAATTTAAC
This sequence comes from Opsariichthys bidens, assembly GCA_037194245.1. Lineage (NCBI taxonomy): Eukaryota > Metazoa > Chordata > Actinopteri > Cypriniformes > Xenocyprididae > Opsariichthys > Opsariichthys bidens. The sequence goes on along the minus strand of CM074301.1, from coordinate 1,057,583 downwards.
TAATCAATTAAAAGTTAACTAATTCGAAAATTCTAAATTTTGCTGCATAAAAATGGGTTCAAATTAGGATACTAATTGCGCTATACAGACTTTTCCTGAAATAGACACCCTGGTAGGGCCCTATGAAATCCATTTTTTTAATCCCATTTATTTATGTGCTTTCTGTTTAAATTTTTTCTGGATTCTGTTTCAATACTTTTAGTAACATAACGATTATTAAAGGCATTAACAATTTTAACAATCAAAAAGCACATCTAATTAAATTCAAATGTAATTAACAATTTAATAATTATTCAACTTTTTAAAAATAATAGGGCCCAATGAAATGTCATATGCTTTAATTTTTCAGGACTCTGTGTTCTATGAATTAATACAAATGTATTACCAAAAAGGGTGGTGATCAAATAATATAATTCACCCAAAAATGAAAATTCTGCCATCATTTACTCTCCCTCAAGTTGTTCCAAACCTGTATAAATGTCTGTGTTCTGCTGAACACAAATCAAGTTCATTGGAAGACTGATCTAACACGGATAATAATCCAAAATGTGCCCAATTCCATGGCATATAGTAAATTCCATGTTTATGACTGGATTCTCCACCCCCGTATTCCAAATCATGGAAGTCCACATGGAAGTTTGCTCCAAAACCTGCACCAAAAAAATGTCCCTATACATTTTTCACGTTTCATCCAAAAATGGAATCAAACCTCCCCTAAGAGAAAAATGGAAGAATGTGACAAAGAAAGAAAACAATGTATTTAGCACTTAAGATCTAAGACACAATGAATTATCGTTTATGTTTTTCAATGAGCATCCATTTCAACCGTATTTAAAGCCCAAGTTACTGCCAAATCCTCTGAGCTGAGTGCGCTATGGGCGTACACAACATAGTTTGGATTTTATGTAGAATCACTTGCATTCCTGCCTGAGAGTTTCAGGCCTCATGCATCTGTGTCCATGTGCAAAAGCAAAATAGAGGAGGAAGAAACAAAAGAGTACCTTTAAAAGGCAGCAGACACGACACTAACATCCTCTTTGTGCCCCGGAAACAACAGCACTGGAATTTTCCATGCATAATGGAAATATTAACCACAGATATATGCATAATAATATCTTCCATTAATACCACTCATGTCTAATGCAACAAACAAAATGAGCATTCATTCTCATCCATCACTGCTTAAATAGTTAAACTCTTTTTCATCTATTGCTTTCTCTATGTCCAAGAGCAGAGAAGTACATGCATCTCCCTTTCATTTGTGATGCACAGTGAAGACACTAGGTTCATCACGCCTGTTAGTATAGCATGGATGTATTGACCACTCAGCATTCAAGACCACAAATGTCCATTTTATAACAGTAGTTCTGGATGCATTAGGAAACGATAAGACAAGAACTTGTATCCATGTTGGTACTACAAGAACATTAACCATATCCTCTCTGCGGAACGCCCCTCGACACTCAGATTGATGGAGATGAAATTGTAGAGTGTATGAACTTTGATGGATTCAGATGGGTGGGAGTTGCTGCAGATTGTTTGCATTTTATATATCTCTGAACTTCATTACAATTCATTCCTGAATGTAGCACAGCAACCGATATTTTCATTTCTTGCAACTACGGTTGTCAAAATAAATGACATAAATTTCCCTTTACCATTGGAATTAAACAGGAATATGCCATTCAACACTACTCCTTTGAGGTGGCATGGCAAAGAGGAAGAATTGAAAATATTCAAATTCGGCAACACCACAAAACAGAATGGAAAAAACAACCATGTTGTGGCTTATATCTATAGTTGGAATATCTGTTAACTTGGCTTCCAGGACGAAAACTGCAAAAGCTATGAATCAGAGAACATCCGAGTGCAACAGCCAAGGGCGGAACGAGTCTGATTAAACACCAAATCCCGCAGAAAGCTTCATTCCACATGCTCTATTAGTATAGATACACATGCGAAATGCAGAAGAAATTGCTCAATTAATATCGTGGGGCAGAAATAATGCATACATATTACATAAGAAAATTTTTTTATCCATGAACACGCTTTCGCACGTAAAGGGGCATGATTTTAAACATGACATGTGGCTTGTTCATCAAGATCTGTTGTGCCAAAAAAATACCAAAAATATAATATGTAATCAAATTTAAATATCATTATCATAAATACTTTTTTTAAATAACTATTTAATTCATTATTTATTAAAAAAATATTAAAATGTAAAAATAAATGCATTCAAAAATATATTTAATATATAAATAAAAATGACCAATAAATTTATATACATTCATTTCAGTGTGAAGATTATTGTAAAGAAATTTTTTATATATACACACTATTTTTTTTTTTGTAAATCTCACTGTTGTTTCACAAGAAACAAGCAACTTCAGAACTTCAGAATAAGGGCATTATAAGCCGTTTCTCAAACCTTAGTGGGTCGCCTGTCGTTTCGTCTACATTGTTAAACCACTAAATGTAGAGTGCAAAATATAGGCCAAACTGTACTTTTGGCCAGCATGACCTACATTCCCACAAAAATCCCAATTTTTGCTTGCGTATCCCTACACGGACACAAACAAATGAACATATAACCATTGATAAATAAAATATAAAATAATATCTGAAACTTTAGTGATATAAAACATTTGGATTCCTTGTGAAACAAATATAGATCAATATACAGCCTCATTGGAACAAAAGCCAATGAACAGCAAGCATGCTAAGTCTCTAGGGGCAAAATGAATGATCTTCCATGGGAGCCTGCTAAACTAGGCTGTGCTGTGCTGTGCTTGCTTGAAGAGGAAGTTGGCGCTTCTGGATTCTGTGGTGAAGCCTCAAGGCAAGTGACAACAGTCACCACTAGCGTCTCCACCCAGATGCTAAACCCAGCACGAGGCTGACACAGACAGGCCTCGGGCTGAACAGCATCCTCCTCCTCCTCCTCCTCCTCCTCCTCCACCTCCTTCATACAGAGAGCCACGCTAATGCTAGCGGACACTGTTTACGCCTCGAGCATTAGCAAGCCTGCAGACGATTTAACTGCATCGCCCAACCAAACATAATGCTAACAAGCTATATAACAACACTGAAAAGGCCGATGCTGTTAAAATCATTTATAGTTTTCAGAACTGCTTGATTTTTTCCGCACCATTGATGAAATTTTCCTTTCCATGTTTTCGCTGTTATACGGTTGGGTGGGGCTATTTCACAACTTCTGAAACAGTAGAGAATCTCCGGATTAAAACAGGGGGAAAAGGAATAGACACAAGCGATAAAGCATTGCTTATGCATGTTGCAAGTCTTTGGAAAAAAAAAAAAAAAGAAGATTTTTTTAGCTTTTTTTAAATCAAACTTACCAACATTGATTTTTGTGGTGGAATGCTGATGGGGAAAGAGTTAATATCAATCAATAATTTACTGGGGGTTTTTTTGTTTGTTTTTTTAAGTATAGTATGCAGGCAGTTATATTCTGAAAGTCCAAAATGAGGATTAGCAACATAATGAATGGACATCATTATTATTATTATTATTATTATTATTAATATTAATAAAGTAATTTCACACAAACATGCAGATGCAGTTCACATGCAGTTTCTTTATTTAAATGATGGCTAATTTTGCCAGCTTGATCATTTTAATTAAACACATTCTTGTCAACCTTACTGTGAACCTCCATGTTAAGTTCAGTGGTGGTAATTTGTTCAGTAATAAAATGAAAACCAAACTTGTAATAAGGAACAGCAGATGAACTGCACTCAGCAGGTGTCAAAATGAAATGTCAGTCTTCTCGATTTCCCTGGTGTCATCATTAGCAGTGTTTACATGCGCCTCTTTTGAATTAGGGAAGATGAAGATGCTTTTGACTTCACACTCACAGCTCTTCAGAAGCCTCTGAAAAAAATAAAGAGCATATTCGAAGCTGCAGAGATGAACCTCAAAGTGCTCAGAGTGCAAGACTGAATCATGAAACGTTCGGTTAAGTACATTTTTACGGACTCCCTGAAGGACGTTGTAAAAGTCAGTTCGCCAATGCTACAAGATGAAAGCAAATGTTTGCTTGTTTCTATCAGGCAATGGCTTTAATTCATCCAACCGCAAGCTGCATCTGGTTGGCGCGGTCCAGGATCGGTCACGAACGACGCTCAGGCTGATCCTCGAGGCCAAACCTTGTGACCTTCTTTCCTCGCAATGGATGCCCGAATCCTGATTATGTTCCTCATGGATAGAGATGCCATCTGCAGATCTGTCTGGCTCATGGGGTGGCAGTGATAATCAGATGCACACAGACAAACACAGCTGTTCGGCTAACACCACTGCAGGATGTATGTCACACAAGTATTTCAACGGAGGGGATGGATTATGCTGCCCCACACGCAAACCCCTACCGACGTCTTACCAGCCTTAGCAACAGCCATATTTACTTCCTGATCTTTCTCCGTCCATTAACCTCACCCTCTTGCTCATCCGTAAACACACCCTGCACAAAAACCACAGCTTGTGTGTTGACACGTGGGTGAGTATACGATGAAATGTTCGTTTTTAGGTGAAATTTTTCCTTCGAGTATGCAAAGCACACATGTCAAATCCTGACGGAGCGTTACACGCATTAAGTAGGAAGAGATAAACATGTCTGACTTTTATGTCGGTCCATCTATCTCCCTCTCTTTAATACACTAGCGGGGCATCTAAAGCTTACGTGACCTTCCGTGACATCTGGCATTTCCGCAGAGGATAGCTTTATGGGATGTGGATCTAATTTGAGTGCTGACAGAATGACAGAAAATGGGTACTGTGGAAGAGGAGACCTTTAAAAAGGACCAATCTGTGGAGCAGCTATTTCTGAACAGGCTGTTGAATCACCATCTGACATGTGTTTGCGCCGATGTCTCAACACCAGCAGGACTCGAGGTATCTCCACCCGACACCGTTGACAAACGTCAGTTCTGAGAGAGTGAGGAAGAACACCACATGATGAGAAACTCAAAAGTAGGAATTCATTAAACTGCCCTTTTTTGGGGTGGCTTTAACCCGACAGTGTTAAAGTAGCCCAATTCCACGGGAAAAGCACGGACTTGGCAGCAGGGACGGTTATCCTACTGCTCATAAAACATTCACTATTAGGATGAGAGACATAACCAGTTTAGATGGAAAGGATCTTAAGCTGACTATCTAAAGATGTTACTGTAGCTATTAGGGGTGTTGAAATGAATTTTTTCTACCATGTGTCGCAATGTGGAAAAAGTAGTAAATCATAACGTTTCTCTGACATCAATCGTCGCGTACGCGCTTCTTGCGCTAGCGTAAAATGGCGGAGGTAGGCAAAACACGTTAGCAAGTAATAAAAAAATGCACCCACCGTTTTAACATTTACAGCGTGTGAGCGTGTGTGTGCGTGCGCACGCCCGTCTGTGTGAGCATTATTGTAACTTATTCAATCAAAGAAATACTTTAGCTCGATAATAGTATTTTCTTAGAGCTGCTGCAAAGCCAAAACAATCAGTCTATTAACTTTCCTATTATCACTGTGAAGCTGCTTTGAAACAATCGGTGTTGTGAAAAGCGCTATATAAATGAAGATGACTTCTTGTACACTACGTGCCAGTTTCATGTGCTTTGTTTATAAATACTCCCATCATCTGCTGTGTTCAGACTAAAGATTTGTTTGATCTTTGCGACATTTAGGAAGCGTACAGATAAGAGCAGATAAAATAAAAAAGGAGTATAATAAAACATATCCGACATATCTGCTTGTTTTCATTGACGAAAATGTATAATGCAACGCATCGTGATAATCGAATCGAATTGAATCGTGAAACCAGTGAAGACAATTAACCCATAATAAAACAACCCATCACAATAGATGATTGCTTTACAATGTCCTCTGTTGGTACATATGGCAGTTTATCTGTTGAGTGATAAAAACGGATTCTCTGCATTTCAAATCCCTCAGTTCTCACCATCACCAAAAATCCAAGCCAATGTTGATTCTCGTTTTATTACGAGATCTTTTTGCCAGCAGACTTTCCTCTGTTCAATGTTTTCATAAAATAAGTGATTCCCAGAAGGTTTGAGATTTAGCACGATCCTTGTTCTTCGTGACAATTAATCTATGCTACTCCTACACCATAAACATGTCAAAGTAGCCGGAGAAACTTCTCTATTCACGAGACACGCATGGGTGAGTGAAATTTCCTACGAAAACCATCCCGTCAGGTCTAAATCAAACACTTAACATGGTGAATCAGGGTAAGATGAAAACACATTTTGGAAGAAAAAAAAAAAAAAAAAAAAAAAGTGTACCTTCAATATTTTTAGTAGTGCTACTTTAAAGGGGATAAATTTATGACAAAAGCACACACCCAAAAAAAAAAAACAACCGACTAGCCAATTTTATTTATAAAAAAAAAAAAAATTAAATAAAACAGCGTCTTTTAGGTTAAGATAACCAACAGACACAATTTTGAAAATATGTAGTCTAGTAAAGACTTCTTTAATGTGACACTGAAATTTGCAAATCCCTTTGGTTTTATCAATGTTCTGGGTTTCTTTTAAGCAATTATGTTCTTGTTTTGCTGGGGACATCACTAGGGAACAGAGATTCCTTCAATAGTGACAAAATTAAAACAGGAAATGAGAAAGCTCCATATCACCAGCTCTCTCATGGTATGTGGGAATGACTGAGACTGCATGCGCTAAAATAAAGCACTTTAACGAATGCAGTACACTCAAGTCATCAATTATTCAGCCCTTCACATCTGTCCCTGTGGTCAGAACTGCAGTCATGTTAGGTAAGAGGCTGAAAATAGCACGCTACCGTCTCGTCACCGAAATGAGTGCGTGCCTCAAAAACAAATCCAGAGACACGCACTGAAGTGGAGGGAAAGAGAGAGAAAATGATAGGGAAGAAATGGCCGTTCCTTAAATAATTCACTTCATTGACAGTGCGTACCCACTTTATTCTAGCCAAGCTGAAAAATAATGAGCACTTACAAGACACTAAAATAGCAGCTCATTAAACATTCAGTCTGGGGATTTGCCAGGAAACAGACACAATCAAACAATGAAAAACATTAAGGAGACATGCAAAATGAGTAGATGAAAAATGTAGGCCTTTGTCAGTTCAGTATTCCAGACATCAGTGCGCTCGGAATGCAGAAGAAACAACATTTAATCAAAAACGTTTGAAGTAAGAAATATCATGAAGATCAATTCAACACCATCTTCAAATCAGGAAACAAAATTGTAACCTAAATTGGCTTGCTTCTATCGGATTGGCTGGCTTTATGCAACTCTCTGGAATAAGGCCACGTGTTGTTGTTTTTTCCATTCCACATGGGAATAAAAGTGGAAAGAAGGTACTTGAGGTGACATGACAATCTTTAGAAATATCCATAAAACCAGACCTACCAGAAAACATAAATGGTTAAAAGTTGAAATAAAACTGTGTGTGTAGACGATTAGGTTCGATGTTTACTTTTCGATATCAGACGAATGAGAAGAGACTCGTCTAAATGCGTTTACATAGCCAAATGAGATGATAACCGCCATAATGTAACCATGTCTGCTTTGACATGCTTTCTAGGTTTCTCATACCTAGAGGTCTTCCTGACAGCTTCAGCTGCCTAAATAGCCTTCAAAATGTCCACATCTCATGAGAAACTAATATCAACTAAGAAACGCTGTCACCTTTTATTTTGGGTTCATGCATTCAGTCTCACTCTCACCAAGTGCGTTTTCATTTACATCAACATTAAATGGCATCTGCAAACCCTTTTATGTTCATAATGTGATATGTATTTGTGACTATTTTATTCAGCAAGGATGTATTAAATTGATCAAATGTAACCGCTTAAAGTTTCTGCAAAAAAATAGTTTCAGTTTCCACAGAAATACTAGGCAGCACAAGTTGTTTTTTTTTTTGCAAAATCAGCATGTTACAACAATTTCTGAAGGATCATGTGACATTAAAGACTAGAGTAACGGCTGCTGAAATTTCACAGGAATAAAATGACATATATATATATATATATATATATATGTCATGATATGATATTTCACAGCCTTTCACAGAACACAAGAGACTTTTTTTCAAAACAATTTATAGAATCTTACCGACACCAAAGTTTGGAACCATAGCGTCGGTCATGTGACGTATCGAGTAAAAATCTCTCAAGCTCAACTTGACTTGCATCCATGGGGAAAACTAAAGCACAGAAAGTGGTTTCTTATTAGAAAACAATGGGCGTCACTGTGTTTTAATCCAGGGAGTGGGCTTCTTTCTTTCAGTCACACACATGATAGAGGCTGTTGGCTTTCATGACAATGCGGCTCCGGCGTGGCTGGAGGATTCAGTCTCGTTCTGGAATGCTATGACGAGCATGTGGTGTGGGATGACACAGGCATGAGGGAGTTGTTGAGTTGCGCGGTTGCCTGGGCGATAGAAAAGACCATCTGTGAGGCGGCTGACACAGACACAGACGTACTGCGTCCCTCCCGAATCATGGGCACACACACGCACTTCAGCTCTAAACATTAGGGAAGTCTGGTGTTAGCGAGATCCTTCAGACAGTATTACTAATGCAGAATGGTGTCACATTCCAAATGAGAAAAATATTATATCAAACAAAAACTAAACGCTTCCTTTTTTTATGCCAGTGAGGTGATTTTCGCAGTTCAGATTTTAACTATCACTTTTTAATGCGACTACAAAAGAGCTGCCATACAATAAACCTTATTATTGTCCACTTACAATGTTAGTCAGGGCTTCTTTAACCAAAAACAGACATAATTTAGTTTTTCATGACCATTTACATCACTCTCTCTCACAGGTTGTTTTTGTTCCTATACATTAAAGGGATAGTTCACCCAAAAATTAAAAAAATGTCACTGTAGGTAAATTACCTCTATTATGATTGGATGACTTCTTTGCATATGAAACGAGTGGCTCATGAGTAACCTTAGGGTGGCAACTCCCTTAAACATTCATCAAATGGTGTTGTCTAAAAGCAAAAATAAAATTGCAAAGATAAAACCTTTCAGTTTTTAGTATGTTGTTGTCATGTAAACATATCCTAAATAAACTTTTAGGTACGGTAGGTTTCTTTAACATTCAAGAAATCCTATAGAAACTGAATAATCAAATGTAAAGAGAAAGCTATTCAGTCTAGACCAGAGTGATTTTCTCTTAGTCTCTTGGTGTTCGATTTCAACAGTTAGATGTGATGCAAACAAACAACACAGAATAGCAATTAAAACAACAATAATATATATATATATATATATATATATATATATATATACATATATATATATATATATATATATATATATATATATATATATACATATATATATATATATATACACATATAATATATATATTATATATATATATATATATATATATATATATATATATATGTACATATATATATATATATATATATATATATATATATACATATATATATATAGCTTGGAGTAAGACAACATGCATAACGAGGATGATGTGGTCAAAATACTCATTTGCCTAATAATTCTGCACTCCCTGTATATATGTATATATGTATATATATATATATACATATATACATATATACAGGGAGTGCAGAATTATTAGGCAAATGAGTATTTTGACCACATCATCCTCGTTATGCATGTTGTCTTACTCCAAGCTGTATAGGCTGGAAAGCCTACTACCAATTAAGCATATTAGGTGATGTGCATCTCTGTAATGAGAAGGGGTGTGGTCTAATGACATCAACACCCTATATCAGGTGTGCATAATTATTAGGCAACTTCCTTTCCTTTGGCAAAATGGGTCAAAAGAAGGACTTGAAAGGCTCAGAAAAGTCAAAAATAGTGAGATATATTGCAGAGGGATGCAGAAGTCTTAAAATAGCCAAGCTTCTGAAGTGTGATCATCGAACAATCAAGCGTTTCATTCAAAATAGTCAACAGGGTCGCAAGAAGCGTGTGGAAAAACCAAGGCGCAAAATAACTGCCCGTGAACTGAGAAAAGTCAAGCGTGCAGCTGCCAAGATGCCACTTGCCACCAGTTTGGCCATATTTCAGAGTTGCAACATCACTGGAGCGCCCAAAAGCACAAGGTGTGCAATACTCAGAGACATGGCCAAGGTAAGAAAGGCAGAAAGTCGACCACCACTGAACAAGACACACAAGCTGAAACGTCAAGACTGGGCCAAGAAATACCTCAAGACTGATTTTTCTAAGGTTTTATGGACTGATGAAATGAGAGTGAGTCTTGATGGGCCAGATGGATGGGCCCGTGGCTGGATTGGTAAAGGGCAGAGAGCTCCAGTCCGACTCAGACGCCAGCAAGGTGGAGGTGGAGTACTGATTTGGGCTGGTATCATCAAAGATGAGCTTGTGGGGCCTTTTCGGGTTGAGGATGGAGTCAAGCTCATGTCCACCTTCTTCAAGCAGTGGTACAGGAAGAAGTCTACATCCTTCAAGAAAAACATGATTTTCATGCAGGACAATGCTCCATCACACGCGTCCAAGTACTCCACAGCGTGGCTGGCAAGAAAGGGTATAAAAGAAGAAAATCTAATGATATGGCCTCCTTGTTCACCTGATCTGAACCCCATTGAGAACCTGTGGTCCATCATCAAATGTGCGATTTACAAGGAGGGAAAACAGTACACCTCTCTGAACAGGGACTGGGAGGCTGTGGTTGCTGCTGCACGCAATGTTGATGGTGAATGGATCAAAACACTGACAGAATCCATGGATGGCAGGCTTTTGAGTGTCCTTGCAAAGAAAGGTGGCTATATTGGTCACTGATTTGTTTTTGTTTGGTTTTTGAATGTCAGAAATGTATATTTGTGAATGTTGAGATGTTATATTGGTTTCACTGGTAAAAATAAATAATTGAAATGGGTATAAATTTGTTTTTTGTTAAGGTGCCTAATAATTCTGCACAGTAATAGTCACCTGCACACACAGATATCCCCCTAAAATAGCTAAAACTAAAACCTAAAAACTAAAACTAAAATATTCAGCTTTGATATTAATGAGTTTTTTGTGTTCATTGAGAACATGGTTGTTGTTCAATAATAAAATTAATCCTCAAAAATACAACTTGCCTAATAATTCTGCACTCCCTGTATATATATATATATATATATATATATATATACATATATATATATGCGTGGATGGATGGATGGATATTATTTGATCATACTTTGGGGTGAGGTATTTGTTCAAATCACTGTGTATCGTTTCATTTGCATCATCTGCATTTTGAGGTGTGGGCCAGCTATGTCTTCTGCACCAAAATTTCAGCACAGACAATCATCGCTCATACGTTCTTCTGAAAATGTAAAAATCTAGTTCTGGTAGCTTCTGTGCCAAAATCAATAGATGAAATCATGTGTTAGGTGTCAAATAAAAGTAATAAAGCTCAAACAAATGCTCTACGCACATTAAAGCACATCAGTTGCTCTCGTCTCAGGGTGTGTGAAATCCCCTCTCTCCATCACACACATAACAGCAAGCACACAGGGCTCTCCAGCATGTAGTATTGGCAGAGGCCATGAACAGACCAGAAAACAGCAGTGAAATCTGGACAGCCGCCATGGTCCACTCATCACCGGCGTACCGCCTGCTGCCCCCGACGGACCTTCAGACCTGTGCATCTCTAGAGGAATCCACAGTTTTCTTGTTTTTTTTTTTAATTTTTTTTATGGTGGACTCCCTTCCTGCTGATGCTTTCAGAAGGCTGCAGTTCATATGAAGAATTGTAGTTTTCACATGCTAGGACATTGTGGCTATATTTTCGCCTTCATAACATTGGAATTCTGGCCTGGATGACACACAAGATTTTACAAGATTATGGGATGAGCGCATGCTTTCATAGGCATTTCCATTTCCATGACCCATTGAGTTCTGTGGTTTTCTAATGTGAACTCAGAGGTCACTGCTGGGGGATTTCATTCAGTCTGATTTACTCATGGCCTGTTACCATGATTTGAGCACAAGGCAAAGGTCAAAGGGCATTAAAGCACATCAAAATGACTGACTGGATTCATTCTGATTAAGCCAAAGGTCAAGAAAATAACTGGCCTGGGTTTTTATTTTCATGTGCTTTATATAGTGATTTAGATCACATGCATGAAAGTACAGTACAAATATATGCATGTAGCGGTTTTTGTACTTGAACTGAGATAAAACGTATGACTAATTTTTGATTAAAAAAAAAAAAAAAAAAAAAAAATCGAGCAAAAATCTATTAACTTTTCATCAATGAATTAGAGTGAGATGAATGGATGGTTCGATGCACATTTCAATGTTCTGTTCTATCCGACAGGTTGATGGCATTCACTTGCTGCATGTCTTATAAAACATTTCAAATGCCATCATCTGAGAGAAAGAGAAAAACAGACATATGGATAAATTTCACATTTGATGCCAAGGAAAACAAGACCATTTTTAAACGTGGAGTGACAATATCCAGGAGACACAGAAATTTTATATCGTTTTTCGATTGTACTTGTTCTTATTTTTTGACTAAATCTATTGTAGATATTTATTTAGTTGACTAAAACAATTCAGATCTAAAATAATATTAAAACTAAACGCATTTTAGTCAAAAGACTGACTAAAACTACACGATTTGCTGTCAAATTTAACACTGAATTTAATGTTATATAACATTTTTTAAAGCATGAACACCATACCTTCTGCAAACTGAAAAGTGGAAAATGCCTGATACAAAATATTTGAAAGACGATGTTTTGAATCATTTCTCTTAGCAAAAGTACCACTTTTACAAACAATAGATTTCTGATAGATATTGGGTGATTAATGTCTGACTTCAAATTGCTTGTTGTAAGCAATGTTCTCTTTATTTTTGCATAATAATGCATTAATATGATAATTACTATTATATATTTTATTATCTGTATTAACTAGCCAAATCAAGTCCTTTAATACCAACTAGTTGACTAGTTGTTCAGAAAAACCAACTAGTCTTCTTTAAAAATGACTGTTTTCTATTGTAGTATACATATAAAATGTAATTTATTTCTGTGATGACAAAGCTGAATTTTCAGCAGCTATTAATCATTCTGCTATGCTGATTTGGTTCTTCAGAAACATTTTGTATTATTATCAAATCAGTTGCACAACTCAAAATTTGTGCAAACCTTAAAACTTCCAAATTCATTGATGAATAGACAATTAAAAAGTACAGCACCTTTAGATCAATTTATGAATCCTTGCTAAAACATTTTTTTCCTTCAAAAAAAAAGTCTTACAGACCCCAAACTTGAATGATAGTGTAAATGTATACATTTTAAAATCATTAAAAAAACAAACAAATTGGAATCGGTGCTACTAAGTCTTCCCTTTTGCCAAATAAAAAAAACCTCAACACCCATAATGCACTGGGCATGTTGCCATCCAAGGCCACTCCTACCAGTCTCATTTGGATATGCTTACCAGTCAAATACCACCTTGCTTTTGTAGGAAATACTTCTTAGCAAACTTTTAGTCAGTGTCGACTAGGGGTGTGCGATATTGACAAAATGATGTATTGATTTTTTTAATAGAATTTTTCCGATAATAATCAGACGATATTTTGCATCATTCAAAAATGTTTTATTGTGCTAGCTGTGGCAATGTAATTGATGACAGCGTTTGTTATATCTTTTCATCTGTCGCTTTTTCTGTCGTAAAGAACTTTCTTGCTAAATGATTCGGCCAACATTTGTTGCGTATGACTTTTTTGTCAGCAGCAGATCCGTCAAACACCACACTCTCTGAACGCGCACATGCAATAGTACTTAGTATTAGTAAACACTTCATGGAGCGTTTTGACTGGTTTCTAAAAATGAGTGAAATACTCTACAATGTTATTTGGCATTTCGTTAAAACATCGATTAAGATATTAATCGCAAACGACATACATCGCACACCTCTGGTGTCGGCTTGTACTGTTCCTGGGTGCAAGAATCCAAAGAGTTTAGTGGGAGTGAGTTACTTTCCTTTCCCAGTGAAGTAGGCAGTAGCTAAAGGCTGCAAAGAATCGTAAATACGCAGAAAATCTGTGCTCTGTATTTGTAATCAAACTTTCAAACTGGATGACCACGAAATTGCCATTATGTCAGTTCCGCTCAATCCCCCGAAGCAAAACTCTATCGTGTACAGGTAAGAAAGCTGTTGCCATAGTGTTCGATTTTTACCACAATGCTGTTTAAAGAGTAGACATAGTTCGATAAATTTTTCAATGCAATAACTGTTCCATTAACAACCCTTTGTCAATCTGACTGTCCGTGGACAGGGGGAAAAAAAAAGCAGGGCTCCAGACTAATTTTTCCACTGGTTGCACTGGTGCGACCAACTTTCTCAGTTGGTCGCGCCACCACATGATTTGGTTGCACTTTCTTTTTCTTTTTTTTTTGCTACAACATCGGATTAATGTGTCACAGCGGCTGATGACCGATATAAATCTGATATATATGTATAATTTATATTTATTTTAATTCATATTTAATAAATTAGAAACATGAAAAGTACGAAAATTAAATGAATGAATATATATAAAGCCTTAATAATTATATATAAAACCTAATATATATACGCGGGCTACAACCACTTCAGAAAATCTCACTGTTGTATTCGAATAAATCTGCAAGGTCTGTGAAATTAAATGTTAATTAGATATTCAGAGATTTGTTTTAATATAGGTGTGAAGGTAAATGAGAAAATATTCAACTTTAGTTTGCCTTTATGCAATTAATAATATAAAAGCAAACACTATACTTTGTCCCATTCAGTTTGCTTGCTTTCTTTGTTGTGGTTGGTCAGACAAAATAAACCAAAAATTTTCAGTTCTTTCACATTTGAGTCTATTTTGCCTAGTCAGTTTTTGAGTCGCTGACATACTAACTGCGCGTGACCACCGGCGCAGAGCGCGAGCGCTATCAATGAACCAGTGATTACGCAATTTAAGCAATGACGCTGCGTTTGAATTTTCGCGACAGAGACGTGCTTATATACATTATCTTGACAACACTTCTTGACATTAGCGCAGGCCAAACATTTTCCTCTCGCGGCCTATTGAGGAACTCTGGTCTAAGCCATTGCTGTTGAAGTAACTTGGTGCCTTTCTACCTGTGCGCTCATCATCAGTTGTGTCTGTGTGCTGGCTCGTCCTTTCCACCAGCATCCTTGACCTCCAATCTTTGTTTTAAAGTATTCAGCTATTGACCTTTCCATTTTTATAAGGCTTAATTCCTAAATTTCCTGAATTCCTAATTGGCGCGTTTCATCATCATTGAGCAATGCGCGTGTACGTTCGCTCTCTAGTGTTAATAAATAGAACTGCACGTGTCTTGCGGAAGAACGTTGTAGCCGGAACTACTTCTCTCTGTTTGTCTATGACGAGTCACGCAGGTACTGTGATACTCCGCAGCGCAGCCGAGCCCGGTCTGAAATATAAACACTTATTATAGGCGCACCGTAGTGATTCAGGATAAGACAAAAACACGGTTTGGAAAATGGATTCATGATATACTCGTTCATTATTTAATTTAGTTCATTTTGGAAACAAAACAGTAACGGACGGCAGCAGCTGCTGATACCTCGTTCTGTTACACAAATGCGACCACATACAATTTTTACTCGCACATCCTCAAAAAATGATCGCGTATGCAGTCTGGAACCCTGAAAAGGCATAAGCACAAAATCGGTAGTTTTCACAAAAGTCCTGGAGAAATTTAAAATTTTCTGATGTTTTACATCATCCGGTGGACTTTTGCAAAACAAACAGGCAACATGGAGGTCGAGTAAATTTTTCATTCACATATACTACTGACATTGTACCAATACAAAGCGGATTGAAAATCGTCAAAGTTTCACTTTAATAATGCCTGTAATGCTAATCTGACAACATTTAGAATGTTATATTAAATTAACACAAAGCAGTAGAATCCTGAAAGAATCTTTGGGGTGGTGGGAGGGGGAAAAAAGCAAACATATTGTCACATTAAAATCATAGATTCCATGCCAAAATAACTGAATAATTTTATTCAAAAGATCATTATGTAAAACTACCACTATCTAATAGGGCTAAAGTGGCTGCATTGCTGTCTGATGCCGCATAATGAACATTAAAAACCGGAATTGACACAGGAACCACATTGTGCAAAATGTCCTGCAGTAGAGAGGAACTCAGAGAGGGTGTGCCAAATTAATCGGACTCTTTTTACACTCATGACGTCATGTCCTGCCAGGAAAGGAGGCAGGTTTGCTGGTGGATTATTTAAAGCATGTTTTATCTTAACATCTCGTGTAGTCCCTCTTTTGTTGGGAAAGCTACAATAATAGCAGGCAGCAGACTGATCAGTCGAGACCTAGTAATGTGACAGACGGCCAATGTGATTTACTGAAACAAGCCATGTAATTGTGATCCAATCAGATCTCGTCATGGCTCATTTACTGCTAAAGATAGAAAAATTGGAGCAGAGATTGTTTGGATGTCTATTGTTTAAATCAACGCAAAATATTCACCTGATGTCACCTAATATACCTGGCAGTACATTAAAAAGGTAGGGTAGGCGATGTCAGGAAGCTAGAAATAGCAAGTTAGCTTTGAAATAATAAGATCCCACCCTCCCGTCAGAGAGCTCTTCATAGCCATGCCTCCTCCAAAAACACACACAGCCAGAGCAGAGTTTGCGAAGCATCACGAGAGATACACCACAATTCAGTAATAATGAATGTAAACAACTTCGAGCGCTGACTTGTAACACCTGCAGAGTCATTTAGATAGTTTTGCCATAGAAATGCATAAATCCCGAGTCCAAGGACGTGAATGCAGCATAATCTTGTTGTTTTGGTTCAGGAGGTTGTTTGTTTGTGGCACTCGGTGACTGTCTACAACTCCGCATAGCCTGATTAGCCTCATGAAACGTGGTAATGTGAGGTGTGAAAATACATACGTTGACAGACAGAATGTAATGACCATGCCACTTTTTTTTATATTTTAGACCACCGTGTAGTGTTGATTTCTTTCAGGATGCGAAGAGCGTTTCAACCAGCATAACAAAAAAACGTTCATAAAAAACACCTTTAAAAAGGGGCAACATTTTACGTCACAGGTTGAATTAAACGAGTGCAAGCATAATCCTATTTTCCATGATCTGTCATCCTTTAGTCCAGTGTTGTTATTGGTAACTAAAACTATTACAAATCATTTTCACTGATTAAAATGAAGCTGAAATAAAATGTATAAAAATCATTTGGATTTGGAACAAAGACTTTACTTTTTTGGTGAAGTATCCCTTTAAACCATTTCAACCAATCTCCTAATGTGACATAACAAGCTCATCAGAGGACCTTCATTACATTTTATTTTATGATAGTTTGTAATTGCATAGCTCTTCTGGGAAATGGACACTTAAAAGTGAATTAGAAAAATGATCCATCTTTCATTAGAGTGAGGAATTGGATGTCCTGTAATTAATCTGTCATCTGAATTCACAGGCTCTTCCAAACTTATGGAAATTCATTTGAGCATAATACTGCCAATTTAAAGGCTCCAAGTTCTAGGATGTTATCTGCTCTAAGATCCTATTACCAAGTCATCATATAGTACAGTAGGGAAGAGACCTGGCTGACGCAGTGGAGGTACTAATGGTTCCCATGCGGGCCTGTTCCAGCCCTCAGGTTACACCATTAAATATTCACTCTGTACCTCTGCATAATTTACCCTGTCAACACACAGGAGAATGACTCTGCTGAAAAAGAGACAGCTGTCCCTAGGAAGAGAGAGAGAGCAACTGCATTTATGAATGCTGTCAGGAGGAAAAGCCATCATAAAAGTGCTGAAGTGAAGTTCTGACACGAGTTAGCGAGAAAGTGAGAGAAAGCAAAACTCCCACATACATTTTATTTTCCACATAAATGATGTTTTTCTAGACCTGTGGTTCTCAACTGTTTTTGCTTTAGGGTTCATATTGGCATTGGACATCAAGTGAAGAATGTTTAGAGTACAAAAGAAACAAAAACCTATTCGCCGGAAATTGCCACTGAAAACACAAATGTGGCTGTCACAAAAATCACAAGTATTCTTGCAGTAAGGTCCTACTTTTATTTGCGGTGAAAAACTGATAAATCTAACAGGATGTATCTCATGTAAATTTACAGTAAAATGCCACTGATTTTATTGATTGTTTGTTTGTCTTGTTTTTTTTTTAGTTAAAACAAACTCATGATTTGCAGTGGACATATTTAAATTGACATTCCCAGTGTGACACTTCATATTAGTGGTTTTTAACAGAAATTTCATCAGTGACCAAAAAAGATGTTTATTTAGCGCTTCTCTGGTGGCAACTTTTGACTGTGTTCAGTGTCTATTTTGTGCATGCCACATGGATAAGCTACAAGAGTTAAACATGTCAGCTGTGTGGACAGTGCACACTAGCTCTGGATTGACATTGACACACACATATGTGTGTGTGTGTGTGTGGGTATATGCACATATATACATTTCCTCATGACACCACGTTTCTAAAATCTTTTACTCTGTGCTGTTTTCTGTTGATGCATGAACAAAACTTCACTAAAAATGTAGTCCACCTGTCATGCAATAAACGCTAAAAGCTTGGTGCTGTTACTTTTGAAATAAAGCCTTTAATCAAATTGCTTTAAAAATTTGTCAATTTTATTACAAAATTCAAAAAATGAATGGTGTTTTGGTGCTCTTTAATACTGTAGCTGCCTCAGTTCAAGTGACAGCATGGATAAAGTGCACATAAAACCGATCATCTAATCTCCTCTTTACTACTAGTTACAGCCTGAAATTGACATGGGTGAACACCAGAAGGCATGTTGAAAGACACATTACAACTTACCGAAATGAATCCTGTCTCATGTAACAGTTAACGTTACATTTACCTCAAGAAAGCTATTCAAATGTCAATAAACTCAGTTACCTACTAAAGTAACTCTAGAGAAGAGGATTGAGAAGAGGATGAGAAAAATCAAGGTATCTTGAGCATTGTCCTTTTTAGTAGGGATGGAACGATACCGATTTTAACAATTATTGGCCGATTCCGATTTCACTACCAATATTTGTCACTGGTTCTCTCGGTCGTCATCAAAATAGATAGTATTTTGATCATGTTTTAAATCAGCAAAGTTTAAAAAAAACCTGCATTAAACTATACAACTTACTTATTTGATAATATGCATGTATGTCTGTGTAATTATATATGTACATTTTCGATATATCTTGCAGCCCCAGTGTTTTATTGTTTCGTTTTTTTGTTAATTAACATTATCAGTTAATGAAATATGTTCGTTTTAAAGCCTCGTTTTAAAAAGTTGACTGCAAATTGTCTATCCATACAAGCAGAAAGAAGAAGCATCAACCTCACACTGCTATTTTAACCTATAAAAAGGCAACCACAAACTTCGGTGACGAGTTCCTTCTGTAATGCCTTCTAAAACTCAACATTTTTCTATCGTAGCTTTTACAGGTTCAACTCCACAATTCTGGATGAAAGCTGGAATTCCGCCTGGTCTTTACAGGGTCAGAGGCCATAAATTAGAGCCACAATGCACTAACATCTGTTGGGTTTAAATAGAGCTAACATTACACTACACAAAGCCACAATGGCCCCAGAAGAATATGTTTCGTTTCACGTTGTGTCAAGAATGAAGTCTTAAAATGAGCTATATCCCGGAGGACTGGCTTATTGTTTGAGACAGAAACAAGTTATGCCTTGCCGGAGCTTTTCTTACAGGCAGAAAAGAGCATGTCATGTGATCTCTTGGCCTTCCACACACAAATTCTGGGGCAGCTATAGTCACCAACGCCCTGTGCACATGGCGGCCCCCCGAATCTAACAGATGGTTTTCGTTTAGGCCACGGCCCACGGAGCTAGGAGGCAACCAGCCAGAGAGGTGATTCATTAAGTGGACTTTTCCTCGTTACGATAAAAAAGCTGCCTGTGGCATGGGTAAACAAAACCGATGCTCTGAGAGAAGGCAACAACATACTGTAGACGAAAATGACGCATTTAATCCAACTGAGAATGTCAATGTTTTACGCACACACAGAGCTGTGAGACGACAGGGCAACAGTGTTGATGTGAACTCTGACGTGATCCATGACATCACTGCAAAAGCAGCGCACATCTTGCAAGAGAGAGCTTTGTGTCGGCAGCAAGAGCAAATTAAATTGAGGGCTTGGGACATGACACTTGGGCACGAATTACCTGAATGAAAGTTCTCCAGGAATGTAATACAACCCAAATGGTTAAGCGAAAGTATGAGGAATATGCAAACCTCGAGCATTAATGGTAGGCATGAAGCACAGTGAAAGAAAGTTTGCCTAAACAGCAATAATATAGCCAATTGTATATAGCTCTCAGCACTTTGCGGTCCTCCTCTTTAAGTCCACACTTTGGAAAAAAGAAAGCTAAACTGTAGAGTTATTATTTTAGTTTTTAAATGAACTACGTTTTAGGAAAAGAAAGATTGACCAATTGGTAAAACAAGTCTATCATAAGAAGAGATAGTTAGGGCTGGGCAAAAAAAATGTGGTTGATTCAATATCGATTGTCAAAAGCCACGAATCAACCTTTTTTTCCGTTCTTATCTGACTTTTTTTTAGATTATTATTATTATTTCTCCACTCCACAGCGTCATTTCTTATTTACATTGCACGAGGTTACAGAGGGGACCCTTTGCCATTCATTCAGTGCTTAACATGACAGATGCAGGTGCGCCTTTCAGCGCGAAAGACATTCCAGACAGTCAAAGGACCTGTCACTATCCCGATGGGGCCAGTGCTGCACGGTCTCGAAAGTTTATCTGTGGTTTATCTATGGCTTGAGTGAACGTAAACAGCAGAGAAAGACAACACGTGCATCAGTATATTGGTATTAGTACATTAATGCTAATCAAACAAGAAAAGACAAAAATCACTCACTGCTCTTGATTGAATAACTTTTTTTTCATAAGGATTAATCTTTATTGAATTTATACAGTGAATATTATATGCAGTGTTATTTTACATTTAATTATTCAATTTCTGTGCCAGAAAACTACTGTTAGACCTACCTGAAAACCCTGAAAATCTATGCATTTATTTATTTGTGCAATTGCTGGTTTGATTTGTTCATTTTTAAGAGAATAATTGTTCTATTTGCTAGTGAAAATTGAATCATTGAAATATTTGAATTGTATCAAAAATCTCGAAACAAATCTAGATCTTGTGAATCAGAATCTAATTGAATTGGGACATCTGTACTGATACTCAGCACTAGAGATATGCTAACAATAAGTTTAACCAATACTTTTACAGATATTTACACGTTCTATTTTAATATTAGGTCAACCGATAAACAGCACCATTTGGTGAGCTTTTAATATCACCCTAATGAATAGAAAACAATGGTGTGCATAGGGATATTAATTTAATACATAAGTAATGTTTATGTTTAATACGTACAAGATCATATCATTTAGATAACATGAAAGCTGCAGCGTGCGTTTGAACCAATGTTGTTTATATCTCATAATATTTGCCCTTAAGTTTAGTTAGTTCAAACAGTATTGTTCAGGTACAGAGATGCTAGTTACAGAAGTAATCAAACGTAAAATAACACTGGATGGTCTCTGTTAATACAGTAAATAGGTCAATCCTTACGATTAATTTAAAGTTAAAAACGTTATTTAATGGCAGACAGCAGCATGTAGGCTATTTTAGGCACATGCAATGACGCATAATATGAAACTATTTAAATTCACACAAGAGATATCCGACTGTGTTTCTGTTAATACTCACTAAGATGGACAGTTTGACAATTGTGTGTATTTGACAGTTTAAGGTAAAACAACTCAATTTGGAATGCGCAAGCTCATTACATGTGGCTTGTGTGTGTTGTTTGTATAATCGCAAAGAAACCATCTGTCAAAGAGCTCCCAAGAACATTACTACTGAATGACAAAATCGCTAGGATGTTCAAATTGGCAAGGTTTTAAAAGACATGGGCAAGTGATTTCCGTCAGTTGTCCAAAACGATGATCAATTCATTTTTAGGTTTTAGGAAAAGCTTTTAATCTTCTGACTTAACAAAGGTAAATCTTAGCTGGCTCCGGCCTGTCCTGACTCCCCTTGGGAATATAGCGCTTTTTACAATGCAAATTGTGGCAAAGCAGCTTTACATTAATAATTAGCTAATAATTTTGGCTGCACAGCAGCTCCCAAAGAAAATGGTGCCATTGTCCAGCTTATTCTATATATTATTGATTCATTCCGTTGCAAATATCAGTAGTTATTAGTCTAGTTCATTTATGTATATCAGCACCGAAGAAAACAGTGACGTAATCGTCCGGCTCAGCTCAGTTCACATCCAACGACACCAATGCAGGCATATCAAAAACACTGCTGAATATCAAGCATGTGTCCCCAACTTAAGCAAGCCAAAGGCAACAGCGGCATGGAATCAAAACTCCAGCAAATGGAGAAAAAAACTTTGGGAGAAACCAGGCTTAGTCGGGGGGGGCAGTTCTCCTCTGCCTGAGTATCGGACAAGTGTTCACTGTTGGCCAGAGTTACAGGTCATTAAACCGATTTGGAATTGTAACAGTCAAAATATTTAATCTAGTTCCATCTAGTTTAAGATCTTTTTGATCACGCCGGTATGGGACGGTTTGTTGGTATATGTGCCACTGGCTGATGAGTCGGTAAGGTCTTCACAAAGGATGAGCTAGTTAAACACAGTCTCCGCCGACACCCCATCACATTAATTGGTAAACCTCGGGATAAGCAGAGAGACAAAAATTAGCGTAGACGCCATTCTTCTTCTGATGTAAGGAGTACATCCGGTGTTATAGGAAGTGTTCTAGCAACGGTTTTGCGGCTATGTGTCAATGTAAAACAGGATCTCTCTGGAAGTCCCCCTGACTTCAAAAAGATCGGAATCAAATCAGATCAAATTCTTTCCCCCACACAAGCCCAGAGCTTATACTTAGTTCTCCCACTAAAAGTCTATGTTCTCTATTGGTCCGAAAGCCCAAAATAGGTGTGCCCAGATTTATCTTTATAACACCTAAACACGAGCTCTTCTTCTTTATTTTCTGGCATTTTGTGAACAATTAATTCCGTTTTGAAACTCCCACTGAAGATTCGACCTCAGGAAGAGACCAATGGAAGCTCCAGCTCTGAAGCACTGAAGTTTGAATGGCATTCACCACAGCACAAAGTACTAATGCAAGTATCTGAATTCATTTTCGATGCGCTTTAAGTTTATTGTCTGAAGTGATTTCGTTGCTGGCTCTCAAATATTGTATGCTTTGCTTAGATTTATTTGTATGTATTCATGTTGTTTATTCATACATTAAACACATTGTATTCACGCTTGATTGTTTTGCAATTTACTACATATTTTTGGTGGAGAATGCGGGCGTGATTAAACACAGGTTATGAGCTTAAACCACTGTCAACCTAAAAGTGAGCATTTGATAAATCCAGTCAGAATACGACATGCATTTGGGTCACTAGTTGCTGGCTTTTAAAGATGCAGATAGAGTGTGGACATGAATTGACACCTCTACTGTAACTGAAAGAGTCTTGACACATTTTAGCGTATGTTCATAAGGTATCAGTGCAAAGTTAATCCAATTTTAGAAAAGAAACCCTAATTTCAGTATTAAAGCGTAAGTCTGTTTTGACGAAGGAATCTCAGCTCAGCGGCATGTAAACTGTACCAGAATTGATTATTCTGCGTTGGTTGAAGAAATGCCAATTGCAGTATTGCTTGACCCGTTTCTGATGAAGGAATCTTAATACAGTATAAATGTAGATTTGGGTGATGCTCCCCTTTCTACAGTGTAAAGGCCTTAGACATTATAGTTAGAGTGATGCCATTCATCTAAACTTTGGCTGCATCTACAAGCAAAGCTACCTGGTGACCAAAACTGCGTTTCACTTGCTGAAAGGAACGTCAGTGTTCATGCATTAGACTGACGTAACTATGTATGCTTAAACACGCTTTGACTTACAGCAAATCTGTTTAATTACTCTTCAAGTACAAGAAGTTGTTTAAAGAAGAGAGAAGGGGTTTACATGTAAAATTTGCAAATGCCAAACCATATTTGCATTTTACTGAATGTAAAATCAAGTTTTTGAAAATCTGAACGTATAAGCGCCACATTTTAATTCTATGCGTAACTCTATGCCGATATTCTTCATGAACTGTTGAATTGCTCTGACCTGCACTGGTTCCCATGCAAACGACTTGTCACAGCAAGTGCTAACTCATTACCTTGTAGCAGCATATTGTAAACCGAGGTGGCTAAGCTAACACAACCTAGCGGCTCTTCAGCTAAGGCGTAGCAAACTAATAACTTCTGCAGTAGCAGTTAGCATCATCTACTTGAAGCCTTTAACTTCAGCAGTGTGTATGGACTGTGAAGTGAGCTAAACCATTTTCCCCTAGTCGCAGTCCTGGGTTATGCTTTCTCACTTTCTCTTTCCATACCTCAAATTTTTCTTAGATAATTTCACCTTCACCATTTTATGTGTTCCCCTTCCTGTACCCTGTCCATCCAAATTTGCAGTTACTCTAATTAAATCAAATTTTAATTACATGTAAACTGTTTAGCTAGAGAATAATTCCTTTGGCAGTCATCTATTCATTATTATTATTATTATTATATTATAATAATATTACCATTTCGTTCATCTATTTGATTTATTTACATTTCCCTTCTCGTACTAGTGTGGTTTAATTTCCTCATAGAACCACAAAAGTAACTAGACATACTTTCCTTCTTGGTTTTGTTCATTTCCAACAGTTGCTTCAATTTTAATCTAAATGATTGCTATGGCATAATTATGAGCACCACTAATAAACGCAATCTAATAGGAAAGCTCTCCTCTTCCTCTCTCTTTCTGTTTTTCATTTGTTCAGAGATCAAGCCTGTTGTGAGCCATCAGTAAGTTCTGAGAAATAATTTGACCTTAAGAATCATCTTAAGTCATTTATTAAACCTAGCTGTACTGCTAGCTACTCCTCTGTGTCTTCAGCTCCAAATTTTGTTTGATCTTACATAAGTCTCTTTCCCTTACTCTCACCACAAGTGTGGCAAAATTTTGCAGATGCTCTAGATGGCAGACCAAAAGGACTGGCTAGGTGGCCTCCTAACCAGGGCTGATGATGACCCGCAGCACCAGAGCCAAAAGCAAATGGACAACGATGGAAGAGAACCGAGGCAGATGACTCTACCTATATTCTGCATTAGCTCCCTTTTTCCCTTGGTACACTGTAAGCATGTATGCATGTGTGTGAATGTTAGAGTAGTTTAAGTGTTTAGTCTAGTTAAGAAAGTCTAGTGCATGTCAATAGGGAGTCCCTAATCATGCAGATTTTGACTACATGCTCTAAGTAATACTGTAGAGTAAGAATGCCATTTCCCATAATCAGGAAATGAACAATTCTTAGAATTAATAAACAATAAACAGGTTAATTGACTGTAAATTTAATTTTACTATGCTAATAAGCTATAATTAATTATTCGTATTTCTTTTGAGCTAAATTTGCTACAAATCAACGTAAACAGTTGAGTAAGAAAATGGATATTTTTCTTTATATTGGATTCATGCAAAAGTGACAACAGCCTAACATACCTGCTACTGTCCGTCTCATTAATGTTAATTAAGGGTAGTCATTACATTTGGACGATCACACAATCCTATTGCAATTCAATGACGTAAAACCGTAAAAAGTCACCGCCGACACGATTTTAAACAGTATACAGGAGGCTTTGTAACTTTGCAAAACATTAGTAAACCATAGTAAATCACAGCTTAATTTAGAGCAGGTTGTCTCGATTCAAACAACCTCGCACACAACATGCCACGATGCGTAGATCTTGAGAAAATCTAAACATTATGCTTGGCTAAAGCTATAGGACTTCAGGGATCCGATCGTGTCGCGATCATGACGTAGTGATTTCCAACATCACTGGAAACTTCAACGAATGGAAACTGGATCTCGGTTATGGTGGGTAGGGATGATGTGTAGAGACCAATCGTACACAGTTTTACAGCTGGAGTGCATTTGGATTAAATCGCCCAGATTGATGAATCTTGATTTACCGTGCAAAGAATACGAGTGCACAGCTGAAACAGCTCTGGAAGATCATCACACAATCCCAAAACCATACTTGTTTCTTATTCTTACTGGTTTCTTATGTAATTATAAATATTTTTAAGCTTTGTGCTGTTTGCTGTGCCTATTTTTAAGCTTGGTGCCGTAGTAAATAGTTCTTATGTTCAATTAAATACTTTTTTTCCAAAAATGTTTTGGACTTTTGATCCAAAAAAAAAAAAGTCTACCATGGTTCCAATAGCTATAACTTGATTGCTTTGAGATTTCAAAACATAAATTGGCCCAGACGCAATTGGCATGTTTGTGAACAAGCTCAAACTTGAATTTATGACCTGTCATATATACTTTCTAATAGTAATCATGTCAAGCATGAATAATAAAATAAATCAATAAACTGCATCACTTTTTCTGGGGTTTTCTCAGCAGTGTTGAAACATAAGAACCATCAAACATGATAAAATTATATATTCTCCCAAATTTGAAAGGTTGTGTGTCAAATGAGACCATGTACTTGATGACACCTTTTTTTGTATAAAAAAAGCCTAAGAAATTACTTTTAAGTAAGTCGTGTAAGGAAACCGTTTTGTTTGTAATTGGTTTCTTTGTTCTTATTGTATTGATGATTGTTAACTTGTCTTAGTGTTGGTCTTAACTATTTTGAGCACCTTTTTTTTTTATATTAGTTAACCTTTAAAAATGACATTTAAAATTACTCATGTTGTAAAATAAGACTTGACCATACCATACAATAGTGTTAAATAATCATGATTTCAATATTGACCAAACATAATCGAGCAGCCCTTGTGTTAAGTTATGAATTTTGTACCATCACGCTTTGTAATGCAACAACACTGTACTCAAATAAAAGCATGTTTCTAGTCCAAGGTCAACACAGACTCAATATATTTCAAAAACAAATACTGAAACAAGCACTTGGCCAGCGAGCATACTTGTACTTGGTTATTAGCTTCTAGTGATAAAAGTTTGATTTTGCATGTTGTGTTGAAAATGTTCTTGCACACAATATATAAATGAACAAGCCAAACACTTGCCATTGTGTTTACATCCTTGCGTAAAGTATGTTTCTGGTCTAAGAGCAACGACTTCAATACTTCATACTAAGTATGTTAATGATTAATCAATCAATGAAATTGTTGAGAATATATTTAATCAATAAAACCCATCGACTGTCGATTAAGCAGATTCATGCGCATGCGTGCTACTCAACTGGGGAACATCTAAAGCAAACATGAAGAGTTGAAGAGATGAAGAGAGTGCCAGAGTTATATTTGGGACCATTTTTCAGCTAAAGTTACAGTCTACATCATGACTAGTTTGTTTTGTGCAAATTTATGTTTTAATATTGTATCTATTTCTGATTTAGATAGGTGATTAGGGCTGGGCCATATCATACCGGTATAATTTTTGGAGTGATAAAAAAAAAAGGTGTCATAATCGCGATATTGATGATATAGCGATGTGGTGACATATGGTGCATTCACGTTCCCTGGAGCGCACAAGAACAACACCTGTCTGAGACTAAGAGCAGCATCGATGACCATTTAGTACCTAATAGAGCTGTGTACCACCAACAATGTCACGATACGATACACATCACGATACTAAATCCACGATACGATACGTATCACGATATGGTTCAATTTGGAATTTAAATTTCTTTTGAGCAGAGTTTAGTAACAATAATGTGTTTGTTGAATAACAACATAAGTGTTATAACAGATGTGATAACTGAAAAACAATTTAAAAAAACAATGTTTTAAATGAAATATAAAAAATTGTCACAAAAAAACCTTATAATGACTCTTCCTTGCTTTTAAAGTCACTGCCTCAGTAACTGAAATGACAATTATAGTCATTTCTTATGACTTCCTATGATAAGCAAGCATACCAAATCACAGAATATTGAAGTTCTCATTCTGTTTAATTTCATACCTTAATTAACACATGGCTCAAACTTACAAAACATTGAGTAACCATCCTCAAATGTTTGGCGGTGGCAAAGTGGTTTTCCAGCATCAACTTCCGTCTGCGGTCCGACACGCAGTTGCACGGAGTGCAAAATAATTTGCCCCCACTGTCATGTGACACATCGGGAAACTGCTTCGCGCGGTCTTCTGCACTTATTTTTGTTGGCAAATGAGAATGATTGGCGTGCTTCATCATGGTTTCACCGCGGGGTTTACAGATGCTGTTCACGTCGCGTCATTACGTCACTTCATAAGGTTCCCATGGCAATAGGGGAAAATAATGGCGCTTTACTTGTGTGAAGCAAATGCAACATTTTTCAACTTTCTGCTAAGATATATGTGACTTTTTTGCAACAAAAATACAAGAATTATGAAATCACGCTAGCCCCGCATATATGCGGCGACTTGAAAAAATGCGACCCCCGCGTAAATATGCGGACTTTGGCTGATTATGCATTAAATCAGGCGATCGCATAATCGCGTTTTACTTAACTTTTGTTTTGCCGTTCTTGCATATCGCATGACTCAAGTCTAATGTCTGACTGTCTGGTTTAGCGTAAAAGCCAAAATTCTCCCATATTTTTGATTTTACTTTTGTCGGCGGTGGAAAAATCCTCTCATGCATTTTGAATGTCTTGCTCTGCTGCTTGCGTTGCTAGCGCCAATTGACGTCACGTGATTGGCTACATTTAAAAGCACGAGACTCTGCTGTATCGATACGCGCATCGTCATGAGTTCATGACGAAGTATCGCTGTATCGATATTCTGAGCACAGCCCTAGTACCTAAACAGGGAGCTACTTCAATAGTATGGAAGTGGTTTGGTTACAAGAGGTCAGACCTCCAACAAGCACAATATTTTGCAAAATATGCAAGAAACTGTGAGCATTAAAAACTTGTTTCACCACTCGGCCGATTTTCACTGACCAGCGGCACAGGCAATAACGTCTCGCCGTGCATTCTCTCCGACGGCGAAGTGCCACACAGCCGCTTCCTCTCTCTCCTCACTAGTCTCATTCGCTCTGGTTTAATAGTGCTTGGATTGCCGCAGATTTCACGCCCACACCAAAAGGACACGCTTGACTAGTGATCTATAATAGTCTCAAACAACTTCTGAGTCACTAAAATGTTCAAATAAAAACAAAATTATGTCAAAAAGTCTTGGCGAGGATCCAGGTAAACACAGTCAGTTTTGTAACAGTATATTGGGTCCATACATAAACTCTTGAAGTGAAAGCAGTCCAATACTCCTGCTGCTGTCTGTCATGTTAATCAAAGAATAAAAGAAAGAAAATCACTTTCTGCTCTTGACTGAATACGTTTTATAACTTTAATGGCAAGCATTAATCTGTATTTAATTTGCACAATGAAGACTCCAGAAATTAGTGTTATTTTCTGTAGTATTTCTTACCTGAATAATTATGTATTTATTTAGGCATTTTGTCATCAATGATAGCAGCTTCATTGTGTTTGCACTAGTAAATCCTGCTAAATCCATGCTATTTTTTGCTATATCATCAGAAATATGATTTTCGCAAATATTCTTGAAATATCGTAATATAATTGAAGCTACATCGCCCACCCCTGCCAGTTATCATCTTCAGCTTCAGTGGATGCGGCTCAAATGGCAACGCACAACTAATAATGACTCTGATTGGGACTGTCATGTTACATATTATTTGAATATTTGGGTTTGGCTGCCGTTTAGTCGTTTCATCGCATTGCTCCGGGAACAGCCTGTCCGTAAGTTCACTTGTACATTCGCTTCATTTTGTGCAGATTTGTAATATTATGTTTATTTTGTATATCTGATTAATCTCATATAGGATTTTTCTTTGAGTTAAATAACGCTCTAGTTTTCCAATGTTCACTCAGTGCTGCATGACTACAAAACAACTATGATTGGAACTGTCATATTACATGACATTAATGAGAACACAATAATAATACATGTAATAAATGTGAATTCATTAGGTTTTGTTGCCCTTTTCGGCGCCTTCCAGGAAGTGCGTGTCCAACAGGAGCACGCGTTCTGAGGCGGTGTTGGTGACACGTCGTGTTAGTCGTTATATACACAATTATTAAATGAGTCATTTAATAGATGATCAATCACATCAACTCATTTTACAGTCCTACTAGCCCTTTATTTAGATTAAGAACACTTCTCATTCATTTGGTGAGGAACGTGTCATTTTGAGCAGCATTTCCACACCATCACGCTGTTGACTATGAGCCACTGCAGCAGACGCACGTTGCAGTATTAATCGATCAAGGGAATGTGTGTAAATTGACATCCCTTCTTCAAACTATAAATTAAACGTGAAGAATTGCGATATTAGTGCATCACAACTAAATATTATAGTATTGTATTCTGGCTGGTAAATTTGTGAACTGTCCAAGGCTTTTACAGATACTATTATGACAAACCCACATTTCATATTAGTTACAGATGTGTTGTGCTGATGTCTGCTAGCACGGAGCATACAGCAGATGTCAGTGGGCTAACCATTAAATTAACCCACGTGAATATTTTTCCACTTGTGCCGACCAGAGAAATCAGGCCATGTTTACATTTCAGGAAACAGAGACAAAACATCCCAGTGAGTGAGAAAGTAAAGACAGATCAGCATGAACTTCAGTCCAACAGTGACACGCTATGAGACACTCTCACTGTGTGGAGTCTTACGTTCAACTTACTGCAGTGGTCCGGCAATGTACGCAGGAAACGCAGCTCGCACAACTCTCTAATCCAACTGTTGTCTTTTGCCGTAACCTTTTGACACATGATGAGAAGGGACAAAGATGGCATGAGGCTGAGAATGTCTGTGTTGATTAGTGTCCGGCCACTTTGCACTCCCACATCGTGAACTGGACGTCATGTGACCTGACTGAGTGCGTATGTGTTTCTATCTAAAAGAGAATCCGGGAGTCATTCGCCTGACCGAGTCCGCTCGGACCAAAACCATTAGGGCACCGTGTATAATGTTACACCAAAATGCGGTTAGGCCAGTGCGTCGCAGGACATGCAGGTTTAATCTGGATGAGGAGCTGCCAGATCTCGCCTATATACTCCAACACAACTCCTCTCAAATTCTGCTTGCCACATTCGTACTGCGGCTAAATGTCAGATGCCACACCTGTTTTGGATACTATAGAAATTACACCGTGTTTACACCGGACGTGACCGTTGTCACATCGCGTCGCATCATGGAAACCGTAGCTAATTAATTTGTCCTTTGTGTCAGAAGTAGCGTGAGCACTTGATGCGAGTCAGCAATAGATCTGGAACCGTCTGGAATTTTTATTGTCACTTCGCATCAAGTGTAGACAGCATCACTGATTTCAATGGGTTCTATTTGCTTCCGTTCACGTCATGTCGCACCGCTCGCATCCGTTGTGGACATGTCAGGTCAGGTAAGACAGCAAATTAAATTTAACATGGATGAAAATGAGGCTGTGAGGGATAGACGAATGGCACGCACTAGATCACAGTTTCCACAGCACAATTTTCAAAACTGACAACAGTACAATCCATTGAACACACTGTACTTCGAGCCCTCACAGCCTTGTTTTTATTCCTGTCAAATTGAATATGGCACTAGCATTGGTTCTCAAAATAAAGTCATCCAATGTTCACAGTCAATTAGTTGGGCATTAAAAAAAAAACTTCATTACTCTTAATTATTGATGTATGATTGAGTAAATTTGTCATATTCATATTCTAATTCTTAAGAATATTTGGACCTGAAGAGTTAAATTAAATATCCTAAAATAAAATAAAAATAAACACTTCCAATAAAGGTTCATTAGTTAAACATTAGTTAATGTATTTAGGTAGTTAATAACATTTGTTACTGCATTTACTAATAAAATACAGTTGTTCGTTGTTTGTTCATGTTAGTTCACAGAGCATTAACTAATGTTCACAAGATTTTAATAATGTATTAGTAAATGTTGAAATTAAAATGAACAAAGATTAACAAATGCTGTATAAGTAATGTAAACTAATGTAGCTAACTCGTGTTAACTAACGGACCTTATTGTAAAGTGTTACCAAAAACTGAAATAATAAACCTTTGCTATAACAACATTCAGAAAAAAACAAACATACTTGCAAATGTACGCGAGGCACTTTTAAGCCGCCGTGTCATGCACAAGCTGCTGCAAAAGATGTGAGCGCAACGGTCAAACGTGTCCATCTAGCATGTTTGCAACAAAAATGTTTAAATGTCCATCTAGCACGTTTAAAACTATGGGAAAAAAAAACAGCAGTGGAATGCAAAAACGTGTTCTCTGAGAAAATGATCTGCAAAATGTTGATGACATTCATTCTTATGTAAACATTATTCGAGGTCATTGTACAATAAGTTTGATATTTTGATTATTGCTGTGACAGGGCTAACAATAGGCCCTTATCAACAGCTGTTTTTAAATAGTTGGCCAATGTCCGATATATGCTTTTATCTGCCAATATATCGGAGCATTCCTAGAGTGTTTTTCTAACATTCTAGGAGCATAGCTAATTCCTGTTGCGTCCACCAATATCCATCAATTTCTCTGAAACTGTCCTGCATTTGTTTTTCTGTTTCTGTTGTTTTCTCTCTCTAGGCTGCAGTCAGTTGGCTCTGGGTTTGACGGCACTGAATAGCTCACTGCTCTGAGAACTGTGTATTGCGTAATAGAGCAAAGCATCACACCAAGCTGGAAGCTTTCAGCACAACATCCCTCCCTCCATCAGCACACTATATGGACACACACCACACGAATACGCTGATTCGATACGCACCACAGCAGATTCCAAATGCATCATTGCACTTGACACACAAATGTCTCAATGAATGATAAGATGACAATGCATGCAGGATAAACAATGTTTGACGTTGTCAAACAAAAAAAAAAATAATACAATTAATTGAGGAATACATAAATAATGATACAATACTCATTTTGGGTGACCTATTCCTTTAAAATAAACATTGAGTTACTAATGAAATGTGAAGGCCTGACGGTGTTCGAATTAAATAGATACATGGCGATTCTGACATTTTTTGTTTAGAGCAGACATACGAATCGAAAACTGACTTGCAGCTTGAATACATCTAGATTTTCAATTTAAATGTAAGATAAGACAGCAAAGTGTCTGTATCAAAACATTTTATTCAATGGATACTTATGTTTATGGAACCAAATCTTTAGCATTTGCAAACTGTCACTTGATCCCTCTGTATTTTTGACACCACAGGTTTCAAAGAAAGCCATGAATTCTGAGTCCAGTGCAGGGTTTTTCCAAGTCAAAAATGTTCTTCAACAAGAACGGTCATACACACACATACAAAATACCCTAGCCATGTGACCCATGAACCTAGTACTGGCAATACGTCCAAAATAAATGCAAATTGTAATAATAATCTATCCTGTTTATTCATTAAAAAATTTTTTTTTAAAAATAAATAAATAAAAAGAAAAAAAAATCGCCCTCAGGAAAGATCATAAAACAAAGTGCTTATAACTATTTTAGATTTAAAAATTGTACATATGAAAAAGTCAACGAATAACTGATTTTAAAAGTTAGTAATATAATGAACATCAAATTACGCATTACAGAAAAAAGTCCGGTCAGTTGTTTTGCATTTACACTCCAAGACTTCATTTGACATACAATATCAGATTGTTTTGTTACCACAGTTAATCGGATCCAATTGTGCATAAAATACAGCTGTCAATCCAGAACTTTGCCATGTGTAGTTATAACAGCATGAAAACATATATAATATAAGGAAGACGAGCAAAGATCACTGCCATTATAATCATTGAAGCTGTCAATTACAACTTGAGGTACACAAAACATCACTCTTGCAAAAAATCCTGTTAAAATCAATGAAACTGTCAATGCTGTGCAATAAATCTCTTATTGACATCGCGTTGATTGTGTTGACTTTTTTGATAATAATGAAAGGATTTGCGAGTGTGCAGTGTCCGATTGGTTCACTTGCTCAACAAATATCTCTGATTGGCTACAAAGCTCAAAGCTGTAAAAACACGTTGTAAATAGAAACCTTTGATGCTCTTCACCTTCTTTGGCTGCTATAGACTGTGTGACTTCGGCAGTCCTATAAGATCATTACAAATCAAACTGATATTGATATAATGATACTAATTGATATAATGAACTTGGTACGACAGGTATGTAGACTGTACAATGATAACACCAATTGAATCATAGGCTATGACACAAGACAGTATAGAAGAATCAAATGTCAGCAGCATGTGCTAGAGGTAAAAACGCACATTGGCAATCGTGGTTTTCAAGTGCACTGAAAAAAAGAGGAAGAGGCGAAAGAAGAGAATATGGACGTGGTCGTGGTTAGGGAAAAGAGGCCAACTTGGCATGCCAATTTTTGCGAATGTAGCTTGAGGCAAGTAGTTTTAAATTTTAGCGCCACGTCGCATTGATCGATACGCCATTTCATACTGACTTGTTATTGGCTAGTCAGTAGACGGAGGTCGTAGCAGTAAACACACTGAAATGATCATCCTAAATGTCTGACACAGTCAGAAAATTATTAAAGGTCGAAAGACTGTGACAACAGACGTCTTTGAACCTCTCTCACTGTACGACGTAGGACCACAGCTTAGAAGCCACAACCACAGAAACTGCCACGATTCGTCATCTTTCATCTGGGACAGCCCAAAATCATACAATGCATACCAGGGATAATACAAACACTCACGGGAGAGTTTTAAAGCAGCTGGCTGTCAGCCGGTACCCGTTCTGCAGAACGGCAGGTTCAAATAAACAAAGATAAAATGAATCTTTGGTGGGACATTACAAAACTCATTTTGGCAGCTGGCAAAATATTTTCAGTGCAGAAACAACCCTGTACTGGCTTTGTGTTAAAGATGCGCATCTCTACTTACTTTAAAAGAGAAGTGGTCATTAAAGTGATATTTCATCACTCTTTGTTTAAATCATTGCAAGAACAGCTTCCTGTCTTCCACATACATGCAGAAGTGGTACAAGCGCATGCTGCTAAATGTTTTAAAGATACCACGATGCTTCTAGTGTGACGTGTTGACACGGTATCCACCCACTTAAAAACCCACATATATTGCATGGTCAAGAAGATTTTAGGTGGTTTTCATCACCCAAATCGTGTCTAGAGTGTCCAGTTAAAGTTTTAGTTCACTTCAGAATTAATTTCCTGATAATTTACTCGCCCCCTATGCCATCCAAGATGTTTATGTCTTACTTTTTTCAGTCGAAAAGAAATGAAGGTTTTTGAGGGAAACATTTCAGGATTTTTCTCCATATATTGGACTTCACTGGGGTACAACGGGTCGAAGGTCTAAAGGCCTCCCAGCCAAAGAATAAGGGTCTTATCTAGCAAAACGTTCAGCCATTTTAAAATGCATTTACTTTTTAACCACAAATGCTCGTCTTGCAGTGGCTCTGTGATGCGCCACACATTACGTAATCACGACGAAAAGGTCACGTGTGAAAGTACAGATCCAGCGTCTACAAAGCGAACGTGCAAAGGCTAAGTCAAATGCCCTTTACAAGAAAAGGTAAAACAACGACGTCTAATGATTTAAGTTGGAGGAGAAACTTTTCCTGCTTTTAAATTACAGAATGTCACAAAATGAGATCACCCCCCAAGTAGCTCCTGTGCCAATATTCATTTTAAAATGAGGTATGCACAAATACGTGATATCAGTTGTTATGAATCACAAGAACATCCATATCCATCCAAGATATGACTCCCAAAGCTGGCATAGACTTTTAACTGTTGTACACCCAATGAATCATCAGTGGAATCAGAAGCCAGACCAGCTGGCTGAACAAAACTGCAGCCCACACTGCAGACTGTTGCTCACTGCCACTCACATTTCATATGCACTGAAAAGATGCAACGTATCAATGCACTGTGAAAAAAAAATTATTTATATATACATACACTATATATATATATATATATGCACATATATAAAGCAAAATAGCCATTAAAACAAATATGATGCACCAAAGTAAACTGAAGCATGTACAAATGAAAGCACCATCGCAAACAGATTAAAAAAGTACTAATATGAACTCATGCAACACTTCAATGTAAAGAGATGCAATGTGGAATGCAATGCAATTATACACAACTGCACCAACTCAAAGTACCAAAAAAGTGCAATGCTCAAAACTAAATGTACGCAATATACTGATGGCGATGGAATAAACTTATAGATTCAATCCATTAATGCAAAGCGCCAAAGTTAAAGAGGTGCAATGCATTGATGCAAAGCAACGCAGTAAAAAGATGCAATGGACTAAAAATAAAAGTTATCAAATGCAATGCAATAATGTAAACACATGCTAATAAAGCCTGACCTAATACACTAATGCGCCGTCCCTGTAAAAAGATGCAACTGACAAATGTAAACAGTTGTGCACAAATAAAAACAGATATTACGTAAAGAGGTGGCATGCAAAAACGTGAATTAACGCATTTTGCGATAAATCAAAGAAAAGCACAAACACAAACAGATAGCAACAATCTAATGCAATGCATAAATGTAAAGAGGTACTAATATAAACAGATGGAATATACGTGTGCAAGGTACCAGCGTACGTTGAACAGATGTGATCCAATAATGCAGTGGTGCATGAGAAAAGCAAGCAGTTTCTTACCTCCTCTAACACGCTGACTGTATTCCTGCAGCTCTGGAGGCGGGTGGTGAAGCTGGATGTAGTGGGAGAGTTGTAATCCTCTGTTGTTTCCGACAGAAACTCCGACACCGATATTTGATCTGGCATCCTAAAGCGTGGGTTCGTCCAGAGAATAGATAGAAATGTGCGTTCAGACGACCGAAAGCATTAAAAGAAGAAAAACAAATGAACTTCCAAAGGCCGTAGAGATGTTGAGCTAACGGTGCGCGAGATGCCTGCTGCAGCAGCACGCACGAAACAAACTACTAGCACGCGCTAAGCGATTCTGCCTCCAGAAAGCTCAACGACCTGTTCTTTCGGGTTCAGTTGTTCCCCCCGGGGACTGGGATACCACGCCGTTTCACCCCTTACCCCTCGAACATGAACCTCAGAGTTGATACGAGTTGTTTAGTTGCGATTCCGAAAGCACGCGCCGTGAAATGATGCCCACATAACGTTCCCCCGCGCGATGTTTACGACCAACACTGCTAGTGTCTTAGCGTCGAATTATATTGCCGTGCTTGAGTGTCAGTGAATGCATTCATACTCCGCTATTTGTCAAGCGCCTGATCGCTCCCTGCACTCAGATCGTGTGAAATGCGCAACGCGGAGTGTATGACATCCGCGCGCGCACGCACTCGCGCGCTCTGCTCTACATTCGCCCACCCACCCCTCTGCGCATGCCTCTACTCTCACTAAACAGTGAGCTCAGTGGGCAGCGGTCCAGTGTAGGCTATCTTTCTGACCTAGCCAGACTTTTGTGGAAAAAACCCATGATAAATGTCACTAGAAGTGAAGATACTTTTATTCATCGTCAAAAGTAACGTTGTTAAAAAAGAGGCTAAATAAAAAATGTATTTGCTTCTAAAATGGCCAAAGTTTTCTAGAGTTTAGTCTTTAGAAATTGTTTTAAATTAAATATATGGAAATATATAAGATATCTACACAGGTTCTGATCAGACTTAAGATTCAGGCATAGCTCATTTTCCGTATAACGTACAGTAAATACAACCTGTAGCACTATTAAAGCAACTAGAACAAAGTAGATGAGTTCAAAAGTTCGAGTCAAAGTGAAACAACCCCCCCCCCCCCCCTATTTAAACTATACCACAATGCAATGAGAAATTGTCATTCTTCGTTTTATGACAGAAAATAACTTTGATTTCACTGTAAAACTATGAACGAAATGACTGATAATTTTTTGTAGAATCTTGTCATTTTACAAAGTGTGTATTTGAAAATAGAATACAAGTGTAGAAGTGGTTGTTGTAACGAATCCTCAATTTGAGCTTGAGTTTACGTGTGTGTCAATCATCCAGTATTGCTAATGTAACAAGTGCGACTTCTATAGGTCAAATGGTGAAATGCATGTAAAGTTTACTCGATGCATTGTATGGTTGGCACATCCCCGTGAAAATTGACAGTTATCATACATTTAGAGTTAATATACTTAGCTTCAAGACATTTGATCGCTAATATATCTAAAAGCAAAACTCCTTACCGGTTCCATATAGGTTCCTTGGAGGAAAAACTTAGACGAGAGGATGATGATCTCATGACTTCAGCTTGGAACTTTAATGGGGAAAAATACAGATCAAATGGGATGAGCTCTAA
The DNA here is from genome assembly GCA_037194245.1 of Opsariichthys bidens. Lineage (NCBI taxonomy): Eukaryota > Metazoa > Chordata > Actinopteri > Cypriniformes > Xenocyprididae > Opsariichthys > Opsariichthys bidens. The sequence goes on along the minus strand of CM074301.1, from coordinate 1,019,128 downwards.
TTTAATTCTAAAACAAACCAATTCTTAACCCACTTATGTTCGTCGTCATATTGAATGAAAGGAAATCCCTTATTTTTCATCATTCGCTTTATGCTCTATACGTCAATGATTTTTTTATCTTAATATATTAATAATCTGAGGACTTTTCATACATGCAACAGCTCAAAGAGATTTGCAAAGACATGAAAATAACAATGCTATATATATGTAACCTCAGCAGAAATAATAAATATGTAGCACTCACCAAGATTAATGCCTGAGTCTCGCTGCCATCCTCTCTTCAGTGAGTTTAGTGGGTGTCCGGATACTATCTGCCCTGCTTGGAGAGGAAGGGAGAAGCGACCATGTGTGCTGAAAAATAGCCTGTTACAATGGCTACAGGATCCAGAACCTAATGACTCAGGAACTACGGAAATCCAGGAGACCTGGGACAGGAAATGTGCGATCTGTGTAAACATGTGCCTGCTCAAGTGAAGTACCCTCATGCTCAGACAGAGTGATCCCACACACGGCTGTGCTGGATGGGGAGCACAAGGTCACACTTGACTCGATGAAAAATAACAATATTAGATTGAGGAATTTTTTTTTTTTTTTTTTTTAATTTCAGGTTACATTATGTACTTAAAACTGACTCATGCATTTTACCGTAGAGTTTTATATTATAGCCTACCTATGAACAGCTGTATAGGCCTTGAGGATTTGGTTCTTTCATGAAAATCACATTGTGATTCATTACACATCACATTTAGTACCTATTTCATTATTTTCTCAAATGAAGTCACTCAACTGCACTGTTTTGCCTTTTTTCCAGTCGCTATGTGTCATTTTCCTATTTTTGTTTTTTTTTTTTGTTTTTTTTTAAGAGAAACACGGTGATTTTAGCCAGAAAGAATTATTTATAAAGCCAAGATGATGACACATTGTCATCTAAAGAGGAACTACTGAGGTCAAGGGGTTCCTGGAACCTGTAATTTTCTGACAGTTTTATTGGAAAGTACCATAGCTAAAAGTAAATGTTTTGTCTGCTGACTCAGACGGGATAGGGGCGGGGTTGGGAATTGGGTTGTCCCTGGATATTTTCTCTGAGCTTGGCAGTTAGGTTAGGCTACTATTCAACAAATTAAATAAAGATTTTTCAAGAGAAAAAAAAAAGAATTACTTTCTCAAATGGATGCAATTTTGCAAGAGAACACAAAACTTTTGCAAATGAATGCAATGTTTTTTGAGAGAACACAAAAGTTTTCCAAGCGAAATTTGCAAACTATATCTTTGTAAAAATCTTCCAATCAAACACAGTGCGATCTTGTGGGAATACTTGAATTATTTTTTGCCGACTACTAAACCGCTTTCCTCGTGTTCCTCATCTGAATGTCTTCTCAAATCTCTGGCTACCAAAACAGCTGGAATGCTGAAGGTATAGTGGAATACTCATCCAGTCCTATGCAAAGATCTTATGGAAAGACAATAGGCTACAATTTCACATTGTAATATTTAAGATGCATGCAACAAGACAAACACTTGATCTATCTATCTGTCTGTCTGTCTGTTAAACAAATATAGGTTTATAGGTACAATATACAAATCATAATGTAAAACAGAGAAACATTCTCTAATTAGTTTGCATTTGTTTTTAACTTCCTTTTAACTTTTAGCTAGCCCACTGACGACACCTTGTCTTTATAGCTAAACAACTTCCAGACAGAGACTCCTTTCCACTTATCCATGATGTTCACAATAATCACAAAACACTGCTATCACCATCAGTGCTGAGATTGTGGCCAATCAATACACTGCAGAGTTGTGGGTAGAGTGTCCATGCATTGATTTCGAAAATGTTGCTGTAATTTTAGAAGCCCTAATGGACTATAGATTTGTCCTGCTGTTCTACAGCTCTAGTTTCCAACGGTCACAATACACAAATTCTGAAGTGAAGTCTTGTCACAATTTTGTCCTATTACTGACATATTCTTTTATGTTCTTTTTTTATTAACATTGTTTTGAACCATTTTAATGTCGCAAATTATATTCAGGTGAATGTAGAATAAAATATTAATAATAATCAGAAGTCCTGTCTGCGATTATAGAGATGACAGAAAAAATCTGTTACTTTGACAACGTTTCGATATCTTAAGTCACCAATTTGTGGTTATAAGTGGTAAGAGATGTGTAACACAAAAAGGGCAAGATTTATTACACACACACATTCAATTTCTGTGATGCAAGATGACGGAAACACCAATATATAATACAAAGTAAGTCATTTAGAAAAGAATTAAAAAAAAGGAGCCCAGTTCTACCTGTAGTTATATGAATGAGTGTAGTAAATGTAGTCTTTGACAGCAAAAAATAAAATGTTGTAATGGTACTAAAAAATGTACAGCAAAGATTTAGAAGCATTATGTGATGACAAATATATTATAAAATAAATAAAAAAGTAAAACTTGGAAAACTGTTTTAACCCTCATAATACTTCACACACCTTTGGCATTCCAGGTTCGGTTTGGAGCTGGCAGAACATAAGCTTATAAAACAGTCACAACTTCACATTCTTCAAGCAAAATTGTATCTAATCAGTAAAACGCACAAATTTGAACGTTTTGAACGTTACCGTGTTTTATTAATGCTAATTGATTTACTCCCTTTTCGTTAATTGATACATTTAGAAATTCTTTGAAAACCAGCAATAACCGAAGAAAGATTTTTTTTAATGAAATTTAAACATTTATAGATGAAATGTATAACATATGAGAACTACCAGTATGAATGTAATCAAAATCATTAGAGACCTGAAACTCCTGAATGCCCAAACCAGTCTAAATTGATGAATTTATTTTCTATCAAAACAACACCAAAATATCCATATTACACTGAAATGCTTTCAAACAAAATATATTCATTTTACTTCCATCTGAAGAAAATTGTTTAACAGCTTGAATCTCCTTTTTATTCTAAATGGTTCATTGATAGATGAAATTTGGACTTTTTCCATTTCCAAACACTCCTCTTTAGACTATTTGGTCTTAGAACTCATCTGTTGAGGTCAAAAGTGAACCGTAAAGTATTTGACAGCAGCTATATACTATCAGAAAAGCAGCTCATGATAAGAAAAGGTCACACAGACATCTAGGAAGGATATTTTATGGCTTTCAGAAATGATCTAAAAAGAAACATTCATGTAAATCAATTAACAGGAGTCACTCAAGTTCCATAAGGTGACTAACAAACAATGATATTCATAGTGCTTAAAACAAGACTTGTTTCAGGAGGAAACCATTCGTAATTGACAGAATATAATAGAAAAAAAACCTTTAAAAATAAACAGCAATCAGTAACTTCAAGGTATATATATATATATATATATACACACACACAGTTCATATTCTCAAATATTAAAACAGCAATGTCATTACAGAACATTCGTAAATGTGCTTTGGGGATGTACAGTCTCTGAAACACCTAAAACAGCAGCTAACTATGATGTGAAATAAAATGGAAATTAACATTGGTTTTTGACCATTAATGAATTCATAATAACCTTCGCTAAAGTAACTAACCCATGCTATATTATAATGACTGCAACAGACTCCTTTCTCTGATAACTGTATTAGTCAAGGCCTTTTACAAGCAATTAGTTCATTAGTGCAAATAAGTTATGCGTGAGGAGGGTTTCAGTTCTACTAATGACACCGTACCTAAATTTTCCTCTGCATCCGATATAATAGTTTAAGGTGACGTGCGTGATTGAGTCAGTGTGTAACTATAGTAGTGATATGGTTTGAATCAGTTTTGTTCCATTTATTTACGGAGCACAAATCACTAGCATCAAATGTCAAATTCTCATGCGTCTCAGCTGCTATTTATCTAGGTTGAGATGTATAAGCTACAGGGACATTTGCTTCCCTACAACCTGAAGCTGCCTGGACAGGTGGACTGATATGTGACAAATAATTTAGGCACTATTAAAGTTTAGTGGAGTTGAGGTAATAAATACAGTGGTACTGGAATGGTTCACACAGAATTAGTCACTCACTCCTTCAACCACACCTGCAGAGATGGGAAAACAAAGAAATTATATCATACAAATGCTATGCTGCATCATACAAAAAAGGTATTATGATACTATGGTACAGTAGAGAACCAATATTTACCCTTGCATCAAACAACAGTGTGACAGTGTGACATGTAAGAGGAAATTCATTCAAGATTTAAATTAAATTATTGAAGCTTGATTCTGCCACTGAATAAACAATTAAAAAAGGTAATTGTGACTTTTTCTCTCGCAATCCGGACTTTTCTCTCAAAATTGCGTGATATAAACCCACAATCGTGAGTTATAGACAGAATTTACAATTGTGAGATAAAAAAAAGTCAGTTATATCCCGAGTTTAAATCTTGCAATTGTGACTTTACATCATACAATTACGTGTCAAAGTCAGAACTGAGATATAAACTCTTCGCTAAGACTCGCCCCGTTTAGTTACTGTTGCTTTGTCCGACAAGCCATGCGCTCTCACGCCACACATCACGTTTTCACGCAGTGAACAATAAATCCCAGAGCAAAGAGGACACTGACAACGCATCGACAGACATATGAAAGTTTCACATTTAATATATTGTAATTTTTTAAAGAAGTTTAAACGATAAATACCGTATAGTGTCTCTTTAATGTGTCGTGTCAGATGGCTGTAGCTCCTTCAAGCGGCTCGTGAACCGACCTTCTCTTCATACTAGTTCGTTTATAGTATCAAATAAACAAATAGACATCAGAAGGAATGTTGTTTAAATTGTGGAAAGACACGAGAACACACAATTTTTGAAGTTCAAGTTCACCGACGTTAAGCCGACTGCTTTGTCGGACAAAATGGCGAATTCGAGGTTATGACTGGTCAGATCGCCGGTCAATCAAACTGTTTGCGAAGGGTCAATTCTGATTTTTTTCTCAGAATTGCATGATATAAAGTCTTAATTGCGAGGGAAAAAAAGTAAGTAATATCACACAATCGTTAAAAAGTTAAAAAGGTCGCAATTATCTTTTTTTTGGATTATTAGTATTATTCCACGGCAGAAGCAAGCTTCCATAGTAAACAGTGGCTGCAACAAGAAAATACAATTTTCCTTCAAACACACTCGAATAAACAGCATAATACACAATAGCGTTCACCGTGCTGTTCTATGACATGAACTCACTCTGTGGAGGGTCCACGTCCATGGCCCGCAGCGAGTTGCAGGAGCTGTTCTGTTTGGGTCTAGCACCAAGCTCCCTGTTCTCTTTTACTGAATTGGTGTTCAGACTCGGAGTTTCACTTTGTGTTTTAGTTTCATCTGCCTTAAGGATGAAGTAACCCCCTTCTTCAGCTACAATCTTCTCAACCTTCTCCATCAGCTGAGGCAGCTGCGGGTGTTCACCAAAAATATAGTTATTGATGACGTGGTACCTCTTCTTGCACTTGTCCACCACCCACTGAAGGTCACGACCTTCCCTTCGTATATGCCTTTCTATAGACTTGTCCTTCAAAATCTCTGCCCAGGTGAACACCACCAAGGTGTGCTTCCACACATCCTCTCCGAACAGCGCCATGTTCTCCTCTATACGAGTCCGGTCCGTTTCGGTGAACATGCCCACCGGTATGACCAGCAGGAACGCGTGGGGTCCAGGTGGGCACATACTTACACTTCGGACCATCTCCTGCTGGTAGTCTGCTGGTGTGGTCTGGGCTGAAAACCAGCCAGGAGTGTCTATTACGGTTATTTTGCGGCGGTCCACCTCGGTTTCGCGCTTCACGCTGAATTCGGCTGCACGCTCCAGACGAAACTCTTCACGCCCCAGGATGGTGTTGCCGGTCAGGCTTTTCCCCGGCCACCTCCAGCCCAGCAGGATCAGATGGAGCTCGGGGAGACGGTTAGCTTCACGGGCGGCTGCCGCCAACCGTTTCTCTTCCTCAGGGTCAAGTTGGTCATCAGCTGTAGGATACCAATGCATTATTATTTGGGGGGTCAAAAATGGCAGCCTTGCAAATCAGGGGTTGGTAAAACTATTTTAAGAAAGAGTACATAAACTCATACAACCCTTACTTACACGGTTTGATTGTTAAAATTAAATATATATATAATAACAGAACTGATTTTTTTTTTTAACAAATCTCTTTTATACTATTATTCAAATGTTTGTGGAGGGGGAAAAATAGTTTCATATTCAACTTGACCAAAAATATAGTGAAGACAAACATTGTGAAATACTATTGCAACTTAAAATAACTGTTTTCACTTTTAATGTACTTTAAAATGTTATTTATTCCTGTGATGACAAAGCTGAATATTCAGCAGCCACTACTCTAGTCTTCAGTCACATCATCCTTCAGAAATCATTTGCATATGATTTGATGATCAAGAATCATTTCTTATTATTATCAGTGTTGCTTTGTACCTTTTCTTTAATGAAGTTAAAAAAAAAACCCTTTGAACGGCAGTTTAGGTTAATTTAATATTTTAATCATCATGTACAGTAATATGTTGAAAAACATTTGAATATATTGATGACTGGGATAACACAATAAGACATGTCAGACAAGAATTACCCAGTGATGCAAACTCTGAAAGCACAGGGTGTGTATTTATCCGAAAAGTGATCTTATGACACCTAGTTTCTCCTTCAGACTTGAGCAAGGAGGAAAGAGATGACCAACACCGTAACATTCACCTAAACTGCCAATGAACACTAATACTAAAGCGCAACACATATCTACAAAAACTCGCTGTTTAGAGATTGTAGCAGGCCTTCACCCAAAGCACACTAACGTTATGAATGATAATGGATTAAATGGTGTTGTGTCATTGTAAAGCCTATTTATTAATAACGAAAAACTTTTCAAATGTAATTCATTTTCACGTTTTTCATCACGTGAGGGGTCTGTTGTGACTTTTGTCCACCTGTGAGCGTCAGACTTGTCTGAATGGGCAGCGGAAATAGTGAGACGTGTCACATTCACCCGACACACACACTCACTCACCGGCTACAGTAGTGCGTACAAAGCCAAATGAAAGTATGACGGCTATGGAATAAAAGCATTATTCAACAGTATACTTTAAAACAACTTACCAGTGGAATTTGATGGTCTGTTTGAGCTCATGACGGTGCCGCGTTTATAACTTCAGTCGTGTCAGTAATCCGGGAGAAAAAGAGCGATTTCCTGCTTGCTTCTTGAAGGGCGCGGGAGGGAGATGTTCAATTCGTGAACAAGTCTTTTGATTCGGACCTTTTAATGAATCGGTTGAACCACAGTTGAACCGGTCCAAGCGTTTCTTCAGAAAACTGAAGATGGGTCTGACCGAGTCGTCTAGATTTTGCATGTTTATGTCTAGACTGTATGGCCGTTTATCAACACATATATTCAACACAAAGACTGAAATGCAGTATTTTGTAATCGCAAACTATATTCACGGTCTAAATGACTGTTATAAGCTTAATCGTGGCTGATCTTAACTGGCCACATTACATTAAATACTCTTATGAATAAAAACGTAACGAGATTAAAACGGATTTATTTTAACGTTTAAACGACCACATCACAGCGTAATGATGACTTTATGAAACACAGAATCAGTTAACAAGTTCTTAGAAACAAATGATTCAAAGGAACCGATTCAAAACGAGCCGAACTTCCCATAACTTGCGCGGGAGGCACGTGAACGCGCACTAAAAAGAGCTCACGAGGCCATCTAGCGAACACGGGAGTTCAGACAAGCGCTCCTTTTTCAAAAGCATGGTGCTACCCTGGTTTCTTCAATTACTAGAAATATTTTTTTTTTCTGTATCATCACCAAGACTTTTTAATTGAACAGCAAAGCAGATTTGTTGACATAATTGCCGTTTTGGAATATAGGTACTTGTAACTATGTAATTGCAAATATGAGTAAAAACCAAGACTTTACAATATTGATCAAAGCGTTGTATATATATAAAACAAAAACTCTTAAATTAAGCATTTGATATTAACTGACATAAAGTTTAATTTCACCCAAAACCCAGTACATTTACATTTAGGCCTAATTAAAAATTTGTTGAATAGGTACTATTTACACCAAGTTGCCGGCAAAGTAATCCTTCATCTCAAAGACCAACACATGACAAAATAATTATTTTTAATACAACATACAAATGTTTAGCTTAATTTCTCCTTTTTTTTTTTTTTTTTTTTACAAAAAGCTCTTGCAATTCTATGCAGGATGTGAATGAAAAGTAGAAAAGCGTTTTGTGTGTGCATTGCTGCCTAGGAAGCCCAGGCAGCCAACCTCTTCATGTCATGATCATCCTCCACTCTCTTCTTGGAGGCTGAAAGAGTGAAATAACAGAGATTTAGATGAAGCACGGACTGTATAAATGGGCCTGGTTGGTCTTTTGCTGAATTTGAAAGGGTTTCTCGAGACTAGATGTGTGGGTGTGTCTTTGCATACTTACTTGCACGGTGGCTTGGTCTTGTGCTGGGCAGCTTGGTGGTTGGTGCACTTGGTAATCTGTCCATATTCTTCATACTTTCTTCTAGTTCTTCCTGTTCCAACTCTGCCAGCTCTGCCAACAATTCATCCTTTTAAAAGACAAAAATTAGTACAGAACACTTAAACTGAAGTAAACAAACTAGACAACTACAAATCAATACCCAGAAACCTAAAAATAAGGCGCAAAATCAAGCTCGCATCAGCCGACTCGCCGCTGATGCACGTCTACCAATAGGAATATGACGCCTAGCCAGCATCCCTATATCAGGTCCATTTAGTATCAGCAGCTTTACAGCATTGCTCAGGAGCTCCATCCCCAGCTCCTCCTCTCATCCATTTAGGACTTGGCATTCTGATATTCCTCTTCGAATCATTATTTTTCTTGAATTATGTTGTTACATTAAATTATTGTCATTAAGAACATCAATGATATCACAATACCTTCATGTTGGTTCAGTTCCGTTTACCTTAAGGGGGTTATCGCTGCTCTCCCAGCTCTTATCAATGATAGGCTGCATGGCTTACCCATGACAGAACCATACCGCCCATGAAAACTGTATCATAATCAACTTTGACAACAGCAGTCCTGCAATTGCCGCAAAAATAGTTTTAAAAATTAAGAAATTATTTTTTAGAAAGAACGAACAAAGGAAAGAACGGGGTTAATCATAGCTAACAACCCCATAAACTTCAAATATGGGGGCAATTAATTCCTCTTTTTTATTTAAAATTTGTGATGGAGAGTCGATTCTTCTACTCTGAATAGCCCTAGAGTCAGGGTTGGCCCTCGTCGTTGAATTTGTTGCTGAAATGGATCACTTCTTCACTCATTCCCCAAACCCTACATAGTGCATGGAAACTGAGTGCACATCATCAGGAAGGAGCAAATGAAACGAAGCAAGAAATTCAGAAACTATTACATCATGCTTCAGAGAGCTAGAGCTGTCGCAGAAACTTTGTAGCGTACTTTTATCCGACATACAGCTTACTTTAAGACACAATAACAGTCATAGTAAGTTTAGATTGTAATTATAAATCTCTCTGCTGATGTTTTATTAATCCAATAAATATTATTTTAGTTTTCCATGATTAACCTAATTTGTGTAACCTAATCATAAATCATTTAAAACTCACTCAAAGAAAAAAAAAACACATCAATATGTGAACATTACTGTATGCATTTTTTTAATGTATTGTTTTTGATATTTTTTAGTTTCTTGAACTCTACTATCAAAGCAGCTTTTTGGACTAATGCTTAACACCACCACTTCACTTCTTTATTTGATTCTGACATAATATTTGACCACAGCTGTTTCGCTTTGGTTTTAATAAAGGGAATTTAAGGCTTCGTGTCGGGGAAAAAAAAACATTTAGCGTGTAATAATGACTGCAAACTTGTACGATTCCTGACCCTGTTTTAATGTGAAGTTAATGGAGTCGAGGAGTCATTTCCATCGGCTTCTATAGTTGGAGTCGACTCTGAAAAACCTGGTTTTGAACATCACTACTTCTAATATCTACCTCATCAAACTGATCACCGAAAGGTTTTGAGATGGCATCACTGATCTCCTGAGCTACGTCTTGTTGTTCTGTAATATCCTGCATGAGGGAGTCAATCTTATCCAGATCTCTGAAAGGGAGAGAAACAAAATGATTGATTATTTGATGACATTTGCTCACAACTGCTCAAACCACTGGTACATGTGAAGATTTAAAGCCATGCGACAGTCATTTATCATCATCATTATACAAAATACTGTACTACAGAACTCTGTAGTATTGATCAATCAAAATCAAGTATTCCTGAGAACTGTGTAATAACAATATGTTTCTTTTTGTGAACAAGTGTTAGCGTAAAGTACAGCAATAGGTGTCACACTCTCTCGTAACTACCATAATCATGAAACTTAAACTAGAAAAAAGTCTTAACGTCCTCGTTCAGCTCGTAATTAGTACTTTCCGACAACAAGCGGAGAATTTGACTGCTGCAGATTCGTTTAGACGTTGATAGTGTTGCCATAGAAATGCACGATTCTCAGTCTGAGGACGTTAACAGCTACAATGTCACGTGTTGTCATTTCGATATTACGGTCATTTTGACATGGCATGCCGTAAACGCAGCAAATGATGACACGCACATGTTCTGGTGAACCTCTTTGATGGCTTTAGATGCATAACCCATGTTCTTCAGAACCTCTGTGTTAGTGGTGGCATTTTCAAGGGCCTCTCGCTGGAACTCGATAGTGGACAGGGTCCCGTCGATCTGCGTCAGCTGCTGCTCGAAACGTTTCTTCCTCTTAAGAGCCTGAAGTGCCGCTGATGAAAAAAAAAATTATTGTGTTCATAATCAAGTAAAACATAATAATTTAAACAAAGTCTTTAAGGTATATCTTAATCATGCTGAACGTAATCAATTGCACTTTACGTAGCATGCAAAGATTTAAGACTATGTGCCTCCGTTTAAGCTGTATAACTGCATGAAGAAAAATTGGGAGACATTTGTTTAAACTGTTCTCTTTCAAAAAAGAAAAAGGAAAAAAAAGAGACTGAATTTCTTGTGAACAACAAAAGTCAGGAATTATTTGGAAAAAATGGATACAATTTCACACACAAAATTACTTGTAGGTTTACGGTCGTTAATTCTCCTGTGAAATGAAAGTTCAGATAAGCTCATAGAAGCAGACGTAAGACAAGTGAAGAAGAAAGTTAAATTATTGTTTGTTTACACATGACCTGGACTTTTTTTATTTGCTTAAAATGAATGCTCAACCCTTGACACCTGGGTGTAAACTCCATGCTCATGTTAATGCACAAAGAGACAACTGTAAATGAGGAGTGTCCAGATGAACTGCATGTTTCAGGTACTACAGCTGGGCGTCACTCCACATAAACAAAAGCCATGTTTCACTTACATGTTTCAGAGGGGTGTTGTTACACTTTCAAAGGCAAATTATATAACAGACAGTTTGCTCTTAATCATTTAGTTTATTATAAAAAGAATATGATGCCTTGGAGAATTTATTAATAGTATTACATCAAGTTATTCATTACAAATCTGAAGTGCATTATATAGAACTTTTTAAATACACTATGAATATCAATTACAAAAATAAGAATGACACATTTATAACTTTAATATCTAAACGGAGAATGGGTGTAGCCTATTTGTTTGTGAAAATTATTTCTGTAAATCGTCACAGTTCTAGTGTCATTTCCACCACAACAAACCACTTTTTTTTTTTTTTCCCAATTTTTCAAAAGGTTTACGCGGTCAACGGTGTCAGTGAAGAGCTTGATTGAGATAAATATGAAAAAAATAAAAAAAATATATATATATATATATTACTTTGTGACCAGGCCACAATACGTTTTATTGTGCATCGCTATCTGTAATTTTACCAACATACGCAAAATATTAACCTTGTCACGACAAACGAGTCGTCCATTTTATTCCAAAAGTCTTTTTCATCGCTGCCGTAAACTTTCAAGGGTACAAAAAATGACAGAATTCTGTTAAAGTCCACATGACCAAAAGCGCTCACAGAAACAGAAAGACCAATTCTACATACCTCTCTTGTTTTTGGTTCCATTCTTCTTGGCAATGATGAGCTCCTGTTGGATTCTACTCTCCAGGTATTCCTGTTTTTTAGTTAGCATGGCCTCGGTCTCTCTCAGTCTGTTGATGGCCTCCTGTGGTGATGGACCAGACCGGGACCGGTGCTTAGATCTAGATCTAGAGCTGGATCCAGAACTAGAACTGGACCTTGAGCTGGATGAGCTTGAAGAGCTCACTTTAAACATTTTTGAAATTTTACTCATTTTTTTTTTTTTCGAAGGTATTCCTTGTAATAAGATTCAACGTGCTTCAAATGTTACGCAGATAGGATCGCGAGAGAAAGTGGCAATTCTTGACAGTCAGCTTTTCAGATTCAATTCAAAACACCAACATAAGCCAACATTACTCTTCCTGAAATTCAACACCTGTGCGCACGTAAATTGCTCCACACTAATGTCTCTGAAGACACGCCCATTGAATGTAACGACACAATGGGCGGGTCAAGGTAGCTCCAATATTGTCTCAGCAGGGGCGGATATGGCAAGCCGTTTTAGCTTTTAAACTTTGTTCTGACTATCTATAAATATATTTAAAGACAGTAACAATTGTATTTTGACGAGTGATAATTATAATTCGTCTAGTCAGAATGACAATTAGAGATATCTGCAATTATAATAGCACTAGGAAGAAATCCGATTTGAGATATCTGTAATATATATTTGACTAGTCAAAACTCCATTTAAGATATCTGTAAAGATGTCACAGATATCTTTAAAAGACGCGTCATTTATCCGCAAAGGTCATTAGAGATATCTGTAATTCGGATTCGACTAGTCACAATTATATTTTAAGATATCTGAATTGTAATTGCTCCTAGTCGAATTCGTCGTGCAAACTTACATTTCCTCCGCACCACGCAGAGGCGCTCTCTCCACAACTATATTACCTTAGAAAACGGTTGACAAAGCAAAACAAGCCCGCGATTTGCAAATAATGCAGTTGCTATTCCAGTGTTAATAACATACACAGTTACTTTTACAGTAATTTTATTACCTGAAAACCAGGTCAGGCCGTTGAGATTAAAAGGCGGGGCTTAGCAGAGGGGTGGTTTGAGAACGCAATTAAGATATCTATAAAATAATTTCGACTAGTCAGAATGTTCATTCAAGATATCTACACTTAAATTCTGCAGATATCTGCAGATATCTCCAAAGAATCTAAAAAAAAGAGAAAGAGTCAAAAAATTAAGTTTGAAGATATCTTTAAAAGAATGAGATACTTATTATATTGCCATTCTCACATAAACTATCCCATCTCTCTAAAAAGTGTTTATAGTCAAAAAAAAATGGAAGTTCAAGATGTCCAAAAAATCAAAATGTAAATAATGTAATTTAAATTTAAAATTCTATAAATTTATATATATTTTAATTTTATAAATTAATATAAAAAAAAAAAAATTCAATATTTTTGATTATGATAAAATCATACCAGTTAGAGATAAATCTAATTATTTTGATTGCTTTTAGTAATTCAATTTTGAAGAGCAATTAAATTAATAATTTTTTCTAATTTAAATTATAATTAAGTGATATTTATAATTTTTTCTCTAGTTAAATTTTATTGGAGATATTAATAATAACAATTTAATTAAAATCTGATATAATTTTTGTATATATTACGACTAGTACTACTCAAACTAACATATGTGTATGTGTATTATTATATTAAGTCATAATGCACATCACAATCACAATTGAATCAAAATCAATTGCGAATTACAACGAGCGAAAATTGCAGAGAAGAGATATCTTATATGGATAGAAAAACTAGTCAAAAAAGATTCATGAACTAGTATTTAAAAGCTGAAATCGGCTGAAAAGCATAGACGGACCGGCCGGCGGGCGGTGGTGACATAATAAAGTACATAGACACCCCATCCTTCCTCTTTAGGAACGTTGAACGCGATACATTACGTGCGTCCGGTCCGCCGGTGAGGGAGAAACAGACTGCACAACAACAAACAATACAACTAAAAGCTTTTTTTTTTTTTTTTTTTTTTTTTTTTTAAAACCGAAAAATATTTTACATTTATCAACCAATTTTTCAGTTTTTATGGTGTACAAAAAAGTTCCATCTTTAGTTACTAAAACCTCGATAGTAAACTTTAAAAAATATATATTTATTTTAATAGTCAAAGCTCAGACTTGTCCTGTATTTGGCTGCTTTATTCTAGGATGAGAATTGTGAAGACGCTAATAATGAGATACCGGTAGTTTAAATTTCACATTAAATGAAAAAAAAAAGAATCTCATTGTGGAAAAGACATTTTCTGTCTTTTAACCCATTTTAGCTTTTCATGTGTTTAGAACCATTGTGACCACCATTGTGAAAATGAAGCAAATCGTCACAAATCAAACCCGCTGGAAAACACTTCCCTTCTTATTCAGCTACTTTCCACTGTCTCTTCAACTCTTTGTCTCTGGGAAACCTTCAATGTGTGAGAAAAGTAAGCTAGCCACTTTACGGTAATTCACAATGTCAGTCACCTAACCGAAACGAGTGTTTGTCTTCAAGTCGATTTAAAAAAAAATAAAGATGCATATTTAGATTTCAGGAAATTTAGTTGATAAAATAAGATGATATACACTAAAACTATAAAATAAATCATAAAAATATGACTTTCACAGCTAATTTGCGACATCGCTAGCTATTTTCTGACTGTCTCCGGTGGCCAACTACTATCAACATAATTATATAATGACCAAATACAACCAGAAACAAATCTTTAGGTTTACCTGTGAAAGATTATTCCCCGAGACCTGTATTCAACTGTGCGGTGATTTGTACACGACATAGACATTTTTCTCAATTCCAGTTATGAGCGTTATGGGAACGTTGCCCTGCACAATATGGCGGCGCTGTTAACGTACGATCCAGAGGCCAATGGGGTGTCTATCTATTTATCATGTCTATGGTGGCAACTGCCACCCTTATAAAAACCATTGCCACTCCGTCTGCCACCACAGCAGTGTGTCCCCAATGTATGAAATATAAATGGTTTCCTCTACCGATTTACATCAGCTGCGCTTCAATTGTTGTGGCCAGTTCGCAGTCGCTTCAGATGAGTCTAATTATTTGGTCAAGAAAGCTCTCAGTTATCTGTTAAAACACAAAGATCCACTCATACAGTTCTTTTCTATAATCTCATTTACTGGTGCTCGCCTCCCTTTTCTCTACTTGGAGCCTCTCAGTACTCCCCAACATTTTCACCAATGTCACTTCACCAATTAAACTGCAGGTGTCGCTTATGTAATAGATAGTTCTCTTTGTAAGGGTGGCCGACTGCCAACTAGTCTACATTTTTTGACTTAACTTCTCATGGTGGAATCCTGCCAATTGACGGTCAGCCCTTTCTCATATAGGCGAAATGAAACATCAAAAACAATCATCACTCCCTGGAGGCAAGCGGCCTTCATGTGACACCCTTAATAATGATTTTATTCATTATACAGTCACCTGTTGTCTAGTGGAAAACTACCAGAAAAATATGCTTAGTGGCCAGACTAACTTCTCAGACAGCTCTGATCCTTGTAATCACAGTTATGTATAGGCCATGAGGCTTCAAAACACGTCTGGCTTTCATAGCAAGCAAACTAATTCTACAATTGTTTTCTATAGGATAGATAAAATACTTCATCACAATGTGATGAAATAATAGCAAGAAAACACGTCTTTCTTATATTTTGTGGTCCAAACAAATTGACTCTTTTGAACTGCTTTGTGATGATCCGCAACGCATTGCGCAATCAGCGTGATCACGAACAGATGACTCTGCTTAATAAAACAGAGAGGGGAAGTGGTCACACATCACATGAGCCACTTTATAGAACATTAGTAATGGTGAAATAAAGAGCGGTCACATATTTCGTATATCAAAAAATACAATAGTAACTTATAGTAAATATTACAGTGTTTTTGAAGTATACTATAGTAAATTGAAGTATACTGTATATAATTTGTTGCAATATAATAGACCTTATAATAGTAGAAAACCTTTTGCAGTAGGGTCAAGTAATTAGCTTATATTACTATAGTTGTTAGATTACTATACAATTACCACAACAAATTAATTCAAGTACTTTACTATAGAATGGCTCAAGAAATGGACGCACATGTGTAGCGGTTGTTCCTCTGCGTTGTGTTGATTGCTGTTTAATAAAAGAATTTTCCGCACAAATCTGTTTTTTCCTACCGAGAATTTATTGCAGTGCCTGCGTGATAGAACACACAAACAGACAGGCACCGTTTTCTGCTCTTAATTGTGCCTCATCTCTCTCACAGCATTGCAGGAAAGAGGACGAACTTCTGATTGCGCTGCGATTTGAAGACCACTCACGTATGACGTCAGCCGACGTACATACTATATTTAATCACGCACGCAACATTTTCAAAATAAAATACCCAAAACAAGTATTAATAGAAACAAATAATTCATATATATATATATATAATAAAAAAAATCGATAATCTGGTGTAACAACATATCACCGCTACACATGCGGTGCGGCGCGCTTGTTTTTTCCAGCTGATCATAGCTGTACAGGGGGGTTGTTATGTCTCATCTCCATAAATATATATAGTAGTAAAGCTAAAGCAAGGGCTAAAAATCCATTTATTCCTTGCTGAAACTTCCTCATGGTCGTGGAGAGCACGCTTGTGTAACGGAGGCCAGCTAGTGGTTGCACTCCTCTGACCTCGAGAGACGCTCTAGCGACAGACGCTAGGGGTTGCAGCCTTTAGCCTCCTTGTTGGAGCGTCCGACTCCCATGCCGGAAGACCCGGGTTCAAGGCCCGCTCGGAGTGGGTCGAGTAGGGCCCGGGTAGAGGGGTTACACATGCAGAAGTGCTTGCAAAACAAGGAAGAAGCGACGCGGCCGCGCTTTCCACGCTTTTTTAGACACAATATGTCTACTGTCTTATTTTATTTTTTTTTACAGATAAATAATTTATACTAAAAATACGACTATTGATTAAATCCCAGATGCGTGGAAGGAGTTCGATCTAGCATTTACATTAGCCCACAATGTGAGCCAATCACGTCTAATTAGTTTGCCAATTAGTGCAGCAATCTAAATAGTCCTACATGCATCCCTCAGTTATGGTGTAGCCTAATATTTTAATTTGTATTCATTAAGGAGATGAATCTATTGAGTGTAGTGCACATTTAGAAATCTAGAAAGTCTACACTTTGTACTTGTTATTACGTCTTGCAGGATACAATGAAAAGAAAGGCTGACATCCAGAGTTTTTTTAAACCAAAAAGAAAAGAACAATCGGAGTCAGATAATGTGGGAGTGGAAGGTGCGGATAAGACAGAAAAAGGTACATGTACAAATGAAGTTGTGGAAGGCAGAGGAGAAGATGGAGTGGTGAGAAAGGAATTTAGAAATGGATGACAAAGAGCTAGATAGAGGTGATGAAACAGAAGAAATACAGCATGAAAGTGAGTGAAAGGGTGGAAGAGATTGTCAAATTTGGCTACTCTCAGCGTTGAGTCAAAACGCACCAAGGCCTTGAATTTAGATGACTTTGTAAAAACGTTTGCTGAACAACATGGTAATCGCTGCATTGTAGATTCAAGTCACTTGTATCCTTTTAGATGCTAGTAGATTTCTCTTCAACATGGGCATTTGTAATTTCTTGGACAATTTATTAGTTTGCTGGCCATAAGTTTGTTACAGCAATTTTTTTTTAAATATTTTGTTTATTTGTTTGTTACATCCAAGTTTGGTGGTTGTTTAACAAAAAGAAAATTTAATAACTCAAACATAAAATTGCATATAAATAAATCACTTTTTATATGGGCAAATTAATAGACATATTTAAAGTTGTAATTGCTTTAAATGTAGTTCAATAAAACAATAAATTTTTTTTTGAATGTATAAATGAATAGAATTAATTCATTTTTTAAAACGTAGATCAATAAAACAAAAATAAGTACATTAGTAAATCATTTTAAATGCGCGTTTAAATTGCTTTTTTAAAAAGAATTTGGCAAATGCTTTTTTCTCTCCATTTACCAATTGCTTTTCTTTGTCGGTTTGCCAAATGCTTTTCTTTATTCATTTGTCAATCGAGTGGTAAAATGCCATTGGACAGTACAACCAATCAACTTTCGCCTCATTTTGAAGAGCCAACTCACTCTCATTAATGTCTTAATTGCGAATATGTTTATGTTCAGATATGACGTTATGCCAATACTATGACATATCATTTGACATATGACACATAACATGACACATTAAGAAGAGGCATTTGTCGCGTCGCTTTTTTAATAAATCTGCAAAAATGTCACAAATTCTGTATTTTTCTGTCAATATGGGGTGCTGTGTGTATATTAATGAGGAAAAAAATGAACTTAAATGATTTTAGCAAATGGCTGCAATATAAAAAAAAATTAAGGGGGTCTGAATACTTTCAGACAGTGATTTACTCATCATCAAGTCACCCACTGAAGAGAATACTGACCAACTGTTCATCGATATATCAGATGAAAATACAGACACAATAAACTTTGTCTGCATTGATAAGAGCTTGTCTTACCATCAAACATTTTCTTTTGCCATAATTTCAGTTTGTAGGTTCACGATATTTGCATTTCAAAACACATATTTGAAATAAGAGCCTACATTATTTTTCATTTTTGCTACTTTTTGTATATAATGTTCATCGAACTGAAGAAGAGGTGGTCTTGTGGATCACCCACATTTATTTGGCACAAGTTTTATGGTAGATGCTCTTAAGAGTTTCTTTAATTGTGGTATTACTATTTTTCTAAATTTCCTATCTCAAAATATTCACAGGAATCCTTAAGTTAATGGCGGAGGATTCGTAAGGAGCAGGATGAGGAATGTTATCATTAGGAATATTGTCTTTGATTTCAGATCAAGCCAAAGTATGTATGGTAAACTTAAAAACAGACATCCTCTGATGACATTTTATGCAATCTTTTTGTCTGGATTACAATGCAATGTATGATTTTTGTTTCAGGAACTTCAGAAGATGAATAGTGAAGAATCTGAGAATAGATGCAGAAAGGTAGGTTTAAGTAAAGGAAATCAGGATGTTGCAGCCTTTTTAATACATTACATGATAGATGGCTGCATTGACTGTGGACCAACACCAGCAGATGACATGGCAGCCCAAATCATCACTGATTGTGGAAACTTCACACTGGACTTCAAGCTACTTGGGCTATGAGTTTATCCACCTTTCCTCCAGACTCAAGGAGCTTGGTTTGCAAATGAAATACAAAACTTGCTCTCATATGAAAAGAAGACTTTGGACTACTGTGTTTTTTGAAAACCAAAGTCACTGCTGACCAGCTTTTTAAAGATGCTGATTTCATTTCCCAGCAGGATTTGGCATCTGCCCACACTGCCAAAGGTACCAAAAGTTGGTTAAATGACCATGGTTTTGGTGTGCTTGACTGGCCAGCAAACTCACCAGACCTGAACCCTGTAAGGCCCACCCCCTGGTCCAATGACGGTTTCCAATAGAGCGGGTGAAGGGATCTGTGTGTTGCTGTCTTCCTTTACACAACGCAATTTCAACTGAATTAAATACATTTCTTTATATGCTACACATTTGAATAAATGTTTGATTATTCCTTTTAACCCTTTATACTCGTTCGTTCGGATTCCTATAACCGTTTGAGTTTCGCAACGATCGGGAATACGATCTCTAATCACAAACTCGTCAGTCAACATCTAGACAGAGGCATACTGACTGATACTTTTAGACGCCGCACCATGCTTGCATATTTCTAAAAATATGTGATTCAGTCCCCATAGACCTGTAAACACTTAATTAGAATAACACTATATCTTGCCAGAGGTCATGACCATTGTCATAGAACCAAGTTGATCAACTTAAGTTAACTCCCTCTGATGACAACTTTACATAATCATGCCGTAGTTTCCCACGTACACTTAGTTAGAATAATATTACAATAATCAGAGGTTGAGGCTGACCCGAATTCAGATTGGTGTGACAACCCTTTTGTTGTTCTGAGCAGAAAAACCCATATTAGCCTCTACAGTTTAAGTACACGTGACTAATGTGTTAGTCGGAGCTCCAAAACTTGAGTTTTGGTCCGTTACTAACCTGAGCGTAGATTTGTGGAGTTAACGTCACCTACTAGAGTTGAATAATTTCAGAGTCAATCAGAATTAATTAAAACATAACAATTTATTAACCAGGTAGTAGAATAATAATTCAAATCCAATTCAAAGAATAAAACATACATCAAATCAGTAATAAAAGAACATAGAAGTATTTACCTGGCAGTGAAATAGACTACATACAGCGATTGTGTGGGAGATCTGCCTACAGATTCCCAGAACCTTTTTCCAGCTCTCCCTAAATACCCAGATAATTCAATAAGACCAAATAGTGGTGTCTGCGATTGTAATTAGGTTTGGTCCCCTCTTCAGGGGGTAAAAAATGGGCAATCAGATTGAATGGGTTATTGGTACCTGTAGAAGGAGGCACTTATTTGCATACAGGAGGTAGTTTGAATGAAGGTTCTGGGAGCCGGCACACCTTTAGTGGCACACAATATTGCTTGCTTTCTAGAACTTCTTGGAAGTTCGTACTATGTCTGGGAGGATGAGACCATTTTACCAGGCGCACTGAGACATTTCAAATGATACCAAACATGTATATTCATTTGTTGTACACATTCAGATTTGGATTGAGTTTTAGGTGAGGGGGAAGGATGGGAAACAGAGGATGGTATGGAGAGTGTGATGGTGAGGTGTGAACTGCTCGGCATGGGGCGTCTCAGATGCTGCTGTTACTTATGCAGAAGAACATTCAAATGTTGATTGTCAAGAAAAGTAGTTGTCCTTCAGTCCAGACAATTCGACTCCAGCCTAACAACCCCATAGAGAATCTATGGGGAATCGTCAAGAGGAAGATGAGAGACACCAGACCCTACAATCCAGATGAGCTGAAGGCCACTGTCAAAGAAACCTGGGCTTCCATACCACCTCAGCAGTGCCACAGGGTGATTGCCTCCATGTCACGCCGAATTGAGGCAGTAATTAAAGCAAAAGGACCCCCTACCAAGTATTGAATACATATGCAGAAAATGAACATACTTTCCAGAAGGCCAACATTCACTAAAAATGTTTTATTTTGCTTTTAGGGTATTCTAATTTGTTGAGATAGTGAATTGGTGGGTTTTTGTTAAATATGAGCCAAAATCATCACAATTAAAAGAACCAAAGACTTAAAAGTACTTCAGTCTGTGTGCATTGAATACACTAGTAATACACAAGTTCCACAATTTTAATTTCTGAAATAAATGAACTTTTCCACGACTGTGACGAGCAGGGCGGGCGAGAGCCGTGAGGGAACGGCGCGAGGCCGGTGACGCGAGTGTTAACGAGCTTCAGGTGCTCGGTGCACCGGTCTCGAGTCCTTCACGGAGGAGCTCCGGAAGCATAAAGGAGGAGCGACGACAGTGAAGGACGAGAGAGGACCAGGCCTGGATTTTATGTTGTGGTTTATTTTGTTTGTGTGAAACAAAATACTTTTTGGTTTTATTGTCTGTTTATTTGAATATTAAATCTGTTGAACGTTCGCCGGTTCCCGCCTCCTTCTTCCCATATTTACGAACTTTGTTACACTGGTGCTGAAACCCGGGAGGAAGGAGGGACATGCTGTCGAAGAGCCCTCGCTGCTGAGGGGGATCACGGTGCTGAGGAGGTCGGGCAGCGCGGGAGAGAAGACCGCGAGTGGCTGCCCGAAGCGGTGGTACTGGAGCAATCGAGTGATAGGTGGGACGGGAAGCTCGCTGCCGCGCCCCTGGGACGAGGTGGGGTGGCGGCCATCCAAGAGGGAGCGGAGGAGCCGCCGTTCGCCATGGGCCAAAGCCTGCTGCCTGCCGCCGTAACGGGGAGGAGCCGCCGTCCGCCGTGGGCCGAGACCTGCTGCCTGCCGCCGGAGCCGGGAGGAGCAGGGAACGGCGGGCTCGCTGCCGGCTGCCCTCAAGCGGAGGAGCCATCGCCGGCCGCCAGGGGGCGGAGGAGGATCGGGCCGTCCACCGAGCGTCCAGTGCCATCACATGGCACCGCGAGGAAGAGCCTCTCGGCGGGCTGAGGACCGAGAGGCAGTGTGTCGGGGAGCCGGACCAAGAATTTTTTTTTTTGTTTGTTTGTTTTCCTCTCTCCACTCTCTCGTCCTTGTCGCTCCTTGTGCTTCCGTCTCCTTCTCTCTCGTCTCGTCTGTCCTTACCCCCAGGTGCTGCGGCCGCCGAGACTGGCCCCCGGGGGGAGTAGGCGCAGCCTCGTGGGTACCCCCCGGCCTGCGAGGGGCGATGGGGGTATGTGACGAGCAGGGCGGGCGAGAGCCGTGAGGGAACGGCGCGAGGCCGGTGACGCGAGTGTTAACGAGCTTCAGGTGCTCGGTGCACCGGTCTCGAGTCCTTCACGGAGGAGCTCCGGAAGCATAAAGGAGGAGCGACGACAGTGAAGGACGAGAGAGGACCAGGCCTGGATTTTATGTTGTGGTTTATTTTGTTTGTGTGGGCGGCAGTCGCCGTGAGGAATTGCCGCCCTTATACTTTTTGGTTTTATTGTCTGTTTATTTGAATATTAAATCTGTTGAACGTTCGCCGGTTCCCGCCTCTTTCTTCCCATATTTACGAACTTTGTTACAACGACATTCTAATTTACTGAGATGCACCTGTATATAGCAGATAACCTGTGGCAAAGCATCATCATAGAGGAAATAGCACTAGGGTTTTAATTCATAGTTTATAGTGTAGTCTGAGAATAAAACTAGAATAAACAGACATGGACAGACATGTATGTGCTTAAAACATCAGTTTCCTAAAGCATGTCTGGTAAATATAATGTTGCATTGACAACTTATAAGGTCGTTCCAGAAGAACTAGTTCATTATTCCATGTTTTTGAGGTTTTTGGATAGTTATTAGAAGATCATTTAGGCATTGAAGGAAAGGGAGTGATTAAAATTCCTGGTAATTGATTTTATTATGTGTTGTGACAGTGCTACAAGGCACTGCACATCGAAACCACAGAAATTAGGAGAGACTATAAAATTATATAAATGTAGACAAGATAGTGAAGATCCAGCAGTGACTGCAAACTGATATTTGTTCTTTGAATTTTATATTTATATCTGTATTGTATCTTGTTTTTGTTTTTATACTATTACAGTTTCGATTTTGAAACGTACATACATTAATTTTAGGCTATAGATGAGAGATGAGCGTGAATGGTGAGTTTACCTGAACTTTCTCATGGTGTGCCATTAAAAGTAAAATATCCAAGTGGCTTGATGAGGACTAGGATATTTGTTTTAAGTGATTCAATTCAGGTTGGTAAGGTTTATTTTATTCATTTATTTATTTTTTGGCATGCAAAATTTTTCTGTCTTTAAATGTGAAATAATCAAAATGTATAGGCACTGTTTGACTTCGCTGGAGAGGTAGAGGATGCTACAGAACGGTTCCATATTCAGGAAGCCTTATCAGCACCACTTAGAAATGACCTATGTGGAACCATTTCTGAAAGAAATATCACAGGACCAACCACATTTTTTGTCCAGTGGATTTCTTCCAAAAATGCAGAGGTAGGTTTACAAAATGTTATTTTTTCAAAATTTTCTTAGCCTGTCATTTACTGTTTCATATAATTTGTTCAGTTTATGCAGACCATTCCTACACCTAATGGCAATGACAACCACGATAAAGATGATTATGACTCATTGGATCAACCTAGCACCACTAATGAACATCTAACATTGTTCTCCCCTCAATCAGAGCAGGAAAGCCAGTCCATAAATATGAATTAAAATGTTATAGTACCAATGTAAACCCAATTACCTCTATCGCTGTATCCCATTTGATAAACTATGTCCTCTTTTGTCATTTGCATTCGAATTCGTAATCATATTCTTTTCCAGGACCAACCTCTAAACAATACTGAGTCGGCTTTCAGCCAAGATAGATGATGATAGTCCTACTACCGAGATCAATGTCGTAAGGGATTACAAAGGCAATACCCACAACGTACTGAGAAGCACTGTTCATGCTTTTAGTCAGCGACGATTTAACCTCAGTTTTGTTGATACAAAAGCAGCAGATGGGGCTGGTTGTCCAACTAGAGAGTACCTCAAATTGCTCCTTAAGGCTACCCCAACAGTCTAGCATATTTGAGGGGCCTGAAAATAGTAAGACGTTGCGGCTTGACACTGAAGGTAAGCATTTGAACTAAAGGTTTATAGGGTCTGCTTTTTAATTGAATACCAAAAGACATATATTAAGCTTTGTCTTATTTAAAATGGTTTCACAACATTGTCATTGTAGTTCATTAAAATATTTTGGAAATTTTTGTTTACCGCTTTACAGGCAGATATCACAAAGATATCATGATACCAGTTTGTATAACTCCTGGGGGAATGGGGCCATACTT
The DNA here is from genome assembly GCA_037194245.1 of Opsariichthys bidens. Lineage (NCBI taxonomy): Eukaryota > Metazoa > Chordata > Actinopteri > Cypriniformes > Xenocyprididae > Opsariichthys > Opsariichthys bidens. The sequence continues at coordinate 994,574 of CM074301.1, read as the reverse complement.
ATTTTCAGAAAGGCTCTTTCTCCAGGTTTGAGGTAAACCCACCCCTCCTACAACCATGGATCAAGTAGATGATGAGACCTTCAAAGAAATACTTTGCAAAGTAAGTATTTTCTTTAAAGTGCAGTGTGCTAAATTTGGAAGTTGTCTATAAAGAGTACCCCTGTACCCCTATTAATACAGTGTATTTGTATTGTAGCTGCAACAGGACTGTTTGTATGTTTTCTGTCTGGTATCTTTTTCAGATAAAAGAAGCCGAAACTGTTCCAGAAGCTAAAGTTGCCATTGAAATGGCAGAAGATTGCCTGTCCATTTGCACGGTTGAGCAGCGGGACATTCTGGTACAGTCAGTTGCCGATCATTATGGTGATGGAGATGCAATGCTGCACTGCAACAGTATATAATATCAAAAACTTTATCGATACTGTTTTTAGATCAAGTTCGTTGTAGATTCTACATGTTTTTTTTTTTTACAGGTTTGTTGATGGTTTAACACCCTCGGATTTCTTCAAGAAATGCGGACACACACAGAGTGTAAGACCCAGACACAAAGTAGGTGGTTTAAACAAGGTATTTATTTTTGACACGGATTCAATATCACAGGTAACTGGTTGGGTATGGTAAGTCAACAAGGTTTGTATGGTGACCGGTAACTTAACTTGCTGACGGAAATGTCTCTCTTTCCCTTGCAGGAAGATCGTTAGTAGACCAGCGGTCCACGGGCACCCCGATGAACAGAATGAGCGAGTTCCAGAGATGAAGACGAAGAAGAGCATCCGAAGATCAGGTAAGTAGGCAGGTGAGTCTGTAGTCCTTGGTAGGCGAGATCAGACAACTGGTGGTGTGTGAGTGTGTGTTATATAGGGTGCACGGTGATTGCGAGCAGGTGCGGATGATTAGAATTCTGGTGAGAGTGAACGAGTAGGTTGAGTCGTGCGTGTCGGTGAAGTGGACGGCGTGACACAGAGATCTGTTTCACACCATATTTGTTGAAGACTAAAAACCCCTGAGATCCCCAGACCTGACATCACTGTTTGAAGTAAAAGATCTGTCAGAGATCTGTCAGATCAAGACACCTATAAGAGAGAACTAGAGATCAGGAGAGACTGGATCTGGAGATCTGGAGAGACTGGATCATTGATATTGAAGGTTTTTACATTTTTTTATACATATTTTGTCCTATAAAATTTACACACAGTTGCTGTATTCCATTTATTTGAAATAAATAAAGTGGTTCGTCCAACAGGGTGATGAGATTTCACACAAATATTGATATTTCACTTGCTTACCTCTTCTCTGTTCCAACAGAAGAGAGCAGGTAGAGATGCCATTGCTTGTTACTAAATTAGATTTTAGACACTTTGTGTGTTGCTAATATGGAAAACCAGTTGAGTTCCCTGTCTTTAACATTGCAAAACAGAGTTAAGAATATTAGCGTTGTAAGGGACCTAAGATCAATATAACTCAAAGGTGATTGAATTACAGTGAATAAGAACCTGATTCAATATATAAATTATTCCGAATTAATATTTAACACTGTCTCAATTATTCGTCCACCGATAAATTGAGGTTAGGGTATTTATTTTTTTGGGTGAACGAACCCTTTAATCTGGTTTTTTAAAAGGATCCAAATTTTTCACATATTTTACCAAGTTGGCCAAATTGAATTTTTATGAATTGATCAACTTACAGAAATTCAATTTGGCCAACTGAAAAATTTAGATGTGATCAGTCACTTGAAAATTTTCAATTGGAGGCATGAATTTTTTTTTTTTGTGTGTGTGTGTGTGTGTGTGTGTTGTTTTTGTGTTGGCACTGTTTAGAGCATGTTTGGTAAATGTCACGGGCCTTAGAGGAGATATCATTAATTAATTTCTTTCTTTTAGGACGAACATTGTCCTGTTGATATGACAAGAGAGGTGGTCATCCGCTGCATGACAGAATTCCCTGGGGAACGTGCTGAAAAGAACACCAAATGTGTGAATTTAAATAAATTATTGTTGGTTACTTAACCATAATATTGTTGACTGGGCTTAACTTGTTTGATCAGTATTATAAGGTAGAGTTTCAGATTTTCTCTTTTAATCAGTATTTCTTAGGTTTTGAGCCTCACTGCTGTTTATGGTTGCAGGACAATGAACAACAGACAGGAATTGAACAGCTTGTGATGGCAGTAATTGTGACCAGGACAGGAGCTTCAAATGACATTCCAATGGACACTGGAATTGTTATCGAAGGCGTGAAAGTTCTCACAGGCCTTGAAGGGGTTCCCAGGGCTTGCTGTGTCCTTCTTGGTTTAACGTATGCATTGAATCTTCATTATCCCAAGCATCTAAAGTATACCTTTGAGGTATATCAGAAAATTCTCCTGGAGCTGGATTCTTCAAAGCTGCCAAACAGAGTGCAGTCCCTCAGATCTAAACTGCTGTCTTAAAATAAGCTTGATGCTTCAAATCAAATAGCAAAAGTTAACACTGCTGTTTTGAAACGAGATTGTTATTTGTTTAACTAAGTCCAGTTATTCAAATCTTCATTGTTATTAACTAAATCCAGTTATTCAAAGCTTCATTGTTTTAAAATGGGATTGTTATTCATTTAACTAAGTCCAGTTGTTAAAATCTCTATGCTGTTTTAAAATGAGATTATTAGTATCTTTTCTGTGGTTCAATGTTACTGAATAAGAAGTCACACTTTTCTTCTGTGTTCAGAAAACATGGAAACCTTGTTTTTATATCTATTTTATTTTTGAACAGTTTATAACTCTAATGTTCACACTGAGAATACAACATTTTTGTGACTTGTTGGCAATAAAATGAGTTTGCATTTCATCTTTGATGTCTATGTCTGTTATTCATACCTGCGATCAGATTTAATTAAATTATTTTAATTAATTCACTCATCACAAATAATAATACCAACTTAATTTTGTGTTAAATCAAAACAATTCCATTAAGTAGTATTCATTAGCATAGTGGGGTTTTTTGTCCAAGGAAACCATTATTTATGTTTAAATTTTACTTAATTATTTTGTGTGATGTTTGCAGTTACTCATTTTTAATGGTTGATTTTTAATGTGCTCATTTGATTAATTCTTACTCATTTTTTAAGTGTTGAATTTAATTAATAACATTGCTTGTCATCTGTTGCCACAATTTTATTGCGTAGACATAGGGAATTATTTTGTACTTAGTATATACTTATTCAGCTTCTGATTCTCAAAGTTTTTGGAGTCCATTCTTGTCCTTCTAGGACTAAAAATAAGCCCTGTCGTGCTGAAAAGCGATCTCTGCCAATTGTTTTAGCGTCATACGATGCATGCAAAACTAGTCAAAAGTTAAAAATTTTCTAAAAATCATTCTAAAATTCCGAGGCAGGCAGAGAAGGCAGTTGAAAATGAAAGATTCTTTCTTCTTTTCAACGAGTTAAAAAAAAAGCGCAAATAAGGCCACCGGTGTTGTGGGACGTTGGAGTCAGGAGTTCTCGATTCTTCCATGATGAAGGCACTGGTACTCTCAATGTTATGCCGTTGCACTGACGCTGAATTGCTCGCGCTAAGTAAACAGCAACCAAACCAAGTTCAAAACAGTGCGCGCGCTGTACCTTGATTGATGGTTTGCCACACGCTCAACAAGCTCATTTTTTATCCATTAATAAAGGGGGAGGTGTTGCTGTAATCTATAGTAATATCTTCAGTATTACTCAAAAGTCTTTCAAATATGTCTCTTTTGAAGTGATGATGCTCTATGTAACGTTATATAATGTAAGTCAAGTCAAGTCAAGTCATCTTTATTTACATAGCGCTTTTTACAATGCAAATTGTGGCAAAGCAGCTTTACATTAATAAGAAAATGGGGTCATTGTGCAGCTTATTCTATATATTATTGATTCTTTCCGTTGCAAATATCAATAGTTATTAGTCTAGTTAATTTAGGTATATCAGCACTGCAGAAAACAGTGACGTAATCGTCCGGCTCGGCTCAGTTCACATACAACGGCGCCAATGCAGGCATATCAAAAACACTGCTGATTATCAAGCAAGTGTCCCCAACTTAAGCAAGCCAAAGGCAACAGCGGCAAGGAACCAAAACTCCAACAAATGGAGAAAAAAACCTCGGGAGAAACCAGGCTTAGTCGGGGGGCCGGTTCTCCTCTGGCCAACAGTGAACACTTGTCCGATACTCAGGCAGAGTTACGGGTCATTAAACCGATTTGGAATCGCAACAGTCAAAATATTTAATCTAGTTCCATCTAGTTTAAGATCTTTTTGATCACGCTGGTATGGGACGGTTTGTTGGGATATGTGCCACTGGCTGATGAGTCGGTAAGGTCTTAACAAAGGATGGGCTAGTTAACACAGTCTCCGCCGACACCACAGGCCACATTGCTGCCGCACACAGGCACAGGTTCCCCGTCCGACCCGGACACGGCCCAGATCCAGCCAATCACGTTAATTGGTAAACCTCGGGATAAGCAGAGAGACAAAAAGTTAGCGTAGACGCCATTCTTCTTCTGATGTACCGAGTGCATCTGGTATTATAGGAAGTGTTCCCGGTTCCGGCTGACCTGATCTATGCAGCCTAACAATCCTTTAACGGATATGAAGACAAAAGTTTATAGTGCGTCATGTGTATGCCAGGTTAAATAGATGCGTTTTTAGTCTAGATTTAAACTGACAGAGTGTGTCTGCTTCCTGAACAATGCTAGGAAGATCGTTCCAGAGTTTAGGTGCCAAATACGAAAAGGATCTACCGCCTGCGGTTGATTTTGATATTCTAGGTATTAACAACTGGCCAGAATTCTGAGATCGTAATAGACGCGGAGGACTATAATGCATTAAGAGCTCACTCAGGTACTGGGGAGCTAAGCCATTTAGTGCTTTGTAAGTAATTAGCAAGATTTTAAAATCTATACGATGTTTAATAGGGAGCCAGTGCAGTTTTGACAGAACCGGGCTAATATGTTCATATTTCCTGGTTCTAGTAAGGACTCTAGCTGCTGCGTTTTGGACCAGCTGCAATTTGTTTATCACGCGAGCAGGGCAACCACCCAATAGAGCGTTACAGTAATCTAGTCTCGAGGTCATAAACGCATGAACTAGCTGTTCCGCATTTGTCATTGAGAGCATATGTCGCAATTTAGATATATTTTTAAGATAGAAAAATGCGGTTTGACATATGCTAGAAATGTGGCTTTCAAATGAAAGATTGGCATCAAAGAGCACACCCAGGTTCCTAACTGACGAAGACGACTTAACAGAGCAGCCATCAAGTGTTAGACAGTATTCTAGGTTTTTATGTGCTGAAGTTTTTGGTCCAATAATTAGAATCTCTGTTTTTTCTGAATGTAGTAGTAGGAAGTTACTAGTCATCCAATTTTTTTTATATCAGCTACGCATTCTGTTAATTTTGAGAATTGGTAGGTTTCGTCAGGGCGTGAGGAAATATAGAGCTGAGTATCATCAGCGTAACAGTGAAAGCTAATGCCATGCTTCCTAATGACATCTCCCAAGGGTAACATGTACAGAGTGAAAAGCAACGGTCCTAGAACTGAGCCTTGTGGTACTCCATATTTAACTTGTGATTGAAATGACATCTCTTCGTTTACTACTACAAACTGATAACGGTCAGATAAGTATGATTTGAACCATGCCAATGCAATTCCACTAATTCCAACATAATTTTCTAGTCTATTCAAAAGAATATTGTGGTCGATAGTGTCAAAAGCAGCGCTGAGGTCTAGTAACACTAATAGAGAGATACAACCATGATCTAATGATAAGAGCAAATCATTTGTAACTCTAATGAGAGCAGTCTCAGTACTATGGTACGGTCTAAATCCTGACTGGAAATCCTCACAGATACCATTTCTTTCTAAGTAGGAACTAAGCTGAGATGATACTGCCTTTTCTAGTATTTTTGACAGAAAAGGTAGATTGGAAATCGGTCTGTAATTGACTAATTCACCAGGATCAAGTTGTGGTTTTTTAATAAGAGGTTTGATAATAGCCTGCTTAAAATTTTTCGGTACGTAACCTAGTGATAAAGATGAATTAATGATCTTAAGAAGAGGATCTATGACCTCTGGAAGCATCTCTTTCAATAGCTTAGTCGGTATAGGGTCTAACATACATGTTGTAGATTTTGATGATTTAACAAGTTTAGACAATTCTTCCTTTCCTATGGCAGCGAATGAATGGAATTTTTCCTCAGGGATACAACAATCCACTGTCTGATGTGATACTGTAGTAGACAGTTGCATGGCTATAATTTTCTCTCTAATGTTGTCAATCTTGCAAGTAAAGAAGTTCATAAAGTCATTACTGCTGTGCTGTTTGGAAACATCAGAAGTTGAGGCTGTATTTCTTGTTAATTTAGCCACTGTATTAAATAAATACTTAGGGTTGTGTTTATTTTCTTCTAAAAGATTTGAAAAATAAGCAGATCTAGCGGTTTTTACGGCCTTTCTGTACTCCATCATTTTCTCTCTCCATGAAATCCGAAAAACTTCTAGTTTTGAATTCTTCCAGCTGCGCTCCAGTTTTCTGGCTGCTCTCTTAAGGGCCCGAGTGTGCTCGTTATACCATGGCGTTGGACTAATATCCTTAATCTTTTTTAAGCGCAAAGGAGCGACAGAGTCTAGAGTGTTGGAAAAGAGAGCGTCAATAGTTTCTGTTGCAACATCGAGTTCTTCTAAGCTGTCTGGTTTGCTAAGTTGATGAAACTGATCAGGAAGATTATTTATAAAGCAATTTTTAGTGGTAGAACTGATGGTTCTAACATATTTATGGCAGACAGGCGGTTTTCTTGCCTTGGATAAATGTAGCACGCATGAGACTAGATAATGATCTGAGACGTCATCGCTCTGCTGCAGAATTTCAACGGCATCAATATCGATTCCATGTGACAATATTAGATCTAGAGTATGATTACGACAATGAGTTGGTCCTGATACGTGTTGTCTAACTCCAATAGAGCTTAGAATATCTGTTAATGCCAATCCCAAAGCGTCTTTTTCATTATCTACATGTATATTAAAATCACCAACAATAAGGACTTTATCCACAGCCAGTACTAACTCCGATAGAAAATCAGCAAATTCTTTGATAAAATCTGTATGGTGCCCTGGTGGCCTGTATACAGTAGCCAACACAAATTTCAAATGAGAGTTGTCACTATCATTATATAAACTTACATAGAGCACCATCACTTCAAAAGAGATATATTTGAAAGACTTTTGAGTAATACTGAAGATATTACTATAGATTACAGCAACACCTCCCCCTTTACCTTTCTGACGAGGTTCGTGTCGATAATAGTAACCTTGAGGGCTAGACTCATTTAAAGTGACCAATCTCATTTGAAATTTATGTTGGCTACTGTATACAGGCCACCAGGGCAGCACCATACAGATTTTATCAAAGAATTTGCTGATTTTCTATCGGAGATAAGTACTGGCTATGGATAAAGTCCTTATTGTTGGTGATTTTAATATAAATGTAAATAATGAAAAAGACTCTTTGGGATTGGCATTATCAGATATTCTAAGCTCTATTGGAGTTAGACAACACGTGTCAGGACCAACTCATTGTCATAATCATACTCTAGATCTAATATTGTCACATGGAATCGATATTGATGCCGTTGAAATTCTGCAGCAGAGCGATGACGTCTCAGATCATTATCTAGTCTCATGCGTGCTACATTTAACCAAGGCTGGAAAACCGCCTGTCTGCCACAAATATGTTAGAACCATCACTTCTACCAGTAAAAATTGCTTTATAAATAATCTTCCTGATCAGTTTCATCAACTTAGCAAACCAGACAGCTTAGAAGAAGTCGATGTTGCAACAGAAACTATTGACGCTCTCTTTTCCAACACTCTAGACTCTGTCGCTCCTTTGCGCTTAAAAAAGATTAAGGATATTAGTCCAACGCCATGGTATAACGAGCACACTCGGGCCCTTAAGAGAGTAGCCAGAAAAATGGAGCGTAGCTGGAAGAATTCAAAACTAGAAGTTTTTCAGATTTCATGGAGAGAGAAAATGATGGAGTACAGAAAGGCTGTAAAAAACCACTAGATCTGCTTATTTTTCAAATCTTTTAGAAGAAAATAAACACAACCCTAAGTACTTATTTAATATAGTGGCTAAATTAACGAGAAATACAGCCTCAACTTCTGTTGTTTCCAAACAGCACAGCAGTAATGACTTTATGAACTTCTTTGCAAGAGTAACATTAGAGAGAAAATTATGGCCATGCAACTGTCTAATACATTATCATATCAGACAGTGGACTGTAGTATCCCTGAGGAAAAATTCCATTAATTCGCTGCTATAGGAAAGGAAGAATTGTCTAAACTTGTTAAATCATCAAAATCAACAACATGTATGTTAGACCCTATAGACTAAGCTATTGAAAGAGATGCTTCCAGAGGTCATAGATCCTCTTCTTAAGATCATTAATTCATCTTTATCACTAGGTTACATACCGAAAATTTTACGAAAATTACGTACCGATTTTAAGCAGGCTATTATCAAACCTCTTATTAAAAAACCACAACTTGATCCTGGAGAATTAGTCAATTTCAGACCGATTTCCAATCTACCTTTTCTGTCAAAAATACTAGAAAAGGCAGTATCATCTCAACTGTGTTCCTACTTGGAAAGAAATGGTATTTGTGAGGATTTCCAGTCAGGATTTAGACCATACCATAGTACTGAGACTGCTCTCATTAGAATTTCAAATGATTTGCTCTTATCATCAGATCGTGGTTGTATCTCTCTATTAGTGTTACTAGACCTCAGTGCTGCTTTTGACACTATCGACCTCAATATTCTTTTGAATAGGCTAGAAAATTATGCTGGAATTAGTGGAATTGCATTGGCATGGTTCAAATCATACTTATCTGACCGTTATCAGTTTGTAGTAGTAAACGAAGAGATGTAATTTTGATCACAAGTTAAATATGGAGTACCACAAGCCTCAGTTCTAGAACCGTTACTTTTCACTCTGTACAGCTACCTTTGGGAGATGTCATTAGGAAGCATGGCATTAGTTTTCACTGTTACGCTGATGATACTCAGCTCTATATTTCCTCGCGCCCTGACGAAACCTACCAATTCTCAAAATTAACAGAAAGCGTAGCTGATATAAAAAATTGGATGACTAGTAATTTCCTACAACTAAATTCAGAAAAAAACATATTCTAATTATTGGACCAAAAACTTCAGCACATAATAACCTAGAATACTGTCTAACACTTGATGGCTGCTCTGTTAAGTCGTCTTCGTCAGTTAGGAACCTGGGTGTGCTCTTTGATACCAATCTTTCATTTGAAAGCCACATTTCTAGCATATGTAAAACCGCATTCTTCCATCTTAAAAATATATCTAAATTACGACATATGCTCTCAATGACAAATGCGGAACAGCTAGTTCATGCGTTTATAACCTCGACACTAGATTACTGTAACGCTCTACTGGGTGGTTGCCCTGCTCGTGTGATAAGCAAATTACAGCTGGTCCAAAACGCAGAGTCCTTACTAGAACCAGGAAGTGTGACCATATTAGCCAGATTCTGTCAAAACTGCACTGGCCCTATTAAACATCGTATAGATTTTAAAATCTTGCTAATTACTTACAAAGCACTAAATGGCTTAGCTCCCCAGTATCTGAGTGAGCTCTTAATGCAATATAGTCCTTCACGTCTATTACGATCTCAGAATTCTCGCCAGTTGTTAATACCTAGAAAATCAAAATGAACCGCAGGCGGTAGATCCTTTTCCTATTTGGCACCTAAACTCTGGAACAATCTTCCTAGCATTGTTCGGGAAGCAGACACACTCTGTCAGTTTAAATCTAGACTAAAAACGCATATGTTTAACCTGGCATACACATGACGGACTATAAACTTTTGTCTTCATATCCGTTAAAGGATTGTTAGGCTGCATAGATCAGGTCAGCCGGAACCGGGAACACTTTCTATAACACCAGATGTACTCGTTACATCTGAAGAAGAATGGCGTCTACGCTAATTTCTGTCTCTCTGCTTATCCCGAGGTTTACCAATTAACGTGATTGGCTGGATCCGGGCCATGTCGGGGTCGGACGGGGAACCTGTGCCTGTGTCGGCAGCAATGTGGCCCTGTGGTGTCGGCGGAGACTGTGTTAACTAGCTCATCCTTTGTTAAGACCTTACCGACTCATCAGCCAGTGGCACATATCCCAACAAACCATCCCATACTGGCGTGATCAAAAAGAGCTTAAACTAGATGGAACTAGATTAAATATTTTGACTATTACGATTCCAAATCGGTTTAATGACCTGTAACTCTGCCTGAGTATCGGACAAGTGTTCACTGTTGGCCAGAGGAGAACCGGCCCCCCGACTAAGCCTGGTTTCTCCCGAGGTTTTTTCTCCATTTGTTGAAGTTTTGGTTCCTTGCCGCTGTTGCCTTTGGCTTGCTTAAGTTGGGGACACTTGCTTGATATTCAGCAGTGTTTTGATATGCCTGCATTGGCGGCGTTGTATGCGAACTGAGCTGAGCCGGAAGATTACATCACTGTTTTCTGCAGTGCTGATATACATAAATTAAATAGACTAATAACTACTGATATTTGCAACGGAGTGAATCAATAATATATAGAATAAGCTGGACAATGGCACCATTTTCTTATTAATGTAAAGCTGCTTTGCCACAATTTGCATAGTAAAAAGCGCTATATAAATAAAGATGACTTGACTTGACTTGACTTGACTTACTAGTAACTAAATCCTATTGATTTAGAGTGTATTCATTAAGGTTCCTGCTGGTATCAAAGAAACTCTGCAATGTCTTTAAAATGCACAGAAGGTTTCCCGTGCCAGTGTGTCTGGGAGGGCAACCTGTGAGTGTGGGGCCTTGTCACGTCTCCACACGCCTCGGTCTTCCTGATAAGGTTTGATGGTTTACACCTCAGTTCCAGGTGTTACTTGGATGTCTGGGTTTGAGATTTTGGAACAAAGGGAGGATCTCTTTGTTGATTCACTCTGTTCTTACAATCACTGTTTCCAATTAAGCAGACATGGGGGGGGGGGTCTCCTTACAGCCGTCTCGTTGCTTGAGATAAGTTTTACAGCTCAGTGATGGTTCTTGCGGACCTCTTTGATGTTCGGAGTGTGAAACTGTGTTCATTTGTGTTCCTACAGTGTTATCTTTAATTCTGACTTAATATTCGATAGGCAGATAAATTCTGTTTGTCAAAGGAAGCTTTTTTCATCGCCAAATTAAAACAGTTCCTCTCAAAGAAAGACCTAGAAGTAGTGATCCATGCACTTGTTACATCCTGTCTTGACTACTGCAATTCTCTATACATAGGACTACCTCAATCCTCCAAGCACCATTTGCAATTGGTTCAACTGAATCGTTACTTCAGCCATTCCACCTCATGGCTCTCTGCAGCAGCACAAAATCAAATTTCTCCATGATGCACCAGAGAAAATATTTCCAGAGGCAACCACTTGCAACATTGTGTAAAAATTGCCTATTCAAAACCCACATGAGCAATGGCATACTGCGGGCACCAACATTTGGCACAGCGTAGTTCAAAACATTTGCATTAAAGGAATTGTTAAACCATAAATGAACTTTATGCCCTGCTCGTTATCCTCCTGTGTTTCTGTGTATATATTCCCTCTGTGTCAGTTCCGTCCTTGTCCGGTGTTAATATTTCATGTGTGGTTTGTCCCTGCTTGTAACCAGTGATTATTATTAAAACGTCTCTATTATTCAGTCTTCCAGTTCCTTGCTTCCTTCCTACACCACAGTGGTACACCAAGGATGGCATGAAGGTGATTAAATTATGGGGTAAATTTCATTTGGGTGGTTCAAATACATCGTTGTTTGAATTTTTTTTTTTTTTGGACAACATGATGTTATGGTTGTTCAGCGGTTTTATTGTACAGTGACAATGCACTATAGTTCATACTACAGGATTTGTCCATTGCAAAAAAAAGTAGCTAAAAAAAGAACTTATGTAATCACTTAATAATTGATGCATAAATGTTTATCTTGCAACCAATTTTCTGGCTATTCTGACATTGTTCTTTACAGTATATTAATGCATAAATTCAATTAAATGTTTTTTCAGATGTTACTGTGTCGGTGGTTCCTGATCAACAATACAACTGGCCTGTCTGATATGCACATATACAATATCTATGCCTAAGGTATGTAAACCTTTAAAAGAGAAGACTATGATTCACCAAGCATTTGTTTTATAGCAAGAACTGTTTCCATGTAGACAGACATCTGCATCTGAAAAAGGTACATCCGGGTTTGGTAGTGTTGCCAACTCTTCTTCAGTCAAGCAACGAGGTAGATCCAACTCAGGAACATGAACACCTTCTGCTTGTTTCCCTTCAAGGTCTTCCCTGACTTCATCATCAATGTCAATCTAAACCAGTTACAATATGAATAAATGATTTAGAAGACTTAATTTAAAACAATACAGTGGTACCTCGAGATACGAGCAGCCTAACATACGAGTTTTTTGAGATATGAGCCGGAGTTCGGGCCATATTTTCGTTCAAGATACGAGCCCAAATCCGAGATACGAGCCGTGTTTCCGGAGCGTCCCGCTAGTTGGCGCGCAGGGTCGAGCATCATCCGAGAGCATCTCTCGCTCACTCGCACGTGTGAAATCAAGAAATCATGAGGAAATAAAGCAACGACTGAACGAGGTGGAAACATTTATAAACATAATTAAACAGACTTAATTAGTAACTAATAACTCAACATAATTAGTGTAGTTCTCATATGAAGCAATCTCGTCAATGTTCTTTTTAATGTTTTGAGTTTCTCATATGTGCTTTGGCATGATGTAAAATTCATTGCTGTAAGTAAATGAATGTCTGTTATTTACCTCTGATATTGTCACGCTCGGGAGGACAGGAGACGGAGGACACAAATAACAAGCAGGTTTATTTACAAATGACGGGGTCAGACACGAGACAGCGTGCATTGCACAAACAATTACCGACAATGGATGAGACAAGGGGAGGAACTTAAATATACATTGATGACAAGGTTTAAACGGAGACAGGTGATGACAATCAAATTAATTACACATGGTGAAGACTAAACTAGACATGACGAAACAGACTGAACTAAACATGACAGCAACATACATGTGACAGATATATCTTTTCAATCTCTTCTTTGAAGAAATCCTCAAGACTCTCTTTAAGTTTAGAAAAATATTTTCCCACATTATCAAAAGAGAGGACAGTGATGCTGGGACAGAGAAAGAAAATACACAACAAATAAAATACAAAGGGAATTTAAAATTTTTAATTGCAATATTCCCCGAATAATGAATCAGATTCCTCAATATACTTCTTAATATTTTAAAAAGTAAGTTATACTTACGTGAACAGTGTTGGGGAAAGTTACTTTTAAAAGTAATGCGTTACAATATTGCAGTACTCTGTAAAAGTAACTAATTGTGTTCTTGGTTACCTCTTAAAGAAACGTTTTACATTATTTTGCATTACTTTTCTCACCTTGCATGTGTTCTTTCTTTTTTTTTCAGGCTGAGGGCATAGCTCAAACAAACCTTTCAGTTGTTGTTTCTCAAACTAACCTTATGAGAGTCCTCAGCCTGTCTCAGCTCCTGAAACTCTTTCTCTATCTCCAGGATTCTCTCATCATATTCTCTTTGAGTCTCTTTTGTTAGAAAACCAGACTTCAGCTATACAGCATAAACCTGATGCAACTAAATCATGAATCCAGCATTTTTCGATCACTTTCAGTGTTCAATTGTTGTATCTCTGTAACTGCTTCTCTCTCCTCTCTGTTACAATTGCTACAGTGTCATGGTTTTTGTGTTTATCCATTGTACACAGATAACAAATGCACTGCTGGTCAGTTCGACAGTAAATTTTTAGCTGTTCATCATGTTTTGTGCAGATCATCTCTTGTAGTCATCCAGTGGCATCAATCAATTTGTGTTTTTTACTTCTAAAGAACTTCTTATGTTTTTGCAGGTGATTTTGACAGTAAGAGTTTAGACACACTATACAGGACTTGACAGCTTTGTGTTTTCTCCCAGTACAGACGTCACACTCCACATCTCCAGATCCAGCACAGCAGTTAGCAGTTTGGAGTCTTGTCTTTGGTTTTTCCAGCATTTCAGAAAACACTACATTCTTAGCTTAAAGCAGGTCTTGGAGTGAAGGTCCGGTTGTGGTAGTCGTGGCCTAGTGGTGAGGGAGTCGGGCTTGTAATCTGAAGGTTGCCGGTTCTATTCCCACGCTGGCAGGAAGTCACTTTGGATAAAAGCGTCTGCTAAATGATGAAAAATGAAAAGGTCTGTCTGCACTGAGGGCAGCTGTTAAATCCCTTCTGATCCTCCTGATTCCACCAGCCTGTATTACAGCACATACAGAAACTGTCCACAGGAAATAGTCACTGTGTAGATTCAGTAGATCCAGACAGACTGGACCTTGGAGAGCCCACCCGAGAGCTGTATGGACTGCTACTGGACCCCTCTGGTGCCTTGATGAATAGGCTCTTTAGCTGTAATGAGGTGAACTTGGTCTTAACCTATGAGCACCATTGGACGTATCTTGTGAAATGGCTGTAGCGGAACTCCCCTTAGATGTGCATACCGTCTCCGCAGAGTTTGAACAGGCTAAGACTGTTCCACTAGATCAAGACCAGAGGCTGTGAATGCTCCCAGCACCTGATACCATTTCTTTGGGTTACCTCTTGGGGAGATTTCAAAGGTGATCTTGGAGCCACTGAGATGAGTAGTGTCTGGTCGGACTGTACGAAGTGCTAGAGTCTCAGGTTCACCTTTCAGCTGGAGATGCTGAACAGCAGTAGGTAGGATCATGGTACGCTGTGCTCCGTCATCCAATATAGCATAAGTCTCCAATGTCTTTGATTTATGGTGTAGCAGCCCTGGTACCACTTTCAGGAGGACTCTACCTGATGTAACTGAGGGTAGGAGGTAGATACGGCTCTCAGAGGTAGCTAATGATGTGTCAGTTAGATGAATTTCTGCCACACCATGAAGCACTTGCAGGTGAATACCACCACAGTCACAGCAGGGTTTCTTTAGGTTGCATACCTCAGGCGCATGGGATCGAGCACATTTCCAACACCGCTTCCCCTCTGAGATCCACTTGTGAAGTTCAGAAACTGACTGTTCTTTGATATTGCTGCATCGAGTGATGTAATGGTCTTTACTGCACAGAAGAGACAGTTGACTTTGGGTGATGTTCTCTTCCAAGACACCTTAGAACTGAGGGGGGT
Organism: Opsariichthys bidens; assembly: GCA_037194245.1. NCBI lineage: Eukaryota > Metazoa > Chordata > Actinopteri > Cypriniformes > Xenocyprididae > Opsariichthys > Opsariichthys bidens. The sequence continues at coordinate 979,280 of CM074301.1, read as the reverse complement.
TGCTTTAGCCTCTGTGGATGCTGCACCATGATACAAAGCTGTACTTTGGTTTCTAGGTTTTACCACAGTCTTTTCCTTTGTACAGCTTGGAGATTTCTCATATTGATAGCGTTGCACTAACCTACTGGACAGTCTCTGTTGCTGAGCCTTGATTTGGAGCCATCCCGCAAAGTCTTGTATTTTGTATGGGTTAATTTTTGGAGAATTGAGCTTTCCTTTCAGTTGGAGAAACTCTATGAAGCCATCTCTTAAGTACTTGGGCAGCTTACAGAGCAATCGATCTACATGTGAGCAGCAGTTCAACTCCATCCCTCTGGGTCCATTGAAGTGATGGTGCTCTATGTAAGTTTATATAATGTTAGTGACAACTCTCATTTGAAATTTGTGTTGGCTACTGTATACAGGCCATCAGGGTACCATACAGATTTTATCAAAGAATTTGCTGATTTTCTATCGGAGTTAGTACTGGCTGTGGATAAAGTCCTTATTGTTGATGATTTTATTATACATGTAGATAATGAAAAAGACGCTTTGGGATTGGCATTAACAGATATTCTAAGCTCTATTGGAGTTAGACAACACGTGTCAGGACCAACTCATTGTCGTAATCATACTCTAGATCTAATATTGTCACATGGAATCAATATTGATGCCGTTAAAATTCTGCAGCAGAGCGATGACGTCTCAGATCATTATCTAGTCTCATGCGTGCTACATTTATCCAAGGCTGGAAAACCACCTGTCTGCCATAAATATGTTAGAACCATCACTTCTACCACTAAAAATTGCTTTATAAATAATCTTCCTGATCAGTTTCATCAACTTAGCAAACCAGACAGCTTAGAAGAACTCGATGTTGCAACAGAAACTATTGACGCTCTCTTTTCCAACACTCTAGACTCTGTCGCTCCTTTGCACTTAAAAAAGATTAAGGATATTAGTCCAACGCCATGGTATAACGAGCACACTCGGGCCCTTAAGAGAGCAGCAAGAAAACTGGAGCGCAGCTGGAAGAATTCAAAACTAGAAGTTTTTCGGATTTCATGGAGAGAGAAAAGGATGGAGTACAGAAAGGCTGTAAAAACCGCTAGATCTGCTTATTTTTCAAATCTTTTAGAAGAAAATAAACACAACCCTAAGTATTTATTTAATACAGTGGCTAAATTAACAAGAAATACAGCCTCAACTTCTGATGTTTCCAAACAGCACAGCAGTAATGACTTTATGAACTTCTTTACTTGCAAGATTGACAACATTAGAGAGAAAATTATAGCCATGCAACTGTCTACTACAGTATCACATCAGACAGTGGGTTGTTGTATCCCTGAGGAAAAATTCCATTCATTCGCTGCTATAGGAAAGGAAGAATTGTCTAAACTTGTTAAATCATCAAAATCTACAACATGTATGTTAGACCCTATACCGACTAAGCTATTGAAAGAGATGCTTCCAGAGGTCATAGATCCTCTTCTTAAGATCATTAATTCATCTTTATCACTAGGTTACATACCAAAAAATTTTAAGCAGGCTATTATCAAACCTCTTATTAAAAAACCACAACTTGATCCTGGTGAATTAGTCAATTACAGACCGATTTCCAATCTACCTTTTCTGTCAAAAATACTAGAAAAGGCAGTATCATCTCAGCTTAGTTCCTACTTGGAAAGAAATGGTATTTGTGAGGATTTCCAGTCAGGATTTAGACCGTACCATAGTACTGAGACTGCTCTCATTAGAGTTACAAATGATTTGCTCTTATCATTAGATCATGGTTGTATCTCTCTATTAGTGTTACTAGACCTCAGTGCTGCTTTTGACACAATCGACCACAATATTCTTTTGAATAGACTAGAAAATTATGCTGGAATTAGTGGAATTGCATTGGCATGGTTCAAATCATACTTATCTGACCGTTATAAGTTTGTAGTAGTAAACGAAGAGATGTCATTTCGATCTCAAGTTAAATATGGAGTACCACAAGGCTCAGTTCTCGGACCGTTGCTTTTCACTCTGTACATGCTACCCTTGGGAGATGTCATTAGGAAGCATGGCATTAGCTTTCACTGTTACGCTGATGATACTCAGCTCTATATTTCCTCGCGCCCTGACGAAACCTACCAATTCTCAAAATTAACAGAATGCGTAGCTGATATAAAAAATTGGATGACTAGTAATTTCCTACTACTAAATTCAGAAAAAACAGAGATTGTAATTATTGGACCAAAAACTTCAGCACATAAAAACCTAGAATACTGTCTAATACTTGATGGCTGCTCTGTTAAGTCGTCTTCGTCAGTTAGGAACCTGGGTGTGCTCTTTGATACCAATCTTTCATTTGAAAGCCACATTTCTAGCATATGTAAAACCGCATTCTTCCATCTTAAAAATATATCTAAATTGCGACATATGCTCTCAATGACAAATGCGGAACAGCTAGTTCATGCGTTTATGACCTCGAGACTAGATTACTGTAACGCTCTATTGGGTGGTTGCCCTGCTCGCGTGATAAACAAATTACAGCTGGTCCAAAACGCAGCAGCTAGAGTCCTTACTAGAACCAGGAAATATGAACATATTAGCCCGGTTCTGTCAAAACTGCACTGGCTCCCTATTAAACATCGTATAGATTTTAAAATCTTGCTAATTACTTACAAAGCACTAAATGGCTTAGCTCCCCAGTACCTGAGTGAGCTCTTAATGCATTATAGTCCTATTACGATCTCAGAATTCTGGCCAGTTGTTAATACCTAGAATATCAAAATCAACCGCAGGCGGTAGATCATTTTCCTATTTGGCACCTAAACTCTGGAACAATCTTCCTAGCATTGTTCGGGAAGCAGACACACTCTGTCAGTTTAAATCTAGACTAAAAACGCATCTATTTAACCTGGCATACACATGACGCACTATAAACTTTTGTCTTCATATCCGTTAAAGGATTTTAGGCTGCATAGATCAGGTCAGCCGGAACCGGGAACGCTTCCTATAACACCAGATGTACTCGGTACGTCAGAAGAAGAATGGCGTCTACGCTAATTTTTTGTCTCTCTGCTTATCCCGAGGTTTACCAATTAACGTGATTGGCTGGATCTGGGCCGTGTCCGGGTCGGACGGGGAACCTGTGCCTGTGTCGGCAGCAATGTGGCCCTGTGGTGTCGGCGGAGACTGTGTTAACTAGCTCATCCTTTAAGACCTTACCGACTCATCAGCCAGTGGCACATATCCCAACAAACCGTCCCATACCGGCGTGATCAAAAAGATCTTAAACTAGATGGAACTAGATTAAATATTTTGACTGTTGCGATTCCAAATCGGTTTAATGACCTGCAGTAACTCTGCCTGAGTATCGGACAAGTGTTCACTATTGGCCAGAGGAGAACTGGCCCCCCGACTAAGCCTGGTTTCTCCCGAGGTTTTTTTCTCCATTTGTTGGAGTTTTGGTTCCTTGCTGCTGTTGCCTTTGGCTTGCTTAAGTTGGGGACACTTGCTTGATATTCAGCAGTGTTTTTGATATGCCTGCATTGGCGCCGTTGTATACAAACTGAGCTGAGCCGGACGATTACGTTGCTGTTTTCTGCAGTGCTGATATACATAAATTAACTAGACTAATAACTATTGATATTTGCAACGGAATGAATCAATAATATATAGAATAAGCTGCACAATGACACCATTTTCTTATTAATGTAAAGCTGCTTTGCCACAATTTGCAGTGTAAAAAGCGCTATATAAATAAAGATGACTTGACTTGACTTGGGTCCCTCCAAAGACAACAGCATACTCACTAAGAGGTGGACACGGAGAGCGAAACTCTGGAAACTGTGAGCGTCATTTGGCTTGACCTCTGGTGTTGTGAGGATTGCTGCTATTTCGCTCTTAGCCAGCTGGTGTGGTTGACCATATTGTGGTACTTGTATTTCCTATCCAGCTCTGTGTGAGGTTCCAGAAGGTTGTCCAGAGCTAACTTCAGGTTAGCGAATTCCCTTTCGTTGTCATTTACAAAATCAAGAATCTTTGGCTGAGGTGCAGCATGCAAAGGGTGGTGAGGAACACAGTATTCTGGTTGCTTCAGTGGCTGGTTCAATGACTGTAGAGAAGTGCCTGCAAGGGCAGGAATGTTCATGACAGGAACTGATGCACTTTGCAGGGCTTGAGACACTGACATTACTGAAGGCATTGGAGTATATTGAGGAATTGACAACCTTGAGGCAGCTGGAGCAGCATCAGGTTGTCGTGGAGAAGGTGCCACTGTTGTATAGACGTACGGCACGCTGGGATGCTGGTAGGTTGGTGTGGGTGCTACTAGCTGTGGCTGCCCCTGAGGCAGAAAGGCTTTTCCACCATCATCATAAGGGGTAAACTGTTTTGTGAACTGTAGTGGCATAGTCTCTGCTCTTGTAGCATGAGACACAGTGGCATGCAACGCACCAGACGAAATTGGTGAGTACAAAGGAAGCGAAGTGACTGGCTGTATTGGAACGAAACCAGGTTCAAAGTGCTCAGGCTCTGCAGCAGGTGTACTAGCATTCAGTTGTGTGGCACTCACATGACCCTTGGCTTGTAGCTCAATGTCAGGTGACTGTGATGAAGATGTAGAATGACTTGAGGGAGGTGGATGTGATGAAATTACTGAAGGTGATCTTGGTAGTGGTGTGATGGGCTTCTCCCTTAGCTCATCTTCTTCATCGTTTTAAGATAAGATGGCGCCGGTGTGTCTGATTCGCCGCTTGACTCAGCTCACTCTGATTTGTTTATGTTGTTTTTAACGTCTGTCACAAGGACCATTGACTCTGCTGGTGTATGATCGCCTGGAATTGTTGAAAATCAAAGACTTTGGGAATTTGTGTGCGGAATACAACTGTTATGGACCAAACAAACCGCGCCCCTCTTACCTGGCTGATGTGCCAGCGTAAGGTAGGGCGGGTAAGGGCACTGCTTCCCAGAAAACGCAGACGCTGAGGAGTGCGAGGTGGCCGGCTATTAAAGCTCAAATCCTGGCTGCCTTTTTTTCCGGAATTAACTCGGTCCCCAGATAACGTTCTGCAGGATTTCGAGGATTGCTTTCACCGATATATCTCTTGGCGCAAGCTTGCTCCTGTCGGTGCCTGGCTGGTCCCAGTTGTAGGACCACACAAGGTGCTTTTTACGCTGCGCCCTCGCCGCCCTCCGTTCGGGGTTTCAGGCGGCGTGAACCCCGGTCACCTCTTGCCGCTGGGCCGGGCAGCTCCAGGCCTAACAAAGTGTGCACTTGTTAACGCGAGATCGTTGATGAATAAGACGTTCATCTTGCAGGATTTCTTCAAATCGCATTCTCTGGATTTATTGTTCGTAACTGAAACCTCGATAAATGCTGGTGAGTCCACTGCCTTTTCTGAGCTTTTACCTCATGACTGTACTTTTATTAACACTCCAAGAACCACTGGTCGTGCAAGAGGTATAGCTACTGTCTTAAAGAGCTGTTTATCTTATAAATCGCTATCGATGGAGTCTTTTTCCTTGTTTGAACTGAGCTGTTTTGAATTACGACAGACTGAACCAGTGTTGTGCGCGGTCATTTATAGGCCACCCAAGCACAACAAAGACTTTATCAAAGAATTTTCAGATTTTATTGCTGCTATATGAATTAACTATGATAGGATTTTAATCGTTGGTGATTTTAATGTTCATGTTTGTTGTCCATCTAAGCCAATGGCTAAAGAGTTTTTAGAGTTGATTCATGCCTTTAGTTTTGTACAAAATGTCACTGGACCGACTCAAATGCTAGATCTTGTACTGACTTATGGTTTTCCTGTTGATAATGTCTTTGTGGGTGATGCAGTATTTTCCGACCATAGTCCTGTCATTTTTAATTTTAATTTAAAACTTTTTACAAAACTGCCCATTCCCGTGCGATTCGGGTCGCCTTATCAAGCCTGACACTGCTGCTGGTTTTTCCAACCTGTTCACGTCAGCGCAAGCTCAAATTAGCCGTCGCTCCTTTAGACATGGAACAACTTATGGAAGCTTTTATTTCCACCTGTACTGATGTCTTGGACATTTTAGCCCCTCTGAAGGCCAAGCGCCCTAAAACCGACAAAGAGCCGTGGCTCAATGACACCACACGCGCAGCAAGGCGTGAGTGCAGAAAGGCAGAGCGCAGGTGGAAAAAAGACGGACTCCATGTGTCATACCAGATCCTTAAAGATAGTTGGAGAACCTATCAGAATCTTGTTAAAGCTGAAAAAAGAAAATATCTTTCAGATATCATATCAAACAATATAAATAAGCCCTGGGTTCTGTTTAAAACTATTGGTTTTGTTTTAAACCCCAGTCCTGCCTCTGTACTGGAAGTGTCAAGTGAAAATTTTCTGCAATTTTTCAATAGCAAGGTCGCTATTATCAGAGCCAATATATCGCCCCCCTTGTTTCATCTTCCTATAATGACACAGTGCCCTCATATTTTTAATCCATTTAAGCCTGTGTCGTTGTCATTTCTTACAGATATTGTCAATTCTTTAAAACCTTCATCTTCTCCCGCTGAGCCAGTTCCTCCTCGCTTTTTTAAAGAGGTTTGGGTGACTATTGGCCCTTATGTCAGGGAAATCATCAATAGCAGTCTGTCATCTGGTATTGTGCCCTCTTTTTGTAAAAAGGCTGTTGTTGAACCGTTGATTAAAAAAACTGGTCTTGACCCTACAATTTTATCAAATTATCGGCCTATTTCCAAACTTCCGTTCCTGTCGAAGATTTTAGAGAAAAGTATACTTGCACAGTTACAGCCTTTTTTAGATACAATCTGTTTTGATACAGATTTTTAGTGTGTCAGGGGGACAGTGCTCGAGTGGTTTAGGTCTTACCTGTCTGGAAGATGCTTCGCTGTCAAGTCTGGGGGACTCCACTTCGTCCACCGCCCCTTTGAACTGTGGAGTCCCGCAGGGATCAATTCTTGGGCCCATTCTCTTTGATCTGTACCTTCTCCCACACAGTGTGATTTTTAAAAAGCACGGTATCTCCTATCATTTTCATGCAGACGACTGCCAAATATATCCGCCACTGACAAAAAATGACCACACACCCCTGACACCCCTACTCGAGTGTTTAAGTGACGTCAAGGCTTGGTTGGCTCAGAATTTTTTAATTCTAAATGAGGGGAAGACAGAAATAATACTGTTTGGTCCCATTAGAACATTGGTCGACTTGGGCCCCCTCAAAAACCATGTGCATCCCACAGCCACCAGCCTTGGCGTCACTATAGACAGTGATTTTAAAATGGATAAACACATTAATACTGTAGTGAAATAGAGTTTTTTTCATCTTCGTCTTTTATCTAAAATCAAACCTTTTTTATCTTTTAAACATTTTGAGCAAGTCATGCATGCTTTTATTTCGTCATGTCTGGACTACTGTAATGCACTTTACACAGGAATTTCAGAAAATACACTTTTTCACCATTGAATGTTTTAAGTCTTGTCTTAAGACCCACTTTTATTCCTTGGCTTTTAAATCCACGTGAGTTCTGTGGTCCTGTGTCTTTTATTGGTTTGTTTTATTTATTTTGATTGATTTTTTTATTTATGTGCCTTTCTATTGTATTGCTCTTATTTGATTTTACTAGCTTTTATTGTTTCAATTGGGGCTAGTGACCTTAAAGAGCACTTTTATTTATTTATTTGTTTTTATGTTTTAATTTTTGTGCAGCACTTTGGAGACTGTTGTTGTTGATAAAATGTGCTATAGAAATGAAGCGGATTGGATTTGTTACGTCATAAGACGTTTCTAATTTGTAATTGTTTTATTTGTTATGTGTTTTTTTTTTTCCTTTTTGTTTTTCCATGTGCACTATGGAGGTGATTGGGACCACCTGTAGCTGATTTGCTGTCTATTTACCTGAATTCATCTGATTGGCTGCAACCAGGGGAAAGCCAGCATAATAAGCCAGTACTCTCACAGCAGAGAGGGAGAGAGGGAGAGAGGGAGAGAGAGAGAGAGGGAGAGAGAGGGAGAGAGGGAGAGAGGGAGAGAGGGAGAGAGGGAGAGAGGGAGAGAGGGAGAGAGGCAGAGAGGGAGAGAGGCAGAGAGAGAGAGAGAGAGGAGAGAGGCAGAGAGGCAGAGAGGCAGAGAGGCAGAGAGGCAGAGAGGCAGAGAGGCAGAGAGGCAGAGAGGCAGAGAGGCAGACCTTTTCCCAGGAATTTCTTCTCACTTGCTCCAGATAATGCCACTTTATAATGTTCAATGCAATTTATTAGTGCACCTGTGGATTTTGTTCTAGATTTATAGTTTTGTTTAAGACTTTTGTTTAAGACTTAATTTTCTTTTAAAGGACACCTGTAGGGAGGTGGGTGCCATTTTTATTTGAACTTTCTTTTCTCCTGGTTATGTGTAGTCAGGGAGTAAGGGAAGTTTATTTGTTGTTTGTTTTCATTCTTTTTCTTTGTTTAGGTAAGTTATATGATTAAAATAGAATTAGAAACCTTTTGTTTGTTTTGTTGGCTTTTGCCCCCTCCTGAAGTTTGTTTCCTTTTACCTTTGTTATTTGATTTAATAAATACTCTTTAAGTTCATTAATGTTGAATGTGTGTTACTGCGGCTGGGGGCAAGAACTTCCTGCTCTCTCTCTCTCCAAAATTTGTTACTGCTATGCCTTGTACTCCTAGGCCAAAAATAAAAGGGCTAGTATGTAACAGATTGGATCCTCTTCTTCCCTCAGGAACAATGTAATATGTTCCATTAGCTCTTTGCATCGACGTTGTCGTTTCTCATATTGTTTCAGTTTACTCTGAAGTGCAGCCATATCAGCAGCCTCATCCTTCTCCTTATCAGAAATAGACTTCAAGATGTTCCTCAATGAACTCACATTCAACAAGCCCATGGAACTTGTGTCTGGGTGTTCACCCTGGCTGGAGACTGGTCGTGACTGACTAATGGGGCTCACTGCGGCTGCTGCTCCTCTCTGCTCCGCTGGCACCTCTGTTGTGCAGGTCGGTGATGGCCATAGTCAAGAAGATACTACTCCAGAGGCTTGGGGGTGCGGCGATGCCGTGAGGGTCTGTCTGACGTTTCATTACGAGGTAGAGAGGTGGCTTGCTCTTCCGATGACATCACTGCAGTAGTCAATATATTCGGCTCGAAGGACCAATGTTGGGGATTGCCCCACTGAAAGCTGGTGTATATATTATTGACCGCTGTAGAACTCTGGTCAGAGAGTCGGAGTCATCAGATAGAGTTTCTTGTTTATTGCACAAGAGTGACCATACATACACACAGTAGTGTACTTGAGGTAGTTTTTCTGAAATAAATTAAATAACAGAAATAAATACTCATTGTATAAATATGATCAACAACTTAACAGATTATAAACTTTTTACATAATGCACTAATATATAAAAAGAAACTGTATAGTGCAATGAAGAACCCACAAATTAAGAATTGTATACGGAAATGAAACTGTACCACTAATACTGGCAGTAACAATGATGAACAAACAATGATACCCTCATACTGAGAAATGGTATACTTTAAAGGAAAAAGTTTTGTAATCATTAACAATACTACCCGCGATGTTAGCGGGCCAAATAGCGCTCGTTAAATCGGATCAAATTACACTTATAAAGATCGCAAAGCATAAAGAACACATTGAACATTATGAAGTTATCACAGTTGCGATAGTGTGTAAAAACCTGCATTAACTACAATATACATGTGATTAAACTTACTTGCCATAAACTTTCTCTCGCACATAAACGCTGCACCGTTGTGAGAGCACGCGATCTGACTGCTCCGCTAGAGTAACAGTGAATAGGCAGTTACGCTAAGTTTGTACATGCAAGAAATACTGGACTACGTTACTTACGTAAGTTATAACTTAAACCGTCACACATACAGCGAACATTAACTTAAGCAGTAGAGAATTCACAACAGTTATCAATATTATTCACTCACCTTCGGATAAGCTGGAGTTCTGAAATGTAACTTTTGCTTGTTTGATTTCGGTTCTGTTGAGAAAAGGGCGGCATGCGTTCACCATGTTGTACAAGAGCACTCCTAGAGTCCAGACATTTGACATTTGACTTCAGGTGGGCAGTAAGACGGTGCTCCTGTAAGCAAGACATTTGCACATTGTTGAGCTTTTTTTTAAAGCATCAAATAATCAGTAAGTCACTGCATTCAGTTTCTGCAAAGGGACCAGGATGACTGATCCTCGTAAAGGAAAGAATGAATGAATGAATGGGGCCATGTATTGTGAGATTGAGTAAAAACCTCCTTCAGTCTGCAAGGGCATTGAAGATGAAATGTGGCTGGGTCTTTCTGCATGGAGGAATGGGCCAAACTACCAGCAATCGTGTGTTAACCTTGTGGAGACTTACAGAAAATGTTCGATCTCTGTCTTTGCCAACAAGGGTATATAACAAAGTATTGAGATGAACTTTTGTTATCGACCAAATACTTATTTTTCCACCATAATTTGCAAATAAATTCTTTAAAAATCAGACAATGTGATTTTCTGGATTTTTTTTCTCATTCTGTATCTCATAGTTGAAGTGTACCTATGAGAGAGGTCTGTAATTTTCATCATCTTTTTAAGTGGGAGAACTTGCACAATTGGTGGCTGACTAAATACTTTTTTTGCCCCATTGTAGAACTCGCCAAGTGTCATATTTAAATTTATTCTTGCACCAAATGCAAGCGTCACTAAGACTAGAAGGGTACGAGCGGAAGTAACCATGTGCACACTCACATCGCCATCTTGTGCACCTAGTCCATTACAAAGGAAGAAACCACATCAAATGTAGCTGCTAACCATGACCTAAAGCGCGAAGAGATTATAATCAGCTGGTATAGTATAGTGTCAGCTGATGGAGCTTTGACAAAGCTCAACCAATGGCGGCATAGCTTCTTCCATTTTTGCAGAAGTACTTAGACACACATACACAAACTCAACAGCCATGAATTGCTGATTTCTCCAAAAGAGGAGTTGAAATATAGTTTCCTTCTGTGTTTGAAAGACGTGTGTAAAACAGGTATGTATGGACGGACTTTGCCCTGTTTTCAGTGTTTAAGATATAGTTTAATTGTTGCTGTAAAAATCACAGCATATAACTGAACTTTGCACAACTTGATAAAGAATAGCTGCATATATAAAAAAAATGTATATGCAGCCAAAGCCAAGTAGGATTCAAAATGTTCAAAATTTAATATTTTTATAAATAGCTAAGCAACATCAGAGTTTAAGAAGTTGTATAGTTGATAAAAATGACCACATCATACATGGCAGAATAGCTGCTGTGGATACATAATAACCTATACTTCACCTGCGTGAGATGCTAAGCACAAAAAAAGTTAATACTCATATCTTTTCATCTTGGAAAACAAAAGGTTTATTTCTGAAGAACTTCTTAGTCAATCATTTCAAAAACTCATCTAGCGCACTCTTTCTCCTCATTGAGCCAGTGACCAGTGAAAGTTCTCATGGCCGTCACCCTAGCTAGGAGGAGCAGTGGCCACGTTAATAATTTTTTCCTGTTTGCTGAGAGCTGAACGAAACAGTTCAATGTTGAAGATTTAATAATAATTAGAGATGTTTCGAGTTTGGAGTTATCCAAGGGGAGCTCTGGAACCCAGAAAATGTCTGGTGATTACTTTGGAAGCATTTTTTCTCTCACCAGCTCGGAAGAAGAACAGAAATTCCATAAATTACACATGCATGTGAAGCACACAAGCCAGACTACAGAGCAGCTCTTCATCTGCAAAGGAGGATGCATGAAAAGGATGCATTTCTCCAAACATTGACTATCACATTGTGGGCAAAGTTAATTTGTAAATCACACGGTTCACAATGCCTCATTGGAGTGAGAACAAATTCTATGAGCGGTAGGGCATCTTTGTGGGCGTGGATTAATGCCATGTCATTATAGGACATTTGTTTGGCCATGGAATGATCCTCGCCGGACACATTTGCAAGGTTTTACAACCTGGATATCCCTTCTCTTGCCATTCTCACTGTTTAGAAGAATTGAATCCAGAACTGGATTCCTTTTGCCCCTTCAGTACAGTGGCTGATTGCGTATGTTGTAATTTTTCCTTCTCCAGACACTTGCCCTGAGATGAAGCTCTCTTCCTGCACACCGGACTATATTGAGACCATTTTTGTTTTTTGTTCTCTGTCCAGTGGCTGTGTTATTTATGCGCTTATGCACTGACGCAATGTCTCATTCCCTGCACCTCAGAGATGTATACTGAAATAGCTGCCTGAACATTCTTCAGAATTTCTCCTCTTCAGTTGTACAGAAGAGGGAAAAAAAGTCATACAGGTTAACAATGATGCGAGGGTGAGTAAATGGATGAAATAATTTTACCTGTATGAACTTTTTCAAATTTAGATAAACCATTAATTGTACAGTATTTACAAAAAAGCAACCGCGTGGGACACAATGATTTGAGACTTTCTCAAAGAGACTTTTATGTTGAAATTATTTTGTGACGTCAATTAAACATGGCTGAACTAGACGTTGGCAAACACTGTGAAATTAAATCTTGCAAACAAAAAGGTACGCTCTTTATTAATGTCATCCAACCGCTGAAAAAATCTAGTAAGTTAAAAGTAATTCTGTTTCCACGGTCTTTATACAAATAGCCACTGTAAACATGGTGTTAACGTAACTGTGATGTGAGTCAGCGCAACACCAGTCATCTGCTCTCAAACTCATCATTTTTGCATAGAGTCAGACTGGACTGTCATGCGAGTTATTTTAACCATTTTTATGTTTCAATGCAGATTTTCTACCATTCGTTTGTAGCAGCTGTTCTGGAGTGTTTTGGTAAGATTTTGTGGCGTTGGATTCGTAATATAAAGTTAATTTCATGGTATTAGAATAGGGTAATCATTTGATTTTCAAACTACCACGGCAATACTTTGCAGCAGTACCGCATATATTAGGGGACACAGGAAAGAGTTCGTTTTGCAGTTAGTCTTGAGTAAGCCATTGCATTTGAAACGCCGCTATATTCATTGCAGTTATTATTTTTATTTAGTTTTTCCATGTATCAAATTAATCTCTTCTGGTTAAAGTTTGGAACACAGAAGTCGGGACTCCCACTTTTGCTCTTGTCCAGAGGTAAGTGAGACATGTCGAAGTTGCGATTACTGACAGTTTTACAAATATATGTATACACACACATGTGTGTGTGTGTATATATATATATATATACATACATACCTTTACATATTTCACAGAGTTACTGTTTTGTTGAATATAGATACTCTTCTTTCTTTCAGGTGCCGGTGAAGAGAGACATCTCTTTGTCTGAGAAAAGCACATCATATCCATGCAGCTTTGAAGACTGCAAAGGGAAAGAGCTGCTGCCTGTCATCTGCCCACATTGTGAAAAACACTTTTGCCTCATGTACAAAACCATTATTTTAATAGCCTTTTTCACTTTAAACTGACTGACACCATTTAAGTCTCACTATAATGGACCAATTACTATATTGGAAATGCATTAAATATTACTGTTTTGTAGGGGTGTGACGAGATCTCGCGAGACTAAAACGTGACGAGATTTCTCGTCGAGTTGAAAAGTTGTCTCGTGGTGCTATCAGTGTGAGGGTGAAATTATTATTCAAGATGCCCCTGCCACTTTCAAATCGTTTGTGTGGAAACATTTTGGTTTTTGGTGCAAGAATAACACACAAGACACAAACAATGTGAAAACATTGTGAGAAAACTATGCATTCTCGCAAAATGGAAGCGACGCGGTCGCGACGCGCATATGGTACGGCGCGCTTGTTTTTTTCCTGGCGCGCCTGTGCCGCGGCGAGATGAAAACATCTCAACTTTTCAGAATGTCTTGTCATGTGACAAGAACCAAGCGATGGTTGTGGAGAGCACAGTTCATGGTTGCATAGCAACGACAGACGCTACAGAAGCGCGAGCTCCCGAACGCTTGCAAAAGAAGGAGGAAGCGCTTTACACGCTTTATTAGGCGCGACATGTGAACGACCCCTAAAGAGGCAGAAAGCATCGCTATTACTGCTGACGGTTGGACTTCTCGGTGTACGCAGAGCTTTATAACAGTTACAGCCACACAATCAATAGTGACTGGGAAATGGTCAACTTTGTACTGCAGTTAAAGTGACACTTAAAGTGTAATTTGAATTTTTTATTTTTATGTTTATTTTATTTATATTGTTTATTTTATGTTCAATCTATAGAAAGAAGTTCAGTGAGATTTCTCATGTGAAATTATACAGGGCAGAAAACAATTGGTTGATTTTGTGGCAAAACATTTAGCAGTGTGTGCATGTTGTTTCACTGCAAATAATTCATTAAAATAGAAGTAAAATGACATGCATTACAAGTTGATTTCCAAATGCACCAACATTTTTGCATTTTATGATTTTCAGTTGAATAAAAGACTATTTTCCCTTCATACGTTTCATTATTGAGGATTTCTTAAAAATACTATAAAAATCTCGTCTCGCGAACCCAATCTCGTGTCTCGTCTCGTCTCGTGGGATAGTGGTCTCGTCACACCCCTACTGTTTTGTGTATGTAATCACAGCAGCTGGAGAATCCTAATCTAATATGCCATGCTCTTCTACTTACCTGACTGTTTTCTTCTGGTCTCAGACATCGGCATCAGGATGATCATAAGTGTGAGAAGCTGGAGACCCCGAAGCCTCGCATGGCTGCAACACAGGAGCTGGTGCAGAAGATAGTGGGTCAGTTTATTAGCAGTAGACCGCAAACTCACATTCAGGTCTGCTAAGACACTGTTTTACAGGTGCTGGTCACAAAATTTGAATGTCATCAAAAAGTTATTTATTTCACTAATTCCATTCAAAAAGTGAAACTTGTATATTATATTCATTCATTACACACACACTCATATATTTCAAATGTTTATTTCTTTTAATTTTGATAATTATAACTGACAACTAAGGAAAATCCCAAATTCAGTATCTCAGAAAATTAGAATATTGTGAAAAGGTTCAATATTGAAGACACCTGGTGCCACACTCTAATCAGCTAATTAACTCAAAACACCTGCAAAGGCCTTTAAATGGTCTCTCAGTCTAGTTCTGTAGGACACAATCATGAGGAAGACTGCTGACTTGACAGTTGTCCAAAAGGCGACCACTGACACCTTGTACAAGGAGGGCAAGACACAGAAGGTCATTGCAAAAGAGGCTGGTGTTCACAGAGCTCTGTGTCCAAGCACATTAATAGAGAGGCGAAGGGAAGGAAAAGATGAGGTAGAAAAAAAGTGTACAAGCAACAGGGATAACCGCACACTGGAGAGGATTGTGAAACAAAACCCATTCAAAAATGTGGGGGAGATTCACAAAGAGTGGACTGCAGCTGGAGTCAGTGCTTCAAGAACCACTACGCACAGATTTATGCAAGACATGGGTTTCAGCTGTCGCATTCCTTGAGTGAAGCCTCTCTTGAACAACAGACAGCGTCAGAAGCGTCTTGCCTGGGCTAAAGACAAAAAGGACTGGACTGCTGCTGAGTGGTCCAAAGTTATGTTCTCTGATGAAAGTAAATTTTGCATTTTTTTTGGAAATCAGGGTCCCAGAGTCTGGAAGAAGAGAGGAGAGGCACACAATCCACGTTGCTTGAGGTCCAGTGTAAAGTTTCCACTGTCAGTGATGGTTTGGGGTGCCGTGTCATCTGCTGGTGTTGGTCCACTGTGTTTTCTGAGGTCCAAGGTCAACTCAGCCATATACCAGGAAGTTTTAGAGCACTTCATGCTGCTGACCAACTTTATGGAGATTTAGATTTCATTTTCCAACAGGACTTGGCACCTGCACACAGTGCCAAAGCAACCAGTACCTGGTTTAAGAACCATGATATCCCTGTTCTTAATTGACCAGCAAAGAATATCTATGGGGTATTGTGAAGAGGAAGATGCGATATGCCAGACCCAACAATGCAGAAGAGCTGAAGGCCACTATCAGAGCAACATGGGCTCTCATAACACCTGAGCAGTGCCACAGACTGATCGACTCCATGCCACGCTGCATTGCTGCAGTAATTCAGGCAAAAGGAGCCCCAACTAAGTATTGAGTGCTGTACATGCTCATACTTTTCATGTTCATACTTTTCAGTTGGCCAAAATTTCTAAAAATCCTTTCTTTGTATTGGTCTAAAGTAATATTTAAATTTTCTGAGATACTGAATTTGGGATTTTCCATAGTTGTCAGTTATAATCATCAAAATGAAAAGAAATAAACATTTGAAATATATCAGTCTGTGTGTAATGAATGAATATAATATACAAGTTTCACTTTTTGAATGGAATTAGTGAAATAAATCAACTTTTTGATGATATTCTAATTATATGACCAGCACCTGTATAAATCATTTAGATGAAAATGGTGTACCTCCTCTTCTTGGCCACATGAGGGCAATAGTCATTTTGAAGAGCTTGTGATGCCAAAGAATTCTTCCATGCCATAATTTCAACATTACTTCCGACAGAGTCAAAGAAGAATGCACCACCAAGTAAAGGTAGAAAAGGAGCAAAAAATGCTGCAACTGCTGCAAAAGTTGCCCTGATGAAGCTTAAAATGAATGCGTCAGGAGATAAAGGCCTGCCACAGGTATCAGAGCAAAACTGATATTATAATGTACATTGTGTTTGTTATGAGCAAATGTAACATCAGAAATTCTCATCTACTCTGAAGACAGAACGGACATATTTCCAGGTGTTTCTACCCAAAGAGGCTAAAGACTCTAGTTTGCCCATGTTCTTCTGCTCTAAATGGAGTGTTGGCAAAGTAGTGGACTTTGCTGCTTCTCAGGCCAGTCTGAAGAACAACAACAATGTGCTCACAGCTAAGGTCAGCTACACAGTGCTACTTCAAACTCTGTTCTGTGGGATTAGATCTATGTTGTATAGATTTATCCATTTATTACTATATGCTCTTCACAGAAACTACGTATGTGTCATCCTGAGACGGGTGAAGCCTTTAAGATGGATGCTAGCCTCCAGTCGCTGCTTGCCCAGACAGACTGTCCCCTGCACAATGGAGGCAACGTCATTCTGGAGTATCTGGATAATGAGAGCTCTGGACTTGATGTCAAAGCCTATATTCCATCCTCCTGATAGAAAATCCCACAACCATTCAGAAGAGTTTTATAGTAGTTTGAGGAAAGCAGGGTGTTCGTTTGGTAATCAGAGGATTGTTGTATTGTAGACTAGTCGGTTGTAAATGTATTCCACACGTGATTTTCTGCTTATTTCTAATAAATGTGTCAATGACGTGATACTTATTCTTCAAAAATACATGTTTGACTTCAATACACATCTTCTGTGATGAACATGCTTATTTCTCAATTAAAATTTATTTTGATTTTTAAAATGGGCATAATATAAAAAATATCAGAGTGGTAACTGTTCTTTTTCTTTTTTTAGTTTATGCTTGCACCACATGACTTTCTAAAACAAATCATTACAAGATTATAATTGTAATAATATTAACCATTGTAAATACAGGATTTCCACAAGGAACTATTTTATCACCCTTACTTTTTTTTGCTGTAAATGAATGAATTTAAGATCCGGGATTCATATTTTAACTTATTCAAATATGCGGACGATATGGCACTTGTTGGCCGTTTGAGTAAAGTTGAAACAGAAGGAGGTACGCTGTATTATAGTCACATAAATTCAAAGCTGGTGTAAATTGAGTTCATTGGAGATAAATTGGAATAAAACCAAGGAGTTGATCATTAGTAGGAATAAATGAGATTTTTTGGAAGGGTTAGAACCTCTGATTCTTGATGGATATTACAGCTTTTCTCAGTCGCTTTGGTACATTTCTCTGATCAGAATTGAAATTCTGAAAACTACATGTTCAATCTGCTCATCAATGTGCCACTTGTGCACATCAAAAAAGCAGTTTCTCATTTCTTTGAACAAGTTGCAAATGCTTTGGTACATCTTTGCAAATGATTATGTACAATTCTCTGCCGTTTCCGTATAAGTCATTAAATACAAAATGGTTGAACAAGTTGTCATAATACATCAAGCATATTTCTATACATTTCCATTAGACTTTTTCCTAAATCTGAATTGTTAAATTGCTCCCAGGTGAATCTTGACTTTCTCTAACGAAGGTGCATCTCATGAATCTCATCAGCTGGCAAGTATGTATATAGCTGGTCGAAATATCATCGGCCACAGAGCTACAGTTGATGGGATGGGGAACATAACCATGGGCACTGCTATCTCTGAGAATGGTGTGCTAACACATATTCTCATTATTGGGCCATACAATACAGAGCCTCTTGTCACCTTTTTAGACACTCTCTACAGAGATCTCATCCCTGAACAAGAGAGGGGTCAGATTGGAGATGACCTGCCAAAGTACGTGATAGTTTGTCAGAGTCAGTTTCCATCGCTCCAACATCATCAGGCAATGGTTTGCAGCCCACAATAGGATGCTGATGGAGTTCCTCTCACCCTACTCTCCATTCCTTAACACCATTGAGGAATTTTTCTCAGCATGGAGATGGAAAGTATACGATTGCCAGCCACATACACAGATGATTCTTCTGGCTGCCATGGATGCAGCATGTGACGACATCACAGCAAATGCCTGCAGAGGCTGGATGAGACACTCTAAAAGATTCTTTCCACGCTGCATCGCAAGAGAAGATATTCGTTGTGATGTGGATGAGAATTTGTGGCCCAACAGACAGGAACGTCAGGAGGTGTAGGAAGCACTGCACTGTAATTCCTACAGCACTGCATGTGCAGTTTTCCCTAAGGAGACTGTCCTATTTTGTTTTTTTGTCTTTGTGCTATGCAGTGCTGTCTTTTCCTTTCTGCATCGTAATGACACGGTCTGTCAACAAATTACAGGTTTTTCTCAGTTGCTTTGGTGCATTTCTCACATCACTATTTACATTTGCACAACAGTTAGTTCAACCTCCACAACATTTAGTCAGTTGTGCACATCATAATAGCAGTTTCTCATTCCTTCCAACAAATTGCAAATGCTTTTGGACATGCTTTCATACAACTCTCTGCTGTTTTATAACATTATCATTGGCTTATGTCATGTCAGTCAAAATTGGCTTTACTTGTGAATGCTGAATAGTCATTCCATATAAAACTAATAGTCCTCATTTCATTGCTTGAGTCATTACATACAAAAATGTTGAACTAGTTGTCAAAATCTTTTAGACACTCTTTACAGGGACATAATCCCTGAGAATGAGAGGGGTCTAACTGGAGACCATCTGAGCAAGCATGTTGCTGTTTTGGATAATGCGTTTTCACCACTCAGATGTCGTCAGACAGTGGTTTGCTGCACATGATAGGATGCTGGTGGAATATCTCCCTCCCTACTCACCATTCCTAAATCCAGTAGAGGAGTTTTTCTCTTCCTGGAGGTGGAAGGTATATGACCGGCATCCACATACCCAAATGGCCCTGCTAGCCATCACAGCAGAGTCCTGCAGAGGGTGGATTCGCCACTCGAGGAGATACTTTCCTCGCTGCATTGCAAGAGATGATATTCACTGTGATGTAGATGAAATTATGTGGCCAGACAGAGAGGAACATGTGCATGAAGGATTACAGTACTATGTATGTTGTATGTTCAGTTCCAATATGTACTGCAATATTGTTTACAGTTGTGCCCAAAGGGAATTTTTCTTTTGCACAATATTGTGAACAAATTAGAACTGCAAAGAGCAAATGCAGTAAAAATGTGAAACATTTTTTTCATACTCAGTTACCTCACTAAATACAGTACTGTGTAACTTTACTGTATTTTTCAAATGGCTGTTCAAATAGTATATAGTGCTGTCTTGAGCATTTTCAGGTAGAGTCACCAAGATCTGACTTTTTTGTATCGGAGAACATTTACAGAGTAAACTTTCAAAATGAAAACATGGCAAAGTCATTTGACTCTCTTGTTCATAACAATGGTGTCAGGACTTTCATTTTGATGACACTGACACTTTCGTTGATATGAATACTTGCTTTTGAGGAATGAACTATCCATTTTGAGCAAGCGACACGCTTTTGCAGGTTATCAACTAGGTTTTGCCGTTTGTACTAATTGTTTTGAGAACTGCATTAACTGTTGTGCAAATGTAAAGAGTGATGTGAGAAATGCACCAAAGCGACTGTAAAGTACAAACAGTAAATGTGAATTTTGTCCAGTCTCTTGCAATCAAATTCCCACATACACTAAGGTGTAACCTACAATTTACAATAATTGTCATCAAAACTGTAGCCATAGTTTACATCAGAACATCTCTCCAGAGTTCACTGTTATATTGACAACGTGACCAAGCAATTTTACTCTCTTATCTGTTCACAATGACACAAGGACTTGTCATTCTGATGGCACTGATATATTCACCGACATAAAAACTTAGTTTTGAGAGATGTACTAAAGATTTTGAGCTTTTGTGTTGTGCTGTTTGTACAAATTGTTTTGAGAAATCCACATACTTATTTGCAAATTTCAATTCCGATCTGAGAAATGTACCAAAGCGACTGAGAAAAACTGTAAATAGAGACGGTTGGAAGTTTTAGGAACATTGATTGATAGTAAATTAATATTTGCTGGAAATGTTGAGTATGTCTTTAAAAAGGCAACACAGAGATTGTCTCACCAAAAGGTTACAACATTTTGGTGTGAGCCACCATATTCTAGAGATGGTTTATGAGAATCTTGTCGAGCGTGTTATATGTTTTATTATGACTATTATAACCCCTCTACCTGGGTCCTATTCGACCCGCTCCGAGCGGGCCTCGACCTGGGTTTTCCGGCATGGGAGTCGGACGCTCTAACAAGGAGGCTAAAGGCTGCAACATCTAGCGTCTGTCGCTGGAGCGTCTCTTGAGGTCAGAGGAGTGAGGTTTACTCGCACAGCAACTACTAGCTGGCCTTCGTTACACTATGTAATATGGACTTTTGCAGTTAAAGAAAAGCAAAAACTGTCAAGTAGTTAAAATTGCTAGTGCAATTATAGGACAATTACAAAGACAACTGAATGAAATCTATCAAGCAAGAGTCAAACAAAAAGCACAGGTTATTATTGAAGACTGTTCTCATCCTTTGAATAGTAAATTCCAGAATCAAAAAGATGTTTTAGGCAACCTCGGGCAAGGAAAAATATGTATCAAATGTCACTTGTGCCAATCTCCGTTAGAATTTTAAATACTAGGATCTGAGTGTGAGGGGTGACTGTGTTATTTGTCTTTCTTTATGTGTTTTGTGTGATGATGATTTTGTGTAATAATGTATTCTTGTGGTGAAGCCAAAGACAAATTTCCACTTGTGGACAATAAAGTGTCTAACTAACTAATTAAGTTTTTTTAATCATTAATATTCGCTTTGGTACTATTTTCACAAGTAAGGTGTATATTCTCAAAACTCTTACTACTAATATCACAACAGATCATCAAAAGTGCACTTTTTTTGAACATTTCAGCGTAGTTTCAATTATGTTAGTACAATACGCAAAATTATCCTTTTCACTTCACAAAATAAATGTTTCATCTATATAAATGTTTCATTCACAGTAACTGCCTTTCGTAATGCTCTTACTATCAAACTTTTCATTTGCATCTGTTCTCATTCAGTTTAATATGTTTGTTTATTATTTAATCCAACTGAATTTAATGGTTAACCAATTAATCATTTGGTACATCTATAGATTTCTATAGATTGATTCTATATTCATAGTTTCTATAGAACTTATTCGCAATTTGGATAAACAAATTATCCATATTAGTGTTCTAGTAAACACTGTGTTATGAACATAATGTTCCAAAAACAATCGTAATACCAGTAATTTTAGACCTTATTTGGACTTTTTTGGAGTTGGTCCCCGTGAGGAAAACAGCTTATAAATCAAACGAAAAGAAATTTTTATAAAAAGTAAAAATTAAAAGTTTTCCGTGATGGGTAGGTTTAGGGATAGGGGATAGAATATACGGTTTATACCGTATAAATCATTATGTCAATTGAAAGTCCCCATAAAACATGGAAAACCATGTTTGTGTGCATGTCTGTGTTTGAGAAACAGAGACAGATACAGAGGATACATTGAAATTTGTGAACACAGAATAGGACAAGGGAAAAGAAAGAGTCAATGACTGTATAACGTCAGATTGATCAGAGATTCATCAGAAGAAGGGAGACAGATGGCATCATTTTACATTATATGCCATGTGATACTGTAAACAGATTACCATGGTAACAAATGACCATTACACATTACTACTCACCTTTATAAAGGTCAACTACAGCATAGATTCAGTCAAATGGTACTAACCCCAACCGGCAGCAAACTCTTTTCTACACAAAACCTCATGACTGTGTCATACTTCAGCACCTTTTGATTAGATACTATTACAAACATTTTATTTCAATTATGTAATTTTGGTAATGTACGTATTTTCTAATGTGGCTGTGACGAGCAGGGTGTGGCGAGAGCCGTGAGGGAACGGCGCGAGGCCGTGATGCTAGTGATAATGAGCGTCAGCTGCAGGCTGCACCGGTCTCGTATCTCTCACGGAGGAGTTCCGGAAGCATAAAAGAGGAGTGACGACAGTGAAGGATGAGAGAGGGCCAGGCCTGGATTTTATGTTATGTTTTATTATGTTTGTGTGGGCGGCAGTCGCCGTGAGGGACTGCCGCCATTTTACTTTCGTTTTGTTGTTTGTTCAGTTTGAGTTTTTTAAAGTTATGTTTAAAGTTCTCACCTGTGGTCTTTTCATAGTGCTTACATCCTGATTGAAGTGTTAACAATTAACCATTGAGGTGTTTGGCCAGGTGGCACATGTAATTGGCCAATTAGCTCATGTAGTGTCATTTTGAATGGCAGTGTTTTGAAATGGCAAACATGTGACTTTATGTCAGATTGTTGTGTGTTATGCAGAGAACTGTGTTCAGTGCATTTAAAAAGTCCCATTTTGAAATGCAAAATGTGTGTAAAGCAGAAAAGGTGTTTAGACTTTTGGAGACTTGAGAAGAAGTTTTGCTCTCTGTGTGTCAGTTTAAATAATTGTGCTGTGCATGTCATTTTAGTGTGTTAGCAATTGGAAAAAACTGTAGTATCACTGGCTGTATCAATATTACCATTATTATTATTATTATTATTATTTCTATTACAGTTTTTCTTGATTGTTTACACACATTTTCTGAAAGCATGCCTCATACTCTTAGAACTCTACACACAAATCAAAAAACACACACACACACACACAATGGGCAAAACCCCTCAATTCTCCTCCAAAATGAAACTTTACATTCAAAACAATGTTCTTTCTTCTCAAAATGGCATTTTGTTTTCAAATGACACACACAAACCATCATATGAATAGACCAGTTGAACACAGATGTGCTCTATGTAAATAAATCTAAAGCCATAATGACTTTGGTCTTTATTTGGTTCAGTGTTACACTTACTACAGACAGTACATACATAAGTGTGTTGTAAAATATTTGTAGTATATATATATATATATATATATATATATATATATGTATATAGCAGGGGAAATATGTCCTAGCATGGCGAGTCCAGCCATGAAAAGCATCAACTCCTACATCTCCACATGCGTCTTCCATAGCTTGGAGAAGGGGTGTACGCGTTTGTGGATTTCGGTCATACACTTTCCATCTCCAGGCAGAAAAAAAATTCCCCAATAGGATTGAGGAATGGGGAATATGGAGGGAGATAAACAACTAAAAAGCGTGGGTGGGCAGTGAACCAGTTACGAACCAGCGCAGCCCGGTGGAAACTTACGTTGTCCCAAATGACAACGTACTTGAGCTTCTCTGGGCCGTCTATCTGATCTGGGGGAATGAGTGTGTTGTGTAGAGTGTCCAGGAATGTGATCAGATGGGGGCCAAGGGTCGCATGGTGATGCATGACACCGTGGTGGGTAATCGCTGCACACATTGTGATGTTCCCTCCGCGCTGGCCAGGGATTTCAACAGTGGCACGCTGGCCAATGATATTCCTTCCCCTCTATCGTGTTCCAACCTCATCAATGAAGATGAACTGGTGCTCCACTGCAGCCACCTCTCTGAAACACACATGACAATATCAGAAATAGGCATGGAGTGGTCACTATTGTGAAGCACAATCATTATGATTACAATACTGAAATATGTATAATTTACACAGTGTTGAGAGTATGCATCAGTTGTGGGATTGTATAGGACTCACTTGACCATAGTTATTTCGCAATTCTTTGACTCTTTCTGAATTGCGTTCAAATGGCACCCTGTAGACCTGCTTCATCCTCAGATTATTTCTCCGCAAGACACGGTCCAGTGTTGATAAGCTTACACTATCAATATTTGGATATATCTCATTGTTTTCTATTATTTTTCTTTGTATTTGCCGTAATGTTATGGCGTTATTTTCTAAGACCATATTTATGACTGCAGTTTCCAGTTCAGGAGACAGAACACGTTCCCGACCACCTCGTGTAGGTAATCTTTCAGTTCTGCCAAACAAATAGTAAAATACTGTAAATACTGTGTAGGAATACATTTCCCAAATACTTGAAACATACTTTATTTTTACAGTCCTACAGAACAGTCCACAGGCAATTCTGTACTACTGTACTCATTGAGCTCTGTATTGATTTGCAGTAATGCAATTTTCTAGTGTGAGTAGATTTCTTACCTATTCTCATTTCGGAAAGTCCAGATGATGGATGCTACAGTGTACCTGCTCAAATTTGGCTGTACCCTTTGCCCAGCCTCTCTTATTGTTAGACCATGGTTGACCACATGGTCAACCAAAGTGGCTCGGATCTCATTAGAGATTATAGTCCTTGGCCTTCCTCGTCCTCGTCCTCGTCCTCGTCCTCTTACTCTCACTCTCCTCTGGCTCTGGCTCTGCCTCTGTTTCCATTGTTGGCATGCATTGCTCCAAAACATAAGAGCTCACTTGTTGACCTTTTATGCTAAAGGTCTGTTTGCTAATTGTAAAAATGTGTGACGGGTGTTTGCCCATGTGAGGAGTCAGTGTGCATATTTGAATGGCAGTGTGCTCCTTGTGAAAACAAGAGATTTTCTGCCTGAAAATTGTGCCAAATACAGAGAATTGTGTGTAGTGTTTTGAAAAAAGTGTGTTTTAGAACTGCAATGTGAGTGTAAAGCAGGAATTGTGCTTGTAGTTTAGCAGAATTGGTTCAGGGGGTTGGTGCATGAGTTACATGTTGTGGTCATTGTGTCTCAAGTACCAATACTTGTGTGTAAACAATCGAGAAAAACTGTAATATTATCTTTATTTGTCCTCTCCCTGGGCGGTATTCCAGAAAGGAAGGTTAACTTACCGTCACATATACCTTGAACTCTCGGTTGATCAACCCAGAACTTGCTTACTCTGGGTATGTTGGTTCCAAAATACCTGTGTGGAGTTCGTTCAATCAACCTCCTGTTGGTAACCGAGAGTTAATGCGCGCGAACGGCGAGCACATGAAGGCATTTTCAATGGATCGCCGATTTCAGGAGTCACCATGGAAACGCGTGGAGAAAAAAGGCGTGCGACATATTTCAGCGAGATGTAGTTGGAGGTTTTAATGCTTGCTTATGAAGAATATAAGCCCATTATAACCAAAAAAAGCAATACTGCAGCATTAGCAAAAGAGAGGGAGAGAGTTGGCTTGGCAAAAAAATAAAAAATAAATAAATAAATAACAGTAAATGCATGAGTTCATAAAATTATAGGTAGGTGGTTATTTGTCCCCTTTCATTGTGATGCAAAATTCTTTTGGGAATGTTGTAAAAATAAACAAGCATTTACTTTTTGGCCGTCATAAATTTCTTAATATCACTGTAGTGATGTACATAATTGCCTGGTAATATGTTGACAAAAAAAGTGTAATTTATTGGCTTCTTGTTATATCAGGTGTAATCCTTCTGGAGCCAGAAGAACTCTGAGCCAAGTCAAAATTAAACATAACGTTCTCCAACAAGGTGATATTTTCTAAATTTACTAAACTGTTAATGAAGTTTAAATTTAGTGTTTAATGTCATTTAGTTTTCGATGTAGCCAATAGGAAGAAGGCCGAGGCCCGTAAAACAGATGGGGGTCCAAAAATTTGAGATAACATCACATAAGCTGACTTCATAAATTGACATGATTTTCCAAAAATGTTTTATATTGACCTTACAATTATGGTGGATGGTGTTTCCTTTGCTTGGGCACTACATTTATATTATTGTATTTCTGATTTGATGCAGTGATGCAACAAGAAATCACAGTTCATCTATTCATATGTGATTGAATTTCACAATTCATATATAAAATTATGTATATGACTAACAAAACCATCTTATTTTATGCTGAATAATGATTATTTATAAAGTTAATGGTAACACATATAAACGCAAACTGTTGGTGAAACCTTTAAGTGGGTCGATACAATTCTTCTAAATTTGTGACAATATTTTGAAATTGAATCTATTTGAGTCACACACACTTCAATATTCAGCATGCTAAACACAACAGTGGTAACAGTTAAATTTGATTTAAAGTAAATTATCAAATGCACTCTTTTTTAGTCACTAGAGCTCAAGTGTGAGTCAACTTTACTTCCTAAGCTTTTGTCAGTACAACATACTATTCCTATTTCACTTGACTTAGTTTTTTTAAGGGAATCTGTTTGCATGCATTTTTAAGTAAGTTTAACTAATTAGATTTTACAGTGTAGTGGGGACCAGTGATGAGGGCGATTTAATGGTTTAAACACCTAAAGATTTAGCACCCAAAAATATATTGTTACCTGCACATGGATTGACTTCTTAACATAATCTCCTTCATTGACTGAAGGAGCTTTAATAGGACTGTGAGATCCATCAATGCACAGAACCCTGAAACTGAAAGTTATGTAAGAAACATTTTAAAATGACTGTGACGGTATACAGTATTGATATATGGATAGATTAAGTAGTGCTATGTAACTAAAATGGTCTCTCACAGAATATCATAGAAAGGACAAACCCGCCACTCTGTGGAATTCCTCTTTAATAACTCTCGGTCGTTTATGGCCAGGGAACTGCACAAAAGTGTGTAGAAACTGAATGCAATGCATACTGTACGAACAGCCCTACACAGAGTTGCCTTTCCCATATGCTCTGCATCTCCAACGTTATACAAAACGTCGCAAAAAAACGAAGTTCAATGCACAAAATGTGCTCTGTGTGAAGTGCTGATGTGTCAGTTTGATTATGTAAGATTTCAAAAGATTTGTTAAATAAATTAACAAGTCTTTCGAAAAATGGTAACGCTCCCATTTGGATACGAAAACTTATCACCCTCTCAGGGCGGAAAAGATTCCGTATAATCTGTGCTTCCACATCCACTGGATCGTCTTCAAAAGGGCATGCCATGCTCCGTCACCTCTCTGAAACAAACTAACCCTGAAACGAAACCTGCCGCGGAGCAGGTTATGTTCAGAGCTTAAGTTGCCATGGCTACTTACATACCTTGAAACTTACCTCCGTTTTTGGAACCGAAAGCTGAGGTTATCCGCCTACTTACCCTTAAACTTTCCCAGGTATGTCACATAACCTGCTTTTTGGAATACCCCCCTGATCCTTTAACCTCCCCCTCATTCCCGATGAAATGAGTATATTTGTTAATAGGTTTCTCATTACTACTATTGCTAATACTATTACTTCTATTTGTCATTTCTTATTTGGATTTATCACAATTATTATTGTTACTCTGGTTGTGTCTGTTGTACTTTCCTACATGCTCCTTTATTCATGTATTTCCACTCCCACACCCAATTACACTCACAGTTATACACACACAAACACACACATAAACTCAAATCGTACTGGCTGTTATGTATGTTTTATTGGTCTTTCTATTTGTATTTTGCATTTAATTTCTCTTCTGTAAACATTGTAATTGTCTGTTTGCATTAATAAAAAAAAAAGAAAAAAAAAAAGGGGCTGTAAGGGAGCAGGTATAAAAGTGTGAAATGGTTATGGTTGTTGAACCAATCTCGGACCAGAGCAGCCCTGATGTTCTGATACACGTCTCCACACTGGTCCTCGTCTTTGTACTCATTCTCTTCAATGTGTGACTCCTCTCTCTCTCTTTATCCTCTTCTTTACTCTGACCATCATTGCCTTCATGCTTGTAAAATTCTCAAAATGTCTTACCTGAGGCCTATTTGTAGTGCTGAGGTTCAGACTGATTGGTGTTCTGTTTTTTCTGCAAGTGTTTTCAGGTGTGTATGGAAGTGCCGACAATTGCCAGATGAGTTTTGCATTTTGAACAGAGTGTTTTCCCGATGATAACAATTGATTGAACAATTTGAGCAAAGTGTCTAATGTAAGAAAACGTGTGTAGTGTTTCGCAATAAGTGTGTTATAGAATTGCAAAGAAAGTGCAAAGTTGCCAATGTGTTTAAGCTATGGTTACACTGTGTTTAAGGTTTGCAACAAGAAGTTGAAGGTATTGAGGCTTTAGACTAAGCATTCGGTTCCTTTTCAGTCAGTCACGTTCGACGTTCGTCAGAACTGAACCGAGGAATTGGGATATCGCATGACAGCCCTATCATCTTCGAGTGTAAACTAAACGAGCCAATGAAGATTGGCGTGCGAGCTTTGCGTGCCGCACCCCGCCCCCGCGAGCGGGTATAAATACGGAAGCGGTAATGCTAGCACTTTGTCTTTCGCTTCAGAGCCGTGCAGTTGTGTAAGCTGCAGCATCTGGAGAGTGTTCTGAGAGATTGATCCTGTCGGTGTGAAGGCGCTACAGCGGTCCCCACAACCAAATAAACTGCTGTTTTCACAGGAAAACCCAAAAGCAGAAAAGAAAGTGAAACTGAAGGGTTGTGATTTGGGCCAGTGGGTGAGTGTGCTCTGCAGTGAAGAAACACCTGCAGTAGCGCCACGGTGGTTCCCCTGTGTGCTTCGGCACGTGACTAAAAGAGCTTCAACTTTCCTTCATGAGCGTCGAGTCCAAGGCCAAGCCCCCGTCCCTATCCCCCGATCTACTTCCGCAGATAGACCGGGAGATCTGAGGATCACGGTCAGGGCTTCCCTGCCGAGCCAGTCTCCGTCGGGCCCCTGGTCCTTCGCATGCACCGCAACCCTTGGTGATGCCGGAGGAGCGCGCTGGTCCCTCTCATGAGCGACCATCCGTCTCTTTCGGCGCACCGGCAGATGAACAAAAGTCAATCGCGGCATCGAAAGGTGGGTTTGAGTCATCTGGAGATGAAGGCTCGGATGCGCTGCCCCCTTCTGGAAGAGTGGCTTTTTTCCGAGCCCGATCCAGAATTGACAGCCAGGAGTGTTGGGCTCAAGTGGAATCCTTTTTCTGTCCGAAACCGGTCAGGTCCCTCCTCAGCCTTCACCGTCCTGGATGGCGGTGCAGCTAAGGGGTACATGGGGAACCCCCAGTTGAGCACGCCGTCGCAATGCAATGCAAGTTCTCATCCAATCTAACGGACAAGGCTTACAGAGCCAGTGGGCAGGCTGCATCTGCCCTGCATGCCATGGCGGTGCTGCAGGTCTACCAGGCCAAGGCACTTCATGACATACCCCAGTGCGGTTTTGACCAACAGCTCGCCTCCAGGCGATGAAGGTGACTGCGGGCTTGGTTGGTCAAGCGATGGCCACACTGGTGGTTCAGCAGCGCCATCTTTGGCTCAACCTGCCTCACATGAGGGAGGCCGATAAATATCGGCTGCTGGACTCCCCTATGTCTCAGGTTGGGATATTCGGCGACGTGGTCGAGAGCTTCGCCCAACAGTTCTCGGCTGCACAGAAGCAGACTGAAGCATGTCTTGTCCCAGCGTGCAGCTGCTGCCTCCACCCAGTTGCCGACCGTGGCCTCTTCGTCTGCTCGTCGCCGAGGGCGCCCGCCTGCATCGTCCTCCACCCCTGCAAAGACTGCAAAGCAGCAGCCTTCTCCCAGCAGACTGCAGGGAGCCGGTTGCAGATGCAGCGCCCAGCCTGCTCAGCCCGCAGCCAAGCGAACCAGGAAGCGGTCTTGAGACGGGCGACCTGGAGGAAGTTGGAGCTGCTTCTCGGGAGACGGTGAAGGCACCGCTCCCTCCCCCGGAAGAGGGCCAGATGGAAAATCCTATGTTTCCTTTTCTTTCTGTTCCGCCACTGGCTCTTCGGAGTCCAGCGGTACCCACATTCTCAATAAAAGAGCAGTTTCCTCATCCTCTGGGTCACAAGAGGGCACGTCTGGTGGTGTGTCATGCTGTGCCTGGCCACCCTCAGCCCCCTCTCTTTTCACCAGCAGAGGGCAGTGTGCTGCTCAAGGCCGCCCCCGCCGACTCGCACTGTCACTCTGCAGAGCCATGCCTCACTTCGGGCCACTCTGCCGTCCGAGTCGGGTCCGCCTCGCTGCCCTACCGCGGGTACGTCTGTTGTGCCGTTGGTCCCACTGGTTCGGAGTCTGGGAGCCTGGCTATTGCTCCCCAGCCCGTCCCGCTGGCTCATCCACACGATCAGACTCGGCTATGCGATTCAGTTCTCCTGGCATCCCCCAGTGTTCAGGGGCATCCATTTCACTCGCGTGGATGCGAACTGTGCTGCGGGCGGAGATTGCGGTCCTACTGGCGAAGGACGCAATAGAGCCGGTCCCTCCAGCCGATATGAGGTCGGGGTTCTACAGCCCCTACTTCATTGGACCCAAGAAAGGCGGTGGGTTACGGCCAGTCTTGGACCTGCGAGTCTTGAATCGGTCCCTTCACAGGCTGCCGTTCAAGATGTTGATGCAGAAATGCATTTTCAAATGCATCCGTCCCCGAGATTGGTTTGCAGCGATCGACCTGAAGGACGAGTACTTTCCTTTCATGTCTCGATTCTTCCTCGACACAGACACTTTTTACGGTTTGCATTCGAGGGTCGGGCATATCAGTACAAGGTCCGACCCTTCAGGCTGGCCCTGTCGCCCTGTGTCTTTACCAAGATTGCAGAGGCGGCCATTATTCCGCTCAAGGTCTTCGGGTCAATTGGGACAAGAGCAAACTTGCCCCTGAGCAGAGGATCTCTTATCTCGGTGTGGAACTGGACTCGGTCAATCAGACTGGGCGCCTCTCCGAGGAGCGAGTCCAGTCTGTGTTGAACTGCCTGAGTACACTGAAGAGCAGGACAGCGGCCCCACTGAAATTATTTCAGAGGCTCCTGGGGCATATGGCATCCGCAGCCGCAGTCACGCCGCTTGGATTGCTTCATATGAGGCCGCTTCAACACTGGCTTCATGGCCGAGTCCCAAGATGGGCGTGGCAACACGGTACGTTCTGTGTGGCCATTACACCGAACTGCCGTCGTACCCTCACTCAGTGGTCCGACCCCTCGTTTGTGTGGGCTGGAGTTCCCCTGGAACAGGTATCCAGGCATGCTGTGGTCTCCACGGATGCCTCCTCCACCGGGTGGGGGGCCACGTACAACGGGCATGTAATTTTAGGTCTGTGGACGGGGCCTCAACTGCAGTGGCATATCAATTGCCTCGAGTTGTTAACAGTGCGTCTTGCGCTGGGCCGCCTCAAGGGGCTTCTTCTACGCAAGCACTTACTGGTCCGTACGGACAACACTGCGACTGTTGCATACATCAACCACCAGGGCGGTCTACGCTCCCGTTGCATGTCACAACTCGCCCGCCATCTCCTCTTGTAATCTTAGAGATTACAGTCCTCTTAGGCCAAGGACTGTAATCTCTAATGAGATCCGAGCCACTTTGGTTGACCATGTGGTCAACCATCTAACAATAAGAAAGGCTGGGCAAAGGGTACAGCCAAATTTGAGCAGGTATACCCGCTCTTCCGCATTTATACCCACTCGCAGGGGCAGAGTGCGGCACGCAAAGATATCCCAATTCGTTAACCGAGGTGTTTTATTGTGTAAGCAATGGGCAAAAACTGTAATGACTATTTTTGTAGAAATGCTTTTCTGATTTTGCGCTTTTCAGACGAGGGAACGCAAAGTTTTGCCTGTCCTCCCATCCCATTTTTTTCCCCACCACCACGTCCCTTTAGGGGCTCCGTACTTTAGGGGCTCCCTTGCTAATGAATTAACTGATTGTTAAAAGTACTAAATTGAAAGAAGATCATACTGTTGTGTTTTGGTGATTTAACCAAATGTTCTCATTACATCTCACAATGATCCTGTGTTTTGTAACAGTGATTATGTAGAAGCATTATGTACAACTAGAATGAAAGCACGAGATCAGGGTTTGAAAGAATTACTAGCTGTGTTAAAAGTGTGATCAGTTTGGATTTTTGTACTAAGAGTTTTGAAAATATATACCTTACTTATAGTACCAAAGTGAATAATAATAATAATAATAAAAAAACTATGACTTGTATTATAATGATTATGTCATATATTATACTGATTATGTTAGTATTATAATTAGTTATTTTTTAGATTATAATGTATCAGACATAGATTAAACTAAGCTAGCAATTTAGTTGAACATGCAAGGTTTCAGAATAAAAACATACACGCAAGGTTGCTTGGTTATAGAAAAGAATTTGGTTTCCACATTTAAGCCATAAGAGAAATTGTACATTGCTGTCAGGCAGAAATGATGTACTTATGTATACTTCTCTCACAATTTAAAGCCATTAAGTAGAGTGTGACACATTGATGTGTCCCATAATTGCCTCAAATCTGTGTGAAGGCAGTAAGAGACAGATGTTTTCAATACCTTTTTTGTGGAAAAAAACAAAGGTTTAGTTCACATGCTGAAATGCAATAAACTGCATTCTGCTATATAATGCATTGTGAAAGTTAATGCGTGAATTAAATATGATTAAATAACACAACGATAAAGATCTATTTTTAATCAAATCCCTTGACTGAGCAATGGAAAATCAAAAACTTACATCAGATAAGTTGACGTTTTCGATTTTCTCTGGACCTCAGATTATTTGATAACATTACAAATGTAGCTTTCCAAGTTTTAGATTATTATGTTAGATACATTATAGAATGGTATTGTAAAGTTTTGAACAAATTGTTTTAGTAATGAACTGCTTGTTATTCTCCTTTGTTAATCGCTTTATTTACAATGTTAGCATAATGAATATATATATAAATGTGCAAGAAAAAGTTATGCTTTTCTATAGAGACCCTCATACTTGACGTGACAAAATTAATGTCAATAACAGGCACTCCTATTGACTTTTATATTTTATTTTGAGGTCATCCACTTGACTCATAAGGAAAATTAGGAATATTACATGCTTCCATACATTTTCTTGCTCTAGATTGGTTGTTCCAGGTCATTTCCACAACATATTACTATAAGATCTGTAAATTAGGGACATAGTGACACAATTAGGTAACATTTATTTATTTTGAGGTCCATTTCATTAACTAAGTAATTTTGCAACTACATGTAAAATTCCAGTCATTAGAGTGTTAGTAGACTGCAAATGTATTGATCATTGTTATTTCATGTTAGTTAATGTTAAATGTTAATGTAAGAAAATGAGACCAAATAAAAGTAAAGCGTTACCACTTATTCTACTAACCCTAATACTAAACCCTCTCTTCTACGCTAATGACACTTAGTTGACATGTAGTTCCAAAGTTACTTACTGTTATAGTTGTCTAAAGTGGACCATCAAAATAAAATGTAACCACACATTAAAATACATATAAAAAATCTAACCTGTAACTCAACAGCACACCTCACAAGGGCAAAACGGCAACACAGGGCAGGGGAAACACACAGACAATACAGGGATTTACAGTAACAAAAAAAGATTAAGACTTGACGGAAAACAAAAACAGGTTACAGAACCACAAACAAAGCAGGACACTGAACCTTTCAACAGGACGGAAACACAGGATAATACAGATGGACAAAAAACAACGAACGAACACGAGGTAAATGAGGGTAACGACACACACGAAGAAGAAGGACAAACGTGACGAGGAAAAAATGAGAAACAAAGACATGGATTAAATAAACAAGAAGAACAATGACAGAAGAATGATGACGACACAACACAGGGGGAACAGGAAAGAAAACAGAATGAAAAGAACACAAGAAAACAGAAAGAATGACATGTTTCTGGTGACTCCCAACCAAAAGGTCCGACCGACAGGCAACAAACACCTCCAACAAGGAAACGGGGGGGCAGGGAACCCGAACCCCGGGCGGGCGTCAGGCGGTTCAGGGTGGTCCAGGCAGGGAGGTGGGGCGTCCAGGGTCCTGGGAGGCACGGGGAGGCAGGGGGGCGGCCAGGGGGAGGGTCGGGTGCGGGTGGCAGGGGGCAGGTCAGGGGTGCCAGGGGGCCAGAGTCTCCTCAGGGTCCTGGGCGGGGGTCCTGGCGGAGGGCGCCACGGAGGGGCGCCGGCGCAGGTCCTGGGGGGTGTCCAGGATGTCAGCCGTGGGGGAGGAGTCCGGGGTCAGGTGGCTGGCGGGGGGTGGTCGGGGCAGGGGGCACACGGGGTGGGGGGAGGCGGAGTGGGGCGAGTGGGTGGTGGGCAGGGCAGAGGGTCTGGTTGGCCAGCGGGGGGGGGACAGGGGTGCTCTGGCAGGTCTCTGCGGGGAGGTGGGGTGGCGTGGGCCCCCCCCTCCTGGGCGGCCGGTGGGGCAAGGGAGGTCCAGGCTGGCCCCGGGGTGGCAGGCTCGGGTCAGGCGCCCCCCAGGGCAGTGGGCGGCCGGGGCAGAGGGCAGGGCCGGTGGTGGGTCAGGCGCAGGTCTGGCTGGGCGGTGGGGGGTCAGGGCGCGGCTCTGGCGGGCAGGGCAGGGGGGCCGGCGGTCAGGGCGGGGTGGTGGGCTGGCGGAGGGGGCCGGCTCTGGGTGGCTGGCGGGGGCAGGCTCAGGGCGGGGGGTGGCAGTGGCAGCGGCGGCTGCGGGCTCTGGGGTGGGCAGGTCAGGGCGCCGCGGCTGGCGGGGAGGGGCGAGGCAGGGCGGGCGGCGCGGGCAGCAGGGAGGCAGGTCGGCTGGCGGGCTCTGGGCGGCGCGGGGTCTGGGCGAGGAAGGCAGGAGGGCTGGGGGTCTGGCAGAGGCTCTGGAGGCTGGGAGGTCTGGCGGAGGGGGGGCAGGCGCTCGAGCGAGGGGAGTCAGGGAAGGCTGGAGGAGGGAGGTCTGGTCTGTCTGTCTGGGAGGTCTGGAGGGGCGGGTCTGGGAGGGAGGGGGTAGGGGGGGGGGAGGGGCGGAGCTCAGGCTCAGGCGGCGGCTCAGGCTCTCAGGCGGCTCAGCGGCTCGGCGCGGCTCAGAGCTCTCAGGGGGGGGCAGGAAGCTCAGCGGGGAGCGGCTCAGGGAGGCGGCTCAAGGCTCGGGGGGGCAGGGAGGCTCAGGGAAGGGCTCGGGGGGCTGGGGGGGGCGGGGGGGCACGGGGGCGGTGGAGGGTGCGGGAGCACGGGAGACGGCTCAGGGACGGGGAGGACGCGGGACGGCTCGGGGCGAGGGGACGGGCACAGGGGAGACAGCTCAGGGGGCAGGAGAGACAGCGGACGGCGGGACGGAGAGAGGACGGCGGGGGACAGGAGACACAGGAGGGACGGCAGGCAGGGACGGGCGAGCACAGGAGGCTCAGGAGGGGCGAGCACAGAGACGCTCAGGACGGAGAGCACGGACGGCGGGGCAGGGAGACGGGGAGCACAGGACACGGGACAGGGACGGCGGGCACAGGAGGGCGGGCTCAGACGGACGGGGCAGGGACGGGGGGCACAGGAGGACGGGCACAGGAGACGACGAGCACGGGGGACGGAGCACGGGAGACGAAGGGGGTGGCGGGGAGGGGAACGGTTCGGGGAAGGCGGGCGGGAGGGGGTCGGGGCCTGCCTAGAGGCCGTCTGCGCTTATATCGGCTCCCCGCAGGGTTAGGCATCGGGTTCGGGAGGGGAAGGGGAGCTCGTGGAGCGGGACGGAGGAGAGGGGGCGTGGTCAGGGGACACTTACGAATCCGGGAGCGGCTCGTCGGCACTTACGGGGGGGAAGGGGGCAAGAGAGCGGAAAAGAGCCGCGCGGGAGGAGCCGGGGGGGGGGGCCGGGCGCGGAGCGGGTGTTGCGGAGGGTGTTTTGGATGGGACTGGACCACGGAGCTCGGAACCCCTTCCGATCGGAATCAGAGATCCTCAACTCCAGATCATCTCATGGGATTACTCAAGGTATGGTGTGGTGGGCGAGGGGTGGCGGCCCAAAGCGAAAACAAAAACAACGCAACAAGTCCAAGCATCGCACCAGCCCCGAGCAGCCTGAGAGATCCCCCAGCTCCCCGAACAGCACAGGCCCCCCCCACAGCCGCCGCCCCCGCTGCCCCCACCCCAGATCTGATCGATCTTTCTCTTCTGTCGTCATGATCGTGGAAGATGTTGTGTGGGGTTTGTGTGGTTTGTCGTCTGTTCACAGCGGCTCGCGGGGTGCACGCACGGAAGCACGGAGAAACAGGGAGATTCAGGGTACACAGACACGATTTAGACAGACAGAAACAGAAGAGAACTAACAGACCGACAAAAGCCGCTAAAGCGCGACATAACACGTCAGAGGGACAGGAGGAGGGAATTGATACAGACTGAATATACACAGACTGGCACGAGGATAGGTAGGACACACATGTGAAGAAATGACCTAATTAAGGGGCACACAAGTGAAGACAACTGAATAAATAATGACGACGAAAAAAAACAAAGCACACATGGCTAAACTGACAGGACATAAACAAAAAAGGACAGTGACAGACGACAGATGGACAGAACAGAAAACCAATGCACAGAAAACACAGGAAAAACAGACATGATTATGACAGTAACCTGCAGTGAATATTATTAAAAAATTCTGTAAAGTCAGAGACGTCTAATATTGATTGTTAGATATTTGTGTAAGATCAAGGGTAGTGACAGCAACTAATGGAGCTACTGAAATCTCTGTTGCTGAAGAAAAGAACACAGGTATGGCAAGCCGTTTTGACTTTTATTCTCAGGATATGAACTTTCACTAGTTAAAATGTTAATTCTTGATATCAGGAATTAGATTTCCACTAGTAACAATGGCAATTTTTGATATCAAGAATTATATTTCGACGAGTAACAAAGTTCATTCTTGATATCAACAATTGTATTTTTACTAGTGAAATCTCGCCATAGGCTGCCATTCAAATTCAATTGTTGATATCAAGAATTGATTTCTTACTAGTTGAAATTCCAGTTTCACATATCAGGAATACAATTCTTACTAGTAACAATGCAAATTTCTGATATCAAGAATTGAATTGTATTCCTGATATGTGAAACTGGAATTTCAACTAGTAAGAAATCAATTCTTGATATCAAGAAGGAACTTTGTTACTAGTGGAAATCTAATTCCTGATATCAGGAATTAACATTTTTACTAGTGAAAATGTAATTGTTGATATCACAAGTTCATTTCCTGAGAATGAATAAAAGTCAAAACGTTTTGACTTTTATTCAGATATCAAGAATTTTAGTTTTTACTAGTGGAAATGTAATTCTTGATATCAAAAATTGTGATTGTTACTAGTGGAAATCTAATTACCGATATCAAGAATGAACATTTTAACTAGTGAAAATGTAATTGTTGAAATCACAAGTTCATATCCTGAGAATGAATAAAAGTCAAAACGGCTTGCCATACACAGGCACTGCTGCTTTACAGTTGGTTTAAGAGAGGCTTTTATAATATGACTATTATTATGCAGAGAAGTATGTCTCTTGTGGAAGGCTTGTCAACAGCATTAAATGGAAAGAACATTACAGTGTGACTTTTTGGGATCATTATCAAAATATGGTGACAAACCTGTCCCTTGACTTTTCAGTCATCAAGTAGTCAAGAAACTTTTTGTAACTAGAGTTCATTAAATAATGTGAAGTAGTTTGACTACTTAGTTGACACACATAATTGATATCATACATAATTAATTTGTACATAATATATACATAATTAATTTGTCAAATACCAAAAAATCACTCAGCCCCTGCATCTGGTACATCTATAACATATACATAACTTTTAAGTCATCAAATTTTAACTGAGCACTCCTCTAATGCCGTGGTATTAGTCAAACTTCCTAATCCATGTAACCATATATTAATAATAATAATTTGTTACATTTATATAGCGCTTTTCTGGGTACTCAAAGCGCTTTTACATATGGAAGGGGGAATCTCCTCAACCACCACCAATGTGCAGCATCCACCTGGATGATATGACGGCAGGCATATTGGGCCAGAACGCCAACCACACACCAGCTTATTGGTGGAGGGAAGACAGATAAAGCCAATCAGTGTATGGGGATGATTAGGAGGCCATGATGGACCGAGGCCAGTGGGCAAATTTAGGATTATAAGCCCCTACTTATAAGTAGGATTATACCCGTACTCTTTTCGAAAGACATACTTTTTTTCCTTTTTAAGATTTTTAATGACCACAGAGAGTCAGCACCTCGGTTTATTGTATTTGCCCAGCAGCAGCAGCATAGCAGATCTCATCCACCAAAATCAAGCATATGTACATTTAACCTGATCGCATGAAATGCATCTCTATAGCACGCATTGTGTAGTATTGTGCAATTTATATGTTGCTTAATATGCTGGACATTTACTTTTGGAGAGACTGCACCATATATTGCACCAATCCAGCTGCGGTGTCCACATTAATCAAGAAGAATGACAGCTGCTTTCTCAAAGATTGTGTATATTATAAAAGTTATCAAAAAACAAATCAGGTTTGTATGCTCAGAATGCACTACTGAACTGCTGGTCTTTGCAATAATTGTCTCTGAAAGTCATGCCTGCTCACACACACATACACACCCACACTCGTTAGATGCACGTAATTGCTCATTGAACAGTTTGTGAGGACGGCTGCTAGCCTGGACTTTACCGCAGAGAAAACTACAGTTGATCAATGCTTGTATCAACCCACTCTCTGTGTAGGCTAAGATTTACACCCCAAATGTCCCCAAAACAGCACGGGGTGAATGGGAATGATTGAAGCTAGTGTCTCTTTGGGGTGAAACATCTTAATAAATCTGTCAAACACACAGTCTCAATGAAATCCACACAGCTACTTTAGAAAAAAAGTCCATACACTCGATTCATTTAGCTTAGTTTTGTGATAAGATTAGGTTTAGATGATCTGGGAGAGAGGTTTTGTTTAGTGATTGGCATGTTATGACTAAAAATGTAAATTGAAAACAAATCCTTCCTTGTTCTGAATATTTATCCATAAAACTTTCACTTGCGATTGTTACATTCAAAACTAAAAATATTCATATACAAGCATGAAATTTTAAAACTGATTCCAGTAACACTTAAGGTCTCAGATGTTAACATTAGTTATACATAAATTGTCTATCATGAACCAGCAATGAGCAATATATTTGCACAGCATGTATTACAGTATTTATAGTATTTGAACAAAACAAACTACAGATGAATCCAAATAAAATGAAAAACAAGTTATCATATAATGGGCAATCATTGGGCCAGTTTTTTGATTTCAGTGGCTTCCATCCAAACTGGATGTAATAAATGTTATTGATGTTATTGTGGCAGTCTGCTTAATTGTGGTCTCCCACCCCCCCATGGTAATGGAATAACAATGCTTTCCTAATTATAATCTCAGATTGTTCTGGAGTCATATACTAAACTTACAGTAATCAATAGTTAACACCGAGCCATGCCCATAAATTTAAATGATGTTTTATTAACAAAATTCGGGAGGAACACGTTCAAATGATCTAACTAATCATCACATCCCTCCAACCAGCTGTCGTTAATCAGCAATCAACATGCCTGCCCAATCAGCATGAGCAGAAACCTATATATATCGATGCAGTCGACTCACCTATGCTTTTGGACAGTTTCAGCATCCCTCTCCTCACACTTGCCTGGTTACTTCCTAAACCAGAATACGGGAGGAGTACTCTGGGCTCGGGCCAAATACCGAGCTCGGAGCCCTCTCCTCGGAAAGCACGCCAAATATGCATACTAATATCCCTATCTGATTATTTGTTAGTGTGAACTCGTGAATTGGGTCGTTTCAGCAAAATGATCTCAAGAGCAAATATTTGTCAGTCATGTTTTTAGATTATGGTGTGACATGGCAAATATTTCTAAGGTTGTAGATGTTAATATAAACTATATTACAGTTTTTCTCAATTGTTTACACACAAATATTGGTACTTGAGACACAATGACCACAACATGTAACTCATGCACCAACCCCCTGAACCAATTCTGCTAAACTACAAGCACAATTCCTGCAATGGATGCCAGCAATGGAAACAGAGGCAGAGCCAAAGCCAGAGGAGTGAGAGTAAGACAACGAGGACGAGGACGAGGAAGGCCAAGGACTGTAATCTCTAATGAAATCCGAGCCACTTTGGTTGACCTGGGCAAAGGGTACAGCCAAATTTGAGCAGGTACACTGTAGCATCCAGATTTTCCGAAATGAGAATAGGTAAGAAATCTACTCACACTAGAAAATTGCATTACCTCAAATCAACAGGGTGCCATTTGAACGCAATTCAGAAAGAGTCAAAGAGTTGCGAAATAACTATGGTCAAGTGAGTCCTATACAATCCCACAACTGATGCATACTCTCAACACTGTGTAAATTATACATATTTCAGTATTGTAATCATAATGATTGTACTTCACAATAGTGACCACTCCATGTCTATTTCTGATATTGTCATGTGTGTTTCAGAGAGGTGGCTGCAGTGGAGCACCAGTTCATCTTCATTGATGAGGTTGGAACACGAAGAGGGGAAGGAATATCATTGGCCAGCATGCCACTGTTGAAATCCCTGGCCAGCGCGGAGGGAACATCACAATGTGTGCAGCGATTACCCACCACGGTGTCATGCATCACCATGCGACCCTTGGCCCCCCATCTGATCACATTCCTGGACACTCTACACAACACACTCATTCCCAATCCTCAATCCTATTGAGGAATTTTTTCTGCCTGGAGATGGAAAGTGTATGACCGAAATCCACAAACGCGTACACCCCTTCTCCAAGCTATGGAAGACGCATGTGGAGATGTAGGAGTTGATGCTTTTCATGGTTGGACTCGCCATGCTAGGTGATATTTCCCCTGCTGCTTGGCCAGGGAAAACATTGCTTGTGATGTGGATGAGTAGACTATGGTTCTTAGTTTTTTTTTATGGCTTAAGCACAATTTTGAAAACAGGGCCCTGTTTTCCAAATCCCCTCACACAATTAGCACAACACTGCACCAAAGTAGCACAACACCTCAGATAATTTGCAAAATGGAACACTTTTGTCAAAACTACACAATGTATTATAAAAACCTTATTTTGTTGTCATAATATAAACACAACCATCACATGGTCTGATTCTGTTTGAATCAGTTAAAACACTCCTGTGCTCAAACTAAAACACTTTTATCATTTCCACAGAGAAAGAGAAACACCACATGACACCAATTGTGCAAACCTACGAAAATATTTCTTTCTTTCTTAAGTCAGTCAATACTGAACATTTCAACAAAACAATTCTAACAAAACATTTTCCAGTTTTCATTCAGTATTACAGAACGTACCAGTGTACTGTAAGCTTACAGTAATACTGTAAAATAAATAAAATAAAAATCTAAACATCTCTCCGCCTAGCTGGATCTCTCGTCAACATCACAGGCTATATTTTCATTTGCAAGGCAATGTGGGAAGAATCTTTTGGAGTGACGAATCCACCCTTGTATGGATGCTGCTTCAATTTGACCACATGCTTCCTCCATAGCTTGAATGAGGGCCATCTGGACATAGGGTCGGAGATCATAAACCTTCCACCGCCATGCTGAGAAGAACTCCTCGATGGGGTTTAGAAAGGGGGAGTATGGTGAAAGATTTTGAACTGTAAATTGTGGGTGTTGATGAAAGCAGTTTTGAACCAGAGCAGAATGATGGAAAGCTACATTGTCCCAGATGACGATGTATTGCATCTGGTCCCTTTGGTTTGCTGCTGTGATAATATTGTGTAATCTGTCTAAAAATGTAAGAATGAGGTCAGTGTTGTAAGGACCCAAGTTGGCATGGCAGTGGAGGACCCCATTCTGTGTAATGGCAGCACAAAGGGTAATGTTACCCCCACGTTTCCCTGGTACATTGACAATAGCCCTGTGGCCAATAATGTTTCTTCCCCTTCTTCTCACTGTTGTCAGGTTAAATCCAGCCTCGTCAATGTATATAAAATCATGCAGGACTTCCTCCGCATCCATTTGCGAAACTCTCTGAAATACAGCAAAATATCACATTGTGTAGATCCATATACTGTAGGTTTGCTATGCAGTAAAATTACATGTACAGTAAAAAGGTTATGTGTGCAGTAAACAATACTACAGTCAGTGAACAAAACGTACCAGCACATATTCACGCCGCAGGACTTTCACCCTGTCTGAATTTCTTTCAAATGACACTTTATACAGTTGTTTCATCAGAACTTGATGTTTTTTAGGTATAAGGCTTATTGTTGACAGAGAGACCTGTTGGACATTATTGAAAATTTGGTGATTATTGACAATATGGGCTTGAATATCTCTAAGTCTGATAGTATTATTGGCCAAAACTTTTTTATGATCTTCTCCTCTTGCTCCTATGTGAAAATTGGCCCCTCCCTCCTTGGTGTTCTCGACGTTCAATCCTATGTTGGCCAAACAAAATCCAAAACTGTTGATATAGTACATGCAGTAACTATTGATGCCACTGTGTACCTGCTTGGGTTAGGCTGTACTCTCAGTCCAGCTTCCCTCAGTGTAAGTCCGTGGTTTTATTACATGGTCCACAATTGAAGCACGAATTTCGTTACACAGATTTGGTGTCTTCTTTGTGCATGTCCTACCCCTCCTCCAGGTCTTCCTCTCCCTCTTCCTCTTCCTCAGCTATTCCTCCACCTTGTTCTCTCCGGATTCCCCCTCTCATCCGCACTTTCCCTCTTCCTCTGGCATCATCCATTTTTATTGAAGACAGAACTTACCTGTTGGATTTTTATAGTGCTTAAACCTGATTGGTGTGTCTACAATTAAGCACCAGTGTGTGTGCACACCTGGTGACTGTGTTTAACCAATTGGTTCATGGAGTGTGTTCATTTGAAAGCTTTGCTTTGAAATTGCAAAGAAATTATATCATGATAAATTTCTGAGTCAAATGCATACAAATGTGTTCAGTGTTTTACAAATCACTGTGTTTAATGTTTTGCAAAAAGTGTGAAGCTGACAATGTGCTCACAGTTCTGCAAATCTAGGCCAGTGTTTTGCTCCTTGTGTGTAAAGTTTTGCTAATTGTGGGAAAGTTTTAATTTTAGTGTGTAAGCAATTGAAAAAAACTGTAACTTTTGATCTTTGCAACGGAATGAATCAATAATATATAGAATAAGCTGGACAATGACACCATTTTCATTGGGAGCTGCTGTGCAGCCAAAATTATTTGCCAATTATTTATGTAAAGCTGCTTTGCCACAATTTGCATTGTAAAAAGGCGCTATATAAATAAAGATGACTTGACTTGACAGCACCGACCTGCCGAGACATGGACTCTACAAGACCCCTGAATGTGTCCTATGGTATGCACCAAGACACAGTAGATCATTTAAGTCCTCTGGGTTGCGGGGTGGAGATGTCATGATCATACTTGTTTGTCCAACACATCACACAGATGCTCAAATGATTTGAGATCCTGGGAATTAAGAGGCCAGGGCAACACCTCTCATCATGAGAACAAAGTGTGGTAGTGTGGCAAGGTGCATTATCCTGCTGAAAGAGGCCACTTCCACCAAGGAACACCACTGTCATGATGGAGTGTACCTGGTCTGCAACAATTGGTTGGTCCACATGAATAGCAGGACCCAGGGTTTCCCAGCAGAACTTTGCCTTGAGCATCACACTCCCTCCACCGGCTTATCATCATCCCATAGTGGTCCAGGTGCCATCACTTCCCCAGGTAAAGGGTGCACACGTCCATGGCTGTCCATGTGATTGTAAAAGGAAACGGGACTCATCGGACCAAGTGACCTTCTTCCACTGCTCTAAGGTCCAGTTCTGACACTCGCATGCATACCCATTGTAGGTGCTTTCAATAGGCGGACAGGGGTCATTATCTAATTGGATCTAATTTATTGGTTTAGCCCCCCCCAAGCAGTTGAGATGGATTGTTTTTTGATAAAGAAGACAACAGTGCAGGCAGGAAACCCTGTCTCTGAGAGGGCTAAAGTAGGACAAAAGAAAGAGGAGTTAGAGAAAGTTTTGACAGAGAAACTCCTGAGCCAAGACATGAATGAGAACAGGAGCAGTTTGTTGCTGCTACTAGCTGCTCCACATTGCAATTGCGCTGACTGATTTGAGCAAGTCACCAGTGGAAGAACCAAGATGCCCTCTTCTTGCCAGTAACCTCCGCGTCATGTGAGCTTCCTTAGGCTACATTTAATCCATTCCATAATCACTAAGATTGTGATATGGTGTTCGTTTAATCTTTAATTTAAGTCTAAAGTATGCACAATTATGCATATTGTATTGTGTTGTTAATGGTGAGCTCATGGGTGATCTCCAGTGCTGAAGTCCTTCACCTTTGAATGTAAAAGGTTTTTGCCATTGTCTTGTGGTCACTTGTATTAAGCTTATATCTTGTTGAATATGCCTATTCTTTGGCCAAATATAATTTAAAACTACACTTCTGTTGTTTTTCCTGTGTTTTTCAGTTTCAGTTTTACAATTTTTCTCAATCGATTTTACACATTTCTCCAAACTTAGATCACTGTTCTCAAAACATAGTAATCATAGTGAACACTTTTCATTTGTCCTAAACAGATTTTACCTTTTCATTCATTTCAAACAAATTGCAAAACACAAATGCATAAAGTTCTTTCATTTAAAAAAAATAAAAAAAATAATAATAGTTAATATTTCCAACCAAAACTTCAAAAAATCAGAAAAAAAAC
Organism: Opsariichthys bidens; assembly: GCA_037194245.1. Classification (NCBI taxonomy): domain Eukaryota; kingdom Metazoa; phylum Chordata; class Actinopteri; order Cypriniformes; family Xenocyprididae; genus Opsariichthys; species Opsariichthys bidens. Next base: position 934,387 of record CM074301.1, on the reverse strand, counting down.
ATTTGTTTAACAAGTGTTTGAGTAATATTTGTCCAAACAAATTGCTCCGAAATGATGATTGCTTGGTTAATAATACACACAACATAGGAAATTCAGTTTTCCTGTCTATTTACATATTTATCACAACTGCATAACGGGTGAAGTAAAGGGAAATATGAAAGGGAAAGTATACATAGAGCAAGAAAAGAATAATAAAATACATGTTTATTGTAATGTTTTTTCCAACAGGTTTTGTTATTTGGGTCATTGACAAATAAAGCTTCAAAAAATCTTTTCAAAACTCACGAAATACATATTTTTGAGTCATGAACAATGTGTTTAAACAAGTTTCAGTTGTTACATAATACTTGAAATTAGCCATTTCTAGCAGTATTTGAGAGAGATCTACAAACCTTAAACCTTAAACACATTGTCAACTTTGCTCTTTGTTTGCAATTCTATAACACACTTATTGCGAAACACTACATACGTTTTCTTACATTAGACACTTTGTTCAAAAACTAAATCAATTGTTATCATCGGGAAAACACTCTGTTCAAAATGCAAAACTCATCTGGCAATTGTAGGCACTTCCATACACACCTGAAAACACTTGCAGAAAAAACAGAACACCATTCAGTCTGAACCTCAGCACTACAAATAGGCCTCAGGTAAGACATTTTGAGAACTTTACAAGCATGAAGGCAATGATGGTCAGAGTAAAGAAGAGGATAAAGAGAGAGAGAGGAGTCAAACATTGAAGAGGACGAGGACAAAGACGAGGACCAGTGTGGATACATGTATCAGATCATCAGGGCGGCTCTGGTCCGAGATTGGTTCAACAACCATAACCATTTCACACTTTTATACCTGCCCCCTTACAGCCCCTTTCTAAATGCAGTCCGGGAATTCTTTTCTGCGTGGCGGTGGAAAGTATATGATTGCAACCACACACCCGCATGACTCTTCTGCAAGCAATGGATGCGGAGACATTGAGGTGGGATCAATCAAAGGGTGGATTCGGCACACGAGGTGATATTTTCCCCAATATAGAGGACATCGCCTATGATGCTGACGAGGTCTTGTGTCCAGAAGGCTAATAGAAGGCGGGATCCCCTCCCCCCACAACACACACACACACACAAAAAGTATATGTCCCCCCCATACCAATTTATCTAGTAATTGTTTTTTTTACTTTTGTTTTGTTGCTAAATTTGATGATTTGTGATCCTATTTTTTTGAAATTTCTGTAAGAATGTTTGTTTTTTTAAACTCTTGTTTGATTACTGCAGAAATACTACTTTTGAGTTTTACAGAAGAATGAGTCTGAGAAAATGACAATAAAAATAGAAACACAAAGACTGCAGTGTTTTATATAAAGCCCATCAGTGTGCTGCTGCTGATATGAAAGAGTCATTCAAATGGTGCTTGTGTGTATGGTTTTGTTGCAAGAATTTCATTTTTAGAAAGGAGTGTTAAGTTTCGATTGTTGTCAAAAAGTTGTCAGCAATAGGCAAAAACTGTAAATTAATTGAGAAAAACTGTAAAAATGTCTTTATGAAGTAACTCTGACATCATGAATATCGATTATTTTCTTAGCACTCTTAGAACCAGCCAAGAATGAGGCGATAGGGTGGTGGAGGGATGCTGTGAAACTGTCGCGGGACAGAGGTGATGGCTATACTGACTTCCTCTTGCTCCGATTGGTTGGAACACCTGAATGTGCTCCCTCCAAATTTTGTTAAATTAAACTTCATTTAAAATTTTTTGTGTGCCTTGTGCCACAGCAGATCTTCTGTTGGCTCAGACTAGAACGGATGACCTTTGTTGTCCTCGTACATCTATAGGCCTCGGTCGCCCAACACTTTGTCGCCAATTTGTAGTTTTTTGAGCACTGTTGGTAAATTCTCACTACTGCTGACCAAGAGCAATCCACAATTTGGCCCTTGTCAGTGTTGCTCAGATCTTTATGTGGCCTTATTAGGAGATGATCAACAATATTCACGTCAACTGTGACGGGTTATAATGTTCATAGTGCTTATGAAAATGTTTGAATAAACTTGAACTTTTTTGGCTTCTGCTGTAGCTCATTCAATTTCATTCAAAATCTCAGTCTCATGTGGCATTTGACGTGGTGTTTTTTTTTTTTTTTTTAAGAAGTTAATGTTGTGTGTGTCAGAGATATACTGATGTAGTGCGTCAGAACGTGTCTGATTCACAAATGGACGAGTGCTCTCATCGCTTTCTCACTGTGATGGGTCCAAGTCAAGGGATCAAAGCAGTGGAGATGCTGATGGGGATGAGAGGAGGAGGAGGAGGAGGAGGAGGAAGAGGAAGGGAGGTGGGATGTGCGCGTGTCTAAAAAGGGATGTCCTGCAAGATTGACGTGATCTAATCCATTTTGTGACAGACTCCTTGCGATATATAAGCAGGACGGCTTCACATTCCTGAATTACTTGGACTCTGACCCCAGAACACAGGTGTTACTGAAGAGCAAACGTCCAAAGACACATGTAAGTCCAACAACTTTTTCTGATTTAATCAATAGAGGTAGATGTTAAAAAAAAATGTTTTTGGTGGTTTCTAAAGTTAATTTCTCAGCAGAAATTGGCCTGAGAAAGTTCACTCATTAATGTAAGGACATTTATATAGGTGAAAAGAATTTGTTTCATTAATTTTGTGAGCAGTGTTTTGATACTAGTGCACAAAATGTGCAGTTTCTATCTGATCTAGCAATTTTGTAATAGTGAGCAGTTGTAAATGTTGTAAGAGTTGATCAGTTTTTTACCTGAATTATTATACATATTATACAGATTATTGAATAAAATACAAGTATTGTTCTAACTTTAATGCAGCTGCTTTGTGTCGTGCAGTGCCCTGTATCAGACTCAGCATGCTGCCCGCCGCCTTCACTCGGCCCGTGACTAAGTGCCTGATTGGCTCGCGCTTGGGGACGGTCGCGTTCCTGCTGCTGCTCATTCTGTCCACAACCGAGACCTCTGCACACGGCACCACAGTCGAGCACGATCTCCACATCGTCCACAACGTCGATAACAGAAGTAAGTTTTTTTTTTTTCCATCAGTTTTTTTGCTTCATTGTAATGAATTTATTATTCATAGCATTCATATAATCACATAATATTCATGTAACAGCTTCAAGAGACGTGCCTTAACGGTGGATGGCAGAGAGAGCATAGAGCGTAATGCATTTAAATGCGTAATCAGTTTTAAAATAAAATCTCGTTAAGACTACCAAAAAATAAAATAGATGAAAAATAAATAAATAATAATAAAAAAATTTTTGCACCTGCATATATTTTATGGTTCATGATATTCTATTTCATTAACTTAATATTTCATTGACATATCAAGAAATGTTAACATGCCAACCTGCTGGAATTGCTGAAATCTGCGTTGTAGCTTAAAATGTACCGATAATATTTTATATAATATCCATGAATATTCAACCTGTTAGCATCTTCAACTTGTTTTTACTTTTACATTAAAATAATAGACTACACATTATGGCTGCAAACGATGTGGCAATAAATACAGTTTATATTTGTACATTTTACAGTAAAATGACAAGTATAGTTCTCTTACATGGAATTCATTTTTACTGTAGCATTTTTACCCCTTTTTTGATCAAATCACTGTGCGCTCTTTTGCTATCTTAAATCAAGTTCAAATCACTCCTTAACACCCTAAAAATTATTTTCATTGGTGTGACCTCATGTATTCAAGTTGACCCAGTCACACTAATTCATGTTTTTGACTTGAATAAAACCAGGGAATATAGACACGTTGTTTAAGCTGCCAAAGAAAATTATTTTTAACCATGTACTTTTATAGAGGATTCTATGCATTCTAATATAACATGTGAAATATGATGTTGGTGTATCTTTGTTTGAATTCATTATATCTGTTTTAATTAATTTTATACGAGAACATAAAACTGATCATAGGACATTTTGAATGTATTTAAATAATGTATTACAGAGATCTTTCTGGTTGTTAACCATATGCATACAGTACCACTGGAATTAGATTCATTGTTGACAACAAATAGACAAACACTATTTGTAATATGCATGCGTATGCCAAAAATGCACTTTAATAGTAACATTTGCCTTTCCTGTCCCAATCAGGTCCAGAGATCGACCCCTTCTGGTATGTGGGTCGTGGTGTAAGACCCATCGGGCGGTTTGGGAAGAGACAGAGCGGAGGTAGTCTGCAGCCTGTGGTCAAATCTCTGGAGCTCCTGTTGAACACTCTCAGAAATAAGGAGAGCTTGCAGAACGCGCTGGCACAGGAAGAGTCAGACTGGTTACCGTGAGATCTGCTACCTACAGCGACCAATTGCCTGTAATATTTGAATGTGTTTTAGTGTGTATAAACTAATCACAGTTTTATCATTCTCTCCATGGCTGTGTGCCTCTCAATATTCATTTCAAATAAACTGACTGGCAGGTGAAAATATCTGTACATATTACAAATGCAATCTATATTAATAAATAAATGTACAAATGTATGTATACGTCCTCTTATTAGTAGTTAACTGTAATAGATTATGCAAACTACTGCTCCACAATTATCAAAATTAAACTCTAATCTACAAAAGAAAGGCAAACATCTCTGAATCTCTTTAGGAATGCAAACTTTATTCATATTTATTTGAACACTGCTTGTGTCAGAACAAATTTGGCACATGAGAATTCATTGGCTTTTTTTCTTTTCGCTACAGAATGTTTTCTTTTCTCCTCATTAACACTTTATGGTTAAATTACACAGAGGCCATTCTGATAAGAGGCAGGCTAATGCCCTTTCAGTCGTGACAAAGCCAAAATACACTTGAGGAGCCTACGATATTTCATATCTTTGTCTTTTTATATATGCATTTGATTTTTCCAATAGAAAAATACATGACACTGTAGGACATTTTCAATTTCTTGACTGTGCTTTTCATGGGATATTTTACATCTATAAGAAACGTGATACATGCTTTTATACACTAACATTGCCATAGACAACAACAAGGAGCAGGACCCGTTTAAGAGCATGAAAGCGGAACATCTCCTCTGTAGAGAGAGTGGAATGGAGCAGACAAATTGGGATGATGGAGCAAATTGTATATTGCATGCTAGTTTATTCTCCATTGGCTCAAAAAAAAAAAGGACAGTATTGTGGAATATCTCAAGGTAACTAAAGATGAATCTTTCATGCTTCTGTGATTTCTCTGAGCTAAAAGCGCCAATTTGTGTGTCTGAACACACATCACAGAGCACAGACACCATATTAGTCACTCAAGACAACATGATTCCATATTGAATGTCACAGCTGTGATTCTGCATAAAGAGGTGGACATCCCTGCTTTATAAAATACTCAAAAAATTTAAGCTCATGTGACTTGTATTGTGGTACAACTGTCCAGGCTAAATAGCACTTTAACAAAACTAAAAATGATCTATGGGAACATAATACAGTTGCGATTAAACACACTGGTGCTTTGGCTTATCATAAGTGTGCAGTTGTAACAGTGCTATTGTAGCATTTTTCTCGTGGTTTTATTTACTATATGGATTACAAATTGTTTTATAATGTCAAACATTACACTTTAAGTATATACATGCGTTATATATAATACTAAAGCAGTGCTCTGAGAATAACAACTGGGTTTTTCAGATTAATAAACTAATAAGAAGTCAATAAGGCCACAACCCTTGTGGACAAATTACTGGAGTGCTTCTTACGGAGATGGCAGTGATTTGATGCTCATACTCAAGAGATCAATAGATATCTGAGGTTGATTCAAACACAGGTATATGAACAAACGGGGTTTATGATTCATGCAAACACACTCAAAAACTCATTATATGGCAAGCTTGTCATGTCCTTTCTAATTGTACTTGATCCTTATGACTAAATTATAAATCTGACAGTTGTTGTAGATGCTGAATACAGTTTTTAGAACAGCGCTTTAAAGAAACAACTCCAAAAGAGACCATCAGAAAAAGAAACCTGAGATATTTGCACTGTATACGATAAGAACAGAAACATGAAAATGAAAATCAAACAGGTCCTGCAGGAATTTTGTGTTCACTTTCACATAGACATTTCACACATTTAAAACTTTTAACAAATGTGCTCCAGCTTCTTTGCAAAACAACATAGTATAATAAAATAAAGGTCACACTGGTCATCCGAGAGATTTTTTTTCCAGTCACATTGCCGACATACAGATTTCAAACATGTACAACACTCAGCAAACGTTAGAAAAAGAGAAGGAGGTGACATCCCAGATTGTTAACATTTACCATTGCTCATTGTTACACATACAGTAATTACATGAGTTTAAATCTACAATTACAACCCTCTGTGATGGTTCATTGTAGGAGTTTGGTCTCCATTAAGGCAGAGAGAGAGAGAGAGAGAGAGAGAGAGAGAGAGGGAAAGAGAAAGTCAGGTCCCCTGGTAACCGGACGTGTTGAGCTCCAGGGTTTGGTTGAGTTCTTGGATTCAAAAGCGACATCGACCCTACATAGGTCGTGATCAGGCCTGGGGTCGACAAGTAGCTTCAGTACTGATCAGATTAGAGGACCAGAAGTTGGAACAAGGCACTGGTGTGGAACAGCCTGATGGTCCTAGCAGTCACAAGTGGTGCGATATTGAGCCATATAGCTTTTCTGAGATTCACAGAGGTCACATGTCCTCATGTCATGGCCTCATAGATCTCACCTGCGGCTCAGATTTGACTTCCTTTTCTGTGAGGAAGGAATTCAAAACATCCACTTAAAAAACTTTTTTTTTTCATGTAAATCCATTTTCATAATGATATACTGACTTAATGTGCAGATACGTTGATCACTTAGCCCTGAATGAAAATATACTTTCGCATTATTTAATTCAATGAATCTTGAATAAGCCGTTCCTGTTAATTCCATAGCCAATAGCAGGAAATTTAAAGGGATAGTTCATGCAAAAATGAAAACCATTGCATCATTGGTAACCTTTAATATCTGGGTTCTACAACCCTGCTCCTGGAGAGCTACCTTCCCGCAGACTCTGCCCCCTAAAAACTTGCCGTCTTTCTACGAGTCGGAACTCTGCTTTGACCGACAGGTAGAAGTCTGCCGTGGAGCTCGTTTCACAGATCAGCCACAAAAGAGCTGCATGAACAATTGTATTTTAATCATGATAACAGTTTCTGCTTCTCTCCATTAATTAAAAATAATCATTGCATTATTTCCCCCACACTAAATATTCGTCCAGAAAACTTTTAGAAAAAAAGTTTAGCGATGTTCATTCATGAAATTCTGCACAAATTAAAGTGTCATTAAGTCATTCTGAGTTCCTTCATGAGGTTGCAAGTGCGATTTGATGCCAGAGGTGAGCACTTTGTAAAGTGCTATATCCATGTATGTTAAAAGAAAGTTGAGTGGAAAGTGTGGAAGAAAAAGATGCACAACCAACCAAGACTGCAGCCTTATGAGGATTTTCATACAAAAAAAAAAAAAAGAACAAAAGACTTAAACTACTTCAGTCTGTGTGCACTGAATTTATTTAATACACAAGTTTCACAATTTGAGTTGAATTACTGAAATAAATGAACTTTTCCATGACATTCTAATTTATTGAGATTCACCAGTATATATTTAATGTTAAGAAATTCATTTTAAATGGGTTAGTGATCACGCACAAGCGGTTCACATTTGGGACAAGGCCTTTTAAACCTTGCACAAACACACGTCAGGAATTTTCAAGTAACCCTGAACACCTTGATTTGCTCGTTCAGGTGTGTTTGACTGGGGTTGGAGTTGAGCTCTGCAGGACAGAAGCTCTCTAGGAGCAGAGTTTGAGCCCCCTGCTTTTTCCCCTGCAATGTACAACAACATAATAGCACTCATAAAACTTGGTCATGTTAGTTTACATACACAATACTATTCAAAAGGGTCATGTGACACTGAAGACAGGACTAATTGCTGCTGCCGTTTAGCCACCACAGGAACAAAATACATGTAAAAATATATTTAAATAGAAAACACTTATTTCAAATTGTAGCCCTGGTAAGCATAAGAAAAGTCTTTCAAACATGTTAAAAAAGAATCTTCCCCAAACTTTTGTATGGTAAACTACTAAAACATTTCAATATTAAAAAGTTACATGTTAAAATGAACGAATTAATCTAAAAATTAAGATTTCTTAGAAACCTAAAGTAGACCTACTATATGCGATTAGTGCTTTTAATTTTAGAAGTAGAGTTATTCAGAATTCATTTCATAACTACAGAATGTTTATTTTTTAGTGAATCTTAATGTCACCGTACAACACACTGTCCAGCTTTCTCATGTATTGACATGGATTTTGCAGTACAGCACAAAAGAGTATTAAGAGAAAAGAGCTATCAACCAATATTACAACATGCAACACTGACTAAAGAACCACTTCAGGCTTTGTGCAAGCTGTTACCGTCTCCTTCTATTGGTAGGTTTGTGTGACTAACAGCTGAACTGGAATAAGTAAGCTTCTCCTGGCTTTGAAGCCGCAGCTAATGTGAAATAAAGAAATCAAGATGAATCATGGGCATATCAATGGCCAGCACTAAACAGAAACCCTGTTAATTAGTATGAAGATTAAGCAGAAGATGACGAGAGAGGAACAAAGATAATACTGCTGGCAGACTCTCTGTTTCTTGTCTAATGGACCCTTTTTTCTTCTCTCAGTGTCTCTACATGGTGCATTAAGTCTTGCACCTTTTCACTGGTTGCTCATTCCACATTTCTTTTCAAATCAAAATGTGTAATGTCACTAGGTGTGAAAATAGATTTTTTTCCCCTGCTTCCTCAACGTCAGTGGAAGAAAAAAAGTGCTCTTTTTTCTGAACCACATGAAATTGTTGCCTGTGGGATTTTACCAGGTTCTTACGATGTGATCACACATTCGATGTGAGTACACAGATTACTGCACCTATAAAACATGTAGGATTTATACATTGTTGTGTACTGAAAATTTTAACTGATTTCATGGAGGGTATTTCAGCCTCTTTAGAGATCTTTAGATATGAAAAAAAAAGAGACCGACAAGAATAATTTTGACTCTTAAAAACCATGATTCCTTAATCAGAGTTTGAGACTAATGCTTTGACCTCGGACAAAATAACATTAAAACATATTATGCAAATAAGAAAATATTAGCAAAGTTTTCCATACATAGTCTCTTATTTGATGAAGTTTGCATCATCAATTCTCTTACTTTTCTGAAGCTGCTTTGAAACAATTTCAATTGCATAAAGCGCTATAAAAATAAAGGTAGCTTGACTTTTGCGCTTGAAAAGGGATTCATGTGGAGGCATTTATTAAGACATTCAAGTCTGTCATTCATAAAATTCACAAGTCCTTTATATATTGTTGTATGTTTGTTTAGTAATTGCTGATTCAGACATTTTGTGAACTGGTTTGATCCATTCATTGACAAGGACTGACTTGCACTGAACAATTAACTGACACTTCGAACTTCATTATGGCTTGAAAGCAGGTTTTGCGCTTGACAAACTTGTCTAGATGTCCATTATCTACCTGCTAAAATATTTCGAAGAGTTAGTTCACCCAAAAATGAAAATTCTGTCAATAATTATTCACCCTGATATCATTCCAAAGCCCCAAGATATTTATTCATCTTCGGAACAAAAATTAATATATTTTTAATGCAATCCGAGAGCGTTCTGTCCCTCCATAGATAGCTACACAGCTACCACTTCCAAGTGCCGGAAAGGTAGTAAAGACATCATAAAGTAATCCATGTGACTCCAGTGATTTAACCTCAATTTTATGAAGCAATGGAAGTGCTTTGTTTGTACAAAAACAAACAAACAAAAAAACGCAAATAATTTACCACTTTATTTACAAAATATTAATCTCCAATATGCATTCTTCGTCTGTGAATGCACATATTTTGTAAATGAGGTAGTAAAGCGTTTGTTTGTTTGTTTGGGTTTTTTGTGCAAACAAAGTACTTGCATTGCTTCATAAAATTGAGGCTAAACCACTGGAGTCACATGGATTACTTTTATGATGTCTTTAGTACCTTCCTGGGGATTGAAAGTGGTAGTTGCTGTCAATGGACTGTCAATGGATGGACAGAAATTTCATTAAAAAGATTTTTATTTGTGTTCTGATGATGAACAGACGTCTTTTTGAATGACATGAGGGTGAGCAAATAAGATTTTCATTTTTGGGTGAACTGACCCTTCAAAGCAGAACATAACTAGAAAAATTAACCAAAGAAGTCTTTTTTAAATTCTGCTAGGTTTTTTTTTTTTTTTTTTTTTTTTTTTTAGAAATGTTTTATTTTCAGTTTAATCTATCCAATCACAATTAAATGTATTCATTTAGTTAATTTAAAATATAATTTTTTAAAATTCCCTGGGTTTCCATGAAAACGGAACCTTTGTGTTTATAAATATTTTGGAAAATTTGATTATTTTTCCAGTCAACCCATTTATCAAGAACGTTCCATAGAATAGCCTTCAAAATCAATGAGGAAATGTGAAAAAAGTTATGCCTAGAAAGAGACATATGAAGGTTAAAAAATAGTGTCCCTTCTGCCTATTGCTATGAAATGTCAAACATGGCAATTCAAGATGTGCTGGACATGTGACGTAAGAACCATCGATGGATCACATCAATAACAAGAAAGCTAGCACAGCATGTTTTGTGTCATATTTAAACTGAATGCTGAAGTTTTACTGGTCTGTTTCTTACACTAAGCTATCATAAGGTATGAATTCTATACTGCACAAGTAGTATGGACCACATTTATGGTGCTTTTTTTGACATCCCCATTATTAATAAGAGCCCTCTGGACATTCTGCTCTATATTTTTACCTGTGACTTAAAACTTGAGGGTGAGATCCCTTTTGAGTAACTTAGCTCTTTCAAATTATAGTACATGTGTGTTCATACCTGACAGACTTCTGAGAGGAGGAGCAGGCAGCTTTCTCCTCTGATGACGTGAAGAGTCCAGTGTCTGGGACTGACGCAGGAAAAACATTACGTCACTGATGTGCTTTATGTCTAAAATCATGAATCATTGTACATGCATCCTGCTAGCTTTTAAAGTTCAATCTTAAGTGTAATATTAAGGTGCCGAGGAAACTCACCATGGGTTTAGATTTGTACTTGGAAAACCGTGTGCATGCAGATACATTCAGACCTGCAGTTTTGAGGGCTGATATTCTTGCCTCAATATCTGAGATCTGCAGATACAGATAAACTTCGAAATTTACAGTTGAATAATCTGATACTGCATCAACAGCACATTTAGGACCGGTCTACATTATCACACAGCAAGTACGTACCTGGAGCTCGGACTGTTGCACCTGGGCGGCAGCAGTAGCCACCTGGTCTTCAAGGAAGGCCAGTTCAGTTTCTGTGGTGGAGCTGCTGATGTTGCGTGCACAATCTTCTAAGTCACTCAGCGCCCCCTCTAGGCTATACACAGCCCCTGCAGCCAAATACACCTGCACACAGATCACGAAAACCATCAGAATTTCATTGATGAACGTGAGAGCTGAATGATGAGGCTAAACTAAAACCAGAGCTTTTCAGTGGGATCCAGGGGCCTGTTGCACCAGCTGGACATAAAAAAGTTGGGTGTAAGCTCTACTCTGGACTTAGTTACATCCAGCTTTCAGATGAATTTTTACACCTGTTGCACCATCAAAAACTATGACTGGGCGCAGCTACGCTTACAGCGTAGACGATGCGCGTACACGCTGATATGTTCTACCGCACTGTTAGTACGCGTTACTATGCTTACAAATGTGAATTTATTGGCTCCAACAAATACATCAAAAATTACTGTTGAGCCGAAAAAAGAAAATTTATTGAGCAATTCAGTAAGTATATGCATATTTTGGTACGCAAGCAAAACAATTCAGGAACGACTATAACAAAGATTGTAGGCTGTTTACAGAGTAGAGTACACACATTTTTGGAGCAAGTTATATTTTAATAACGCATTCAACTTTTGCAGATAATCCCGACCCGCCTTTAGTACCGAGGACAGCTCTGAAAAACACGGCGACAATCCGCTGATCGTGGAGCCTGCATACTAGACGCGCCATCATCTCAACCTTTTTGTTTGCTTTTATTTTCATCATGGAAACAAGTCAAGACTTCTCACTTTTACACCTACCTTTGACTAGGCTTAAGACTTAGTCTCAGACGTGCGCTACGCCCAGATGGTGCAATGGGTATTAATTCTACGCATGACTTAAAACGTATTAGTCTTACGACCGGGTGTACGTCCAGCTGGTGCAACCGGCCCCAGGGGTGCTGTTGTTCCATAGATAATGTGAGATTTTTGTCAAAGTTAATGTTATTTTTCAAAATGAATTTTTTAATTAATTAATTTTAAATTATCATTTCATTTTTCATTCTGCTTTCTTAAAAGGAAGAAATTAAAACATAAGTAAGTCTCTAATAATCATGACAACATTCAGAGTAGTTTTAGCATGCAAATGAATGTTGCAATGTAAATATATTTGGTCTTGGTGGACTACAATAGATCTATGTATTCTGCTGCAGCTGTACAGTCGTAGCCAAAAGTTTTGAGAATTACATAATTATTAGTTTTCACAAAGTTTGCTGCTAAACTGCTTTTAGATCTTTATTTCAGTTGTTTCTGTGATGTACTGAAATATAATTACAAGCACTTCATACGTTTCAAAGGCTTTTATCGACAATTACATGACATTTATGCAAAGAGTCAGTATTTGCAGTGTTGGCCGTTCTTTTTCAGGACCTCTGCAATTCGACTGGGCATGCTCTCAATCAACTTCTGGGCCAAATCCTGACTGATAGCAACCCATTCTTTCATAATCACTTCTTGGAGTTTGTCAGAATTAGTGGGTTTTTGTTTGTCCACCCGCCTCTTGAGGATTCACGATACTTTCTGCAGAAGATTAATCTGTCCCTGATGATTTTTTTGGAGAAAAGTGGCTTCTTTGCTGCCCTTCTTGACACCAGGCCATCTTCCAAAAGTCTTGGCCTCACTGTGCGTGCAGATGCGCTCACACCTATGGCAAGCCGTTTTGACTTTTATTCATTCTCAGGATATGAACTAGTTAAAATGTTAATTCTTGATATCAGGAATACAATTCTTACTAGTAACAATGACAATTTGTGATATCAAGAATTACATTGTTACTAGTCCAAATGTCTATTCTTGATATCAACAATTGAATTGCTACTAGTAAAAATGTTAATTTCAGATATCATGAATGTGATTGTTACTAGTAAGAAAGCCGTTTTAGATATCAGAAATTATCTTGATATCAGGAATTCATTTCAGATATCAGAAATGAATATTTTTACTAGTAGCAATTCAATTGTTGGTATCAAGAATAGACATTTGGACTAGTAACAATGTAATTGTTGATATCAGAAATTTGTATTGTTACTAGTAAGAATTGTATTCCTGATATGTGAAACTGGAATTTCAACTAGTAAGAAATCAATTCTTGATATCAACAATTGAATTTGAATGGCAGCCTATGGTGAGATTTCACTAGTAAAAATACAATTCTTGATATCAACAATTATAGTTTTTACTAGTTGAAATTGAATTGTTGATATCAAGAATGAACTTTGTTACTAGTGGAAATATAATTCTTGATATCAAAAATTGCCATTGTTACTAGTGGAAATCTAATTCCTGATATCAAGAATTAACATTTTAACTAGTGAAAGTTCATATCCTGAGAATGAATAAAAGTCAAAACGGCTTGCCATACACACCTGCCTGCTGCCATTCCTGAGCAAGCTCTGCACTGGTGGCACTCAGATCCCGCAGCTGAATCCTCTTTAGGAGACGATCCTGGCACTTGCTGGACTTTCTTGGACGCCCTGCAGCCTTCTTTACAAGAATTGAACCTCTTTCCTTGAAGTTGCTGATGATCCTATAAATTGTTGATTTAGGTGCAATCTTAGTAGCCACAATATCCTTGCCTGCGAAGCCATTTTTATGCAACGCAATGATGGCTGCACGCGTTTCTTTGCAGGTCACCATGGTGAACAATGGAAGAACAATGATTTCAAGCATCACCCTCCTTTTAACATGTCAAGTCTGCCATTCTAACCCAATCAGCCTGACATAATGATCTCCAGCCTTGTGCTCGTCAACATTCTCACCTGAGTTAACAAGACGATGACTGAAATGATCTCAGCAGGTCCTTTAATGACAGCAATGAAATGCAGTGGAAAGGTTTTTTTTGGGATTAAGTTCATTTTCATGGCAAAGAAGGACTATGCAATTCATCTGATCACTCTTCATAACATTCTGGAGTATATGCAAATTGCTATTATAAAAACTTAAGCAGCAACTTTTCCAATTTCCAATATTTATGTAATTCTCAAAACTTTTGGCCACGACTGTAGATTCACAGAAACACTGCTGTGAGCATGTAAGATATGCTGCTGCATGAACAGACATCCCGTATGAACATAAATCCCGTAGCAGGAAGAGGCAGGTGGAGCTGGGGGAGGTGGAGGATTTTAGAGGAACTTTGATACTCTACAAGACTGCAGGATGGTGTCCAGATGCCGGTTGCACCAGCTGGACGTACTCCCGGTCGTAAATCTAAGCTCAACGTAAAATGCGTTTTAAGTCCGGCATAGAATTAATCACCGTTGCGATCAGCGGGCTGTCCTCTATACTAAAGGAGGGTCGGGATTATCTACTAAATCTGAAAGCGTTATTAAAATATAACTTGCTCTATAGATTTGTGTAGGCTACTCTGTACACCGTGTAAACAGGTCTAGCCTATAACTTGCTCCATAAATTTGTACTTTGTGTAAACTTTTGCCACATAAACATCTTTTTTTTGTTACCGAATTGTTTTACTTGCATACCAAAATATGCATATACTTACTGAATTGCTCAAAAAATGTTCTTGTTTTACAATCTTTAGAGTAATTAAATTTTTTTCAGCCCAACAGTAATTTTTCATCTATTCTTCTATTTGTTGGAGCCAATAAATTCACATTTGTAACGAGAACGGTGTCTCGACTAACAGTGCTGTAGTACATATCAGCGTGTACGCGCATCGTCTACGCTAAGCGTAGCTGCGCCCAGTCGTAGTTTTCGATGGTGCAACAGGTGTAAAGATTCATCGGAAAGCTGGACTTAACTAAGTCCAGTGCAGAGCTTACACCCGACTTTTTTACGTCCAGCTGGTGCAACCGGCCCCAGACTGTTTAAATGTTGAGCAAATGTTAATGGTGTGATTGTATGTAAAGGACCTATCAGCCTGCAACATCTAGAGCTTAATGATTGGTCTAGATATTTCAATCATGACAACTCTAAAAAATATTTTATACTACAGTAGCCATGCCCCAAACGTTCAATACAGGTTGACCTGGAAAGAGATTGTCTGATCTGAGCAGACTGCTCCCAATGTTTTGTCGGTGCCTGGGAGGCTCAATGTTTATACTTTTGGGGGAGATAAACTCATGAATGACATACTGGTTATTAACAGCATAAAAATCAGTTTAAAATTTCCATTTCTGTTCAGGTTTTGGCCTGCTCAGATCCCAGCTCATCTTATATCGAGAGTTTGAGGCATGGCTACTGTGGTAGGAGGTGACAGAGGGTGTTTAGCTTGGCTGACGTGTCACACGAGAAAAGAAATTCTGCTTCAGTTATAGAAATGCAAGCTAAAATTTGCTGCAATTAGACCTTCAAAGATGTGCCCTTGTCTATTATATCCAATGTTTTCATTTTAATTTATTTTTAGTATTAAGTATTTAGTATCATTTTTTTTAAGTTTCATTCAATTGTGTGGTTTTACTGGTTACAAAAAACTGATCTTGGATTTCTCCTCTTTAAACAAACAAACAAACAAATATTAGAAAATATTCCAATAATAAACCTTTTCCTCCATCTTAGTGAGGTGCTGGTCCAGCTTCCTGGTTCCCAGGCATGAGGACATGGGTGTGCCAGCTGGCGAGGGGTCATGAACGTTACCCTCTGCCTCTCCAAGCAGTTCCTCTGTAGCATTTAGGACCTTCAGAACCTCGGTGGTGATGCTGCATAAAGACGCAGCCGAGTACTTCTGCTCCATATACATGAGAGTACACATAAAAGAGAGGAGAAAACCACTGGTAAACAGAACAAATTCAAATGTATCAGGTGCTCTTGAAATTTCCATAAAAGCCATAAAACCATTTATTAATAATAATAATAACTAGAATGTACATTTCCTGAAGAAAATGTGAATGGTGCTTGCAGTGGCAAAATTCGGCACTCGGTCACTAGGGTGTTTCTAGGCAGTTTCTAATTAATGTGTTCTGGGTGGTTGCTAGGGTGTTGCTAGGTGGTTACTAAGGTACTAGGGGTGGTTGCTAAGATGTTGCTAGGCGGTTGCTAGGGTGTTCTAGGTGGTTGCTAGGTGGTTGCTATGGTAACAGGGGTGGTTGCTAGGGTGTTGCTAGGAAGTTGCTAAGGTACTTGGGGTGGTTGCTAAGATGTTGCTAGGCGGTTGCTGAGGTGTTCTGGGTGGTTGCTAGGCGGTTGCTATGGTAACCAGGGTGGTTGCTAGGGTGTTGCTAGGCAGTTGCTAAGGTACTTTGGGTGGTCACCACGGTGTTGCTAGATGGTTGCTAGGGTGTTCTGGATAGTTGCTAGGTGGTTGCTATGGTAACCTGGGTTGTTGCTATGGTGTTACTAGGTGGTTGGTAGTTGTCACAGATAGTTACTCTGGAGTTTTTATAGAGTTCTTAGCATGTTCTCAGCCCAATTTAGCACTTAGCTAATGAGTATTAGCATGTATCTATTCACTGCTAGCATGTGTAGCATGTTGGAATTCCAGTTTGCTAGCATGAGTCAAAAATACCCAACGACCATGTCTGTATGATGTTCTGATGCAGAGATATATGTCTTGCTAAACAGTTGCTTGGGTACTTTGTTTGGTTGCTAGGGAGTGGCTTCGCAGTTAACAAGCTTAAACTAATAGACTGCATGTGTGCCCAAATCAAAAGAGCCATATTCACGCGTCTCTATGATGTTCTGATTCATTTAAATCCATCTCATCTATTTTTTAATGGAAGTCTTTGAGGTGGTTGCTAGGGTGCTCTAAGTGGTTGCTATGGTGTGGCTATGATGAAGATTTTAGGTCATTGCTGATTGGTTACTCGATCAGATGTCAAATGAGTGAGAGGCAGTGAGAGAGAAAGTGACGGTTGAGATTCACGGAATGTTCGTGAATTTGAATTTTTCAATGCAAAGTCTATGGGAATTTTTTCGCCGCTTTTTCATCCGCTGTACGAACGTCGTCGGTCCGATCGCTTATAAAAGTCATAGCACACCTCTCCTCAATGAGCCGGTCGATTTGACACCTCATTCATGGGTCTAGGACAAACGGTGCGGGACGAGTTACGCGCCGAAGTTTGTGGCGGAACAAGAAGAAGAAGAAGAAGAAGAAGAAGAAGAAGAAGAAGTATGCAGAATAACAAGAATGGATGCTTTGCCTTTGGCAAGCACCATTAATAAACATTAAAAAATTTAACTGTTGGGTGGATTACGAATTCCACATATCTACCCAAGATCTCACTACCAATTACGCATGTATGTATTGCTTGGGAGAAGTAGAATGTGACGTGAACATACATGGACGAGGGATGCTCTAACACTTCAGAGGTGAAAGGTCATCATTGAGGGTGCTTCAGAAATGAGTAACACACACTCATCAACATACACACTTGAATATTAAAGGAATTATTCATTCAGAAATGAATATTCTGTCATAATTAAATCACCCTCATGCAGTTAAATCCCCCACAAAAAATAATAGCATCCAGGTTTGTAAGGAAATGAGAGTGAAATAAAGACAGAATATTCATTTTCATTTTTTTAGAGTAAACTAATTCTATAAGAGATGCTGGGTCAAAACACAATGTGCCAGAGAAAGTGTCATAAACTCTCATACTAACATCAGAACTCACGTCATTGCAAGACGAGGACAGGACAGGGATGAGTAGTACATTAGTTCTTAGTAGTCTTAGTAAGTTTTACAAAGTGCATCATCTAGAGTACAAAGCCATCAATATGAGATGTACATGTTGGTGAGTGTGCATGTGTTTGTAAGTACATGTGTTTGTCTCACACATGAGAGAGGGTAATATGAAGAGATAAAATGACTTTTCAAGATGAGAAAGTGAGAATGAAAGAGATGGGAAGAAAGAGAGGAGCAGTGTGATTCAGTAATGAATACTTGAGGAATCAATTAATGGTTGGGTTGGTGTATGCTTTGAACACAGATATAATTGATCCAAACTCAGTCCTCAGGGCTCTGAAAGGGACTGTGTGTGTGTGTGTGTGTGTGTGTGTCCGTGTGTTCTGTTCAGGTTTTCAGCCTGTTCAACCTAACAAGATGTGTTCCTGTCTATTCTATCAAGTGATTTCATTTTAATTTATTTTTAATATTATTTTTTAAAAGTTACATTCAAATGTGTCCCACATTTTTAAGCAATCTTATTAAAACCTTATTTTATGCATAATTTTAATGAATAAATAAACCACCTTTCTTTTTTCACACAACAGTCTTTTCTGTATTTTATATATTGCATATATATATATATATATATATATATATATATATATATATATATATACACAAACCAACATTTAATTCCACTCTTGCCGATTGCCAGCTTATTTAGATTAAATTGCCATACAGTTACCCATCCTGGAAGCGACGATAGTGAAGGATGAGAGCTGACCAGGCCTGGATTTTCTCTCGTCCTTCACTATTGTCGCTCCTCTTTTATGCTTCCGGAGCTCCTCCATGAGAGATACGAGACCGGTGCAGTTCGCAGCTGATGCTCATTATCAATCATGACACCGGCCTCGTGCCATTCCCTCATGACTCACTCTCGCCCGCCCTGCTCGTCACAAATATGTATATAACAATCATTTTCATAATAATACTAATTTCACAATATGACTGTTTTACTGTATTTTTGATCAAATAAATGCAGTCTTGGTGAACCTAAGACATGTCATTCAAAAACATTGACTGAGCACCAAGCAGCTCAGAACCAGAGTGAAGGGCTATTGTTACACACCATCATGTGCTGCTCTAGTACTGTCGATACTGTAGGGGTTATCTCTTTAGCACTACTACATATTCTCATTTTGATATATCTCACCTGCTGTAAAAGAGAGGAGTGTAACTGAAACCTCTGCTGTAGGGCACGATCGTTCAGACCCTCCTGAACCAACAAGAAGGGGTGCAGAGAGAGACACACAGAGAGAGAGAGAAAGAGAAAAGGGAGAGAGAGAGAGAGAGAGAGAGAGAGAGAGAGAGAGAGAGAGAGAGATGGGACAAAGACAAATGAGAGAAAAACACAGAGACAGAAATAAATGGGAGTGGAAAGAAATATAAAAGAGATGAAAGACACAAGACAGTAAAAGAGGGATAATTCATCCCAAAATGAAAATTCTGTCATTATTTATTCAACCTCGTGCCATTCCAAACCTATGATTTTCTTTCTTTTTGCAGGATACATTAAGTCAAGTCAAGTCAAGTCATCTGTATTTATATAGCACTTTTTACAATGCAAATTGTGGCAAAGCAGCTTTACATTAATAAGAAAATGGTGTCATTGTGCAGCTTATTCTATATATTATTGATTCATTCCGTTGCAAATATCAATAGTTATTAGTCTAGTTAATTTATGTATATCAGCACTGCAGAAAACAGTGACGTAATCGTCCGGCTCAGCTCAGTTCACATACAACGCCGCCAATGCAGGCATATCAAAAACACTGCTGAATATCAAGCAAGTGTCCCCAAATTAAGCAAGCCAAAGGCAACAGCGGCAAGGAACCAAAACTCCAACAAATGGAGAAAAAAAACCTCGGGAGAAACCAGGCTTAGTCGGGGGGCCAGTTCTCCTCTGGCCAACAGTGAACACTTGTCCGATACTCAGGCAGAGTTACGGGTCATTAAACCGATTTGGAATCGCAACAGTCAAAATATTTAATCTAGTTCCATCTAGTTTAAGATCTTTTTGATCACGCCGGTATGGGACTGTTTGTTGGGATATGTGCCACTGGCTGATGAGTCGGTAAGGTCTTAACAAAGGATGAGCTAGTTAACACAGTCTCCGCCAACACCACAGGGCCACATTGAGACTTTAGGAAACCATGAGGACTGTACTGGTCCTGTGCTTTCAAAAGGATGCAAATGCACCATAAAAAAATGTCACTAATGTGGTTAATGTGACTCCTGCACTACATTCAAAGTCATATGTTTTTTAAATTAAAGTTGATATTGACGGATAATCTTCCCTTTTGATATGCTGGATCATAAAATCAGTGAGTTGAACTCAAGAAATACATTTGTCAGTTTGTGAACCACAAATTGGACATAGTTACTTGTCTCATGAACTCGCCAAGGAGAGGAAGAGCAGTTCCTTTTAAAGTGGAATTCAACACCACATATTGGGCATTACGCTATGGGAATGCTTCACGTAAGCCAGTGTCTAATACAGTATGGGTGACGACTCATACAACTCATTCAGTGCCAGCTCAACATACTGTATAGCATTATGCGCGAGCACGGGTATGGGGCCGCGCTGAGGGCGGAGCTAGGGGGTACTGTCGTGGAGGAAACCCGC
Source organism: Opsariichthys bidens (assembly GCA_037194245.1). Classification (NCBI taxonomy): domain Eukaryota; kingdom Metazoa; phylum Chordata; class Actinopteri; order Cypriniformes; family Xenocyprididae; genus Opsariichthys; species Opsariichthys bidens. The sequence goes on along the minus strand of CM074301.1, from coordinate 913,730 downwards.
CTTACCAACCAAGCCTTGTAGGGCAACGTCCGCCCTTGTGGGTAAGGCTTACACAGCAGCAGGTCCTGGGGGTCCCTGCACCCCATAGTGGTCTTGCAGGCTTACTCTGCGGACCTGCTTAAAGAAATGGATTATGGCGAGGGATTAGCCCAGAGGCAATGAAAGAGCTTTGGAGGGCCACAGATATGGGCCGTGTTTCCCCCACTCCTTCAAAAAGAAAGAGGACCGAGGGAAACAGGATACAGGATCTTAGATCTGTCATCTCCTCCAGGATGGAAAAAAAAAGTCCTGGCACTCATGGTCCCTGACCCACCAAGACATGGTCTACCACATAAATTCCCTAGAAATGAGGGCAGTGTTTCTAGATCTGAAACACTTCCTCCCATTCTTGAGGGGCTATCAATACAAATCGATATAAATCTCCAATATATATCACAAGGGCAGTATGCATTTGCACCTCCTTTTTAGGCAAGCACAACAGATCCTGCTCTTGGCAGAGGAGAAATTCAATTCAAATTCAGCAGTTTACATTCTGGGGCATGCAAACCTGGAGGTTGCTATCTTGTCGCAGCAGAGGCTGAGAGGAATGGTGACTCCATCCGCAAATGGTGGAGTGGATATGACAGAAGCATTGCCTAGTCTAGCTTTGTGCCTGTCTGTGATGGTACCATGAGCCTGCGCTCCTTTAGTGATCGCAGGTTTCTGGTGGGGACGTAGCATTGTAGCAGTGTGTGGAGGTAGGAGGGTGTGGAGCCTGTGGTGGATCTGTAAGTAAGCGTCAACGCCTTGAACTAGATGCGTGCAGCAAGGGGTAGCCAGCGCAAAGAGATGAAGAGAGGCGTGACGTGAGCTCTCTTGAGCTTGTTGAAGACAAGACGTGCAGCAGCATTCTGGATTCTGGAAAGTGAAAGTGAAAGTCGTGACGTATTGTCAGGTATGGTGACCCATACTTGAAATTTGTGCTCTGCATTTATCCCTTCCAAGTGCACACACACAGCAGTGAGTAGTGAACAAGTGCACACACACACAGTGAACACACACCCGGAGCAGTGGGCAGCTATTGCTACAGCGCCCGGGGAGCAATTAGGGGTTAGGTGCCTTGCTCAAGGCCACCTTAGTCGAAGGTGGAGAGAGTGTTGGAGTGTGTATCGAAGGTGGAGAGAGTGTTGTTTATTCACAATCCCCACCTTCAATTCCTGCCGGTGTGGGAAATCGAACCAGCAATCTTCACGTTACAAGCACAACTCCCTCACCATTAGGCCACGACTACCCATGACTACTCATAAAGAGGTTTAACACATTCAGCGCGTGTGCACTATCTAGTGGATTTTTTTCCCCAATTGTTCAAGTCACTCACACATGCAGTGTTGTATGTGCACTGTTTGAGCAATCTCAAAAGTTGGTCTGCACGTGGACGGGGTGTGCGGATCTCTGAAGACTTGCACGAAAATTACGTCATGGGGAAGGTGCACAGAGTATACTTTGGGCTTAAAGCACTTGCTAGGGGTGCATCCTTGCAAGATGCTTGTGCTGCATCCACATAATCTCTGCACACATTCATCAATTTTTATAGTCTGGACACGAATTCAACTCAGAATCTCAAGTCCTTCAGGCTTGATCCTTAATTTTGGGTAGAGTAACAGATTACACTAAATTGTAATGTTGATATGCATTTTCTGTAAAGCAGCTTTGAAACGATATGTATTGAGAAAAGCGTTATCCAAATAAATGTGAATTGAATTGAACTGATCCAATCTCAGCCTGCGCTCACAACTCTCTGCTAATCTGTACTATGCTACGTCATCAATCTCCGCCAAACGCGGATTGGTGTGTGTAAACACACGCTTCAGACATTGGCCCACGTGAAGGGTTCCCATAGCGTCAAGCCATGACATAGCATATTGTTCCCCTCTCAAGGAACCAGGTTATTATTAAATTATTAAACTTTAAGAACACTTTAAAGAACCTTTTGTAGAATACAAAGGTTCCATACATTAAAACTTCAACATGGAACCACAGATACCAACGCAGAACCTTTATTTTTAAGAGTGTCGAAAAGAGCATTGAAAACAGTCATGGAAATTTCTTCGTATGTGTTCTGCATAACAAATAGAGTCATACTGGTTTGGAACAACATGAGGGTGAGTAAATGATGAAATGATTGCCATTTTTGTTTTGACTATTCCTTTAACATAATGGACAAGAAGCAGGCTGAAAATGAAAGGACAGGACCAAATGCAAGGTGAAGAGGATCCATAGAGGAACACAGTAACTCCCTAATTGTATGCATTCCCCATACAACATCCATCCAACATGTTCTATATTAATTTCACAGGCTGGTTCATGCGCCACACAATGCCTCACACATGATACGAGTCTGAAGCAGCAACACAGAATTGGGCTTTCATCAGACATGCTTTTCTGTGTGCCCTTGATCATGCCTTCTCATCACCGATGAGAGAGAAGACCTTCATTTTCAGTTTGATCAGTAACATAGATGTACGTTTGAGGGTTTGAGAGAGAGCTGGAAGGTTCTAGAGGAGCAGGCATCTTCTGCACGAACTCACAAGGCGCCTTGCAATTTACACAGGAAAGACATCAATATCCTTTGATGTTCATGGAACCACATTCAACCTATCACTAGCCTCAGGTTTTAGGTGTAGGGCTATGATAGGTTAACATGAATGTTGATTTATTATTAACAAAGAATATTGATCCTCAAACCTATCCCACTATTGTATACACTTAACATCTTGGTGCTGTTTCTTTATCCGTTTGGATAAAGGAAAGCAGGGTGCATGAAATCACTTTATATTCACCCATTCACATTAAAGAGTAAATTGGGACTCAATTCCAAACCAAAGTGAACCGCCTACCTACTCTTACAAAAATACTGTGTCTGTACCACAATTCACCAATTGATATATATATATATATATATATATATATATATATATATATATATATATATATATATATATATATTTGAATGGTTTAAAGTGAATATGTTCTGACCTGAAGCACAAGAAAAGCTAAAATTATGGGGTTGAAGAGAAGAGAAATCCATTTCCACAATGAAAAATCTTTATACAGTATTACATTATATTACATTATGGACGTATCCACAATTAATGACCAAGAAAAGAGACACTTTCAGCGAGCATTAACTTTTTCTACAGTTGTTTTTCTCTTCTAGGTCAGCTACTCTCATGGTGGAGCAAAATTGTTTAAGAATCATGCTGATCAAAGTGGTTAAACTGTCAATAAGTCCGCCTGAATAACTGCTTGAGATTTTTGAGTCCAGTTAGGCAGCTCACTACAGTTTAAAACAAAGCCTGGGTGCATGTAAGACAGGGACTTTTAGTTGAACAGGCTGGAACCAGTGCTTACCTCTGATGGAGACAGTTGCTCCTCCAGACCACAGGGGATGCTGACTGGAGATGTAGTTGAAGACCTTGATGTCTTTGTCTCAAGTTGTTCTTGTTTTTCTGACCCTGTTTCTGATTTGCCTCTCTGTGGTGATATTCTCTTTATTTTTTCCTTCTCTGTTCCGTTGTTGTCTTCCTCTAAACTGTTATTTTGCTTCATTACTCTACCTGATGCTCCCTCAGGTTCACAAGCCACTTCCGGTTTATTTTCCTCTTTGGAGTTCACACACACTTCAGGCTCTAATTTGTCTTTTTCCATGCGTATGCTTTTCCTCTTCCTTTCTATCTCTCGCTCGATCTCTGATTGTCTCTCTTGCTCTTGTTTCAGTTGTTTCTCCATTTCTCTCTGTCTTTCCTGTTTCCTCACAACCTGCACCTCAATCTCTCGTTGTCTTTCTCTATCCCTCTCGATTTGTTTCTCCAGCTCTCTTTGTCTTTCTCGCTCTCTTTCTACTTGTCTTTCGATTTCTCTTTGTCGCTCCCTCTCTCTCTTCACTTCTCTCTCTATATTTATCTGTCTCACTGCATCACTTGTGTCCATCTCTCTAACCGTTTGTCTTTCATTCGGCTTCTCTATTTCCCTCGATTTCCCGTCCCTCTTGTCTCGTTTGCTCTCTCGCCTTTCCTTCTGTCTCGGTTTCTCACGTTCTTTTTCCCGTGCCATGTCCTCTTGCTTGTCACCCACTTCCCTGATTGGCTCAAAATTACATGACATTACATCCCTTTCACTGACTTGGCCAACCAGTTCATCGAGTTTGGAGCTCAGTTCCTGTTCCAGGGTTTCATTAACTGAGGAGGCCCTGAGCATAGGGCCCTGAAGGTTGAACCCTGGTTTGCTGGCTCCAGATTGGCTTTGCATCAGCGGGCTGGCTGCACCGGAGTTGTGAGCCACTGTGTTCTGATAGTCAGGTTCAGGGGTCATGGCGTCAGAGGTCAAAAGGTCAGGAGGGGTCACAATGTCTGGAGTCTGGTAATTCAGAGGAACTGGGCTCTCCTGGCTCTGTTGCCGACGTATCATCATGGCGTCGAGGAGGACGGCACTGTTCTCCTGAGATGTATTAAAGAGAGAGAGAGATAAAGATAAAAAATAGAGAGAGAGAGAGAGAGATAAAAAAATTATGAAAGAGAAAAAAAAAGAAGAATATAAAAAAATGAAGACTTCATTACTGAGATGAAGTCTGAGTTGAAGGATGTTCATTTTTGTCAATAAAAGCACAACCCTGCCCTGCAGTGCCATCTACTGGAGTCAAACATAAACCATATTCAAATAAATAAATACATAAATAATACTAAAAAAAAAAAAAAAAAAAAAATCCTAATATCCTTCCTTTTTGTTTTTAATTTGATAATTTCTGTATATGTTGCTGCAATTCTAATTTAGTATCTAAAATAATGACAAATAATGAGTAAAATACCTTTACTTTTCGGTCAAATACTACAAAAGAAATATTTTTTATTTAATATATGTATTAAATGTATGTGATTATACATATATTTAACAAGGAGAAGATAGTCTGTCAATTTGTTAAAGCAAGTAATAAAATAATTGAATATCTTGTGTAAATTTTCTTCTCAGGTAAATCTATCTTGATTTAAAAAATTATTAAAATGTTTTCTCTTAAAAAGACAAAAAAAAAAAAAAATGGAAATGATTAATCAATTAATCAAATAATAAAAATTATCTGAAGAAATTGCAATACAGCCTTTCCAAAAATAAAATAAAATAAAATAAAATAATTGTAGCTGATATCATATGTGAATGCTCTAAATAACTTCAGACTTACTCAGTAGAGGATGCTTAACCTAAATGTAGTGCAAATGCACTGTAAAAGCAAAATGCTTCACTTAATTTTTTATTAGATTTTATTAACAGGGGACAGCATTTCTCCCGATGCAAAGAGAAGAGCATTAAAAGTTTTTGACAACAAGGAAAGCTCAAGAATTTAACAGTAATGTGTTGAAAAAACTGAAATTACACTGTATTAATACAATAACATGAATATATTGTTGTATATTAATAATAATAATAATAATAATAATCATCTTTTTCATTTTTAAGTTGACAAAAATTTAAGTTTAAATTAGAATGACATCATTATCAAGTGAGTGGGAATACAAAAAAACTTTCTGGAAGGAAAGGGAGACCGTAGCACTAATGTGGACCAAATAGGGTGTCCCTCAATTCAAAATGATTAAACAGTGGCAAGATCTTACATCTTTATCATACCATAGTTGAAAACACATCAGTCTCATTGTGATTTTTATGAATAGTAACAAACCAGAAGGCTGTTGTTTATCTTACCACTGTGGCAGAGCTGTACAGTGCATTATGTGCTCGGCTGTACTCTGATGTCTCACGTTTGCTCTTTCTGCGCCTCCTTGACCTTTTGATCTGCTCGCTCCACTCCTCCCCGTCACTACTGTCCCCTCCCAGACGCGGGTTAAAGTTCACATCAAGAACTTCTGGCCTCAGTAGAGGTGAAGCTACACTGCTTGCGTGAGGTCTGTAGGGAAGATAAGGTTGTGCTTCTGGCAGCCCTTTTTTCCTCTGGGGCGTACTGTGGGCTGGTCTGCTCGCTCGAGTGGGCGGGGCAGGAGACGTCTCCGAGTCTGAGTTGAGGGTCTCGGTGTTGGTGTACTGACCCGAGGAGGGTGAGGTGATGGGTGGGTGCTGGGTGTACGTCCATTCCGGGTCATGTTGAGAGTCAGTGTAATACGTTTCATCAGAGAGACGTCTGCGAAACTGTAACAGGGCAGCCCCCCAGCCCCCCTGGTCCTCGGGGTCAGAATCAGAGCCCATTTCATCATATGCAGACACAACGCCTGATTCTTTCTCCAGCACACTGAAAACAAGGCTCTTGCGCTTGGTCAGCAGGCTAGGCCGGGAATGCTGGGAGCTCTGCAGGGCAATCCAGTTACCGTCTGGGGACTGCAGGACTGAAGATGCACCTGTGGAGAGAGACACAAACACCTGGACAGGCAAATACTTGGCAAAGGACTTGGGTGTGTGTGCACCATGTATACACAAACAGAAAATGTCAAAATAATAAAAGGTGATCATTTTCTTGTGGATTTGTGTCATTTTTTTTCAATAAGAACCACATGTGAAATTATTTTTGCAATCGTGGTTTGTTTGACACGGCAGTTAATTAATTAAGCACTTCACCTTTGTATACCTATTTATCACCCAGTCAAAATGCATTCAACTTTAAAGAGTCTTAAAGGGGTAGTTCACCCAAAAATAAAGATTCTTCACTTCACTCACCCTCATGCCATTACACACATGAATGACTTTCTTTCCTCTGTGGAACACAAAAGAATGCAAAATGTCATTTTTGCACATACATTGAAAGTCACTGGGGTCCAATATATATGTGTTTTTGGACCCCACTGACTTTCACTGCATGGAAAAAACATTTGAAAAATTCTTCGAAACACATTTGTGCATCAAAGAATAAAGAAAGTCAGATTTGGAACAAATGAAGTCATTTTAAGTAATTAAGTCATTTATATTAAGTAATCAATCAATATTAAGGAATTTTCTTTTTTGTATGAAATATACCTTTAGATCTTCCAATGAATCAAGAATTCAGTTAGGTGTCTGAAGATTTGTTCTGGTGCACTAGACCAATGATGAACAGTGTGTGTGTCTTTGTATATATTCTTACTAGTGTTGTCCAGGCGGTCAACACTTTTCCAACCAGGAAGTGATGATGCTCTGGACTCCCTCCTGAGTGAAGTGTAGTTCTGGATGTCTGTCTCTACCTCAGCACTCTCTGAGACCCCTGGGGCCATTCCAACCTCAGGGTCCTTCTCTGGAGAATCGTCACTTGTCAAAGAGAATGCTGATCTTGACTTCTAAATACAACAATTGTCATTTGAAATGAAGGATACTGCAAGTGTGAAACAGCATATCATTATAATTATAATTAAAAAATATTTTTTTTTTTTCTTAAAAATCAATACTTTTATTCAACATGGATTCATCAAAAGTAGATCAAAAGTACATAAATATTCTGCAAGATACATCTATATTGTAAGATAAAAAATAACAGTTTAATTAGCAGATATAAATCTGCCAATTAAATTTTTCCTTTCATCTCACAATTAGAAACACTTCAGTCAAATATCTGTGTAAGCAGTTAATTAGTTTACAGTTGTGTACATTTTTAGTTATTCAAAAATAGTTTATTTAACTTTATAGTATTAGTAATATTTGTTATGTTATGATGTACAAAAGTCTTATAGTTTTCTGCAAAAAAAAAAAAAAAAAAAAATCTTTTGCTTTTATCTTGTGCTGTTGGTTATAATTAAAAGAAAAGTTTTAAAGTGGGTATAAAACCAAGCAGGTTGCATAAAATGAGCTTCACCAGTTGGGGGTGCTATAGGTGCATTATAGCTTAATGACTTTTACTGCTCATTAGACATTTCTGTACTACAGCAATACTGAATAACACTAAAAAACTGTGATTACTGATGAAAGGGATTTTTCAGCTTTTTTTTTTTTTGCATTGCTTACCTTATATTCCAACATTTTAATGATTATTATTAACACCATGTTGTTTTGCATGCTGCAGCAGAAGAGATTGTGTGTATGCATTATAGATGAGGTCAGGAATACTGATTAACCACTCTGTAAAGCATGAGTCATAGGTGCTTGTAAAGGTAACATGCTCTTACCCACAGCGGACAGGAGCTGGTGATGTCGGTCTGGGCTACAGCGCCGTGCTGAGAGGTGGTGTGTGAATGCTGTGTGGCGTGTGTGTCTTGTGTTGAGGTAGGCGACGGTAGCTCACTACTCTTGTTCTGAGGCCAAACAAACTCATACTCAGCCTGAATCTCAGACCGTTTCCCCCTCTGAATGATCTGCAGAGAGAGAGGGAAAAATGACAACTATAAAAGTAGCATAGCTATTTGCATCTGCATAATATGCAATTCATATCCATACTATATGGTATAATGTGCAAGATTATGATCAGTGCCTGTCAAATTGTACCATTGTGCAGTTAATATATATATATATATATATATATATATATATATATACAGTATATTTATAAAATCAGTAGGATAATTCAATGTATAGGTTTTTGTTGTATGCCTGTATATATGTAGCACTGAGGTCCTGTGAGACACGACATTGCGTTCCACTGTATGTCCCCACATGCAGCGGAATGACAATAAAGCTCAACTTGACTTGACTTGACTTGACTTGACTTAAAATAGTATGCCAAAGCAGGTCTACGAATGAATTTTTCAAGTTTTTGGGCTAATTTTCAATTCAATCCCTTATGATGGGACAAAGTTGACATGTCGAAGGACGTGAAGTCAAAACTGCTGCATGAAATCAAATGTGAATGGCGTTATGAATTATGGGTAATATATTTAGTTAGACACGTGTGTCTGTGTTTGGAGTTGGTTTGCTGTCACGTGTTCCTTTATGTGTATGCTCTCGCCACACTGTGTTTCCATGGTTTCTGTCATCATTGTTTCATTCATTTCAGCTGCTCCCCTGTTCCTTTGTATTTAAACCCTGTGTTTCTGCCAGTCCCTTGTCCTGTGTTGATGTTAGTTTTAGTGGTGTTGTGTGAATTCTCTGTTACTCTCCTTTTGCTGATTAAAGCTCAATACAAAGATTTCCTTCGTTATGCGCTCCTTCCCTGGACACGCACCCATTACAGAGCAAAGGGATTTATGGTATCAAGCTTTTCTGATGTGGCCAAATATTGTGTCACTAAATCCTGTCAAGAACATTAATAGTTCATATTTCACCACAAAATCAAAAGAAAAAAGTCATATTTTACTAACAGGAAATGACATCTAGTTTTACAGTCTTACATTATTTTCATGACAATGAAGTATTAACTAACATGAACTAACCATGAGCAATACATTTGTCATTGTATTTGTTAATCTTTGTTAACGATCGTTAATAAAAATACAACTGTTCATAGTTTGTTCATGTTACTTCACAGTGCATTAACAAATACAACTGTTGATTTTGATAATGTATTAGTAAATGTTGAAATGAACAACAACAAAGATCTATAAATGCTGTAGAAGTGCAGTTCATTATTAATTCAATTTGTTAACAAAAAAGAATATATTTGAACTGTAATACATGGTAGTATTTGTTGTATTGTCTAACTATGAAAAAATCATCGTAGAATATTAACTTTTTACAAACCGCAATGAAAAAAAAGAATTCAAAAAAAAAAAATCTATAATATCTAATAAAACTTTCTTAATTTATTATTTTGAAATAATTCTTAATAAATAATGTTTGCATACTGTACATCGTACAAAAGTTTGGGGTTAGTAAGATTTTGATAATGTTTTGAAAGTTTTATCTGATCAAAAACACAGTTAAAACAGTAGTATTGTGAATTATTATAATAAACTTAAAATAACTGTTTTCTATTTTAATATATTTTAAGATGTAATTTCTTCCTGTGATGGCAAGCTGAATATTCAGCATCATTACTCCAGTCTTCAGTGTCCGATGTACCTTCAGAAATCATTCTGATATTCTCATTTGGTGCTCAAAGAATAATTTCTCTTATTATCAATATTGGAAATAGTTGTGCTGCTTAATATTTTTGTGATGCCTTTTGCAGAATTCCTTAATGAATAGAAAAAAGAAATCTTTTGTAACATTATGAATGCCTTAACTGTACACTTTGAACAATTTAATATGTTGTTGTTGAATATTTAAATTCTTAAAATGAAATGAAAAGAAAAGAAAAGAATCTTACTGACCCCAAACTTTTAAACAATAGTGTAAGATACACATTCATGTACTATTAATACTATATAGGTACAGTATTTTGGGCAAATTTTGACCTGAATGTTATATTATGTTATGTAATTTTAATAACTATTAGAGTTATGTGATTTGGTATACAGTTACAGTTAATCAAAACTACTAAAAACTATCATGTATTCTCTCAATCACAGAACAGCTCTTACTTTTTGAACAATTGTTGTGGCAAGTTCCTCTATGAGCTCTTCCCTGTGGTCACGCAAATAGCGAGCCTCATTCTGTTTCTCCTGTCATATAAGAGACAAAAAGGCAACCATGAGAGAGAAAATGACAGTTTTTTTTTTTTTTTCTAACTGCAATTAGAAATTCAAGAAACATGAGTAATTGTCAAAACTGAGAGATGGATGAGTCAACAACATTTGAACACTACAAAATAAAGTGATATTTGCATACAGGATTCTTATGTGGGTGTGCAGAAGAACAGATGGATGTACGCATGAATGTCTGACTGATGAGTGAATATTTGGATGGGTGGATGAAGGATGAATTTGCTGGTTAGATGGATGAAATATAAGCAGGAGTCTCTAACCAGACTGTCTTTGTAGTTCTCCGCTTTAGCGATGGCTTCCTCTATCGCCTCCTCTGCCACACGTAGAGCGACAGTAAGTGTGTCTGCCATGCTGTGACCTGTATCCACATATACACACATTTAAAATCAAAAAATATGAAATTTTCCTCTAACCCATCCAAGTTTGTGCATGCACATTAGGAGTAGTGAGTAGTGAACACACACACACACACACACACACACACACACACAGAGCAGTGGGCAGTCCTTTTGCTGTGGCGGGAGTGATTGGGGGTTAGATGCCTTGCTTGTATTCAGAATCGAATCTGCAACGGGTTGGCCTAATGGTGACTACCTAACCATTAGGCCACGACTGCCCCCATTTGGAACTTCTTATCTGTTTAATGTCTATAAAACTGGATGCACAATGAAAGCTGATTGTTTTCTATGTGTATTTGTGTGTTTGTTTATGTCGAGTGTTAAGCTTCATAGTAATTCATAGACCATTCGAGTGCTGCAGTAATTACAGCAATTGACCAGCACTCATAGTCAAGAGCCCTCGCTACCCATGCCAATGGATAATACAGGTCTTATTCCCTGTATTCCCTGACGTGTGTGTGCATTTTAGTGATTTATGAGGACACAAAGTTGTATAATGAAATGGGTATGACGCTCGTATTACAACTTAAACGTGAAATATGAGGACATTTCATGCGTCCTCAATTTCAAATGGCTCTAAAAACATACTAAATAATGTTTTATTAAAAATGTAAAAATGCAGAATGTTCTCTGTGATGGGTAGGTTTAGGGGTAGTGTAAGGGGATGGAATGTACAGTTTATACAGTATAAAAACCATTATGCCTATGGAATGTCCTAACCTTCGTAGCAAAACAAACCTGTGTGTGTGTGTGTGTGAGGTATCTTCTGTGGGGGAGTTTCTATGAAGTTTGTTATCAAATGGTATCACATGTTTAATGATGTTTGTTGGACTTGATGTAAGTTCCACACACTGTGAATAGCACACAAACCGTTTCTATTCAGTAAATCTGACTGAATCCAGATGTTTTAAGAAGCTTATAGTTGCAGATTAGGGTTTGGGTTCCATATAGATTAATTATTAATACTTTTATTCAGTAAACACGATTGAGTCCAGATGTTATAAGCAGTTTGTAGTTACAGATTAGGGTTTGGGTTCCATAAAGATTAATTAACACTTTATTCAGCAGGGTTGCATTAAATTGATCAAAAGTGTAATATGACAAAAGATTGCTATTTGAAATAAATGCTCATCTTTTGATGACTTTCTATTCATCAAATAATCCTGAAAAAAGTACTTCCACAAAAAATATTAAGCAGCACAACTGTTTGCAACATTGATAATAATAAATAATATTTCTTGAGCACTAAATCAAAACTGGGCTGTTGAAAATTCAGCTTAGCAATTACATTTCTTATTGCTTAGCAATGAATTGCATATATTACAATAGAAAATATTAAACTATATTAAAATAGAAAACAGCTTTTTAAAAAAAAAAAAAAAAATGATAATGGAAGCACATAAAGGTTGAGAACTTGGCACATTTAAAGTCTCTTTAAATTTGAAAATGTGTAATGACCAGAATTATATTGATTTTTCATGTTACCTTCACTCTGCCTGTAGAGCGTGGAGTCACTGCCGTCACAAACACTGCCATTATCATTACTGCCTTCATGTGCGCTTACCTCTAACAAAACAATAGAGAGAGAGAGATTATATTACACAGACATAATCTATAGACAAAGTACACGCATCTCTTTTCAGAAAAGTTCCCATCTTTGCTTGTGTTTGCCAAATAGGCAACTCTTTAACTATTTAAATTACAGTATGCAAATTTAGCTGTTTGGTGAATTTATCCCTCAGGGTTTGAAATGGCCCTAATCCACCTCTTTAAATGTCACAGATTTCTCTTTTTGTGTGTGAAATGTCCATGTTTGATGCTCTATTCTATCCGGTAAAGCTGTCGTAGAGATTTAGAGCAAAACAATATGGGATGTATAATGATCTATTATATCTGCAAGCTTGTAAATGTAAAAACTAAAGGATATTAGTTGACAAAGCTGATAAGAAATTTACAGAGAAACTAGGAATGTCAGGAATAAAATTTTGTGGGAATGCGTGTGTGCGTGTGTGTGTGTGTGTGTGTGTGTGTGTGTGTGTGTGTGTGTGTGCGTGTGTGCGCGTGTGTGCATGTCTGTGTTTAACAGTCAGATTCTGTTACATGTATAGTCTTGTCTCCCCCTCTTCATTGTGGTTTTTGGTTTGTCCCGTGACCTAGTTTCTCCCCAGTCTGTCTAATTAGTAATGTCAGTCACCTGTGCCTAGTTAATCACTCCTCATGTGCTCTTGTATATATTCTCCCTGTATCTTTTAGTCCTTGTCCGATCTCGTCAATGTGTACGAGTTTCTTCATTAACTTACCTGTTTCCTATTCATCCTCGTCTCTGTGAGTTTCATCCCCACGTTACGTGACAGATTCAATGTACTATATTATTATTTACTTTATGATTTACAATTATTATTTAAAATATTACTTATTTATATATGCATCCTCAAGGATAGTTAGTAGATTACGATGACTTTTAGAGACAATTTTGTTTCCAAATTATAGCTAAGGAACTGACAGAATCATTTAATTACAAGAATACACTCACAACAAATAAAAAATCAAATCAAATCAAAATCAAACCCCAAACTGGTGTGCAGGAACTCCCAGGACTCTGTGACTAAACACAAAGTGGCACTGACTAGTTGGAAGTCAAAACGGAAATTATTTAAGAAACGTTACAGTGAAATGGATATACACGTCACTGCCTCTACCTGACCAGGCGGTTCACCTTTTCAATTTCTTTTTTCAGCGGACCCCGAGAAAGTGCTAGCTCAATATCACCATGACAACAGCACAGACCACCATACACCCTGCCTGGTCTGTAACCACAACACACAGAGCCAGTATCACTATTACAGACAGAACATAGCCATTCACAGAACACATTACCCCTCATGTATAGATTGTCATGTTTACCGCATGATTGGAGAGCCATTATCACTAGAAATATCAGCAATGGCTGTTGTGTTTTGAGTAAATATTGTGTCAAATAAAATGATCATAATAAAACAATCTTGAATAATAAAATATAAAGTAAATAAAAAAAAAAATCAACACCAGAAATAGCTATTTTGTGTAAATATTGTCCAAAATACAGCAACTACTACTTCATTAATTAATATATTAAAAAATAAAATAAAACTCCAAAAAAGCCACTTTTGATGTTGATAATATTTTAGTACATATTGTATCAAATAAATAATAAACTATATTATTATATACTATATTTATAATAATTTACATAATAACAAATAGCATAAAAAACTATTTTTGAGTTTTGGAGTACAAATAAATGAATACAATTAAAACGACATATCCACCATGTTAGTTTCAATATTCATGGACTTTCACTTTTGTTTTCATTTGTCACATGCCTTTATTTGTTCCCACCTGTCTCCATGGTTACTGTCATTATGAGTTCACGTGTATCAGCTGTGTATCATCAATCACCTTGTTATCTGCTCTACTTTAATTCCTGCCTTTCTGTTGTTCTTTGTCCGGTCTCGTTTCATGTTATGTGTGTGGTACCCTACCTACTGTTCTGAGCTGTACCTGTTTGGATTATTGTATTAATTATTAATTGTATTGTGTGTTGGAACTTTATTCGTCTTCATCCTCATCTGCCTGCCTATGCACACACCGTTGAAATATCATATCTCAACACCAGAAACAGAGGCTTGTAAAGTTAAATAATACAACAACTACCACTAAAATGATACAATATTTCATATAAAATAAAATATTTTCAACATTAAAATTGGCTATTTTGTAGTTTTTAGTAAATAAATAAAAATAAAATAATTAAACAAAAGAAAATTACCATTAAGTTGTGAATAAATATTGTGTAAATAATAAAAGAAAATGCTTTTATTAATCTGTTCAATGTACAAATCCGCATTATGTTGAACACAGGAAAAGTCAACATACATCGTAGGAAAAATCAGATCACCTCATGAGGTCAGTACAGTCCCACCTTCATGGAGAAATTTAAACGGAGTCTGGCTCATAGCTTAGGGATCACACACCCAGCATGCCTATGAAATAGCTTTCAATTTAGAAGCACTGAGAATTCAAGTGAGTTAATTTAGGAAACGCCAGTTCATTTGTGTGTACACACAAACTGATAGAGAGTCACATATTCTCTCACTCACAGACTATCAGCTGAAAACAAGCTGAAAATATAGAAACAGCATGTATGTGTCTGACAAACTGATAATGGCACAGTTGTACACTAAGACTACTGTATAATATGTGATCTCTGTGACACCCAAACACATACAGTTAATCATAGAAATAAACATGCGGTAACCATGCAAGGCATTTTTCAATTTATAGAACACATTTTACAAAACACATTTCTGTATTACTCACTCTAATTTATAAGAACTCATACAAAGATTTTTAGAGTATGGATGAGTCATATTATCCCTACAGCTCAAAGGCACAAATCAAGGTCAACTTAAACACACATACCCATACACATACACACACTCAGCTGAAAGGTTTGTCTCTATATGTTCTAGACCAGGGCTTAACAGTAATGGTTCAGTGACATCAATGTGACATTATCTAGCTGGCACAGATAAGGTTGAAATTGCGAGAATGATTAGTGATAGGAAGCATTAGCAAAAATATGTTTATAAATTTTAAAATTATAAATAAATCCCCATAGCTGTTTTGCAGTTACATTATTTGCTATTTAAAAACCTAATAAATGATTTGTTGTAAGATTATTGTAATTTGTTCTTTAAAAAAAAAAAAAAAAATTAATGTATAAATACAATAATTATTAAATAAATATAATACAATCATTTTAATGTTTTTTTTTTCTGCTGGTGTAAAAGTGGTTGCTACATTAACATTTACATTTAATCATTTGGCAAACGTTTTTATCCAAAGCGACTTACATATGAGAATAGAAGTGTCATGATCTGGTCTTTTGTTTATCTGTTTCTTTCTTCCCCTGTCCTGTCAGTTGTCACATGTTCCTTGTTTTGAGTCTAGTTCTGTCATGTGATCTTTG
Source organism: Opsariichthys bidens (assembly GCA_037194245.1). Lineage (NCBI taxonomy): Eukaryota > Metazoa > Chordata > Actinopteri > Cypriniformes > Xenocyprididae > Opsariichthys > Opsariichthys bidens. The sequence goes on along the minus strand of CM074301.1, from coordinate 897,801 downwards.
TTTTGTTTCCCCATGTGCTTGTCCATCATTAGTTCATTTCACTCAGCTGTGTCTCGTTAGTCATTATGTCCGTCACCTGTGCCTTGCTTGTTATCCTCCTGTGTTTCTGTGTATACATTCCCTCTGTGTCAGTCCAGTCCTTGTCCGTCGTTAAAGTGTTGTGATGGTGCTTATTCCTGTGTCCTGTCAGTTTCTCTGTTTAAATCATTAAAGCATTTAAAAGTGACTTCTATTGTCAAGCCTGTTTCCTGCCTACACCAGTGTTACAAGAAGCAATCAAATCAACAATAGGGCCACCACTTCACATATGTACATGCTCTGTTACTCATGCACATCATCAATTGCCCTACCCAAGATGTCGGCGCGATCAGACGCAGCGGCTACTCCAGGTCCCAAAGACAGTGCTTTTTTGTCTCTTAATGTCGTCTGTTCGTCTCAGAGTAATGTCTGTCTTCTGCTAATTCATGAGGAGATCACTCTGAAACTCATCTACGATCGCCAAAGCCTTTTGGACATCGGACACACACACAAACACAAACTCTCGCCGGTGGCTACTGAGAAGCTACGAGGGCTCTGTTTACTGCTGGAGCCGGACCCAGAGACCACGGCCTCGCCTACCGATGCTACCCACTCAAGGCGGTGTCGCAAGCGGTGTGAGAGAGGACGGAAGCGTGGAGGTATACGAGCTAGACTAAGGTCTAACCCCACAAGACCGGCTCTTCCATCACTCATGCTCTCAAACATTCGCTCCCTGGGAAGGAAACTGGACTTAATTCAACTTAGCCGGTCTACACAGCACGAGGCAAGGAATTGTTGTGTGTTTGTTTTCACTGAAACGTGGCTAAACGACAAAATCCCGGACTCCAACATTCAGCTGCATAGACTAACCTGCTACAGAGCCGACAGAGATTCATCGCTGTCTGGTAAGACTCGCGGGGGAGGCTTGTGTGTGTACATCAACCAAGAATGGTGTAACAATGCTGCGGTAGAATCGAAACACTGTTCATCACTGGTGGAGTTTATGGTTGTGAAGTGTCGACTGTTCTATCTGTCGCGGGAGTTCATGCCATTGATATTGTGGCGGTTTACATTACCCCGTGTGCAAACACTAAGGACGCGCTTCGTGAACTGTACAGTGCCATCAGCGAACAACAAACAAATAACCCTGATGGCTTTTTCATCATAGCCGGGGACTTCAACCACGCTAACTTAAAGACAGTTTTGCCAAAGTTCTACCAACGTGTGAACTTTGCAACAAGGGGAAACAACACACTGGACTTTGTTTACACGACAGAGAAAAAAGCATACAGAGCTGAACCCCGCCCCCACCTTGGGTACTCAGACCACATCTCTGTTATGCTAATCCCAGCATATAGACCACCTCTCAAACTTGCCAAAACGGTTCAAAAGCAGATCATGGTATGGCCACACAATGCTACCTCAGCACTACAGGACTGCTTCCAGGACACAGACTGGAATATGTTTAAAGAGGTGCCACCTACAACAACCACACAGACCTGCAGGAGTACACTGAAACTGTGACTGCTTACATCAAAAAGTGCACTGACAATGTGAGAGTCACCAAGACCATCACCACACGGGCAAACCAGAAGCCATGGATGGCAGCGGAGGTTTGTGGGCTGCTAAAGACCAGAGATGAAGCATTCAGATCAGGAGATAAAGCAGCCCTCAAAACAGCAAGAGCCAATCTGTCTCGCAGCATCAAAAAGGCAAATGCTCAAAAAATCAACAATCACTTCACGGACAGCAAAGACACACGGAGCCTGTGGCAAGCCATTCAGACCATCACTGACTACAAGCCCCTGCCACAGGCCTGTGACGGTGACACATCCCTCCCAGATACGCTCAGCTACTTTTATTCATGGTTTGAAATGCAGAATGACACACCTGCAAAAAAACTGCCCACACCTCCCAATGACCAGGCACTCTGTCTGTCTTCAGCCGACGTTAGGAAGACCCTATCTAGGATCAACCCACGCAAGGCTGCGGGTCCTGACAACATACCTGGCCATGTACTGAAAGACTGTGCTGAAAAGCTGACCGATGTCCTAACAGATATATTCAACACCTCGCTGAGCCAGGCAGTCGTCCCCACATGTCTCAAATCCACAACAATCATACCGGTACCAAAGAAATCACCTGTGTCCAGTCAAAATGACTACCGTCCCATAGCATTGACTCCAATCATGATGAAGTGCTTTGAGAGGTTAGTCATGCAACACATCAAATCCAGCCTCCCCAACACACTCGATCCGCTCCAGTTTGCATACCGTCCGAACCGCTCTACGGATGATGCAATTTCCTCCACCCTCCATCTGGCTCTTACCCACCTGGAAAACAAAGACTCTTATGTCACAGAATGCTATTCATCGACTTCAGCTCAGCATTCAATACCATGATCCCACAACAGCTCATCAACAAACTAAACTTGCTGGGCCTGAACAATTCCCTCTGTAACTGGATCCTTTCTAACCGGAAGACCCCAGTCAGTTCGTGTCGGCCACAACACCTCGAGCACTACCACACTGAACACAGGTGCCCCACAAGGCTGTGTGCTCTGCCCGCTGCTCTTCACACTGCTGACCCACGACTGCACTACCAAGTCCAGCTCCAACTACATCAACAAGTTCGCTGATGACACAACAGTGGTAGGTCTCATCAGCAACAACGATGAAACGCACTACAGAGAGGAAGTGGCACAGCTGGTGAAATGGTGTGGCTCTAACAACCTGTCCCTCAACGGGAGTAAGACAAAGGAGGTGGTGATGGACTTCAGGAGAAACTCCGCTGACCTCCCCCCACTGACCATCAACAGCTCGACTGTGGAGAGAGTCAGCAGCACTAAATTTCTGGGGGTGCACATCACAGAGGATCTCACCTGGACCACCAACACCATGTCACTCTCCAAGAGGGCACAACAGCGCCTACACTTTCTCCGCCGGCTGAAAAGGGCAAGTCTCCCTCTGCCCATCCTCACCACTTTCTACAGGGGAACCATTGAGAGTGTGCTGACCAGCTGTTTCACTGTCTGGTACGGTAATTGTACTGCAGCAGACCGCAAGATCCTACAGCGGACAGTGAACACAGCTGCTAAGATCGGTGCCCCTCTCCCCTCCATCATGGACATTTTCCTTACACGATGCTCCAGCAAAGCCAACAGTATCGTGAAGGACTCCACCCATCCCTCCCACAGTCTCTTCCAACTCCTACCATGAGGGAGACGGTACCGGAGCATCAGAGCCCGCTCCACAAGACTGCTCAACAGCTTTTTCTGCCAGGCGGTGAGACCCCTGAACTCAAATCCCCCCCCACCCCACCCACTCACTCCACATTAAAGAAAAGAACTTATAGCACTAGACACTTTTCACACCACAAACACTTGCACTAAAAAACATGCACTACAAAATCTTTCTGCACTGTTCCTCTGCCAGCTGCTCGACTTACAATGTTTCTTTTTGCACAGGTACTGTACCTCTAAAACATTGTATAGTTTGTATAGTTTAGTTTTTAGTATCTTAGTGTATGTATAGGTCACACTTTTTTATATACAGTATATTTATAATATCAGAAGGATAGTTCAATGTATAGGTTTTTGTTTTATGCCTGCATATATGTAGCACTGTGGTCCTGTGAGACACGACATTGCGTTCCACTGTATGTCCCCACATGTAGCGGAATGACAATAAAGCTCGACTTGACTTGATCAATTCAGCAAAACAGGCAGAGAAAGAGAGAGACAAATTTTGAAATACTAATTGAGAGGATTTGATCCTCCACATTAATAAAAATATTCTAAGTGGGTTTTTTTAATAGTAATGATTTAATTATTATCTAGGCATAAACATTAATGTGCATCATTAACTTAGAAGTTTGAAAAAGTGAACCTTGATATTAAATAATTGTGTATCTGAGCATAAATACAAATCAACAAGCAGTCACACAGTCTAGAGATTCTATAGGCAAGTTTTAATTTTAAATTAAATAGTTAACATTCTATCTCCCAATTTATATGGGATATATATATATATATATATATATATATATATATATATATATATATATATATATAATATTTATTTATTATAACTTCCTCAACCCTTTAAGTGTGAGTCTGGATATATATATATATATATATATATATATATATATATATAATAAAACAATAGGTACTGAAAACAAAAACATTGAGCATTTAAGGAAGAAACAGACATGATATGAATGTCAATCCACTGATGCGAAAGACAGTCCAGCAAAGGTAGAGATGATGGTGTTGTCCATAGAATAACTCAAAATAAATAAATAATTCCAAAGTGCAAGCAAACCCAAACAGTAAAGTTAAATCTTTACAATTCTTGGACATGATATCCTAGAGATCCACAAGGTGATGAAAGCCACAGTTCATAGATGAACATGCTCTTTTGACCTCCAAGCTAAGACAGGAAGCCATACAACATGCTACTAGCACTAAAGAGTCCTTCTACAATAAAACATATAAACTTAACATTAGCAGTGACACTCTTTAGAAAACAATCTCAAACAACACAGAAAAATAGAAATGGGAATATAGGAAAGAAATAAAGGGAAATAAAATAAAATTCTCCTTACATTGATTGAGCTTAAAACCAAAGTTTCCCAATCAGGACTCAAAATCGTCATTGGTAACCCAGCAGGCAAGCCATGCTTCCTCTGTCCAACAAATCTGACTTGCTCTACTCCACATTTGGATATATAACCATCAAGTGGAGTGCCCTTGCACCTCTGGTGATGGGTAGTATTACTACACCCTGTAAGAACATGTAACAGACCTGTGCTTTTTACAATATAACCGATCAGGCATAACATTATGACCAGTGACGGGTGAAGTGAATAACACTGATTATGTCTTCATCACAGCACCTGTTACTGGCTGGGATATAATAGGCAGTGCAAGTCCTTAAAGTTGATGTGTTAGAAGCAGAAAAAATGGGCAAGCACAAGCATTTGAGTGAGTTTGACAAGGGCCAAATTGTGATGGCTGGACGACTGGGTCAGAGCATCTCCAAAACTGCAGCTATTGTGGGGCGTTCCTGGTCTGCAGTGGTCAATATCTATCCAAAGTGTTCCAAGGAAGGAACAGTGATGAACTGGCAACAAGGTCATGGGTGGCCAAGGCTCATTGATGCACGTGGGGAGCGAAGGCTGGTAATGTAGCTCAAATTACTCAAGAAGTTAAAACTGGTTCTGATAGAAAGGTGTCAGAAAGCATAGTGCATCACAGTTTTTGCGTAAGAGGCTACATAGCCGCAGACCAGTTAGGGTGCCCATGCTGACCTCTGTTCACCACTGAAAGTACTAACACTGCCAGTGGGCATGTTGGCATCAGAACTGAACCACAGACTAAAGGAAGAAGGTGGCCTAGTCTGATGAATCACGTTTTCTTTTACATCATGTGAATGGCCAGGTAGGTGTGCATCCTGCCATTGATGTGGATGCTACTTTGACATGTACCACCTACCTAAGCATTGTTGCAGACCATGTATACCCTTTCATGGAAACTGTATTCCCTGATGTCTGTGGCCTCTATCAGCAGGATAATGCGCCCTGCCACAAAGTAAAAATGGTTCATGAATGGTTTGAGGAGTAAAACAAGGAATCTGAGGTGTTGACTTGGCCTCCAAATTCCCCAGATCTCAATCCAATCTAGCATCTGTGGGATGTGCTGAATAAACAAGTCCAATCCATGGAGGCCTCATCTCCCATCTAACAGGACTTGGTGCCAGATACCACACCACACCACGCAGGGGTCAAGTGGAGTCCATGCCTCTACGGGTCAGGGCTGTTTTGGCAGGTAAAGGGGGACCAACACAATATTAGGAAGGTGGTCATAATATTATTACTGTTATATATATGTGTTTAGAACCCTTTGAAGCTGCACTGGAACTGTAATTTGGACCTTCCACCTGGTGAACCCCACTGAAATCCACTATATGGATTAAAATCCTGGAATGTTTTCCTCAAAAACCTTAATTTCTTTTCAACTGAAGAAAGTAAGACATGAACATCTTGGATAAAAGTAAATTGCTCAGAACTGTGAAAAGAGCCAAAATCAGAAGATCATATCATGTGTAGCACCAGACTAACAAACTCTTCCAAAGCAACAGGAGAGAGAACTATTAACATGTCAATGGTTAGGCAGTTTAAACAAGACAAATGGGTTAAGAGATGGCTAATAAGATAAACTTACATTTTTGTCAGAGAAGGAGAAACAGTCACACCCTGTACTTCTCAAAGACACTTTCCACAGCTGACAGCTTATAGGCCATATTGACCATCGAAGAGGACCAGGTTGAGAGGGAGCTTAGGAAACTTCATCAGGGTAAGGCAGCAGGAACTGATGGCATTTGTCCCAGAGTCCTGAGAGCCTGTGCCAACCAGCTGAGTGGAGTGCTCCAGCGCCTGTTTAACTTGAGTCTCAGCCTGGAAAGAGTACCAGTGCTCTGGAAAACATCTTGCCTTGTCCCAATACCAAAGAGAGAGTGCCCCACCATTTTTAATAAGTACAGACCTATAGTGCTGACATCCCATATTAAGACCATGGAGAAGTTGGTCTTGGCTCACACGCGACCTCTAGTTGATTCAGTGATGGACCATAAAGTTTTATCAGTCTGTCATCGCAAGAGCGTTCTTTTATGCTGTAGTGTGCTAGGGCACAGGGATTAAAGCTGGAGATGCCAATAGCCTGAATAAGCTTATTAAGAAGGCAGCGTTTATCATTGGAGTTGATCTCGACATTATTGCATGCAACAGAGCCCTGATGCAACAGAGAACACTACAGGAGGTCATTTATGCCTACTGCTGTGAGACTTTATAATTCCTCTATCATGGTATCATTAAACTTTCAACCTAGAAATCAGGTATCTCCACTAATCTGATAGCTTTACTTAATGCATTTAATTATCAGACATTAATTCTGATATAATTACTTTTCCCTTTTGAAAGGGAATTCGCACTGCGTAAAATACGCTCTGTGGAACACCTCCATGTGAACCTGTGTATGAAACGCTAATCAAATCACAGCAATCTTATTGGCCAGTGACCGCTTTAATGTCATTATTAGTGCGACCAGGAAGTGTATAAGTGGATAGTGTAACTATACAAGTGGATATATTTACAATACAGTATACTTGTTGTTTAAGTAGATAGGTAGATAGGTCTGTAGGCACTTCAGATTCTTATCTGCTCGTAAGACTTGCTTTCAGGCTTGTCGGGCTTCTTCAGAGTGAATCCCCAACTTGTTGGGTGGTTTCTATATAAGCAATGATTTGCTATCAGGTGGTTGGCCTTATCGGGTGCCCCTGAAGGGGAATCTCCTAATATTTGGGTATTAGCAGCATGATAAGCTTGGATATCAGGTTGCTGGCCTTATTAGGCCTCCTTGAAAATGAGTTCACTTCATTTTGTGTAAGTTTGTTAAGTAGATTAGCTTTTGGGAGCCTCCTTGATTTTAGCTTTATAGTCCGGTCTACCTATTAGGTTGAGCCTACTACCTCTCCTATTTAGAGGATTGTTTTTTAGAGTGCTCAGCTCCTAAGTCTGGTCAGGAGGTTGAAGGTCTCTTGTGAGGCCTCCCTGTTAGATCATCCCTTAAGAGTACTCCCCTAAATAGGGTCCCCATTAGAGTGCACAGCCTCCTCAGTGAAATATAAGCACTGAGTAGATCATAGGATCAAGCAGCATACTCCCCTCTATAGCAAGGGTTAGAAAGTGCTAGACTGAGTCCTGCTCTCCAAGATGCCCATCTCTATGATCTGGTATGTGTTGATAACTGCCAGTTTGCAGTCCCTTTTACTGGTTCCTCCTCTGGAGAGAGTGTTTGAGACTCTATTTGTAAAAGACCAGGCCAGGCTAGGTTGGTAGGAGATTTACCAGGTCGGCATCCCTGGTAAGTGACTGGCTAGGGATCCTTCGGGGCCCCCTGGCTACATTCCCTTAAAGGCACCCCTTCTGTTTGAAGTGTTGTCCCAAGAGCCTTTGAGCGGCCTTGGTAGGCCTTCTGTGGAAGGCCTCTTTGAGGCTTATAGCTTAGGCTGTGGCCGTAGGGAATGCTGTCATTGACAGCCTATTTTTATGACCACTGGGGGGATTGGGTCTGGTGTTGCAGTGGAAACTGACTGTTCTGACGTTTGTCACAGCCTTATTGGCATGCACTCCCATCAGCATGGTGGCCTGGGTATATTGTTCCCCATAGAGTATTTGACGCAGTGTGAGTTCCCTTTTGGAAGGGAACGTCTCAGATTACACATATAACCATGGTTCCCTGAGTATACGGAACAAGACATTTTGTCTTTTTGCCCTGTCTAGTGGTTGCCTGCTGAACAGTCTCTTCAGACGATAAGTGGATGACATCCTCTCTAGGCACTCCTTATATACTTCCTGGACACAGCAATAATGACATCATAGTCTGTTACCGCCCAATAGGATTGCCATGATTTCATTCACGCAGAGGCATTCCGCATAGCGTATGTGTAATGTCTCGTTCCCTGTTCTCAGGGAACCATGGTTACATGTGTAGCCTGAGACATTTTTGTAGTTTTGTAGCGACTGAGGAACAGGTGGGACGGAGAGCTCGCTGCCGTGCCCCTGGAACGAGGTGGGGTGGCGGCCGTCCAGGAGGGAGGAGCCGTTCGCCGTGGGCCGGAGCCTGCTGCCTGCCGCCATGATGGGGAGGAGCAAGGGATGGCGGATTCGCTGCCGGCTGGCCTCAACAGGAGGAGCCATCGCCAGCCGCCAGGGGGCGGAGGAGGATCGGGCCGTCCACCGAGCGTCCAGTACCATCACATGGCACCGCGAGGAAGAGCCTCTCGCCTGGCTGAGGACCGAGCAGCAGTGTGTCGGGGAACCGGACCACAAATTTTTTTTTTTCTCCTCTCTCCACTCTCTCGTCTTGGTTGCTCCTTGTGCTTCCGTCTCCTTTTCTCTCGTCTCGTCTCGTCTGTCCGTACCCCCAGGCGCTGCGGCCGCCGAGACTGGCCCCCGGTAGGCACAGCCTCGTGGGTACCCCCCGGCCTGCGAGGGGCGATGGGGGTATGTGACGAGCAGGGCGGGCGAGAGCCGTGAGGGAACGGCGCGAGGCCGGTGACGTGAGAGATAACGAGCTTCAGCTGCTCAGCGCACCGGTCTCGAATCTCTCACAGAGGAGCTCCGGAAGCATAAAAGAGGAGCGACGACAGTGAAAGACGAGAGAGGACCAGGCCTGGATTTTATGTTGTGTTTTATTTTGTTTGTGTGGACGGCAGTCGCTGTGAGGAACTGCCGCCCTTCTACTTTCATTTTATTGTTTGTTTATTTGTTTATTAAAACTTGTTTATTGTTCGCCGGTTCCCGCCTCCTTCTTCCCGTTCTTACGAACAGTGTTACACATATATTTTATTCTATTGTGTCGATTTATTTTAGTTGTCTATATATTAGATGTGTATAGTATTTTTTCTTTTCTTCTTTCCATTGAGAGTCTTGCATTCTAAGTTAAGTTTTTGCCACAAAGCTTTAGTCAACAACGCTATAGTCTTTGCTCACCTCTAACTTCAAACACAAACACAAATTTGTCCAAACACATACAACAAACGTAAGTAAGGCCTCCAGATTCTAGCCAAACTGGTACATTAATAAAGTTATAACCTCGTTCAGGTTAGGTCTTAAAAAGTGCATATATTTCTAGAAACTTGGGATTTCATAATTTTCATCATTCATCATCTGCAACTCGTGTGAATGTATGTGTGTGTGTGTGCATATGTTTATCTTTTAGATATTAGTTTTATGTGTTAGAATAGTCAATAAAGTCTTGTTTGTATTTAAAGAGAAACTGCTGATCTTGTTACCTTGCTAGTAATAGCATTTTCACTATATTTTGGATATCGCTATCCACTGAAGAATTGATAGTTATGGCCCGTTCAATTGAACACTGGACGATTCATTTGTTTGGCTGTAAAATAGGGATTCTGTCAAAATTTCGTATAAAATTAAATAATAATAATAATTAATAAAATGTGTGTATGAAATTGTTTAATACATCACAAAGCAGCATATGTATACTCACAAATGTAGCTTGACTGCAGTGTTAAAAAATAATTGTCAAAGAGATATATCCTTTAATAAAATATTTGAATTAAATATTGCTTCTCTATTTGCTCTGTTCTGTCTTTTTGCCTCACACACACACACTCTCTCTCTGGGTGTAGTAAAGGTGGTGTTACAGAGACTTCAATGTTTCTTATTTAATTTGATCTGTGTGTGATGAAGGACAGAGAAAAACAGTCAAGCAAGCTTGAACACACACACACAAACACACATCCATTCTTTTACAGGCCAACTATTGCTGATCTATACAAGCTGTGAATGCATATAAATAAAATCTTGCTCTCTTGCACAGATTAACCTGTACAAACACATGACACACAAGCACACAGACAAATAAACATGAGGACTAGAGTGCAAATGAAACTATAAAGCAGTGGCAGATCTTTTATGAGGAGGAAGTTACTCAATCATTACATCACTGTCCACACACAGATTCAATGTGCTCACTGACTCAAGTTGGATAATCCATATTTCTCGTTTCAAATGAAAGCCTAGCAGCAATAATCCTATTTCTTCTGATAGCAAGAGATAGAGAGAGAGATTAAAGGTATATGTGGGTGCAGTGGTCTGATGGTAAGGGGATTATTTAATTTTACACTATACTACACATGAAATAGTTTAAGTAGGGAGCTACTGTACTACTATCACTATTGCACTGTTACTGTTTTTAATCATATGGACTGCTAGCAATACTATAGTCGGCATTCTAGTATAACACTGCAAGCAATTACTCACATTCCGCAATCTCTTCTACTGTAGCATTAGCATATCACTTGCTAATCTGTAGCCTACTGTGGTATCACTAATTTTGGATGTCTCTAAATGCTGAATGTCTTGTTGAAAAAGACCTAAAAATTTACCTACATTTTTGCAAAAATTATACTATTCACTAGTTTGAAATCAACACCAAGTTTCTGTTCACACAAATTACGATATCAATTAATAAATAATCTTTGAGTGACTCCTATGTTATGACCTCAAAATACTTTTACTATAGCGCATGACTTGTAAACGTATATATTTTGATGTTTGTATCATATTATCAACTCATTATGCCCTTCTTTACTTCTTTCTGACACAGTAAACTTGCTCTGTAGCTCACATAGTACAACACTGCACTTGCGATGCGGAGTCCCATGAAAGTGATAAGGTGAGTTGTATGTAACTTACAGTATTAAAATTATACATGCACTGCATTCTGGATGTGGTGTGTATTTGGTACCTGGCAACTCAGATAATGCTCCTCTTTCGATGATGTGTTTCCTGTAGAGGGTCTTCAGCACTTTGGCGCTGCCAAATCTCTTAAACCGACTCTTCACATTATTGTAATACCATTCCAGGGACTGTGTCCTCAAGAGCCTACACACAAAACATTGGGTGGATGGTAAATGGAACACAATAAGCTTAAATTAATTCCACTATACAAATAGACACAAAGCAATACAAAATGAAAGGCTATTCTTATAATGCTGAGATGCCATAGTGTGTTCTGTAGTTTCATTACAAATACTATAAAACTGTATTTTATTTATATTAGAGCACTATTTAAAAAAAAAAAAAAAAAATCAATCTTCTATGCACTGCCAAAATTGAACTAATGTAATTTTCCTGCACTATTACATAAAGTAAAATTACTTTGTTATTAGTGTCATGCTGAAATAAAATGCAGGATCCAAATGCGAGTGTGAGTTAAGTTTATTGAAAACAAAGAGGACTGAATCAAGCAGAGAAATGTCAGTAACTACAGCCAGTCTTTTAGGCTCACGAAGACAGGATATCCAAGTCAATTGGTGAATATTTCCTTAGCAGGTAAATCCGTTCCCACCAGGTACACTCTTGTAGCTGACGCTCTCTTCAACACAATAAATCCACACCTGAGTGAAGGCAACTGAACACATGAGAGAGAAACTGGAAACCAGCCACATAAGCAAACAACAATCCGACAATGAACACAGCACACACACGGCAGATATAGGAGTGGTGATGAGCAACAGGTGCAACCACTCCAATCCAATCAAGACCAGGGTTGCTACGCAATGCTAATAAGCACCAAACCAAAAGACAACAACAGACAGACATGCAGGAATGAACACACAGACCTATGAACCGTGACAATTACAGGGAGTGCAGAATTATTAGGCAAGTTGTATTTTTGAGGATTAATTTTATTATTGAACAACAACCATGTTCTCAATGAACACAAAAAACTCATTAATATCAAAGCTGAATATTTTTGGAAGTTTTAGTTTTTAGTTTTTAGTTTTAGCTATTTTAGGGGGATATCTGTGTGTGCAGATGACTATTACTGTGCAGAATTATTAGGCACCTTAACAAAAAACAAATTTATACCCATTTCAATTATTTATTTTTACCAGTGAAACCAATATAACATCTCAACATTCACAAATATACATTTCTGACATTCAAAAACCAAACAAAAACAAATCAGTGACCAATATAGCCACCTTTCTTTGCAAGGACACTCAAAAGCCTGCCATCCATGGATTCTGTCAGTGTTTTGATCTGTTCACCATCAACATTGCGTGCAGCAGCAACCACAGCCTCCCAGACACTGTTCAGAGAGGTGTACTGTTTTCCCTCCTTGTAAATCGCACATTTGATGATGGACCACAGGTTCTCAATGGGGTTCAGATCAGGTGAACAAGGAGGCCATATCATTAGATTTTCTTCTTTTATACCCTTTCTTGGACTTGGACGCGTGTGATGGAGCATTGTCCTGCATGAAAATCATGTTTTTCTTGAAGGATGTAGACTTCTTCCTGTACCACTGCTTGAAGAAGGTGTCTTCCAGAAACTGGCAGTAGGACTGGGAGTTGAGCTTGACTCCATCCTCAACCCGAAAAGGCCCCACAAGCTCATCTTTGATGATACCAGCCCAAACCAGTACTCCACCTCCACCTTGCTGGCGTCTGAGTCGGACTGGAGCTCTCTGCCCTTTACCAATCCAGCCACGGGCCCATCCATCTGGCCCATCAAGACTCACTCTCATTTCATCGGTCCATAAAACCTTAGAAAAATCAGTCTTGAGATATTTCTTGGCCCAGTCTCAGTTTCAGCTTGTGTGTCTTGTTCAGTGGTGGTCGACTTTCTGCCTTTCTTACCTTGGCCATGTCTCTGAGTATTGCACACCTTGTGCTTTTGGGCACTCCAGTGATGTTGCAGCTCTGAAATATGGCCAAACTGGTGGCAAGTGGCATCTTGGCAGCTGCACGCTTGACTTTTCTCAGTTCACGGGCAGTTATTTTGCGCCTTGGTTTTTCCACACGCTTCTTGCGACCCTGTTGACTATTTTGAATGAAACGCTTGATTGTTCGATGATCACGCTTCAGAAGCTTGGCTATTTTAAGACTTCTGCATCCCTCTGCAATATATCTCACTATTTTTGACTTTTCTGAGCCTGTCAAGTCCTTCTTTTGACCCATTTTGCCAAAGGAAAGGAAGTTGCCTAATAATTATGCACACCTGATATAGGGTGTTGATGTCATTAGACCACACCCCTTCTCATTACAGAGATGCACATCACCTAATATTCTTAATTGGTAGTAGGCTTTCCAGCCTATACAGCTTGGAGTAAGACAACATGCATAACAAGGATGATGTGGTCAAAATACTCATTTGCCTAATAATTCTGCACTCCCTGTAGTGTGTAGTCACTGCACAGTGACAACTATTAGGCTGACATTGCTTTATTAGAGACATTGTGCAGTCGTTACTCTGTTTTAATATTTGTGCTGTCATTGCTCTATTATAACTATTTAAGATCAATGACCTATTGCAATTAAATTAAAACATGTCATTATTATTAAAAATACTGATCAATCATTGTTCTTTAACTTGCTTTACTACATTAGTTGTGGAGTCATTGTTCTATAACTGACTGTGCTGTCACTACTCCACATAGGATAGAATACTGCTTTAATTGAACTGTCAAGTAATCTCTATGACAACTATGTGCTTTATCACAATATAAGTAGATCAGTGCTTTACTGTGTAGTACAATTTATTCCTATGACGAAAATAGAACACAGTGACTGCCCACTTTTATTTTCCCCATTCATTTTCTCCATAGGAATTGCATCAAATCTTCATAGTTTTCCCAAAATTCATATATATTCAAGAGGAGACTTTTCATCTAAATGAAATCTGAATTAAGGGAATTAAAATGCTCATCTGTGAGTCTGCCAAGCTCCCTGACACTTCCCATAGCAAATAGCAAAGAGACCATGATCATAATTGGCTCTCTGAAGCTTTAATGAATAGAAGTTGTGTCGATTGGGCAACATGAGTAGAGGACAGAGATGGATGATAAGAGAGAATCAGGCATAAGGTGTTGGGGTTTGTGGTAAATGGAACGCCAAATTGATGTTTTTTCGCTTTCTGTGTATTATATAGATGAGTATTAAAAAAGTATTGAGAAAGTATGCTTAATTTAGTGGCATTACTAGTATCGCATCAACATTTTCTGTAACACTTTATTTTACAGTGTCCTTGATACTGTAGTAATAAAAATAAATTATGCAGAATTACATGTGACTAACCCTAATCCTAACCTAACTCTAGTAAATACATGTAGTTAATTATTATTATTCAAAAGTTAAATGTATATTTACACTGTAACACAGACACCTAAAAACAAAGTGCAACCGCATTTCCCTTTCGAGGGAACTTCAACGCTGCGTCAGATGACGCTTTGGGCACGCAACAGCGTGAACGCGTCTGATGCTGGAATGTCAACAAGCCCAGGGAGATGGCCCGTCACTTCAGCTATCTAGCTCTGAGGAGTTGGATGTGCTGAGTGTCAGAGTGGGGGGAATCAGTCAGAGTCTCTTTCCCCAGCGTACGAGGAGCTGGTGGAGGTGATAACTCGTGCTGTGTCAAATTTAAACATCAGCTGGCCAGGTGAGAAGCAGGGTGCTCGTCCTAAGAGTAAACTTTCTAAAAAGCGATATATGGGGACTGAATGAGTACGGTTATGGGGCGATGCCCAAGGTTGAGCAGACGCTTGCGGGCTATCTATCACCTGGTTCGGTATCATCCCTGAAGGCCCCTATGCTCCCCACTAGACTTCTCAAGACAAAATCGGGTCAGGTGGGAAAAGCGTATATGGCAGTAGGTCAGGCTGGGGCATGTTTACACACCATGTCGATTTTACAAGCTTATCAAGCCGAGGGATTTGAAGGATTTGGATGGCGGTGAAGGGATTGGCCCTGACCAGCCACAGATTTGTCTCTCAGGGCCACCAAGGAGACCACCAGAGCAATTGGGCAGTCTATGGTAGCCTTAGTGGCAACAGAGAGGCACCTGTGGCTCACATCTGTCTGACATCAAAGATAAAGTCAGGGCCTTTCTCTTGGACGCCCCGCTTGCGCCCTCTGGCCTCTTCAGTGACACCGTCAAGACAGTTGTTGACCGGTTCCAAGAGGCCAAGAAGCAGGCGGAGGCGTTCAAAAAGTTCTTACCACGCCGCCACCAACCCAGCCAATCACGTTAATTGGTAAACCTTGGGATGAGCAGAAAGACAAAAAATTAGCGTAGACGCCAATCTTCTTCAGATGTAATGAGTACATCTGGTTTTGTAGGTTCTAAGTGTTTCTGGTTCCGGCTGACCTGATCTATGCAGCCCAACAATCCTTTAACGGATATGAAGACAAAAATTGATAGTGCGTCATGTGTATGCCAGGTTAAATAGATGCGTTTTTAGTCTAGATTTAAACTGACAGAGTGTTTCTGCTTCCCGAACAATACTAGGAAGATTGTTCCAGAGTTTAGGTGCCAAATAGGAAAAGGATCTACTGCCTGCGGTTGATTTTGATATTCTAGGTATTAACAACTGGCCAGAATTCTTAGATCGTAATAGACGCGAAGGACTATAATGCGTTAAGAGCTCACTCAGATACTGGGGAGCTAAGCCATTTAGTGCTTTGTAAGTAATTAGCAAGATTTTAAAATCTATACGATGTTTAATAGGGAGGCAGTGCAGTTTTGACAGAACCGGGCTAATATGGTCATACTTCCTGGTTCTAGCAAGGACTCTAGCAGCTGCGTTTTGGACCAGCTGTAATTTGTTTATCACGCGAGCAGGGCAATCATCCAGTGTAGTGTTGCAGTAATCTAGTCTCGAGGTCATAAACGCATGAACTAGCTGTTCCGCATTTGTCAGTGATATGACAAATTGACACATTGACATATGTCGTAATTTAGATATATTTTTAAGATGGAAGAATGCGGTTTTAAATATGCTAGAAATGTGGCTTTCAAATGAAAGATTGGTATCAAAGAGCACACCAAGGTTTCTAACTAACGAAGATGACTTAACAGAGCAGCCATCAAGTGTTAGACAGTATTCTAGGTTATTATGTGCTGAAGTTTTTGGTCCAATAATTAGAATCTCTGTTTTTTCTGAATTTAGTTGTAGGAAATTACTAGTCATCCAATTTTTTATATCAGCTACGCATTCCGTTAATTTTGAGAATTGGTAGGTTTCGTCAGGGCGCAAGGAAATATAGAGCTGAGTATCATCAGCGTAACAGTAAAAACTAATGCCATGCTTCCTAATGACATCTCCCAAGGGTAGCATGTACAGAGTGAAAAGCAACGGTCCTAGTACTGAGCCTTGTGGTACTCCATATTTAACTTGTGATCGAAATGACATCTCTTCGTTTACTACTACAAACTGATAACGGTCAGATAAGTATGATTTGTACCATGCCGATGCAATTCCACTAATTCCAGCATAATTTTCTAGTCTATTCAAAAGAATATTGTGGTCGATAGTGTCAAAAGCAGCACTGAGGTCTAGTAACACTAATAGAGAGATACAACCACAATCTGATGATAAGAGCAAATCATTTGTAACTCTAATGAGAGCAGTCTCAGTACTATGGTACGGTCTAAATCCTGACTGGAAATCCTCACAGATACCATTTCTTTCCAACTAGAAACACAGTTGAGATGATACTGCCTTTTCTAGTATTTTTGACAGAAAGGATAGATTGGAGATCGGTCTGTAATTGACTAATTCTCTAGGATCAAGTTTTTAATATGAGGTTTGATAATAGCCTGCTTAAAATTTTTCAGTACGTAACCTAGTGATAAAGATGAATTAATTATCTTAAGAAGAGAATCTATGACCTCTGGAAGTATCTCTCTCAATAGCTTAGTCGGTATAGGGTCTAACATACATGTTGTTGATTTCGATAATTTAACAAGTTTAGACAATTCTTCCTTTCCTATAGCAGCAAATGAATGGAATTTTTCCTCAGGGATACTACAATCCACTGTCTGATGTGATACTGCAGTAGACAGTTGCATGGCTATAATTTTCTCTCTAATGTTGTCAATCTTGCAAGTAAAGAAGTTCATAAAGTCATTACTGCTGTGCAGTTTGGAAACATCAGAAGTTGAGGCTGTATTTCTCATTAATTTAGCCACTGTATTAAATAAGTACTTAGGGTTGTGTTTATTTTCTTCTAAAAGATTTGAAAAATAAGCAGATCTAGCGGTTTTTACAGCCTTTCTGTACTCCATCATTTTCTCTCTCCATGAAATACGAAAAACTTCTAGTTTTGAATTCTTCCAGCTGCATTCCATTTTTCTGACTGCTCTCTTAAGGGCCCCGAGTGTGCTCATTATACCATGGCGTTGGACTAATATCCTTAATCTTTTTTAAGTGCAAAGAAGCAACAAAGTCTAGAGTGTTGGAAAAGAGAGCGTCAATAGTTTCTGTTGCAACATCGAGTTCTTTAAAGCTGTCTGGTTCGCTAAATTGATGAAATTGATCAGGAAGATTATTTAGAAAGCAATTCTTAGTGGTAGAAGTGATGGTTCTAACATATTTGTGGCAGAGAGGCCGTTTTGCGTCCTTGGTTAAATGTAGCACGCATGAGACTAGATAATGATTTGAGACATCATCGCTCTGCTGCAGAATTTCAATGGCATCAATTGACAATATTAGATCTAGAGTATGATTAAGAAAATGAGTGGGTCCTGACACGTGTTGTCTAACTCCAATAAAGTTTAGAATATCTGTCACTGCCAATCCCAATGCGTCTTTTTCATTATCTACATGTATATTAAAATCTGGCAGAGTGGATATGTCTACCAAAAATATCTCAATGGGTCCTGCAGACAATAGAGAAAGGGTACAGAATCCAGTTTGGTGTGCAGCCACCTCTATTCAACGGGGTGTTACTAACATTAGAGCGTCCCGAGCAGGCTCTGGTGATGGAGCAAGAAGTAAAAACTTTTTTAGCAAAGCAGACTATAGAAAGGGTTCCTGTTGCATACAGAGAGTCAGGTTTCTACATACGATACTTCATTGTTCCAAATAAGGATGGAGGGTTGCGTCCTATTCTAGAGCTTCATCATCTGAATCGCACAGTAAAGAAACTGAAGTTCAAGATGCTGACGCTGAGTCAGATCGTTACGCAAATCAGGTCCGAGGACTGGTTTGTCACGATAGATCTAAAAGATGCATACTTCCATGTCTCCATCCTTCCACAATGTAGAAAGTTCTTGAAGTACGCTTTCGGGGGGCGAAGCTTACCAATATCGGGTTCTTCAGTTCGGCCTAGCACTATCACCCCACACGTTCACGAAATGCGTAGATGCAGCTCTGGCCCCGCTCAGGCTGCAGGGCATACGCATTCTGAACTATATAGACGACTGGCTAATACTAGCAGAGTCGGAGCAATTAGCAGTTTGACATCGAGATGTTGTTCTTGCGCATATGCTCAAACTGGGGTTGAGACTGAATGCCAAAAAGAGTGTGCTTTCTCCAGTACAGAGGACCACCTTTCTTGGCGTAATATGGGATTCTACGACAATGAGGGCTATGCTTTCGCCCGCTCGCATTGCTGTTTTTATCTCAGTAGTCAAAGAAATAAAGCTAGGTCAGTCACTCACTGTGAAACAGTTTCAGAGACTGTTGGGTTTGATGGCAGCAGCGTCCAACGTGATACCTTTTGGCCTGCTGTACATGAGACCCTTCCAGTGGTGGCTCAGGACCAGAGGATTTTCCCCGAGGGGGAACCCGCTACGTACAATCAAGATCATGCTCCGCGCCTTGATTATATGGAAAGAAAAATGGTTCCTGTCCCAGGGCCCTATGTTAGGAGCTCGGTATCGACGAATCGCACTGACCACAGATGCTTCTCTCACAGGCTGGGGAGCGGTAATGGAAGGCCGCTCAGCTCAAGGTCTTTGGAGGGGCCATCAACTCTCGTGGCACATAAATTGCCTAGAGATAATAGCTGTCTTCAATGCGTTGAAGTACTTCCTCCCAGACCTGAGGGGCCATCATGTGCTTATTTGTACAGACAACACATCGGTGGTCTCTTATATAAATCGACAGGGGGGTCTGCGCTCGCGTCCACTTTGCAAACTGGATCCTCCTGTGGTCCTGGGGGAAGATGCTCTCCTTGAGAGCGATCTTTATCCCCGGGGCCCAGAATAAAGGAGCAGATGTCCTGTCGAGACAGAGGCTGAGGCCAGGGCAATGGAGACTTCACTCCGAGGTGGTGAAGTTCATACGCAAGAGTTATGGCCAAGCAGAGGTGGATCTGTTCGTGTCTCAGATCAGGACGCACTATCCACTGTGGTTTTCTCTCACGCATCCAGCTCCCCTCGGACTGGATGCCATGCTACAGACATGGCTGAGGCTTCGTCTGTACGCCTTTCCCCCAATCGTTCTGCTCCCAGGAGTTCTGGAGAAAATTCACCGGGAAGGAATAAGTCTACTTCTGGAAGCGCCTTTCTGGCCAAGCCGAATATGGTTTTCGGACTTAGTGTCTCTCCTCGACGGGCCTACCTCAGAGTTCCCGCTCAGAAGAGACCTTCTGTCTCAGTGCTAGAGTTCCTGCAAGATCGGTTTTCAGCAGGGTGGGCCCCTTCCATCTTTAAGGTGTACGTGTTGGCTATTGCAGCTTACCACATCCCTGTGGGTGGTATGTCAGGGGGCAGACACCAGTTGATTATCCATTTCCTTTGTGGCACCTTGAGGCTAAGGCCAGTAGTATGCACTAGAGTCCCTGCTTGGGATTTGGCCATTGTTTTAGAAGGCCTATCTACAGCGCCATTTGAGGCACTTGGGTCTGTCTCAGACAAGTTTTTATCTCTTAAGACCATCTTCCTTCTAGCCATTTCATCCCTTAAAAGAGTAGGAGACTTGCAGGCCCTGTCGGTATCTCCCACGTGTCTAGAATTTGCACCTGGCATGGTTAAGGGGTTCCTTTAGACAAAAGTGGGGTATATCCCGAAGGTTCCTACCCATGTACCACGGCCTGTAGTGCTACAGGCTTTTTGTCCTCCTCCATTCTTAAACCCAGACCAGGAGAAGCTGAATCTAGTATGTCCAGTGCGAGCACTAGATACTTATGTCCACAGAGCTGCCCTGTGGAGAAAATGTGATCAGCAGCTGTTTGTTTGCTTTGGGCCACAAAAGAGGGGTCTCCCAGCGTCCAAGCAAACATTGAGCAACCGGATAGTCGAGGCTTTTTCTACTGCGTATAAGTCTTCTGAACAACCGTCGCCTCTGGCTGTCAGGGCTCACTCTACTAGGACTATGGCGGCCTCTAAGGCTTTATTATCGGGGGTTTCCCTCAAAGAACGAGAGGGAACGAGACGCTGCGTCGACCTGCCATACTTCCTGCATACCTGTGATCGCTTGCTTCAGCTACCTTAAGCTAGTGAGCGATTGCCCTGGATGTGCTTTTATACTTCCTGGTCATGATGTCATCCGCCCGCGACGTCATTCTCGCCGTTGGCTTGTTGACATTCCAGCATCAGACGCGTTCACGCTGTTGCGTTCCCAAAGCATCATCTGACGCAGCATCTCGTTCCCTCTCTCAGGGAACTAGGGTTACAGTCGTAACCTGAGACGTTTCTCTATTTAAAATCAAAAACATACTTAAGAAGACAAAAAAAAAGCATTTAATTGTTTAGACAAACCAAATTATTCCAACTGAAAATCAGCATGGGTTGTGATGTTAATTGATGTTAAAATGCAGCAAAAAAAAAAAAACTCAATGAGGTACAGCACTGATCAGGATGTTGACACATTTTAAGGGCTGTCTCAGTCACAGGCTATGTCCAAAATCTTAAAAATGCTGCCTTCAGAGGAAGGTTCGAATCTGATGTTAGCTTCACTTCCTGTCTCCTGTCCTGAGATAACTCCATCTGATCGATTTTTTTTATTTTGTAATAAAGAAGCCCTTTCACACTGAAACTATTTCATGTTCTTCCTTCTGAAGTCGATCCAGCATCAAAATGAAGTTCACAAATAGACCGGGTGAAACAGACCGTGTTAATATTGAAATTACATTTATGATGGCACAAACTCAGATACTGATCTGTCCACACAGAAGATGACAAGGAGAGAAATGAAATTCTCAAAGTTAAATTAACAGTATCTTTCGCTGCCCTTGAGATGTGATCAGCATCTATCTATCTAACATCAGTCGTGTCCAAACAATCAACATCATGATGAGAATGTTGGGGTTTTTCAAGTTTTTTAAACACAGCAAACTATTTTAAGAGCATATTATTTTTAACAGAAAAAATTTGGTAGAAAAATTTATTTGGTAGTAAGTAGTCATAAGTAGTTTGCACACAGTCCAGAAAATAATGTCCATATGAACAAATCAAAGATACATAAAAGTGCTCCTGTGTGTGAACTTGAGTGAATATACACCTGACCAGGAACTTATTTGGTAAATGCTCTATAAACAATAGTGAAAACTTGAAGGGTGGAGGCTAAAAGGGTCTTGCACAGTGATATACAGATCTATTCGGTGAAATGGTCATAACTGTGCTTTATCATAAGTAAACGTGGATATTGACCAGCATCAAGGCCTGGAACTATGCAAAATTTCTTTTCATAATAAATTGGTGCTCCAAAAACATTTCTCATTATTATCAATATTGATAAAGGGAACCTATAATGTGCTTTTTAGAAGATGTAAAATAAGTCTCTGGTGTCCCCAGAATGAGTGTGTGTGAAGTTTCAGCTCAAAATACCCCACAAATAATTTATTATAGCTTGACAAATTTGCTGCTTTTGGGGTGTGAGTGAAAACATTTTTTTTTGTTTCTGTCCCTTTAAATGAAAATGAGCTGCTGCTCCCAGCCACTTTCCAGAAGAGGGCGGAGCTTTAACAGCTTGCTCTTTGGTTGCTCAACAACACAGCTGGAGAATCTCACATGCAGCCAGTGACGGTGTTTAGCCTTACACTGTTCAAACCGGAGTCAGACACTGATGGAAAGATTCAGGAAGAAGTCACAACTTATAGAATGCATCAGGACATTTCTGAACAGTTGGTGGATAAATTTATGTAATTGCTGTGGAGTTAATTCAACTCATTGAATACCATGTGCCATGTTAATCTTTTGTGCAAATCCAGCGTTGAATTGACCCTCATTTGTGAAGCAGTCCAGTGTAAATTGAGGGCATGGTAACAACACTCTACTACAACAACTCTTCCTCTTCTCTAAAGTAGCCCAACATGACCTTTCACCCTTTGTTGCATGTTCTAGGGGTCAGTGATTATGTAAATTTTAGGGTTAGTGATGCAGGTTCATCATCACCAGCTGTTTGTTGTAGTCATTAAACAGCGAATTCTTTAAAAGAAAATGTGCCACTTTGAGTGTCGTAACTTTGCAGACATTGTTTATGCTCAAACAGCAACATTACATACTAACTAAAATTAAAAATTTAAATGATCAACCACCCCTTTAAGAAAACAGCGTTGTTACAACCTTGTTTCTGAGTAATGTAATGAGGAGATTCAGTAGCAAAGTTAATTTACTAATACAAGTTATGGGGCAGCATTGAGAAGTCTCTGTGCTCCTGAATGTTTCTGTGTGTGCACAGCATGATCTCTGATTTCTATGTGTGAGTGGTTTGTGTGTGCAGAAATCAGCGCGTTAATGTGGAGATTAAAGTTGAGGTAAGTAGCTTTTGAAAAACGCTATTGGACATTGTTGATTTTTTAAATCAACCCAAACAAACTCACTCTCCAATTCGAACCACCTTGCTCTGAAAGGTGGAAAGCGCTGGAAAGCTTTTCAAATACAGTACTAATGCGGGTCCTAAAGATCTTGCCCGGATAATTTAAAAAAAAATATATAATTATGTTAATATATTAAAACAATAATAATTACTAATAAATTGTACTAATAAATAATTATTAGTACAACAGTTTTTAATGAATAAAAATATTGTCATTATAACTCAAGGATTGAGATAAAGAGATAATTGTCTATTTTAGTGTGTTATTGTGCATCTGTGAGTGCTTATCTTTGCACTCCTCAGGACTGCAAAATTACTGGAATTATATACAGCTCTCCCTAGACATACAAATAAATATTCTCAAGCCACAAGCCTTACTCCACAACTGAAAGAACAGCACTCTTCGATTCACCCTTAAGGCCATGAGATTGATGATAAACCTGTCTACATGCTGACAACACACACACGTGCACATAAAATTGTAAAACGCTCTCTCTCTTTCTATTTTCAAAGCATGAAACATGACCCTGCCATCTCTCTTGACAGATGTGTGTCCAGCCATCTTTAAACATGACATCTGCCAAATTAAAAAATGCAGCACCTGTGAAATATAAGCACTGATACTATTCCCACCAGAGACTGAGATATAACAGCTTTCACATAGAAACATAGCAGCAAGGCATTATGGGATGCAAAAAATGGAACAGGATGTCTAAAAAGCTCCAAATATCCATCACTGCAATGTCAGAACTCATAGGGCTGTGGAAAAAGAGCAAAATGTCTCAACAAACAGAGATTAAAGATCAAAACCAAAATGGGCATTATGTGGCTTTAAGTCCAACTGAAAATGCCCAGTGATGAGTAAGTAGCAAATCATGGTTCATGGTTGTGATAAAACTAAAACCTATTTGCTATAGTGGGCTCTTAAATACTGTATATACTACACAAACTCAAGAGATGTCATTATGGATTATGAATTCATATTGAATAATTCCCCTTAATAAAACTAGAGATTATGAGCCCTATTTTAACGATGTAAGTGCATGGTCTGAAGCACATGGCACAGGTGCACTTAGGGCGTGTGCGAATACACTTTGGCTAGTTTAACAACCGAAAAAATGGTCAGCGCGCCAGGCGCATGGTTCAAAAGGGTTGTACCCAGTCCCTTAATGAGTCATGGGTGTTTTGTTTTTTTTTGGTGTAGATGCAATAAACCAATAAGAGTGTCATCTCCCATTACCTTTAAAAGCCAGATGCGTTTGTACTAATGGTGGATTGCTATTTACACGGGACATGCCTCAACCTGACAAGTCTGTTTAAATACATGTTTGTATTGCCACGACTGCTCAAATAATTATCCATTTTGATGTGTATGCATTTTTATCTTTATGTACACAATAATAATCTTTTAGATTGTAATCCTTTTATTTTTAATATTTGGCATATTTGTGTGCTGCTGCACATCCTTGTGTGTGTGTGTAACAAGTGTGTAACAGAGTGTATGCGCATTGTGCACTCGTTTCCAAATTTTTATGATATTACTTATACAAATTGTAGTTAAAGTACTAGATTTAAGAAGGCCCTGAATTGAAAAACAGGCTTCATCATGAACGGAATGTTTCACATCTGTTTGGAGGTGAACAGGAGGAATCACACTAACCAGAACAAAATCTGTCAACATCCGGGCTGCTGGACCATGCTATAGACCCACACATGCATGGTTCACTTCAGTGATGCTATAATGGAGCATTACCCTTTAGCCCTAGAATGAAATCAGTAAAATGGTCAATTAATGGGATAACAAATGCACAACTTGGGAACACATTAATGATGCTTACAAAAGCATGATCTTTTATTGTCTTTTTATCGCTCGCTCTCTTGGCCTCCCTTCCTATTTTTGTCTTTGAGCTTTCTATCGACAGCTTAAATGTTCTCTATACTGCTGTGCTCTGCTTGACTAAATCATTATAAATCATGAAAACCTCCACAAACATCCTTTCATTTCAAACATCTGTCAGTACATCTAATGAGCTCGATAAATGTATTCCTTCTGTCACACTGATGACTTCACCGCTGACATTAGCTGACCTAACACTTGACGTGGCCTCTGCACCCTTGAAGAAGAGAGTATTAACATCCTGGGTAAGTCCTCTGGAGGTGTTGTAACACTCAAACTGAAGAACATTTGGAAAGCATCTGTGTTCTAAATTACACTTTACAGATGACACATCAGGGGTGAGATCTCATAAACATTTAACGAACAATCCTTTCTGTTTCTTTCTCACTGACAACAGTTTCCATCACAGCACACTCTTTTTCTCTCTCTCTGTCCAACAAACAGCTCATGTCTTTCCTTGAACTTTCAGGATATGAAACGCCTACTAATGCTCATGAGAATCAATATGTATCTATATATCTATATCTATATCTATCTATCTATCTATCTATCTATCTATATATATATATATATATATATATATATATATATATATATATATATATATATATATATATGAACTCAGATTCTGTTTTTAAGTTTTTCCTGTGTCCATCAAGAGTTTTTATAAAATGCCTCAATCTGCTCAGATGTGTGAACTTAAACTTCTACATTGGCTGTATAGCTATGTACTTATGCTGTATATCTCAATTGTTTCTGTTCTTATCTATCCTTTGAAAAAAAAGTTGACAAATAAGAAAACTATTATGCTGAGCAATCATAATTTCTTTTTCTTTTCTTTTTTTTTTAACACCACGCATTGATGAAGAACATGTCATGGTGCTCTGTTCCTCTGTGGTTTGAACCCTGATCTTTGAAATATAAAGCTCTATCAATAATCTCTGGGCTGTCAAGGTCTTGCTCCTAAGGCAGCCACAAGGCAAGGAATCTTTGAAACTTTAATGCCATGCTCAGCTTTCACAAAACTCAGAAAAAGACTCAAGCCCAAAGTATACTTTGGCTAACTGTGTTCCTTGTGACACAATTGTCAGCATTAGGAGAGTCTGCGGATATCGTCACATCAGGGCATGAACAAAAAGAACATTGAGATAGAAGAGTCCACTAGGACAATGTGATTATACAGTAAGAGTGCAGCAAGAGTGATGTAAAACAACACAATGTTCCAAGAACAGTAAATGGTAACACTTTAGTTTAGGGTCCAATGCTCACTATTAACTAGTTGCTTATTATCATACATATTACTTGGATATTAGCTGTTTATTAGTACTGAAGCACATATTAATGCATAACCATATTCTACATCCCTTAATTCTATTATCTAATCCCAATTCCTACCCAATACCTAAACTTAACAACCACCTTACTAAGAAGTAATTAGGAGATTGAGGCAAAAGTCATAATTAATAGTTAGTTAATAGTGAGAAAAAGGCGTGACCCAGTAAATAAAGCAAAATATTGTCCATCATTTTTGTTTTGGTTCTTGTTCTAAACTTTGCATGCAATTGCAGATCCACCATTTTTCTTGTTCTATCCTTGTGAGGGAATGTCCTGTAAATGACTTTGATATCTTTGCAAAAACAATTGTACTGCGCATATGTCGAACTCATCCATCCACACTCAACTGCGGTTGAGTATACTTTGAAAGCTGTGTAGACATGACTGTGCATGTGACGGAGTGGAAAATGAAGTACCTTTATACCAAAGGATACAACAGAATGAACATTACCTTTGCGTTACTTTTTCTCTCATGGGCTGGGCTTGCTTGTTTGATTTTTCATAACAACAAAAAAGTTCTATTTTTGGGAAATGTAAAGGCCCTTTCACACCAAAAGTGAAATGAATAAGCCTCAGGCTGAAGGAAATGCTAATTCACACCTGTACAGTAAAGAGCACAGCTCAAACAAACCTCACAGCTGTGCTGGCATTCTGGATCATAGGAGAAGAAAGTTCAACACTCTTACGTCAGCAAAAAAAAAAAAAAAAAAATTCCCACAAATGTCATTTTGAATTACTAGTATCATTAGTTGGAAAATTGAAAGTCAGCAGCAAAGACATTGGTTAATAATGTGAGATTAAATATATGTTAACCTTTAGTCTAGAACTACAATAACATCATGTTTACTCAGCACACAGAACGCCTCTGCACTTACTCCCGACTCCTCTCAACCTGGGGACAGGAGATCTATCAGTCAATATATGGGAAAACAAAGAAACTTGCATTACTAAGACAGACAAACTTCAGATATTGTATGAAATTTTCAGGGCTTGTCTTATTGGAGTATCAGAGAGCTGTTAAAGAAGCACAGTTGAAATTCATGTCTTATTTAATTGCACAAAATGCACAAAGGCCGAAGGTTCTTTTCAGAAAAATCAATGCCTTCTTAAATTCTACTCTGAGTGCCCCATTGAGACTTCAGCTGATTTGTGTGAACAGTTTTTAAATAATTTTATAGATAAAGCTGAGTGTATAAGGTCTGACATACCATTCCAAAAATCTCTTCCTTTAGAAACAGCCTCTCATCAGAGCTCCTTTTCTCTTTTTTAAATTGTCATCTTCACAGCTCTACGACATATGAAGCCATCTTTCTGTTCTTCTGATGTTTTGCCTTCTAATATTTTTAAAGAGGCTTTTCCTGTTCTTAGTCCTGTTGATAGGAATAGCTCCCTAGCGAGTGGAGTTGTTCCAGCCAACTTTAAACATGCCATAGTCCAACCGTTGTTAAAAAAGCATTATCTTGATCAATAAAAAAGAATAAATACAGACCTATCTCCTGGAAAAAGTTGTCAACTCTCAGATTTCATTGTACCTAAATGGCCTCAATTTTTTTTTTTTTTGACACATTCCAATCCAGTTTTAGAGAATTTCAAAGCATTGCTTTATTGAAGGTTACCACTGATATTTTACTTTCTCTTGATTCTGGTAAAAAGAAATGTAAAGAAATGCCTGAGTAACGTTTCAAGCTGTGTGCCGACCCGTGTCTGAGATTTCTGACACCGGCCACACATGACTTGTGTGTTCACTGTCATGTGATTTAGCTCTCCAGTTCACCAAACAGACTGCTGCCGTGGTCGGTAGATCGATGGTTGTGATGGTGGCGATGGAGAGGCACCCGTGGGTGAACTTGGCAGACATTGGGGAGAAAGAGAAGAGCTTTCTCCAAGATGCCCCAGTCTCACCGTCTGAACTTTTTGGCACCTCCGTAGAGGAAGTAGTTGGAAAGTTCAGGGAGTGAGCGGCATTTAAATCAAGTATACTGTGCCGGTCCGAACCTGCACCCACACAGCCAGGGGGCCCTGGCCCGTCTTGGTTCGAGGACCACAGACAGGGCCAGAGGACTAGCGTCACCTCCCGGGCACCTCCTTCGAGGAAGAGTAGGTCATGGAGAAGGTGTGACGAATGAAAAAAATGTAAGATCTGATGGAAGTGATCCAACACAGGCGCTGTCAGCCAAGTCAAGTCAAGTCACCTTTACTTATATAACGCTTTTTACAAAGCAAATTGTGGCAAAGCAGCTTTACATTAATAATTGGCAAATAATTTTTTTTTTCCCCAAAGTGGCTCTGATCTCGCATCTGCAGAGGTGACCTGTAGATTTTGGGTCAGCAAACCGTAATAAAGATTCTATGGCACTGACCTCGCGTCTGCCGAAGCGACGCGCAGATTATGGGTCTGTAGACTGCAGAACTTTATAAATTTTTTACCTATATCATTCTGACCGGGTATACTTGTCTGATGATTTATGGCTGCATTTAATTTGTAGCTAGGTGTCTGCATTAATACTCTATGAGGTTAAATGTAGTATGCAGTTGGCTGTATTTAATTTTAAGGAATTAAAATGATACATGTATCTAACTTTCTGTAGTTAGGTTCAGGTATTAGTTCAGCCTTTATACAGATCCTGACGCCGCTGGTGTCAGGCTTCTGAGGGCCCCTGTGGGGTAGAGCAGTTACACCTCAGTATACGGTGTCTGTGCCACTTCGTTGCCCTAGAGGAGCCTTTCTGCCAACCCCGCCACCCTCGGTGCTTCGCGGCGCAGCTGTTTCAGCATACGTGCCCGCCCCACTTCGTGGCCCTCAGGGAGCCATTCTGCTAGCCCCACCACTCTTTGTGGCCCGGGGCGCAGTGGTTTCCAGCGAGCTCATGACTCAGCGTTCACAAAAAGCAACGCAGCGTCAGGCTCGGACCCTCTGAGGAGGGTCAAAGTAGTCAAATCGGTTGTTTCCTGCCAGTATGCTTCAGGTCACTGAAGTGGCTGCTCTAAGTTCACCAGATGTCAGCCTTGTGAGGCTGGTTACCCTAGTAGATTTTCTGGTAGAGTGGCAACGTCTACCAAATATATCTTAATGGGTCCTGCAGACAATAGAGGAAGGGTTCAAAATCCAGTTTGGGTTTCATCCACTTCTATTCAATGGGGGCCTACTATCATTAGTGTATCCCCGAGCAGGCTCTGGTGATGGAACAAGAAGTCGTTACTTCATTGTTTGTATACGCATTTTGAATGATACAGACGACTGGCTAATATCAGTTCAGTCAGAGCAGATGGCGGTTCGGCATCGAGATGTTGTTCTCACTCACATACAGAAATTGGGGTTGAGACTGAACGCGAAAAGAGTGTGCTTTCTCCGGTACAGAGAACCTCCTTTCTTGGTGTGGGATTCAGCGTCGATGCGGGCTGTTCTTTCGCCCACTCGCATTGCAGTTTTTCTATCAGTCGTGGAAGAAATAAGCTTGGCCAGTCACTCACTGTAAAAGAGTTTTAGAGACTTTTGGGTCTGATGTCAGCTGCGTCCAACGTGATGGCTTTTGGCCTGCTGTACTTGAGACCCTTACAGTGGTGGCTCAGGACCAGAGGTTTTCCCCTGGGGGAAACCATTCTATATGATCAAGATCACGTGGCGAGCGTTCCGCGCCTTGGTTATATGGAAGGAGAACTGGTTCCTGTCCCAGGGTGCTGTGTTAGGAGCTTGACCACAGAGGTTTCTCGACAGGCTGGGGAGCGGTTATGGAAGGCCGCTTAGCTCAAGGTCTCTGGAGGAGTCATCATCTTTAATGGCACATAAATTGCCTGGAGATGCTGGCTGTCTTCAATACGTTGAAGTTCTTCCTCCCAGGTCTGAGAGACCATCATGTGCTTGTCTACACAGACAACACATTGTTGGTTTCTTAAATAAATTAACAGAGAGGTCTTCGTTCACGTCTACTTTACAAACTGGCGCACCAGATCTTCCTGCGGTCCCTGGGGAAGATGCTCTCCTTGGGAATGATCTATATTCCAGGGGCCCAGATTTTAGAAGCAGACATCCTGTTGAGACAGGGGCTTAGGCCAGGGGAATGGAAGCTTCAGCCTAAGAAGGTGAAGTTCATATGGGAGTTTTATGGCCAAGCAGAGGTGGATCTGTTCGTATCTCAGGATACGACGCACTGTTCACTTTGGTTCTCCTTCACACATCCAGCTCCTCTGGGACTGGATGCTATGGTACAGACATGGATGAGGCTATATATGTACGCATTTCCCCGATTGTTCTGCTCCCAAGAGTTTTGGAGAAGGTCCGCCGGGAAGGAATAAGTCTACTACTAGTAGCACCTACTGGCTGAGCTGAACATGGTTCTTGAATCTTATCTCTCCTCGACTACTCTCCCTCAGAGATTCCAGTCAGGAGGGACATTCTAGCTCAGGCGGGAGGTGTGATATTTGACACCTATGGGTATGGCCAACTGAGGTTATGGAGACTATACTGCACTCCAGAGCTCTGTCCACAAGGAAACTGTACACTCTGAAGTGGGAAGTTTTCATTTCTTGGTGTAATATGTGACAGTTGGATCCAGTAAACTGCCCAGTCGGTACAGTGCTAGAGTTCCTACAAGGTCGCTTCATATCAGGTCTTTCCCTGTCCATTCTGAAAGTGTATGTGTCAGCTATCGCTGCTTGCCATGTTCTTTTGGATGTTACAACTGTGGGGAGAAACCCTTTGATGACCTGTTTCCTCCGTGGCACTTTCTCAGAACCGGACCAAGAAAAGCTAGGATCAGCTGTTTGTTTTGGATTGCCTGCATCTAAACAGACGGCTAGCGAGTGGATAGTTGAGGCTAATTCTCTTGCTTATGTGGTTTCTGGTCAGCTGCTATAGCTACCAGAGCTCATTCCACCAGGAGTATGGCAGCCTCCAAGGCTTTGCTGTTGGAGGTACCTTCAAGTATGTGATGCGGCGGGTGAACCTGCGCCATGCAGTTTAGACCATACACTTAGATCGTTAGGCTTAGTACTTTAGGAATACATCTCCAGACAGAGGGCGATTTTGCTGTGGCATCTTTGCATCTTAGTTTTCAGTAGCTCCTAAAGGAGAGCCTCTCCAGCCCAAGACTGGCAGCTAGTGATCCTGGTATGCCTCCTCTCACTATGAGAGTTGCCCGGTCGTTGCCCACCTTTGCATTAGACTGTGGCCTCCTCAATATGCCTAGGTTGAGCTGGTCTCCTCTTGTTACCAGAGTAAAAAGCAATATGCTGCGATAGTGGAGTTAAGCACAGCCAAATAGCCAGGCGTTGCAGGCTATCTCAGAAAGCCTCCCCTGCGGTTGTCCCTTCAGCGCTATTAGGCTGTTAAGGCCCCCACTCCTCCAGAGCTTAGCTCAGACAGCAACCTGTCTTGGAGCAAGAACCATTTCTGTTGAGATCTGTACCCCCCTTGTTCAAAGGGTAGAAGGTGATATGTTTAGTGAATCACTTGTATGGCAATGTGAATGAGTTTTCCAAGCTTACACACCCCTGATGATTATCTCTGTAGACTCGTTTCTAAGTAGTTGCCCTTGCTCGAGCTGCCTTGATGTCGATCCTCCGGGTCGAGTCACATTACTTGCATTTCTAGCTAATTTGAATATCCTGGCTCCCCAGAAAACACAGATTGAGTTCACGTTGCAGGCTACACAGGAGCCTCTCTGATTCTAGCACCAGAGCTTGGTTGATACTCTACTCGGATGAGCCTAGGCCATTTGGGATTTCTGTTCAAACATTTCTGTTGAAAAGGAACCAGGGTTACAGTCGTAACCCAAGGCGTTTTATTTAGTTTAGTTCTACTGTGTTTTGTTTTCATTTTCCCTGTGTTCCTGGTCATTTAGTTCCTCATCTGTTCTCAGTTCTGTTGATTACTCTATGTACTTAAACCCTTAATAACATATAAACAAGGAGACCAGGACTGCATTTGTCAAAAGCATCGTAAGGCTAAGTAGATCAATGAACCATTGTTACCAATGGTTTCTACAATCAACTCACAATGGTTTGGGGAAATGCAGCGCAGGTTGTTAATATTTAGGTTAGGGGATTCATAAAACAAATTGTACAAGAAATATCAAGCATTGTAAGTATTTACAATGCAAAATTATATGTCCAGAGCACAAGATTGAGATTATACTCAGGCTGTACAGATTCACAAATCCGAAGCGAACTCAAATTCATTCCCACTGGACTGAGTATTTACCTTATTTACAACATTTTCTCTCTCAGACACGGACTAAATGTTATGCTGTAAGATAAATATCAGCAACATGTAAACTTTGCATCCAGCGTCCTACATAGTGCTCCAGACAAACACACAGAAAAAATGCACCCACTCACTGTCACCTTTTAGCAATTTACTGTTTGCAATCGGCCGTCTCAAGTCACCTCTCTCTATTGAGTAATTTTTCCTGTTTGCAGTGACAGATAATCAGTGCGGTGGTGAGTCAGAGTGTTTTGTCATATAGATTCAGAGGCTTCTGACAAATCTGAAACTTCAGTGACTCAGCTTTCATTTCTATATCATGATACATGAGTGTTTGTTTCTGCTGTAGGGTTATTAATCAGGTAGTGCTTGAACACAAGCAGCCAATCAAACCTAGATGGTATTAGCAGATAAAGTTATTAGCAGATAATATTTACATGTTATTGTCTTATATGAATATGAATGAACAAATGTCTTCTACAATTAAGTTCAATTGTTCATAAGACATCATTGAAAACATGATGCTGCATGCTGTTTCAGAATATATAATTACTATGTAAGCAACATTAAACATTTCATCATCATTTTATGATGTCATCAGAACATTAGCATAAAATTGTTGTCATTTATTTTTCAAATCTTATACAGTAGATTTACAAATCAAAATAGTGGTCATTTACATAAAAAAAACACTAAAGGTACAGTAGCAGACTGTTATTTTAAAGGTGCTGTAAGTGATACTGTAGCCACTATCTGTGCTGGAACTTCCACCACAGTTAAATAAGAATTAGGTATGCAACCTTTTTCCAAATTCCCACCTTACAAAGATACTGTTTTACAGTTGAGATTGAGAAGTGCAGCAAAACGTCATCTAAATGTTGTGAAAGTCGTCAAAAGCAAAAGTATCAAATTAGCATTCTTGCTAGCAAATTAACAAGGCAAGGCAAAGCAATTTTAGTGTTGTTTACGGTGCATTAACTAATGTTAACAAGATTTTGATAATGTATTAGTAAATGTGGAAATTAACATAAACAAAGATTAATAAATGCTGTATAAGTACAGTGTATTATTAGTTTATGTTAACTAATGTTGTTAACTAATGAAGCTTATTGTAAAGTGTTACCAGCAATACAATACATAACATGCTGACAAGAAAACACAAAAACTAATTAAACTACATTGATCCAAATACCAGAATAAAAATTGTCTTAAGTTTTTTTTCTTTTATTGTTTAACCAGTGGCGGTTCTACACGGAGGCCTAGGGAGGCCCGTGCCTCTGTAGAAATTTCCATGGCCACCCCTGTGGCCCTCCCTGTGCTGACCAAAAAATAAAAATAAAAAATGAATTATGACTTCATTATGATTTTACACGTGAGCGCCAAAAGCGGAACTAACGTGACGGAACGTTCTACACGGGTAAATTAGAGCGGCGCCGGCCGCTTAAGTGACTCGTATCTCGTAAGTAACTGGTTGTTCCTGCACAATGTTGTGATGTTAACCACGTAACTTCATCTGTCTTGGCTGTTGCATTGCGATAACATACATTTGAGTAAAGTAATCAACAGGTTATTATTGCCCGTGTTAAGTGGGGAGGGATGGTTAGGCAACGAAATGTAATGCACGTTTTTTTTTCTTCCGATAGTTATCTTGAAACGAGGAAAGGACATAGCGTCCTTTTTCGTTAACAAAATCAATATTGTCAATATGGATCTAATGTTTCTTTTTTTAAAGTAAATTCTAGGCCTATATTTTTGAAATACATGCAGATATGCTCTACCAATCAAAAGTTTGGAAACGGTACTATTTTGGTTGTTTTTGAAAGAAGTCTCTTCTGCTCACCAAGGCTGCATTTATGTTATTATAAATACAAAAAAGCTCTAAAATTGTGAGATATTATTAAAATGTAAAATAACTGTTTTTTATGTGAATATATAGTAAAGTGTAATTGTGATCAAAGCTGAATTTATCATCATTACTCCAGTCTTCAGTGTCAAATCATCCTTCACAAATCATTGATAATAATCATCAACATTAATAAACCTACCTTTTTTGCACCTGCACTCACTCTTGTACAAATGTTGTACAATGTTGTAATAAATGTTTATATGATTGTAAAGTAAAGAAGTTAATAATCTTTAAATATAATTTGTTACCATTTTTAATGTGCCCCTCTGGTTAAACACTGGCCCCCCCTTGGCCCCCCTAGTAAAAATTGTCTAGAACCGCCACTGTGTTTAACATCAAAAGACAGCCTGGTGTGTAATGGCAAACCATTCTACAGGCATGCTGCAGCAACCAAAAATGTACCTTTTACATACTTCCTTGGTTAAAATTGCAATTTTCTCACGATTTACAAGTAGTTGGAAACATTTGGGATATTATAAGAACTCAACTGAAAAAATATATAACCCTGGCCTAGTGGTTTTTAGATATTTTACTACACTTAAAATAAATTGTAACCTTAAATACAATGGCATTCAAGTTTTAGTAGAAATTGTAGCACTAGCACTTTACCCGTATTTCAAAGTCAACAGAAGTAATCATGAAATATGTAATTTCCAATAATAGCAATTAACATATTTTAAGTGTTAAGTGTCCATACGTCTACATTCAGTTCGTACTTAAGCATATCATTTTAATTATGTCTCTAAGTACTCTTTAAAAGTATGCTAATATGCACTTGTTTTTCTCAAGAGTATGAAGCTGAATATGGTGTTAAACATAAATGATATAAACTACTGCTTCATAGCTTCTGCTGCCCTGTGAATACATAAGAATTGACAGGCAAAAAGCACATTTTTTGTTTGCTTTGTGCAGGGCAATCATAGGATCAAATGACCCTTCAATGCCCAGGCTGCAACAAGGGCTCTCCTCTATTTCTTCGTGTTAAAGGGATAGTTCACCCAAGAAAATTTTGTCATTTACTCACCCTTGTGTTGTTCCAAACCTATATGAGTTTCTTTCTTCTGTTTAACCCAAAAGAAGATATTTAAAAAAATGTTGGTAACCAAACAGTTGATGGCATCCACTGACTTCCACAGTAGGAAAAAAATACTATGGAAGTCAATGGGTGCTGTCAACTGTCTGGTTATAACATTCTTTAAAATATCTTCTTTAATGTTCAACAGAAGAATGAAACTCATACAGGTTTGGAACAACTTGATGATGAGTAAGTGATGACAAAATTTTCCCTTTAAGGGCCAGATTTACTAAATGGGCCATATTAGCGTGAGGTCGACATAGGCGCAACTTGTTACATGTAATATATGGATAACCTCTTCCTCTGCCATTCCAAAGAAATTAATACAAGTGGTAAATATTTTCTCCCTTCTACCACGCGCTCTCTGTTCTCTGTGGTGTCTCCTCTTAGCAGCAACAATTGCAGCCATGTCGCAAAATGGGTTAAGACATGCTTTTTTGGGCTTTAAATAATGACACAAATACCAGTAAATTGACTAGCGCAAACATTACTAAATCGCACTGATTAGATTTAAATACTCTCCTCCCATAAATTTTGCGTCTGAGAGGGAAACTTCCACAAATGCATATGTAATAAGGTCAGCAGCAAAAACAACTCAGCCCACGCATTTTCAGCGCTATTTTTTTTATTTATACCGACAGTAGTTTTTTAACAACAAAAGAGGGTTTGCACTGGTGCAAGTTGTTAGTAAATCTGTCCCCATGTCCATCTTTTGCTGACCTTTAAAGATGGTGAGGAAAGCTAAAGCTTTTATATACGTTTCATCAGTGCCCATTGCAAATCGTGTCATTTTTACTTCCGTTCAGCCTACGTTTTCTTGGTCATTATGTCCACCTTGAGTTGTTTCTCTAAGCGTATAGTGTAAATGCAGATATCGGATATATTACTTTTAAAAGAAGATGTAAGCTGTTAGTCAAAAAAAAAAAGTCCACGAATCAGAATTAGGCATCAAGATCTGCAGTGTAAATGCGGTCATAGAGACGGGTGTGATATTTCAGGACACCTAAGTCAGTGATACTAGTCGGATAATAGAGATATTTTGTTCCAAACTGCTTACACTTTTAATGGAGACATGGATCATTCGTTAAGATGCTACTTAACTGCCACAGGCTCATGTGAAATACATCTGCAGCTGTGCTTGAGATAAATGTGCATGACACCAGTGCCATACTGTGATTTGAGAATAATGAGAGAGCTACTGCAGGGACACAAATTCAATGCCTGTTTCCCCTGGAGCCACACACACAAAGACTCAGTCCCACACTGCAGGCATACACACAGCAGCGGCTTTGATGAGGCTCCAAGCGCACACAAAACGCAACAGCATGCACACACTACCCCAGGTCACATTTGCATCTGGGCATTGTCTGTGAAATACAAACAAAATTATTATTCTCAAGTTTTGTGCTTGCTTCCTTTTTTTCCATTGCAGTCTCCAACAAACATGCATTCATTCAAATGTATGAAAATCCTATAGTGTTAGTGCTTGTTTTTACATTCACTTCTTTATTTCATTCATCCATTTCTGTCTGGCCATCCATCTGTCCATCCATCAATTTATCTGTCCACCCATCCGTGTCCATCCAGACATCTAGCCAATCTTTCATTCATCCATCTCTGTGTCTACCATTACAGTTAGTTACAAAATACAAAATGAACCTGTTGAAATACTACAACTAATTACCGAAATCTCCTGAACTGTTGCAAAACACAGTAAAACACTGTTAAACACCTGCTATTAGAGCAGGGCTTTCCAATTTGTGGTCCCGGGGGCTGCAAGGGAGTTCAAAACTGCTACTGGTTCAGTTCAAAAGTTTAGAGTGTTAAAACAGTGTTAAAACAAAACCCTTGGATTAGAGTACAAACCATTTGCGTTTACCCAGGGCTTCTGCTAATCGCTTTTATATGAGCTTAAATCAGACAACATAGGAACCCTCAGCCTTGAAAACAGATCCAGTTCAAACTGGCCAGAAACACTGAAAAAGGATTTGAAACGGTGTTACCAGATAAAACTGAGTCTGTGAGAGAGTGTGTGACTCATCACACTGAATCAAAGGGTAACACAGCACAGGAAAACTCGCTTAAAACATCAATGAAGTACATTGAATTATATCAATAAAAACATCTCTGAAGATTTTCTTGTCTTTCAAAATTTTACTTGAAGATCAAAAGGGAGCCATGTATTTTTTGGGGTTTTTTTACCCACAAGAAAAAAATGTACATCTCTGTTAAAGCACCAGGGGGTCTTCCCACTGCACGATCATTGATATGCATAAAGTGTGTACATGTTTGAGTGAGAATGAAAGAACAGAAACATCAATTAGAAGTGCCTTTAAACAAGTGCGCAGTAGGGACAAAGAAAAATGCACATTAGCATATCCTTTAATTGTTATGCATGCTCACATTCTCCTTCAAAGAACCGAACAATGTGCTGCAGTACACACTGTATGCGAACACACAACATATTCATTTGTCCTTTTTTGTAAGAGAACTGCAAAGAAAGAGAGAAAAGAAAAAAGGCAGTGTTTGTGGTATTACCAGAGTTATTCACATTGAGCCTAAATCACGTGTTCAGTGATTTTTTGTTTTCTGTCTTATTTCCATTGAACTTGTGTTCTAAATAGTTTATCCAGTATTTGTGTGTGCTATGTTATGGTTGTTAGAGTATTGCACCGTTCGTATAGCAAAATGCTAACAGCAAAAGCTATCGGAATCAATTGTTAGTCCAGTATACTCTGCACTCAGCATGATTATCCACATTGGAAAAACATGGAGACATTTCTGCAAAATTATATTACTTTGCTTTGTGCACATTTTGTGACAACTTTCAAATTTCCAGTGAGTAATGGTAAAAGCCTGCTCAGTTTTATCCGGAACAGATAAACATGAATCAAATAGTTTTAATTACATTGGAATTGGCTGCTGTACTATCATGGCAGTTCGGAAATTAAATGTCCAGTGAGTGGTGCTAAAAGGTTAATTGTGCTTGAAAATAATGTCCTGTACCACCTAAAGTAAATCTTACCATAAACCTAAATGATAGTGCTAACAAAAGCAAATGTGAGATAAAAATACTGTTGTGCATTAACGTTTAATACAACTGCTTGGTCTCTGTTATCGGGCATCGTGACTTGTGTTTCACACGGGAGCTCTGCATCATAAGTGCAATGGTGTACCAGGTAAGCAACTGAGCCAGTTTACTGCATCAAAAAAAGCAATAAATATAGAGCTATGTTATGGAAAATTTCAAAATGCATTTGTTTACAAGTCATGCACTACAGTAAAAGTGTTTTGAGGTCACAACATAGTATTGTGCAAGGAACCACGCAGAAATAAAACTTTATTAGTCTATAATCTGCACCTGTAATCATAATTTGTGTGAAAAGGAATGGAAGTTTTGTGCATTTTACTGCCAGTAGTGTTCATTTCAGCTGTAATCTGCAGTAATAGAATAGTAAAGTTTTTGGACCTTTACATACATTTTTCCAAAAATGTATGTAGAGCCACATTTTCCAATAAGCCTATGCTGTGCTTATCGCTATTTGTGTGATGCATGGAATTGCTGCCTGTGTACAATGTTTCAAATCAGTGAACAAAGAGATCGATTTCAGTGTGATGTTTGAAAAAGATTGCGTCAAGAGGGGAAAAAAAGGACAACGATAGATTTGTGGCACTGTGACAATGAAGGATTTCAGCAATTATAAAAATGTTTGCACAGAAGCTCGGTTCCCCTCCTCTACCACAGGCCCTTCTCATCTCTAGCTCGCCCTCAGTACCACTCTGTCTCTCTCTCTCTCTCTCTCTCTCTCTCTCTGCCCTCTCATCTTCAAACACTACTCTTGAGGCATGGAGTTTGCCTTGTGAAAACGAAACTGCTGAGATGTCAGTATCTGAATTCACTTCGATTTACAATCATAGACAGCAGGGGGAGAACGAGTGAGAGTGAGATTGTAAAGTAAAAGAGAGAATGAAATTGTATTAAAAAAAACACATGATTTTGGTCTGTAAATTAACTCTGCTATCATGAAGACTCTTCTTCATCTTATGTTGCTCTCTAAACTATGAAAAGCCACATGTAAATGAAGGGAAGATATTGCTACAGAACACAATGTCTAAGAAAGGAAGTCTCACTTTCCAGGTAAATAAATAAATAAATCTCTAGTTTACGGACATATAATATACTTCAAGCAAGTATTTAACACAAAATGCTTCAAGCTACACAAACGTGATTTTGCACATTGTCAGACCGCAATTCATTATGCAAAAGGAACTACTGCATTAGCCTAAACTGTATTCTTCTATGGTGCATGTCAATTACTAGTAGAGCAACAGTATGAAGAGAATCCTGCTGAACATATTTGCTGAACACATTTTACTC
Organism: Opsariichthys bidens; assembly: GCA_037194245.1. Classification (NCBI taxonomy): domain Eukaryota; kingdom Metazoa; phylum Chordata; class Actinopteri; order Cypriniformes; family Xenocyprididae; genus Opsariichthys; species Opsariichthys bidens. The sequence goes on along the minus strand of CM074301.1, from coordinate 857,847 downwards.
TACTTGCACAAAATATTTCTGTCCTAAAATTCACATATGCATCAGTGCATGAACAAATTTTATTAATACAAAGAAACATTTACAATATAATTTTTGTGATTTGAAATATTATACTAAAATATATGATCAGCAAATATATATTATGCAGACAAGTGCTATACTTGCATGAGCAGAGTCCCCCACTCTGTGAAGTACTATACATCTAACAAATTACCAATGATTAATAAAAACAAATGATATCAACCACTGTATAGATACCTGCTTGCGTAACCTTTTTAACGTAACTATGTACCGCTAATTTTAACCATCCAGCTCCCCAAAACGAACAGTGTGTGCCCTCTGTGCTAAAACAATGCTTTATTTTATCTTTTTGAACTTTTTTTTTTAGTTCAGGCAGGTCATGTTAGTCAAACTTGCAGTCAGCTGATCTGACGTGTATCAATTCAGTCGTGACACTTATCACAGCGGTTCATTTAAATCCAATTAATTCAGCCTCTCTCTATTGTTTAGCTGCATGCTGCATCTAACTCCTCCCTCCATCCGCAACTCCGCCTAGCTGGAATCTTCAATATGGAATCTGATATCCGTTCATTGAATTCATCCTTGCTCATGTTTTTTGGGTTGTTTACAACAACTCATGTTAACTGATGATCGTTATTATGTATGTGTCACACCCATGGACTCATGTTTACGTTTAGTTCTGTCATGTCGTGTCATTCTCTGTTCTTTTGCCCTCTGTGTGTGTAACCTGTTTAGTTAATCACCCGCACCTGTTTCTGTTCTCCCTAATAACGTTATCCCTCATTATCTACCTTTTATCTCCTTGTGTTGTTCAGTGTTTGTCGGTTATTGTCTATGTATGCTGCGTGATACTTGCCTGTCTTCTGTTTATTCCGCCTGTGGAATTAAAACTACCTTTTGAATGATATATCTTCGTGTTCGGGAGTTTACCTACACCGCAGCCTGACAGAATAACCGACGCACGAGTTGGGAAGTGTAGCAGCGTTTTCTCCGTTTGTTTGGTTTGTTTTTTAGTTTCATTTTTGTTTGTCGTGTTTTTCACCCGTCATTATGGATCTAATCGGTTTTCGTCTACTGCTTTTTGAGCAAGGGGAACAAACATTGGAGGACCATACGCGGACCTTCCTGGAGACTGCATATCTAACACACTACCCGGACAACTGCCTCTGCACGTTCTACCAGGTTAGCTTTAATGCCACATGCAGAGCACAGTTGTCCGGAGAGGGTCCGTGTATGGATTTCGCTGCCTTTGTGGAGTGGGTGCTGGCGAGCTGCAATTCATCATTCACCGTCGGCCTGGGAGAAAAGGATCTCGCCAGCCCCACTCCGGACCCAGAGCGAGACCAGCCACTCTCTCGCGGCACGGAACGCCCACACGAGCAATAGCCGAGTGGAGCGACAGAGCCAAGGTTCGCCGCGGAGTCAGACCAACGGAGTGAGTTTGACCAAGAACGTGAGCCGGCTACAGCGCTCAGGAGGGAGCCTACGGTGGAGAGCGAGGGCACGGAGGATGGCCCCGCCCACTGTACTGCCGCTGAGGGTGAGCACGGGCTGTGCTCAGAGGACTTATTGTTAAATTCAATGTCGTCCAGATTAACCCATTACCCGTCATCATCTGATCCGTCTGTCTGCCCTGATCTCTCTGCCTGCCAGCCCTGAACTGTCTACCTATCCTGATCTGTCTGCCTGCCCTGAACCATCTACGTGTCTGGATCGGTCTGCCTGCCTGGAACCATCTACCTGTTTGAACCTGTCTATCGGTCCTGAACTGTCTGCCTGCCCTGAACTGTCAACCTGTCCCGATCTGTCTGCGTGCCCTGAAATCCCACCCCATCCTGCCAGCCCCTCTGCTCACCCTTAGCCCACCATCTTCGGTGTGAGCACGCAGTGGGCCTGCCAGTCTGCAGCTCTATCGGGGTAATTGGATCCTCGGTCTCCGCCTCCCGCCTCCTCGACCAGGACTTCTGCTCGGCCCGTCGTTCCACCAGCTCCTCGTTGGCTCCAACCTCCCTCGTCAATGTATTGTTCATGGATAGTTCATGTTAGTTAATACAAACATAGGGGTAGTCGTGGCTTAATGGTGAGGGAGTTGGGCTTGTAACGTGAAGGTTGCTGGTTCGATTCCCACGCCGGCAGGAATTGAAGGTGGGGATTGTGAATAAACAAAACTCTCTCCACCTTGGATACCACGACTCCCTGGGCGCTGTGTGAACCCCTGTAGGCGAACGACCCTTACACTCACAATGCAACCAAATACAGAAATTCTCAGCAAATACTCACAATGCAAACAAATACAGAAACGCGCTGCAAATAGCATGGAAATGTTTCAAGGGGATGCCAACAAGTGACGAACCTGGCTGGGACACACTTATTGTTCAATGTCTACTTGTGGTGTTGTCGATAACCAAAAAGGTGAGTTTTTTGTTTATTTTACCATCTTGAGCATACCTGCGTTGAGTACTTGCAGCACACTTCTGTATTTGGTTGCGTTGTGAATATTTTCACGTGTTGTCAAACTGAAGAAGATTTTTTCTTAATTTTCTGGTGCTTTTTTCAAGCTGCATGGGTTTTCTTCAGCAGCTCTCTCATCTACCGTAAAATTGTGCCCATATTGTACTGCTTCAAAGTAATAAAATGTGACCACAAATTAATAAGTCATGGAAATGAAAGGAGACAAAATCTGCATGTCCTGTGGGGCTTTGTAATATCTCACAGTTGCGATTTTATTTCTCAAAACTGCGACTTTATATCTCACATTGTGAATTTATATCTTGCAATCAATACATTGTTTCTTCTCATTGTGACTTTACATCTTACAATTACCTTGTTTTGACTCAGAATCAGTTTTTCTGTGATTTTGATTCTAAGTTCATTAGTTACAATGTTGGTGTAAATTGACATACAGATGCATACAGGTAGTGCTCTCCACACCACAAGGGTTCCCTGTCCGATACAATGTGCAGCTATATAAATCTATGCCACTGTGTGGCTCTTTACAGGCTACATACTGCATTCAATAGCAAGGACAATGGAAAACCATTAGAACCGGAGCTTTGTGATCATTAGTCAAACATAGACATTCACACAAATACAGAGCATGTTTCTTAGGTTGGATCCAAAAGGGTGAAACAATGTAACAGAGACACAGACTAGGGCTCTGAAAGAATGAGGTTAGTGAACCGAATCAACGTAACAAAGTAAAGCATTATGACACAACAGCAGGTACTCAGAAAACAGTTTCCTGATGTGGAATGGAACTGGAATGGAACTGCACGGATGTAGGCAGGTGATATTTATTAAGCGGCACTGCAAGTGGGATTTAGTGAGGCACCCTGGGCAATTGAGATTACCAGAATGTGCAAGCAAGTATTTTTGGTATTGCACTGACAGAAAATCCAACAGAATAATAATTAACACTGCTTTAGCTTTCAAGCCAGTAAAACCCCATCTAGAATTGATCTGAACAGAAGGAGAGGGAGACCGAGAGAGGGGGCATTGCATCAGATGAACATTTTAACTTCTCAGTGCAGCTGTGAATGTTTATAAGGCCAAATGAACAGTTAAATACGGTGGCCGAGAGAGCTCAACGCGCTGCAAATAAGAAAAAAACACCAACAAATTAAGAAAACGTGATCATCAGTTTGACTACACATGTGCTGCAAATCCTCACAACACAAGCAAATACAGAAACGCACTGTGCACTGTATTGGTCTTAAGTAATATTCTAATTTTCTGAGATTCTGAATTTGGGATTTTCCTTAGTTGTCAGTTATAATCATCAAAATTAAAAGAAATAAATCTTTGAAATATATCAGTCTGTGAGTAAAGAATGAATATAATGCACAAGTTTCAGTTTTGAATGGAATTAGTGAAATAAATCAACTTTTTGATGATATTCTAATTATATGACAAGCACCTGTATATTTAAAAAAAAAAGTCTGTATGATCTTAAGAGTGCCATGTACTGTGTAAAAATAAACGCTAAATAAATACGAACTTTAAATGTGATGACACTAAACATATTTGATCATTTGATCTTATTGATTAAATAGAATAAAATTAATTTCATATATTCTATTTCTATAAACCTAAAATGATTCCGAAACATTTGAACATTTCTAAAGTTGTTCATATGCAAGTTATTCAGAAGAACATACATATGTCTTTGTTGTATGTTAGTGTTTATGCAAATGTCTGTATGCTAGACCAACACTTTGCGTACTAATGCGCTCATACGATCATGCTACACACATCACTTGATATAATGATATGAAACATGTTTATGATGTTTCATATCATTATATCATCGTGTGATGAATGGTTAACACTTTAGATGAGGGGATGCAGAAAGTTTTGTAAATGACATATCCATATACATATTATTTGTAACAGGTAAGATCTACAATTGATATGTAACACATTTGAAGTGATAGTTTAAACTTCAAGTTAAAGGATGCAGGAAGCTTTGTAAATAAAGTAACTAATAAACTAATGGGTTTGAACTAACCCATTTATACATCATATGTAACAAGGTGTTGAACACTTTTGTGTTCAGGACTTTGTGGACTTCAGTGGAAGGTAAAACTGTTTTGGAGATTCACGTTATACCTAGATTCCACACATTTCCACACAGAACCACCCAAGTTTGTACAAATGAGTGAAAGAATTTAACATATAAACCACTGGAATTTCCTAACTGTGAGGCATTTATAAATGATTATCCATTTGAATAGAAATGAATTACTCTTGTTAAAAAATAATGCTTTTGACAGACCAGCTTACAACTTCATGATACCTCAAAAAATTATTTACTGATCATTTACTAATGGTTTGTTCATCATTTGTTCATGATAAACCATTTTTTATGTTCATGAGATAATGATGCTAAAACAATTTTGAATTTTGAGGTGATTTATAAGGGATTAATAATATATCAACTAATTACCAGCTGCTACTAATAATCGGTTTGATTTATTTCATGATTTACGTATTTAGGATAATTTACAACTCATTTGTAAATCATTAGTATAATATTTATTAATCATTTATGAACGTATAGTCATGTTTTGGAAATGATAAATTCCTCATTAACTAATAACTAATAAATGACATAACTGAATTAATAAAACATTCATAAAATGATATCACTCATTAATCATTCATGAATGCATAGTCATGTTTTGTAAATTATTAGTTCATCTAACTAAAATCTTATGACATAACTCAATAAGCAAAACATTCACAAAGTGTTAGCATATCACTTATTAATCATTTATAAACGTATAGTCATGTTTTGTAAAATAATTAGTTCATGATTAACTAATACTGTAACTTATAAATGACTGAACATTACTATAATGTATACAATGCGATGCAATGTATACAAACAGGCTTTTATTGAAAGATGAGGAGGCAAAAACTAAATTAAACTAAACAACTAAATAAAAAAAGATTAAAAAAAGACCTTTAACAAGAGTTTCTGTAAGTTGAAGGGCACTTTCACATGCCAACAAGCTTTCACAGACATAGCCATAGAATTCACTTAACCCTCTTTCTTTCAGCTGCAGTGCCCGAACCACAGCTAAAAATACCCCTCCACTTGAAGTGAACAAAAGGAAAAGAGAGGGACCAATTCGTTTCATCCCTCCTGGGCTATTCCCTCCTATCCTTTTAACTGAGACCAGAGAAAAGAGAAACTAAACATGCAAGCTGTTGGTGACGCTTCAATTTACCGGCTGCTTCAAGCTATAACTCAGCATTTACGATAACACCACAATCACTGAAATACACACATGTGCAACTAAAAAGCCAAAAACTAATCAGGGAGATGGAATACCACTGCCTTAGATCTTCAAATAAAACAATTGCTGGAAGTGTGTCTAATCTAGATGAGAGAAGGCCACTAGATAGCACCTCTGCTAAAACTGTGCCCTTGGGTAAAGGACTCAGCCAAGCATTAGCGCCGAATATACTCGGCAGAGCGGATCATATCTAATGTGTGTTCTGTTGATTATATAACCATGTCTGCTGGATGACTGTAATATGATTATGGGCAGCAGAATAATGAACTTCTGCATTCATATGCACTGACATATCAGATTTATGCTTCTGAACTTAGCGTTCAGATACATAAATTTTATGTTTGTGGGAAAAAATCTTTTGAGCTGCAAGAACCAAAAGAGATATAGGAAGCATGTTCATTACTAATACACATGCACATAATGCAAAAGCTAGAGAGTGATGCACTGTAAAAACAAAAAACAAAAAAAACAAAATCCCTGTGAAATTTACAGTAAAAAATTTTACCACATACAAAAAAATACAGTAGCAATGTTTTAGGTTTTATCGGACAGTCTATTTTACAGTTCAAAACCATTTAATTTAAAGGTTCATAATTGTTTATTTTACACATTGCAAAAAAAATCTGTTAAATTTACTGTAAAAAAAAAAAAACATATTTTATTAACTGATACAATGTTAATTTACCAACCTATTGAAGTACTAATATCTGTTTTGTGCCTTTGTAACACAGTGACAACCACCAACAGTGGTGATGAGAGTCACATGATGAATCAAAACTCACCACAAGCAGCTTTTGCAAAAGCTGAGAATCACCATACTAATATCTAGAAGGTATAAGTGTCATTTACAGTATCAACACTAAACACCATCATGGTGACACGCGTGAAATTTTAAAAATGCAATAATTATTAATTTAACAACATTAGAGGTAACGTTAAACCCTAATGTGCATAATTGATTAGTAGCTATTTCAGCGAAAATACATCAAATGCTAAGTGTCACACAGGGAATTGTGTGAATGCCAATTTACGTGTTTTCACTGTAAATTATACAATGAGTAAATTGTAAATTTAATGATATTTTACCATAAAATGACATTAAATGTACTGTTAGATCTATTACAGTTATTCACCGTATATAGTACGGAAACTTTCTGTAAATCAATTAACTGCTTTTTCACCGTGGCATTTTTACAGTCTTTTACCTATAAAATCAAGGACATTTTTTACAGTGTGTAAGAAAAAAGTGGGTAGTTGTGGCCTAATGGTGAGGGAGTCGGGCTTGTAACCTGAAGGTTGCTGGTTCGATTCTCACGCCAGCAGGAATTGAAAGTGGGGATTGTGAATAAACAGCACTCTCTCCACCTTGGATACCACGACTCCCCGGGCGCTGTGTGAACCCCTGTAGGCGAACGACCCTTACACTGCATTACACACTGCTTACACACATATAACAATTAGTCATAAAGCATGCAGCTACAGTCAACACAAAATGACTACCACACATATTTAATTCCCTTTTAAAACTGTGAAGACCTCAAAAATGTTAGTTTCATGCAAAATTATATTTATGCAATATTATTATTATTTCTGATGACTATGCAGGCCATGGGAAATGGGAGTTCATCATACCATTCTGTCACAAGTCTTGCGTGCATTGGTGCATTATCATGGTGATACACGACACCCCCTTCAGGGTACAACGTTTGGACCATTAGGTGCACATGGTCCTCCAGAATGGTTCGGTAGTGCTTGGCAGTAATGCGCATATCAAACACAGTAGAGAATGTCATGATATTTCAGCCCAAACCATCACTGATCCACCCCCGTACTTCACTCTAGGTAGCAACAGTTCGGGTGTTACACCTCTTTGGGGCTTCCCCACACTGTAACTCACACGGATGTGGGAAAGACAATGAAAGTGAACTCATCAGAGAACAATACATGTTTCACATTGTCCATAGCCCAAGATTTGCACTATTGGCACAGATGGAACTGACATTTGGCATTGCCACGAGTTACCAAAAGTTTGGCTATGGCAAACTGACCATTACTATCGACTCTGGGGAGCTCCTGGCAAATAGTTTTGGTGGAAACAGGAGAGTCGATGTGCACATTTAATTCTGCAATGAGAGTCCAATCACCTTTTAGTGATTATAAAATGAAACAATGCTACGCTGAGTACCTTGGTCTGTAGAATTTGCATTGCAACCTCCACCCCGCTCTATGAGTATATAAGAAGCAGCGCAAGCATTCTGGCATTCAAGCTTTCGCTGCAGAGCCGAGCTCTTCTATTGTTGTTCTGCAATCACCGGAGTGTGTTCATCATCTTCTTCACCTTTACTTATATAGCGCTTTTTACAATGCAAATTGTGGCAAAGCAGCTTCACAGTAATAATTGGCAATAATTTTATTGTAATAATTTAATAGTAATAATTTTTGGCTGCACAGCAGCTCCTCGATGCGGTTGTCTGGCCTTTCAGCATGTTGAGGCTGCATTCGTGGATGACTCATGTTCCCATTGCAGGAATATGACCATCTCGTTGTTGAGATTGAGACTCGATTACCTCAAATGAGGTAGAGTCCCCTTTTCCACACCCCAATCTAGTCCCTCTTCTCATGAGAGAGCTACTTTGGCTGGTGGCCAGGGTGATCTGAGGGTGACGGCGTGGGCTTCCTCCTCCACTCCTGCTTGGCCACAGCAGTAGCTTCCACCTAAGTCGGCCACAGGAAGGCAGTGCAGCCCGTCTCCACCCCTCCTAAACCTGCCAGGCACCAGGCAAAGTGGCGATCCTGAAACGGGATAGAGATGTCAGCTCTGAGGGAGATGGTAGCAGTTTCTTTCTGGTTCCCAGATTTTCAATAAAAGAGCTGTTTCCTCTACATCCGGGTCCCAAAAGGGCACGGATGACCTCACCACTCTCGTCCCCCTCTTCCTTTGTCGCCAGTAATCAGTCAGAGCCGGCCAGAGAACGCCAAGCCTTCTCACGCTCTGTCGTTATGTGGAATCAGACGAGTCTACACACTCCGCCCTCACTAAGGGACGCAACGCCTCCCATGTGAGGGCCATCTGTGCCACCTCCCTGCCCCTCTGTCGGTACACCTGTAGTTCCACTGACCCCGCTGACTCAGCTGTCCCCTGGCCCCCAGTCTGTCCTGCTGGCTCATCTGAACGGTCAGGCTCGGCTACCCGATTCAGTTCACCTGGCGTCCCCCCAGGTTTCGGGGTGTTCGTGCTACAATGGTGGGCAAGGATGCTCCTTTCTTGCGAACAGAGGTCGTGACCCTGCTGGTGAAGGGTGCAATCGAGCCGGTCCCTCTAGTCGACATGAAGTCCAGGTTTTACAGCCCATACTTCAATGTACCCAAGAAAACTGGTGGGTTACGACTAATTCTGGACTTGCGTGCCTTGAACTGAGCCCTTCACAAGCTCCCATTCAAAATGTTAATGGCTAAATGCATTTTTGAATTCATTCGTCCTATGGATTGGTTCGCAGCAATTGACCTGAAGGATGCGTTCTCTCATATCTCCATTCTTCCTTGACACAGACCGTTTCTTCAGTTTGCTTTCGAGGAGCAGGCATATCAGTACAAGGTTCTCCCTTTCAGGGGAAGGTCGAGGAGGGAGCTCTGGCTTCTCTCAGGGAGCAAGGTATTCGCATACTCAACAATATTGGTGACTGGCTAATTCTAGCTCACTCTCGAGAACGGAACAGTTGTGTAAGCACCTGGTGCTGGTGCACTTGGTGCTCAGTCACCTCGCCCGTTTGGGCCTTCAGGTCAACTGGGAAAAGAGAAAATTCTCACCTGTGAAGAGGATCTCTTTTCTCTGCCTGAAAATAGACTCGGTTGCCATGTTCGTGAAGCTTACGAGAGCGTGCTCAGTCACTGCTGAAAAGCCTGAGTCAATTCAAGGGCAATGGAGCAATCCCACTGAAACTATTTCAGAGGCTCCTGGGGCATCTGGCATCCACAGCGGCCATCCTACCGTCTGAGATGGGCATGGCAAAAGGGCACCCACAGAGTGACAATCACTCCGGCCTGCAGTCAAACCTTCACCCTGTGGTTGGACCTCAATTTTCCAAGGCAGGTGTTCCCAGTGAGCCTTCTTGCACAGACATTGCGCAAGTTCAGGGAGGACGAGGATTGCCATTTGGGTTCACTGTGATATGATTGACGGTAAACCTGTCGGGAAGCATGACCTAATCATAAGGTTTCTGAGAGGGGCTTGAAGGCTCAAGCTGCCTTACCCTCAGCAGATTCCCTTTTGAGACACAACAGAGCGCTTACAAGAGGGTGCTACCACTTACGCAGGGCACTGGAATACACCCGTTGTGGAGTTTTGGATGCTGTTTTATGTGGTGGTATGCTGACATTACCTGGATACCATAGCTCTCAAAACACCACAAAGACTTGCTGCCCTGGTCACAGATGAGCCAGTGAGACATGCAGCAACAATTTATCCTCTTTTAAACTCTGATGTCTGCCATTATGTTGTGTGGATTGCAATATTTTATGAACAGCTGTGCTATTGCTCTGCTAATTTAAACTTCACTCTGCTCTTTACTGATGGAATGTAAAATCAGCAAAAGATGGGCCACCATATAAAGGTGTGAAACCTCCAACACCATATTGGCCAGTGTTTAAGTTGTATTGTCCAAAACCCTTTATGTACATAAGAGACTTCTTTCAAAATCATCCAAAATCTTACATCTCGCATATATCCCAGTAATACAGTGAAATATTATTACAACTTAAAATAACTTTTTTTTTTTTTTTTTTAATTTTAATATATTTTAAATGTGATTTATTCCTGTGATGGCAAAGTTGAATTTTCAGCAGTAATTATTCCAGTCTTCAGAGTCATATAATCTATCAGAAACCATTTGGTAACATTTTACAATGAGGTTCATTATTTAGCATTAGTTAACATGATAATAATAATGTAATAATAATGAACTGCATTTATACAGCATTTATTAATCTTTGTTAATGTTAATTTCATTATTTACTAATACATTACTAAAATCTTGTTAACATTTTTAAGGATTCTTTAATGGATTCTCAATACAATAATTCTCAATAATGGGTGCATTTATTTTAAATAGAAATATTGTGAAATAGATATCATTTGTAATAATATCACTGTCTTGACAGTCACTTTTCAACAATTAAATGCATCATTGCTGAATAAAAGTATATTTTACACATATTTCTATTTTTTTTTTCCACACAGCAAGTGGGAGTTTAAGTGAGGTAAAAGCCTTCAGGTTGGGTTCAAGTAAGGAGACAGAGCCATCTTTCCAGACGGCTTCCTCTCTGTCAACTCAGATTACAGAACATTTAAAAGCTGCTCTTCTCTCTTCAATTACTGTCATTCTCATCCATGAGATGCTTTATGATTGCCCAATTTCCCTGAGTGTATGGATGCACACTGAAAGCATCTGAAAATCTGTATTCCAGTAATAGTGTTCAGGTAATCTTTTGAAGATGAATTATTCTGATAATTATACTTTGAACTGGATGACATATTCTAAATATAATGTGACTGCAACAACTGTTCTGGATTCTTACTGGCCCAAGTCATAGCCCACCATCAAGTTTCTGTGGACTGTGTATCTGTGTCTACTTCTAAATAAGGATGTTTCAGCCCATTCAAGCAAAATTATTAGCCTGATGATCAATCACTTAGAAAAGCCATATAATTTCACATACATTCATGTCTGTGGCACCAATGGTGCAGGACGAGATACTCATTAAAGTTAATTCCCTAAAATGAAATATAAAAACACACTACCAATCAAAACTTTGACTTACAAAGGAAATTCAGCAAAAACAGTTTTTACTGTATTTTTATCACATAAATGCAATCTTTTTCTTTTTTAATCATACTGACTCCAAACACGTGAACAGTATTGTTAGTGTATATTATATATAAAAGCAGCTAGAAATGTGGCACACACACACACAAACAAACATTTCATGGATCAATATGACATTGAATTCAAACTGGAAAATCTGGTGGTTTAATTTCACAGATGGATGAAGGTTATGCTGAGAGAGACTTTTCATTAATTAATGTTTTCTAGATGTTTCTTCTTCAGCTCTGGCTTTACACAGCTTTTTGTATCTTTCTTATACACCCACCCACAGAGTGGATGATTGGAGCAGACCTCAACCTATTATGCCTGTCAGGCCCCATCTGCACATGCACACAACATTATTTCACCATCTGTGTGTTGCACCATCCAAACGCTCACGTCTGTGTTGTTGTCTGAAGCTTACAAGATGCAGTGATACTTAGTGACAGTGCAAAGAGACCAATCTCACTTCAACTTCAAAATGGCACAAACATAAACATACATAAACAAGAAAACACATTTTTTTTTTATCATTAAAAGGGAACATGCACTGTTATGACATGTTACTGAATGTGTTAATGCACTATGTGTAAGTGTGAGTGATTGGAGATGTGCGACTTTAACATCTTAGTCAACATCTCTCTCGCATACACACAATACATCTACTTAAATGAATGTTCTGGGTTAATAAAATATGACTAACAACAGCATCTGTAGCATTACCACAGACAATAATTTTGGCTTTTACCCCCCAGTTTGTACAACCAAAGCAAAATTGTACAATAGAGACAGAGCACAGAGTCACGCCGAGGGTCCAACTCTCTCCATTAACTTTGTTTTGCATGAAGCTGCCCCCCTGTCATTTCTTGATTCTAACAAAAGACAGAACAATGCCTTAAAGCTGCTGTGTGACAGGGAGAAAAGTCCATCCACTGGAATTACATCTGTAAAATAAAATGAGATATTCGTCCACCTAAAAGAGTAGTCCCACCCAAACAGAACAAATTTTGGCTTTATAGATCTAAACATCTTTTTAACAAAGAAAAAATTATATAATATATTAATAATTATATTACATAATTATATAATATATATGATAATTAAGAAAATTATATAAATATTCATATAATTAATTTAATCACACATTTCAATGACTAAACCCTTTGTAATATCTTACCATAGACATCAATTTAATTGTGTAAGCATATATTATTTATTTATTTGTTTTTGGGGTTTTTTGCTTCTTTTTAAACAAGAGAGAATATTATCTGCGGAAATGTCATGTCATGGATTGGATGCTGCCGACAGAAATTAACCTGTCTTGAACCCAGAACATTTGTTTAATTACAAATCCAATAAAAATGCTATTATAGGCTCTTTACAAAAGCTATTAAAATGCTTTCCTTATCATGCATAGATGATCGGTACGGCAAAGAAAAAAAAAACTTAATTTAGATGGTGATATTCATCTCACTCAAAAGGCCATCTGACTACATAACCGCATTAATTTAGAGTAAGGCGTAATTTCATTCCATGTTGCCGTAATCAGTTTTGTGAGTGGAAAGCTGGGGCTACATCTCTTGAAATATTGCTAAGCAAGAGACAAGGGAAACCATTATATGATAATACCATGAAATGCATGTTGATGTCTGGTAATATGAAATTTGTGAGACAGATTTTTCATACAGTGAACATTTCATGGCGGGAAGAACATGAAAGGAAACTCGCACAGAATAAATCCTGGTGGAGAATCCGTGCCTTGGGCATGGAGTGAGAGCACGTGAGAGAAAGCAAGACATGAAGAGAGAAGGAGAAAGCAAATAAGACTGCAAGAGACAGTGTGAGCGACGAAAAGCTAAGGATGATGGGAATTATTTTCCTGATTAATTCATATTGTGGATTTACACCCCAGTACACTTTTAAAGGAGAGTAACTCAAAAATATTATTAATTATTATTATCTTCTCACCCTTGGGTTGTTATGTGTGTGTGTGTGTGTGTGTGTGTGTGTGTATATATATATATATATATATGTATATATACAACAGTTTTTTTCTGGTTTTTGGCTCTGTTTGGCTGAGAGCCGTGTGATATTCTAGTGATAACAGCACTAGATCACAGTTTGTATCACTCCGCTTGAAGCGACTGTTATGGCGGCCGAGCAAATACACTGTAAATTTGACAAATTTTACACTTGTTGTGCCACAAATTGTAGCTAAGAGTTGTTAAGGCAAGAATGTTGTTTAGACCTGAAATATGTGACTCATATTTAATCATAGTGCCTATTTTACAAATTGTCTGTACGTTTTCGGAGAAGCGAGCTCCAGGCTCGTGTACTCACCAAGAACAGCTTTATCTCAGCTAGTACTTTGGGGATTTGCTGCTGGCTCTTATAGTGGGGAAACATGAAAACAGGCAAACCTTGGTCTTATTAATCTATTACTTGTTCGAATTGGGCTGTGTTAAATGTAATAATTTAATATTAAGGCTATATTTAACTTAAATCCAGTAGAGCACAGCTTTTGTACGTTTGGCTGTATAGTAGAATTTTTTTTTGTACAATTTCCTTTCTTCCTATCATTTTTTATAATGGCTGCTGTTGCTCATTTAAACTTTGTTCAATAAATGTTATTTTATATAAATAATATACTGTATTTAGTGTTGAGAAATTCCATTAGTGCATAATTTTGATCGAGTGAAAGTTAATTCGTATTAATGCGCCATTAGATGGCGGTATATATTACGAATGAAAGAGTCAGTTGCAAGAGACTTTTAAAATGAAAGGGAAGTATCAAAACTTCTCCTCTCCACTCATCCCACCACCTGCCCTTTAGACTCCATCCCCTCACACCTTCTACAAGGTATCTTTCCCACTCTTTTACCAGCACTTACATACACATTATTAACTCGTCCACACAGGTACTTTCCCTACCACATTCAAGCAGGCTCAGGTAACCCCACTGCTAAAAAACTCAGGTTAGACACATCACTTGTAGACAATTACAGACCTGTCTCTCTCCTACCATTCATATCGAAAACACTTGAACGAGTTTTGTTCAACCAGGTGTCATCCTTCCTCACACAGAACAACCATCTGGACATCAACCAATGTGGATTCAAGAGTGACCATTCCACTGAGACTGCGCTACTGTCTGTCACAGAATCCCTGTGGATTGTAAAGGCTGGTTCCAAATCATCTGTTCTTATTCTATTGGATCTATCTGCTGCCTTCGATAGCGTAAACCATCAAATTCTTATGTCCACCCTCTCGTCACTTGGCATCTCAAGTACTGCGCTTCAGTGGTTTGAGTCCTATCTCACAGGTAGGTCTTTCAGAGTCGCCTGGGAAGGGGAGGTATCCAAACCTCATCAACTGATCACTGCAGTTCCTCAGGGTTCAGTTCTTGGTCCCCTCCTATTCTCCATTTATACTACATCACTGGGTCCCATCATACAGACACATGGTTTCTCCTACCACTGCTATGCTGATGACACACAACTCTACCTGTCCTTCCAACCAGATGATTCCACAGTAGCTGCACAGATCTCAAGCGGTCTGGTGGACATCTCGACGTGGATGGAAGAAAGCCACCTGCAGCTCAACCTGGCAAAGACTGAGCTTTTAGTCTTCCCTGCTACTCCAACTCTACAACACAACATCAACATACAGCTTGGTACAACCACCACTACACCATCAAAGTCGGGCAGAATTCTTCAATGAACAACTGACCTTCAGAGACCACATCTCAAATACGGCGCGGTCATGCAGATTTGCACTTCACAACATAAGGAGAATCCGGCCCTTTCTGACTTAGCATGCAACACAACTGCTTGTCCAGGCCCTGGTCATTTCAAGGCTCGATTACTGCAATGCTCTTCTGGCTGGACTGCTGTCAAGTGCAATCAAACCTCTTCAAATGATCCAGAATGCTGCTGCACGTCTTGTCTTAAACGAGCCTAAGAGAGCCCACGTCACGCCCCTCTTCATCTCTCTGCACTGGCTACCCCTTGCTGCTCGCATCAAGTTCAAGGCGTTGATGCTTGCTTACAGATCCACCACAGGCTCTGCACCTTCCTACCTCCACACACTGCTACAACGCTACGTCCCCACCAGAAGCCTGCGATCACTAAATGAGTGTAGGCTTGTGGTACCGTCACAGAGACGTACAAAATCACTCTCCAGAACATTCTTCTTCACTGCTCCCTGCTGGTGGAATGATCTCCCTTCTTTCATCAGGAACGCAGAATCTCTGGCAATATTCAAGAGACAGCTGAAAACTCATCTCTTCCGTGAACACTTAATCCCTTCATAAAAAAAAAAAAAAATCTATCCTTTCCTTTTTTCCCTTCCTACTCTAGCTTATGTTACTGAGCAATGTCTGAAATTGTATTGTGAGCACTTCCTGTGTCTATTTGCCAATTCATGAAGAATCGCTTGTTTTTATTCCTCACTTGTAAGTCTGCTAAATGACTAAATGTAAATGTAAAGGAACTTTTGCAAAGGAACTTGTTTTAGCACTGTATGTTATGGAAAACTCCTTTAGCTGTAAAAAGGACAAATACAAAGATCGCTTTTCTCAGCGATTCAAACATTCAAACTGATTTTTATAATGTATATTATTACACATCTTGCATCTTCTATACTTTATGGACATCGACCTGAAGAATGAATGTTATATCAACACAGGTAATGCTCTCTCTCTCTCTCTCAGTAACACGGAGTTTCACTGGATGAATTCAACATTCCTTCGTTACTAGTTCTAAAGTGACGTTTTAGAATTAGTAACAGAAGCTTGGTCGAACTGTCAACTTGAGATTTGAATCCGTTGAGGAAGGAAGTAATGCTGCACAAAAGAGGGTTTTAAAGACACTCCGTTGTTGTTTTTATTTATTTACACACTTGTGCCATCGAAATGTTGCATAAATGCAATATAACATTCGTACTCTTGCAATATGGCTGCATATCAGCACGCAGTGATTACCTGCATGGCTACGAGTGTGATATTCCTTATATATATATATATATATATATATATATATATATAGCTCAGTGGTGAGCTGTGATTTTTTTTAACCTGTAATGTCAAATCTGTGCCGGTGCAGACGTAGTGTTGGATTTGTTAATTATAAGCTAAACGCTCGCATTCAGTCTACGCATTCAGTCTAAGAGAGTAGATACTCAGTCTCTCACTCTTATGACACATAAAGTAACATAATAAAAAGTATCTCTGATATGTTGGACCCTTTATTGAAAGTAGCCTATATTTACCAGTTGAGACATACCTTCATAATCACCTGTAAGAGCTGTGATTGTGTTTTTTGGGTCGGACACGCCGCAAAAAGGGTTGTTTGCAAAATATGCTGTATTTTTGTGATTCCTTCAGGTAGCACTAGCGCAGCACAAACTACTCCGTCACCTTTAAATGGTACAGGGTGTCGGAGTACTAAAAGTCTCAGATCTAAACAAATAAACACTAAGACAGGTGTCAGTTTGAATGTATGCCAGATAAAGTATAATTTTTCAAATTAAGAATTAAAAACAAGTATAACATAATAATTAGGCCTATTAATAGCCCATTAAACCTAATTAAACCATTGTTTATAATTAAACAATATAAATAAAAATATAAGTATTCTTTTAAAAGATACATTGAAATAATGCAAACTGGTGGCATTAACAAACGAAGACCATCAATTGCAAATTCGGATAGTATTACGGTAGGTCTGCTTACAATCGGTCTTTAACATTTTAGTTTTTGTAAAAATAAATATCCTCAGAGAAAATAAAATACTGTGAAAAGAGTTTCAGTTATGGCTTTCTAATTTGATTTAGTCTAATTAGTTTTGTATCTACAATGTGATTTTCAGAGGTCGAGATCTGACAACAGCAGCACATTTTTTGTCTTGTGCGAGCGATTCATGGACAGCTTACCCTGTGCATGGAAACCTGTATAGACCAGAAACCAACGAGAATGCGTGATGACGAAACATAACAGAGCATAGGTGCCAAAGTTGCTGTAAGATCAGCACACTCGGAAGCCTTCTTCACTAGCAGATATCAAGAAAATTACAGTGGTTTCGCAAATAAATATATGGTGGACAATTGCATAGACATTACCAACAAGCATTTATAGTGTTAATATTAATTAGTCCACGGATGGCTCTGCATTCGCAGTTTATTTGGACCGCACTCCATTATATTAGTATTATATTACGCAATATATTATAATATTATACATATATATATCAAATATATGGCATGCGGTTCAAATAAGCTGCGAATGCTCTGCATACCTCAGAAATCTGTGGACTAATTAATATAGTAGCCTACTATATATATATATATATATATATATATATATATATATATATAGTATAGTATATAATATGAGAGAAAAAAATACGAGAGAATTTTCATTTTGGGGGTGAATTATGCTTTTAACACAAATTCAGATCAGATCATTTGACCCACACAAACTATAAATCATCAACATATGCTGCAGATACTCTTACCATCTTTCTCACTACTGCAGCCTCTCCTTATTTATCCTGCTCTCTCCAATCTTTCCATTCTCGCTTTCTGAAAAACGCTCGCGCACAGTCTCACACACACTTTGAAAACTCCAGTGGGCTGGGCACATATTCAGCAGTCATAAAACCAGCATTTAGGAAATCAAACTGAAAATGCTGAAAATGAGTTATCACTATTGAAACATGAAACATAATATCTGGAGACTTTAAGTGTGGGGCTCTAAGCTAAAATGCTACTGGAAGTGACAAAAATAGCACTAGACATTTAAAATGTTGAAGCAAAAATTAGTAGCTTCACAATGAATAGTAAAGCTAAGAGGGGGGAACTCCTCGAGCTGTTTAAGTCGATGAAGAAGAAGAAGATAGTGCTCCCCAGTGCTTCCCAACCCCCACATCCCCATCAATATGCTCAAGTATCCATTCATAAACACCAAACACCATGTCAAAATAATCAAGCAATACTGTGTGTGTACATTTTTTCCCCTTTATTTCCATGTGCCCCTTACAACCTGCTGGAACGATGTTTGTGTTACCATGTACCAGCAGGTGTGGTGTCTCCTTGTCCAGATGTAATTGCATAACACTGCATTTTGTAGCATGTCCATTTACCAGGAAGTACAGGTGTGGCCCCTCTATCCTTCAGAGTACACGTTTATGCACATGTATGTTTGTGTGTGTGACACTTACCTGCTCTTTTGGCAGGCGGCGCAGATGTAGCCCCTCTCGCTCTGACTGTAGGTGCGGCAGGATTTGCAGACGTTGTAGTGGCAGTCCAGACAAGGGCGCTTGGGGTTGAGCAGGAAGGTGAAGGGAGAGCAGCAGCGGATGCAGCAATGCTCGTTGAACTTGTGCTGCTTGGTCAGAAGCAAACAGCGACTGCCCTCCTCCTCCAGCTCCTGCTTCATTTCACTACAGAGAGCGACAGGGGGGATTGGAAGGGAGGGGTTGGTGGAAAGCAAATGAGAGAGGGAGTGGGAGGGGATAAAGAGAGAGGAGGGGGATGTGAACGAGGGGATGGAGAGAGAAAGAGAGATGGAGAAAGGTGAGCAAGTGCATCTGAAGGAGAGGCTGAAGGCGCACAGTCATGCAGAATAATAGGAGATGCTGTGAGGAATGAAAAATTAAAGGGAGAATAATTCTGGAGATTATTCTCTAGCTTTTCTCTTTCTAAGTCTCTATTTACACACATACACACACACACACACACACACACACACACACACAGTATGAGGATAAGGGCTGGACTAGGACTGAAAAACAGACCACACAGCAGACTCCCACTATTTACCTGTGTTTTGAAACCTTACAAGCAGTGCATTTTTCGCATTCCTCTGCATTGCTTTTCCATTGTTTTTCCATAGAAAATACATATATGTAAACATGTGCTAGACTAACATGTTTGACCGCTGCACTCACATGTTGCATCTTTTATAACATCTCGTGATTTGCGGTGAACCTTAAGAAAATGTGTCTCTAGACTGCCCCCCCCTTCACTGCCCTGCAAAAAAATACTCTGTGTAAATGGCTCCTAAGTCAGCATCATGTACAGCCGACAAAACAACTATTCTGAGCACTACACAGACTTGCCAATTGATTTAAAATGAGTTTGACATGAGTAGCATGTTGATAACCTAAAATCACAATACTCAAATAAGCATAAAAACTAAGAATATACAAATATCGAGTAAAACGATTGTTTTTTACGAAATAATTATACATTGGCAAATAAACCGGAATTTCTCGGTCCAGGAGAAAGGGTAAACAAATAAATAACTAAAACAATAAAATAATTTACAACTACTACTGACAACGTAACAATACAAAGCACTGAAAATCGTCAAACTTACACTTGAAATATGTTTATTATCAACATTTCCCTCTTTCTTCTGATTTTTGCTGCTCTACGCGGATATTTTTGGGACTGTTCACTCATAAAATTTTCCATTGTTTTGCTATGTAAAAAAGGATTAGATGGATGAGTTTGAGCGTCGTTGTGTCTTTTGCACAGTGTTCTAAACAACTCCTCTCTAGACCCTTCCTTTTTAAGTCAACATCCTTGCCATCGTGGAGTGTCATTCGTGATTCATTTCGCATACTTTATAGGCAAGAGTTCTTGTGGGCACAACATAAAGATTTGACTCACAATTAATTTCAGTTGAGTGTAACATTAGCATGTTGCTAAGCTAACAGCACAAATTTCTAATAAGCATAAAAACAAAGAACATGTATTGGGTAAAATAACCAATTAATATTTATATATTGTTTTTATCGCATCTTTTAAAGTGTATTATGCATGACATTATATTACAAGTGGTTAAACTTTTAAAAATGCGTCTCTAGACTTTTTTTATTCCACTGCCTCGCATCTCGTGTTTTCAAATGCAAAAACATGTTCTGTGTGATTGGCCACATTTGACAATGGCTTTGCATTTTTAAAATGCAGTGTCAAGTACAAATTTTAACTACTTTCTGTTCCACCGCACTGGCCAAATACGTCAGTCTACCACATATTTACAAAGAACTTTTTTTTTAAATTCTGTTCTTGTTTAAACTTGACACTCCATCTTAAAAACATGGCACACGACACTGAAAAAGCAGTGAGACATAGCCCGACTGCCAGAGATTAAAACAAACAATTAAATAGCAATGAAACACAAAATGCATTTTTGGGTGAATCGACCCTAAGAATCTGACCAAAACTAGGTGGGAGGCTGCATAAGTTGCCTACCCTTTGGAACAGCTTTTGCTTAGGGAGCAATCCATGATCCCATTGAATTGCTGCCACCGTAGGCAGCTCGCAGGTCAACCAGCTAATCGGGAAAAGTTCCTATGCCCTGACTCACATGCCATACGTTCCGCTAGGAAAATGAGCAATATATTTAGTCAACCCACCATTACATGCAGTGTGTGTATCAGCAAGAACAAAGGATCATTTCATTAAATTCTTCCACTCTACCTGCCCTCCAACTCTGAAACTTTGCTTTAATTTTCATATTTTAAAGTAGATTTTAAAGTAGATGAATTGCTTTGGTACCCAGACAACAGCACACCTACAGTCGTGGCCAAAAGTTTTGAGAATTCCATAAATATTAGTTTTCACACAGTGTGCTGCTAAACTGCTTTTAGATCTTTGTTTCAGTTGTTTCTGTGATGTACTGAAATATAATTACAAGCACTTCATACGTTTAAAAGGCTTTTATCGACAATTGCATGACATTTATGCAAAGAGTCAGTATTTGCAGTGTTGGCCGTTCTTTTTCAGGACCTCTGCAGTTCGACTGGGCATGCTCTCACTCAACTTCTGGGCCAAATCCTGACTGATAGCAACCCATTCTTTCATAATCCCTTCTTGGAGTTTGTCAGAATTAGTGGGTTTTTGTTTGTCCACCCACCTCTTGAGGATTGACCACAAGTTCTCAATGGGATTAAGATCTGGGGAGTTTCCGGTCCCCGAGCCACTTAGTTATCACTTTTGCCTTATGGCACGGTGCTCCATCGTGCTGGAAAATGCATTGTTCTTCACCAAACTGTTGTTGGATTGTTGGAAGAAGTTGCTGTTGGAGGGTGTTTTGGTACCATTCTTTATTCGTGGCTGTGTTTTTAGGCAGAATTGTGAGTGAGCCCACTCCCTTGGATGAGAAGCAACCCCACACATGAATGGTCTCAGGATGCTTTACTGTTGGCATGACACAGGACTGATGGTAGCGCTCACCTTTTCTTCTCCTGACAAGCCTTTTCCCAGATGCCCCAAACAATCGAAAAGGGGCTTCAACGGAGAATACGACTTTGCCCCAGTCCTCAGCAGTCCATTCACGATACTTTCTGCAGAAGATCAATCTGTCCCTGATGTTTTTTTTTGGAGAGAAGTGGCTTCTTTGCTGCCCTTCTTGACACCAGGCCATCTTCCAAAAGTCTTGGCCTCACTGTGCGTGCAGGTGTGCTCACACCTGCCTGCTGCTATTCCTGAGCAAGCTCTGCACTGGTGGCACTCCGATCCCGCAGCTGAATCCTGGCACTTGCTGGACTTTCTTGGACACCCTGAAGCCTTCTTTACAAGAATTGAACCTCTTTCCTTGAAGTTGCTGATGATCCTATAAATTGTTGATTTAGGTGCAATCTTAGTAGCCACAATATCCTTGCCTGTGAAGCCATTTTTATGCAACGCAATGATGGCTGCACGCATTTCTTTGCAGGTCACCATGGTTAACAATGGAAGAACAATGATTTCAAGCATCACCCTCCTTTTAACATGTCAAGTCTGCCATGCTAACCCAATCAGCCTGACATAATGATCTCCAGCCTTGTGCTCGTCAACATTCTCACCTGAGTTAACAAGACGATTGCTGAAATGATCTCAGCAGGTCCTTTAATGACAGCAATGAAATGCAGTGGAAAGGTTTTTTTTGGGATTAAGTTAATTTTCATGGCAAAGAAGGACTATGCAATTCATCTGATCACTCTTCATAACATTCTGGAGTATATGCAAATTGCTATTATAAAAACTTAAGCAGCAACTTTTCCAATTTCCAATATTTATGTAATTCTCAAAACTTTTGGCCACGACTGTGCATAAAAAGTAAGCAGTTACGTTCGAAAGAAACAGACAACAGAGCAGACCAGACCAGTATTAAGCCTCTTGTTTCAGAGGAGGAGTTAGAAATATTTACCACAGTGGGGTTTAATTTATCCTAATTAATTGTGGAAAGCTTATGAAGCAAACACTATAAACCCATGTGGATGAGAAAAGATTTTGAGGGTTTAGGGAATACATTCAAAAGCATAAATTTAGACTTAGAGATAAACAAACAAACAAGAACAAACATATTTATACCTAACTAATACAATAGTGGTCCAATTTATGTGCTGCCCACTGGGAATCTTCAGATTCGCCACTCTGGGCCTGGTAGGACACTGGTACATCTAGCATTGTCAATTACTTATTTTGGCTGCAGTGGCTGCAGTGGCTACAACCAGTCAATGACAGCTGCATTCTTGCTCATCATCTGGTCATTCATCTAGGTGGAAATGGGCTGTAGGACAGTGTTTATGTGAGTTCAGAAGCCAAAATAGTTCCCAGCATTTCTCATATTCAACTTTTTTGCAAGATTTATGGGATACGGTTGGGCATGTGGCCACTGTTACAAAAACACTGTGCTGTCCATGGTCCTGAAAAAACAATTCAACTACCTACAACAAAATCTACAGCTTATTTCCACCTTTCCATGCCTCTTCATGTAGCCTGGGGGTT
This sequence comes from Opsariichthys bidens, assembly GCA_037194245.1. Taxonomy (NCBI): domain Eukaryota; kingdom Metazoa; phylum Chordata; class Actinopteri; order Cypriniformes; family Xenocyprididae; genus Opsariichthys; species Opsariichthys bidens. The sequence continues at coordinate 834,386 of CM074301.1, read as the reverse complement.
ATAAAGGCTAAAAGCAAATGTACAAAGCCATACTACAATCTGTATTTTCTATTATTTTGCAACATGAGTATATATGAATGTACGAGTCTGCTTTATACATGTGTCGTTATATGACCCATAACATTATGTAATACTGTCAGTCATATCCATGTTTTTTATTGATTTTTCTATAACTCTTCCAAACACACATAAACACACTCACACATACCACACTCAGAGCAGTGTCTGTATTAATAATGAAAAACTGCCAGTTCTGTTTTAGCAAGGTTATTTCTCACCAATAACTAAATCAGCTAATATAAAATGGCTTAGAAGGGAGGATAGATAAATGAGATAAATGGGGAAGAGGAAGTAAACAATGAATGAATAAATATACTTTAGAACATCCTAAGACTTGCAAGCTAAAGTAGACAAGTATTTAATTAAAATCAGCAATTGTCAAGACAAATTATAAGCATTGCAGAATATTCAACCTCACCAAGTGGGCTAAATTGGAAAAAGTAATTACGGTCAGGCAGGCCAAGTCAGAATACTTAGATCTACAGATACAGTTCTTTACGTAAGGAATAATTGATGACAAGCCATTGAATTGTTAGCAGATAACCCGAGGTGGCAATGTGTCCATGACGAGAGAGAGAGAGAGAGAGAGAGAGAGAGAGAGAGAGAGAGCACTCAAAAAAATTAACACAGCCGGTTGTTCACTTTATATAATATATTTATATTCAGTTTACTTATAATAATTGAATTTTTTGACTTAAAATGTTTTTTTCTATTAAGGTCCACGTAATTATGTCTCAACTTAACTGTACAAAATCCTAACGTGTTGTCTAAACACAAACCATATATGTTAAGTAAAAAAATTCTTACATCCAGAGGGTGGCAGTATAGTGCGACCCCAACTGCCATGAAACCCCGAAGATGAAACCCCAAATCTCATTTGTTAGTTCTGAGTAGCTAATTTCTGTTTGTATCCTGTTTACCTTTAATTATCAGTAGCAACTAATAATTTCAGTTTTTAACATATCATGTGTGTTTTAAATTTAAATTTTAAATTATTTTAAGTTATATGGTCTGTTATTTGCAAAACTTGTCTTTTTTTTAAACACACTAACATAACTCCAATTTTTTTTTATTTGTAGATCTAGAAAAGGTTAACCACTGTACAAAGACAACATTGTTTTTAATTTTAGTAAACATTGTTTGGGGTCCAAAAAGACCCCAAAGACCCTAGAGGGGTTAATAAAATGCTCAGTGAGTGTACAACATTTTGAGGAATCAGTTTGGACCAAAAGTTAGTACACTGTAAAATCCAATAGTGATTTTAACTCATATTTTTAGTAAAGTTTACTTAATGTCTTAACTTAATTGCAAATCTCTAGTAATCTGTACTATTCACATACTATGTCTTGTTTTACTCATAAACCCCAAGTAAAGATTAATTTATTGGTTTGAGTACCACTTTGTCAAGCAAAAAAAAAAAAAAAAAAGTTTTGACGTGGGGCTTTTCTTGATAGACTCTTCCCTCATTACCTCCACTTCTGCAGTTATCTTTCTCTGTTTGAATTCACTGATTTGCCAAAGTCATCTTAAATGTTCAATTGTCAATTCAACTGAAAAATTTCAGAGAACATCACATAAGTTGACTTCATAAATTGACATTGATTTTCCTAAAATGTTTTATTTTGGACTAACCATTATGGTGGATGGTGTTTCCTTTGCTTGGGCACTTCAGTTATATTCTTATAAGTTCATTTATGTTCTGTTTTGATGCAGAGATGCAACAAGAAATCACAGTTCATATATACATATGTGACCAAAATTTTCAATTCATATATATATATATATATATATATATATATGAATATCATATATATATGAATATCATATTATTAAAGTATGAAGTAAAATTATGAAGGATGTGACTTTTATATCTTATTCCAAATAATGATTGTTTATTAAGTTAATAGTAACACAAATAAATAGTTGGTGAAACTTTTAAGTGGGTTGGTACAATTCCTCTAAATTTGTGATAATATTTAGTAATTGACTCCAGATGTGTCGCACAGACTTCAACATTCAGCATGCTAAACACAACAATGGTAACAAATTTTATTTAAAGTAATTATCAAGTACACTCTACAGTTCTTTTTTAGTCACTAGAACTCACGTGTAAGTCGACTATACTCACTAAGCCTTTGTCAGTACAACATACTATTCCTATTTGAAGGTTTTGTTGTAAAATGATTAGTTTACTTTAAACTGACTGACTTAAGTTAGTAAAACTCAAACATCTCATGTTGAGCAAAAATAAGTGATAATATTTGGCTTGACTCAAAAATATTATTTCTCTCTAAAACAACCACATTAAGTTAGATAACCTTGAAATATTTGTTTTCAACTTACATAATTAATTTTTGTGGAACCTGTTGACAAGAAAAAATTAATTAAAGTCAAGGTTTCATTTTTTTGAGTGAGATTAATTAATCGTGTGTGAATTACCTGAACCTGTGCATCTCTCAACAATGTTCAGCAGCAGTTTCTCTACTAAAAGTGAAACTGTAAGTTTATCTGCTTCAAGAACAGGGCCATTATAACCTCGCTAGTGAGAAATGTCATGTAGCTTTTATATTGCTAAACTATGTGCACTGTAAATGATCTCAGTTGTTTACACAGTATTATACTGTTTTTCTCAATTACTGTAGATTTTGTTGTTTTAACAGTATTTTATTGTATTCTCAACAGTTCCGTACTGTGTACACGGCTGACAGTATGTTACTGTAGATTTTCAATGCATTCTGGGAAATTATCAGTAACTGTTAATCTAAATAAAGTAGTGCAAATTGGCCAAATTTGGCAAATTTTACCACACAAACTTTTGTGGGTAAAACTGCTATCCTACAATAAAAAAAATTCAGGACTGGGTGCCACACATTAACACTCTTCATTTCTGTCAGCGGTGGGCGCATGAGAGCCATTTGAAAGAGTTTTTCTGTCATGTGAGTGCATCGTGTGTTTTCTCTGCCGACCTGGAAACGTGCTTCGTCATCTTCGTTACGTGGCGAGTAATAAATCTGTGTGAAGAGCAGGATGGGTGAGAGCCATGAGGGAACGGCGCGAGGCCGGTGGCGCGGTGATGATGAGCGTCAGCTGCGTGGTGCACCAGGCTCTCTCACGGAGGAGCTCCGGAGGTATAAAAGGGCAGTGACAACAGTGAAGGACGAGAGGGGACCAGGCCTGTTCGTTTATTTTGATATTAAAGTTATGTTGAATGTTCCGCCTCCTTCTTCCCATATTTAAGAACTGTGTTACACTGTGTAAGTTATACTCTTTCAATGTAGTTTGTGACATGTTACTGTAAAATTAAATACAGTAATATGAAATTACCGTGAAAAACGACGACAATCTGCCATTTTGTGAAGACCTCTTTCATTTCTCTGAGCAACTTTGAGGGCGTCTTCGCCTTGCGTCGCTGACTGTAAATTTTCTTGGCATTTCTTGGAAGTTAAAAGATTAATCTTTATTTATTTTTTTCAAAGCACAATGTCTGTCAGAGCATAACATCAGTTTAGAAGAACTGCCACATGTACGTTATATTTGTCTTTTACTTTAGTGCATTTATACAACAAACCCTGTGATACTGAAGCATGAAATACAAATGTCTCTCAGTAATAAGTTTACATACTTAGAACTTTACAGTATTACACCTTAACACTAGCATCACATTCACACATATAAGTGCACTAATTTGACACCCAAAGACATCAAGAATCAGCACATGAATCTCAACAATGGTGACAATCAAAAGTGTCATGCCACAATGCATGCTGGGAACAATTTAGTACAAAACTCCCAGCATGCATCACAGCTGAATTATGCAGCTGTCCTATTATAACTATTTGCTTTTTTTTGCTGTGGTTTTTCTTCTGTATTTTAGTAGCTTTTTGTGATGTCAGGAGTTGATCTGATTACCTGATTTTTTTTTTTTTGTCACCATTGTTGAGATTCATACGCTGATCTCAGATGTGTTTGACATTAAGTATCATTATGTATGAGTAGTGCTAATGTCCTGAAATTATAAGATTACTTGGCTAAATTGTGAAATGCATTCTTGTCTTTTTTTTGTTTATTTCCAGCTTGCAGTGATGGAAGTTTTCCCAATGTAATGAGAATTTGAAAACCTATCCTCTTCTTGTTTAGATGTCAGTGTAATATGTATTTGGTTACAAGATTTCAATAACAATTAATCTTTTCCTGTTGTGAGATTTCAATGATTAGTGTTGCTCTATTATGAGATTTCAACAATGGTCGGTTTTGTTCTTTTGTGAGATTTCAAAGATGGACAATTTTGTACCATTAATGAGATATCAAATATAAGCGACTGGACTCTCATGGACTGTCGGTTTGGTTTCATTACGAAATTTCAATGATTTGTTTCTTTATTAGATTTCAAAGACCATCTGCTTTGTTTTGTTACAAGTTTTTAATGAAGTTCGGTTCTGCTCAGTAAGGAAAATTCAGTGAGGCCGGTTTTGTTCAGTTACGAGAGCTCAATGACAGTCTTTTACAAGATTTTTTGATGACAGTTTGATTTGTTTTGTTACGGCATTTCAATGACAGACTTTTTTTCACTTATGAGATTTCAATGATGGTCAGTTTTGTTCCTTTACGAGATTTCAATGACATTTGATTTTCATTGTCAGTCAGTTTTGTTCAGTTGAGAGATATCAATGCAGTATGTTTCGTTTTTTTATGAGAGTTTAATGACAGTTGGATTTATTCAATTACAAGATTTTAAAGACTAAAGGTCAGATTTATTTTGGTTATGAGATTTCAAAGACGGACGGTTATGATTTTAATGGATTTGTTCAGTTACGAGATTTATATGATGGTTGTTTTGTTCAATTGCGAGATCTCAATGATGGTTAGTTTGTTTCTTTGTTCTTTTACAAGATTTCAGTGATAGTTGTTTTTGTTCCTTTGGAAGATCTCAATGACTGAATAAAGCACTATATGATCTTTAATGTGAAACTAACTATCGGCATGTAATGTAGGAAATATTTTCGGCCCAGGGTTACACGTCCTTATTTTGGGGGGTTTATTGTAACTTTTTTCAGTACAGTTTTTGGTGACCGTACTGGGGCTTTGTGCAGTATGTGAGGAACTATTTTACACCAGGATTAACCCTTTATACAGTACAGCTTATTGCAACTGTACTGGGGCGTTTGGACCCACTCAGACCACAGGCTGATCAGACCTGCTGACCTCTCCAACACCTCTTCCTGCTGCGACCCAGTCTCTCACGCTTCAGTGAGTGTGCAAACAAAAGCTTCACATTGACCACAGCAGGGCTTCACAAACATTTTTCAACAATAGGCCCACTTATGTGAAATATGTACCTCAACAATGGTGAGATGCTTCATGCCACATTCTATAAGTTAGCACTAACTGCATTGCATCTACATGATAAAAAAACAAGTGTACGATTAGACCACTAGATGATGACAACCTCCTCATCAAGTCGCTTCTGGAGCCTGAAGAACTCTGAACCAAGTCAAAATTAAACATAAAAACATTCTCCAACAAGGTGATATTTTCAAAATTTACTAAACTGTTAATGAAGCCATGTAATTTAATATTTAATGTAATTTAGTTTTCTATGCAGCCAATAGGAAGAAAAAAAAATTTGAGAGAACATCACATAAGATAACTTTATAAATTGACATCGATTTTACCATTACGGTGGATGCTGTTTCCTTTGCTTGGGCACTTCATTATTATTATTGCACTTCTGATTTGATGCACTGGTGCCACAAGAAAACACAGTTTATATATAAAAAAATATAAGCATAACATGACCATCTTGTTTTACGATGTTTTATAAGGTTAATGGTAGCATGTATAAACACACATGAAAAAAGTCGGTGAAACTTTTAAGTGGGTTGATCCACTTTTTCTAATTTTGTGATAATGTTTTGATTATATTTGAGTCACACATACTTCAATATTCAGCATGCAAAACACATCAGTGGTAACAATTACATTTTATTTAAAGTAAATTATCAAGGTCACTCTTTTTTAGTCACAAGAACTCATGTGTAAGTCAACTATACTTACTAATATTTTGTCAGTCCAACATACTATTACTATTTCACTGTACTTAGTTTTTTAAGGCAATCAGTTTGCATGCTGTTTTTAAGTAAGTTTAACTAATTAGATTTTACAGTGTAGTGGGGACCAGAAATGAGGGCGATTTAATGGTTTAAACACCTAAAGATTTGGCACAAAAAATATATATTGTTACCTGCACATGGATTGACTTCGTATTAACATAATCTCCTTCATTGACTGAAGGAGCTTTAATAGGAATGTGAGTTCTATCAATGCACATCTGGGAACCCTGAAATTGAAAGTTATGTAAGAAACATTTTCAAATGACTGTGGCTGTATACAGTATTGATATGTGGATAGATTAAGTAGTGCTATATAACTAAAATGGTATCTCATAGAATATCATAGAAAGGACAAATCCGCCACTCTGTGGAATTCCTCTTTAATGACTCTCGTGGTTTATGGCCAGGGAACTGCACAAAAGTGTGTAGAAACTGTTTGAATGCAAGGCATACTGTCCGAACAGCCCTTCACACAGTTGCCTTTCCCACATGCTCTGCATCGCCAACATTATACAAAACGTCACAAAAAAACGAAGTTCAGTGCACAAAATGTGCTCTGTGTCAAGTTCTGATCCACGATGTGTCACGTTTGATATTTAAGGTTTCAAAAGATTTGATGAATTAACAAATTTTTTGAAAAACAGTAACGCTCCAAATACGAAAACACACCGATACGTGGTCTTATCACCCTCTCACGGCGGAAAAGATTCCATATAATCTGTGCTTCCACATCCACTGGACGGTCTTCAAAAGAGCATGCCGTGCTCCGTCACCTCTCTGAAACAAACTAACCCTGAAACTAAACCTGTCCCGGAGCAGGTTATGTTCAGAGCTTAAGTTGCCATGGCTGCTTACGTACCTTCAAACTCACCTCCGTTCTTGGAACCGAAAGCTGAGGTTATCCGCCTACTTACCCTTAAACTTACCCAGGTATGTCACATAACCTGCTTTTTGGAACACCCCCCAGTATCCCTGAGTGTTGGTTGTCTTATTTGAACCCAAGAGTTTTATACTGTATATGTTTTGTCAGTACAAACATAACAAGATGTTTGTCATGATCGTTGACGTTCAAAGTCAATCTTTGATGACAGTTTGACAAAAACTCGTCTAAAAGTTTTTTTCTGAATGGTTTGTTGGGTCAGGTGCTGTCTAGGGTCAGAAGAAACAACACAAAACTGTGACCGCTATGAGTGGCGGTGACGGTAGCAATTGACAACACACTACACAAACGGCCAGTTTGTGGTTGTTTATTTTACATTCAAGACTGGGAAAACAAGTGACAATAGCCATAATAATAAAGATGATGGAATAACAACATAGGAAAAAAATACTTCTATATTTATGTAAATATTGTATATAAAGACAAAGATGATAAGCAGGGGAGCACAGCAGTGGCACCAAAGAAAAGAAAACAAAACCCATCTAACTCAAGCACTCTCAAGGTCTTGTTCTCTTTATTTTTACAAAGCCTTTTGCACAATTGAACATCATTTTCTTTTAAAATCACTTAAGTTGTTATCTGTGAGCATTGTTCAGAATCAAGAATTGAAAGTAATTTCTGTTTTCGGGAGATTTCACAGTTAGCAGACAACACCACGTTATTCTTAAAAGATGAAAAATGTGTGTCAAAGGCTTTAGATTTAATTAACCAGTTTTATTGTGCTTCTGGTTTAAAACTGTGCTCGTACTGTGTGTGTTTGAAGTAATTCGGCGAAGTTATATGAACATGCAATGGGGTCAAGACCTGCCTGGAATTATATAATAAGTATAATATTTGCTTTCTAATATGTGTGTGTAATCTAATGTATATAATTTTAGGTTGTGATAATCATCTGTCAATAATGGACAGGACTATTATAAGGGTCCAAAATCCAAATGTAACTGCAATAAATACAGTCAACCCTGATCTGAGGCCTGCTATAAGGGAAAAAGCTTAAGCAACACATTTAATTGCTGTTGCTATTCAGCAAAGCTCCTGTATTGGAATTCACTAGACACTTCACAGAAAGATCTGTATTCAAGATTAGAGGGTGGTTAGAGATATTGATCTGTTTTTACTAGGGCACTGGGGTATAACACACAACCTTATTTTCTGAATCCATTTCAGCTGGATTAGAATAATCAAGTGAATATGTTATTTACCGTACAAAGTGAGTGTATTGAAAATAAACAAAACTGGCAAAAATATTTGAAACAATAATGTTTGAATAATTCAAATAATGAAAATCATTTTAACAAATGATACTTGATAAACTGATAAAAATTCTATTTTTGTTTTAACTCTTAATATTATAATTAATAATAACAGTCTAAAATATAAATGCAATTTGAAATATTAAATAAAATATTATATTGAATTATTATAAAAAAAAAAAAGAGAGATTTATATGATCAATTATTTTAAAGGGCAAGAAAAGGAGTGTGTCCTTATTTTGGTCTGCTTTATGTCAAGTTTTATTGAACACTGATTGTAATGGCCAGGCACCACACCAGATACGAATTGCTTCCCCTCTTATAATTCACTTGCTACTTAACTGGTGATAATAATGGACCTATTAATATTACATTCCCCTGATTGTACTGCAGAGATTGATCTCTTCACCCACCCAGCATACTCACAAAAGATACGCCTCTTTCCTCTCAGCCTCTCTCTATTCTTCTCTTACAGAAAGTCGACATTCAATCAATTAGAACATAAAAGAGCGCCATATGCAGTTAAAATGACATGTACATCCCATGAACCAAGAGGAGTATTGATCATTTCCTTGTTATCTGACCATTGTGTAAAACACTAAAGAAAATCACCTTAAAAATAGTGTATTTTATCAAATTAGCATAAATTAGTTTTATTAGTTAATTATTAATATTATTATTTAAATATGTATAAATAATATAAAACTTAATTAATTACACCTGATTAACTAAATAATACAAACAATATAGAATTAATTAAATACAGCATTATTTTTTTTTTTTTCCATAACAGTAATGAGAATTAGTCTAAAAAACAGCCTTTTTAATCAGAATATACTTTTTTAAATTATTTTAATTTCAGGGTGAAATATGTCCAGGACAAGTTCTTGACAGATTTCATGAGATTCACCCTGCTCTACTCGGTTACACCATGTCCATAAATTTAGCTCTGTACGCCTCTCTTCAGAAACGATGAGTCACAGCACTCATAATTCTGGTCTTCACAGCCCTTTTGGAACCAGGGTCATGCAGAGAATGTGCAGGCAGTTCTACTTATTTATACTAATGAAAAAGCAGCTGTTTGGCCATGTGGTGTGGTCTACACATGCAAAGAGAGAAAAATTAACCTGTGAATTATTTCAGAGACAAAATATTAATTTTGCTGGTAGCCCGAGGTCTTAAAAATTAAAATATGGAGAATATGCCTGGATGCCCCGCTGAAAAAGTCTGAATATATACAACACAACTGAGCACTTCTCACTCATTAATGAAACATCATCACTCTGGTCTCAGGTCTTTACAGATGGAAAACAGACTGATGCACAGCATGTGAACTCACATCTGCACACATATACCTATACACAACATCAATTCTGGTGACGGCAGGAAAATACCAGAGGCTGTATATCGAAGCTAAGAGGTGCAAAATTTACAGCAGCTGTCCTTACTGTCTCGCAAAATTCCTGCAAACCAACAGTGCACACACACTAATATCGACCCCAGGAGCTTGATCTCCACCCAGCTTGCTTTCATTAACAGAGGAAGCAAATGAGGCTGGACACAGCAATAGTTCAGAGGGTCTATATGACCTATGCACTGTCCTACATGAACAGAAGAGCATGACATGGTCATAAAAAAATATTTCACACAACATCCTTGCTAAACACACACACACCTGTTTGTTTTGGCATCTTTGAGGGGACTTTTATTGTTTTGTACTGACATGATATTTTCTATCCCTTAACACTAACCATACCTAAACCTACCTTTCACAGAAACCTTTTTGCCTTTTTACACTCTAAAAAATACTCGGAAACTCAGCTTTATTGTAACAATAAAATAATATAATTTTTTTTTTAAATCTGTTAGTGTAAGAGGCTTTTTAAAAAAAAAAAATATTGTCACCATTGCTGTGATTTGTACGTTGATTCTTGATGTCTGTATAACCTTTTTGTTTTTTTTTGCACAAATTGGTTTTGTCTGTATGCGTAATTGCGGTTTATCACAATTATACTGTACTATTATATACAGCACAAAGTTAATAATGCATCATCCATTTAATCAGAGACTAAATATTGAGTAAGATCATTAATATTACTAAATAATGACTCCTCATCATCACTTAACCATCAGCACCTGATCATACATTCTCTTGTCATTCATGCCTTAACAAATGTGTTATACAGACAGACAGGTAAGTTATACAGATGTCAAGAATCAATGGAACCAATCACAACAATGTTAGTTCTGTTAGTTCTCTGGCTACCAAAACTTACTCAGCCACTGGACAGACGGCCTTCGCCCAGTATGCCATGGCCATCTTGCAGGTCCATCAGGCAAAAGCTCTGAAAGAACTGCACAAGGGTAGTTCTGAACCAGGGCGACTGCAAGAACTGCGCACTGCGACTGACCTCGCCCTGCAGGCGACGAAAGTCACAGCGCGTGCCCTGGGTCAGACGATGTCCACCCTGGTGGTCCAGGAGTGCCATCTCTGGTTGGACCTGGCTGAAATGAAGGACGCCGACAAAGTCCACTTTCTCGACGCCCCCATTTCCCAAGCCGGCCTCTTCAGCGACACTGTCGAGGACTTTGCCCAGCAGTTCTCGGCAGTTCAGAAGCAGACGGAGGCCATTAGTCACATCTTGCCTCGGCAAGATGTGGCTATTGTCCCACCGCGGACCGGTGTCCCCCTGCGGCTGCACCGGTTCCTGTGAGACCCGAGCAATCTGGTCCTCCACGAGCCCCCCGTAGGAAGGCGACGCAGCCCACCCAGGCCGAAATCTGCCAAAAAGAAGCAGAAGAAGCGGTCCTGAGGTGTGTGGCACAGAGATGGAGGGAACTGCTCTGCTCCAGGAGGTGGTGAAGGCACTGCTCCTTCCCACTGGAGAGGGAAAATCCTGTTCCGTTTTAATTTTGTTCCTGGGGTCAGCGGTACCCACAAAGGGTCTGTGCTGACAGTGGCCGATGCACTGCTTCCTCACTCTCAGCCACTCCCATCTTCGCCACAAACAGGACACGGGCGCCACGGGGACTCACAGCGGAGAGGAAATTACTGTTGGCGAAGTACGCAATAGAGCCTGTCCTTTCAGTCGAGATGAAGTCAGGGTTTTACAGCCCCTACTTCATAGTACCCAAGAAAGGCGTGGGGCTACGGCCAATCTTGGATTTGTGTGTCTTGAATTGGGCCCTTCACAAGCGCCCGTTCAAGATGCTCACACTGAAATGTATCCTCACGTGCGTTCGCGCTCAGTATTCGTTTGCAGCTATCAACCTAAAGGTACTTCCATGTCTCAATCCTCCCTCGACACAGACCGTTTCTACGCTTTGTGTTCGAGGGTCGGGCATACCAGTGCAAGGTCCTACCCTTCAGGCTGTTCCTGTCTTCCTGTGTCTTTAACAAAGTCGTGGAGGGGGCCCTTCCCCACTCAGGGAAGTGGGCGTTCGCATTCTCAACTATCTCGACCACTGGCTCATTCTGGCCCAGTACGGAGAACAGTTGTGCGAACACAGGTACCTGGTGCTCACGCACCTCAGCCGGTTGGGGCTTCAGGTCAACTGGGAAAAGAGCAAGCTCTCTCCAGTGCAGAGTATCTCTTTTCTCGGTGTGGAGCTGGACTCGGTCAACATGATGGCACGTCTCACCACGAGCTGCCTGAATTCGTTCTCGCAGAGAACAGCGGTCCCAAAGCATTTTCAGAGGCTACTGGGGTATATGGGTGTATAAACACACAATGCTCCCACGTGACTTAGTCTGCCATCTTGGATGTAACATCAAACATCATGATAAGTGAACTCGGAACAAGACACAAATAACACTTCTTATTCTCAGTAGGTGAAGATTATTTATTAAATTAATAGATTTAAAAATTATTACACAACCACCAAATAGGTGTCGTTGTGCAATAAGTAGGTTATGTAAATCAGCATTAAACAAAAGAAGAAGAAGGAAGTAGAATGGCACACTTTTTCTTAGCGTCTGTTTCCATGGTGAATCATCGTTTCTTCGCTCGGTTGAGAATGTCTTGCATGTTAACTGGGAACATACTCTGGGTTGGCCAAACTTACTCCCGGACTCGTTTTTGGAACCAGCATACCTGGAGTAAGCAAAGTTTGAGTTAATCAACCGAGAGTTCATGGTATATGTGATGCTAAGTTAACCTTGGAATTTTCTGGAATACTCCCCGAACAGCTGCATAACGTCTACCGGGAAGCAAACTTTAGGACAAAAGGAGAAATAAAACAAGGATCAATATCGGCCTGGCGTTTCCGAGATGATGAGAGCTTTGTGAAAAACTTTGACTTGACAGAGACGGCGCTCTTTCACGTTATAAGACAAGGTAAGCAAATGTAGGCTACATAAGACCAATCGGTGTTATATAGCTCAACACGATGAAATGTTAGAATATCATCAGTATGATGATATCAGTATAAGGTTAAGTCTCATACAGCCAACAAACTAATACACAGGATAACATTACTGTGATGAGCCGTGGGGGAACGGCGCGAGGCTGGTGACGCGATAAAAAACAAGCTTCAGCTGCTCGGCGCACCGGTCTCGTATCTCTCATGGAGGAGCTCCAGAAGCATAAAAGAGGAGCGACGACAGTGAAGGACGAGAGAGGACCAGGCCTGGATTTTATGTTGTTTTTTTTTATTTGTTTGTGTGGGCGGCAGTCGCCGTGAGGAACTGCCGCCCTTCTACTTTTTGTGTGATTGTTGGTTTATTTGTTTAGTAAATTATCTTGAACGTTCGCCGGTTCCTGCCTCCTTCTTCCCATATTTACGAACTGTGTTACAATTACAACTTTCAACACACTCAAATGCAGTTTAGTATGATAGTGAAACAGACTAAGTGAAACAGTGCTGCGTTACTTCACTTTTAATTCATCAAATAAACTGACCTGTAAGAGTAGCATTTCAGAACTTATGAGTAGTTCAGTAGAAAGAAATGTCGTCTGTCCTTTATCGCCAGGACTCGCATGTGCCACTGATATCGGCCTCTCATTAGTAATCACACCTGCGGTTCTCGGCCACGCCTAGCTTCATACCGCAGTCATATTTATAAACATGCATTCACTCATCCATAAATTTTTATTTCCCCATAAACATTATTAGCTCAATCGGCATGATGACAAGTTCCATGTTCCACTCATTCACTGCCTTTTGTTATTGTTGTGAAGAGTTTAGCAACCCCTAGCGGTGAAAAAAACACATATTATGCCTTTAACTTAAGACATAACAGATAATGTTTGCGTGAATACTCGCCAAGACAATTTTTTTGAAATAGCCTACTGTCATTTTGTGAAAATGTGTATATCGGGATCACGTTGTCTTTGTGCACGCGCTTCAGATCTGTCAGTAAGCATGAGTAAGTTTGTTTTGGTTGGTTTTGTGAGTTTGAAACTCACATTTCATTGGTGTAGACTCATGTCATTGTAAATTTGCTATGAATATTTAAAAAGTATGGAATGCTGTGCTTTACACCAAATGTACTAAGAGGAAGCACCAGTTGTCCAGGTACTCTTCTCAGGAAATGTACAAATGAAGAAACTTTAGATGTTTAATTGCTATTTGAAGCATTGGGATGGCTAGACGAGGGCTTAATGAACTTTTCACTTGTTTTGCCTGTAGGTCAAAATTAGCATGTGCACATTGCAACTCATTTTGCCAGCACGGGTCACAAATTACATTGCAATGTTACAGGGTTGACAAAAGAGTTGGACTCTGAAAAAGGAAGCTTTGTGAGGTAAACACCAGAATGAGTTTGGACTTAACGCATACACTTCTCTTCTACAAGAGGGCGATATATATATATATATATATATATATATGAATGAATGAGAGAGTGGTCCCCCAGTATTCTCATAAGGCTGTCCTTTGGAATGCTATAAATTATTCATTCACCAATTCATTAATCTAATTATAGACTAAATGCCAGGATGTTTTCCTTCTGTGTATATAGTATATGTTAGTATGAACGTGTATGAAAGACTAGATTTTCAATCATTAACTACTATACAAGTAAAATATGTCAGTATAAAGGAACCTCAAATGAGTTTCCAGTCTTACACATTAGCAAAATCAGAACGAGAATAGAACATCAGAAGTAAGTAGCTTACCCTTAACCTTAATAACAGAGGACTATGTTTATAATAAACTTGAGAGTATTAGAAATTATTTATGTTTCCCTTTAAAAAAATGACTATAATAAGAAAATTTTATAAATAATATCTCTTCAGCCACATGAAAGAGAACTGGACATAGCAGCACATTATGAAATTTCACTTTTACACCACAGGCTCATGCTGCGCACTCCAGTGATTTTCAACCAGGGGTATGCATACTCTTGTGGTACTTAAGGAGATTTTTCTTCTACCAAGTAATCAGAAATTACAACTATTATGAATAATATTTGTATTATTATAATATATAAATATTTAATACTGAGATTAAGATTATTTGAGAATAATATCTTAAATGTTTTCAGTTTCCTTTTGAGGAAAAACACAAGTAAATTATTATTAAATTACTGCACTGAATTAAATGACAATTTAAATAAGAATGGCTTAATCGTCAGACACACTCTCGGCCGCATTTCGTTAGCTATCTAAATGGTGACATTGTATAGACTATTGTTCTTATATACATGTAATTGTACATTTTAAAACTTAACCCCAACCCACATCAAACTTTCAGCATTTTTATGGTAATTTTTTTCACTTTATGTTTATACCAGTTTTACACATGAGGACATAGATAAAAGGAGGTTTTCGGACATTTTCTCAGGTCTTGCTCAATTCTGGACACCTTTTAACTATTTTCATTTATATACAGGTGCTGGTTATATAATTAGAATATCATCAAAAAGTTGATTCATTTCACTAATTCCACTCAAAAAGTGAAACTTGTATATTATATTCCTTCATTAGACACAGACTGATATATTTCAAATGTTTATTTATTTCAATTTTGATGATTATAACTGACACCAAAGGAAAATGAGAAAAAAATAAAAGAAATAAAAATCTGAAATATATCAGTCTGTGAGTAATGAATAAATATAATATACAAGTTTCACTTTTTGAATGGAATTAGTGAAATAAATCAACTTTTTGATGATATTGTAATTATATGACCCGCACATGTATACATTTTCCCGATTTCGCAGATTTGCCCACTTACAAAGCATGTATAAGTCATTTTTATCATAGGCACTCTTCAACTGTGAGTGACAGAATCTAAAACAAAATCCAGAAAATCACATTGTGTGATTTTTAAATAATTAGAAAATGTATTTGATCACCTACCAACCAGTAAGAATTCCGGCTCTCACAGACCTGTTAGTTTTTCTTAAGAAGCCCTCCTATTCTCCACTCATTACCTGTTTTAACTGCACCTGTTTGAATTTGTTACCTGTATAAAAGACACCTGTCCACAGAAGTTCAAGATGACGGTCACTCTTCCTTGGTCTGGGGCACCATGCAAGATCTCACCTCGTGGGGCATCAATGATCATGAGGAAGGTGAGGGATCAGCCCAGAACTACACGGCAGGACCTAGTCAATGACCTGAAGAGAGCTGGAACCACAGTCTCAAAGAAAACCATTAGTAACATACTACGCCGTCATGAATTAAAATCCTGCAGCGCATGCAAAGTCCCTCTCCTCAAGCCAGCGCATATCCAGGCCCGTCTGAAGTTTGCTAATGACCATTTGGATGATCCAGAGGAGGAATGGGAGAAGGTCATGTGGTCTGATGAGACAAAAATAGAGCTTTTTGGTCTAAACTCCACTCGCTGCGTTTGCAGGAAGAAGAACCCCAAGAACACCATCCCAACCGTGAAGCATGGAGGTAGAAACATCATTCTTTGGGCATGCTCTTCTGCCAAGGGGACAGTACGACTGCACCGTATTGAGGAGAGGATGGATGGGGCCATGTATCGTAAGATCATGACTAACACCCTCCTTCCCTCAGTAAGGGCATTGAAGATGGGTCGTGACTGGGTCTTCCAGCATGACAATGACCCGAAACACACAGACAGGGCAACTAAGGAGTGTCTCTGTAAGAAGCATCTCAAGGTCCTGGAGTGGCATAGTCTCCAGACCTGAACCCAATAGAAAATCTTTGGGCGACAGCCCCGAAACCTGAAGGATGTGGAGAAGGTCTGTATGGAGGAGTGGGCTAAAATCCCTGCTGGAGTGTGTGCAAACCTGCACAAGAACTACAGGAAACGTATGATCTCTGTAATTGCAAACAAAGGTTTCTGTAATGAATATTAAGTTCAGCTTTTCTGATGTGTCAAATACTTAGGTGTAATGACTGAGACAAATCAGACCTGATTATTTATCATACTTAACAAATAATCTTTAAAAACTCACTCTGAGGTCTGTGGAACCCTCCCCCACAGACACCATCTGATAGGGTTTTACCACCGTAAAGAATGTGCAGAGAATGTGACTCTGACTTCATTCATGTTGAAAAGGACAAATAAATGTCCGAGAAATGTCTCGAGAAATGTATGAACGTGTATCCAATTTTTCCCTCTCATATTTTTCCTTTTATAGGGTTTGACCTATGTATTAATTCTCTCTTTTGAACTTTTTGTATTAATGTTTCAGAGTTGCATACTATGACTAACTAAAATAACATGGGTAGCACGTTTGGTCTCTCTGGATTCCAATCTACGCTCTCAATCTGTTAATTTACATTACATTTTGCTAACTCTGACACATCATGTAATAAGTATCTAGAAGGTTCTTCTCTCATCCATCCAATATGATGTCTTATGCAAATATCTTGCTAGAGAACAAAGGGTTGTAAAAGTTCGCTCCGAAGGATCAAATCCTTATAGGCTCAGTCACCTCCAGAGGGTGTGACATCTTCACACTTTAAAAAATCACTGATCACAAGATCACGTCTCTTCCTCTGGTATTGAGGAAACGCTTTTGTGAAGATGACACTGAGCTAGAAGTTCTGAAGACAGCCAAGTTTGTGCCAGCCTGCTGCCTTGTCTTTCCATTCACCAAAGATCATCTGAATCCAACTAGTTCTCTTTCATCAAGAAACCATAAACAAGATTAATGGAGCCTCCAAAAATTCTTCGATGCATCCCGGTGTCATCTGTTCCCCATGCATGTTGATACTTCCTGTTTGTACTTCGTACATCCATTAATTACTTACCTGAACTTCTGAGGTGTGTGCCTGTTAATGCCTAACTGCTGTGAATAAACGAATGTTATATTTTATTAACCTCTGCTTGAGTGTCGTCCCGTAACAGAAGACCGGACCAACACAGTTTCCAGCATGAGTGCATCATTACAACTAAAAGATATCATCGAAGCTCTACAAAGTCTCTTTCCATCAACAACCACAACACCAGATCCTCCACCCAGCACTTCTGTCATTGCCACTCCCACTCCTTCTCCACTGGTAGTTGCCAGTCCCAATTGCAATGGATTTCTATTCCAGTGTTCATTGACCCTGGAGATGCAGCCACATCTATTCCCAACAGAACATGTAAAAATTTCATATGAATGTCAAAGCTGATGCACTTTCTCGTATCCATGCTCATGAAGATCCCACAGAAGAACCTGAAACCATCATCCACAAGGAAGTCATAGTTAGCAACATGCAATGGTCTCCAAATTCCACTCCTTCTAATGTCACTACTCTAATTCCGCCGGGCTGTCCTCCAGGAAAGCAGTATGTTCCTTGGACTCAACGCATTCCACTTATCCATTCCACTCACTCCTCTTTGGGCACTGGCCACCCAGGGACCAATGGAACTCTCTCGCTGCTAAAAGATCGCTTCTGGTGGCCAAGCATGGCTTGGGATGTGAGAAGGTTCGTTCAAGGGTGTCCAGACTGTGCTCTAAAACATCTCGCCAACTTCCATCTGGTAAACTTCTTCCTGTACCTGTTCCAAACCGACCCTGGTCACATCTAGTAGTAGACTTCATCATCGACCTTCCAGCTTCTGATGGAAACACGTGTCTTGGTGACTTATTCCCTTCAAAGGCCTACCTACTGCAATGGAATCCGTGGAACTCATGTTCAACCATGTCTTCAGGTATTTTGGAATCCCAGAGGATGTAATCTCAAGAGAATGGAACTCTATCTTTACACTCCACTTATGACCGTAAGCCTCTCTTTAGGGTATCATCCACAAACTAATGGGCAGATGGGAAGGAAGATTCAAGAGATTGGACGCTACCTACGAACCTTCTGCCATGACCACCAGGATTCTTGGAACCAGTTTCTAGGCTGTGCCGAGTGCACCCAGAATTCTCTATGCCAAGCCACCACTGGTCTCACTCCATTCCAGTGCGTACTCGGTTTCCAGCCTCCCTTGTACCCCTAGTCCGGGGAACCATCAGATATTCCAGTTGTCGCCGACTGGTTCCGAGAACGTGAGAGGGTCTGGGACTCCGCTCATCACCATTTTCAGGTGATGATGGCACAGGCACAAAATGACAGCCGATCTTCATAGATCAGAAGCTCCATCCTATCAACCAGGTCTGAAGGTCTGGTTTCACATGGGACATTAGGATGTGCCTGCCCTGCAAAAAGCCCAGATACATTGGTCCTTTCACCATCACTAAACAGATAAATCCTGTCACATATCAACTACAACTTCCTCCACAATATAGAATTCACTCTGCTTTCCATGTGTCATTACCCTTCTGTTGTCCGTTCAGAGCCTGGTCCAGATGAAGAACCTCCCCCTCCACAGATCTTGAATAATTGATTAGATTAATCAATCAGATTAATGTGACAGATCTACCAGGCTCAATCGCTAACCAATCACAGCGCACACCATCACCAGAATACTGATTGCACTCACCTGCACCTCATCTGCCAATCACTCACTGGCTTTTAAGCACACACCTTACCTTAACTCACTGTCTCATTTATGCGAAGAGAACGTTCACTCCACGCTCCCGATGATTTACCTGCCTGATCCTCTGCTTCGATGCATCCTGGTGTCATCATCTGTTCCCCACGCAAGTTGATACTTCCTGTTTGTAATTCGGACATACGTAACAGTAAGTGGGCAAACCTACAAAATCGGCAGTGTATCAAATACTTGTTCTCCTCACTGTGTGTATATATATATATATATATATATATATATATATATATATATATATATATATATATATATATATATATTCAGAGATTGATTAAACATTTGCCGGTAACTGTTGCATGTAATAATCTATTGATTGGAAATTGCTCCTCTAAGACATTTCTCAGCTATGAATTTGAAATGAAGTATATTAAGTTTTTGTGGGTTCTCCCAGGATGTTTAGTAATGGAACAGCAGCAATCTAATAGTTCTGCTAATGGAAAATATGATAAAGATGCTGCAGTTAATGAAGACTTCCTGGAAAGACATTTGCAACACACTTTTTTTAGTTTCATCTTCAGAACCTGCTTTTACTCTCTTAGGTCAACTGCATTGGTTTTGACAGGCATGACAAGCTGAGCACTGAATCCCAGGCTGAATCTCCTTTACATAGCGCAATCATAAATCTTCCTTTCTGTTGTTGGCTACCTGCCCTGCCCTCAGGACTTCACAGAGACTAACAGAGATTGTTAGTAGAGCTCCTTGACATGTGAATGGTAGTGACAGTATATCTCCAAAATACAGATTTTATCAGGTGCTAAATAAGCTCATAATAGTCAAACAGAAGATAAAAGTCTATCTCAAATGAATTTAGACACTCAGAGAGCTCTTTAGTGGGATTTTCGCTTTCTATTTTAAGTGTCTCTTGTGATTCTGTGGCTACTGCTAAATCTGTCATCCTCTAACCTGGGAATGCACTGTAGTTCACTAAAATATTCAGGAGCAAATTTTAATATTAATTTCCATGTTTGTTTTAAGAGTCTGAGTGCTGTGCCCAGGGTGTGTAATAATTGAAGGCTACATGACAAGAGTTGAGTGGGTGGGAATGTTCCAGAGTTAACATTTCACTAAGCGGGATTATGGGATATATGCACTTGATCTACTATAGTGTATAGATAGTAACTCTCTTTAATTAATGTGCAAGGTCTGTTTGCATGCACAAAAACAAGGTTATCAATATTTAATGACAAAATACTAGGAATATTAACAAATACATGCATTCTTACTAATAAGTCACATATGCTCAGTATTCGGACCATTGCTGTTCACCCTGTATATGCTGCTGTCTGGAGATATCATTACGAAGCATGGCGTTAGTTTTCACTGTTAAAAACAGAGGTTTTAATTATTGGACAAAAAAACATCTGTACGTAATACCTCAGAATAGAACAGAAAACCCCATTCTTCCATCTTAATAATATATCTAAAATACGACATCAATGACAAATGTGGAACAGTTAGTTCATGCATTCATGACCTCAAGGCTAGAATATTGTAATGTTCTATTGGGTGGTTGCACTTCACGCTTAATATACTCCAGATAGTTCAAAACGCAGCAGCTAGAGTATTTACTAGAACCGGGCAAATGACCATATTAGCCCAGTTCTGTCAACACGGCATTGGCTCCCCATTAAACATTGTATACATTTTCAAATCTTGCTAATTACTTACAAAGCACTAAATGGTTTAGCTCCTCAGTACTTGAGCAAGCTCTTAAGGCTCACTGCAGACAGTAGATCCTTTTCCAGTTAGCACCCAAATTCTATAATGGTGTTTCTAGTATTGTTTGGGAAGCAGACACACTTTATCAGTTTAAATCTAGACTAAAAACATTTATTTAATCTGGCATACACATAAAACATTATAAATTTCTATTTTCAAAGCAGATAAATAATTATTTGGCTGCATAAATAGGTGAGCCAGAACCACAGCACTAAACATAACTTCCGATGTACTTGTTACCATAAGAAGAATGACATCTATGTTAATATTAATCTCTTTGTTTATCCCAAGTTTACCGCAGTCAGCCAGATCCAGGCCTTATCCAGATCAGATGGAAAACCTGCACCTAGACACGACCACATCACAGCCCTGAAGTATCTGCTGATATTGTGTCAAATTGACTATGACTCCGCCTTGAATCATAATCTTACAGTGTTTGTTTGTTGGCCAGAGGAGAACTGGCCCCCCGACTGAGCCTGGTTTTTTTCCATTGTCACCTGATGGAGTTTGGTTTCCTTGCCACTATTGCCTCTAGATTGCTTAGTTAGGGACACCTACTATTCAACAATATTATATAGATTAAAAAATATATAGATGAAATGCAGTAAATTAATAACTGATGATTTTTACAATAAAATTAAAGCAACACTGAACTGACTGAAGCTAAACAATGACACTATTTTCTTCTAGAGTCTCTTCTTGACTTCATTAACAAATAAATACAAATAAATAAAATGACAAGTCTGACAAGATTGCAGAGGTTTTTCAGATGGGCCAAGAATCCTGTTAAAGAAATTTGGTGTAGAAGGACGTCTGAGGGGGATCTGTTATGCAATTTACATTTTAAACTTTATGATTTTGAATTGCTATGTCGAAAATCTGGGACAAATCCTATGGAAAAAATGAATATGTTCCAGCTCCATCTATATATGTCTTGTAGGAGCAATGTGTCCATGAGCACACATAGTCCTCTCCTTGGCCTGATTTTGTGCTTTTCTTCCATTTGCCTTTTGTCCTCCATCTATTAATTCAGTTTTCTGCACATTTGACTTTCTCTTTTTTTGAAAGCCTTCTCCCAGGTGAGGTGAATATTTAGATTTTTTTCTAGCTAGTGCATTTTTTTTTCTCCATCTGCACCACTTGTCCCTCAGTCCTGTCCTCTCTTTTCCCTTCAAATGTCTGTGCTCAAACTCTGTTGTAAATCAGCAATAAGGAGATAAGCAGAGTAAATACAAACAGATACACAGGGAAAATCACTGTTTGACTGAGATAGATGGTGTGTTTTCAGTAACAAGGAAACAGTGAAATTTTATGAATATGTTCTCTCTATAAGGTCATATTCTAGTCTTATTTCCCCCAAAAAATAATGTTGTGAAAAAATGAACACATGCACATTCTTTGTCCTTTGAGAGGTACTGCGTTATGAGAGTAACTTCAAGTGATTAGCATTGTCAGGTTATGGCAACTGCTATTTATGGCAACAAATTTTTTTTAATAAATTAATGAATACATTACAGTATCACAGTTTCCACAAAAATATTAAGCTGTACAACTGTTTTTTTTTTTTTCACATTTATTATAATAAGAAATGTTTCTTGAGTATCAAACCACTATATTGTAATGATTTCTGAGGTAATTATATTATATAACAGAGGCTAAAGCATCAGTATCTTATTCTTTGTCCTTTTTAAAGATTACCCATTGTCCCAATGATTTTCCATGGTCATTGGTGGGCAAATAGCACCAAACAACATTACACATATTCACTCACTAGCCACTTTATTAGGTACACCTTGCTAGTATGGATTGAAACCCCTTTTGCCTTCAGAACTGCCTTAATATTTATGGCGTAGATCAAACAAAGGTGCTGGAAACATTTCTCAGAGTTTCTGGTCCATATTGATAACATCATGCAGATTTGTTGGCTGCACATCCATGATCTAAATCTCCTGTCCCACCACATCCCAAAGTTGCTTCATTGGATTGAGATCTGATGTCTGTGGAGGCTGTTTGAGTATAAACCAGTTTGAGATTATTTGAGCTTTGTGACGTGGTGTGTTATCCTGCTGGAAGTAGCCATAAGAAGGTGGGTACACTGTGGTCATAAAAACATGGACATAGTTAGCAACAATACTCCAGTGGGCTGTGGCAAGCCCTGAGGGTATTTTCAGAGGGTAATAAAAAAAAAAAAAAGAAGGTAGTTTTACATCACGTTTTCACTTGTAATTTTCTGAAACATGCTCAACATAATCAATCACTGAGATCTAAAGATATTATATTTATCACTCAAAAAACAATTTTAAAAATGCCTTCCAGGTGTCAAGCTAGGGCTAAACAAAAAGGCTGTCTTGGTGCCAAATGCTATAACTTTTGATTACTTTATGCTATCACCAAAAAATTGATCCAGATGCATGTAGGGTAACTTCACCCAAAAAAAAGGAAACTTTATTTCCTTCCTGAGTTATTGCATGTCAAATAAGATATGTAAAATTTCCCTTGAGCACACTTTCTTTGTATTTTATCAGCAGTTTCTCAGCTTGAGAATGTCATGTAATGGCAAATGTAAAGAATTTATATTTTCTAAAAAAAATATATCTTCCAATTGTTTTCTAAATTTTATTTCGTAAAAGTTTTCTATCGAACGATACCTACCCTTTGACTCTGCTCGCTATAGTTTTTTTAGTTATAAGTCTTTAATTATATGTATGTCACTAAAAACAACTCTAGAAATACGTTCAGGGCTTAAAGGGTTAAACTTTTTAAAATGACCCCATTCTGATGCTCAGTTTCAACTTTAGCAGATCTACTTGACCATGTCTACATGCCTAAATGCATTGAGTTTCTGCCATGTGATTGGATAATGATATATTTACATTAACGTGTAGCCGAACAGGTAAACACCTAATAAAGTGCATGGCCACTGAGTGCATGTTTGCATAAATAAAACAAATGTGCATGATCAAAAACCTTTAATGAGAAAAACTAGAGAATTGTGAGGAGAGATGAGAAAGGAAGAAAGATAGAGGATGAGAAAGAGCTCCACGGAATAGAAGTGTTGCTAAAGCACTTGTCATTTTTTGGAGTGTATGAAGAGCAGATGAGCTCTCTGGAGGAGATGATGTGATGGTCCTGCACAGCAGGGTGCCACTCTGCACTGTAACGCCAGGCTCACGCTGACCTGCTCATCTCTGAGACACACAGTTAACATCCTGCCTAGTATTTTATTTCTCTCTCTTTCAGCTTTCAGCTCTTTTGTTCAAAAGTGTTTGGGATGTCAGTATTTTGTACAGACACATGGAATACTGTAGCTATGCTATAGTACAAAAGAGTTATTTTGTTTACCTTCTTTAGATATTTTAAAAGCACTAATGCATATTTAAATGTGTATTGATGATCTGTAAATTTTCTGGTGCTTTATGATTTAAATTACTTTGGTAGAAGTAAAAGTCACTGTTTAGAATATTAATTGAGTAAAAGTTTTAAAGTATGTGAAATTTTTTGTTCTTGAGTATGAAAGTATTTTTTTGATATTAAACATACATAAGTATTGAAAGTAAAAGTACAAGTAAATGCAAAATACAAAAGGAGCAGAAAATATTATTAAAAATTGTTCTATTGTTCTATCTCACAGTTTGAGCAGCAAGATTGTTTTAACTCGATTTCTTACATTTTGTTTGCTTTGAATTTTAAAAAAATGGCAAAATGTTTATTGTAAGTTTTAAATGTAAAAAAATACTAATACATTAATTATACCTTGATCATTCATGTGAATTCACAGTAGTACGCTTTAACTGCAACGTTACAAATGGACTAAAGTCCATTAAAGTGTATCATTTCATATAAATCCAAACAATTCTGCTTAGAACACTAGATAATTATCTAATCAAAATATGTATTAAAGTGCAGATAAAAAAAAAAAGAACTGAAATCAAATATATTTCTGATTTGTTATGTTTCTGTCATCTACATGATTAGGATACAATTTAAATATGCATCTTCACTGGATAACGAAAGCATAAAATCAAACAAATGGATATAAACTAATGCAAATATATGGAAACATCGAGACCTTAAACAGTAGGTGTTTTTGTCACATTGTTTTAACTGCTTGAGGTAACGTTACTGCTAATGTTAGCATCCTCTCAGCCTCGACGGCAAACACTGCTGTTCTCCACTAATGCAGCATCTAGTCAACAAACTGATTACTTTAGTGACATGAAAACATATACCGTAGTGTACTGTATAGCATACCGCTTTGTTGTGTTTTAAATCCATTTTTTGAAGTGTCCAGTTCTGTGCAGCGCGCAGCCTCACATCACGTATCAAATCAAACTCCACGAGGCGTCAATGATAGTTTTTATTTCGCCTCTAGAGGACGCTCTCGTACCGCACTCTTCTCAGCCAATCCAGCAATGAACAACTTTTACTACTTGATAATTATATATATGTACATTGCGTGCTTTGAAAATGTACTGCTGAGACAAAGCACAATGGGTCTCAATGGCCCAAATGATCTCAGTTTGTGTCTACAGTAGATGATTCAAGAACACTTCATGAGGAATGGAGTGTGAATCCTGGAGTGACCAAGAATGGGGGCCTGTTAACTTAACTCACTGAACCAGCATAGATAGAAAGGCAAAGAAGAAAAGAGAAGAGCAAAGTGATGTAGGCTAAGTGTCACTGAGTGACAGAGCATGTCTGATCAGCTGAAGGGACATGATGCGATGAAAGATGACATACTGAAAGAACGAAGGGAAATACAAGAAGAGAAAGGGAGAGGGAGCAATTTATGATGAGAATGAAAGGGAAACACATGAGGAGGAATGATTAAGAGGGAACAAGACAGAGTGTGTTAGAGGAGTTATAATGAGCACAGAGGAGGAAAATAAAACAAAGTATGGAGAGAATGTAGAGCTGACACTTCAGTGATCATGCTACATTTGCAATGCCAAACATGTAAACACACACAATTCATTTGTCAGGGTTATGTCTTGTTTTTTCTGTTTTACCACAAGTTGGTTTTCTGATTCCTTTGCTCCATGTTCCTGCTTCTGGTTAGTCTCCTTGGTTTCTCATTGTTTGATTAGTGTTCACACCTGGTATTCATGGCATTGATTGATTTGGTCTGTAGGTGTGTATATCGTAGCATATGTCGTAGTTAAGAAATATTTTAAGATGGACGAATGCGGTTTTACATGTTAGAAATGTGGCTTTCAAATGAAAGATTGGTATCGAAGAGCACACCCACGTTCCTAACTGATGTCGAAGACTTAAAGATGCAATATGAAAAAGTTTTGTCCACTAGAGGGTGTACATTCAAAACAACAACAACAACAGCGTAGCTAGAATGATGGGAACTGTCGTCTTCAACCCCATCGCTGATTTAAATCAGACGGGAATCAGAAATCATGTTCATGGATGAGGTAAAATAATAGTTTTATAAATGTTGTGTTTTATGGCATGATTTTATTTCATTATAATGAATTAGCTGCAAGTAAAGCAAGGTTTAATACTAAATTGGTTGTCATTGATGTTACTGCATTTGTCCAATTAATTGGTGCGATAACGCTGCGCAGTTTTACATGTTCAAAACAATCATATTAAAAGTACAGTTAAGCATATCCACGTCATTTGCAAAAAGGCTGACTAATATTTATATATAACAGGTATTTGTATTAATTTACATTGTTTATCACGTCGGGTGAAGTGTATGGCAATGTCAACAAACTAAACTAATCACAAATCAAATGCAATAAGGCTGTCCGACAGCTAATCGTA
Source organism: Opsariichthys bidens (assembly GCA_037194245.1). Classification (NCBI taxonomy): domain Eukaryota; kingdom Metazoa; phylum Chordata; class Actinopteri; order Cypriniformes; family Xenocyprididae; genus Opsariichthys; species Opsariichthys bidens. The sequence continues at coordinate 807,615 of CM074301.1, read as the reverse complement.
CACAATGCAACTCATTTGCAATTTTGGCATTCGAACCATTTGTAGTGACAAGTATTTCCCTAATTTTCTGTCATGTGTTTTGCAATTTAGTTCAGCTTTTCATGTTGATTTAGTTCTCCAGGTGTTTCCCATCTGCCACACCCACAGTTGCTGAATGTTCGCCGGTTCCCGCCTCCTTCTTCCCAACCGGCGAACATTCAACAACTTTAATAAATAAATAAACCAACAATAAAACAAAGTAGAAGGGCGGCAGTTCCTCACGGCGACTGCCGCCCACACAAACAAAATAAAACACAACATAAAGTCCAGGCCTGGTCCTCTCTCATCCTTCACTGTCGTCGCTCCTCTTTTATGCTTCCGGAGCTCCTCCGTGAGAGACACGAGACCGGTGCGCCGAGCAGCTGAAGCTCATTATCTCTCGCGTCACCGGCCTCGCGCCGTTCCCTCACGGCTCTCGCCCGCCCTGCCCGTCACAAAGACATCTTCTCAACACTCTGTGGTTGTCATTGTCTGATTCTCCTTTTCATGATGGGCCATTCATGTTCAATAAGAGACAGACCTGGACTGCAGGCAGGCAGTCAGGCACATACACTGTATGGTGTAGCGTGTCAAGAAAAAACTCTGATGTACCACGTGCAGAATGAGGCCTGGCCTTGTCTTGGTTCCTAGAAAAGATTTTTATCTTAATGGCAGTTTATGTCTCTGTACAATCCAAATATATGCCTCCACGTCAATCATACCTGCACACATATGCAAGTCACCTTTATCGTTTGCACTGATGCACTTGATGTCTGCATTTTCCAAAAAACAAGCTTAAACACGGACTTGTCTGACCTCAGTCTTTTAGACCATCTGAGATGAGCTTGGGCCCATAAAACTCGGCGGCATCTCTGCATTGAGCAGATGTATAACTTTCTCCTTGCGTTACAGAGATTTGAATTGCATTTCTTGATGCAGCGTCAGACTGTGTTCCGTGACAAAGTTTTTCCAAAGTACTCCTGAGCACATGTGGCTATATTTAACAAAGCAACATGATGGTAGCATACCATCTGAAGACTCAAAGGTCATGCACATTCAACAACTGAGATTTATCTGGATTCTTTGAATCTTTTTACAATATTATGCATGGTAGATGGTGAAAGAGAAATTCTTTGCAATCTTCTATTGAGAAATGTGATTTTTTGAATTGTCTGAAAATTCTCATTTACTTGCAAAGACTGAGATACTTTTTTACACCCAAATACGATACCCCCACCAATTAATAATGCATCTGCTAATTGTGGATTATTTTAAAAACTTGGATATTTTTGTAAGCTTTTCACTTTTATTTTGCCTCTGTCCCAACTTTTTTGGATTGTGTTGCAGCCATCACAATCAAAATTTGCTTATATTTACAAAATACAATGATGTTGGTAAGTGGAAACATCAGAAATCTTTTATTTGCATTTAACTGTAGACCCCTCCACTACTCTCCTTCTAGTCTAGTTTTTTTTTTTCATCATTTTTATGAATCTTTTGATTTGAATCAGTGGTTTGGTAGCGTATCACACTGCCAAAGTCATGGGAAGTTTTGAATTTGCGAAACACTTAATGGACTGTCCATTAAGTCCAGCATCCCTCCACATCTTCTCACACTTGCCTGGTTACTTCTTAAACCAGAATACGGGGGGAGTACTCTGGGCTCGGGCAAAATACCGAGCTCGGAGCCCTCTCCTCGGACAGCACGCCAAATATGCATATTAATTACTCTATCTGATTATTTGTAAGTGTGAACTCGTGAATGGTGTAATGAAGCCAAGCCTTGTTAACTGAAATCACATGACTTTGGCCCTCCAAACCATTGATTCCAAATAAAAGATTCTTAAAAATTCGAAGCAGTGTTTTGCAATCGGCTATCACTAGATATTGTTGAAAAGTTATTTAGTTTTTTGTTGTTTGTTTTTTATAAAATATTCTTGTCGCTTATTAAGATTGAACCACTGTACTCACATGAACTGTTTTTAATATGTTTTAGCACCGTTCTGGGCCTCTGAAAGTGTTAATTACCTTGCTGACAATGAAGGCCTCGGATTTCATCAAAAATATCTTAATTTGTGTTCCGAAGAGGAACGAAGGTCTCATGGATGTAGAATGAGAGTGAGTAATTACTGACAGAATTTTCATTTTTGGGTTAACTACCCCTTTAAAAACAGTCTGTAAATTGTTGGGGTTTTTTTTCCCTGAGCAGAACAAAGAGTGTTTTTGGTCAAGTTTTTCGTCATAATTTCATTTGGTGCACTCACTCAATTGAAGACTGACACACAAAGGGTGCAGTCATGTAGAGCTGCAACTAACGATTATTTTTTCTGTCGACTAATCTAACGTTTTTTTTTTTTTCTCCGATTAGTCGGAGAAAACGTTACGATTAAAACGTAACGATTATTTTTATTAAGGTTTTTTTTTTATTAATCTAGCGATCTTTTTTTTTCGTAAGAGGTTAGAACTAATTTAGCAGTTAATTGAGGTGTAGAAACACTAGGACACGCCATTATGTAATAATACGATTTGATTTTAATTAAAAATAAGCCACTTATGTGTGGTCCTCCAGTGGTAGACATTTGAACTTTAAAATGAAAAGCGTCAAAGACTTTCTATACAGTCTTAAAAGGAACTTTGATATTGTTCAAGCCATTGAACAAACGTCTCCTGAACTGCAAGGAATTTTGTCACATTGTAACGCTGGTTTGTATTGAGCAGGCGAGCGGTTGGCGCTTAGCCAGCGCGCAGGCAGGGTATCAGGAGATCGAGCAACTGAAACCTTCACGAGCGAAAGAGAACGTCTGCGCACATCCAAATGAATGCAAAACTGATTTTCGTTCATTCGAAATATTTTCTTATTTGCGAGACAAAGATTTTCTCCTCAACTCCGTTCACGCGCACGCGAAATTCCCATTTTATTTGGCCTCTGTTTAAAGTATTCCCATACTTTTGATAATAGTGGTCTAGGTTTATGGAATAGAATGGAACTTTCTCCATTCCCATGAGCAGAAGCATGGCGAAATGAATGTAAACAGTGTGACGCGTCGTTGCAGCACTACAGTCATGCTTTCGATTCGATTCAAATCGATTTCGATTAATTGTTCTTCCCTACGAGAGCCATCCTGTGTGTCATGAGGACGAACTCCGTGATCCCCTCCTCTGGCCAGCAGAGGGCACCATCACCAGAGTTCTAGCTCTTTCTCTCACTCTTCGGAGTGCACTACATTTCCCATAAGCCCCGTACCTTGGTAATGATTACTCTCCAGCTGTAGTTCATTTACAGCTCTATTTAAGAGACTTCCTCACTACTGTTATTTGTGTAGTCTTGTTTCCAGTCCTGGTGCATTACTAAGCGTATTTCTCTGTCTTTGCCTTTCTATTACTGATCTGCTTGTCTGCCTTGTTTACGACCGTTGCTGCCTGCCCTTTTGAACTGATTAGCCTGGATTACCCGTTTACGAACCTGTACTGCCTGTCTCGACCTATGCCTGCCTCATCACTACAAGTTTGTCTGCTCTCTACCATTGTTGTTCGCTGTTGTTTGACCCTTGCCTGTTTGACCACTCTATTTTACATTAAAAGCCTGCAAATGGATCTCAATTCGTGTGACGAATCATTACACTGTGCCTGGAGTGTTTCAACAGTCCTCAATCAGCATGTTGATGAATCCCTTGCACTAGATAGGCATTAGCATTCTGTAATGATGCACCTGGATTCCAGGTGAACCAGGATTAAATGTATATTTTTCTTTTTTGGTCAGGTACAAAGGAAACGAACAACAAATGTGAACACATCCTTAGTTTGCTAAACTAATACAAAGAAATGAAATGTGCAGTGAGGTCATTGACTGTTTATATATCCTCCAGTTGAATTCCAGAGTTCATTCACAAATAACATAACGAATACTAACATTCCCACACACACACACAAATCTATTTTAAGGTACAGCATCAGTGAAGCTCCTGTCACAATTTGTCAAATCAGAAAACACTGAGGGAAAATACAATGACAGACAGCACACAAAAAACACACTCGCACACCCAAGTGGAAATGTTCACTGATGCATTCACAATAGCAGACAAAAAGTTCAGCCTGCATATGTATATTTCAAATACAAGAACACAGCAGTCTATAAGCCATCTGCCTTAATGTTACAATACCAAGAGGATGTACTTTGGGAATTTGCATGTGACAATTAAGCTGCTTTTGATGATACAATCCAAAGACAGATGGGACTAAATGAAATGGCATTTTTGGCTGGGGATGAATATGAATATTTGGACTTGTCATTTTAATATTTATCTTTATCCTAAGGTGACATACTGAAATGCAGTGTGCATCATTGGAAATCACAATTTTATGGAAATCACAACCAGACTTAGGCTTTCCTAAGAAATGTCATTTAAATTATATAAGATTTTTTTGTGGACTACTGTAGATTTCTGACCAAAATACCTGTTTACATTTTCCTGTTGTATCTCTGTGGAAATTATTGCTGCCTCTGTATCAAAAGCTGCCAATGTGCATGTTGACCTTGATGTCAGAATATAATGTACTTCATATTCTCCACATGAACACACAGTGCCACAGTCAAACATGTTGTATTGTGCACATGAAGAAAAGTGAGTTACCCAGAGTCAGCCAGAGTCTGCATATTTATGCGGAGGTCGCATTTTTTTCAAATACGCCGAACTTTCGCCACATAAATTGCAGATTTCAGCAAGCAAAATATGTGGGACTAACATGATTTCATAATCGCTGTATTTTGATTTTAAAAAAAGTCACATATATCTTAGCAGAAAGTTGAAAAAATGTTGCATTTACTTCACACAAGTAAAGCACCATTATTTTCCCCCTATTGGCATGGTTAGGTGCCTTGCTCAAGGGCACTTTAGTCGTGGTATCGAAGGTGGAGAGAGTGTTGTTTATTCACAATCCCCACCTTCAATTCCTGCCAGCGTGGGAATCGAACAGGCGACCTTCACGTTACAAGCCCAACTCCCTCACCATTAGGCCACGACTACCCCACTACACTAAATCAAGCCAAGTCATCGCAGATCACTGTGAATCAAGCCAAGTAATCACAGATCACTGTGAACCACGTCGAGTCACCATCAAACATCTCCAACTCCGACGTAAACGCAAGCCGCGCTGTAAAACAGGCCGCTTCAGCGCTCCACAAACCTGCTCCAGTGCCCCATGAGCCTGCTCCAGCTCTCCACATGCCCACTCACCCGCTTCACGAGCTCATTCCCACGCCTGAACCCAATGCTTCTCCAGGGCCAATGGCTCATGCCACGTCTGCCCAGCAACCTACAATTCAAACCACGTCAGCCCAGCAATCCACGGTTCAAACCACGTCAGCCCAGCAATCCACCGTTCAAACCATGCCTGCCAAACAGCCTACGTCTCAAGCCATGCCAGCCCACCAATCCACAGTTCAAGCCACGCCTGTCCAACAGCCTACGGCTCAAGCCACGCCAACCCAGCAACCCACAGTTCAAGCCATGTCAGCCCTGCAGTCCACGCTTCAGGCCATGCCTGCCAAACAGCCAACGGTTCAAGTCACGTCTGCTCAGCAACCCATAACTCAAGCCACATCTGCCCAGCAGCCCACGGCTCAACCATGCCTATCCAGCAGCCAACAGTTCAAGTCACGCCTGTACAACCTCTGTCGGCTCACGTCACGCCTGTCCAGCCTCAGACTGCTCACGTCACGTTTTAGGGGACGTATCCCTGTCCGTGGTGTCAATGACCATTTTGTGTTTGTGGGCTAGTGTACTGACCTGCCTCAAGAGGGCACTACCAAGTTGGTCCCTGAGTCTCCGGTTAATCCTGTGTTCACAACGGTAGAACCTCCAGAGGTGTCAGCTGGATCCAAAGAAATTTCAACTCCTCCTGTCACAGCCAGAAGGGCTGTCCCAGAACCTTCCGTCCACCCCGATGCTACCGCGAGGCACAACCCTGAACTGTCTGTCAGCCTTGAACCATCTGTCACTAACCCTGAACTAACAGGGTAACAAGAGAGCGGGGCAACAATAGACAGTTGAACGCATGGCACAAACACATACAAAAGCACATGGCGAACGCACATGTGCGTGCACATACACACGCACGCCAGCAGCGTGTGAGCAGACAAACAAGACAGATCAAACCGCCGTCCTGACACATTTTTACAGAAGTTGTTGAATATTCATTTTTTAAAGCTACAGAACTTGTTTGACTCAATGTTTTGTAAGTTTGAGCCATGTGTTGATTAAGGTCTGAAATAAAACAGAATGAGAACTTAAATATTCTGTGATTTAGTATGCTTGCTTATCATAGGAAGTAATAAGAAATTACATTAAGGTAGTAGCCTAGTGAGAACATGGTGTTGGGGGAATCACCTTTTTTTCCTGTTTTGCATCAAACCGCAGTTTTTGCAAGTTCCCACAATTTCATCGCATAAAATTGCAAAAATATCCCCCATATTCCATCGCATTTTTTAATAAAACGTGCCGCATAATCAAGAATTTTTGCCCGCAACAATCAAAAAAAAAAAAAAAATCCGTGTTTTTCTGGAGGGACTGCACTTGCACCATTTTATTAGCAGTGCTTGGACCACCAGCAAAATACTACTGCAGCAAAAGGATGTTAACATCATCACAATATGTAAACTTAAGGGAGACTAAGCCAACAGCAGCAATACCAGAGGCATCTCAGTTCTCTCCACTGCTAATAAAGTACTTACTTGTGTAATGCTTAGCCACCTTCTCTCAAATGTGGCAGACATTATTCATCCAGAATCTCAATGTGGATTCACACACAATCATAGGACTCTTGACATGATCTTTGTTTCGAGACTGCTGCAAGAATAATGTAGAAATTAGCACAAGGATCTGTACATGTCATTTATGGACCTAACAAAGGCCTTTGACACAGTAAACAGAGAGCTGCTATAGAATGTGTTAGGAAAATTTGGCTGCCCCCTCTTTTTGTGTCAGTTTGAAGTAGAGCCCTGCGCGGGACTGTTTTCTTAAACCCACACTCGCCCGCTCCTGCTGAATGTATGACCAGGACCGCCCGCTCCTGCAACCTGTGGTGTTCCACTCCCGTGGCGCCCGCAATGTTTGTGTCCACCTCCGCCCGCTCCCGCAGACTTTATCTGACGTAATGTAGCTACACATATACTCAGACTAAATATTCGTTCAAGTTAACATCCAGAATAACAGACTTTAAACATGATTGTGTTTAAATAAGATAAATTAACCAATGCTAAACCAAAGCACCACACATGACAAACATATTGGGTAGGCTTATTATTATTATTTTTTTATTAGGGTTGTAAAACATTAGGCCTAACTGTTAAAAAACCATAACTAGTAACACCTCAGATTTTAGGCTATTGCATACACACTCACCAAACGAGTAACTTGGAAAACAGAAAACATAGAGGTGCCAGATTTATGTCCGTTGGAAACGAACACTTTTGCGCATGTATTGCATCTTACGAAGTTTAACTCCCATTTTTGTGAGTGACAATTGACCCTTGGCAAAACCCGCCCCATGTTACAATGCCCATCAACTCATGCTCTCTCACACCACACATCATGTTCTCCCGCAGTGAAAATACATCGCAGAGCAAATGACAACGTATGAAACATTTTCTGTATTTAAAATATTGTAATTTTTTAAAGCAGTTTAAACACTAACTACCGTATAGTGGCTCCGTAATGTGTCGAGACAGCTCCTTCAATCGGCTCGTTAACCGATCATCTCTTCATACTAGTTCATTTATCAAATAAACATGAATGGACATCAGAAGCAATGTTGTTTCAACTGCGGAAAGACGTGAGTACACGCAGTACTTCAAGTTTACCAACATTAATCTACTCTGAAGGATGAGAGAGGACCAGGCCTGGATTTTATGTTGTGTTTTTATTATGTTTGTGTGGGCAGCAGTCTCTGTGAGGAAACTGCCGCCATTTTACCAGCCACCATGTCCCCCTGTACCCCAAGACAGGTTGCCCACTGAAGCTAAGTAGGGCTGAGCCTGGTTAGTACCAGGATGGGAGACCTCCTGGGAAAACTAGGTTGCTGCTGGAAGAGGTGTTAGTGAGGCCAGCAGGGGGTGCTCACCCTGTGGTCTGTGTGGGTCCTAACGCCCCAGGATAGTGATGGGGACACTATGCTGTCAAAAAAGCACCGTCCTTTGGATGAGACGTTAAACCGAGGTCCTGACTCTCTGTGGTCGTTAAAAATCCCAGTATGACCTTCGAAAAGAGTAGGGATATAACCCCGACATCCTGGCCTAATTTATCCACTGGCCTCTGATCATCATGGCCTCCTAATCATCCCCATACACTGATTGGCTTCATCACTCTGTCTCCTCTCCACCAATAAGCTGGTGTGTGGTGGGCGTTCTGGTGCAATATGGCCCCTTCCATATGTAAAAGCGCTTTGAGTACTTTGTTTGTTTATTTATTTGATAATTAAAGTTACGTTTAATGTTCGCTGGTTCCCGGCTCCTTCTTCCCCAGCTCCTTCTTCCCGCACTTATGAATAGTGTTATAACCTGCATTCTTTTTGATTAACACGAATCCCCCCCCCCCCCAAAACAAATGTTGCATTCCCATTAAATTGCTCTCCGAAAGCAAATGCAATTTGTTTGTGTGTGTTGCGCTGAGCTCAGATAGACTAAATCACAACTTCAGAAATTACTGTATCTGATTTGATGGTAAAATCTTGGAAGGAACTGTACAACATCTTAAAACATCAACCTACGGAGCCCCTAAAGGGAGCTTTGCAAAAACGAGAAACATATCACGTGTGCAAGATAAACTTTTGCATGTGCACAAGAAATGTATCATGTGCGCTCGAAAAATGTATTGTGTGCGTACCCTTTACAATTTCTGGTTTGTGTATACTATAATCTATTTAATTTGTGTGTCACTGCCTATGAAGAAAATGAGAGTATGGATGGGCATGAATAAATAACACTATTTGCACAAAATTTGGCTTTCTTAGACCAGTTAGAGAATGAATCCAGTTATTTTTTTTTATTTTTTTATTGTGCCTCCCTTTAAATATGAAGTCCTTTATGTCTATGGCTCTGGTCGCAATAAGTGCTGTTAGAACTGAATGAAGAAAATGAGCATTTCCCTGATGCGTTAAATCCGACAAAATGGTTTAATAAAAGGGCTTTATATCTTCTGAAATACAAAATTTTAGTCGGCCTACATTTTACAGTTCCAATACGTTGAAATGGGACAATATAAATATAGCCCAAAGCCCTAAGTCCAAATTTTTATAATTATTACTATACCAACGTTTATGAACCATTAAACGTGGCAGTATGACAATGCACAATGAAACTATTTCACAACCTGATTTCTTGGCTGTCAAGAGTTACAGCATACACTCACCTAAAGGATTATTAGGAGCACCATACTAATACTGTGTTTGACCCCTTTTCGCCTTCAGAACTGCCTTAATGGCATTGATTCAAAAAAGTGCTGAAAGCATTCTTTAGAAATGTTGGCCCATATTGATAGGAAAGCATCTTGCAGTTGTTGGAGATTTGTGGGATGCACATCCAGGGCACGAAGCTCCCGTTCCACCACATCCCAAAGATGCTCTGTTGGGTTGAGATCTGGTGATTGTGGGGGCTATTTTAGTACAGTGAACTCATTGTCATTTTCAAGAAACCAATTTGAAATGATTCGAGCTTTGTGACATGGTGCATTATCCTGCTGGAAGTAGCCATCAGAGGATAGGTACATGGTGGTCATAAAGGGATGGACATGGCCAGAAACAATGCTCAGGTAGCCCATGGCATTTAAACGATGCCCAATTGGCACTAAGGGGCCTAAAGTGTGCCAAGAAAACATCCCCAGACCATTACACCACCACCACCAGCCTCCACAGTGGTAACAAGGCATGATGGATCCATGTTCTCATTCTGTTTATGCCAAATTCTGACTCTACCATCTGAATGTCTCAACAGAAATCGAGACTCATCAGACCAGGGAACATTTTTCTAGTCTTCAACTGTCCAATTTTGGTGAGCTTGTGCAAATTGTAGCCTCTTTTTCCTATTTGTAGTGGAGATGAATGGTATCCGGTGGGGTCTTCTGCTGTTGTAGCCCATCTGCCTCAAGTTTGTGCGTGTTGTGGCTTCACAAATGCTTTGCTGCATACCTCGGTTGTAACGAGTGGTTATTTCAGTCAAAGTTGCTCTTCTATCAGCTTGAATCAGTCTGCCCATTCTCATCTGACCTCTAGCATCAACAAGGCATTTTCGCCCACAGGACTGCAGCATACTGGATGTTTTTCCCTTTTCACATCATTCTTTGTATACCCTAGAAACGGTTGTGCGTGAAAATCCCAGTAACTGAGCAGATTGTGAAATACTCAGACCAGCCCGTCTGGCACCAACAACCATGCCACGCTCAAAATTGCTTAAATCACCTTTCTTTCCCATTCTGACATTCAGTTTGGAGTTCAGGAGATTGTCTTGACCAGGACCACACCCCTAAATGCACTGAAGCAACTGCCGTGTGATTGGTTGATAAGATAATTGTATTAATGAGAAATTGAACAGGTGTTCCTAATAATCATTTAGGTGAGTGTATGTCCTTGAATTATGACCCACTGCCCTAAAGAAAGCCACATTTTGAGTACGTTTTACTGTATCAGCCTTTTTATTTAACTTTGCAAAAAGGACAATGCACACAGCCATCAACCAATTCATGTTGCGGTTTCCCTGCCGTCACAGAAAATGCTTTAAAGCCGGCATAAGGTTGTGATATTTACTGACAAACGAAAGCCACATTTTCAGCAAGATGATAAAACAACTGCCAGACACCTCTTCCAGAGAAGGAAGGGGGACCTTCTGCACCCACCACAACCAAGGAGAAGACTTCTCATTGGACGACGCATTGACTCTAATCACCAAACTCATTCCTAAGGTTTGGGCAACGACTGCCATAAAAATTCCTTCAGGACCTCCTGGATGCAACAGCAGTGACTGAAATAAAGAGAGGCCATAGAGATCTATCTAAATCCATTCATATCTATGTTTGGAGGTCTTAATTTGATTTAAACTGCATCACATCCCCTCCACCTTCATGCAAAGCACAGTTTATGTTAATGGTTACTCACTGTTAACACAACAGATCAAGGGACAGACACATTAAGAGATAAACAAACGCATGGACGATGACTTAACCATTTCCCATCGTGTTTGGTGTCTATCTGCTCCCTAAAATGCCTTTATTAGGTTAAAAGAGGTTTGGTATAGAAATAGTGCATGGGTAAAATGTTAAAGACAATATTTTAACACAGTACTTTATGCTATGCAAATGAGTTCCACACTAAGGTGAGCAACACCATGGCTGCTTCAGATAACAGTGGCCAATCACACTCTTGGATCGGAAAGGCGCAACATTTCAATCTCCTCCTCATCAGAAAGGGATAAATATGTCCCCCGGGTAGACACACCCTTGTTCTGCGTTTCCAGCTCGACGGGGAAGGAGACATTAACAGACACTCCACATCCTGAGCTTCTGACCTGACGAGGAAAGAAACTTCAAGACAGTTAAGGTTAAGGTTTTGCAAGCAAAACCTTTCACATTACTTCCAGCTGCACTCTAGCTGCAAAAGAGCTCAGCATTAAGGGACTTCATCAGAACCTTACGGCTTCTGCAGCAGAGCAGCCCAGTCCAGTCCTCAAAGGACCTCTGCATTGACGGACATTACCACACGGCTCCTCAGTGACGCAGCCAGCCTGCAAGAGAACCTGTGAAGATTCATCTGACCCAGCTGCCCAGCCCCTCCTTTAAGGACCCTCTTGGCGCATCCGAAGTTCAGCATCCTCTAGGCCAGCACGACTACTGGATCGCGACTCTGCGCCCTCCCACTGCACGCAGCCTGCATCAGCAGTGGAAGACGTCTCTGCCGCCGGATTGATCACCCAACTGTGTGGAACGTAAATATAAACTTACCAAACCTCTTCCTAGAGACCTTGGCATTAGTTTATACATGCAGTGTATGTTTTTCTGCAGCATATGTTTTTAGATAACAGTTACTTGAGGTCAGCTTGTTGCGAATAATAGGAATATTAAGCCACTATTTATCACCATTCTACCAGAGCCATTAGGTGGTTTACATTATACGCATTCCCATATAATCCTCTTCCATTCTACATTCAGTCAACAGCGTTGCATTTTTCCATTCTGTGTTCACTTTATGTATTTGTTTCCTTGCTTTAATTCAGTATCGTTCTTTGATTATTAGTTTAGTGTTCTTTAGCAGTGCATATTCAGTGTTAGTGTCACATGTATGTTTTCGTCATGTCTAGTGTAGTCGTCACCATGTCCTATTAGTTATTGTCATCACCTGTTGTCTATTAGTAATCACCTTCAGTGTATTTAAGTTCCTGTCTGTCCGCAATTCATTGTCGGTCGTTGTTTGTGCTATGCACTGCTGTACGTGTCTGCCCTGTCTTTGGATTAAAAACCTATTTGTTATTCGTGAACCTTGTCTCCCGTCTTCCTGTCTTCCGCCGAGCGTGACAGAACGACCGACCTCTCAACACGAGAAATAAAGGATAGAATGGACTTACCCGCGCTGAACTACCTGATGAGCCCGGAGGCTCGTCCCCACCTACACTACTGGGCCTGGTGGTGCAGCGGCGAACGCTCCGCCTCCGCCTGGCAGCCCGGGGTGCGCTCCGAAGCCGGAGCGGACTACGACGACCTCGGGGACCCGGTGGTGAAGCGAGCGGAGCGGTCCATCACAGAGCCAGGAGTGGTCCACAACACCCTGAAGCAGTGGGCCGCGGATCCTTTCCCCACCCATATACCCGCCCGTATAACCTCGTCTGCCCCGTTCCAGTTCGGAAATCTGCCAGTCTCCCCGATCCCGCCTCCTCCGCTGATCCCAGTCAACCCTCAGGATCCGTGGCCACCGCTGCATCCCTGTCGTCCTCCGTCACCACACCGTCACTCCGGTCATCCAGACCAGCGGCGGCTCCTCGGTCACGCGTGCCAGCGGCTCGGCGCCAAACTTCCGGGTCGGCGGCGGCGCCAAGGTCCGTCGACCGAGGAGCTCCGTCGGTTCTTCCGCCCACTGCCATGGTTCCGCTACCATCGATCGGCCCCAGCACGTCATCCCACCTCACAGTTTGGACTCCTCCCTGGCCCCTCCCCCTGTCAGCGTCACCATGGCGGTGGCCACCTGCCCCTGAACACTGCCCGTCTCCAGCTCCACGCCCTCCTCCTAAGCCTCCGCCTCCTTCTTCTTACGGCGCGAGGACGCGCCTTTCCGAGGGGGGCGCTATGTCACATGTATGTTTTCGTTATGTCTAGTGTAGTCATCACCATGTCCTATTAGTCATTGTCATCACCTGTTGTCTATTAGTAATCACCTTCAGTGTATTTAAGTTCCTGTCTGTCCGCAATTCATTGTCGGTCGTTGTTTGTGCTATGCACTGCTGTACGTGTCTGCCCTGTCTTTGGATTAAAAACCTATTTGTTATTCGTGAACCTTGTCTCCCGTCTTCCTGTCTTCTGTCGAGCGTGACAGTTAGCATTATTAGTCATCGTAGTATTTACTCTTGCTTATCTATTGTTAATAAATTTCATTGATTTTATTATAACTGTGTCTTTCTTGTGTTGATGATCAAAGACTCTACTAGTTGGCCGGAATCTCACAAATCCTTCAGAAAAATCAGTTGACCGGCTCCCTCCAAATTATATTAATTCTAAATTATAGAACAGCTCTTTTGGAGTGTTCTTAAATTGTTAAGATAATATTCTTGACTGGTGCCCCGTATTACAAAGTCAAGTCAAGTCAAGTCATCTTTATTTATATAGCGCTTTTTACAATGCAAATTGTGGCAAAGCAGCTTTACATTAATAAGAAAATGGGGTCATTGTGCAGCTTATTCTATATATTATTGATTCTTTCCGTTGCAAATATCAATAGTTATTAGTCTAGTTAATTTAGGTATATCAGCACTGCAGAAAACAGTGACGTAATCGTCCGGCTCGGCTCAGTTCACATACAACGGCGCCAATGCAGGCATATCAAAAACACTGCTGATTATCAAGCAAGTGTCCCCAACTTAAGCTAGCCAAAGGCAACAGCGGCAAGGAACCAAAACTCCAACAAATGGAGAAAAAAAACCTCGGGAGAAACCAGGCTTAGTCGGGGGGCCAGTTCTCCTCTGGCCAACAGTGAACACTTGTCCGATACTCAGGCAGAGTTATGGGTCATTAAACCGATTTGGAATCGCAACAGTCAAAATATTTAATCTAGTTCCATCTAGTTTAAGATCTTTTTGATCACGCTGGTATGGGACGGTTTGTTGGGATATGTGCCACTGGCTGATGAGTCGGTAAGGTCTTAACAAAGGATGGGCTAGTTAACACAGTCTCTGCCGACACCACAGGCCACATTGCTGCCGCACACAGGCACAGGTTCCCCGTCTGACCCGGACACGGCCCAGATCCAGCCAATCACGTTAATTGGTAAACCTCGGGATAAGCAGAGAGACAAAAAGTTAGCGTAGACGCCATTCTTCTTCTGACGTACCGAGTACATCTGGTGTTATAGGAAGTGTTCCCGGTTCCGGCTGACCTGATCTATGCAGCCTAACAATCCTTTAACGGATATGAAGACAAAAGTTTATAGTGCGTCATGTGTATGCCAGGTTAAATAGATGCGTTTTTAGTCTAGATTTAAACTGACAGAGTGTGTCTGCTTCCCGAACAATGCTAGGAAGATCGTTCCAGAGTTTAGGTGCCAAATAGGAAAAGGATCTACCGCCTGCGGTTGATTTTGATATTCTAGGTATTAACAACTGGCCAGAATTCTGAGATCGTAATAGACGCGGAGGACTATAATGCATTAAGAGCTCACTCAGGTACTGGGGAGCTAAGCCATTTAGTGCTTTGTAAGTAATTAGCAAGATTTTAAAATCTATACGATGTTTAATAGGGAGCCAGTGCAGTTTTGACAGAACCGGGTTAATATGTTCATATTTCCTGGTTCTAGTAAGGACTCTAGCTGCTGCGTTTTGGACCAGCTGCAATTTGTTTATCACGCGAGCAGGGCAACCACCCAATAGAGCGTTACAGTAATCTAGTCTCGAGGTCATAAACGCATGAAATAGCTGTTCCGCATTTGTCATTGAGAGCATATGTCGCAATTTAGATATATTTTTAAGATAGAAGAATGCGGTTTTACATATGCTAGAAATGTGGCTTTCAAATGAAAGATTGGTATCAAAGAGCACACCCAGGTTCCTAACTGACGAAGACGACTTAACAGAGCAGCCATCAAGTGTTAGACAGTATTCTAGGTTTTTATGTGCTGAAGTTTTTGGTCCAATAATTAGAATCTCTGTTTTTTCTGAATTTAGTAGTAGGAAGTTACTAGTCATCCAATTTTTTATATCAGCTACGCATTCTGTTAATTTTGAGAATTGGTAGGTTTCGTCAGGGCGTGAGGAAATATAGAGCTGAGTATCATCAGCGTAACAGTGAAAGCTAATGCCATGCTTCCTAATGACATCTCCCAAGGGTAACATGTACAGAGTGAAAAGCAACGGTCCTAGAACTGAGCCTTGTGGTACTCCATATTTAACTTGTGATTGAAATGACATATCTTCGTTTACTACTACAAACTGATAACGGTCAGATAAGTATGATTTGAACCATGCCAATGCAATTCCACTAATTCCAACATAATTTTCTAGTCTATTCAAAAGAATATTGTGGTCGATAGTGTCAAAAGCAGCGCTGAGGTCTAGTAACACTAATAGAGAGATACAACCATGATCTAATGATAAGAGCAAATCATTTGTAACTCTAATGAGAGCAGTCTCAGTACTATGGTACGGTCTAAATCCTGACTGGAAATCCTCACAGATACCATTTCTTTCTAAGTAGGAACTAAGCTGAGATGATACTGCCTTTTCTAGTATTTTTGACAGAAAAGGTAGATTGGAAATCGGTCTGTAATTGACTAATTCACCAGGATCAAGTTGTGGTTTTTTAATAAGAGGTTTGATAATAGCCTGCTTAAAATTTTTCGGTACGTAACCTAGTGATAAAGATGAATTAATGATCTTAAGAAGAGGATCTATGACCTCTGGAAGCATCTCTTTCAATAGCTTAGTCGGTATAGGGTCTAACATACATGTTGTAGATTTTGATGATTTAACAAGTTTAGACAATTCTTCCTTTCCTATGGCAGCGAATGAATGGAATTTTTCCTCAGGGATACAACAATCCACTGTCTGATGTGATACTGTAGTAGACAGTTGCATGGCTATAATTTTCTCTCTAATGTTGTTGTTTGAATTCTTCCAGCTGCGCTCCAGTTTTCTGGCTGCTCTCTTATGGGCCCGAGTGTGCTCGTTATACCATGGCGTTGGACTAATATCCTTTTTTTTTTTAAGCGCAAAGGAGCGACAGAGTCTAGAGTGTTCGAAAAGAGAGCGTCAATAGTTTCTGTTGCAACATCGAGTTCTTCTAAGCTGTCGGGTTTGCTAAGTTGATGAAACTGATCAGGAAGATTATTTATAAAGCAATTTTTAGTGATAGAAGTGATGGTTCTAACATATTTATGGCAGACAGGCGGTTTTCTTGCCTTGGATAAATGTAGCACGCATGAGACTAGATAATGATCTGAGACGTCATCGCTCTGCTGCAGAATTTCAACGGCATCAATATCGATTCCATGTGACAATATTAGATCTAGAGTATGATTACGACAATGAGTTGGTCCTGATACGTGTTGTCTAACTCCAATAGAGCTTAGAATATCTGTTAATGCCAATCCCAAAGCGTCTTTTTCATTATCTACATGTATATTAAAATCACCAACAATAAGGACTTTATCCACAGCCAGTACTTATCTCCGATAGAAAATCAGCAAATTCTTTGATAAAATCTGTATGGTGCCCTGGTGGCCTGTATACAGTAGCCAACACAAATTTCAAATGAGAGTTGTCACTAACATTATATAAACTTACATAGAGCACCATCACTTCAAAAGAGATATATACAAAAGGGGGAGGGGTCATCTGATACGCTCATAACCACACCTTCAGTGACACGTGATCAAAAATCACTACGTCACCGGTGTGTGGAGTAAAAATCACTACAGTATTGTTACTAATGTTTTTTTTTTTTTTTTAGAAATCACTCAATGGCCTTGGACCTCAATACATTTCAGATATTCTCACTGAATATAAACTGATCATTCAGATCACTAGGATAAATCCAGTTAAAAAATACAGAGGGTTCACTCCAAGCAAGGTGAGTCCACTTTTTCAGTAGCTATTATGCCACCCGTAGCTGGAACTAGCTTCCAGAAGAGATTAATCAACACGGAGTGCTCACATAATGAACTGATTAATTGATTGTAATGTTAATGTAGCTACATCAAGTTAGTCTGATTAACTCTTCAAAATATTCATAATTAATCATAATTATTAATATTTTCCCTTTGAACTAATTTGCTACAATGTAATTAAAACGTTTTTTTTTTTTAATCAGAAATTGTACTTTTTAAGTAATTTAAAAACACTTTCACTTAAAGTTATGTCACTGTACCTTCACACCACTATTTTCCTTGTGCTTTTGGTCTTTACATGTTTGTTTTATCATTATTATTAAGCATTAACATGGCTAGGGGGAGAGAAGTCTCGTGATTCCTTGCAAATGCATAAAAAACTTCAACCAAAGCAGTAGATGGTGCCAACTGCTGTTAATCATCGCTGCTGGGGAAGGACATCCTTCTTGCCCCTAATTTGAAAAAACCTGTAAAGGTATCACACCCATGGACTGTTGTATTTAAGTTTAGTCCTGTCTAGTTCTGTCATTCTCTGTTCATTTGCCCTCCGTGTGTGTAACCTGTCTATTAAATTACCTGCACCTGTTTCTGTTCACCCTGATTGCGTTCTCCCTTGTTATCTCCCTTCATAATGTCCCTGTGTTGTTCAGTCTCTGTCGGTTCGCGTCAATGTATGCTGTGTGTACCTGCCCGTCTGATGTGACCTTGCCTGTCTGGATTAAAACTACGTTTTGATATATATTCTTCGTATTCGTGTGTTTGCCTAAACCTCAGAATGACATAAGGTAAATTTCAGATTTCTGCTACAGAGCCTGAAATCTGGTGTGAGGTAGCAGGTATTGCATACAACGTTAATAACTCCCACAAGTGCGAGGTTCATAATGCTTGAATTCCCATCCCCTTACTAATAGACAGAGACACGCGATTTGCAGTGGAGGATTTGGAGGACCAAATTCAGTATGCCCCTTATTGACGACCCATTCGCGTTATACTGCAGCTCTGTCAGTACATGATGCGATAAAACAACAGCTCGATTGTAACCATAGTTTTTTAGTTTGAATCTGCAGCTCAGTACTCACTACTCTTCTCTCACTACATATTCTTTTCATCGCAGTTCGTTACCATGTTATTATCTTGGTATTCCACGATATACCATGTAAATATATATTCCAAGAAATTTCAAAATTGCAAATAAATTAAAAAACATAAACCACAAAGTATTAGTGAAACTGTAAAATACTTATAGCCGCAGATGTTCACAATCACCCTAGGAGATATCACATAGCCCAAAGAAGCTGAGCAACCATTAATAATACACCCATATCAATGAATGATAAAATTATAGCATTTTTAAATAGCATCCTTCTGCAGAAGCACAGCAGTTCAGCACACATCTGCTTGCACAGAAAACCTCACAGACCTGGCTTTAAATTGCATCAGTGAGCACTCCCCTGAGAACCTCTCAGAAAAACAACAAGTCATGTTCACAAAATGGTAGAAGAATAAACAGCAGGGCTCTTTAATATGCTCCAAGCTTTCTTCTAGTCCCATGCCGTATAGTAAAATAAACTGTGTTTCATTTTAATGACTCCCAAAGGACAGTGATACACACAGGAGATTCACTACCAGGCTAATGTATCTTAAACATATTTTTGTTGACATGCATTGATTTAAGTATCAAAATGATTAATAAATGCACACACAGTTATCGATGAACTTGACAAATGTTGCAGATGTTTTACTATCCACAAACAAATGCCTTTTAACCTGTGTGTGCACAAGAATTTGCACGTGGAACAAAGAAGATATTCCGTTGTAGACAAGTGACGTGTGCATTTATTGATGCCTTTTCTGAGTTGAACTGATTTGATTGATTTGGATTTTGAGACTTTTTTGCGGTTTTCAGCATTTCACAACCCAAACACAAACTGCTACCAATGATTAAGTTTGGTGCAAATTATTAATGTGTGCATAGCTACAAAATGTACATTTAAACTAATAGGCCGACTTTACAACTTGTGTGTGCAAAATCCAGATTTACATTAATGTTCAGCATTTTGCACAAATAGAGAATAGTTGTGAATACAAATCTTAGATTTTGTATGTAGGTCAGAATTTGTGCGTGCGACGAGTTAGATCTGCATTTGTGGATCTGGTGACGCGTGCATTCATTGTCTCATTTCTAAATAAATCCTATTTGATTCAATTGGATTTTGAGACTTTTATTTTGCCAGTTTAGCCTTGTACAACCCACTCACTGCTGAAAACCTGCCACCACTAGATGGTAGTAGCCTGCTAAAACAGACAAAGGCACCGTAATGAAGTGCTCTTCCCCATATGCTTTAAAGTGGCTGAAGAAAGTGATATTAAAGCACCAAATTTAGTGCACACCTTATTAATAAAACATAGCTTAACTTGTAAGCGTTGGTGTTGTGATGGGCATGTTGACTGGCTCCGTGACAGATACATTCAGTCTTAGAATTAATTTACCAGGTTACCTATGATCATTTAACAATACTTACAAGTACATTAGCCCAGTACAGTAGCCTTAGCACATTAGCATCATGAGCCAAGTAATATTTAACACCAAATACCATATATTATGAACATAAAGCTTAATAATTAACAAGAGTGCATATTAAAAGGACTACCTCATGTATTTAAAAAAAAAAAAAAAAAAGGAGTTTAATTATTCATCCTTGTAAATTCTCAAATAAAATTGTTGTCTCCTGTATGAGTGTGGGCATCAGTAGCCATGAGTCGCATTGAAGTGATCTCATCTCCCTCTCTGCTATTGATAGGCTAGAGGAGAAGCTGTCAACCTAGAACTAGTGGACCAATGGTGACCCTTAAGCCTACCCTAATTTATTTGTAATAAATATTGCCCTAATTTACTGCAATATTTGGAAAAGCAAGAGGAGAAGGTCGAAAGAAAAGCAAACAGAAAAACAGCACAAGTAAAATATGAGCGGAAAATGTAAGAGAGCACAAAGTAATAAATCCAATTAAAACCGCTTTTAAGAACACATAAACACAACAAGTTAAATATTTGTGCAATATAATTTTTCATGTGCTTTTAATTTTTCTATTCACGCTTATTATATTTTGAGCCGTGACCATGTTGTTTGCTATTCTGATTATTTTGCATTATTTGTTTAGTTTGTGCAATATATTTTTCCATGTGTTTTTAAATGTTCAATTCACGCTTATTTTTTGATCCATGACCGCTATACTATAGGCGGGAAATTGATCCCAAACTATAGCGTTTAATCCTACAAAATGCAGGGAAAAAATAAGTGTGCAATAATTTAACACTGCATACTGTTGCTCTGAAAAATTGGTCTTTTCAGTGCTAAATGAAAGCTAGGGTGGGTACTGGCTACCTAGATGATTGTTCTGCAATCTGTCTAAGGTACTCTGTACCCGCAGCTACAACAAAACAAGCATATTTAAGTTGTAAAGTATTAATTTAAATGTAGCAATGCACATTTGCTAGTTGTGCACATATTAATAATTAGCACCAGGCTTTTTCATTGGTAGTTATTTGTGTGTGGGTTGTGAAATGCTGAAAACTGAGAAAAGAAATTCCCAAAATCCAAAAGAAAAGGTGTCAATAAATGCACGCCTGTCCCCTGATCTACAAATGCACATCTTCTTTGTTTAATATGCAAATGATCACACACTAAAACAAAAGAAAAGATTTCTATACACAAAAAATGTCTCTATTTTTAAAAATTGCTGCACTTTAAATCTGAATTAATTCTTAAATGGTATTTTTTTGTGGATTGTAAAATATATTCATGGATCAATTTTAATAAACAACATTTATTAATCATTTTGATACAAAAATCATCTTGTATTTACAGTTAATCAGGGCTCTCATCAGTCTGCTTGTCAAAGGAGCAGAGCGAAGACGCAGAGTCAAGCACAGCACAAGACTAGAGCTCTGAGACAGACAGCCAGAGGAACAGGAAGAAGGAAGCAGGGATGCTGAGGATGAGTCATTATTCACACACACACACACACACAAAAGAGAGAGAGAGAGAGAGAGAGAGAGAGAGAGAGAGAGATGCTATACATCGGAGAAACACACAAACACCCATAATTTTATTCTTAAAGATGATGCAAAGGGTCATACCCACAAATGGACAACACTATAAAGGCAACACAAGTGAAATTAAAATAAACATTAAACATGTATTAAACAACAGCAAATTAACACAAAACACCCTAATGTATATTTAATGCTTTATCAGAGTGAATGAGTGAGTTTGCATGTCTGTGCGTGTGTGTGTGTGTGTGTGTGTGCACAAGGACAGACAGTTAGTTCTGTGGATCCTAAAAGCATCAGCCTAATGGACTGAGAAAAATCCAACTGCAATTTTATCACAAAGCGAGTCATACATTTATATTTTCACATAAGATTGACATTTCTCTTTGGAAAAGGCATATACAGTGGGTACGGAAAGTATTCAGACCCCCTTAAATTTTTCACTCTTTTATAGTCACTATATTGCAGCCATTTGCCAAAATCATTGAAGTTCTTTTTTTTTTTCCTCATTAATGTACACACAGCACCCCATATTGACAGAAAAACACAGAATTCTTGACATTTTTGCATATTTATTAAAAAAAAGAAAAACTGAAATATCACATGGTCCTAAGTATTCAGACCCTTTGCTCAGTATTTAGTAGAAGCACCCTTTTGATATAATGCAGTCTTTTTGGGAAAGATGCAACAAGTTTTTGACACCTGGATTTGGGGATCCTCTGCCATTCCTCCTTGCAGATCCTCTCCAGGTCTGTCAGGTTGGATGGTAAAAGTTGGTGGACAGCTATTTTTAGTTCTCTCCAGAGATGCTCAATTGGGCTTAAATCAGGGCTCTGTCTGGGCCATTCAAGAACAGTCACAGAGCTATTGTGAAGCCACTCTTTCATTATTTTAGCTGCGTGCTTTGTCATTGTCTTGTTGGAAGGTAAACCTTCGGCCCAGTCTGAGGTCCTGAGCACTCTTGGGACTGTATTGGACAGGTGATGAGCAGTGCCTGGTTTTCTCCACACATACCGCTTAGAATTAAGGCCAAAAAGTTCTATCTTGGTCTCATCAGACCAGAGAATCTTATTTCTCACCATCTCGGTTTTTTTTTTAGCAAACTCCATGCGGGCTTTCATGTGTCTAGCACTGAGGAGAGGCTTCCGTCAGGCCACTCTGCCATAAAGCCCCGGCTGGTGGAGGACTGCAGTGATGGTTGACTTTCTACAACTTTCTCCCATCTCCCGACTGCATCTCTGGAGCTCAGCTACAGTGATCTTTGGGTTCTTCTTTACCTCTATCACCAAGGCACTTCTGCCCCAATAACTCAGTTTGGCTAGACGGCCAGCTCTAGGAAGGGTTCTGGTCATCCCAAACGTCTTCCGGTCATCCCAAACGTCTTCCATTTAAGGATTATGGAGGCCACTGTGCTCTTAGAAACCTTAAGTGCAGCAGAATTTTTTTTGTTACCTTGGCCAGATCTGTGCCTTGCCACAATTCTGTCTCTGAGCTATTCAGGAAGTTCCTTTGACCTCATGATTCTCATTTGTTCTGACATGCACTGTGAGCTGTAAGGTCTTATATAGACAGGTGTTTGGCTTTCCTAATCAAGTCCAATCAGTATAATCAAACACAGCTGGACTCAAATGAAGGTGTAGAACCATCTCAAGGATGATCAGAAGAAATGGACAGCACCTGAGTTAAATATATGAGTGTCACAGCAAAGGGTCTGAATACTTAGGACCATGTGATATTTCAGTTTTTCTTTTTTAATAAATCAACAAAAATGTCAAGAATTCTGTGTTTTTCTGTCAATATGGGGTGCTGTGTGTACATTAATAATAAAAAAAGAACTTACATGATTTTAGCAAATGGCTGCAATATAACAAAGAGTGAAAAATTCAAGGGGGTCTGAATACTTTCTGTACCCACTGTATGTGCCTGAAAACAGAGGATGTGAGGGTGTTTGTGACTGTGAGAGTGTATCATAATGTTTATTGATTACAGCAATGCAACAGTAATCTGGTTAGATGGTGGTCTTTCATTCTCTCTCTATTTGTGTGTTTCTCTTGTAAAACATGTATGCTTTGATTTCCTGATGTTTTTATTTTGATTTAAGATTACTAATTTAAGTTATTTGCTTTCTTTCTTTCTAGAAAGGACTGTTTTATGGCATGTATGATATGATGTTCATTGTGAGAGCACTTCCTAGTTAAGGCAGCGCAAGGCCTTAATCTATAGGATGGAGCACTCTGGAAACGACGTGGAAAGATCATCTTTCATTGTGGATTAGAACATCAAACATTGCACTCAAATAACAAATTGGATTTAGAGCTCATTTCATCTTCAAATGAAGATACAAAAGAAGTGTTACAGGTTGCAAATTTTGTCTGAGGGTCCAGGGTTCAAGTCCCTGTTCGGGCGCCAATTTGCAACCTGTAACACTTCTTTTGTTCCTTCAGATTACAATCTGAGGGGTTCATCAGATTTTTAATGTGTACTGATACATTTCTTCACAAACCAAATGATGTTTTAAACCTAATTTATTATTATTACCAGTCACCGGTACAACGAAAAAAACAATGAATAAACAAGCTTAAAAACATTGTGCCTTTTTAAAGGAGTCAGTGGAATGAAGTAACTTAACGTTAGTCCAGTCTTTTGAAGAGTTGAAGATGATATGAGCTCTAAATCCAATTTGTTATTTGAGTGCGATGCAATGTTTGATGTCCTAATCCACAATGAAAGATGAAAGAAGAATCGTTCCACGTCGTTTCCAGAGTGCTCCACCCTATAGATTAAGGCCTTGTGCTGCCTTAACTAGGAAGTGCTCTCACAATGAACATCATATCATACGTGCCATAAAACAGTTCTTTCTAGAAAGAAAGTAAGAAAATAACTTAAATTAGCAATCTTAAATCGAAATCAAAGCATACTTACATTTGAGCATAAACTTAAAGTTCTCAAAAGAGGACATCAATTTAGCAAGCAGGTAGCTTAAGTTCCAACCATGAGGCTTCCCTCTACCAAACACGCTAACTACTTCTATGGTGGCCAGGTTTATATGCTGGTTCCCTTTGGGCATTAGCGCCCCCAAGCTGCTCCTAGAGGTAGTGACAGTGATTTACCCACAGCACACAATGAAAACAAGAAAAATAATGGACCTACAATAAAACAAAACAAAACAAAACAAAACATGTAACATCAGGTCCAAGCGAATAATTGTAGATAATGTTTTCTAATGCTTAAATATGTGAATCCATAAATAAAGCCACTGAACCCAAACAGTTCAGAATGACACATTATGTTCAGGTATGTGAGTCTGTGAGCTAAAAGCAGGGCCACACCACCAGCACTTATAAGAGCCTCAGTAATTATTACAGAAAAAGTATGAAGAACACAAACTGATTTAAAATATCAGAGAAGCTCTGCACCCCCACAGCTACAAAAGCTCAGAGAGGGATTAAAATGCGTACATAGCGCTTTTTACAATGCAATGCTTGTTGGAAGGTAAATCTTCGGCCAAGTCTGAGGTCCTGAGCACTCTGGAGAAGGTTTTCGTCCAGGATATCCCTGTACTTGGCCGCACTCATCTTTCCCTTGATTGAGGGATTCAGAAAGTGTCATGGTTTAGCTTCAACAGTTATGGTGTTTTCAAGTAATTTCAAAAAGAATGTATTTATGAGATAAAATGCACATGAACATCAGCACAACTCAATTATGATTTTTGGTATCTTTGGATTTTCTTAAAGAGTTTCCGAGTTAAGTGCGTGACGGTGATTAATCATGTCAGAGGCAATGGTTGCAAAGTCTGCCCTAGTGAAAAAAAACCTACCAAAATGTATTTAAAATAGGCCTACATTTATTTCATTCTAACTTTAAACCCATTCATATATTTACTCACATATTGCTTGAGACCTGCATACATATTCTAATTAAACTTTATTTGGAGTTCTTCTTTATTGCACAATGGACAATGCATATTTCTTAATATTAAGCCGAACATATCTTTAATATCACTATTGGTAAGGATAGTATGATCACTGTATAATTTGAATGCAAGATGTTTAAAGTGAACCTAAAGTATCCTTTCAATAGTTCCACTAAGTTGGCATAATCAAATATACTTAAGTAAATCTTTAGTTGGACCTCATCACAAAAAATACTTGTACTTTTAGTATACCAACTCTGTATACTTAAAGTCTACTAAATTGGAACAAGCAGGGTATTTATATTAAGTACATACACATGCCGATGCATTTGTAGTGTACTTAATATAAAATAAATGTATTTAAAATACATTTTTGTATATTTATTTTTCACTAGGGTAGGTCTCTGAATATTATTAAAATTGTCTCTCTTTTTTTGTTTTTTTTCCCTGAACAATAATAACAATAGGCAGGCAGGCGTGCAAACACTGAGCATTACGGTGACTGGAAAAGGAGTGCAAGACAGATCAACTAAAGTAGTGGAACAGATGATTAACTCAAATGACAAACAGCTGCTGATGATGATTAGTGTCCATGGTGACATAGAACAAAGAAACACATGTGACCAATGACAACAAACTGAAAGAACATACAAACTTAAACTAAATTTAACGGAACGTGACACCTCCCTTACAAAAAAGAACTGCAGTATATTGAAGTAGAACTGCAATAAAACTGCAGTACCAAGTAGTTTAACTGCAGTTTAATTCAAATTTGCAGTATAATGAAGTATAGTCACAGTACAACTGCAGTACATTGAAGTTCAACAGCAGTAAAACTGCAGTACCAAGTAGTTTAACTGCAGTTTAATTCAAATTTGCAGTATAATGAAGTATAGTCACAGTACAACTGCAGTACATTGAAGTTCAACAGCAGTAAAACTGCAGTACCAAGTAGTTTAACTGCAGTTTAATTCAAATTTGCAGTATAATGAAGTATAGTCACAGTTCAACTGCAGTACATTGAAGTTCAACAGCGGTAAAACTGCAGTATAAGTACAGCTGCGGTAAAATGAAGTACAACTGAAAGTTGCATGAAGTATAAAAGCAGTATAACTGCAGTTGTATTGCACACTCAAAAAAAAAGATTTTTCGATGCTGTTCACTTTATTTAAACAACTTATTTTGATTCAACACCATTATATTGGTTTTAGGTTCAAACGTGATTGCTTCATGTTAAATTGACTTGAAATGATTACTTTTTGACTTAACGTAATGTTTTCATTTTAAAATAACATGTTTCACTCAAGTAAACTCAACCAGGACTCAATCAAACAGGACTTTCACTTCCCATCATGCTTTGCAAAGCGGCTGAACTGGGAGAGTAAATGTTGAAATAAAGTGTTATTTTAAACCGTTTTTAGCAAGATGAGAAAATTGAGAGATGTTTTTAATGTTTACTGTTCTATTATGTTGATATTTAAAAGTTTCTGTTATGTTAATAGTTTTGGGGTTACCATTGTGGTGAAGTGTTGAGCTTGTGCTTAGGTTGAGGGCATGCCAGCTGCTAATCTAATCACACTAATAATTGCGTGATCCCTGTGCTAGTGTTCTGGATGAAACCAGTATGACTTCTGGACCATGAACAAAGAGCATCACAAAAGTTTTACAGAACCAAACAAGAAGCATTAATTATAGGGTTAATTAAACAAATCATATTAATTTCCCCTACAAAAAGAACTGCAGTATATTGAAGTTGAACTGCATTAAAACTGCAGTACCATGTAGTTTCACTGCAGTATAATTAAGCACAACCATAGATTTGCAGTATAATGAAGTATAGTCACAGTACAACTGCAGTACATTGAAGTTCAACAGTAGTAAAACTGTAGTATAAGTACAGCTGCAGTAAAATGAAGTACAACTGAAAGTTGTATGAAGGATAAACACAGTATAACTGCAGATGTATTGCAGTTTTATTTTACTAGTACTTTAGATGTATTGCAGTAGTTGTACTTCAGTAAAACTACAGAAATTTGAGGTTATACTGCAATACTGCAGTTTTTTCGTGTCCAAAAAACTGCATTTTTCTATATATAACAAAAACTGCAGTATTACTTCTAAAAAACTGCAGTAATTTTTTGTAAGGGCTACCATTGGTTGAACCAGAATACCAGCACGCTCACCTACAATTGTTACATGCATAGCTGTTTGTTGTCATGTTCCACATGTGCTCTTGGTTTAGTTTTTTTCCCGCCACTCGTTAGTCATCATCTTCATCAGCTGTGTCCTTGTTTCTCCTTTTGTTTGCTATCTCTGTATATTCCCTGTGTTCTCCCTCAGTCCTCGTTCCGTTCTCATTTATGTAAAGATGTGTTTTGTTGTATGTTTCCCCTTATCTTCATGAAAAGACTTTATTCTCCCTTACAACCATCGTCTTGTGCTTCACTGGGATTACTAAACGTAACAACAATTTGTTGTGCTGTACTTTTGCTAAACAACTGAACACAATAGAGTGCACACTATTGGGAATCTGTGCTGCAGGAATCTGATTTGGCACATTTCTCCGAAGGAAACCTTTAGAATCTAGAAGCTAATTGTCTCATCATATATTTCAAATCTGAGAATGATGAAATTATTTGAAAGAAAACGAGAGGTATGAACTGAAACATCTAGTTTGTTTCTGCTTAACAGATGCTGTAAGGGCAGCATTTCCAAACACAACTTTCACCTACAGCGCAAATGTAACAATGAGCAGTTTGCAAATAAAATGATTTAATTTGTTAAATATTTATGTACTACTTCAGTAATTTATTTTTGTTGAGTCCTTTTTTGACCTGTTACGATTAAATGTCCAATTCAATGAACTGTATTTGAGTTCTACTTGTTAAGTATAAAACTAGTATTGGCCTAGATAAAACTTTACAGGAAACGTGTTTTGAGTAATCACGAAGTACATTTTATAATTATGACCTTTTACCTTTACAATTATTTGCCCTGTCTTTGAATTTCAGGTGGCTATTTCATTCGATTCAAATTTATTTCTACAGCACTTTTCCCAATTTTGCATGGTTGCAAAGCAGAATTACATAGGCCTACATACAGAAAGTACTTGCAAAAGTAAGTATTTGTAATTATGACAAATTATGACAAAACAGTTTTATAGACAGCTTGAAATGGTGAAAGAAATGCACGTACCTGATCAGAAGTTTTATTACTTTAGTGTATTCTTAATACACACCCATTCACATACAGTAATACACTTTTTCCCATTAATACTACTTTAATGGCCCGTTGCACTTTGAAATATGGACTGCAGCCCTTTGGGCTGTCAAAATATTATGAAATATTACATGAATTATTAAACCGATCCTGAACAGTCCTCAAAAATTACACAAAAACTTTAAATATGAAATGAATTCAGAAACGCTATGAACTGCAAGAAAAGTAAATAATTTCAATTCACGTGTCACATTTAAATCCACAGGGTAATGCGGAACTAAATCTAAATAATTTCATTGGGAGCAGTCAAGTAAAAGGGAGGCAAAACATTCTTGATATTTAATATTACGTATGCTGGTTTTATTTCTTCAACAGCTTAAAGTTTAACACACTTTCGTGTTCTATACATGTTTATTTTCAAGCACCACTTACTGTGCCTATTTTCTGACTTTTCTCAGTGATTTGCAGTCTTTAAATCCATATCATTTGTGCTGTCATTTATGGAAAAATTGTTGGTGGTGCAACAGGTAAAGCATGTGCTCTTGTGTGACAGCGACACGGGTTCAATTCCATTAGCACATTCCAAGTTTCTTTGAAATGCCTTTGCAATGTGTTTTTAAAATCACTAAAAGGTTATCAGCATAATATTAATGTATGTTCAACACTCTTACAGTGTACTTGAATTGCAATTCTAATGACACCAAAAAACATTTGAAGTTTACGTAACGCGAATTTAAAATGTATTAAGTATACTTGGAATAGTTCCACTTTAGCACAATACACTTTAGTTGAACTTCAGCACTGCTTTTGGACAGCTAAAATGCATTTAGTAAAAGATTAGTAGTTCCAATGAGCAAATAGATTTACATACACATAAATTGTGCTTAAGCACAATTTTTTTCATTAGGGTAGAGATCTAACATTTAAAATCTAACATTTTAACTTAAATTAAGGATTAGGTCACTGCATAAAGAAACCATTTTGGCCAGGCCAAAAAAAAAAAAAAAAAAAAAAAAGTCGCTGTTTGGATTTAAATAGGCAAATGCTTAAGAGTCTATGATTGGATCATTAGTGCAGTGATTATTATGTTTATAGCATGTTATAAATTTTGCAACAGTGTGTAGCTTCTCATTTCTAAAACGGACATCAATTTTACATATAACAAAACAAAAATATAATTGGTTCCGTTACATGTCAATCAAACGGTCTCTTGGGCAGACCTGGGCCAACGAAAGCTGCAATACAGTCCAGATCTTCTGCCGTCAGTCTGAAGGTCTGGCTACATGACACTACCTGCCATATGACAAATTGTTGTCTTCATCTGATACTTTTAATTCTAATTATGGTTCAATTTTACAGTTTTATGCAATTTTTTGGCAAAGATGGAAGTTTTGAATTCAACATTTGATTACACAACAAAAATATAAAATCCTGCTTCATCTAAGCATCTAAAATGACTGTCTGAACTTGGCAATGAAATCAAATGTAATTGTACAACATATGGTAATGTAAAGAGAAGAAAACTTAAACTTGAAGTTATTAATGAGGTTCAGGCATTTCAGTTAAGTGGAGTTAGAGAAAACACTTGAGTTCTGCACTCATTCAGCACGCAATCAGCCAAACGTCAGAAAGTACTACTCACTTCCTCTCTCATGCAGGCTACACTGCATTCATTCATGTATAGAACAACCGCATATGCACAATAACTTACATCTAAATGGAAAGAGATAGTTCACCCAGAAATGTTATTTATCATTATTTACATGATTTTCTCCATTGTTGTTTCAAATTTTTATGCTGTTATTTTTGCAAAGGAAACAAAAGTAGAAATTAATTTTTCTTTCATGGAAATAAAAACAAAAACAGTTCATAGGGGCTCATTTAGTCTGATTGCACACAGACTATTATTTTGTGTACTGGTGAATCAACAACAACTGCAAAATAAATAAATAAATTGTTTAGCAAAACAGTAAGCTTATTATTTAGAACCATAAAAATGTTTAAATGATCCTCATCACAAACTAAGCACATTTTTCCCTATTGTACAAAGTCCCATTCTCATTACTGTAATGCAGAACAAATTAGGGAGCCGAGATACAAATTAGCTTATGCTATACTCTCTATGTGCAATACATATTTTCCAGCTTTCGACTGGAATCAAGTTTTTTGTACCGTCCCTATTCAAATAAACTTAATAAATAAATAAATAAAAAAACACTACCATTCAATTCAAAAGTTCAGGGTCTGTAAGATTTTATTTTTAAGAGTTGTGTTGCTTAATTTCATAAATAATGTTTTCTTTTTTTATTTGTTTTAATGAAATTAAAATAATTTTCTTTTTGTTCAGCATTAAAAATCAAAATTGATCAAAAGTGATAGTGAAGAAATGTATAAAATCCTACAAAATATATGAAAGGTTTCACGAAAATATTAAACAGCTCAACATTGATAATAATAAGAAATAGTGTGCATCCACCAAGCAAGGACACAGACAAGACATTTGAGTATTGTTTTTTTTTTTCTTCCCTCTATTCTACGGCTTGTTCTCAACTGTTTGTTTTTGTGACCTGTCCTCACTATTTGCCTTCTAACTCCCTACCATTACTAACACTCGTAAATCCCATGTCACATGTTGGAGGTAATGTAGTCCTAACAACCTGTGTACTTTCCCTAAGTCTTCTAGTACATTACTTTCTTTTCCTATTGGTCTCTAGAATTGCCAGTCTGCTGTAAACAAATCGGGCTTCATTATATCTATTACTAGACATTCAGGTCTCAACCTCACTGCCCTGACTGAGACCTGGATCTGATCAGAGGACACTGCCTACAACATGACACGATTGGACTGACCATCTGAAATAGGCTTGCAACACTTGAAAGAGTGAAGTTCAACCAAGTCTCTACCTTTTTTTTTTACACAGAACAACCTCCTGGACAAAACCAGTCTGGTTGTTGACTACACGTCATCTCACTTTCACTTCCCTTCTCCATCTACATGTCATCACTAAGATCTGCCATTCAGAAACATGGGCTGTCCTAAGAAGAAGAAGAAGAAGATTTATTTATATAGCGACTTTCCATAGCTCAAGGTCGCTTTACATTGTAAAATACATTTGCACACACACTGAAAACACATAAGGCCACATTATCAAAAATGAATTAATTAAAAAGATATGTTTTTAGCTGAGACTTGAAGGTGGACAAACATGAGATATTGTGAAGTGTAAGGGTAGTGAATTCCATAATTTACCCGGGAAGGGCAGTAGGGGTAGAGTAGATCAGACAGATGTGGAGGTTCAAGAACATTTAATGCCTTAAATTTCAAGAAGTAATATCTTAAAGTCAATAAGTGATGTCACAGGTAGCCAGTGAAGATCATTCAGTAGATTAGTAATGTGGGCAGAACTCTTGCTGCTGAGCTTTGAAAATACTGTAATTTTGCAATACATTTTTTTGGGCAGATCAAGAAATAGAGAAATAGAGCACTCTAATAGTCCAGACGCGATGTGATGGATGCAGAAATTAAGATTAGCTAAAGAGAGAAGATCAAAGTCGTGAAATATTTCGAAGATGGAAGATGGTTTTTAACAACAGAAGGAATATGAGAGGTATAAGTTGAGTCAAATAAGACTGCAAGATTATAGAGATGAAGAAGCCTTAACAGGAACCCCATAAATATCAAAGGACATGTCCATCCTTTTGACTTAGGTTCTGAATTAATAAACTAAGTGCAAAGTGTTGTCAAAAATACCAATTTTGTTTTCAATACATATTGATATTGAAATATCTGAAACACTTTCAATACTCATTTTCTGCAGAATAGATACACAATACCAGCTGCACTTTCTAGCTCTCTCGTCTCTCCTATAACGAGTTGGCACACAAACCCGCCTCTCCTTACTTATTCATTTCATTTGCTCCTGATGAATATTTTTGGTGTTACAGGGCTTGAATTTCAGCGTGGGATTGCGTGTAATACAATTTTACTCATTCCCGCAGATTTTGTGCTCACACCCAAATTGCATGCACTAAAGCTGCCTCTCAGTATTAAATGTAGTTATTTTCGCTGCTTATTGCATTTAAACAGTCAAATACACACACAATAATGTCACATTGCCGGTCTTGGTGAGTATTCACATAAACAGTCAGTTATGTTTTAACAAAGAGAACAGTTGAGAAAGAAAGCACATGTGTAACAGTATAATGGATCTGTGCATCAACTGACAGCAGCCTTATATACCTGTTTATATGAGGCAGTTTTTCCCCATGTAATCTGTCAAAATTGTGGCCAGTGAAACTGCTGAGTGGTTAGTAACTTTGGTAAAACCACTAGCCACAGTGGCTGGTAAGGGAAAAAGGTAATGGAATAAATCGTCTTTCTGTTTTTTGTTTGAAATATATTTAAATATTTTTAAAAATCTAATAATATCAGTTTTCATCACTGTATTACATTACAGCAATGAGAATCTAATGAGAATGAACTTTGAGAATAATGAGAATCAGTATAATGAGGTGGAAAATGTGCTTAATTGTTATTAGAATAATGCCACAATCCACTGCATCTTAATGACGCAAAAATAGGGTTTGTGCTGGAACAGTTAATGTTACAAATTCTATATTTTGTATTTCATTTGATAACACATTTAATTGTTTAATGTTATATATGCCAATAATTCCCCTGTTGACTTTATTTATGGATTAGAGCTCCATCCAGTGGCAAGTTTGATATTTATTTAATTTGTTTCACGTGAATCAGGAAGTAGTGAGTGCTCCATGTGGGCAGCAGTAACGATGGCTCTATTTATCGCCATACAGTCCTGTAATTTATAACCTTGCAACAGCATCTCTTGTAAGTACTCATTTGATTTGCATGAATGTTCATTATACTTCCACACCGATGTGAACTGTTGCGGTTTAGGATAATTGTTAATAATTTATCTTGCTATTGTATTAGCCACATTGTGATATAGCATCATATCGGTTTATTCATTGTTTACATGACGAAATGTTATGTTAATTTGCAAGCATCGGAGAGTGTTGCATTGTTGTGAATGTTGATGTGATGCTGTAGTTGTTGATTCCTGGAATTATTATAATTGAAATATGTTTGCTTGTTTATTTGTAGTTTCACTCCATACTCAAGACCATTAAACCTGTGGGCAAACGAACTTCTTGTCTTCGGAGTCGTGTGAGAGAAGGGAGTTTATCTGACTGTCAAAACACAGAAAAACATGTTGAGGACAGTACGGGGTTTATTCTTAATGGTTTATTCTTAATTCCAATATACATTCATCTAAAGGATTATTAGGAACACCTGTTCAATTTCTCATTAATGCAATTATCTAATCAACCAATCACATGGTAGTTGCGTCAATGCATTTAGGGGTGTGGTCCTGGTCAAGACAATCTCCTGAACTCCAAACTGTCAGAATGAGAAAGAAAGGTGATTTAAGCAATTTTGAGTGTGGCATGGTTGTTGGTACCAGACAGGCTGGTCTGAGTATTTTCACGCACGACCATTTCTACGGTTTACAAAGAATGGTGTGAAAAGGGAAAAACATCCAGTATGCGGCAGTCCTGTGGGCGAAAATGCCTTGTTGATGCTAGAGGTCAGAGGAGAATGGGCTGACTGATTCAAGCTGATAGAAGAGCAACTTTGACTGAAATAACCACTCGTTACAACCGAGGTATGCAGCAAAGCATTTGTGAAGCCACAACACGCACAACCTTGAGGCGGATGGGTTACAACAGCAGAAGACCTCCACCGGGTACCATTCATCTACACTACAAATAGGAAAAAGAGGCTACAATTTGTACGAGCTCACCAAAATTGGACAGTTGAAGACTAGAAAAATGTTCCCTGGTCTGATGAGTCTCGATTTCTGTTGAGACATTCAGATGGTAGAGTCAGAATTTGGCGTAAACAGAATGAGAACATGGATCCATCATGCCTTGTTACCACTGTGCAGGCTGGTGGTGGTGGTGGTGTAATGGTCTGGGGATGTTTTCTTGGCACACTTTTGGCCCCTTAGTGCCAATTGGGCATCGTTTAAATGCCACGGCCTACCTGAGCATTGTTTCTGACCATGTCCATCCCTTTATGACCACCATGTACCCATCCTCTGATGGCTACTTTCAGCAGGATAATCCACCATGTCACAAAGCTCGAATCATTTTAAATGGGTTTCTTGAACATGACAATGAGTTCACTGTACTAAAATGGCCCCCACAGTCACCAGATCTCAACCCAATAGAGCATCTTTGGGATGTGGTGGAACGGGAGCTTCGTACCCTGGATGTGCATCCCACAAATCTCCATCAACTGCAAGATGCTATCCTATCAAAAGGGGGTCAAACACAGTATTAGTATGGTGTTCCTAATAATCCTTTAGGTGAGTGTATATAATATATCTGGCATATAATCACTTTTGCTCTCCTTCATCACAGTCAATTGACTGGTCAACCAGCTGTTGACCTCTAACAAGAATGAAACCAATTATTAACAGCAATTGAGATACGAGATGTGCAGAAGTGCTCCATTCAGGGCTCTCTGGCCAGTGTAAAGACTGCTGAAACAGAAGTAGTATAGGGTCAGTATTGTTTAAAGGGTATATTTTAATGCAACTTGAATGGACACAAATCAGCTGCTGTGTCAGTGCTATTACTGAAATCATTCATCCACTCTCCCCACCTCCAAGCACAGCACTAAACTTACAGAGGGAATGCCAGAGAGAACATTAACAATTCAAGACAATCAAATATGGGTCTCACATACAGCCACACACACTGAGAAATTTATCTCAGGCAGCACATGCCGAGGGCAGAGAGTACAAAGTCCGGCTTATCATGGCAGCTCTAAGCGTCTCAGCGGCACTCTCTCTCACAGCTCACTTGGCTTCACTCATTTTCCCCCTCTTTTCTATGATTTTCTTGCCAAACTCGACTCAAATATAAATCAGCCACATAATGACGCATCTGCAGCGGAGACCTACACACATATGCTGCTTCATCAGTAAATTATATGCGAAGCTTAGCAGGCGACAGGCTGGAGAAGATTACTTCACCCCAGCAAGGACTTTAAAGGACCCTGAGCCAAAACACACTTCAGATTGTGTAGCCTCCCATGACCTTAATAAATCTTTCATTGACACTACTTTAACATTATGAAAACTTGGTCTTAATTTTAAAGCAATAATTCATCACTCATCCTCATGTTTGTCTTCCTTTAGTGGAGTAGTATTTTAGTATGCCCTTTTCCATATAAAGCCTGGTTTCTCCCAAGATATTTTTCTCCATCCTGTCACCTGGAGGAGTTTGGGTTCCTTGCCACTGATATGCTTAGTTGGGGACACCTACTATTCAACAATATTTTATAGATGAATATAGATGAAATGCACCAAATTAATAATAAACACTGAACTTACTCAAGCTAGACAATGACACTATTTTCTTGCTGTACAGATGCTGTACAGCGGAAACAATCTTTGTTGAATAATTTCTGTTATCACTGTAAAGCTGTTTTGAAACAATCTGTATTGTAAAAAGTGCTATATATATAAAGGTGACTTGACTTGACCTGACAATAAAGGGAATCGTGATTTAATAAAAGTTAAAGGGATAGTTCACCCAAAAATGAAAACTATTTAAATTACTCTTCACATTTCCAAACATTTATGACTTTCTTCTTCATACAAATATTGTATATCCAATACCGAAGCCATAGTATACCTAATCAACGTTATGCAACGCTGAATATTTGTAATGAACCAGGAATAATCCTTTAAGAGTCTTTTTTGGAGCTTGCAATTTCTGACAGAATCTATAATATTTTTAGAAAGCTGTATCAGGGGCTGAGATTCCAGCCAAAACAGTTCCCACTTAATCTGCTGTGATTCTTGTGGTCCTCTTTTGTTTCTTGGATGATTAAAAATTTGATTCACTGACGTCAAGTGTGCTCTATCATTTCGCAATACAGGTCCTCCGCCGTGTGAATCACAACTAAACCATCGCTAAATTGCATCCCACAATTACTAAATAACACCAATTGTAGACACACAGCCAGAGGACAAGTCAGTATACCCACAAAGAGAGCTATCTTTTTCATCACAACAAAAATAAGTCAAATTTATTTTCACATACAAGTTGTCATGAATCCATTCTGTCACCTTCCACTCACTTGCCGCCAAAGGTCGCCCTCCAATATCATGGACTCTCATACACGGACTACATCTCCCAGAATCCCCATACCTGTCACTAATCACGGCTCCAGCTGTTTCTCATTACCCTAGTCTTATTTATTCCCTACGCACACACACGTAGTTGTGAAGTCTTGTTTATCCTGTGTAACATTTCCAAGCGTTCTTTCCCATCTTGTTTGCCTGTTTTTGATTAAGCCTGTTTCTTTGTCTTTTGATGTTTACCTGCCTGCCTTTTGACCTATTGCTTGGATTATCACGACGAGCCTGCCTGTTCCCTGCCATTACTGTCTGCTGTTTCATTGACCTTTGCCTGATTGACCTCGTTTTGAATAAAGCTCGCAATTGGACTGACCTGATCTCACGCTTATGAAAACAAGTAAACTTAAGTGTATACTAATTGCAATTAAATAAAAATTAAACAAGTTATATTTAGAGAGTTTTTTTTTTAACTATAAATAGGACAAGTACATAATTTCATAATTACTTATATTGTCTTTGAAATATTATTAAAGTGTACTGCTGAATGAATCAACAAGCATTTACGGTAACTAAAAATATACTTTAATGTATTTCTATTGAAACCTATATGTCGCGTATTTGAATATGTTTTTAATTACATATTTGTAATGGGGAAGTTGCAATTTAATACTTTTATAATATATTAAATAGCACTATAGTTAAAATTATAACTGTGTACTTTATACAGTCAAAAGTTAAAACACTCTACTGAATTCCATGTTTTCCGTATCAAATCATATGGTCCTTGGCAGCTCTTAAAATTTGGAAAATAAAACCTCAGCTGAACAACAACACATGACATATCACACCTCGTCATTATTTGTTTAATAAAAACTAGGGCTAGGCAAAAAAGCCATGCGTGACAAACTAAGGACACCCTTACTATTAATAGATCATCAGCAAAAGTGTGAGCACCTCTAAAAAAGCTTAAGTTCCTCTGTATACTAAAGTATTCTAGAGTCAAATGTGAAGCCATCCGTCCGACAGCTAAAGCTTGGCCAAAATTGGGTCATGCAACTGGACAATGATTTGAAGATAATCAGCAAATCTACAACAGAATGGCTGAAAAGAATAAAGGTGTTGCAATGGCCGGGTCAAGTCCAGACCGAAATGCTGTGGCGAGTGCTGTGCATTCCTGTGCTGTGCTGTGCATTCCAAAATTCCTCCAGAGTAATGTGAGAGACTGATAAAGTCATTCAGAAAATTATTACTTCAAGTTATTGCTGCTAAAAGTGTCTCGACAAGCAACTGAATCATAGGGTCTCCTTAGTTTGTCACCCATGGTTTTTCAATCTTGCCTTTAGTTTTATAACAAAAAAATAATGACAGTGTAATATATCATATGTTGTTGTTCATCTGAGGTTTTATTTTCCAAATTTTAAGACCTGCCAAGGACTAGTTGATGATTTTTTTATTATGTCCTGATACAGAAAACCATAGAATTCAATAGGGTGTTTTTCACATGACTGTTCACATTTTCACATGACTGTACGTACTTTAGTATGTTATTCAATGCATCAAATTAAATGTACTTCTTTAAAGCACAGCAAAATATTACTTTTTAAAAAGTTTTTAAAACATTCTTAATTTGACATCATTTATAAAGCGGACTTTTTAAAAGTGCGCTTAAGTGTGTTAGAAACAATCATGAAAGTCTCTTTAAATACTCTTAAGTGGTCTTTTATTTCAAACAGCACCCATACATCATGTCAGTTGTTAACATTGGTTACTTGAGTCTAATTTGCCAACCTGGGGCCTCATTTATAAAACTTTGAGTATAAACCCTACTAAAAGTGATTGTACGACATAAATCTGAAAATATGCAAGAAAAAAAGAGATTTATAAAAGCATGCATACACCAGAACCTGCGCAAAAAACCCTTTATAAATCCCAGTCGGCGGAAGACTGTCCGCACGTGCATCTCCACCCTGTCTCCTCCCCGAAATCACCATATATGGAGTTTCACTATGCATAACCTCATCTGCATATCATTTCCATGGATGTTTCCATCCACGTGACACAATTGTTAACGCAGTCAAAAGCACAAGACATAGGGAAATATTACACACGGACTATAAATGCTATTTGTGCCATACATATTACTAAAAATCATCTAATATCCTTGTTGTCTTAACAAAAAACAACAAAATTGTAGCTATAAAATACCAGATAAAGTTTTTAGAATAGAGTTGATTCAATAATTTCCACTGTCCAAATAGTATTTTAATTGCATAAATTCGATTTCCTTCGAATTGTTTAAAACAGTTTTGCAGGTGAACATCTTTTAGGATGTTTAGGATATTTTAGTGGATACAGATATAGGCCTACTTATTTATTGCAGTACAAATACAATTGTCTGACATGGCGCTTCACTGACAAAGTATTTTTAAAAGGAAATGTATAAATCTTACTGTTTTCTTCAAGTTGTAGCCTTCAAATACAGTGGTATTATTCATCGAAGATGCCTGTACACGCCATCAATGCCTCCGTACAGCTGAAGGTGCGCAAATTTTCCTGTCAAGTTTGTTTTTATAAATCCCATTGTTTGCGTAAGAAGTGGTGTACGCCTCTTTCAGGGCATGTTTTGTGCGTACGCACGGTTATAAATGAGGCCCCTGATCTCATTGTTAATGCGTATCTTTCAAAGACACAAAACGTAATTTTTTGTACGTTTGGATAGGTACTGAAACGTATGATATGGACGTACTGGCAGCATTTAAACGTAGTATTATTATGTTTTTACAGTGAAAAACGTAAAAAATATATGAATCTTTTATGTCATAAATATACTTACATTTATCTATAAATTGATGAAAGGCAAATTATAAGATCCCTATACCCCACCCCAAACATACCCATTTTATACAGAATATTAAAAGAATAAAACATGGACAGAATGTATGGGTTGATGACAATATCAGTAACAATACAACATTAAAACAATAATTTGAGCCACTAATCCTACACATAACGCTAAATAACCAAAATAACCAACCTCCCCATAACCAAGTAATACGGATTCTATCTGTGACGAAGAAGGTGAGAGAGCCAATGAATGTTCGATATCAGTGCTGTAAACCATGTCGTAACGCTTGGAGCGCAACTTGAATGAAATGGAATGCGATGCGCTATTAAGCCCATTTATAATAGCATTTATAATGACCCATAACATCAAAAGCCAGCACTCGCTGAAAAAAATAAATAAATAAAAAAATCACAAGTTTAAAAGCCCTCCAAATGACCTATCACTGGTAAAACCTCTACCTGTATATAAGACACACATGATGCTTTTTAACAGGTCAGGGATCTGATATTCAAAATTACGGAGGTGCCAGAAAAAGCATTTTAAAAAGAAAATGCTGCAGAAGAATATTGCACAGACAGACACAGACATCTCAGAATGTTAAACTTACCTTCCTAGAAACAAATTATTCAATGTAGTAGAAGGAGAAAATCAATATCTTTTTAAATACCCCAACAAATTGACAGTGTGAGCACAAACACCCTTTTCAATCAGTGAGGCCCAGTTCTCCTAGGTCATTTCATCTGTGCATTTCATTGACTTCTTTGTTTTGACACATTCACAGTCTAAATGACATCAATGCAGTTCCTTGCATTCTTTAACACAACCTTGAGCTCTCTGAACTCCTGTTGCCATAGAAATATACAGACCAAGCCAGAGTGAGGCTTCATTGTTACTAAAACGTGTCAGCATGTGCTCAGTAAACACTGTCAAAAATCCAGCATAATGTCTGGCCCATATTGCAGCTCATACTGGCAGACAGCCACCCACTTAGACAAGAAGAGAGTGTGTGACTGGTATTTTAATTGACCATTTTTTTACACAACATTTATTGGCAACTCAGACTCATTGGAAAAACATGGTTGTGGCAACATTTTCTACAAATTTATATTACGTTGTGTCTTGCACATTTCGTGATGCATTCAAAGTGAAACATCTAGTGAGTGGCACTAAAAGCATGCTCAGTTTTATCCAAAACAGATGAAAGTGAATCTGGCAATGTTATTACGTTGGTTGTTGTAAATATCGCAGCATTTCGAAAATGAAATGTCCGGTGAGTGGCGCTTAAAGGTCAATGCTCTATGAAGTTTGAAAATAATGTACTCCCAACTCTAAACCCAAAACATACCTGATAGTGTTAAAAGAAGTAAATCTGAGATAAAAGCACATTTTCTGAAGCAACCATGCCATTTTAGTTCACTTCTACAAGTCTTTGAGCTGTTTTATCGTGACTGTAACGGTCACGTTGGTTTTGTTCATGTTCTGGTTCATTGTCATTGTTTATGTTTCAAGGCTCATGTTCATGTTTCTTGTTTTATTGTTCATTGTTCATGTTTCATTGTCATGTTTCTTGTTTATCCATGTGCTCCAGTTGTCATGTGATTCCCCTGTTTGTCATGTGATCCTGCCATGTGCTCAGTGTCATGTGATTCCCCTGTTTGTCATGTGATCCTGTCATGTGCTCAGTGTCATGTGATTCCCCTGTTTGTCATGTGATCCTGCCATGTGCTCAGTGTCATGTGATTCCCCTGTGTTGTGTCTTGTTCTAATTGGTTCTTGGGTTAATCATTGTTTCACAGGTGTTCATCGTTTGTGTAAAATGACCGCAAATAGGCAATTCCTGCAAATGAACACTTCTTTATTAATCACTCACAACGCATCCCCAAGTCCACATTATGACCCCCCCCCCCCCCTTCCAGTGCTTCCTTCCATCGAGATTTAAAGCAACAGTGTTGAATCAACACAGCATAACATTACATGACATCCCCCCCCCTTTTTTTTATAAAGTCTGCTATTCTCCTCTCCCCCCTTTTTCTGTTATGACTGAACAAACTTGGACAGTAAACCTTATCATGCAAAACAAAACAGCATGTAATCAATTTATAAACATCTTGAATTTGAGCAATGTAACTCTACTGTTGTAATGAACAGAATGAACAGTTAGAATGTCAGAAAGCTGCACCGTCAGAAAGCTGCACCAGCACAACTAATCGCTGAGCGTAAAGCTTCCTGAATCTTTACAGGTCAAGCTTGACAACAGGTTTACTGACTCTTCCGGACCTAGTCAGTATCAGTCCAGGCTTAGGAGTAGGAAATGTTTCCCTGCATGTTTGGGTTGGTACAGTCTCTGTTGTACCAGTTTGTAGAGGCTGAATGTCAACAGTCCCTTTTGTTTGTGGTGAATGTGTGTGTACAGTCTGTTTTGTTGTCTGTGTTGGTAATGCTTGCAGATGACGTCTGGTACGCCTCAGTACCGCTCCTTGTTCTGTTTCGATGACATAGGAACGAGGTGTTACACTTTCTTGCCTGATCACTGCCTGATGGTCCAGCTTTGTAAGAACAGCGTCACCTGGCCTCAGCATTGACAGATTTTTAGCTCCATTACGACGATTGTAGTAGAAAGCTTGTCT
The DNA here is from genome assembly GCA_037194245.1 of Opsariichthys bidens. Lineage (NCBI taxonomy): Eukaryota > Metazoa > Chordata > Actinopteri > Cypriniformes > Xenocyprididae > Opsariichthys > Opsariichthys bidens. The sequence goes on along the minus strand of CM074301.1, from coordinate 765,419 downwards.
GTCTTTCTCCATTTTGTCTTTCAGCATGACAGACTTCTTGTTTGGCCACCTTGGTTGAAGATTCTTCTCTAGGGTTGGAAGTGTTGTTCTGATTTTTCGTCCCATAAGAAGCTCTGCCGGACTAACTCCTGTAGTGGCACAGGGGGTCGATTGGTAGCACATGAGAGCTACCAGAGGATCTGTCTGCTTCAGGATTCTTTTTGCAATCTGTACAGCCCTTTCAATGTGACCATTACCCTGTGGATGGTGAGGACTTGATGTAATGTGTTTGAAATCCAGTCGCTTGGCTAGTTCCTGAAACTCAGCACTGGAGAACTGAGGACCGTTGTCACTCACCACCTCATTCGGAATCCCGAATCTGGCAAAGACAGCCTTCAACTTTTGTGTGACATGAGATGTTGTTGTGGAATGTAAGTGCAGTATCTCCAGAAATCTGGAATAGTAATCAGACACGATTAGATAATTCTGTCCATGATGTTCACAAAGATCAGCTGCAATCCTTTTCCAGGGTCGTTCTGGGAGTGGTGTGGAGATCAGGGGCTTTTTCTGCTGTGTATTTCTCAACTCACGGCATATCTGACAAGACAGCACAGTGCTCTTTATGTCTGCTGAAATTCCTGGCCACCACACTGACTCCTGTGCTCTCTCTCTAGACTTTGTAAGGCCCTGGTGACCTTCGTGAATCTTCTCCAGAATCTCCTTTCTTATCGCCCTTGGCACAACGATTCTCCTTCCCTTGATCACTAGACCCTCACGCTCTGAGAGCTCCGCTTTTGCAACCGCGTACTCTCTGGCTGATACCGGAACTTGGCTCCTGTGTTGTGGCCATCCAGCTCTGATCAGCTTGATTATGGCTTGCAACTCACCATCCGTTGTAGTAGCAGTTCTGATACAGTCAATTTTATGGGGCGTTGCAGGTATACCTTGTATTACTGCATTCACATAGTATTCCACATCAGTAAGCGTTTCTGTGTTTTTAGTAATAGCAGTTTGTGGGCTTCTGGACAGTGTATCTGCAACGACAAGCGTCTTGCCTGGCGCATACTCTGCTTTGGGCTTAAACCGCATTATCTGCATCAAAAGCTGGCATTGTACTGGAACGTTGTCAAGACTCCTATTGTTGATAAGAGGAACAAGAGGCTTATGATCGGTCACCAGCTTAAACTCATCCAGGCCGCACAGATATTTTTCAAACCTTTCACACGCCCACACGCCAGCCAGACATTCCTTCTCAATCTGTGCATATTGGGTTTCTGCATCAGTGAGACATCTGGAGCAGTATGCTACCGGCTTCCATCCTTCTTTGTGTAGCTGCAAAAGCACCCCCCCAAGTCCATAACTGCTCGCATCGGCCGAGACTAGAGTGGTCTTGGTGACATCATAATATGCAAGAACTGGTCCCTTCATTAGCAGCTCTTTGATGTTTTCAAATGCTGTCTACTGCGTGTGTGTCCACATCCACAAACTTTTCTGTCGGAGTAGTTCGTACAGCGGCTGGCTAACTGTTGAGAGGTTGGGAATGAACCTCCCCAAATAATTTACCATGCCAAGCACCCTTTTCAGTTTCTGTACATTTTTGGGTGGTGGCAGCTGTCTGATGGCATCCACCTTTTCTGGATCTGGCTACACCTCTGTCTCGTTAATAAGGTGACCCAGGAACCGAAGTTGGCTTTGTCTGTACGTGCATTTCTCAGGATTCAGTTTTCAGTTCAGTTAGACTCCACTCTCTGCAGCACTTATTCCAAACAAGAGTCGTGTTGTTCCAGGGAGGACCCGTAGACCAGTATGTCATCCATGAAGACCTCTACCCCCTCCAGCCCTTGAAGCGTCTCCTGCATTTTCCTCTGGAAGATCTCTGGAGCGCTCGAGATCTTGAAGGGAAGCCTCCTGAAACAATATCTCCCAAATGGCGTGATAAAGGTGGTAAGTCTGCAGCTATCAGGATGGAGAGGAATCTGCCAGAATCCGCTGGCTGCGTCTAAGGAGGAGAACACTTTAGCGCTGCTCAGTTTGGCAATAATCTCATCTGCAGTAGGTATCACGAAATGTTCTCGTTTTACTGCTTCATTTAGTCTTTTGAGATCCACGCAAATGCGTGCTTTGCTGTTTTTTTCTTCAGAACGGGAAACATCGGCGAACACCATTCAGTTGGTTGTGTCACCCGCTCTATGACGACGTTTTTCTCCATCCTCTGCAACTCCTCTTTCACCTTTTGTAGCATTGGTATTGGAACACGTCTCGCAGTGTGTACAGCACATGGCAGTGCTGAGTCTTTTAGCTGAATTTTGACAGGATCGGTTTTTAGTGTGCCGTGCTCACCAAACGCATCATAGTGCTCGGAGGCCACTCTGTTTGCCTCCTCCACTCTCCTTACCAGGTTCATGTCAGCTGATAGCGTCCGACTCAGCAGGTTATTGACATTGTATCCACGGACCACATAGGCAGAAAATGGGTATGACTGTCCTTTATACACTGCAGTGGCTCGGAACTGACCCAGCCAAGCTAGCTTTCCCCCAGGGCAATCCAGCGTAACATTGGCTGGCTCTAACGCCTTTGCCGGAACTAGTGTGCTGAAAGTCTCTTCTGCCACAATGTTTATGTCAGCCCCCGTATCCATTTTGAATTTTACAGGGGTCGCTCCAATCAGGAGCTGCACCATCCACTGCTCTTCTAGTTCATTTACATTGCAAACTGAACCCAGAAAGTATGAAGGTTGGTCAAAACATTCAGTGACTTCTCTCACTGACTTTTTAGTGTGGCATACTCTGGCCCAATGTTCAATTTTGTGGCATTTGTGGCATTTACCTTTCTTTGCAGGGCAGCGTTCATCACAGCGTTTCCACACTGTCCACATTTTCCATGACTGTCAGCTCGGATTTGTCTTTAGGTCTGCGCTGCCCCCTCACAGGTTGCTTACTTGTGCTGACAACTGCTCTGACCATGCTCACCGTCTCGCCTTGCATGCTGACTTGTGTGGCCACCTCCTCCGATTGACGAACAGTCTGGATTGTTTGTGCCAGTGTGAGATCGGTTATCAACTGCAGCCTCCGAGAGAGATCTTTGATGCCGACCATGATGCGGTCGCGAATTGTTTCGTCTCTCATGGCGCCAAACTCACAGTGCTCGGACAGCTCGTACAGCGCTCTGATGAACGCTTCTGCTCTTTCGCCGGGCTGTTGCACACGCTGGTGAAAGCATGCACGTTCGTGAATGACGTTCCTCCTCGGGAAAAAGTACTCGTTAAACTTTCCCAGGACGATTGTAAAGTCATTTCTCTGTGCCTCTTCTGCAAACACGAATGATTTATAAATGTTCTCTGCTTCACTACCCATGGCGTAAATGAGACAACTAACTTGCACTTCTCCGTCCTCTTTGTCTAACTTTGTAGCCGTTCGGAAGCGCTGAAATCTTTGTCTCCAATCCTTCCACTCCGTCGGCTTATCGAAGGAAAAACTTGATGGCGGATTAAACTTTGCCATTTTCGTCACTTCTGACACCATGTAAAATGACCGCAAATAGGCAATTCCTGCAGATGAACACTTCTTTATTAATCACTCACAACGCATCCCCCAGTCCACATTATGACCCCCCCCCCCCCCCACGGTGCTTCCTTCCACCTAGATTTAAAGCAACAGTGCTGAATCAACACACCATCACATTACAGTTTGTAGTGAGTCTGTCTATTTAAACCCTCATGTTTCCATTGTACCTGGTCGATGTTTGTGGATTGTTATCCCCGTAGTCACTGTGGTGAGTTTCTTGTTGTTCATGTTTTGTTCATGCCAAGCCATATGTAGACCATGTTGGATTTATGTTTGTTTTATGTTTGCTGAACTTTGAATAAACTGCATATGGGTTCTCACAAACAACTCGCCTCCAGTGGATTGCTTACAGTGACTTGTGTTTCACACAACATCGCAAGTGCAATGCTGTATCAGGTATCTACTGAGCAAGTCTGCTACATAAGAAAGGCCACAGAGAAGTGTATGTGATACAAGCATCAAAATGTATTACTCTACAGATTATGCATTATGGCAAAAGTGTTTTGAGATCATAACATAATACATCGACACAAGGAACTGAGGCAAGTCAAGTCACCTTTACTTATATAGGACTTTTTACGATGCAAATTGTGGTAAAACAGCTTTAAAGTAATAATTGGCAAATAATCAGCTTCCAAAGAAAATGGTGTCATTGTCCAGCTTATTCTATATATTTGTATTGATTTATCACGTTGCAAAGATCAGGAGTTATTTGTCTAATTAATTTATGTATATCAGCGCTAGAGAAAAGCTCAGCTCAGTTCGCATTCAATGGCCAACACGTGCCTGACATTCAGCCAGAGTTACAGGTCATAAGTCCGATTTGGGATTGCAACAGTCAAAATATTTAATCCAGTTCCATCTAGTTTAAGATCTTTTTCATCATGCCGGTATGGGACGGTTTGCTGGGGATCTGTGCCACTGGCTGATGTGTCGAAAAGGCCCTCACAAGGGATGAGCTAGTTGAGACAGTCTCTGCTGACACCCCAGGGCCACACTGCTGCCGCGCACAGGTGCATGTTCGCCATCCGACCCGGATACAGCCAATAACGTTAAATGGTAAACCTCAGGATAAGCAGAGAGACAAAAATTTGCGTGGACGCCATTCTCCTTCTGATGTAACGAGTACATCCGGTGTTATAGGAAGTGTTCCCGGTTCTGGTTGACCTGATTTATGCAGCCTAACAATCCTTTAACGGATATGAAGACATAAATTGATAATGTGTCATGTGTATGCCAGATTACAGAGATGTGTTTTTTGGCAAGATTTAGACTGACAGAGTGTGTCTGCTTCCCAAACAACGGTAGGAAGATCATTCCAGACGACAATGAGTTGGTCCTAACACGTGTTGTCTAACTCCAATGGAGTTTAGAATATCCATAAATTCCAATCCCAATGCATCTTTTTCATTAACTACATGTATATTAAAATCACCAACAATAAGGACTTTATCCACAGCCAGTACTAACTCTGATAGAAAATCAGCAAATTCTTTGATCAAGTCTGTATGGTGCCCTGGTGGTCTGTATACAGAAGCCAGCACAAATTTCAAATGAGATTTGTCACTTACATTATATAACGTTACATAGAGCACCATCACTTCAAAAGAGATATATTTGAAAGACTTTTGAGTAATACTGAAGATATTACTATAGATTACAGTAACCTCCCCCCCCCCTTCCAACGAGGTTTGTGTTGATAATAGTAACCTTGAGGGCTAGACTTTTAAAGTAATGTAATCGTCTGGTTTTAGCCAGGTTTCTGACAAACACAGCACATCTAGATTATTTTCTGTGATAATACCATTTACAATAAGTGCTTTTGAAGAAAGGGATCTAATATTCAGCAACACAAGCTTTATCATTTGTTTATCAGTATTATCTCTGTTTTTTACTTGTTGAACATCAATTACATTTTTACCATTAAATGGGTTTGGAAGTTTTTTGTATTTACTAATTCGAGGTACAGACAGTCTCTATGTTATGATATCTAGGTGAAAGAGTCTATGTGTTGGGATTTATCAGACGGTCAGCCAGTCTGTCTAAGTCCCAGTTAGTCAAAGTTCAGCTCTAAGACAATGTGCCATATTACTAGAGAGAAGAGAGGCACCAACAGGTTTTTCAACAGGTCAGGTCTGCCCCAAAAACTTTGAGTAAAAGATGAGTAAGTACGTGATATATTTAGATCTTGCAAGTTTAGTAAGGAGTTTCTCCATCTAATCCATTCTGGCTTTATGTCATCTGGTAATGGAGAATCCCAGTCTTCAGCCTGCATTGAGAGTTCCCGAAGCAACAGCTTGCCTTTGATGGTAACAGGAGCAATGAATTCACATGGATCATATAAGCTGTTTACGGTTGACAGTGCACCTCGCCGGGTAAATGGCTTCTTATCATCAATAGCTTGGAAAGTAAATGTGTCTGATGCCAAGTTCCATGACACTCCTAGGCTACGCTGAACTGGGGTATCTTCAAAGAAGAGGTCAACATCTTTGATATCCACAGCCCGATCTTCAGGATGAAATGCCTCAATCACTGCAGGTCGATTAGAAAATTATTTTATGTAGCCTAAGGTTTGCTACCACAAGCATGTCTTGAGTTTGCTTCAGAACACTAATTGCTTCTGTTTCAGTGGGGAAGGATTTCAGAGCATCATCAACATAGAAATCACATTCAACAAACTCTTTCACTTCACTGTTGAAGTTCTTTTCTTCTTCTTTGGCTGCTCTATGCAAACCATATATGGCAACAGCAGGAGAAGGACGATTGCCAAACACATGAACACACATTCTGTACTCCACTATTTCTTTACCTGGGTCATTGTCTTGATACCAGAGAAAGCGCAGAAAATCTCTGTGATCCTCTCTCATTAAAAAACAGTGGAACATATGCTGAATGTCAGCGGTAATCACCACTGGCTCCCTACGAAATCTTAGCAACACTCCCAGGAGGTTATTGTTGAGGTCTGGCCCCTTAAGTAGGCACCAACAGGTTTTTCAACAGGTCAGGTCTGCCCCAAAAACTTTTCCAATTGTCTATGAAACCTACATTATTCTATGGACACCACTTAGACAGCCAGCCATTGAGTGATGATAGTATCTCATCACTCCGGTGAACAGGAAGGAGTCCAGAACAAATTACAGAGTCTGACATCATACCTGTGAGTTTGCACACCTCTTTAATGTTAATTTTAGTGATTTCTGACTGGCAAAGTCGAACATCATTAGTGCCGACGTGAATAACAATCTTAGAGTATTAACAATTAGCATTAGGCAGCACTTTTAAATTTGCTTTGATGTCAGGAACTGTGGCTCCCGGTAAACATGTGACTCTGGTGGACATTCCGTGTAATAGAATTCCCAATAACTAGGGCACTTTCAACAGGATTCTCAGTGGGTGCGTCACTGAGTGGGGAGAACCTGTTTGATGTTCTGATCAGAACGGAAGAGTGGTGTTTTTTTCCCAGCACTAGGCCGCCTCATGGTCACCCAGTTGCCCTGCTGCATGGGCTCTACAGCCGGAACCGAACAATGTACAGAGTCGGAAGCTAGTCGCATCCAAAACAGAATCTGAAGCCCTTGCATTCTTACTATCCTCAATTAAAGTATGGATGTGTGTCTCTAATTCTGAGATTTTCTCTGTCAGCCTGAATATTTCCCTGCATTTATGACATGTGAATCCCTCGTCGTGAACAGAGAAAGCTATACTCTATGTATGTGACAAGCAGTGCAAGTAACAATGAAGGGAGAAGATGACATAGCTTACCGTGTTCGTAGACTGATCTGACTTACCACAGTTGTTTGATGAATTTGTAGAAAAAGAAGAGCGTGACAGAAATGACAGTGGGCACGGATGACAAGTTTACAAACTAGCGAAATGCTAATGTGTTTTGATAGTGATTTAGATTAAAAGATTAAAAACTAGCGATGTCAGCTTAATGTGATAGGCAATATTACACTATATCAGATATATGGTGAAGCTAAAGTAGGCAACAAGCAATGATAATAATTAAATTCAAAACGAGGCAAGAAGGCAATAAGGAGCAACAGACACAAACAATTCAGCAGCGAGCAACTGTGCAGAAATGTGTCTTCAATAATTGAAAATCTGCCCCTGTAATCATAATTCTAGTGTTCATATCAGCTGAAAACTGCAGTCATGTGTATGCATTGGTAGGTGCTTCAAGTTTTGCAAAAATGTAGGTAGAGACATGTTTTTCTAATGAGCCTGTCTTGTATTTAGGGCTGGGGGGGGGGGGGGGGGGGGGGGGGGGACAGAATTCTGACCAGACAAAAATAATAATAATAATAAAAAGAGCAATATGGCCCCAAACTTCAGTTTCAAGATCATCTCACATCAAAAGGTGCAAGTGCTTCAGCACTAGGTCAATCAATCTTTGTTCGCATATCCAGAGATCACAAGCTTGCACTGTCAGTGGAGGATGACAGGTTTTTATGCATAATGGACAAAGAGTTCTACCAAGATGAATCCAATGGCTGGGTGGCTCCTTTGCCGTTTGAAGTTCCCAGAAGAAGACTTCCAAATAACAAAGGGTGTGCTTACAACCGTCTTTCCTCTCTTCGTCATACTTTGGACAAACGTCCTCAGATGAGAGCTCATTTTTTTGAGTTTATGAAGAACGTTTGCTAACGGACATGCCGAAATTGCTTCCCCACTCAAGAAAGACAAAGAATGTTGGTATCTGCCTTTGTTTGGTGTTTATCATCCGAAGAAGCCAAATAAGATCAGTGTGGTCTTCGACTCAAGTGCACCTTATGATGGAGTCTCATTGAACGATGTCCTACTTAAGGGGCCAGACCTCAACAATAACCTCCTGGGAGTGTTGCTAAGATTTCGTAGGGAGCCAGTGGTGATTACCGCTGACATTCAGCATATGTTCCACTGTTTTTTAATGAGAGAGGATCACAGAGATTTTCTGCGCTTTCTCTGGTATCAAGACAATGACCCAGGTAAAGAAATAGTGGAGTACAGAATGTGTGTTCATGTGTTTGGCAATCGTCCTTCTCCTGCTGTTGCCATATATGGTTTGCATAGAGCAGCCAAAGAAGAAGAAATGAACTTCAACGGTGAAGTGAAAGAGTTTGTTGAATGTGATTTCTATGTTGATGATGCTCTGAAATCCTTCCCCACTGAAACAGAAGCAATTAGTGTTCTGAAGCAAACTCAAGACATGCTTGTGGTAGCAAACCTTAGGCTACATAAAATAATTTTCTAATCGACCTGCAGTGATTGAGGCATTTCATCCTGAAGATCGGGCTGTGGATATCAAAGATGTTGACCTCTTCTTTGAAGATACCCCAGTTCAGCGTAGCCTAGGAGTGTCATGGAACTTGGCATCAGACACATTTACTTTCCAAGCTATTGATGATAAGAAGCCATTCACCCGGCGAGGTGCACTGTCAACCGTAAACAGCTTATATGATCCATGTGAATTCATTGCTCCTGTTACCATCAAAGGCAAGCTGTTGCTTCGGGAACTCTCAATGCAGGCTGGGATTCTCCATTACCAGATGACATAAAGCCAGAATGGATTAGATGGAGAAACTCCTTACTAAACTTGCAAGATCTAAATATATCACGTACTTACTCATCTTTTCCTACTTCAGAGGTTCAGACAAGAGAATTGTGTGTATTTGCAGATGCATCTATGAAAGCTGTTGCAGCAGTAGCTTATCTGCGATCCATATCTAAAAATGGCCAAATAGATACTGGTTTTGTGTTCGGAAAGACAAAGTTGGCACCACGGCCAGATCTGACTGTTCCAAGATTAGAACTCTGTGCAGCGGTTCAAGCAGTTGAGATTGCAGACATGGTTGTAGAAGAAATAGGCTTGCAGTTCAACAGTATTCAGTTCTACACAGACAGTAAATTTGTTCTTGGATATATTCATAACCGAACAAAAGGCTTCTATGTGTACGTGAACAATAGAATCCAACGAATTATTCAGTCATCTACTCCAGATATTAATCCTGCAGATCATGGGTCAAGATCTGTATCAGCTGACTATCTCAGTAGCACAACTTGGCTTACAGGGCCAGACTTCCTTTTGAACTCTCCACCCTTAAATGCCTTGATTCAAGAGAACTATGACCTTGTTGATCTTGAATTAGATCCAGAAATCCAACCACAAGTGATTTCATGTTTAACTGCAGTGCCTAATCAGTTCCTGACTCCTGAGCGTTTTGAACGCTTCTCTAGCTTGAGTAAGTTAATCAGAGCGATTGCTCATTTAAGCCACATTTCCCAGTCCTTCTCTCATTTATTAAAAGAGCCAAGATGTAGTGGATGGCATCTCTGTAGTAACAGTCCCACAAATGAGGAGTTGGAAAAGGCCAGGATTGTTATCCTAAAGAGCATTCAAAATGTATCCTATCCCGAAGAGCTAAGTGATCTAAAAGCAGGAAACAATCTTTCACCTAAAAGTAGTATACAGAATCTTTGTCCTGTTTTGGATGACAAAGGTCTTCTGTGTGTTGGAGGCCGTATATCTCAGGCAGGTCTTGAGAAGGAAGAATGCAATCCTGTGATCGTTCCTGGGAAACATCACATAGCAACCTTGCTTGTTCGACACTACCATCAAGCGGTCAAGCATCAAGGAAGGCATTTTACTGAGGGAGCAATATGAGCAGCAGGGTATTGGCTGATGAGTGCCAAAAGATGCATTGGAAGTCTACTTAACAAGTGTGTGACATGTAGAAAGCTTCGTCATCCTACAGAGCTCCAACAGATGGCAGACTTGCCTGCAGAAAGACTTCAAGTGGCTCCACCTTTCACATATGTAGGAGTTGATGTATTTGGACCATGGCAGGTTGTTTCTCGCCGCACCAGAGGAGGCTACTCCAATTCCAAAAAAAGGGCAGTCATTTTCTCATGTATGTGCACAAGAGCAGTGCACCTTGAAGTTGTAGAGACATTGAGCTCAAGTGGATTCATTAATGATCTACGACGTTTTTTTGCAATAAGGGGATACGCTCTGATTGTGGCACAAATTTTCTTGGAGCAGTTCAGGAGCTCAAAATGAATAAAGAAACTTCAGGCTCTGATCTTCAGAAGTATCTACAAGAACATCCTTGTACATGGATATTCAACCCTCCCCATGCATCACATATGGGAGGTGCTTGGGAAAGGATGGTGGGTATAGCCCGACGTATTCTTGACTGTATGTTGCTTGAAAGAAAGTCCCTTCATTTCACACACGACGTTCTTGTAACCCTCATGGCTGAAGTGTCTGCCATCATTAATGCACGTCCTCTCGTGCCAATATCTTCAGATCCTGAAGTTCCTTTGATACTCACCCCCGCTATTTTGTTGACCCAGAAAACCTGTTCAATCCCTCCGCCACTTGGCGAGTTTACAGATGAAGATCTTTTCAAGGCTGAGTGGAAAAGAGTCCAAAATCTTGCAGAAACATTCTGTACAAGATGGCGCCGTGAGTATCTTACCCCTCTACAGAGTAGGCAGAAGTGGCAAGACAAGAAGCCTTGTCTCAAGGAAGGCGACATTGTATTGATGAAAGATAGCCAAGACAAGAGAAATCAGTGGCCTATAGCTATCATTGCAAAAACACTACCTAGCAAAGATAGTCTTGTGAGGAAAGTGGAGCTGAAATTTATCAGAGAAGGCGTGCAGAAAACCTTTATTCGCCCTATATCAGAAGTGGTTCTACTTTACTCCCCCCTAAAACATTAGAGTAATAAAGTTAAGATGGGGTCTTTACAAACCCCAGACGGGGAGTGTGCTGGACTTTAAATTTTGGTTTATATAAGGACTTTTATTTAGATATTTATATTTGAGTTTTCCTTAGTTTTTTTATGGTTTCCTGTTTAAAAGAGGAAGTAGGCCATATTTCTTCAGTGCTTGATTTGTGCAAGGTGCTCTATGTGGTTTCAGACATCCAGCTTCATCATGCCAATCAGAGCCCTTTGAAATGCAATATCTGTAAGTGATTTTGTTTGATTTTGTTTAGTGAGCCTTCAATTCTTTATCGTTGTTGGTTCTTTGTCTTGTGTGATTTATTTATTTTTTTGACATTTATTCCTGTGTATTTTCTCTTCTTTGTAGTTTCACACTTTTCATATTAAACAACATGGAATGCACTTTCGTGGAGTTTGTTGTGGAAGTGTTTAGCGGCTGGATAGCTGGAACAATTAAAACAGTGAAGCCAGTGACACTCACCCTCATGTCGTTCCACACCCATAAGACATTTTTCATCTTTGGGACACAATCTAAGATTTTGTAATGAAATTTTTGATGACATCCGAGAGGTGTATGACTCCATAGACAGGAATACAATCAACATGTTCAAGTTCCAGAAAGGTGCTAAAGACATTGTTAAAACCATCAACATACTACAGTGGTTCAACATTAATTTTATGAAGTGATGAGAATACTTTTTGTGGGCAAAAATTAAACAAAAACAATGACTTTATTCATCGATATCTTGAGGCTGAGTAATTGATGACAGAATTTGTCATTTTGGTTGAACTGACCCTTTAGGTCTTAAATTGTATAACAAAAGTTTTAATTACAATTTCAAGAGGTCTTAAATTTGGGGAAACAGAAAACAGGTGATATGGATTAATGTGATTATTAAATTTGTTGTTTTATTTGTGCATGTCTTAAAATAAGGTGTTAAAGGCCTTAAATTAAAAAAAAAAACTGCAGATACACAACACTTTTTTTTTTTTGATTTTGTGATTATCTGAGAGCTGTGTGGTGTTTTATAAAGTGGTAGGCACCCCATAACAAATTACATCTTTGCTAAGTAGGAAAAAAAGAGAGAAACAGAGCATTTTATTTAGACAGCCTGCTCTATTTCAAGCCTCACATGGAAAAAGCCTGTCTGGTCCCAAAATCAAAATAGGGACTCTTTTGCCATTTTAGCAGCTTGTTCTTTCATTGTAAAACACACAAACACTGTTCACAAACACCCAGCCCATCACTGTTCATTCATGTTTTCTCACCTTCCTTATGTCTGTTGCTCCCTTCTTTCTCTTTCTCTGATCTTTCATTTCTTACTTTTTGAAATTCTTCTCTACACTTGCATTGTCAATTCAGAGGCTGAGGTACAGAATGTGTAATGTTGGATCTCACCTTGGGGAAAGAAAGAGAGAAGGTGAGAAAGAGTGCAACAGAAGCAGCTTATTCTGACACATGCAGCACATTAAAATGGACTCAAGAGAAATTATTTTACTTCCACATGGTATGATTTATGGGGGGGTTAGGGTGGTCTGACCCCTTATTAAAACTGAAACACACCTGAGGTAATCAAAACTAAATTTGGGGGTCATAAAAAAGTATATATAGTAGGATGCTCTAAATACAAGCATTCAAAAGTTTGACGTCAGTAAGATTTTTTAATCGTTTTTTGAATGAAGTCGCTTATGATTACCAATATTTATTTGATCAAAAATACTGTAAAGTAGTAATACTGTGAACTATTACAATTAAAACAACTGTTTTCTATTTTAATATATTTTAAAATGTAATTTATTTATTTGAAGACAACGCAGAATTTTCAGCATCATTACTCCAGTCTTTCAGTGTCAAATGGTCTATCAGAAAAAAAAAGTTTATTTTGTGCTTAAGAAACATTTATCATTATTATCAATATTGAAAACAGTTGTGTTGCTTCATATTTTTATGTACCAACCATAATATTTTTTTTTTCCTTTGGTGAATAGATTATTGTTCAAAAGCAGCATTTATTTGAAACAGAAATCTTTTGTACCAGTGTGAAACTACTGTTTGTGTACTTGCTCAATAAAAGTATTTTATAAAAAAAAAAAAAACAATTTCGGATTAGATTTGTGCCAAAATATATTGAACGCATCTTTTCAAGAAACTACTGAAACTATAAATTGAAACTGAATAAAATGTCTTTAAAACTTAAAGTATTGTTTTCTCCTTTTTCCTTTGCTGATCTGTACTTACAAATGCATTTCCAGAGTTTTCATTTACGCTTCTGAAATTTTCGTTTATGCAAGTCAAGATATCAGTGTTGTGTTGACATCATGGTTGACGTGTGGATGTGATCATCTGCAAGTGGGTTCTTATTTCATTTCTGTAATATAAAGGAGTTTATATTAGTATATTATTTTATCTGCTGCTAGATATTGAGATGACTTCTTAGGAATAGCATAGACTAATGATATAATCATTACCATCAATCATCTTTGTTATGCGGATACTGGATACTTGCGGTAACTAATTTGTTTTTCAAGTTTAAAAAAAAAATCAATATAAATGCTTACTTTTGCTGTTTCTTGTGGAGCGGTATTTGGAGCACATTTAGAACCCACAATATTATACAGCAGTGTTGTCTTGATTTAGCCCAATCATCACAGGACCTGGATGTCTGCATACATTTACAGTCTTCAGTTAGATCAGGAGTGGCTAACGTCAGTCCTGGAGAGCCACAATCCTGCAGAGTTCAGCTTCAACCCTAATCAAACACACCTGAACAAGCTAATCAAGGCCTGAAGGGTAGCTAGAAAACTATAGGCAGGTGAGTTTTTTTATCAGGGTTGGAGCTAAACTCTGCAGGACTGAGGTAGTATAATATAATGATAATATATATTTGTCCAAATGCAACTGAAAATCATGACTGAAAATTGTAAATATATATGTATATATATATGTGTATGTGTGTGTGTTAAGTCTGCAATGAGTTATACAGGAGTTCAATGCAGTTTGTATTGTTAGATTATAATATATCTCCTTACTCATTTTCCAGGGAGTGGGGCAACTTTTCCATAAATACAATTCTGATGCTGACCCAGGGATGGAATGGTAGTACCAGAGATCCAATGTCCCCATCAGACAAGAATCTTATTGTGTTCAGAAACATCACCATTGACTGACTGGGAACTTGATCTTCAGACACTTGATATTATGCAAATATTGAATTTCTTTGGAGTTCTAGATTAAAACAACAGCTTCAGACCAACTTCCATACTTGCATGGGTTACAATCCACTTGTATTAAATGGACTCACAGAGATGGATTATTTTCTTAAGAATCTTTGTCTGTGTTCATGTGAAGAAAGAAAGTCATACATCTGGGATGGCATGAAGGTGAGTAAAGGAGAGATATTTAATGTTTTTGAGTGGACTATCCCTGTAAAGACTAACATTGCATTCCATTACCAAATAATGTACCCACCCAGTCACTGTTTTGTCACTTTGTACTGTAACAGGAACATTGTTTCATTTTAAATATATATGAATTTTACACATGTTGTAACGAACTGCTCCGAGACTTGAAGGTTGAGAAATCAAACGCAGTTTAATTGGTGGTCATATCAAGAAAGTCAGGAAATTCAGGGATGACCTCCGTGGTCAGATCAAGGCAGACAGGAAACTCAGGGATGACCTCCGGGGTCGTATCAGGGCAGACAGGAAGCTCAAGGGTGACCTTCGTGGTCATATCAAGGCAGACATGAAGCTCAGGGGCGACCTCAGTGGTCGTATCAAGACGGTCAGGAATCTCTGGGGCAACCACCATGGTCGTATCAGGATAGACAGGAAGTTCATAGGTGACCATCGTGGTCATATCAGCACAAACAGGAAGTTCAGGCGCTGACATGGGCTCTGGAACAGTTTCATGGGTTGGAGTCGTTTCTGGAACTGACATCATTGAAGAGCAGTGCAAGACCCAAACACACCAGATAGCCATCGCCGTAATGGGGAGTGCGGTTGTCAGTGGTACCACCTCTGCAACTCCCAGACCTACTGCCACAGCAGAGATTGCAGCTACACGCACCGACATCACCGGAGTGTCCTGCAGACTAGCAACCAGTCTCAAATGCCTTGGGAAATTACGGTCTTCATATGCAGCACTCACAGCGTTCAGGAACACAGATGAAGCGTCCATGATGGCTGAAGACTCTGAGGCGTCCATGAAGGCTGGAGACACTGACAAGGCATCCGTGGCGGCCATGACGGGACAAAGTTCTGGAAGGTCAGCTGAGACGTGACGAGGCTCTGTAGGATCAGCTGAGACGTGATGAGGCTCTGGAGGATCGGCCTAGATGTGACGAGATTCTGGAAGATCAGTTGATGCATGACGAAGGGCGGCCATTTTGCGTACAGCCTCAGATGTGGCAGCCATACTGTAGCCATACTGGCTCAGGTGTGGGAACCACAGGGAAGGAACGTACAGACAGCACAGAGCTATAAATCATCTGTCCTGAGCCACTGGAGCTTGGTGTGTGATGCCCTCCCCCAAAAAGTGTTTAGGATGAGCGTCCTCTTCTACTTCCCCAAAAGTGAAAGAGGATCCACTTAACAGTAAAGCATAGTCTATGTATTGTTTCAGATTAAGTTCTTTCTTTCCTCTAGGCATACCTGATGTAATGGGCTCATCCAAGCCATGACAATAAAAGTCCTTATAAACAGCATCCTTCCAGTTTAACGGGAAGGATTTCTGCAAGAGCACAGAACTGTTCAGTGTAGGCCTCGATAGGGTGAGTACCTTGATGTAAAAACAAAATCTCCTCTGCTGAATCCATTATAGCAAAGTCTTCTGTAATGAGGAGTCAACGGATTGGGGTGCAAATGCAGGATTTATTCACAGATGTAGTCAAACAGGCAATGGTCAATACATGGCAAACAGGAATGGCAGAGGATTAGGAAAATCAGAAACAGAGATCAGTTCAGGCAGCAAACAAACAAAGTCCAAGGAACAGGCAATGGTAAAATACGGAAATCCAGGGAATCAAAACACAGAAAAACAAACATGGGAAATAACGTTCAGTAATGATCACAACAGCAAATCAAGACTTCGCACATAAGTGTGTGTGCAGGGGTTTTAAATAGGGTTGAGTACCGAAACCCGGTGCCAATACGGCACCGGTACCTTTACCTTTACCTTTACTGTTGTTGTGTTTTGTATTTACTTATATATTCATGTATACTTTAAACTTTTAATATATTGTTCAATTTAAAGAGCTTTTTTTGTCCAGTAAAAAGGTATGCTTGACTGAGTCATCCACCATCATTTTGTGGCATTTTTTAAAGTATCGGTTCAGGCACCATTTTGACACGGTACCGTGTTTTAAAAGTATTGATTTGGCACCGGTATCGAAAAAAACCCAAACGATACCCAACCCTAGGTTTAAATAGTATGATGAGATCCATGGCAGGTGTGGATGCAATCAGTCCAGGTATGAAGGCTTATGGGAAATGTAGTGTATGTAAGTGAGGGAGTGTCTGTGGTTGAGTGCCCTCTAGTGGCTGTTTGAGGGCACTCCAGTGGATAACCCTGACATATGTATTCTATACATGTACTTGTGCATTTTTAAGGTAATTTATATCATGAGCATATTTGCAACATTTACACAAGCACAAACTTTCAGTCCTGAACTGATGCAACTTGGCCACACTCACCTAACGGCTGCTGAACGAGAACGCCGAATCCAACGCCATCTCTGCATGTATTGTGGCTAGTCTGGACATCTAAAATCATTGTGTGCTATCCGACCCCCCACAACATCCGGTTCTAAGCCGGTGAGTTCTCAATATTCATCTTCATGTGTTAAAATACCAGTAACGCTTACAGTAAAGGGGAGAACCATATCTACGCATGCTTAGAC
Source organism: Opsariichthys bidens (assembly GCA_037194245.1). NCBI lineage: Eukaryota > Metazoa > Chordata > Actinopteri > Cypriniformes > Xenocyprididae > Opsariichthys > Opsariichthys bidens. Next base: position 748,265 of record CM074301.1, on the reverse strand, counting down.
GCATCTCTTAGATTCAGGAGCTGCTGGTCATTTTATCTCCCATGAATTTGCTAAATTACATAAACTCACCTTATCACCATGTTCTCCTTTGGCAGTGGAGGCGTTAGATGGCCGCCCTCTGGGCGAGGGAAAAATAACAAGTTACTGAAGAGATTAATTTGAATGTTTAATTTGAGTGCTACACAACGAGTCCATCAGGTTTTACATAATCCAATCACCAAGCCTAATCCAAGCCTACCCTGGTTGTGCCACCACGATCCTCAGATTTCCTGGTAAATTCTACAAATTCTACAATGGGGCTCTGCATGCTATGAGCTATGTTTAACCCGTGTTAACCCTTTGTCAGTATAGGCGGTCACCATTAACGAGGAACCTACTGAAATTCCAGAACTACCACCCGAGTACGCCGAACATAAAGTAAAGGCTGTACTGGACTGACCACAACCACACACACTCAAAGAGTTACAAAGATTCCTTGGTTTTGCCAATTTTTACAGACGGTTCATCAGAAACTACAGTACAGTGGCTGCACCCTTAACTGCCATAACGAAACGTTCCACGTCACAACTCAAGTGGTCCACCAAAGCTCAACAAGCATTCCAAGACCTGAAGGTACACTTTACATCGGCACCCATTCTTCATCATCCTGACCCGAATCTACCTTTCAATGTAGAAGTGGACGCCTCAAACACTGGTATTGGAGCCATACTTTCTCAGCGTCACGGATCCCCAGCCAAAATGTTCCCGTGTGCCTTCTACTCAAGTAAACTATCTTCAGCAGAGAGAAACTACAACGTCGGTAACCTGAAGCTCTTAGCAATGAAGGCGGTATTGGAGGAGTGGCGTCACTGGCTAGAAGGCACACAAAATCAATTCACCATCATCACAGATCACAAAAACCTCAAATACCTACGCTCCGCCAAAAGATTGAATCCACGACATGCAAAGTGGGCTTTGTTCTTTACCCGATTTAATTTCATTGTGACCTATAGACCCGGTACCAAGAACGCCAAAGCTAATGCACTCTCCAGACAATGTGAAAGCCCCTCACAAGTTAATGCAAATGAGAGCATCATCCCTGAGACCCTGCTTGTGGCACCCAATTTTTTTGCACTCTTTCCACCATTGGCCACCGGGGTGGTGGCGGCGCCCGTGCTTGGGCCTGTCATCACCGCTTGCAGCTATATTTACATACTGAGATTGATCTGTGAGAAAGTAGTACACAATCAGAGTAATACATGAATAATAGTATAAACCAATCATTTAAATATAGTTTGGAAATTAAAAATTAGACACATAATTACTAGAGGCAACAATAGTAAAAAAGCGAACATTTATTGTTAAAAGGTGAACATTTATTAATAAGTGATTTAATACATGCTCATGGTTTCATTATTATTCATGAAACATTAATAAATGTTCATTTTCAACACATGTTGTGTTCATTTTAAGCAAGCAATACAGTAATTTTTAAACAATAGCTAAGTAAAATTACCCAGCAGGTTGGACAAAAATTGAACCCAAATGCTGTGTTAAAACAACCCAGTCGCTGGGGTTGTTCATTTTTAACCCAACTTGGGTTGTTTTTAACCCAGTGTTTTTTAGAGTGTACTCTACTCTGTAAACAGAGATTCTAATTATTGGACCAAAAACTTCAGCACATAAAAACCTAGAATACTGTCTAACACTTGATGGCTGCTCTGTTAAGTCATCTTCGTCAGTTAGGAACCTGGGTGTGCTCTTTGATACCAATCTTTCATTTGAAAGCCACATTTCTAGCATATGTAAAACCGCATTCTTCCATCTTAAAAATATATCTAAATTGCGACATATGCTCTCAATGACAAATGCGGAACAGCTAGTTCATGCGTTTATGACCTCGAGACTAGATTACTGTAACGCTCTATTGGGTGGTTGCCCTGCTCGCGTGATAAACAAATTACAGCTGGTCCAAAACGCAGCAGCTAGAGTCCTTACTAGAACCAGGAAATATGAACATGTTAGCCCGGTTCTGTCAAAACTGCACTGGCTCCCTATTAAACATCGTATAGATTTTAAAATCTTGCTAATTACTTACAAAGCACTAAATGGCTTAGCTCCCCAGTACCTGAGTGAGCTCTTAATGCATTATAGTCCTTCGCGTCTATTACGATCTCAGAATTCTGGCCAGTTGTTAATACCTAGAATATCAAAATCAACCGCAGGCGGTAGATCCTTTTCCTATTTGGCACCTAAACTCTGGAACAATCTTCCTAGCATTGTTCGGGAAGCAGACACACTCTGTCAGTTTAAATCTAGACTAAAAACGCATCTATTTAACCTGGCATACACATGACGCACTATAAACTTTTGTCTTCATATCCGTTAAAGGATTGTTAGGCTGCATAGATCAGGTCAGCCGGAACCGGGAACACTTCCTATAACACCAGATGTACTCGGTACGTCAGAAGAAGAATGGCGTCTACGCTAATTTTTTGTCTCTCTGCTTATCCCGAGGTTTACCAATTAACGTGATTGGCTGGATCTGGGCCGTGTCCGGGTCGGACGGGGAACCTGTGCCTGTGTGCGGCAGCAATGTGGCCCTGTGGTGTCGGCGGAGACTGTGTTAACTAGCTCATCCTTTGTTAAGACCTTACCGACTCATCAGCCAGTGGCACATATCCCAACAAACCGTCCCATACCGGTGTGATCAAAAAGATCTTAAACTAGATTAAATATTTTGACTGTTGCGATTCCAAATTGGTTTAATGACCTGTAACTCTGCCTGAGTATCGGACAAGTGTTCACTGTTGGCCAGAGGAGAACTGGCCCCCCGACTAAGCCTGGTTTCTCCCGAGGTTTTTTTCTCCATTTGTTGGAGTTTTGGTTCCTTGCCGCTGTTGCCTTTGGCTTGCTTAAGTTGGGGACACTTGCTTGATATTCAGCAGTGTTTTTGATATGCCTGCATTGGCGCCGTTGTATACAAACTGAGCTGAGCCGGACGATTACGTCACTGTTTTCTGCAGTGCTGATATACCTATATTAAGTAGACTAATAACTACTGATATTTGCAACGGAATGAATCAATAAAATATAGAATAAGCTGCACAATGACACCATTTTCTTATTAATGTAAAGCTGCTTTGCCACAATTTGCATTGTAAAAAGCGCTATATAAATAAAGATGACTTGACTTGACTTGACTTGACTCTCTAAAGGAGGAGATACAGGAAGCAAACCGGTCAGGGTACTAGTTCAGCTAAAGAAACAACCTCACAAACCACCGTTTCCTAGTTTATTCTCACCAATGCCAAATCACTTGCCAACAAAAGGGACGAATTACAACCGCCACTAACAATATCATAAAGGACTGCTGCATTCTTTTAATATGAGCCCGCTCTTATCTGATTCTGCGATGGAGCTAGCTGGACGGACAGCATTCCACTGGGACAGAAACAAAGATTCCGGTAAGACCAAGGGTGGTGGGATCTACATTTATTTACGCATTTATTTAAACATCTTGGACAAGGTGTACTCAAATGTCAAGAAAAGCTACAGTTCAATTGATCCTTTGCCAGCAGTTTGATTGACAGGCGATCTGACCAATCATCCCGAATCTGCCATTTTGTCTGACAAAGCAGTCAGGAGAGTTAGTAGATTAACATTGGTGAACTTGAACTTGAAAAATTGTGTGTACTCACATCTTTACTTCTGATGTCCATTCATGTTTATTTGATGCTATAAATGAACTAGTATGAAGAGATGATCGGTTCACAAGCCGCTTGAACTGAGGAGCTACAGCAAACTGTCACGACACATTAAAGAGCCACTATACGGTATTCATTGTTTAAACTTCTTTAAAAAATGACAATATATGAAATTTGAAACTTTGTTTCATATCAGAAGTAACCTGCTCTGCTCAGTGATGTTTTGTTCACTTGGTGAGAACATGATGTGCGGCATGAGAGCAGCATGGCTTGTCGGACATAGCAACAGTATGTAAAGGGGGTAGGTCTTTGCGAACAGTCAATTCCACTGCCTCAGTCAGACTACCTTTCTGTGTTCTTAATTTCAGCATACACTCCTTAAAGAAGGAAAGCTCCCCCCACTGGCAAGATTGTAAAAAAAATTGCCTGAAGGAGCCTCTTCTCAGCTCCAAGACTGCTTCAAAAGAACCAATTGGGATGTCTTTGATAATCAGGATTTGGAGCAGTATACATCAACAGTACTCTGCTGTATTAAGAACTGTGTCGACAATGCCACTGTCAACAAACACATCCGGATTTACTCCAACCAGAAGCCCTGGATGACCAGAGAGGTCAGGTCACTCTCAAAAGAACATAATGCTGTCTTCAGGTCCAGAGATAAATCCCACTATAGTGAAAACTGAGCTAACCTAAAGAAAGCCATCAAGGATACAAAAGCAGTGTACAAAAGAAAGACTGAGGACCACTTCACCCACGACGACTTAGGCAGGGGATTCAACACTTAACAAACTTCAAAAACATTAATCACAAAACCTCTGATGCTAATGGCTGGTTGGCAGAAGAACCTAACTACTTCTTTGCCTGCTTTCAAGTGGATGCGCGGGAATACAGGAACACAGGGTGAGGAGTGTGCTCAATGCTGTTAACCCAAGGAAGGCTGCAGGCCCAGATGGAGTCTTCACAAAGATCTTTAACCTGTCCCTGTCAATAACCACCATCCCATCCTGCATGAAGTCAGCAATAATTAACACATTACCGAAGAAAACTGTCATCAGTGGTCTTAACCATTGGACATTGGATTAAGGACTTCCTGACTAATCGCCCCCTGATGGTTAGGTTAGGCTCCCATTTCTCCTCCACCTTAACTCTGAGCACAGGTGCCACGCAAGGCTGCATGTTGAGTCCACTTCTTTTTGCCCTTTATACTCATGACGGCACTCCAACCCATCCTACCAACACTATCATCAAATTCGCAGATGACACGACTGTAATTGAACTCATCCCAGGAAGAAATTCAGAAACTGACAGAATGGTGCATGGTAAATAATCTGGCTCTGAATGCTTCTAAAACCAAAGAGCTCATCATTGATTTCTGAAAGCACAACACAAACCTTACATTATTGCACATCAGCATGGTGCATGGAGAGGGTTTCAGCCTTCAGATTCTTGGGCACGAACATCGCTGAGGATTTCTCCTGGGGCACAAACACTTCAGCAGCAGTCAAAAAAAACACAGCAGTGACTATTTCTTGAGGATTCTGAGGAAGAACCACCTCCCTAAAAGAACTTTACATTGCGCACTGCCTTGGAAGGGCAACAAACATTTTAAAGGATCATTTCCATCCTGGACATCATTTGTTTGAATTGCTGCCATCTGGCAAATGTTTTAGGTCCATTAAATCGTGGACCAAAAGACTCAAGAACAGCTTTCACCCCAGCGGCATACAGGAGATGAACACTGCCAGCACACACACACATATTATGTATTGATACAACGTGTAAAAAAAAAATCAATACATATTTTAAATTTTATTTGTTTTAACACCTTTTTTTTTAACATTCTCCACATTTTCACATAATGTTAGGCTATGCAATATCACCCACGTGTGGATACTACTGGAACTGTCACTGTCCTGATCAGCCCAGTAGTGAATCTTCACGAAAGTTTATAATTTTCTTGTGTTTATATCTATGCATGTGTACATATATATATGTATATATATATATATATATATATATATATATATATATATATATATATATATATATATATTTAAATATGTATATATATGCGTATATATATAAACTATAAATGTGTGTGTGTGTGTATCTATGTGTATGTATCTACATGCGCATATATATATATATATATATATATATATATATATATATATATATATATATATATATATATATATATATATAATGTACACACAGCACCCCCATATTGACAGAAAAACACAGAATTCTTGACATATTTGCAGATTTATTAAAATAGAAAAACTGAAATATCACATGGTCCTGAGAATTCATAACCTTTTCTCAGTATTTAGTAGAAACACCTTTTTGATCTAATACAGCCATTTGGGGAAAGAGTCTTTTGGGGAAAGATGCAACAAGTTTTTCATAGCTGAATTTGGGGATCCTCTGCCATTCCGCCTTGCAGATGCTCTCCAGTTCTGTCAGGTTGGATGGTAAACGTTGGTGGACAGCCATTTTTAGGTCTCTCCAGAGATGATCAATTGGGTTTAAGTCAGGGCTCTGGCTGGGCCATTCAAGAACAGTCACGGAGTTGTTGTGAAGCCACTCCTTTGTTATTATAGCAGTGTGCTTAGGGTCATTGTCTTGTTGGAAGGTAAACCTTTGGCCCAGTCTAAGGTCCTGAGCACAGCATGGTGCTGCCACTACCATGCTTCACTGTTGGGACTGTATTGGACAGGTGATGAGCAGTGCCTGGTTTTCTCCATACATACCGCTTAGAATTAAGGCCAAAAAGTTCTATCTTGGTCTCATCAGACCAGAGAATCTTATTTCTCACCATCTTGGACTCCTTCTGGTGTTATTTAGTAAACTCCATGCTGCCTTTCATGTGTCTTGCACTGAGGAGAAGCCTCTGTTGAGCCACTCTGCCATAATGCCCAGATTGGTGGACTGCAGTGATGATTGACTTTCTACAACTTTCTCCCATCTCCTGACTGCATCTCTGGAGCTCAGCCACAGTGATCTTTGGGTTCTTCTTTACCTCTCTCATCAAGGCTCTTCTCCCCCAATAGCTTAGTTTGCCCAGATCTAGGAAGGGTTCTGGTCGTCCCAAATGTCTTCCATTTAAGGATTATGAAGGCCACTGTGCTCTTAGGAACCTTAAGGGCATCAGAAATTTGACCTCATGGTTCTGATTCTTCATTTCCACTGACATGCACTGTGAGCTGTAAGGTCTTATATAGACAGGCGTGTGTGGCTTTCCTAATCAAGTCCAATCAGTATAATCAAACACAGCTGGACTCAAATGAAGGTGTAGAACCATCTCAAGGATGATCAGAAGAAATGGACAGCACCTGAGTTAAATATATGAGTGTCACAGCAAAGGGTCTGAATACTTAGGACCATGTGATATTTCAGTTTTTCTTTTGTAATAAATCTGCAAAAATGTAAAAAATTCTATGTTCTTCTGTCAATATGGGGTGCTGTGTATACAATAATGAGGAAAAAAAATAACTTAAATGATTTTAGCAAATGGCTGCAGTATATATATTGGTATATGGTAAATTTTGTTTAAAAATCTTACAAATGTATGAGGTGGTGAGGGAGGCATGGGGTAAAAGGCACACAATACTTACACAATACTGATACAAATACTTTAACTAAAATAATAATCTTTTCAATAATGTCTATGTTAATACTTGTTCAAACGAATCATTTTATCGAAGTTTGTTCTATTTTCTGTTTACTTTGATAAATAAAAGAATTTATTTTTTATTCAATAAAAATACTGACATTACAATATGTTAAAATACAGAAACAAAATAATTTTAAAAAGTAAAGATTCTGAAAGCATTGAAATAATATTTAAAATAGACTTACAGTAGTAACAATAAATTATATTTTATTGTGATATGATATGATTAATATCATATTTTAATATTGGTATTATCGTTAAGTTGGAGACCCAATTTAATATATATTTACGACCTGAATCTAACCATGTCATGTCAACAAATGGAAAAGTCAGCCAGCTATTTATAATCATGTTAATTATTGTGCCTTTTGCCCTAACAGCATGGTACGCTTTTTTCCCCAAAATACGATACTTTTACATATTCTCCTGTTATTGAAAAACTATTTCTTGAATAACCAAACTACCTCAGAATCAAATTTGCACTACTGCCAGTGATCGCATGAAGCATCAGACAAATTTGCATGTTAATCTTGAAAAGCAGATATTTAAGAAGGTGCTGCTGCCCTATATATGTGTATATATACAGTGGGGAGAACAAGTATTTGATACACTGCCGATTTTGCAGGTTTGCCCACTTACAAAGCATGTAGAAGTCTGTAATTTTTATCATAGGTACTCTTCAACTGTGAATGACGGAATCTAAAACAAAAATCCAGAAAATCACACTGTATGATTTGTGAATAATTCATTTACATTTAATTACATGACATAAGTATTTGATCACCTACCAACCAGTAAGAATTCCTGCTCTCACAGACCTGTTAGTTTTTCTTTAAGAAGCCCTCCTGTTCTCCACTCATTACCTGTTTTAACTGCACCTGTTTGAACTTGTTACCTGTATAAAAACACCTGTCCACACACTCAATCAAACAGACTCCAACCTCTCCACAATGGCCAAGACCAGAGAGCTGTGTAAGGACATCAGGGATAATATTGTAGACCTGCACAAGGCTGGGATGGGCTACAGGAAAATAGGCAAGAGCTTGGTGAGGCAACAACTGTTATTATTAGAAAATGGAAGAAGTTCAAGTTGATGGCCAATCTCCCTCAGTCTGGGGCACCATGCACGATCTCACCTCGTGGGGCATCAATGATAATGAGGAAGGTGAGGGATCAGCCCAGAACTACACGGCAGGACCTGGTCAATGACCTGAAGAGAGCTGGGACCACAGTCTCAAAGATAACCATTAATAATAATTAATTAACCATTACCATAACCATTAATTAATAATTTTAATGGATTAAAATCCTGCAGCACACCCAAAGTCCCCCTGCTCAAGCCAGCGCATGTCCAGGCCCGTCTGAAGCTTGCCAATGACCATCTGGTGATTCAGAGGAGGAATGGGAGAAGGTTATGTGGTCTGATGAGACAAAAATAGAGCTTTTTGGTCTAAACTCCACTCGCTGTGTTTGGAGGAAGAAGAAGGATGTGTACAACCCCAAGAACACCATTCCAACCGTGAAGCATGGAGGTGGAAACATCATTCTTTGGAGATGCTTTTCTGCCAAGGGGACAGTACGACTGCACCGTATTGAGGCGAGGATGGATTGGGCCATGTATCACGAGATCTTGGCCCACAACCTCCTTCCCTCACTAAGAGCATTGAAGATGGGTCATGGCTGGGTCTTCCAGCATGACAATGACCCGAAACACACAGCCAGGGCAACTAAGCAGTGGCTCCGTAAGAAGCAAGGTCCTGGAGTGGCCTAGCCAGTCTCCAGACCTGAACCCAGTAGAAAATCTTTGGAAGGAGCTGAAACTCCGTATTGCCCAGCAACAACCCCAAATCCTGAAGGATCCGGAGAAGGTCTGTATGGAGGAGTTGGCCAAAATTCAGTGCAGTGTGTGCAAACCTGGACAAGAACTACAGGAAACGTATATTCTCTCTAATTGCAAACAAAGGTTTCTGTACCAAATATTAAGTTCAGCTTTTCTGATGTATGTCATGCAATAAAATGCAAATTAATTATTTAAAAATCATACAATGTGATTTTCTGGATTTTTGTTTTAGATTCCGTCACTCACAGTTGAAGAGTACCTATGATAAAAAGGTACTCACCCTCATGTCGTTCCACACCCGAAAGACGTTCATTCTCAGAACTTAGAATTAATCCTCAGAATTAAAATATCTTTGACAAAACTGACAAAGTCATGTGAACCATTGAAATTTGACATAAAAATGATTTAACGAAGCCTCACATGACTTTGGCAGTTTGATACATGCTCTGAACCATTAATTCAAAATAAAAGATTTGTAAAGCCTCAAAGCTTCATGAAGCAGTGTTTTGAAATCGGCCACCACTAGATTCTAATGAAGTCATTATTTTTTATTTATAATTTTTTTTTTTAAAGTATTCTTGTCGCTTCATAACATTAAGGTTGAACCACTGTAATCACATGAACGGTTTTAAATATGTCTTCAGTACCTTTCTGGGCAATTGAAAGTCAAGTCAAGTCAAGTCAAGTCATCTTTATTTATATAGCGCTTTTTACAATGCAAATTGTGGCAAAGCAGCTTTACATTAATAAGAAAATGGTGTCATTGTGCAGCTTATTCTATGTATTATTGATTCATTCCGTTGCAAATATCAATAGTTATTAGTGTACTTAATTTAGGTATATCAGCACTGCAGAAAACAGTGACGTAATCGTCCGGCTCAGCTCAGTTTGTATACAAAGGCGCCAATGCAGGCATATCAAAAACACTGCTGAATATCAAGCAAGTGTCCCCAACATAAGCAAGCCAAAGGCCACAGCGGCAAGGAACCAAAACTCCAACAAATGGAGAAAAAAACCTCGGGAGAAACCAGGCTTAGTCGGGGGGCCAGTTCTCCTCTGGCCAATAGTGAACACTTGTCCGATACTCAGGCAGAGTTACGGGTCATTAAACCGATTTGAAAGTGTTAATGTCCTTGCTGTCAACGGAGGCCACGCTGAGCCATCGGATTTGATCACAAATATCTTAATTTGTGTTCCGAAGATGAGGGAAGGTCTTACAGATGTGGAACGACATGAGGGTGAGTAATTAATGACAGAATTTTCCTTTTTGGGTGAACGAACCCTTTAAGATAAACTTCAATCAAGCCAGGGGGGTATTCCAAAAAGAAGGTTATGTGACTGTGACAAGCAGGGCGACGCGAGAGATAATGAGCTTCAGCGGCACACCGGTCTCGTATCTCTCACGGAGCAGCTCCGGAAGCATGAAAGAGGAGCGACGATAGTGAAGGATGAGAGAGGACCAGGCCTGGGCGGTATTCCAGAAAGGAGGGTTAACTTACCGTCACATATACCCTGAACTTGCTTACTCTGGGTATGTTGGTTCCAAAACACCTGTGAGGAGGTAGTTCAATCAACCTCCTGTTTTGTTCTTTTACGAGATTTTAATGAAAGTCTGATTTTTTTCGTTATGGCATTTCAATGACTGACGGACGGTTTTGCTGAGTTATGATTTTAATGGGTTTGTTTGGTTATAAGATTTATATGATGGTCGGTTTTGTTCAATTGCCAGATCTCAATGATGGTTAGTTTGTTTCTTTGTTCTTTTACGAGATTTCAATGGTAGTTGTTTTGTTCCTTTAGAAGATCTCAATGATTTTCAGTTTTCCTCCTTTACAAGATTTTAATGATGGTTAGTTTTCAGTGTCAGTTTTACAAGATTTCAATGACAGTCCGCTTTTTTTCTGTTACGAGATTTTAATATCAATCAGCTTTGCTCAAATATATGATTTCAATGACGGTTGGTTTCATTTCGTTACGAGATTTCAATGACGGTCAGTTTTGCTTTGAAAAATCTCAATGACAGTCAGTTTTGTCCTTAAAGGGCACCAATTATACCTCTTTTTACAAGTTTTAAAATAAGTCTCTGATGTCCCCAGAGTGTGTATATGAAGCTTTATCTCAAAATAGCCCACAGAAAAGTTTTAATAGCATGTTAAAATTGCCACTTTTGGGGGTGAGTAAAAAAGTGCTGTTTTATTGTGTGTCCCTTTAAATGCAAATGAGCTGCTTATCAGCATATTTGAATAATTTCCAAAGGATCATGTGACACTGAAGACTGGAGTAATGATGCTGAAAATTCAGCTTTGCGTCACAGAAAACTGAAACCATTATTTTAAATTGTAAAAATATTTCATAACATTACTCCTTTTCTGTATTTTTGATTAAAAAAATGAAGACTTGTTGAGTCAAGTCAAGTCAAGTCATCTTTATTTATATAGCGCTTTTTACAATGCAAATTGTGGCAAAGCAGCTTTACATTAATAAGAAAATGGTGTCATTGTGCAGCTTATTCTATATATTATTGATTCATTCCGTTGCAAATATCAATAGTTATTAGTCTAGTTAATTTAGGTATATCAGCACTGCAGAAAACAGTGACGTAATCGTCCAGCTCAGCTCAGTTTGTATACAACGGCGCCAATGCAGGCATATCAAAATGAGCATATGAAACTTTTTTCAATAACACTTAAAATATAAATTTTAAAAAAAGAGTGATTCCATGTAAGCTGTAAGAACTGAATAAATCACTACATCATCTGTAATGTGAAACTATCAGCATTTAATGTAGGGAATATTTTTGCCCCAGAGTTACACCCCCTTATTTTCTGGGGTTTATTGTAACTCTTTATTAAGTACAGTTTATGGTGACTGTACTAGGGCTTTGTGCAGTATGTGATGGACTATTTTACACCAGGGTTAACCCTTTATGCAGTGCAGCTTATTGCAACTGTACTGGGGTGTTAGGACCCACTCAGACCACAGGCTGATCAGACCTGCTGGCCTCTCCAACACCTCTTCCTGCTGTTACCCAGTCTCTCGTGCTGAAAGAGACCAGGCTCAACCCTGTTTAGCTTCGGTGGGTGTGCAAATGAAAGCCTCAGGTTGACCACAGCAGGACATCCCAGCAATTTTCCTCCATGTATATAAACACCCATGCTGAAATACATACCTCAACAATGGTGAGATGCTTCATGCCACATTTTATAAGTTAGCATTAACTGCATTGCATCTACATGATAAAAAACAGGTGTAAGATTAGACCACTAGATGATGACAACCTCCTCATCAAGTCGCTTCTGGAGCCTGAAGAACTCTGAGCCAAGTCAAAATGAAACATAAAAACATTCTCCAACAAGGTGATACTTTCTAAATTTACTAAACTGTTAATGAAGCCATGTAATTTAGTATACAATGTCATTTAGTTTTCTATGTAGCCGATAGGAAGAAGGCTGAGGCCGTAAAACAGGTGGATGTCCGAAAATTTGAGAGAACATCACAATAAGCTGACTTCATAAATTGACGTTGATTTTCCTGAAATGTTTTATTTTGACCTTTTGACATTACGGTGGATGGTGTTTCCTTTGCTTGGGCATAATACAAAATTATTATATTTCTGATTTGATGCAGTGATGTAACAAGAAATCTCAGTTCATATATTCCTAACTGACTGAATTTCACAATTCATATATAAAATAATGCATATGTATAACATGATCATCTTATTTTATGCTGAACAATGATTATTTATAAAGTTAATGGTAGTGCATATAAACACACATAAACAGTTGGTGAAACTTTTAAGTGGGTTGATCCAATTCTTCTAAATCAGTGACAATATTTTGCAATTGAAGTCACACAGACTTCAATATTCAGCATGCTAAACACAATATATAATCTGTGTATAATCACGTGTAATCTGTGCTTCCTAATCCACTGGATCGTCTTCAAAAGAGCATGCCATGCTCCGTCACCTCTCTGAAACAAACTAACCCTGAAACTAAATGTTGATCTGAAATTACAGCTTTTGTCCCCGTATAGTTGAATCACAGGACCGAATACCAAGTTGCTTTGCCAAGGAAAACTTTTATTGTGTGTCAGGAGAGAAGTTCCTTCTATGTCTCCATGTGCCCCTCTTCTCTGGGCTTCTCTTCTCTAGGGCATCACTTCTCTAGCAGTTCTTCTCTAGAAGTTCTTCTCTAAGGGGGTAGTGTGTTACATCGATCTTTATATACCATGACTAGAGATCATACAAGTCCTTACAAGGTTGAGAAAAACAAGTTGGTTTCTTTAAAATAGCACGTATGCTTCATACATGCACATTCTACTTCCTTATAGGGAACACTGTACATCAGTTGTTTTCATCATGGAACCCCCCTCTCCTGCATCAGCAGAAACATGTGTTACGTGTGCACCCCCTTCACAATACACGCACACACATTCCTGTGAAACCAAAATATCTCCTTCTCCTCCTGCACATAACATGCAAACTCAACTCTCATCCATTACACTCTTTCAAATAGAATATACATTTGATTATATATTTAAATAATATTAAAACAATGAAATTTTAATCTTCATAAACCTGCCGCGGAGCAGGTTATGTTCAGAGCTTAGGTTGCCATGGCTACTTACATACCTTGAAATTTACCCCCGTTTTTGGAACCGAAAGCTGAGGTTATCCGCCTACTTACCCTTAAACTTACCCAGGTATGTTACATAACCTGCTTTTTGGAATACCCCCCAGGTCTACAAGAGCACAACACATGTCAGTTGAGGAATAGATGACCCTTTCTCCTCTATCTCTTTAATTAACTCTTTACTTCAAGGATTGGACCAAACATCCCCCACAGAGGCCCAGCTTGTTGTTGATAAATTGTTACATTTCAAAGTGACCTGCTGTTTGTGTTTATCTGCACTTGTGTGTGCAACATCAGCTCTCTCAACAAATATGTAGTCAGCTACATTATACTGCTGTTATGTTATGCCATCATTTTATTGCCACTAAATCTTGTCTCGGCTGATCATTGTTTAGTTGATTGACATAAAATACGCATTTTTATAGCATTTTCTCCCTGAGGTCCACTGTCATTTTTAGGCAAAATCAGTAAAAATGTATTTTCTTCATAACCATTTTCCAGTTCTCACTAATCTGAATGAAAATGGGCCAATTCTCAGAGTGCTTGCACCACCGGTTTCCTTCCTTGAAGTTTTTTCCAAAATTGATGTGTTTTCTTTTTCACTGAAGGGATAAGGCGTGTATGGCTTTGAAGCAAGGAAATCATAAAAACAGGTGGGAAAGGGACAAATCAAAAGAAAGAGTTTGTTTAAGCTCACAGAGGGAAACAAATGCATCCCTTCCAGCCAATTTCCAATGATGACTGAGTGAAATCAGGTGAGAGCATAACATGATTACCCAGCACTCCATAATTTTCACTATACACCTTTCTGTCCTTTTTTCCTGCCCCCTTAAAACATTAATCCATATTTCATTTTACTTTCACTTGTGACACCTCCTCTCATATTACAGTAAATGTTTCAACTAGATTGCAAAATTCAACATTACAGCCACTGGCATAACAATTAGTTTGAACCTTAGCTAGTTAAATATTCAGAGCTTCTAAAGTACACTGATCCTTTATGAGGGAATGAGGTCGATCAAAGCAATTCTCTCACACTCTCACCCTCATTAACTGAATTTAACTTTACTTCTGCCTTTCTGATTAAAAAGCCTGATTAGATAGCAGAAGTTTACATGTGACATGAGTGTGCCAACTCTTACGAAAAAGTTTATTCAAGTATGCTATTAGCATGCTTCTTTTAAACTAAAAATAAGTATACTTTCAGTCTACTTTTTATATACTTCTCAGAAATAAACTTTATGTACTTCTTAGAAATATAAGTCAAATGCACTTAACTTAACTTGACATATTGACAGCTGTGTGTTTAAGCTTTTGATTGAATAGCTACATTCTTTTTTTCACAGAGTTTCAAATACTGTCTTATAAACTTTCATTGTTTGAAAATATTGAATTATAAAAAAAAAATAGATATGTTCCTTATTATGAGTATCTTAATTTTTATGTTGGCTAGTCCACTGGTAGTGTACATAGGAATTTATCTAAACCACTCCATTGAGTGAATTTTCAGGCTATCAGTGTTTTCACTGTTATAAGGTAGGGGGTGCTATGACGCATCTTCTAAAAGAGTACAGAATCGCCGGATCAAAACACAAGAGAGGAAGAAGCTAAAACAATGATAGAATATTGCTTTGACAAAAATTTAATTTTCTCAGCTTTTTTTTTTTTAGATGTTGCCTAAATACCTAAATAGGAACATAGTAACATACTTATAGTGCAAAAATAATATATAAAAAGTAAACTATAAGTACTATGCGATGTTATGTTCAGTTAAATAAAACTTACAATTATACTTTCACTAAACTAGTAGTTAAACTTAAAAGTTTTCTTTCATATACTAAAAAAATTTACTACTTGTATTAAAATAGTAAGCTACTAGCATACTTATAAAGTTAACTTTTAGTACAGATTTGAAACGTAGCTGTGAACTAGGTGTGCACTTAATGTTTACTACTGTTACACTTATAGTATACTTAAACGTATACTTCAATTGGGCCAATTTTGCTGTCAAAACTGAATAGCTTTAGTTTTTGCTGGAGCAAATGTTCTTCCAAAGTTATTGTCTAATAAGGGATGTGCCAGTGAGCAAACAATGGAGAAATGTGTTTTTCCACATAGACTTTGGCTCACATTTACACACATATACACAACGTAGATCTGTAGAAAGAAGGGAGAATGGATGAGTCATTTGATGAATTACTACTGTTATATTATAATAGCACAACTGAATCAGGCAAACATAGCATACTAACATACCAGAGTGTAGTTCCTAGTTTAACTGAATTATGGCTGTTCTGAATAAGAAGTGTCGTGTTGAAATACAGTGTGCAACTGTTGAATGAATTCACTTCTGAATATTTTACCTCAGAAAATGCATGCCTTATAAATGTCTCTGTCCCTTTTTAATACCCCGTCAGGAACACTCAAAAGAAAAGAACATTTCATCATCTTTAAAAAGACTCTCTTATCCAGCTCACTTAACTGATCCTACTTGTTCCACATAAAAGCCACAAAAAAAAAAAAAAATGAAGGGAATGGGAAGCATTTTACATAAATATGGGTCTTTCAGCAACTCTATCATAGTTCAGCTCTCAGTCAAACAGTCTGATAACTGAGCCCACACAACTTGACCTTACACAAGCTGGACAATGGCCCTCATCTTATTTTTGTCTGCATCTGAAGATGGAAAGAAGGAAAAACAAGAAAAACAATTATGTTACAAAATAGCTCAGTAAAGAACAACGTTCAGTATAGTCAGAAAATAAACCTCAACAGACTGAACCAAATGCAAAATGGAGGTGTCTTGTATCACCCCGAAGGAGTTTATATAGGAGTAATGACTTACTTTACATTATCCCTGTACATGCACCCTGAGCCCATTCCAGTGCCCCCTGAGCCTGTTCCAGCACTGCATGAGAGCTCCAGGAACTCGCTCCAGCTCCGTCTGGATCCACTCAAAAGCTTACTGGATCCGTTCTGGAGCCAACACGCGGTTCAAACTCTCCTGAGCCTTATCACGTCTCTGAAGTCCCTCCAGAACCTCGTCACAGGTCAGCAGACCTTCCGGAGTTTCACCCCGTCATGACTACCACACCAGAAAACCCAGCGTTCAGGGACAACATGACAGAGTTTTCAGTCACCACGGATGTCACATCTGTGTTCCCGGTCATCGTGAGTGCTGGACCTGAGGATATTAATGCTTCCCTTAACCCCTGGAGACTGGTCGCAAGCCTGAGAGAGACACCACTGACATCTGTTCGAGTAGCTGTTGTCTCAGCAGCTTTACCAAACCTGGTGGTCTCGGAGGAAGTTCCACTGTCTGCTGTGCTCCCTATTATTGCGATGGCAATTTGGTGGGTGTGATCCTTATATTGATCTTCATCCGAGTCAGTCCCTGAACCTGCTCCAACAGTCCCCAAAGGCATCTCTGAGCCTGTTTCTGTAGTCCTAGAGGACGCTCTCGAGTCAGTCCATGAGCACGCCAGTACAGCTCAAGAGGGTGATTTCGAGTCAGTTCCAGAACACTTCAGTATAGACCAAAATGGCGCTCAGTTGCTTAGCACACCAGTGCAGCCCAAGAGAATGCTCCCGAGTCAAGGCCTAGGCCACGATCATGGAGGTCATTCATAAACCTCCTGCTGGCCTCGACACAACCATGGGGGACATTTATGAACTTCCGGTCTGTCCTGATACAGTCACAGTGATTACCCACGAACTCCCTGTCTGTCCTGATACAACCGCAGTGGTTATCCATGAACTTTCTGTCTGTACTGATACAACCACAGTGGTTATCCATGAACTTCCTGTCTGTCCTAATACAACCACTGAGGTGGTTCCTGGACTGTCTGCCTGCCACAATACAACCAAGGAGGAGGTTCTAGTCAGGATCTTAAGGGGCATTCCTGAGCTTGGCGCCTATCCTGTTATGGCTCTAGCAACCAATACTAACCTCTCTTTTATATTTCAGTTTCTCCCAATCAGCCCTGGGGGTCTTTGAGACTATCTGCACTTCCGTGGAGGTCGTCTGCTCCACCCTGGGGGTCGTCAAGTCTGCCCTGGCTGCCTGCACAGCCTGTTCCGCCCTGGCCACCTGCATAGCCTGGATGCCTGCACAGCACGTTGCTGGGGGCTATGTTAGGATTACCGGCTGGAGTGCCCCTTAACAGCCACCAGTGGGTACTCTACTTCACCATCGATTCACTACTGGACTCCATTTCCCACAATTCACCACATAGTAACTATCACACACTCAATCAGACACACGCACACTACATTTCCCAGAAGCCCTCAGATTGTCACTGATCACCCCAGCCAACTGTAGCACATTATCAGCACTGTATAAACACACTGCACAAACACATACTTCCGAAGTCTTGATTTGCTGTAAGTGGTCTGAGCGATAATACCTGTCTGTCTTCCAGTCATTACCCTGTTTGTTTTTTGCCATTCGTGATTGTTTCTCTGCCTGCCTTTGGACTTATTGCTTTGTTTTACTGGACTGTGATTACTTGCTGCCAACCTCGACATCATTGCCTGTTTACCGACCACGATTCTGCCATTCCTCTGACATACCTGTTTGCCTTTGTATTGATCCCTGCCTATATGACTGCGTTTGTGGAAATAAAGCCAGCATTTGGATCTCATTCCATTGCCCAATCATTACAATCCCACTTTTTGCACAATTGCTTTCCAAATAAATAAATAAATGGACATTACAGTTTTTTCTGATGGCTTCCAGTTTTTGCCCATTGCTTACACACTAAAACCAAAGCCTCAATACCTACAACTTCTTGTATTAAACCTTAAACACAGTGTAACCATAGCTTAAACACATTGTCAACTTTGCATTTTCTTTGCAAATCTATAACACACTTATTACGAAACACTACACACGTTTTCTTACATTATATACCCTGTTATCATTGGGAAAACACAAAATGCAAAACTTATCTGGCAATTGTAGGCACTTCCATACACACCTGAAAACACCTGCACAGAAAACAGAACACCAAACCGGTCTCTTAGCACAACAAATAGGCCTCTGTTAAGACATTTTGAGAACTTTGCAAGCATGAAGGCAATGACAGTCAGAGTAAGAAGAGGACAAAGAGAGAGAGTAGTCCGACGTGGTAGAGGACGAGGACCAGTGTGGATACGTGTATCAGATCATCAGGGCTGCTCTGGTCTGAAACTGGTTAAACAACCAAAACCATTTCTCACTTTTATACCTGTCCCCTTACAGCCCCTTTCTAAATGCAGTCCGGGAATTCTTTTCTGCGTGGCGGTGGAAAGTATATGATCATAACCACACGCCACATGACTCTCCTGCAAGCAATGGAAGAGCCATGAGGAGACACTGAGGTGGGATCAATCTAAGGGTGGGTTCGGCACACAAGGCGATATTTTCCCCGATGTCTAGCCCACGAGGACATCGCCTGTGATGCTGACGAGGTCTTGTGTCCAGATCCGAACAGAAGGCGGGATCCATAAGCCTCCAGCCCTCACCCCACACACATACACATACACACACAGGTATAAGTCGCCCCCTTAAATGAAATGGTGCTTGTGAGCATGGTTTTGTTGCAAGAATTTCATTTTTAGAATGGTGTCATATTGGGTCTCTTGCTCTGCAGTGAACATTGTTCCTCTACCCCCAGCATCTGGACGTCTGGCAATTTCAGTATTTTTGCATGTATGGAATTGTTGTGTTTCTCATTAGAGTATGGCAGTGCAACAAAACTTAGTGCGAAGTGACGGTACTAACCGATTCTCATTTCGAAATGTCCTTATGATGCTTGCTACAGTGTAGCGGCTCAAGCTGGGCTGAACCCGTTGGTCAGCTTCCCTCAGGGTCATTCCATGGTTGATTACATGGTCCACTATTGTAGCTCTGATGTCATCACCCTTCCTCTTCCCCCTCCTCATCCTCCTCTTGCTCCTCCTTGTCCTTTTCCTCTAACTTCACCTCCTTGTCCTTGTCGTCCTCTCCCTCTTGCTTCTTCACCTTCGCGTCCTCTTCCTCCTCCTTTTCCTCTTACTTCTTCACCTCCATGTCCTCTTCCTCTGCCTCATCTAATTCTCACTCTTCTCACTCTTCCTGCTCCCTCCATTGTACTCCACACAGACAGCTTTACCTGTGACTTATTTATAGTATTTCGGCAGATTGCAAAGTGAACTAATTATCTAAAAGAGTTTTCATATGTGACAGTATGCCAGACAGCTTGCAAAATAGTGTAAATAATAGCCATACATGTGTATAGTTTTGCTAGCAGTGTGTTGATCATTTGGAAATTAAGTGTAAAGCAGAGAGTTGTGTTTACAGTTCCCCAAAAAGAGTGCTGTGCAGTGGATTGTACTTACAGTTTTGCAAAGTGTGTGTTGCAAAATTACAAACTGAGAGCAAAGCAGTGTGTAATGACGAGACAGCGGGGTGAGATCCAAGTGCAAGTTTTATTAACACAACGTGGTCAAACAGGCAATGGTCAATCAGACAGAAAACAGAAGTGGCAGGGAACAGGCAGGCTCGTAGTATAAATCCAGGCAAAAGGTCAAAAGGCAGGCAGGTAAACATCAACAGACAAGGAGACATGCAGAATCAAAAACAGGCAGACTAGACAGGTATAAACGCTCAGAAATGTTACCATGAGTTAAACAAGACCTCGCAAATAACATGACTGCAGCTGGGCAGTAATCCGCACCAAGGTACAGGACTTCTGGGACATGTAGTATGGTGCACAGACTCCATGATATGAGAGGGCGACCTCTGGTGGCAAGTAATTGGAGGACAACGGACCGAATTCATGACACAGTGTTTGTGCTTTTAGTTTTGCAAGCTCAGTGAGTGGTTTTGCTATAAATATTAATAGTTTTAGAAATTGTGCTATAAGAATCACAGTTAGGGTTTAAGCATTCATAAAAAACTTAAATTAATTCATGGAAGAATGAGTGCAGAGATGAAACTATAGTACAATGACTAGCACAAAACAATTTACTTCTCATTATACAAATTTTTAACACAAAATGCCACAATTTACCAGAATGAAGAGAGTTCCAGAGAGACATGTAATAACTAAATGTTCACTGAGAAACTAGACATTTGAGTCACAGTATGGGGTAGATTATGCAACAAGGTTAATTATTTGGTGTGATTAACCTCTGCTAATGCTACTTTATGGTGAAAGAAAGCCACATGTTACCAGGGTTCTTATTATAATACACTTATAATGCAGCAAAAGCTCACACCATACAGAATTTGAAGGATTTATGATGCATAAACAATACCGGTATGCAATATTATCAGGTTAAACCCCAGAAACCTCATTCTAAGTATGTAACAAAATGTTAATTCTTCATGTGAGGATGAATAATGTACATTTCACTAACTACACTCAAAAAAATATTTCAGTCTAAACATAGGTTTTATGTAATTTAATTACATAGCAATTTTCCATCCATTTGGATTACATAGTTTTAACATAAACAAACTAATAAACCTAATGTGATTCATATTTGTCAGTCATATGTAAATTAAATTGGTAAGATTTATGTAATAGTTCATAGAAAAATGCCCAGGTTAATGAACACTGTTTAGTGGTCATATGTGTGCGCACTACTGAGTTAAAGTACCATTGGAGCAGTGTCAGAGATAATGAGATCAGTAAGTGATGATTGAACATTAATGATGAACACCTGCTGTTAACAAGCAGAATCACTGAAGGACAGAGAAACACAAGAACTACAACTGACTTCAGCCACAGCCTTCGATGAAATCAACTGAAGATAAAAGACATTTCATCTCTCAAGATCTGATTGAACAACTCCACAAACTCTACAAAGCTTTCCCAGCTTCACTCACTACTAACGACACTGACTTTATTTCTGTCATATGTCTACAGAAGTTCTTATGAGAACTAACAGGTTTAGCTGTTGATTTATTGAGATTCATTTAAAGTTACCATCTTTGAGGTTAGTGTTGGCTTTATTTGGTCTCTTGACTTTAATATGTCAGCCGTTTTCTGTCGTCTTTTACATTGGCACAAATGTTAAACAAATGTTTGTTCATGTGCTGATTGTTTGAGTTGTGGTGAGGCGAGTCAACATTTGATCTCATCGAGAGTTTTAACTCTGAAATTGCTGGTGCATTACAGTAAAACTATGATTCTATGGTCTGAGAATCAGCAGTGTTGTAGCAATCAAATAATTTATATATATTAAATCTGTTGGTGCACAATAAAATTTCAGTCTGCATGCATTTGTTTGACATATGTGCCATAACAAAAGTATTTCAACAACACTCAGTTGTCAGAAGATCTGATACAATAAAGTCAAGACCCCATTTAAAGCCAACACTGACTTCAAAGACGGTAACTTCAAATGAATTCAATAAATCATTAACATCTAAACCTGTTAGTTCTCATAAGAACTTCTGTAGACGTATGACAGAAATAAAGTCAGTGTCATTAGTAGTGAGTGAAGCTGGGAAAGCTTTGTAGAGTTTGTGGAGTTGTTCAATCAGATCTTGAGAGATTAAATGTCTTTTATCTTCAGTTGATTTCATCGAAGGCTGTGACTGAAGTCAGTTGTAGTTCTTGTGTTTCTCTGTCCTTCAGTGATTCTGCTTGTTAACAGCAGGTGTTCATCATTAATGTTCAATCATCACTTAATGATCTCATTAACTCTGACACTGCTTCAATGGTACTTTAACTCAGTAGTGCGCAAACACATGACCACTAAACAGTGTTCATTAACCTGGGCATTTTTCTGTGAACTATTACATAAATCTTACCTATTTCATTTACATATGACTGACAAATATGAATCACATTAAGTTTATTAGTTTGTTTATGTTAAAACTATGTAATCCAAATGGATGGAAAATTGCTATGCAATTAAATTACATAAAACTTATGTTTAGACTGAAATATTTTTTTGAGTGTAGACTGAAAAACCAGGAACTATAATTGCTTCCTTAATTTATGGCTGCCATCTTTGGATGTGCAGCAATAAAATCATTTTATTTTTTCATTCAAAAACACACCAGACGAAATCGAATAGTGCACAAGTGTTACAGAAAACCATAAGGCTTTTAGTGCGGCAGTCATTCTAATGCAAGCAATTTTTCTGTACCATTAAAATATAAATAGATTGATCTATCTGCCATTCTCAAGATGTGGGTGACAGCCAAAACACACTGAAAACTAGGAAAACAGGAAATGGAGTCCAAAAGGAAGTGACTATATATACTGAGGCACTTCAAAACTCTTTATTTCAGGGCACTACAGTGGTACTACTAACTAGTTTATCTTTAATAATAAAATGTGATCACACTTTATATTACATGTAATTAACTACTATGTACTTACATAAAAAAAAATAAGTAAAATGTACTTTTGTGTTCATGCTGTATTACAAAACACATTTGCTGCCTATTGAGATGGAATACGGGTAAAGTTAGGAGTAGGTTTGGTGGTATGATTAGGTTTAAGGTGTAAAGGAATGGTCAACAGTGTAATTATAGATATATAATATATAATATATAGGAATAACATGCACAGATATTTATATTTTATGTACAATGTAAAATGTGTATGTACACAATAAGTGGATTGTACAGTACTGGCCCACTGCTCCACATTTTGTATGGTTAATTCGGGCAGACAGGAGTTTCCATTGCTGGTGCTGCTGAATGTTTTATGCGTCGGAGACGAACTTCCGGTTTGTGTACCCCTCAACAGCGTTCGAGTTTTCAAAATGGCCGTCAGGTGAATAAGGCGAATAGAGTTCTCTGTCACGCTTGAACGAACAATTACACTCACACTAATGCCAAAAATGTACGTTTTGTCGAGTATCCTCATTAGAGCAGCCTTGAATGAGAAATAAAGTCTTAAATGAAAGTAAAGAGGGGGTTAGGCCAGTTAGACCGTGAGATCCACGTCAGCTCTTAAAGTGACCCATCTGTCATTAAAGATAAAACGTAAAATTATCACATTTAGTTTTTTTGTAAGTGTAAATGGTTATTCACTGTTTATAAGGAAATGTCAGTTTTTTTGCAATAGCATTTATGCATGTGTACAGTGTCTAATAATTGGTCTTCATTGTTAGACATTGAGTGAAAAGCCTATGGATAGTTCATGGGGATGCACATACATATATTGTATACACACACACACACACACCTGATAAACAGGTCCAAGGTTTGTGTGATTCAATTATTAATGTTTTTTTCTTGTTGTTATTCTTCTGTTAAAAAGGAAGGATCTAACTTAACTTATATGTCCCATGAAGTTAATGCCTGTTGGAAGAATGTCATTTGGTGGCATAGAAGCCATTATACTTGAATTGTTTAAAGTAAATATGTAAATTTTTTATATTTAAATATCCAAAAAACACTTGCACAGTGTTATATAATTGACTCTTGTGTTTTTGTGTTTACTGAAACATGGCTCAACAACAGCATTCCGGACGGCACCATTCAGCTCGACCGGCTAACATGCCATCGGGCGGACAGAGTGCTCGTCAAGGGAGGTAAGACCCGCGGCGGCGGACTTTGTGTTAACACAAATGATGTGTGGTGTCGCGACACTGTTGTGGTCTGCAAACACTGCTCACCCCTGCTGGAGTTTATGATTGTTAAGTGTCGGCCGTTTTATCTACCGCGGGAATATACAGCTATTTTACTTGTTGCTGTATACCCCCCCCCCCCCCCCAGCTCCAATAACAACAACAGGAGTGAGGCACTGAACAATCTTTATCAACACATCAGTGAGCAGCAGACAGCCCACCCAGATGCTTTTCTCATCTTGGCTGGGGATTTCAATCATGCAGACTTTAAGAGTGTGTTTCCTAAAATCCACCAGCACATAGACTTCCCAACACGTGGAAACAACACCCTGGACTTTGTTTACACCACACAGAGAGGAGCTTACAAAGCCCTTCCCCTCCCCCACATTGGTGCTTCAGATCACATCACTGTTATGCTAATGCCAGCATACAGACCACTTGTAAAAGTCACCAAACCGGTCCAGAAACAAATCGAAGTTTGGCCTGAAGGGTCATCAGAGGCACTTCAAGACTGTTTTGACACCACTGACTGGGACATGTTTAAACAGGCTGCCACATACCACAACAACACAGACCTCCAGGAGTACTCAGAGACTGTTACTTCCTATATTACCAAGTGTATTGAGGATGTAACAGTCACAAAGACCATCACTGTCTGGCCCAACCAAAAACCGTGGCTGACAGGAGAAGTCTACAGACTTCTGAAGATGCGCAACACTGCCTTCAGAGCTGGAGATGAGACGAGTCTGAGGACAGCTAGGGCCAACCTGTCACGCGGCATCAGAAAGGCTAAGAGGCAGTACTCCAGGAGGATAGCCCATCGTTTCAGCGACAGCAGAGACACCAGGAGCCTGTGGCAGGGGATTCAGACCCTCACGGACTACAAACCCCCTGCACGGACCTGTGACAGCACCACCCCCCTGCTAAATGAGCTGAACACCTTCTTCGCTCGCTTTGAGGCACACAACAGCACCACTGCACAGAAAACTCCACCTCCTACCGACGACCAGATGTTGACACTGTCCACGGACAACGTGAGAAGATCCCTCAGCAGGATCAACACACGCAAAGCTCCAGGTCCTGACAACATTCCTGGACGTGTATTGAGGGACTGTGCAGTGGAACTCACTGATGTCTTTACAGACATCTTCAACATCTCACTGAGTCAAGCCGTTGTCCCCACATGCTTCAAAGCAACCAACATTATTCCAGTCCCGAAGAAATCATCTCCATCCTGCCTCAACAACTACCGCCCAGTGGCACTTACTTATGAAGTGCTTTGAGCGGCTAGTCATGCACCACATTAAGTCTGTCCCCACCCCCTCCCTGGACCCCTACCAGTTTGCATATCGGACAAACCGCTCGACCGATGACGCTATTGCCACTGCCGTCCACTCAGCACTCACTCATCTGGACAAAAAAGACACTTATGTCAGAATGCTGTTCATAACCTTTAGTTCAGCATTCAACACAATCATCCCTCAACAGCTCACTCAAAAACTGTCTCAGCTGGGACTCAACTCATCGCTGTGCAACTGGCTGCTGGACTTCCTGACTGGGAGACCTCAGGCAGTTCGAGTAGGCAACAACACATCCAGCACCATCATCATGAACACTGGAGCCCCTCAAGGATGTGTGTTGAGCCCCCTCCTCTTTACTCTGCTGACCCATGACTGCACACCAACTCACAACAACAACCTCTTCATCAAATTTGCGGATGACACGACTGTAGTTGGTCTCATTAGGAACGGTGATGAGACAAACTTCAGGAGTGAGGTGAGCCGCCTGGCCAGGTGGTGCGGTGACAACAATCTCTCTCTGAATGTGGAGAAGACGAAAGAGATTGTTGTTGACTTCAGGAGAACGCACACTCAGCATGCTCCTCTGACCATCAACGGTGTGACCGTGGAAAGAGTGAGGAGCACCAAATTCCTGGGTGTTCATATCACAGAAGACCTCTCCTGGACCACCAACACCACAGCACTGACAAAGAAAGCACACCAGCGGCTCTACTTTCTCCGCAAACTGAGAAGAGCCAGAGCCCCAGCCCCCATCATGCGCACCTTCTACAGAGGCACCATCGAGAGCATCCTGACCAGCTGTATCACTATGTGGTATGGTGCCTGCAACGCGTCCTGCCGAAAGACACTTCAGCGCATAGTGAGAGCAGCTGAGAAGATCGTTGGTGTCTCTCTCCCCTCCCTCCAGGACATCTACAGCACTCGCCTCACCCGCAAAGCCCTCAACATTGCTGGTGACCCCACCCACCCATCACACAGCCTCTTCAGTTTGCTGCCATCAGGGAGGAGACTACGCAGTCTCCAGGCAAGGACCAGCAGACTGAAGGACAGCTTCATTCACCAAGCTGTCAGGGCATTTTTTTTGTTTTGCACTAATATCTTCACAAGTCACTTTATTTATTTATTTTATTTTTTTATTCTTTAGTTGTTATTGTGATTGTTAATTGTTTACCGTGTAACATGTACACATCTAGGGTTTGAGAGTAACGCAATTTCAATTCTCTGTATGTATGTGCTGTATATATGGCAGAATTGACAATAAAGTAGACTTTGACTTTGACTTTGACTTGACTTTGACATAATTTGTTCAGCTGTGTACTTCCATTATCCTAAATGTTTCCAAGAATTTGTAAATTAAGAGAAAATCACAATTTTAAATAGTGCACCGTCACTTGCGCCTGTCAGTGACGAAATATCTGAGTTATTCCTGGTTTATCTTGTGCTGCACAGTAACCATGGCAACAGACACGGACAGCTGCGTAACATCTAGCGCTGCGCTGTTGTTGTTTCGTTCAAACTTTATGGACCATAGCAAACAAACTAGGACAAAAGGAGAAATAAAACAAGGATCAATATCGGCGTGGCCTTTCCGAGATGGCGAGAGCTTTGCGACAAACTTTGATTTGACAGAGACGCGCTCTTGCACGTTATTAGACAAGGTAAGCAAATGTAGACTACATTAGACTAATCAATGTTATATAGCTCCACACGACGAAGTGTTAGAATATCACCAGTATGATAATCTAATGTTGATCTAGCTTACTGTTAAGACTCATACAGTCAACAAACTAATACTAAACATTACAACTTTCAACAAAATCCAATGCAGTTTAGTATGATAGTGTAACGTTAGACCAAGTGAAACAGCGCTGCGTTACCTCACAGTTTTAATTCGTCAAATGAACTGACCTGTAAGAGTAGTATTTCAGCACTTATGAGCGGTTCGGTAGAATGAAATGTCCTCGTTTCTTTATATCCCCCGGGACTCGCATGTACCACATATCTGTCTCTCAATATCAATCTCATCTGTGGTTCTCGGCCACGCCCAGCTTCATTCTACAGTCATGTTAAAAACATGCATTCACTTATCCATAAATATTATTTTCCCATAAATATTATTAGATCCATCGACATGACGACAAGTTCCATGATCCACATTTGTCATCAATCTACGCGTTTGTTATTGTTTTGAATTGTTTAGCAACCCCTAGCGGACAAAAAAACTACATAGTGCACCTTTAATACTTTTTCATGGTCTTCTGTAATGTTTGAGGAAATTAGAAAATTAGAATATTGTGAAAAGGTTCAATATTGAAGACACCTGGTGCCACACTCTAATCAGCTAATTAACTCAAAACACCTGCAAATGCCTTTAAATGGTCTCTCAGTCTAGTTCTGAAGGCTACACAATCATGAGGAAAACTGCTGACTTGACAGTTGTCCAAAAGGCGACCACTGACACCTTGTACAAGGAGGGCAAGACACAAAAGGTCATTGAAAAAGAGGCTGGCTGTTCACAGAGCTCTATGTCCAAGCACATTAATAGAGAGGCGAAGGGAAGGAAAAGATGTGGTAGAAAAAAGTGTACAAGCAATAGGGATAACCGCACCCTGGAGAGGATTGTGAAACAAAACCCATTCAAAAATGTGGGGGAGATTCACAAAGAGTGGACTGCAGCTGGAGTCAGTGCTTCAAGAACCACTATCTATATGTGCATCATTCACACGACAAGCAGCCCCTCGCCTCAGAGGCGCGGCCTACTGTGTACAGAAAGCACTCACACAATAAGCAGCCCCCTGTCTCAGTACAGTGGTCTGTCATGAATGGAAGAAAAAAATAATAATTCCCAGCACTCACAATATGTATAGCCCCTGTATTAGTGCAGTGGTCTGTCGTGTACGGACGACAACATTCCCAGACACTCATGATAAACAGCCTCTGTCTCAGTACAGTGGCCCGTCGTGTTCAGCAGACATAATGCCCGTCGCTTACACGATGCAGCCCCGTCTTAGTAGCAGTTGGTCGTGTACAGAAGAATAAAATGAATAATACAATTCCTGGTGCTCACCTCACACGTTATAAGTAGCCCCTGTCAGTCTCAGTGCAATGGTCAGTCATGTATAAATGAGCAGATGGCCTGAGTTCTAAATCACTTTCTGCTTCCTTTAGAGCAGGCCTCTTTCCCTCTCGTTTTGTCTTCCGAGCCGTCAAACTCGCATGACGCTGACGCTCTGAATGCAGAGGCTCTCTCTCGCTGATAGTGGACGCTATAGCTTGGGTTTATGTGAGCCAGAGACAGGAAAGCCCCCCTTACATCAGGGCTCGCTCGATGGAGCCGTCCATTCTGGGCCTACTCTATCTCTCGTCTATCCGGTTGTAGGTTTTGCGGCCGGCTAGTCTTCACAGAACACCCTCGCCAGGTTTTGCACGTTGGATGTGACGTCTCAAGTGCTTTCGATAATTAACCTCACTTATCTCTTAGTCTTTATATTGACTACATCTACACAGTTGTTACCGCTTTTGCTGTCGATGCTGTGCTAATGTGCACACTGAGATGTGCTATTATTATGCTGCCCTGTATTTGGCGCATTAACCTGCTATTCTGTCTATTGACTACATCTACACAGTTGTTGCCACTTCGGCTGTCAACACTGTGCTTTTGCGCACACTGATATGTGATGTTGTTTATTATGCTGTCCTGTATTCGGCACATTAACCTGCTATTCTGTCTATTGACTACATCCACACAGTTGTTGCCGCTTCGGCTGTCAACGCTGTGCTGATGCGCACACTGAGATGTGATCTTGTTTATTATGCTGCCCTTTTATTCGGCGCATTAACCTGCTATTCTGTACATTAATTACGTCAGTACAGTTGTTGCCGCTTTGGCTGTCGACATTGTGCTGATGCGCACACTGATATGTGATATTGTTTATTATGCTGCCCTGTATTCGGTGCATTAACCTGCTATTCTGTATATTAATTACGTCAGTACAGTTGTTGCCGCTTCGGCTGTGCTTATGCATGCACTGATATGTGACTTATGTTGCATACTGCCCTGTAATTTACTCAGCGCTGCCTGCTATTCTGGGTGATGTACAAATTTTGGTGGACTTGGGCTGGCAGCTCATTGCCCTGGCTCTGCCTATCATCTGTGAACACTCCTAGCGGCGACGCTATTGGCTGTTGTTCTACTCTGTGAATGGTGTAACTTAAGACCGGTATCTCCGGTCTGGTCTTCACCTCTCGCTCGGCAGGATTTAATTCTGTTCCCGCAGCATTGCTGTCGCAGTATTGGTCGGAAGTGTGTTGCGTACGCTACTGCCACTTACACTGGTGCCGCGCTGTTCTTGCCTTCTATGTTAAACACCGGCTGGCCGTTGTTTTTCATATGGAGTGTAGTGTCTCTTACACTTGTCACTGTACACTCTGGAGCTAACGCCAGCCATAGCCCTCGCCCTCATGATGCACTAGAAAGAAGCAATAGAGCTGCTTCCACCAAGTCTCTGCATTCGCTCTATATGTTTTCTAACTATGTCTCGGCCCCTTGCATAGAACCCAAGTCAGATGTGAATCCAGAGAACAATCGTGGCCGTTTTGTATCAGAACTAGTTGCCTTCGAACAATGACCGTTCCGTTGTGCAATGTGATGGCTGTAAACAGGTTACAACCTGGAAATTCCTTTTTTCGCACAGCACATTGTCTGTGCAGGGGAGGACGACTGAGCAGCCATTGGATGTCTGAAAGGCTTTATTACCCCGCCCCTCTCTAGCAGTGTCTCAACTAGATCGTAAAGACCGGTATGCAGCTCCGCTGTTAGCACAGCTATCTACAGCATATGCAAACTGATGCATTCACGACACAGCCTTCTGTGTTCGATTATTGCAAGCGTTATGTCTAAGAGCATGTTTAATGCGTATGCACCGATACGTTTGTTGCTTATTTTTCCACGGTCTGCTGTATGCTGGTTGTGAGTGTGTGGTTAATCCAAAATGCAGGTGAGACCACTGCTTTTTACTCTACATGTGTTTGCAGTAGCCCATGCTTGTGCAACTTCTCCTCAGCTGCTAAGCTGCTTGTTGGTCTCCGTTGGGCGGGATTGTATAGGTCCCCTGCGGTGACGTAGTGTCAAAAGACTATCGTAAGGGTCTCTGGTTACTATCGTAACCTCCGTTCCCTGAGAAGAGGGACACTTTGGGGAAACACCCTCAGCGTGACGCGTCTGAAGTATGAATGAAACTATTCCAATCCAATTGGTGTTGTGTCATGTATGTAACATGTGATGGCATACACGGAAGCTATAAAGGGACACCGGCACACAATAGAGTTAGCTTTTCGCTCTTAAACAAGCACTCTGTGTTACTGTCTGTATTATTTGGTGTTGTTTGTCACAAGCACTATTATTATCATGGTGAGTGGGTTGTTCAAGCAGTGTGTGCATCCCTGCCTGAGGTTTATAACGGGTGGAGACACACATCAGCTGTGCGTTCTTTGTTTGGGAGCGCAGCACGCCAGGGCAGCTCTCGAGGGTGCTCGATCAGAGTGCTACGTTCCCACCAGACCGTGTTTGATGAGGGCAGCCAGGCTCGCGTGCGGTTCGGGTCCCACATCCACCGAGGCAGCTTAGATCGTGGGGCTCGCAGATGGATCTGTCAGGAGGGCACAAGACTGCTGCGGCACATTCTCAGTCCTCATCTAACAGTTCCAATGCTCTCACTCCCTGTGCCCACCCCAATTATTAACCTTCTTCCACACGGGAAGAGAAGCCGATGCTTGAGTTGTCTGATTCTGAGGAATCTTGCCTGGAGTTTGCCCCTGGGGGAGTTAAGGCCATTCTTCACCCTAGGCCCGGCTATGTGCCCAAGGTGCCATCTAGGGTGGCACGACTGGTGGTTCTTCAAGCCTTCCATGCTCCACCTCATGTGGCGATAGAAGAAGAGAGCCTTCATCTGCTCTGGCCTGTCAGAGCCTAGAACATCTTTGTCTAAAGGTCCTCTCATTGGAGAAGGTTGGAGCAGTTGTTGATGTCTTTTGGATCACCCAAGAAAGGACTTCCTGCGTCTAAGCCGACAATCAGTAATTGGATCGTTCAGGCTATTGCCTTGGCCTATCAGGTGCGCGGTCTGCCTTCACCTGTGGCCTTGGTCTTCTAGAGGCATGGCGTCCTCTAGGGCCCTCCTGTCAGGGGTCCCGTTGCAGGACCTCTGCGATGCGGCTGGGTGGTCCACCCTGCATACCTTCGTTAGGTTTTATAGTCTGCACCTTCCCTCCACGCCTTGTGCACAAGTCCTCTTATCCTAGTTGTGCCGCGTTCCGCATCACACTAGGGCTGGCATGTTTTGGTCTGGCATAGTGGGTATCTATTCCCTGAAGTGTTGTATCTACGCAGTGTGAGTTCCCTCGTAAGGGAACGTCTCAGGTTACGACTGTAACCCTTGTTCCCTGGGAAAGGGAATGAGACACTGCATCTCTTTGCCACACCTCTCCATGCCTGCAAGCGACTTGCTTCATCACGAGAGCTAACTCTGTTGTGTGCCGTCACATATTACGTCATGACGCAACACCAATCAGGATTGGAATAGTTTCATTTATGTTTCCCCAAAGTGTCGGTACCGACGCAGTGTCTCATTCCCCTTCTCAGGGAACAAGGGTTACAGTCGTAACCCGAGATATTTTCCAACATCTTTTGTATATTTGAACCCTTTCCAGCAGTGACTGTATGGACTTTACACACTGAGCCAAGTCAACTTTATTTATATAGCGTTTTTTACAATGCAAATTGTGGCAAAGCAGCTTTACATTAATAATTGGCAAATAATTTTGGCTGCACAGCAGCTCCCAAAGAAAATGGTGTCATTGTCCAGCTTATTCTATATATTATTGATTCATTCCGTGATGTTCCTGAGGACAACTGAGGAACTCAAACACATCTATTAAATAAGGTTCAAACATTCAATCATAATGCAGAAGGAAATACAATGCATTAAGAGCCGGGGGTGGATCGTGTGTCTTTCCCTGCTAAGCTGAGCTTTATCACAACCAAAGTACTCTCCAGCAATGTGACCCACACAGCAGAATCAAAGCCAGGCTGACAGGACCTGGGCCAACACTGCCATCAGTTGTACCGAGGGACTGAAAAGGAGATACACAGACAGAGAGAGGACACAAAGAGG
Source organism: Opsariichthys bidens (assembly GCA_037194245.1). Classification (NCBI taxonomy): domain Eukaryota; kingdom Metazoa; phylum Chordata; class Actinopteri; order Cypriniformes; family Xenocyprididae; genus Opsariichthys; species Opsariichthys bidens. The sequence continues at coordinate 715,393 of CM074301.1, read as the reverse complement.
GATGACAGAAAAATGGCAAAACTTTTGGCAAAACGGATGCTTGTTTCAGAGAACTAAAATGAACTCTGGCATGTACACTAATAGTCAAAAGTTTGGAATAATAAAGATTTTTTAATGTTTTTTAAAGAAGTCTCTTAGACTGAATATATTTGATCAAAACACAGTAAGTATGCCATATTTGAAGTGTTTGGAGGATAGAGAATATGGTTTGAATGTGTAGTCATGAACTATCCATTTAAAAGCTTTTTGATTGACCAAACCGATCTTAAATAATGTGTAAACAAATATCTACTTAAACTAAATTGCTGTCCAGCGTTATGAAACCTGCTTTTTCAAAATCCTCCTATGTGTCATTGTCACCCAACCCTGACCACACAGCATCAGTTTGGTAACAGCGTCACCTATTGGTCAGAAGTGATAAGCAATTAAATCATATTACTACTGTATTTATGATTTTTCTGCCATTTTGCCTAAAATCATCTAAAATGTCTTGGATTACTCATTGGTCCAGTGAGTATGATGATCCCAGCCATGTTTGCATAACATGCTTGCTTTTTTATGCTTGGTCCCTTAAAGGTAAGGTAGGCAATTTGTTTTATAAACACTTTGTTATACTGGTTAAAACACTCGTCACATCCTGATTACAATCAATAGCTGTTTTTCCATTCAAACCTCAAGCAAATCTTTTCAAATTTAACAAAAAAATTAAAAAAAGACAAATGCGAATTAGGTGCGTTTCAATCAAGTTGGTTGAGCAAATGATGGTGTTATTGCTAACCAAGTAACCAACAGTAAATAAAACAATGTGACCAAGCATTAGTGAAGGATTCACCTGAACTCTTATGATTAAGAAAACAATAAAAGAGAGCCCTCTGAATTCTTCCTGACTTTATTAAGTGTCACAAATTCACACTTACAAATAATCAGATAGAGTAATTAGTATGCATATTTGACATGCTGTCCGTGGAGAGGGCTCCAAGCTCGATATTTGGAGTCCAGAGTACTCCCCCCATATTCTGGATTAGGAAGTAACCAGGCAAGTGTGAGGAGACGGCGTAGTGGAGGGATGCTAAAACTGTCCCAAAACATAGGTGAGTCGACTGAGTCAATATATATAGGTCTCCGAATTACATAAATATTAGTTTTCACACAGTTTGCTGCTAAACTGCTTTTAGATCTTTATTTCAGTTGTTTCTGTGATGTACTGAAATATAATTACAAGCACTTCATACGTTTCAAAGGCTTTTATCGACAATTACGTGACATTTATGCAAAGAGTCAGTATTTGCAGTGTTGGCCGTTCTTTTTCAGGACCTCTGCAATTCGACTGGGCATACTCTCAATCAACTTCTGGGCCAAATCCTGACTGATAGCAACCCATTCTTTCATAATCACTTCTTGGAGTTTGTCAGAATTAGTGGGTTTTTGTTTGTCCACCCGCCTCTTGAGGATTGACCACAAGCTCTCAATGGGATTAAGATCTGGGGAGTTTCCAGGCCATGGACCCAAAATTTCAACATTCTGGTCCCCGAGCCACTTAGTCATCACTTTTGCCTTATGGCACGGTGCTCCATTGTGCTGGAAAATGCATTGTTCTTCACCAAACTGTTGTTGGATTGTTGGAAGAAGTTGCTGTCGGAGCGTGTTTTGGTACCATTCTTTATTCATGGCTGTGTTTTTGGGTAGAATTGTGAGTGAGCCCACTCCCTTGGATGAGAAGCAACCCCACACATGAATGGTCTCAGGATGCTTTACTGTTGGCATGACACAGGACTGATGGTAGCGCTCACCTTTTCTTCTCCTGACATGCCTTTTTCCAGATGCCCCAAACAATCGGAAAGGGGCTTCAACGGAGAATATGACTTTGCCCCAGTCCTCAGCAGTCCATTCACGATACTTTCTGCAGAAGATTAATCTGTCCCTGATGTAATTTTTGGAGAGAAGTGGCTTCTTTGCTGCCCTTCTTGACACCAGGCCATCTTCCAAAAGGCTTGGCCTCACTGTGCGTGCAGATGCGCTCACACCTGCCTGCTGCCATTCCTGAGCAAGCTCTGCACTGGTGGTACTCCGATCCCGCAGCTGAATCCTCTTTAGGAGATGATCCTGGCACTTGCTGGACTTTCTCGGATGCCCTGAAGCCTTCTTTACAAGAATTGCACCTCTTTCCTTGAAGTTGCTGATGATCCTATAAATTGTTGATTTAGGTGCAATCTTAGTAGCCACAATATCCTTGCCTGCGAAGCCATTTTTATGCAACGCAATGATGGCTGCATGCATTTCTTTGCAGGTCACCATGGTTAACAATGGAAGAACAATGATTTCAAGCATCACCCTCCTTTTAACATGTCAAGTCTGCCATTCTAACCCAATCAGCCTGACATAATGATCTCCAGCCTTGTGCTTGTCAACATTCTCACCTGAGTTAACGAGACGATTGCTGAAATGATCTCAGCAGGTCCTTTAATGGCAGCAATGAAATGCAGTGGAAAGGTTTTTTGGGATTAAGTTCATTTTCATGGCTAAGAAGGACTATGCAATTCATCTGATCACTCTTCATAACATTCTGGAGTATATGCAAATTGCTATTATAAAAACTTAAGCAGCAACTTTTTCAATTTCCAATATTTATGTAATTCTCAAAACTTTTGGCCACGACTGTACAATGTGCGCCTGTACATCCAGAATTAATGCAGAATTAAAACAGTTTTCTGTTACAAATCAGCGGAAATAGACGATTATGATTAGTCATGTGGGTTTAATATAAGTTACGTCAGAATTTATTTGGCAAATGCATTTCCATCTTCCATTATTCACATTAACTCTTTTTTGCATAAGTCAAAAACCACCTCAAGTAAGCGTAAAACTTTTTTAATTAAGGGATTTTTACTCGAAATTTGGCGTTTCCATCACTCGTTTCTGATGTGATACTTCAAAATGTGCATAAAAACATGGTGATGGAAACATAGCTAGTAATAGAAGTGATCTAAATATTAAAACATGTACATATATCTTCTATGGGATTCTCAGGACCAAAAAATTTTGTCCAATCGTAACATTCGGTCCAAATGTAAACATACTTCCGTGCACCCTGCTTGTGCAGACATCACATGTCATCAGCCCATTCCATAAGGCTATGGAGAGTTGAAGACGAGAGCCGCAACAAACTGCAGCCGCCTTTTACAGTTCCTCCTGAACCAAAACAACGAGGTTATGCTGCGTTCACACCATTTCGTAACCCTAATTATGAGATGGCAACCCATGACATTCACAATGCCAAGCCGGAGCTGTTTACGTCATCAGACAAAGATTTATGTGTTTCTATGTCAACACTATCAATGTCAAAATGTATCTGTGGCAGTCAGGTGGTACAAGAGCTCTGTAAGTTGTTTTACATTAATTATTATTGTAATGTTATGTGCTTTGAGACAATTTAACACTGTCTCTCCTCTCGTGACAGTTTGCAGACTCTGCTGTGCTCGTTCATGTATTTTGGGAGAGGCGTGGCTTTGGAGAGCGCACTGAAAGAATCATGGGTGAGATTTCAAAGCTATCTTCTCCAGAATTGCCTACCCTACATTTAATTGCTGATTGCAGCCATATTTATCAATTATTATTGGTGCTCAATTATTTATAATTGTTCTTATTATTTATTATTTTTTTATGCTAAATATTTTTGATACTTTCCATCAGTAGTGTGCATATCATTGTCTATGTAAAATGGCCTAACCTTAACCCTTGTCTCCCTCTGAATTAATTGCATTCCAATTACATGAGTTTTGTCATGGATCCATGCAAATGTTATTTTAACCAACGTCACACTGAGAAACAATTAACATCTGAATAGTGCTTGAGGCTAAACACAAAAATGGGCTTATAGTTCCTATGTTGACATACAGTACAAGGATATCAGACTACTATTCTCAGTGTGTGTGTGTGTACTTCCTCATGTTTTCCTCAGGGCGAGCTGGTATTTGACCAACAGTCAAACACATTTCAGGGTAACACCAGCTATTCTACTTCTAAAAAGTGTCTGCTTGGCCATTCACAGATGAAGGGAAAGGTTATGACCTTTCAAAGATGGTAATTCTGCTCTATCTGATTGTGAAAATAAAGAATATGTGATCGCCAATCGAGATCATTCTCGATCACTGTAATAAAGGCAAGGGTATAAACCAAAACGAATAACGAATTCTACAGAGTGATAAAAAAATATTGAGCAGACAGTAACTCCTCGTGTTTGCTGGATAACGGGTGACCCAGGAGATAGCACAGCACTATATTATACATTGTTCTCTAAAATCACTATGCAATAAAAGGAGTGTGTGAAGTGAAACAGTGTAAACTCTATGAATGAAATGAGTGCAAATAACAGTGTTGTGCGTCTCTCAGAAATTAGAGTTTAGCAAGAGAAATATGTCACGGTTATGCTGCATATGAAAGCACGAAGATGAAGATGATATGTTCACAAAGTCTATTTAATAGTATCCAGGGGGTAATCCAAATAATGAAGAGCACGAAAAACACAACCTTTCATGAAAGATACCGGACAAAGGTGAACTGAAAACACACTTAAATACACAGACAAAGGAGGTGATAACACAGCTGTGATGAAAAATCAAATTAGAAACCATGACGACAAACTAGTGGCAGGGAATGGTGCAACTGAGTCTAACCAGGGTGATATTGTGACAAAATATCAACTAAAATATTACATAATACAAATTTTCTACCATTTGATATTTCTGTTTTAATGATTTAAACTTTGTACGATCTGATAATCAAGATCGCAAATCAAATAGCCGGGATGTAGTCTCTGCACATCTCAGAAACGAGCTCTCTATCAAGAGTAATATCAACTAAGATACTGAATCATATTTTATAATACTTGATGTTTTAATACTATTTACATTCACCTAAAGGATTATTAGGAACACCATACTAATACTGTGTTTGACCCCCTTTTGCCTTCAGAACTGCCTTAATTCTATGTGGCATTGATTCAACAAGGTGCTGAAACCATTCTTTTGAAATGTTGGCCCATGTTGATAGGATAACATCTTGCAGTTGATAGAGATTTGTGGGATGCACATCCAGGGCACGAAGCTCCCGTTCCACCACATCCCAAAGATGCTCTATTGGGTTGAGATCCGGTGACTGTAGTGGCCATTTTAGTACAGTGAACTCATTGTCATGTTCAAGAAACCAATTTGAAATGATGCGAGCTTTGTGACATGGTGCATTATCCTACTGGAAGTAGCCATCAGAGGATGGGTACATGGTGGTCATAAAGGGATGGACATGGTCAGAAACAATGCTCAGGTAGGCCGTGTCATTTAAACGATGCCCAATTGGCACTAATGGGCCAAAAGTGTGTCAAGAAAACATCCCCAGACCATTACACCACCACCACCACCAGCCTGCACAGTGGTAACAAGGCATGATGGATCCATGTTCTCATTCTGTTTACGCCAAATTCTGACTCTACCATCTGAATGTCTCAACAGAAATCGAGACTCATCAGACCAGGCAACATTCTTCTTCATGATACAGTCTTCAACTGTCCAATTTTGGTGAGCTCGTGCAAATTGTAGCCTCTTTTTCCTATTTGTAGTGGAGATGAGTGGTACCCGGTGGAGGTCTTCTGCTGTTGTAGCCCATCCGCCTCAAGGTTGTGCGTGTTGTGGCTTCACAAATGCTTTGCTGCATACCTCGGTTGTAACGAGTGGTTATTTCAGTCAAAGTTGCTCTTCTATTAGCTTGAATCAGTCAGCCCATTCTCATCTGACCTCTAGCATCAACAAGGCATTTTCGCCCACAGGACTGCCGCATGTTTTTCCCGTTTCACACCATTCTTTGTAAACCCTAGAAATGGTTGTGCGTGAAAATCCCAGTAACTGAGCAGATTGTGAAATACTCAGACCGGCCCCACGCTCAAAATTGCTTAAATCACCTTTCTTTCCCATTCTGACATTCAGTTTGGAGTTCAGGAGATTGTCTTGACCAGGACCACGCCCCTAAATGCACTGAAGCAACTGCCATGTGATTGGTTGATTAGGTAATTGCATTAATGAGAAATTGAACAGGTGTTCCTAATAATCCTTTAGGTGAGTGTATATTACTTGTACTACAACTTGTAAATGTTTTAAACCCCTATATGATAGACTACATGATATTTCTCTGTCTCACTCTTTCTCAGAGATGGCTTGCATTATCATTTCAGATTTATATTCATAGTAAACATTGTTTTAGCAGTTTTCAACCACTGGATATTTTCTTTTAACTCCACTGTTCTCTAATCAGCTATTTTATATAGAGTCTGACTCCGTGGCATAGCAAGTCAGCCCTGAGCCCATATGCAAAAAAGTTTTGAGTGGCATACTTCTACCTAAAAAACTTTCACAACCAGAATGGAGCTAACATAAGTAAAGGTTAATCCATGGCTTTCCAGATAAAAAAAAAAAGGGGGTTATTTCGTCAGTTATTTTGTCTTGTTTGTCTACATTCGGCCGCTTTAAATCAGACACAGAGATAAAGCAAGATTACTTTTATTTGAATGAATGAGAGAGAGAGAGGGAGAGAGAGAGAGAGAGAGAGATTGTGTGTGTGTGAATCTGAATAGTCTTTATTAATAGTAAAGCTGTGTGTTGAATTACTTCAGTAAAAAGCGATGTTTTGTAGCGGATAAATAATATGTACAATTTCAGTAATGAATCTATTTGTAATAAAAGTCACGGGCAGTGTTGACATCAGCAGATGGGCTGGTATTGCAGAAGTTGGCTAATGGCAGAATATTTTTTTACCAACTAAATTGGTAACCAACTAATAGGTTGCTTTTAAAAAGTTTAAGCACACAGTTTAGCTGGAGTCAGTGAAAGCCAAAATGAAAAATGTGAAAGAGGTTGAATGACAGATAATACTCTTAACTGCCAGTTAACTCACACAACCCAGTTGAGAAGCACTCAGAAAATACACTGGACATTAAAATATATAAGTTTCACAGACAGTGAGGCCCTTAAGGGGTCTATGACATGCTGTTGACTCATCAAAATAAAGAAGCCAAAAGATCAAGACCAAAGTGAGTCAAGTCTGACAATGTTCAAAATACAACACTGAGAAATCTCAAGATCCATAACCTCTGCCCTCCAACCATCTAACCCCGCAACTAGAACCCAAACTGAAGTGCTGATGATGTTTTAAAATGGTTCAGACTCACAGATGGCCAAGTAGAACCATATTTTGGCTGTAAAAACAAACCACATCCATATGTGCATTCTGCCTAAATGCAATAGCAATAACGTTACACAGCTTTAGAACATAAATATCATACATCAAAGTAACTGCCCTGTGTTTAGTTATTCTGAGCAGAGTGCACTACAATTGTAGAGTATCTAAATGCAACTAGAAGACAAAGAAAAAAAAAGACCAGCAACATCAATAATATAGAAATAAAAAAAGACACCGAAAACGAGTGACATGGAAATATATGGGTTTCCACATTTTCATTCACCCAAAAATTACAATTGCCATTTACTCACTATCATCTTATTTTCCTTCTTCTTATTTTCATTCAATTTTATTTTGTCATTTTTCCTTCAGATTTGAGGATTTGCTTGTAAAGATTTTCTTTTTTTTATATTGAAATCTTTGGATGTTGCCTCATATAAATTACAGAAAAATTATATAAAAGCCTGACTCATTTAACACAAAAGATTATCTGGCGAAATGTCCAGGTTGCTCTTATCGATTCAAAAAAGTTGTATACTGTAGCAGCTTGAGCTGTCCAGCTCAAAAAAGGACCATACAGAGAACCATAAAAGTACTGTAATAGCAATCCATACAATTTGTGCACAATACTCTAAGTCTACTAAAGTTTTGTTTGAGAAAAAAAAGCAAAATTTAAAACTGCAATTTGCTGAAAATCTTTGCACTCAATTTAATGCATCACATCATTATTGGCCACGAGATCTCAAACCTGGCACAGCACAAATTTTTGAGACACCATCTTTGAATTAACATTCGAGCAAAATTTTCACGAAAGGAGGTTTATATAGATGGCAACAACAGGAAATGAGTGACTCAGTCATCAGAGCAACTTCACTGAGTGTCTGACTTTTCTACATCAGCCAATGCAAATGAACACATACACAGTCTCACAAATAGATACACACTCGAGAACTGCGAGGCAAATGAAATTAAATCAAATCTTGACTTTTGTCTAACATGTACTTTTACCTGAGTCTCTCCTCTTCCTTTTTACGGAGTTGCATGTCCCTCTGTACCACTCTGAGCACATGCTCCGCTTCGTCATTGCTCAGACCGGACAGGTCCAGTTTACGTCCCATCACTGCTTTGAAGTCAAGGGTCAAGATGCTGGAACAATAAATGGTTGTCCTTAAATATTTTCAAGATAAAGCCTGGAGATCACTGAGGAATAAAAGAGAAATGAAAGTCATTCTGTATTCTATAGGTCAAGGTTTTCTATAGGTTAGTGGCATCAAATCTTTAAAAGGCATTTGTTTTCTCAGTTACATCTGTGAAACAATCAGTGTTTGTGACTTTTAAATGGAGAGAAATCCTGATTACAAAGTCTATAACTTGACAAAGTACAGTGTTTTCACAGTTTTTCATGTCTGCCAATTTTTGCAGTTTCAACTGTTTTGTATAATCTCTTTTAAACCAAACCTAAAACAAAACAAAAAACACCACAAACAAAACAACAAGCAAAAACAAATAAAATGCATGCAAATAAAATAAATAAATATATAATCTAAAAATCGTGTCAAAAAACTATTTATGTAATATGGCTTGGGAATTACTGTAATTCTAAATGTTAAAACTCAATAAAGAATAAAAAGAAAACCCAGAAACGAACCACACGCAATTACAAATGTCATGAATTAAATGTCACAGTAAGTCAATGTTTGTCCACAGAGATGCCATATAAATGAATATAAATGTATAAACATGAAACCATAAAATACATTTATACTAAAAAGCTCCTGAAATACAAGTCGGTTATCTTTAGCAAGCAAACAGGCTGTCAGAGATAAGAACGGTACAGTGCACACGTGGAATTGAAGCTGCATTAACGTGCTCAGCCTGGCTACAGTTATTGGGAGATTCTACTTGTGGGCCAAGATGTTTCTCTCTCTCTCTCTCTCATTAAAGTCCTAAGTGGGGATAGAAGAGATCAGGACAATTCAGAATCGGTTCAGCAGAGGCAAAACATAAGAGCAAGACAGATAAGATAAAGAGGGTAAGAGATATGTGCACTATAACAAAGAGGAAGGCTACAGTACATTAGTCAGGATTTGTATAGGATGTATCAAACATAGATGTTTATTCTGCTAACTAAACTGTTGGGATGCACATTAATGGGGGATACTGTGTGTGTGGCTGCTTATAGATGAAGAGCCATGAAATAAAATTGGAAACAAGAGGAGACTGTGTGGAAGTAGATGGGCCGATTAAAGGAAGAGACAGAAATGGTATAACAGAGAAGGGGGAGGAGGAGGAGGAGGAGGGGGGGGGGGTACTGATAAAGAGAAGGGGAGAGTGTATGACGTTAAACGCAGCCTCTGGGTGATGACTCAGTCAGCTGTGCCCTTTAAGCTCCACCAATCACATTATACTCCACCTGTTTACAATCTTCTCTTTCATACACATAAAACAAAGAAACACACACACACAGCATGCTCATCAGCATTTCAGAAATGATCAAAGATCCATAAGTCCAATTTCACACTCAAACACCCAAAACTCATCACACACCTCTATATTCACAGATCCTGAAAAGATTTTCACAAAGACTTTTTTCAGTCTGACAGATACATCCAATAGTGTTAGCTACTGTGCATATTCTAGGAGAGCAATAGGTAGTTTTACAGAAGGCTATAATATAGACTGACTTTGATAAAACAGCATAATGCCCAGTTCACTTTGCAACTTATTCCGGACAAAAACATCTCTCTTAATAAATCGCCTGATTGACAGTGTTTTTACATGTGGTTCTGTAGAGATTCAGTTTACCTACAGAGTTAAATCCGTGTAGGACTGAGCTTGTTAATGTATGAAAAACATACAATATAAATTAAAGAGTTATAGACTAAGGCTAAGCAATAGCAGCTGTATCAGCGAACAACCTGCTAGACTGGTAATCTAACAGGTTTTTGCAAAACATAAGTGAACTAAAAATATATGCAAAGAACAATAAATGTTTAAATTCACAATCTGTAGCATTGCTTATCATATGTTTCATATCATTTAAAAAGACATTTTATATATTGTCATTTTATTTATTTATTGGATAGTTGTGGATGAAAAGAGAAAATATTCTGCAGGATGAGAAGCAATAATAAAACTGCACAAGGGAGTGTGTGTGCAGCAGAGGAAGGTTGTTCTAGAGGCCACTGTCATAATCAAGATTCCTGGTGGACATCTCAGCTGCAGCACATATATAAGTACACAATGACCCAATATAACCTTGTTGTTTTGTACTCACCATCTGTTCCTAGTCAAAACTATACTTACTGGCTACAGGTTATCAGGAAAAAAAGAATACATATGCCCTTTAATCTAAAATAAAACGGTGCCTTACTGTATTTTAATGTTTAACATTTTTTTGCAGAAAATGTAAGAGTCACATCGTTTGCCTTTTGTAGAGGCTGTATGTTTTGAGGTATCATTCATGTTCATAGCACACACTGCAATAGTAATTGTAATGTTGGCATTAGCAAGCACTAATCACTGTTCAAAGTGTTAATCATAATGACATGTAGGTTAATTTGCAAATGGGTCAAATTAAATTGCAAGCGTAATAAAAAATAAACTAGTTTCATTTTACCTATCCCAATGGCAATGCCCAGATTTCATTAATAACAGTCTGCCACTTTCTTAGAAATAGATCAGGACTAAATCCCCCCTTCAAATAAGAAACCAGGTGTGGAGTAATTCTCTCTGTGTCATCTGGGTCATTTGTCCGCACTAAATTATGAAATTAGTGAAAGAAGGAAAAACTGTTCTCTTTTAGGATCAAACATAACTATTCTAAACGTAAGAGTAGTCTCTATTTCAGACTACTCAAAGTCTGCTCAAAATACAAGTGCAATATTCCACTACACAAAAGAGTTGGATCACAGAATTCTAGCTAGCTGCCACTCGCTATGGACTCCATGGTATTGTGCTATAAATTAAAAAAAATTGCCCATAATATTAAAACTTATCTGGAAAGCACTGCATTTTTAATGATTACTTTAGACTCACAAACGTTCAAAATCACGAACATCAGGAAAACACCTGCAGAACGCTGAACGCTGAACATTTTCTAACATTTTAACACTGCAAAAACTCTAAACATTATCTATGTAACAAACCACGAAAAAACCCAAATAGTATTAAATTATATAGTAATATAATCATCTAAAATTTTCTTCAATGCAACATCATTGGGTAATTACCATTCAGGGGTAATTAACAGTCAGCTGATCGTTACCTCAATATAAACATTTACATTTACATTTAGTCATTTAGCAGACGCTTTTATCCAGAGCGACTTACAAGTGAGGAAAACAAACAAGCGATTCTTCATGAATTGGCAAATAACACAGGAAGTGCTCACAATACAAGTTTCATACGTTGCTCAGTACCATAAGCAAGAGTAGGAAGGGAAAAGGGAAGGAAAGGGTTTTTTTTTTTTTTTTTTTTTTTTTTTGAGGGGATCAAGTGTTCACGGAAGAGATGAGTTTTCAGCTGTCTCTTGAATATTGCCACCACTGAAATATAAACCACCACTGAACCTCCCAATGCAGGTCTTGTGTCACCCTGAAGGGGTTCATTTTGCAATTATGACTCGGCTGACTGCACATTGTCCTGCTTTTTACATGACTATTTGGCAAGCAAATAAATAAATAAATGGACATAAAATATTGATTTGAGAAACACTAAACTATTAAGTTGTACTCTCGCAATGGACAGTGGTCAATTAGGCAGTCATCACATAAAAATAGTTGGCCACATAATGCTGAGATTGGCCAATCAGAATTAAGTATTCCAAAAAGCTGTGTGATAAAACACTATAAGAGAGGGTATATTCACAAAGCAGTGGTTGACCAGCTATGAGAATCATACCAACATGCAATGTCTAAAATAGGTACTACTATGCGTAAAGTGAGTCGCAAACTCTCCCTGCTCTTGTGACCAAATATCTTTTTTCACAACAGAACTAATAATCCAAAAGTACTCCGGTGACCCTGTCTTAAATGTGTGTGTTCTGTACATCTTTAAACAATGCAGCAAAAATGAAATTAGTCTGTCATTATACACTGTCATGTTGAATCAAAGCAGCTGTGCAGGTTGGCTCAATGCATGCAGAGAGGATGATTCATTGAGCTGCCTTCATCCACCCCTAACACAACCATGAGGCAAAATGAAGTGAGACACAGATGTTATATTCACACGATGCATTCTCCGCAAACACAGCTCTGGGTGGTCAGCTGGGGTTTACAGTGCAATACTACTGCGATTGTGCAAAAAAGTATGAATGAATGTAAAAACACCCAGCTCTCACTAGGAAGAATAAAGCATCACTGTGATCAGAAAGGAGTAAGTATGGCAAGCTGTTGTAACATTTATTCCTAAAAAACTATATTTGCATCTATTCATTCAGCAGATGGAAAATAATTTATTAGTATGCAAGATAGAGCTGCAGTGAAATGCAGAAAAGAAGAAAAAGAATAAGTTATATTGTAAGTGTCTTTGTTCATGGTTGTGTAGTAGTGAGCAGTGACTCTTGACAGGCAAACAGCACAGTGAAAGTTTTCACCAAAATAAAACAAAATGTTAAAAATTGTAAATCCTCATTACAAATCACTTCAATGGAATATGGTGACAACTGGCCAGGTTGCAAAACGAATGACATTTAATGTAAATTTAATGTAAGCCAATGCATCATGACAGTGCTCATAGCAAAGCAAATCAGCAACAGACACCGCACCACAGACAGTGAACAGCGATCGTGGCATTTTGGAACCCACCACAAACAAGCAATGTGTATAATAAATAATATTGTTAGATTTGCGCAACGGCCAATTAAACGTATGTAACGGACTGTAATAAACGTATGGTTTATTAGGGAAAAATATAACAAGAAATCATGCAAATGTGCATAATGATGTGTTGGTTAATTTACAGATATTGACCAGTAATTCTGAAAAATTGCAGTTTTATCCAATTGTAATGAATCCGCTACGTCATGTTCCGTTCACCTACCACCAGAGGCCGCCCGCTCACATCATGGACTCCATACAGCACACTACATTTCCCATAAACCCCTCACCCAGTCACTGATCACCCTGTCAGCTGTTTTAGATTTATGTCCGTTGTAAACGAACACTTTTGCACATTTATCGCAATTTACGAAGTTTAACTCCCATTTTTGTCAGTAACAATTGACCCTTCGCAAAACCCACCTTCAAGCGGCTCGTGAGTTCATTTATAGCATCAAATAAAAATGAATAGACATCAGAAGGAATGTTGTTTCAACTGCGGAAAGACGTGAATACACACAATATTTCAAGTTTACCAACGTTAATCTACTATAGGCTACTCCCTGACGGCTTTGTCGGATAAGATGGCGGATTCGGCGTTGTTATTGGTTGGATCGCCTCTCAATCAAATTGTTTTGCGAAAGGTCAATTGAGAATTGTTTCCATATGCCTGACTTGCCTTGTTTTTCTTTTGTCAAGTAATAGCCACTTTAATTTTCTTCTCAACTTCTTGTGTTGACTCTATTTCTACTACACGCCAAATCCCACCGTTCCCAACGGGTCTCCCGCAAAATTTTCTGACTGCCCACTCCTGCCCGCAGCAAAGGAAATCCTCCTGCGAGATTTGCATTGGGTCCTGCAGGAGCCCAAACCCAATGCAGCCCTCTATCCTGAAGCCCCACACACTCCTCTAATCGTGAGAGCATCACTAAGTAATTGTGTCAAAAGCAGCAGATAAATCTAATAAAACTAACACGACAGAGTTTCCAGCATCAACTATAAGTAAATAAATCATTTAAAACTTTCACAAGGGCTCAGTTGAGTGGTGTTTCATAAAACCGGACTGGTTGATTTCACCCATCTTATGCTCTTCTAGAAAGTTATTTAATTAATGAAAAAACTTTTTTTTTTGAAATTTTAGATAAAAATGAAAGTTGAGACTGCACAAATGCCTTTGTTGAAGAAACCCCAGTATCAAAACTTGTATTTATAATTTGCAGAATACAAGCCCCAATCACCTCAAAAGTTTCTTTAAAAAGTGATGGAGGGACCATATCTCTGACTGAGCCAGTGGGCTTTAATTTACTTACAAATTCTTGTAACCACTGAAATGTACTCAATTCAAATTGATTAAAAACTGCAATATGCAGAGCAGGAATTTATGGATCCTTGGCAAGAAATCCACTCTAATTGACTCAATCTTAGATAAAAAAAAAAAAAAAGTCAAGAAAATTCTCACATAAACTCAGGGACAAGACTAAATTTACCTTAGAGTAAAAATTTACTACAAAATTAATAATATTAACAAGTGTTTTCGGATTATTCAAATTTTTCTGTGAAAAAAAAATTCTGCGAAAAGGTTTGGGGCCTGCAAGCTTGTCATCATTCAATGAGGGATCTGATCTATTTTTAAGGTATTTACTTTTAGAGGAGCCACTGCATTTAACACATCTTTAAGTGTAACAGTTGAAGGTGTTTATCCACAACCATGTCCTGAAGAACTCCATCTATTAAAGGGATAGTTTACCCAAAATCACCCAAAAATAAAAATTCTGTCACCCTCAACTCAACTATCAACAAATATCAACTATTCACTTCAGACTAGCATGCATTTCATCTGTATCTAGTAGGGGTGTAATGTTACATGTATTCGTGCCAAAACATATAGTACAGACATTATGGTTCGGTTCATCCAGTCACACGATGAATACGGTCAGTCACAGGTGATCTACACTCCAATCTAGATGGTGGCAATCCAGAATGCAACGCTTTTTGCTACCAGTAAAATGTGCAGAAGAAGAGATGTTCGATCGATATGTTTATAAGTAATTCTCCTTTGACTGTGGAAAGATATCAATAAAACAGCTTGAGAATAATATCTCACATAGGATTATATTTACCTCAGGCAAATTAGTTCACTAGAGAAATTAACTCTAGAGAGGATTTCGTATATATATGCACTATATTAGCCTATTCATTATATGTACTTATATTTATTAATAATTACTAATAGGTTGAGTAAGTAATAATTCATGTATGTTTAAATAAATTTGTTATGAAAGCAAGTTACAACAGCCACTGTGTAAATTATTATATTTCAAAAATGAATTGGAATACAAAATTAATTTCATAATTAGATTTAGAAGTTAATACAAAACTTGCCATTTTTTTTTAGAAATAAATAGCAACTGAATTTAATAATTTGGGCTCCCTCTAGTTTACAGCATTAACTAAGATAGATTTTTTATCCCTTAGAAAATGTTGATTATAATTGAATTTATTTAAACACAGAGACACATTTGTTCAAAAAACAAAACTGTTTAATAATAACAAAAAGCAATTTTGTGTGTAGTTTTCTCCCCCCTGCTGTACTGAACCTCTACCGAACGTGACTTCAAAACCGAGATACTTACTGAACCATCATGTTTCTGTACAATAATACTCCTAGCATCTGGTGCAGTTTGACTGATACTAGATTTAAATTAAATGATCCTTTTAGTAATTAGTATCTATTACACTAGTTCTTATTTATTAGATAGTAGCACTAAAGTACGACCTATTATGAGACACTAAAATATATCCTAATATATCTAATTATTATTACACTCTTATTAGAAAAGGTGTATAGAACTCTATACAACCTTTCAAGGGTTCCTATCATATGATACTTTTATGGATTTATCTTTAATTAATAGTTTTAATTCATTTTTATTTCAATAAAATTGTATAAATTAAACATCATATAAATATAGTTTATCACGAGAAAAAAATCTAAATAACCTGTTAAACATGGAACTATCATGCAATCATTTAAGACATTTATCCTACAGAACCTTTTTGGCATGAAGAGTCCTTTAAAATTGAGTCAATAAACCTGGTTCTACAAAAAGAACTGTATTGAACCATAACTAGTGTCTCATTACAGTTACAGCTTGTCACATTTAGACCTATCAATTTTAGTGACTAATGTAGATGTTAATGTACAATATACAAGAAAATTATACATATTAGGCGGCTAGTAACTACTGGAATACACATGAGTGTCTAAAAAAAATACAAAGTAGTATCTACTCAGGTACCACCAACAGTCATGCATAATGGTCAGAAGTAAATAGTTGATATCTGAACCACAAATTGAGTAGAATTCCATGGCAACATTTTGGAATAATGCCAATGGGATAGTGACTGGTTGCAAAGAAGAAGAAAAAATACTAGTACCCTATGTAATTAATAGTTGCTAATGAAAGTAATCATTTTGTAGTTTAGCATAGAAAAGAAAGTAGACAACTAATGACATGAAACAGAAAGTAGTTCGTTTTAATAACTTAGTGATAAAACGGCTTGCCATAGGCAGAGGACTAAATCTGTCAGGTGCACCTAGCACACTGTGCATGAAAAATAAATCGTTAACTGTAATATACACGCGGGTCACATACACAAACATTCTCCTCTCTTCATCCTATCATTGTACTGGGCAATTGTACAATTCATACAGAAACTTTTGCACATTCATTAACGATTCAAACAGCTCACGCAATAGGATCCAAACATAATCAATGTGGCATCTGCACAAACTTACGTGAAATATACATCCACTGTATGTCCGCAAGCTACAGACGTTCACGCGCTGAAAGCGAAGCGGGTTTGGCTCGGTTAACTTCCATTGATCGGTGATATGTGATTTCCCACGCAGGCACACACACAGTCACGCGCTTTGACTTATGGGGCGCCGACTGGTGCGAACTGATTTACAGGAAATCCGTCTATTTACAGCAATATATTTTTGCAAGTTATTGCTTGATGAATAAATGAAACGGCTAATTAGTGATTAGCCCTTTATCCGACAGCTTTCTTTCACCCCTCAGTGTGGCTATCTCTTCTCATACACATGGTGACATCCAGCGGCTGCTTGCATCCTCCTCCAGCACCTGAGTATCCCGCTGATCAGCCAATCACAGCGTTAGGTTCAGCCCGTTTTTGAAACATCCACTAACACATGCAGAACCAGGCTACTCCACTCTATCCTCTCTCAAAGTAAAGGCAAATGAAAAGCAAAGTAATCAAATTGGTAATGCTGCAATGCATATCAGAGAGCTTAATTAAAATAAAGCCGTAAAATGTCATTCATTTGGTATTCATTTTCAGCTATTAAAGGATTAGTATTAGGATTCAGAATAAAAATTTCCTGATAATTTACTCACACCGATGTCATCCAAGATATTTATGTCTTTCTTTCTTCAGTCAAAAGGTTTTTGAGGAAAACATTCCAGGATTTTTCTTCATATAGTGGATTTCACTTGGGTACAATGGGTTGAAGGTCCAAATTGCAGTTTATATATATATATATACATATATATATATATATATATATATATATATATATATATATATATATATATATATATATATATATATATACCTGCATTGTTAATTCTTTTAATCTTTTATTTGAAAAAAAAAAAAACACAAATCTAACCTTTCATTGAAGTAAAATAATGTAGGGAAAATTTCTTTATGAAATAAATGTTTTTCTTCAAAACACGTTGGCCACAATTATTGGCACCCTTTTATTTAATACTTTTTGTAACCTCCTTTTGCCAAGATATCCACTCTGAGTCTTCACCTATAATGCCTGATGAGTTTGGAGATCACCTGACATGAGATCAGAGACAATTCATTCATTCAGAATCTCTACAGATCCTTCAGATTCCCTGCTCCTCTCGTTTTCTCTAGGGTTAAGGTCAGGGGACTGGGACGGCCATGGCAGAAGCTTCATTTTGTGCTCAGTGACACATTTTTGTGTTGGTTTTGATGTTTGTTTTGGAATAATTGTCCTGATGGACGATCCAACCACAGCTTATTAGATATATTAGATTAGATATATATATATAATTCGCACTATCTCCTTTGCCACTTTATCGTACACATGCCACTTTACTTATTTATTTCTTGTTGTGTTTCATTGATATTGTTATGTTGTTATGTTTTATGTTGTTATTGTACTGTTGTGTTACTGTTATGTTACCTGTAAACAACGAGGGTCTGAGAGTAACGGAATTTCAATTCTCTGTATGTACTTGCTGTGTTTATATAGTAGAATTGACAATAAAGCTGACTTTGACTTTGACTTGACTTTTTGATATATATACACACACACAGGTGCTGGTCATATAATTAGAATATCATCAAAAAGTTGATTTATTTCATTAATTCCATTCAAAAAGTGAAACTTGTATATTATATTCATTCATTACACACTGATATAGTGTATATATATATATATATATATATATTCATTGTATAAGTCATTAAATGCAAAATGGTTGAACAAGTTGTCATAATAAATCAAGCATATTTCTATACATTTCCATTAGACTTTTTCCTAAATCTGTCCTGAATTGTTAAATTGCTCCCAGGTGAATCTTGACTTTCTCTAACGAAGGTGCATCTCATGAATCTCATCAGCTGGCAAGTATGTATATAGCTGGTCGAAATATCATCGGCCACAGAGCTACAGTTGATGTGCCAGGCCAACGGGATGGGAACATAACCATGGGCACTGCTATCTCTGAGAATGGTGTGCTAACACATATTCTCATTATTGGGCCATACAATACAGAGCATCTTGTCACCTTTTTAGACACTCTCTACAGAGATCTCATCCCTGAACAAGAGAGGGGTCAGATTGGAGATGCCAAAGCCAAACTACGTGATGGTTTGGGACAATGTCAGTTTCCATCGCTCCAACATCATCAGGCAATGGTTTGCAGCCCACAATAGGATGCTGATGGAGTTCCTCTCACCCTACTCTCCATTCCTTAACACCATTGAGGAATTTTTCTCAGCATGGAGATGGAAAGTATACGATTGCCAGCCACATACACAGATGATTCTTCTGGCTGCCATGGATGCAGCATGTGACGACATCACAGCAAATGCCTGCAGAGGCTGGATGAGACACTCTAAAAGATTCTTTCCACGCTGCATCGCAAGAGAAGATATTCGTTGTGATGTGGATGAGAATTTGTGGCCCAACAGACAGGAACGTCAGGAGGTGTAGGAAGCACTGCACTGTAATTCCTACAGCACTGCATGTGCAGTTTTCCCTAAGGAGACTGTCCTATTTTGTTTTTTTGTCTTTGTGCTATGCAGTGCTGTCTTTTCCTTTCTGCATCGTAATGACATGGTCTGTCAACAAATTACAGTTTTTCTCAGTCCCTTTGGTGCATTTCTCACATCACTATTTACATTTGCACAACAGTTAAAGCAGTTCTCAAAACAATTAGTACAAACTGCAAAACCTAGTTGATAACCTGCAAAAGCGTGTTGCTTGCTCAAAATGGATAGTTCATTCCTCAAAAGCAACATGCTTGCTCAGATGGTCTCCAGTTAGACCCCTCTCATTCTCAGGGATTATGTAAAGACCCTGTAAAGAGTGTCTAAAAGATTTTGACAATTAGTTCAACATTTTCGTACGTAATGACTCAAGCAATGAAATGAGGACTATTAGTTTTATATGGAATGACTATTCAGCATTCACAAGTATAGCCAATTTTGACTGACATGACATAAGCCAATGATAATGTTATAAAACAGCAGAGAGTTGTATGAAAGCATGTCCAAAAGCATTTGCAATTTGTTGGAAGCAATGAGAAACTGCTGATGTGCACAACTGACTAAATGTGGTGGAGGTTGAACTAACTGTGGTCCAAATGTAAAAAGTGATGTGAGAAATGCACCAAAGCAACTGAGAAAAACTGTAAAGTACAAACAGTAAATGTGAATTTTGTCCAGTCTCTTGCAATCAAACTCCCAGTTTTGAGAGATGTACTAAAGATTTTGAGCAAGTTAAATGCTTTTGCAGGTAAGCCATTGTGTTGTGTTAAGCCAGGTTTGTACAAATTGTTTTGAGAAATCTACATACTTATTTGCAAATTTCAATTCTGATCTGTGAAATGTACCAAAACAACTGAGAAAAACTATAAAGTACAAACAGTAAATGTGAATTTTGTCCAGTCTCTTGCAATCAAACTCCCACATACACTAAGGTGTAACCTACAATTTACAATAATTGTCATCAAAACTGTAGCCATAGTTTACATCAGAACATCTCTCCAGAGTTCACTGTTATATTGACAACGTGACTAAGCAATTTTACTCTCTTATCTGTTCACAATGACACAAGGACTTGTCATTCTGATGGCACTGATATTGTTCACTGACATCATAACTTAGTTTTGAGAGATGAACTAAAGATTTTGAGCAAGATATAGGTTTTTGCAGGTAATCCATTGTGTTGTGCTGTTTGTACAAATTGTTTTGAGAAATCCACATACTTATTTGCAAATTTCAATTCTGACCTGAGAAATGTACCAAAGCGACTGAGAAAAACTGTAACACGCCACGCCGCATTGCTGCAGTAATTCAGGCAAAAGGAGCCCCAAGTAAGTATTGAGTGCTGTACATGCTCATACTTTTCATGTTCATACTTTTCAGTTGGTCAAGATTTCTAAAAATCCTACCTTTGTATTGGTAAGTCATATTCTAATTTTCTGAGATACTGAATTTGGGATTTTCCTTAGTTGTCAGTTATAATCATCAAAATTAAAAGAAATAAACATTCGAAATATATATACCTATACCTATATATAAAGTATATATATATATATATATATATATATATTTTTTTTTTTTTTTGGAAAATGACCAATTATTTTGCTAGACAAGACCCTTATTCCTCGGTTGAGATCATGTGGAACCCTTAAGCTGCCCTGAATCTGCATGTTGGACCTTCAACCTGTTGTGCACCAGTGAAGTCTTCTAAAAATAAAAATCCTGGAATGTTTTCGTAAAAAACCTTAATTTCTTTTAGACTGAATAAAGAAAGCACTATACATCTGGGATGGTATGGGGGTGATTATATGGATTGATGAATGGTTGGTTGGATTGATAGAATTACTCTACCCTTTCACAAATCTAATTCAATCTAAAAATCTTATTTTATAATTTTTTTTACTTTTAAGCAAGGTTTAAAAGTATCATTTGCCAAGCACCAAATGTTTCAAATCAGGCTTTGACCAGTATATAAAACAGCTGGTATTTATGATTGGTTTTCTCAATTTACCCACTGTGACAAAGTGACAAAGTTTTGAAAGAAAAAAATTGTCTTATTAGTGCCTTATAAAGTGCCTTATTCCCTGGACCTTTTTTAAATCACAATGTAAAATGAGGAGACAGACAAATAGAAATGATACTTCTGTTGTTTGTGACTCTCGTTAACACATTAAATGTCAACACACAAAATCTCAACAGTCTAATCTACCAGTGTTGTATCCATATAACCTGTAAACACATTCCTCTTGATGGTGGTTTGGAGAGCAGCCAGAAAATGGATCAAATAAAAAGGCAAGACGACTCTCAGCTCCTTATCGCTACAGAGCAGTGTTGGAAACTGCTGAGAGCAGCAGGCTTCTGAAGAAAAGTGCTTCACGGTGGATGTGAAGAAAATAACAGAAGAGAATTAGGATAAACAACATCCACAGCTCAAATATTCCACAAACAGCCACTTCCAATTGAGCCTGACAGAGATTAGGGGATCCAGCTGCTGCTCAGATTCACTCAAACCCATTCATCTGAGGGAATATGTACAGAAGAAATACAAACCATAAACATGGATCTCTTGTAAAACTGTGGTCATTATCATACTACATACAATTTTCAAATGAAAGTAGTCAGTGCATATTGTCTACAGAATGCAAATTCAGGTGTGCATACACTGTTAACAATTTTCCTGTATTTTTACAGTACAGTACCGGCAGCACGGTTGCCAGCAAGTTACTGTATTTTTCATATACAGTAATCGTACTGTAATTTAATTTATAGTACACAAGAAGAGGGCTGTAATTCTACAAAACGTCTCGGTTCCGTATGTAACCCTCGTTCCCTGAAGGAGGGAACGGAGACGTACGTCGGAACTGACCCAACGAATTGGCCTATCGTACGAGAGCCCTATCATCTTCGAGTGTAAACTAAACGAGCCAATGAAGATTGGCGTGCAAGCTTTTGCGTGCCGCACTCCGCCGCCGCGAGCGGGTATAAATGTTTTCCGCTGAGGAGATGAGCAATGGTCCGCGCTCAGCGGGGTACAGGAACTGTCGCGACGGGATGTACGTCTCCGTTCCCTCCTTCAGGGAACGAGGGTTACATACGTAACCGAGACGTTCCCTTTCAGTTGGTCACGTTCGACGGGACAGCCCTCGGAGGGCTGCGCTTGCAGGTTCACTACCTGATCCCTAAAGGGAGTGGTAGGAACCTTGGGCACATATCTGGGCTGGGGTCTCAAGATAACGTGAGAGTTGGCCGGCCCGAATTCTAGGCACGATTCGTCGACCGAAAAAGCTTACAGGTCCCCTACCCTCTTGATGGAGGCCAGTGCAGTCAGGAGAACTGTTTTAAGTGACATAATTTTTTACTCGGCTGACTGCAAAGGCTAGAAGGGAGGTCCCTGGAGAGCTGTAAGCACCAGGGAGAAGTCCCAAGAGGGTATAGAGAGTGGGCGAGGCGGATTCAGTCTCCTCGCGCCCCTCAGGAACCTGCCGATCAGGTCATGCCTTCCCAGAGACTTACCTTCAACTGCATCGTGATGTGCGGCGATAGCGGCAACATACACTTTGAGGGTGGAGGGAGACAGCCTTTGCTCCAGGCCCTCTTGCAGGAAGGAAAGCACTGACCTGATCGAGCCTGGTGAGAAGAACACCATTCGACGAACAGGTTCCACTTCAACGCATAGAGGTGCCTCGTAGAAGGAGCTCTAGCGGAAGTGATGGTGTCTACCACCAACTGGGGTAGGCCACCTAGAACCTCAGCGTCCCGTCCAGGGACCAGACATGGAGATACCAGAGGTCCGGACGCGGGTGCCCCGTCTCTGAGTCAGAAGGTCCTTCCTCAGAAGGTCCTTCCTCAGAGGAATGGGCCAAGGAGGTGCTGTCGTGAGGAGCATGAGTTCTGAAAACCAGGTCCGGTTGGGCCAAAACGGCGCAACTAGCAGGACCTGCTCCTCGTCCTCCCTGACTTTGCACGACGTCCGTGCAAGAAGGCTCACTGGGGGAAACGCATACTTGCGGAGGCCCCAGAGCCAGCTGTGTGCCAGTGCGTCCGTGCCGAGGGTGCCCTCGGACAGGGAGAAAAACAACTGGCAATGCGTCGAGTCCGGGGCGGCAAACAGATCTATCTGTGCGGTCCCGAAGCGACGCCATATCAGCTGGACCGCCTGGGGATGGAGTCTCCATTCTCCCGGAAGCAGAGGCTGCCGTGAGAGCTCGTCGGCTGGACCAATATCTTGGTCCTCTTTCTGACCAGGAACCTGTTAGCAATATCATACCAGTCAATTAATATACTTTGAATTTTTGGGTGAGCTAACCTTTTAAAACATTGTATTAAAATGGCTAATACTTACAGAAAACTCATTCCCAGGCTGCAAAGATAACTGTCTCACACTGTAGAGCTGTAAGAAATCAAAATACATTTTATTCAGTTATGTGTTGCTTGTTGAGGTTGTATAAGCTACACATCACTGTATTTCATACACTCGAACCACACATCTATAGTAAAAACTGATTTTTCTGTCTAAATGACTTGTTCAAACAGGTCCAGTTTTGACTGCCACCGCCGCAGCCGTCATCTGGGAAACTGACTACAAATGTTTTTAGGTGTTTGAGCACAGTCAATGTACGTCTATTATAATACAGTTTATATCAGCTTTTGCTGACAGGCTCGGATCGAACATTATGGAAAGGATCCCCACAGAGATAGACATTTTTGTTATCATATGATCCTTCAAACCTAACTTAACAAGACTCCATTAGCAAACGCAGTAAATTTACTTCGCAGACCATCGTAAAAAAATATATTCAAACTCGACAGAAACAAAATAAAACTCACACAAACCATCTTGAATGAATCTTTTCACCGTTTTAACAATCACCAGGTCTGGTTTGGTCGAAATAAACGAGTAATTAACCGAGTTTTGATTGAAATTGAAAATGTCGAAACAAGTGGGAAACAGTGAATAACACCCAAGTTAACTTCCACCGTCATTTCACACTAAAAGTTACGTACACTAAGGTGTAAAATACTAAAACCTAATTATAAAATTTAAAATTAACTTACCAAACTTCCAGATATCCACCGAGTGAAACATCAAGATATCCGTGAGTGAGCTGCTGCAGTTGTGCTCTGACGTCAGTACGGGGGCGCTGTTTACAACAATGCTGTATTATTTATTATACAGGGAGTGCAGAATTATTAGGCAAGTTGTATTTTTGAGGATTAATTTTATTATTGAACAACAACCATGTTCTCAATGAACACAAAAAACTCATTAATATCAAAGCCGAATATTTTTGGAAGTTTTAGTTTTTAGTTTTTAGTTTTAGCTATTTTAGGGGGATATCTGTGTGTGCAGGTGACTATTACTGTGCATAATTATTAGGCACCTTAAGAAAAAACAAATTTATACCCATTTCAATTATTTATTTTTACCAGTGAAACCAATATAACATCTCAACATTCACAAATATACATTTCTGACATTCAAAAACCAAACAAAAACAAATCAGTGACTAATATAGCCACCTTTCTTTGCAAGGACACTCAAAAGCCTGCCATCCATGGATTCTGTCAGTGTTTTGATCTGTTCACCATCAACATTGCGTGCAGCAGCAACCACAGCCTCCCAGACACTGTTCAGAGAGGTGTACTGTTTTCCCTTCTTGTAAATCGCACATTTGATGATGGACCACAGGTTCTCAATGGGGTTCAGATCAGGTGAACAAGGAGGCCATATCATTAGATTTTCTTCTTTTATACCCTTTCTTGCCAGCCACGCTGTGGAGTACTTGGACGCGTGTGATGGAGCATTGTCCTGCATGAAAATAATGTTTTTCTTGAAGGATGTAGACTTCTTCCTGTACCACTGCTTGAAGAAGGTGTCTTCCAGAAACTGGCAGTAGGACTGGGAGTTGAGCTTGACTCCATCCTCAACCCGAAAAGGCCCCACAAGCTCATCTTTGATGATACCAGCCCAAACCAGTACTCCACCTCCACCTTGCTGGCGTCTGAGTCGGACTGGAGCTCTCTGCCCTTTACCAATCCAGCCACGGGCCCATCCATCTGGCCCATCAAGACTCACTCTCATTTCATCAGTCCATAAAACCTTAAAAATCAGTCTTGAGATATTTCTTGGCCCAGTCTTGACGTTTCAGCTTGTGTGTCTTGTTCAGTGGTGGTCGACTTTCTGCCTTTCTTACCTTGGCCATGTCTCTGAGTATTGCACACCTTGTGCTTTTGGGCACTCCAGTGATGTTGCAGCTCTGAAATATGGCCAAACTGGTGGCAAGTGGCATCTTGGCAGCTGCACGCTTGACTTTTCTCAGTTCACGGGCAGTTATTTTGCGCCTTGGTTTTTCCACACGCTTCTTGCGACCCTGTTGACTATTTTGAATGAAACGCTTGATTGTTCAATGATCACACTTCAGAAGCTTGGCTATTTTAAGACTTCTGCATCCCTCTGCAATATATCTCACTATTTTTGACTTTTCTGAGCCTGTCAAGTCCTTCTTTTGACCCATTTTGCCAAAGGAAAGGAAGTTGCCTAATGATTATGCACACCTGATATAGGGTGTTGATGTCATTAGACCACACCCCTTCTCATTACAGAGATGCACATCACCTAATATGCTTAATTGGTAGTAGGCTTTCCAGCCTATACAGCTTGGAGTAAGACAACATGCATAACGAGGATGATGTGGTCAAAATACTCATTTCCCTAATAATTCTGCACTCCCTGTTATATTACAGCCAAGTTACAGCTAAATTACAGCAACACTTAAATGTACTGTAAAATGTTCCTGCTCAAACAAAATTACCCAGAATGCAATGCAAATTATAGTATTGTACTGTATTATAAAATGCAGTATTGTACTGTTGGTTTTTACAGTTATGTGCTGCTAAATCTACAGCAACATTTAACAGTGTACATTATAGCTGACACAGTAATAGCACCGTAATAATTCAGTCTGATTAGATATGTGGTTTATTTACTTATTTTACTAGTGTGAATACGATATAGAGCAGTGGTGAAGCGTAATACAAAAACAAAATGAGGCATTTCTGTTATTTTTGGGCATAGGATGTTTTTAGGGAAAATTATGGACAAAGCAAAATTTAAAAGAAAAAAGTTTGCATCACACAGGATTCAATCAAAGTCTTAATAAAAACCCAGCCTGTTGCTCCACACAATACACCATGAAATGGTCTTAAAGGTCACTATCAAGACATTTGTCTTGATAAAATGTCTCTAAATTTTCCTATAAATGTTAAGATCTCATTAAGAAATGACCATAAATATGACACACACAAAAACGCTCTAGGACAAAGCGTTCAAAATATATTTGAAAAGTGATATTTAAAAGTGAATAATATTTCACAATATTACAGCTTTTCTTGTAATTTAATAACATAAATGCAGCCTTGGTGAGCAGAAGAGACTTCTTTCAAAAACAACCAAAATAGTACAGTTTCCAAACGTTTGACTGGTAGTGTATATCTTCATGTATTTCAAAATGTAGGCCAAGTATTTACTTAAAAAAAAGAAACTTTAGAGCCACATTGACACAAAAAATTATTTACAGGAGAGAGCACCATTTTAAGGACATACAGCAGGCCTACAATGAAATTATAATTGAACTGCTTTGCAAATAGTAATAACCTTCTTCATCACAAACCTGCTGGTGCAGTACTTGATCCACATGGATCCCCTTTCTGTCCCTCTGGCTGTTCCTCTCTCTGTCTCTGTATGTTTTCTTCCTCCTCACCCTCTTCTTCATCCTTCTCACCCTCTGGAATTTCCCTCTCTGTGTCAGAGTCCTCACTCTCTCCAGCCTCCACTGACTCCTCTGGCTCTCTCTCCTTCTGCTCCTCAATTCTCTCAATACCTTGATTTGTTTCTCTCACTTTTTTGTTTACTGGGGCAAAAAAGGACGCTATGTCCCTTCCTCATTTCATGATAAATGTCGGAAGAAAAAAACGTGCATTACATTTCGTTGCCTAACCATCCCACTTAACACGGGCAGATAGCCTGTTGATTACTTTACTCAAATGTATGTTATCGCAATGCAACAGCCATGAAGTTACGTGGTTAACATCATAACATTGTGCAAGACCAACAAGTCACTTACAGATACGAGTCACTTATGCGGCCGGCGCCGCTCTAATTTACCCGTGTAGAATGCTCCGTCGCATTAGTTCCACTTTTGGCGTTCGCGTGTAAAATCATAATAAATTCATAATTAATTTTTTTTTTTGGTCAGCACAGGGGGGCCACAGGGGTGGCCAGGGACATACAGAGGCACGGGCCTCTCTAGGCCTCCGTGTAGAACTGCCACCGTTCATAGACATCATCAAACTGCCAAACAAGACGGCTCGCGATCTCTACATGAATGTCTTTCATTGCTTGTATATTGTAGAATCGCTGGAATGTTTTAATTGGTTTATATATATATATATATATGACGAAGTGGCCTGAATTGTAAAACGAAAGCAAACTTTCTCTCCGTCTATTCAGAGAAATGATGCGCGGCTCTTTGTTTAATCTGTTAGGAAATGAAGTTTGCACAGATGCCAAACAGCGTCAACACATTAGCACAGACATACACATAAACATTCAAAAAAAGAAATGAAAAGAACATGAAAAAACACATGTAAATGAGTTTATGATCGTTCACAGACATCATCAAACTGTCAAACAACACGGCTCGCGATCTCTATAATGTCTTTCAGGTGTTTATTTGCGTTTATATTGTAGAATCGATGGAATATTTTATTAAATAAAGTAAAAAAAACACATATACATGACAAAGTGTCCTGAATTGTAAAACAAAAGCCAGCACTTTCTCCGTCTATAACATGAGAGTGGCTCTTTCTGTCGATCACGATCAGTAAATTAAAAATGTGTTTCTTTGCTTGTATATTATACAATCGCTTGAAAGTTTTAATTAATGATTTAATTAAATTTAATAACACATGTAAACGAAGAATGTCCTGAGTTGTAAAACGAAAGCGGATTTTTTCTGAACAAGGCCGTGTGCTTTAATGAGTGAACAGAAATAATGTGATACACGTGCAGTACTGTCCACTAGAGGGAGCCACGAGACCGTTTTTCTAAAAATACAGAGCTTGATTATTCAAAATATCCATATTCAAACCAAAATATCTGACTTCCTGTTGGTCAGAGCTAATGACTGTAAATTAGAAAGTTGTCCGGCTAAATAAGAACAATATGTGTACTGAGCTTGGTGACTGTAGGTTAAACTAACCCCCCAAATTTTGTCAAAAGATGATGCTACAGAGCCCCTCCACCGCGCCCATTTTTAAGGGTTTGCCCATGTCTACTGGATCACAATATTGATGTGTGTGTCGAATTTCATGCAATTTGAAGCATGTTAAGAGCCTCAAAAACACCCAAGAATATTATTAAAGTTTGATGTCTTGCCATGGCAACAATATTTAAGATATCACAAAGACATTCACATGTCTACATCTGAAATGTTTTGACATTATAATGAAGAAGTTTGAAGCAAATCGGGTAAAAGTAAGAGGGTGATCTAAAACCATTTTGAAAGTGACACATTTCCTGCTGCCAAATGGTGGCACTATATCTTTGACTCACAATAGTCACATCCATGTGCTCGGCCTCCTACAACAAACACACAGCTGAAGTTTCAAATAAATCAATGAATGTATGCAGACGTTATAACACACTTCCTCTTTCTGTTTTCTCGCCATAAATTCA
Source organism: Opsariichthys bidens (assembly GCA_037194245.1). NCBI lineage: Eukaryota > Metazoa > Chordata > Actinopteri > Cypriniformes > Xenocyprididae > Opsariichthys > Opsariichthys bidens. Next base: position 686,281 of record CM074301.1, on the reverse strand, counting down.
TTGCCTCACCATGGGCAAACCGTTTGAGATATCAAAAATCCGCTGGCAATTTTGTATCATCAATGTCTTGACTTCATGCTGACCGAGTTTGGTGGTGATCGGATTAAGCGCCTAGGAGAAGTATATCAAATTCCAGAGCATGCGTTTTTCAAACAACTCATAATAGCTCACTTCCTGTTGAGGCGGTGTACAACTTAGAGCACGAAAGTTGTCAGGCCCGATGAGGTCTTCATGTGTACCGAGTTTCATACTAACATGTGCAAGCGTGTTTGATATATGGACCAAGTTTTCGGACCCCATTCAAGGGAGCCCCCTGCCACGCCTGGGTACCAGCCTCTGTGACACCCTAATGGCCGCAGGTTCCAATGCGTGTGCAAAGTTTCAAGAGTTTTCATGCATGTTAAGGGCCCCAAAAGTGCCAAAAACCTTGAAAATAATAATAAAAATAATAATAATCCTAAGGAAAACAATAGGGCCTTTGCCCTTTCAGGGCTTGGGCCCTAATAATAATCCTAAAAAGAACAATAGGGTCCTGCGTCCTTTCAGGGCTTGGGCCCTAATAATAATAATAATAATAATCCTTAGAAGAACAATAGGGTCCTGCGCGCTTTCAGGGCTTTGGCCCTAGTAAAGAAAACCAACAGATACAAGGGTGGCTATGGGACCTTTGAAGATCTAGGCCCCTAAAAAAACAAAAGCAAAGCAAAACACAATATGTCCAGCCATGAATTAGGCCTTTCTCATTGTCGAGCAGGTTAGGTAACATACATGGATTTTTCTGAAAAAACAAAATAAACAACAACAAACAAACAACAAAACAGGCCATTAGTTGTTAAGAAATATGAATCTGACTACGGAATATACTGTAAGGTTTGATTTTCCTGCTAAGATAAAAGCTCAGATCAAGCATCCTGCAATAAAGCAATAAAACTCATTTGGAAAGAAGATTTCAAAGGAATAGGACAACACCTTGCCCAAACTGCCCTCACTCATCTATGCGACCAACCCCACTCCCTTCCTCCCCCCTGATTCAAATCTCTGAAGTTCTCCAAGAATGCATATGCACTATGTATGATGTATCTTGTGAATCTATCATTTTTCCAATTTCATGTTTAGTATCATTTTAAATGTCACAGTGCGATTGGTAAAATGGTCTCAGTTTCACAGCAGTCACTTGTATTATGAGAAAGTATGACAACACACTGAAGATGCTAAGTTTGAAACCCTTTTTCTGGGATGTGTCTCTTCAAGAAAACCTTCTCCTCTCCCCCGAAACCAGGTGCAGGGGCAATAAATATTTACAATCCTTTTGTTCTGGTCTGGGTATTTAAGGGAAAAAACACAGCAGCAAGGGGGGACATTCTGTAGCCAGAACCCCCACATGGAGGTGGTGACTGTTTTTCGCCCACATCTCTATGTGTATGCATAACTTTAAATACTCTTAGAGAAATCTTTTGTGTAATTGATGTTATGTATTTATTATATATGAATTGGTTTATAATTGTGTGATTATGTAATTGGCATTGATATATTTTTACCTGATAAATAAATTGTTACATCTTGATTTATTTTGAATTCGTCTGAAATCATTATCACCGGTAGATCAATGTGGCTTTCGACATTTCCGCAATTCTAGGGTTGGGATAAATCAATAATAATAAATCTTAATAAATGGAGCATGTGGCACGTTATTAAGATTTTGGATTTCTGACTATTATGACTTAACATGTTATAGTATCGTGACTAAAACGAACGGCACTTTTGTGTGAATAAGCATGAGGCGATTCCATAATTTGTGTTTTTTAGTAAACGCTATATTCCTCTGTTATTATTCTAAACTAACGAGGTTGTGACGTAAAGCGTATAAACGGCTGTATATAGATTTTAAGCGATGCGACGCCCTGATGAAAGGATAATTGAAATTAAGAGAAATTAAAGAATCAAAGATCTAAATGAATTCATATTTAATCGCGCGATCAGCTATTAATGTCACATCAGAAACATTACCAATTAGAGATCGTTTACAATTGGAGTCAGATTAAACAAACAGCTAAAGGAAAACATAAACTAAATCTTAAAATTTATGTGAACTTCACGCGGGCGCTGTAAAGACATACACGCACAATCCCTTCACCCGGGCTGTCAGATTCCGCCATTGGGCTGACGGGCGGAGCTTACAATACAAACACAAAGTACAACAAATGTATCTGATATAATGGGACTTTAAAGATTGTACACAATAACACTCATGGATTACACAATGTGAAAACAGTAAAGACACTTGTAACATTGATCCACCAGATTTCATGGTCAGTGGGGGTGGGAATCTTTAGGCACCTCACAATCCAATCCAATCCAATCCAATCCAATCCGAATCGATCCGATTCCAAAATCATTCTTGATCTAATTTTATTCTTCTTATTAATTCATTCATTTACTGACTTATAAATCTTAATATCTTTTTTTTTTATTACACATTTAATAATATTATTTTTTAAAATATTTACAAATGAAAAAAATTAAAACAATAAAATGAACATATTTTGAAAAAAATTTTATAATTAAAATAAAAACAATTTTATTTTAAGAATTGTAAATCTAGGCCATAAAATATTATTGCTTCAAAACATAAAAGCAAGTAAATAATAAAGGGGAAAAAATGTATGTGTGTTTGTGTGTGTGTGTGTGTGTGTGTGTGTGTGTGTGTGTGTGTGTGTGTGTGTGTGTGTGTGTGTTTGTGTGAGGAATTCGAACCAAGCAGTTTCTAAAACCCATGCAGCATCATCATCGTATCTGTGGTTAAAAACTCCGCTCAGAATTGATTCTGAAATTCTCAGAATCGATCCAGAATCGGAGAGAGAATTACGATGCATTTTTTCTCCCACACCTAATGGTCAGTCTCTAGAGCAACACAGGATTTACTGTGCGTGATAGAAGAAAATTGTGATTTCAGTAAGATTTCAACGTCTAGATGCTTGTTGCTCTTTCCGCCTGGAATTGAAACAGATTGACATGGCAAAATAATTATGGCTAATCACCTTGTTCACCTTATTCCAATATAGGGCTTAAAAAAGGGAACATCCTGTAAAATTATCCAATTACTAATGTTTGCTGAAGTCATTATACCCATAACCACCAAGAACTATCCATAACATCTTAGTAACAACCTAAAACACATTTGCAATCACATAGCAACACCCTGGCAACCATCCACAACACCCTAGCATTATTGTGAAAACTCAATGTGGCTTTAAAATACATTTTTAGGAATCAATGAATAGTTTTAGTGATAAAACATCAAATAATTATATTTTTCTTCCTAACTGACATTTCAGAGGCGTTCAATCCTTGTCACCTGTTTTAACCAAAAAGTTTAAAAGGTCAAAGTTTACCTTCTGTAATCTCACAATCGTAATCTTGTATGTGTGTGTGTGTGTGTGTGGCTGTAAGTGGATAATCTGCACTGCTGGAATGTTTAAAGCTCTTTTCTTCTTGCTCGCCTTTGATTAAATGTTTCATGTAGGTGCATTCCTTTCGAAAATGCCATACTTCAATCATACTTGATTTATGAGATAAACAGCTCAGGTGGACCCAACAGTTTAAATTCAACCACTGTTTAGTATAAATAAATAAATCAGGCAATTTTTAATGTTCATGAGAAAAATTGTATTGTTGGCTACAATTTTAAAGTGTTGTGTTCTGATGCAATGTGTGAAGAATGTTAAGTTTGAAGTTGAAATGACAAATTGGCAACGAGGATTAGGCATTTGAATTTACTGTACTTTACACAAAATATTCAGCTTGTACTCCCAGAAATACAATCACAGTGACTATATTTACTTCTGACTCACAGACTTGTGTGATGGATTTGGTGGTTGACAGTGGGTCTTCCATATCTATTCTGCCTTACAGCACTTATGCCATTACAGTAAAGTGCTGTCACAGCCCACAACTAGGCTTGTGATGTATTCAAATACCCAAATTCGAGTGGTTTGAATGGCTGTTGGTGGTTTTATAGTGGTTGGTTTATTGTGGACAAAGGAACACCACTTATAGAGAGGGACCTAATCTCTGCACTGTAAGCTCCGCCCGTCGCCCCAATGGAGGAATCCGGCGGCCCGGTTGAAGGGATTGTGCATGTAAGTCTTTCTGGCGTCTTTATTAAATTATAATGTCTTTATTAAATTAAGTACAGGACAACAGCTGACCCAGTCTCATCTCCTCACCTCATGCTGAGTTTCTCGCTCCTCACATCCACTCCCTCCCCTCTGGGTTCAACTTGTCATGCAAACCTCACAAAGCTCTGTTTGAAGTGACATCAACATAAATACCTCTGGTGCGATTGGTAAAATGGTTTATCTCCCACATCAGCATAACAGAGAATGAATAATCATCTTAATTTAATAAAATTTGGATTTTCAATTCTTATCTGATTCCATTAGTAATTTAATCTGACTCTCATTGTAATCGACCTCTAACACTCAAAAAAATGAAACCTTGACTTTAATTAATTTTTTCTTGTCAACAGGTTCCACAAAAATTAATTATGTAAGTTGAAAACAAATATTTCAAGGTTATCTAACTTAATGTGGTTGTTTTAGAGAGAAATAATATTTTTGAGTCAAGCTAAATATTATCACTTATTTTTGCTCAACATGAGATGTTTGAGTTATACTAACTTAAGTCAGTCAGTTCAAAGTAAACTAATCATTTTACAACAAAACATTCAAATAGGAATAGTATGTTGTACTGACAAAGGCTTAGTAAGTATAGTTGACTTACACGTGAGTTCTAGTGACTAAAAAAGAACTGTAGAGTGTACTTAATAATTACTTTAAATAAAATTTGTTACCATTGTTGTGTTTAGCATGCTGAATGTTGAAGTCTGTGCGACACATCTGGAGTCAATTACTAAATATTATCACAAATTTAGAGGAATTGTACCAACCCACTTAAAAGATTCACCAACTGTTTGTGTTACTATTAACTTAATAAACAACCATTATTTGGAATAAGATACAAAATGTCACATCATTCATAATTTTACTTTGTATTTTAATAATACGATATTCATATATATATATATATATATGAATTGCAAATTTCAGTCACATATGTATATATGAACTGTGATTTCTTGTTGCATCTCTGCACCAAAACAGAACATAAATGAACTTATAAGAATATAACTGAAGTGCCCAAGCAAAGGAAACACCATCCACCATAATGGTTAGTCCAAAATAAAACATTTTAGGAAAATTATTGTCAATTTATGAAGTCAGCTTATGTGATGTTCTCTCAAATTTTTCAGTTGAATTGACAATTGAACATTTAAGATGACTTTGGCAAATCAGTGAATTCAAACAGAGAAAGATAACTGCAGAAGTGGAGGAAATGAGGGAAGAGTCTATCAAGAAAAGCCCCACGTCAAAACTTAACTAAAAAATATGAGTTAAAATCACTATTGGATTTTACAGTGTACTAACTTTTGGTCCAAACTGATTCCTCAAAATTTTGTACACTCACTGAGCATTTTATTAACCCCTCTAGGGTCTTTGGGGTCTTTTTGGAACCCAAACAATGTTTACTAAAATTAAAAAGACTAAAATAGTCTTTGTACAGTGGTTAACATTTTCTAGATCTACAAATAAAAAAAAATGGATTTATGTTAGTGTGTTTAAAAAAAAAGACAAATAATATTTTGCAAATAACAGACCATATAACTTAAAATAATTTAAATTTTAAATTTAAAACATACATGATATGTTAAAAACTGAAATTATTAGTTGCTACTGATAATTAAAGGTAAACAGGATACAAACAGAAATTAGCTACTCAGAACTAACAAATGAGATTTGGGGTTTCATCTTCGGGGTTTCATGGCAGTTGGGGTCGCACTATACTGCCACCCTCTGGATGTAAGAATTTTTTTACTTAACATAAATGGTTTGTGTTTAGACAACACATTAGGATTTTGTACAGTTAATTTGAGACATAATTGCGTGGACCTTAATAGAAAAAAACATTTCAAGTCAAAAAATTCAATTATTATAAGTAAACTGAATATAAATATATTATATAAAGTGAACAACCGGCTGTGTTCATTTTTTTGAGTGAATGATAATGTTTCTGATGTGTGATTAAATATGAATTAATTTAGATCTTTGATTCTTTAATTTCTCTTAATTTCAATTATCCTTTCATCAGGGTGTCGCATCGCATAAAGACTTATATCCAGCTGTGATATGTCTTACGATCACAATCTCGTTAGTTTAGATCATGTCAGAGGAATATAGCGTTTACTAAAAAGCACAAATTATGGAATCGCCTGATACTTATTCACACAAAAGTGCCGTTCGTTTTAGTCACGATACTATAACATGTTAAGTCATAATAGTCAGAAATCCAAAATCTCAATAACCGTGCCACATGCTTCGTTTATTGAGGTTTCAGTGTGATCTATCCCAACCCTAGAATTGCGGAAATGTCGAAAGCTACGCAATCTACCGGTGATAATGATTTCAGACGAATTCAAAATAAATCAAGATTAACATTTATTGTTTTTGCCAGGATTACATACTAATTAAAAGAATTAAAAAAAAATACATCACACAACTGATCAGCATAAAATATAAAACATAGTTACAAATGCAATATCAAAAATAAAGTTTCATAGAGTCAGCATACCTGGAAAATAGACACACAGTGATTGTGTGGGAAGTTCTGGATACAGATGCTTCCCTGAGTGGTTTTCCAAGTCCCCTTAAATACACCAGATCTAACAAAAGGACTGTAAACATTTAGCACCCAAATATTCATGCAGCTTTTGTTGGACCCTTTTCTCGTGCCCCAAAAGGGTCACACACCTAGTTTTGGGGATAGACAGATGGTTAAAATATCTCTGATGAGGCGTCCCACACCAGAACAGACATTGTTTTCTTTATTCTTCTCTGTTATGCTGATGTGGGAGAGAAACCATTTTACCAATCGCACCAGAGGTATTTACGTTGATGTCACTTCAAACAGAGCTTTGTGAGGTTTGCATGACAGGTTGAACCCTGGAGGGAGGGAGTGGATGTGAGGAGCGAGAAACTCAGCATGAGGTGAGGAGATGAGACTGGGTCAGCTGTTGTCCTGTACTTTTTCTCGCAGATCTTCTTTTCAGATAGTGAATTTTATTGTTTTATTACAGGATAGGAATCTTGAGTTCAGACTTGGAAAAATCCATCCTTACAGCACTGTATGTGAGGATTGAAAACAATTAAGGCTTGCCTCCTAATGGCCTTCTTGTGCCAGTCAGTGCACTGTTTCTGAGTTGAGGATGTGCTAAAAACTTTATACACTGCATAAAGCTGGATGAAACCATCACATCTGTGTGCAAAAAAAAAAAAAAAAATATCACAGGTTACTCACGTAACCATGGTTCCCTGAGAGGAGGGGACGAAACCTTGTGTTGAAAGCTGAGTTGGGGAAAAACCCATTGAAAGCGAGAGTTGGGGAAAACTCCCTTTCTGCGAAATGCTGAAGCCTGATTGAATCACGCTATTGCACCAGCCAATGGTGCTCAAGCACGGCAAGACTCGGCTGCTATACAAGTCCACACTGAGCACTACTGCCTTTGCATCTTTCAACTGAACAATAGAATAGAGCAAAGATTTAATTGTTTTTACACAACTACTAATGTAAAGTTCTGTTTCCTTATCTCAGGGAACGAATGGTCTTGTGAGTAACCCGAGACCTTTCCTTTCGAGATTGATCTCTCGACATTGCATCGAAAGCTGAGGAATTTTGGAAAATATAAAAGCCCTGCTGTGTAAAAACAACACATCCAACAGTACCCAAATCTAATAGAAGAGTTGAACAGGAGGGAATATACATAGCTCAGACTCAGGGAAGTGAGAGCAGCAAGCAATTGCTACACCTCCCCCAGATCAGCTGGACCCAGTTGAAACACTCAACCAAGTAGTTGGCTGCTGGCCAATACGACACCGGCACCTTCCGCGCCACAAAACGCAGCATTAAGTCTCAGTATTAGATAGTGTGGGGAGGCAATAGAAGCAGCAATTACAATAATGTAATTGGTGCACTTTTGACAGACAGCTTAGACAAGTGGAATAACAATCACATAATCGTCTGATAAGCAGATTATTTACCATTATAAGTGTAAAATACAATACAATGCCTAACAGAGGGCCAGGCAGCTTGTGCATGTGGTGCAAAATAAGGGATTTCAAGATTATAGAAAGCAAAAGTATGCTGTGAAGACTAAGCAAATGTCCTGAATAGACATATCCTTTGACCAAGCCCAAGATGACCCCAAATGTCTAGTGGAGTGGGCACTACCACTTATAGGACAGGACAGTCTGCCCCCTTTCTTAGCACCACCCTAGCATTAGCTGCTCCGACAAGCGAAAGGAGCTAGTTCTGTCCATATAAGCAAACAGTGCTTGAACGAGGCACAGTGGCCGTTCAAGGGACTCTCCCTCCATGGCTAGGTTGGGAGAGTCAAATGCTTGAAGTGTTGTAAGCTGTGCTAGGAACGGGGTTGAGAGCACTTTGGGTGTATACCCTCACCTAGGGGAAGCCAGTACACATAAGCACTGTTAACCAAGAGAGTTTGCACATCTCCTACTCGCTTCCCACATGCAGAAAGTTCCATCCATGTTATTCCTCTCTTGCAGATTGAAAGAGCATGCTTAATCCACTCAATAAGGCAATAAGATCTCTCCACGTCCATCTTGGCATGGTCGTGGATTAGGCACAGAACGCACTGACTGCGTGATGCGCAGATGCAGCATCCTCGCAGCGACATTCTTCTCTGCCAGATGGCAAGAGGTCCACGCCTATCTTCGTTTTTACATTTTCCGCGAGTATCCACACACATAGAACAACTGGCTCAAGTGATGGAGAGAGATTCAAAGGCAATAGCACTCAGCACGGACTCATATAGCAGCCGAGCCTTCCCGTGCTTGAGTGTAATTAACTATAGCAGGTGCAATAGCGTGATTCAATCAGGCTTAAGAGTTTCGCAGAAATTAGGGACCTTTCTCTCCAATGCGTTAGCTTTTGATGCAATGTTGAGATCTCGAAAAGGAAATTCCCTGTCTGTCATTCTCTGTTCAAAATGTTGTGCCAGAGGCATTAAATCGCTTGCAAGCAGCTGGGGTGATAAGATGCATGACTTTTTGCTTAGGGGAAAGCAAGGAAAACTACATCTTACCTCACATTTAGATAAACAAGGCAACATAATGGATGGCATTCATCTCTTTGTGGATGTGGAAAAACACATTCTTTATGACCCGCAGAATTTTTTGTACAAAGATTAAATGCAAGAGAAAAGCCATGAGAGTTGTCTGTTATTGTCATTTTGTGATGCTTATGATTTTAACATTTTTTGCCACTTGTTTGAGCAACTTAATATATAATTCTATATAGAATTAAAGAAATTCATAATATGTTGTTTAAATTTAGTAAATTTAAACATGAATATGTCTATGAAAGGTTGTATAACTACTGTGTAGAATGAGAATCACAATGCTTCTGCATTTTAAAATAAAAATAATTAGTAAATGTTGTGTTTGATCTATACAGCTGTGGATCAGTTGCTAATGTGTCATATGTGATAGCACGAGCCCATGCTGCTTCTGCACCACATACAAAGTACCACTAAACTTAAATGTGATGTTCGGAAACCTAGTTGGTTGAAGGACTATATTATTTAGATGAGTGTATGTGTCTAAACTGTCAATGCAACTCTGATGTTCTATTCTGTTCTTTAAAATAGGGGAAAATGTTGTGTTCATTGGAAGAATTGTATTGTTGACTACTGATATAAAGCATTGTGTTCTGACTCGTGTCTCATGTGATTTATTGTTGTTTAATAACTCCAGACAGATGCCACACAATCGTGTGGAAAAAGAAAAATTTCAATAAGAAACTGTGAGATAAAGTCTCACTGTAATTATTGGCGGGTCAACAGAATGGGATCCAATAGCAGGCTTTTATTAACGAACAGAATGGTCATAACAGGCGGGGTCAAACACCAGGACACAGCAATGTCAGAGAGCAGGCATAGTCGTAAACGTTACACAGGCTAGTTAGATAGAGGCAGGCAGCAAGAAAACAACAGTCCAGTAATCCAAAGCAGTAAATCCAAAAGGGCAGGCAGAGAACAATTAGAAATCGGGCAGACAGGCAGAATGCAAGAACAGGGAAAAACAAAACACAGGGAATAACCCTCAGAATTGACCACTGAAAGCAAATTAAGACTTTGCGGAGAAGTGGTGTGTGAGCTGTGCTTATGTAGTGGGATGTGATATGGGTCAGGTGTGAGTGCAATCAGTCCAGGTGTGGAGGCTTCTGGGAAATGTAATGAAAAGTTACTAAAGTGGGAGTGTATGTGTGTGTGTGAGTGTGTGAAAGTCCACGGTGGAGTGCCCTCTAGTGGTTATCACGGGCACTCCTAATGATCATTACACTCACTGTGGCATAAAATAACAATTAAGAAAAATGAATTGATTTCCTACTCTAAATATTATAAAACTCAATGGAGTAAAAGCGCACGAAAAAGACACACACAGCTGTTAACTGACCTGCACTCTAAATAACCTTCACAAAATCATACAACTAAGTTACAGTGAAGGTCAAAAGGCACAGAATAAAGTTTTGGAACATAGTGAATTGGCTTTTTCTTAAATTCCTGCCTGAATTTAATAATGAGGTTTAATAATAAAAATGTTGAGGTTGCAGTACTTTCTGAAGAAATTCTTAAAGGTGATTATTTTTCTGATATCTTTTTTTCAGTCAAACTTTGCAATGCCAATAATACAATTTGCAATCAAAATGGGTTTCACTTTATTTTGTCCACTTTTTTATTCTAATAAAATTTTGCAACTACAGTACAAGTCAACTAGCTGTCATTATAGAGTATATGTAGTCTGTATGATTAGGATTAGGTGTTAGGGTTCAGGTTAGTAGAAAAAGTTGACGTAGTTGCAAAGTTACTTATATCAGTAGTAGGGCTGCACAATTAATCGTATTTTAATCGCAATAACGATATCTGTCTCCCATGATTAATTAACCATAATCGTCGCGATATCAATGTGTAAATACCAAGCACAAAAACAAACATTGTAAGGTTGCAAATTGTTCGTTTTTCTTATGGGTTGAGTGTACGTATGAGAAACTGCGTCACATGTCTCACGTGAGTGTTTAGATTTCAAGTGCGCTTTCATAGCGTAGTAGTAGTTGGCGTCTCGCGATAAGTTTACAGTCATTCATCTTAACGAAAGATGGCAGAGCAACAAGTGGAAGGTGAAGAAGTGCGATCATTAGTTCCCAAAAAGGGGTCTTACTCCATTGTTTGGAAGTATTTCGTAACACAACAAACCTAATCAACCACCTTAAAAGCCACCATAAAGTGCAAAATCAAGAATTTCAAAGGTTGAAGGCACAAAAAACCGCAACCACAAAAAATCCCCAGCCTTCCACAACACAGATGACAATAACGGGGACATTGCTCAACGCAATACCTTATTCGCCTTGTTCTCAAAGACACAAGGAAATAACAGAGGCGATCATGTTTCATTTAGCCAAAGATATGTGTCCAATAAACACCGTAAACAACGAAGGGTTTAAAAAAATGATTGGCACACTTGACAAACGATACAGCTTACCCTCACGCAACTATTTTTCTGGCATTGCTCTGCCTGAGCTGTATTCGAAAATCCTACTGGAAACGGAACGAGAAATTTGCAGTGTTGAATATTTTGCTGCCACAACAGACTTGTGGTCAAGTAGAACTGCGGAGCCGTATCTGAGCTTGACTGCGCATTTTATTGACAATGAGTTTGAAATGAAAAGCAAGCTTTTGCAAGCCTCGTTTTTCCCAGAAGACCATACAGCAGAATCCATTGCAACAGGCCTCAAAGAAGCGATTTCTTCATGGGGTTTGCTTGACGAAAGACTCATCAGCATCACAACGGACAACGCAGCGAATATGATCAGGGCAGCATCTCTAAATAACTGGACGAGACTACATTGCTTTGGACATAGACCTCATTTAGCTAATGGTGAGTTGTTTTAACATTTCCACCTAATATGGTGTTACTATTTCGCCCATTATAAAGATGCACTTTATTACAGCGTTATTACAGCGACACCTAGCGTCATACAGTATATTTAGCATATTCTGCCAAGCGGTCCAATTACAGAGATTAAAAAGTTTAAGATAAAGCGAGCGATATTTGGCTGGTCATACAATACTATATGTGAACGCATATGCACCCAGCAGAATTTAGAAAAAGGCAGTGTTTATTAATAAATAGTCTCATGCAGGTGTACATAATTTGTAAACATTTTAAAAAATTGTCTCATTAAAATAATGTTCTATTTGTTAATATTAAAATGCATTAGGTATCATGAGCTAATGATAAGTAATAAATCTGGATCAGTGTTCATAATTCATTTTCGTTATTTGGACATGTTTTCATAATGCATTAGTATTAACAAATATAATCTAGTGAAGTGTTAAAACACCAAAGATTTTTGTTTAAAAGGATGTAATAATACAAACAAAAAAATGTCAGTGTACTTACAGTTAAACAACAAAGATATGTTAAATTAATACATTTGGACCTTTTGCTATTTTTTACTTATAGACTTAGGCCTTGCCTTGACAATGCTATGAAGGATCCAAGAATTGACCGGGCTGTGGGCCTCTGCAAAAAGCTGGTGAGCACCTTTTCCTACAGCTGGAAGCGTAAGAGGGAGTTTTTAGCAGCACAAAAGGAGCTGAAGCTCCCTGAGCACTCACTGAAAACAGAGTGTCCCACTAGGTGGGGATCACGTCAGGCCATGATAGAGAGAGTCCTTGAGCAGCAGAAGGCCATTGCTCATGTCCTGTCCTCTGACAAGAAGTCCCGACATCTTATCCCAACATGGCAGGACATGGATGTGCTGGAGGCGATCAACAAAACCCTGCAGCCTCTAGTTGAGTTTACAGATGGACTGTCTGGTGAGAGGTACGTCAGCGTGTCATTTGTAAAGCCAGTTCTTGATCTTTTCAACTCGTCAGTCTTGAAAGTTAAGGATGATGATACTGACCTGTCAAGAGCGATAAAGTCTAGAATCTTGGAGTACCTAAATGAAAAATACAGTGACCCACAAATCCAGGCTCTGTTGGACATGGCATCTACTGTAGATCCACGTTTTAAGATGAATTACACCGCTGAAGACAACAAAACATCATTAAAGGCCAGACTGACATCCGAGATGAAGACCGTGGCAGTGACGGTAATAATAAAAAAAAAAAAAACAGGTGCTGCACTGTGATCTATATAGTGATTTGAGACGTCTAAATTTGTTTTTATTGTCTCTCTTTATATGTGTAGACACTTCTCCCAGAACCACCAGAAGAAAACACTGAGGAGGATGCTGAAGCTGGATGTGCTCCAAAGAAAAAGATGACGTTAGGAAGCTACTTTAAAACTGCTGAACAAGCCTTGCCACCTAACAACCAGGAACTAAGTGTAGCTTTTGAACTGCAGACTTACTTACAGTCACGCAACTTGGATAGTGAAGGTAACCCACTAAAATGGTGGAAAGAAAATGAAAAGGTCTATCCAAGGCTTTTAAAAGTGGCAAAGAAATACTTGTGCATACCAGCCACAAGTTCTCCTTCAGAGAGAGCTTTTAGTGCCGGGGGGAATGTTGTTACTTGCTTGTGGTCCTCCCTAAAGCCAGATCATGTTGACAGACTTGTGTTTCTAGCCAAAAACCTGTAACATGTATGCACAAATCCATACATGCAGGCCTATCATAGGATAGAAAAACTGAATAATTCGTTTTTCACATTGGAGTTTTGTTCTAATTTAATTTTTATTTCCATTTGTCATGTAAAAGAGGCTCACTTTTATTTTTACCTGAGTTAAACATTTGTCAGAAGTTTATATACAGTGTGAATGTTTTTTTTTTTTATATGGCTGTAAAAAGCAATAAAAATACTGAAGTGAAATAAAACTTAATAATCGTGATTATTAATCGTGATTAAAATTTTGTGGAAAACAATCGTGATTTCATTTTTCTTGTTATCGTGCAGCCCTAGTCAGTAGATTGTTTGTTGGGGGACCATCAGAATGAAGTGTTTCAGATATTAAGAAGACAGTCTACTAAAACTCCAATGACTACTAGATGACATGCAGCTTCAAAATTCTCCTCTGTCACCTCCTTCCAGGCTTGGTCCCTCTGGAGTCCCGGTACGTATATAAAGACTGATTGTAAAGAACCGGGTGATTACCCACCACAATGATAGGCTTTTCCTCCATTTTGATGTTCCCATTTTCCGTTGTTGCATGAACGCAATTGGCTAACGTCTGAGCTAGGGTATATACATAAGGTGATCTGATTGGTGTTTGAAAAGTTTTCTCAACTTCTGCTGCAAGCAACGCCAGTGATGCAACTCTACAGAACCCATAATTCAGTTCGGTAATGCATGACATCGCCCATTAAAAGTAAATTAAAAGCGTTAATGCTTGACGCCCCATATGAAGCAGCCATTATAGTTAGTAGAATGTCTAAAGTGGACAATCGAAATATAGTTTTACCTAAAAATGTTGCATATTAATCAAGTTAGAATAGAAAGTAGAAGCATTGCATTCTGACCTCAGTGTATTAGTGAAAATGAGTTAGAAAGTTGTCAGTGTCTCTACAGAGCTTTAAACAGAACTACATTGTAGGTCTGGTGCACATGTTGACACACACTAACACACATCACATGATGTACTGTAGAAGCACGCAATTGTGGTCAAGTTGGTTTTGAGATCTGCTTTGATCTCATCTATGGGTTTTACTCTCATAAATGTGTAGTCATGGAAACAGATCAAACATCTCTACAACACATTACTTAAACATCACTAAAACTGATCTCTGGTCAAATCTGTGGTGTGGGAGAACCAAGACCTGCAATACCATACTACAACCTCCTGTACCATTACCATTTCTCTTTAACTCACTCCTTCTCTTTACATTCACTTGTTTCCACTATTTGGCTTTAATTGTGTCCTTGTGCCCACCCAAAACCACTCTCTCATTTCATTTCTTATCTTCTGTTGGAGGATCTCTTTCTCCAACCACATGTCTAAAAACCATTTGCTTAAAGGTGAGGCTTTTCTACTTTTATCCCACTTTACAGCCGTAACTGCCATTTAAAAAAAAAAAAAAAAAAAACTTTGATAATAAACTATTAAAATAAAGTTGATTCAACTTTAACACAGAATATTTTAGACAATTAAATTTAACATAATACTAAAAGAAAATTTTAAGTTCTCAGTGGTTTCACATTCTACAGTTATTTTGCAATTTTGGCACTATCTTTTGGCAATTTTTTATACTTTGGTGTCCCAAAGTGTTTTGTTTTGAGAAATATCAAATACAATAAAAACAAAATGCAGCATCTTATTTAATATTTAGTTGGACTACATGAGGTTGACAATTGACGATTCTATTTCATATATAAATGGTATTCTTTTAACTTTCTATTATCACAGAAAAATATATATCACTGTTTCCACAATAATATTAAGCAGCACAACTGTTTTCAGCAATAGTAAGAAATGTTTCTTGAGCACCAAATCAGCATATGAGTGATACACTGATTTCTGAAGGATCATCTAGATTAGAATAATGGCTTTCCGGCAATGCCAGGGCATGTCATGCATCACATGAGATATCAGCTTTCTGCTTCCCATCTCATGACTCCACAATCACCTTAATGGGGTCCACCCTGTGACTTAGGGCCCAAAGATAGCAGTAAGATCCATTACCTTCATTGAATAAAGATGTCCAATGTTTTCCACAATAAAAATCTTTAAAAAACAATACATTAGTAAACACTTTAAGAGGTGATTCAAGATCAAAAGATAAACTGTTTGCTATGGATAACAGGAACTGATTTCCTACACTGTAGCTCTGTTAGGGAGCAGAGATAGTGATCCAAAATGCTGCAGTTTGTCAATGGTGTGAATTTATGAAGGATTACCTGTCTGACTGCTGAGATTTTTAGACAACATGGCAAAGCTTCTAGTGTTACTCAACTACCAATACACTAGAGCTTAGGCTGTCTTATTTGCAGTACAAATCTGTTATTCAAACAGTATGCGTTTACTTAGAAAATGAGTGTTACAAACTGGTTCAACTGGTTTGGTTACCAACAGTTCCAGTAAACTATTACTTGTCGTGTTTACATTTGAAGCTGTAATTTTACTCCCTCCCCTTAGAGGGCGCTATTCATTATCAGGGAGATTTCTCTCAGTAAGAGATTAAAAGGAAGGAGGAAGTGTGGTTAAAAATTACCCGTTAGCTGGGAATGTTTGCTCTAGCCATGGACTCCCCCAGGACTCGCGTGTACCACAGATATGTCTCTCAATATCAATCTCGTCCGTGGTTCTCGGCCACGCCCAGCTTCATTCTACAGTCATGTTAAAAACATGCATTCACTTATCCATAATTAAAGTGCCAATTATTTCCCCATAAATATTATTAGATCCATCGACATGACAAGTTCCATGATCCCATTTTCACTGTGTCATCAATCTACGGCTTTATTGTTTTGAATTGTTTAGCGACCCCTAGCGGACGAAAAAACTAAATGGTGCACCTTTAATACTTTTTCATGGTCTTCTGTAATGTTTGAGGCATAACAAAACAGATGTACCTAAATACTTTTCATGCTTTTATTTTGGAATCATTTCAGTTACATTTACATTTTAGGCTACGTAGTTTTATTTTTAGATTTTTATTGTATTAACAATTCCGCTGTATGTGGACACCTTTTTGATGATTTGCTCTTATCATTAGATCATGGTTGTATCTCTCTATTAGTGTTACTAGACCTCAGCGCTGCTTTTGACACTATCAACCACAATATTCTTTTGAATAGACTAGAAAATTATGCTGGAATTAGTGGAATTGCATTGGCATGGTTCAAATCATACTTATCTGACCGTTATCAGTTTGTAGTAGTAAACGAAGAGATGTCATTTCGATCACAAGTTAAATATGGAGTACCACAAGGCTCAGTTCTAGGACCGTTGCTTTTCACTCTGTACATGTTACCCTTGGGAGATGTCATTAGGAAGCATGGCATTAGCTTTCACTGTTACGCTGATGATACTCAGCTCTATATTTCCTCACGCCCTGACGAAACCTACCAATTCTCAAAATTAACAGAATGTCTTTGCTGATATAAAAAATTGGATGACTAGTAACTTCCTACTACTAAATTCAGAAAAAAACAGATTCTAATTATTGGACCAAAAACTTCAGCACATAAAAACCTAGAATACTGTCTAACACTTGATGGCTGCTCTGTTAAGTCGTCTTCGTCAGTTAGGAACCTGGGTGTGCTCTTTGATACCAATCTTTCATTTGAAAGCCACATTTCTAGCATATGTAAAACCGCATTCTTCTATCTTAAAAATATATCTAAATTGCGACATATGCTCTCAATGACAAATGCGGAACAGCTAGTTCATGCGTTTATGACCTCGAGACTAGATTACTGTAACGCTCTATTGGGTGGTTGCCCTGCTCGCGTGATAAACAAATTGCAGCTGGTCCAAAACGCAGCAGCTAGAGTCCTTACTAGAACCAGGAAATATGAACATATTAGCCCGGTTCTGTCAAAACTGCACTGGCTCCCTATTAAACATCGTATAGATTTTAAAATCTTGCTAATTACTTACAAAGCACTAAATGGCTTAGCTCCCCAGTATCTGAGTGAGCTCTTAATGCATTATAGTCCTCCGCGTCTATTACGATCTCAGAATTCTGGCCAGTTGTTAATACCTAGAATATCAAAATCAACCGCAGGCGGTAGATCCTTTTCCTATTTGGCACCTAAACTCTGGAACAATCTTCCTAGCATTGTTCGGGAAGCAGACACACTCTGTCAGTTTAAATCTAGACTAAAAACGCATCTATTTAACCTGGCATACACATGACGCACTATAAACTTTTGTCTTCATATCCGTTAAAGGATTGTTAGGCTGCATAGATCAGGTCAGCCGGAACCGGGAACACTTCCTATAACACCAGATGTACTCGGTACATCAGAAGAAGAATGGCGTCTACGCTAACTTTTTGTCTCTCTGCTTATCCCGAGGTTTACCAATTAACGTGATTGGCTGGATCTGGGCCGTGTCCGGGTCGGACGGGGAACCTGTGCCTGTGTGCAATGTGGCCTGTGGTGTCGGCGGAGACTGTATTAACTAGCCCATCCTTTGTTAAGACCTTACCGACTCATCAGCCAGTGGCACATATCCCAACAAACTGTCCCATACCGGCGTGATCAAAAAGATCTTAAACTAGATGGAACTAGATTAAATATTTTGACTGTTGCGATTCCAAATCGGTTTAATGACCCGTAACTCTGCCTGAGTATCGGACAAGTGTTCACTGTTGGCCAGAGGAGAACTGGCCCCCCGACTAAGCCTGGTTTCTCCCGAGGTTTTTTTCTCCATTTGTTGGAGTTTTGGTTCCTTGCCGCTGTTGCCTCTGGCTTGCTTAAGTTGGGGACACTTGCTTGATATTCAGCAGTGTTTTTGATATGCCTGCATTGGCGCCGTTGTATACAAACTGAGCTGAGCCGGACAATTACGTCACTGTTTTCTGCAGTGCTGATATACCTAAATTAACTAGACTAATAACTATTGATATTTGCAACGGAAAGAATCAATAATATATAGAATAAGCTGCACAATGACCCCATTTTCTTATTAATGTAAAGCTGCTTTGCCACAATTTGCATTGTAAAAAGCGCTATATAAATAAAGATGACTTGACTTGACTTGACCTTTTGAGTAGGAATGCATATTGCAATTTTTTTTGATGCAAATAAAACTCCCATAGTCCTTAACTACTGTATTTTTAACTTATTTTAATATATAAATTCATTTAAGTCATCAAATATTTGTATGACTTGCCAGTGACTTGCTTGACCTAAGCTACGACTTGACTTGACTTGCTTGAGACTTGAAGGTTAAGACTTGAGATTTACTCCCACCTCTGCCTTAAGAGAGCAGCCAGAAAATGGAGCGCAGCTGGAAGAATTCAAAACTAGAAGTTTTTCGTATTTCATGGAGAGAGAGAAAAAGATAGAGTACAGAAAGGCTTTAAAAACCGCTAGATCTGCTTATTTTTCAAATCTTTTAGAAAAAATAAACACAACCCTAAGTACTTATTTAATACAGTGGATAAATTAATTAGAAATACAGCCTCAACTTATGATGTTTCCAAACTGCACAGCAGTAATGACTTTATGAACTTCTTTACTTGCAAGATTGACAACATTAGAGAAAAAATTATAGCCATGCAACTGTCTACTACAGTATCACATCAGACAGTGGATTGTAGTATCCCTGAGGAAAAATTCCATTCATTCGCTGCTATAGGAAAGGAAGAATTGTCTTGTTAAATCATCGAAATCAACAACATGTATGTTAGACCCTATACCGACTAAGCTATTGAAAGAGATGCTTCCAGAGGTCATAGATCCTCTTCTTAAGATCATTAATTCATCTTTATCACTAGGTTACGTACTGAAAAATTAAGCAGGCTATTATCAAACCTTTTATTAAAAAACTACAACTTGATCCTAGTGAATTAGTCAATAACAGATCGATCTCCAATCTACCTTTTCTGTGAAAAATATTAGAAAAGGCAGTATCATCTCAGCTTAGTTCCTACTTAGAAAGAAATGGTATCTGTGAGGATTTCCAGTCAGGATTTAGACCGTACCATAGTACTGAGACTGCTCTCATTAGAGTTACAAATGATTTGCTCTTATCATTAGATCATGGTTGTATCTCTCTATTAGTGTTACTAGACCTCAGTGCTGCTTTTGACACTATCGACCACAATATTCTTTTGAATAGACTAGAAAATTATGCTGGCATTAGTGGAATCGCATTGGCATGGTTCAAATCATACTTATCTGACCGTTATCAGTTTGTAATGGTAAATGATGAGATGTTATTTCGATCACAAGTTAAATATGGAGTACCACAAGGCTCAGTTCTAGGACCGATGCTTTTCACTCTGTACATGCTACCCTTGGGAGATGTCATTAGGAAGCATGGCATTGGTTTTCATTGTTACGCTGATGATACTCAGCTCTATATTTCCTCGCGCCCTGATGAATCCTACCAATTCTCAAAATTAACAGAATGTCTTTGCTGATATAAAAAATTTGGATGACTAGTAAAATTCAGAAAAAAACAGATTCTAATTATTGGACCAAAAACTTCAGCACATAATAACCTAGAATACTGTCTAACACTTGATGGCTGCTCTGTTAAGTCATCTTCGTCAGTTAGGAACCTGGGTGTGCTCTTTGATACCAATCTTTCATTTGAAAGCCACATTTCTAGCATATGTAAAACCGCATTCTTCCATCTTAAAAATATATTTAAATTACGACATATGCTCTCAATGACAAATGCGGAACAGCTAGTTCATGCATTTATGACCTCGAGACTAGATTACTGTAATGCTTTACTGGGTGGTTCCCCTGCTCGTGTGATAAACAAATTACAACTGGTCAAAAACGCAGCTGCTAGAGTCCTTACTAGAACCAGGAAGCATGGCCATATTATAACCACTGCTCTGTCATGCAAAAGCCTAGGCTACATATCTATACTAGGGAGGATTCGCTGTTTGTTCATATTAAAGCAAAAAACAAAAAAAGGTCTCCTACCTTACTAGGTGTGTAAAACAACCAAACAACAAAAGTAGTTCAAAAATATGCAAGGTGTTATATTCATGTGAATTAATAATTCTCTGGAACTCTGGAACGATCTTCCTAGCATTGTTTGGGAAGCAGACACACTCTGTCAGTTTAAATCTAGACTAAAAACGCATCTATTTAACCTGGCATACACATGACGTATTATCAATTTTTGTCTTCATATCCGTTAAAGGATTGTTAGGCTGCATAGATTAGGTCAGCCGGAACCGGGAACACTTCCTATAACACCGGATGCACTCGTTACATCAGAAGAAGAATGGCGTCTGCCTGGGTATCGGACAAGTGTTCACTGTTGGCCAGAGAAGAACTGGCCCCCCGACTAAGCCTGGTTTCTCCCAAGGTTTTTTTCTCCATTTTTTGGAGTTTTGGTTCCTTTCCGCTGTTGCCTTTGGGCTTGCTTAAGTTGGGGACACTTGCTTGATATTCAGCAGTGTTTTTAGTATGCCTGCATTGGCGCCGTTGTATGTGAACTGAGCTGAGCCAGACGATTATGTCACTGTTTTCTCCAATGCTGATATACATAAATTAACTAGACTAATAACTATTGATCTTTGCAATGGAATAAATCAATAATAAATAGAATAAGCTGGAAAATGACACCATTTTCTTTGGGAGCTGCTGTGCAGCCAAAATTATTTGCCAATTATTAATGTAAAGCTGCTTTGCCACAATTTGCATTGTAAAAAGCGCTATAAAAATAAAGGTGACTTGACTTGACAATGTTTTGTCTTACG
Source organism: Opsariichthys bidens (assembly GCA_037194245.1). Lineage (NCBI taxonomy): Eukaryota > Metazoa > Chordata > Actinopteri > Cypriniformes > Xenocyprididae > Opsariichthys > Opsariichthys bidens. The sequence continues at coordinate 664,744 of CM074301.1, read as the reverse complement.
CCTGGGCTACCTCTACACCAACAACCATGTCAACACCAGAGGTACAGTTACCCCAGCTGCCTTATAAAATGGCTTTTAAAATAGAATTCCCTAAGTTTGGGAGCACAGCAGAAAAAGACCCAATAGATTATTTGGAGAAATGTGCAGAATACTTAGCTGTGCGACCCATGAGTGAGGCTGAGATATTGGCAACTCTGCCTTCGGTGCAAACCATACTGCCAAGGATTGGTGGGTGGCCGAAAAAGCACATGTGAAAACATGGAGTCAGTTCCAAACTGTTTTTTTGCGACTCTTTCTACCCGATGATCATGAGGTTGAAGCAGAAAAGAGGATAAGGTAGAGAAAACAAGGGATTGATGAGGGTCTTCGAACTTTTGCTTTCCAGTATCGAGCCTTATGTCTTAGGCTTCAACGAGGACTGAGAACGAGATTCTGCAGGCTGCCTTAAGAAACTGTAATCCCTGTCTTGCTAGTATTTTGAGAGGTACAGTGACTACCTTTGATGATCTGGTGAGCACAGGCTGAGGTAAGCCTGGAAGCTTGGCACTAGTGACAAGAGGTAATGTCAAACTGCTCACCTTGACTATAACTTTGCGTAACCGATCTTGTGAAGCCATTGTGGATACAGGCAGTTCATACTCTTTGATTCAGGAGTCACTGTGGAGGAGATAGAAGCATGAGACAGAGTCTTGACAGTCCAGTCGAGGACAGACATTCTCCCTTGCCAAAGGTCATGTCCAGAGGGCATTAGGCGAAGTAACTTGAGAATGTACCCTACAAGGATGCACACATATATTGCGACTATTCATCATGAGAGATGAGGACTTAGCTTTTCCACTCATCTTAAGCCTTGAGTTCCTTGTGACATGCAAGGTCAAGTTGGATTTTGATCCTTCCACCTATTCATTGCCTGGTCAAAAGGAAGTATTACACCCCTTTTCTTGTTATGACCAACCACCCTCAGTAACATACATTGTGCACTGCCAGTAGTGCAAGTATCCAATGACTCCATAATTGCCATCAAAGATTTGGTGGGTCTTGCAGATGCTTCTCGGACAGAGAAGAGGCGTTTAGAGGGGTTGCCGTTAAATTGGCCGAATGTCTGTACAGATGCTTTGGGTCAAACCTCTCTCATTAAGCATCAGATCATTAAATGACCATATCCCGTTCCAGTCAATAAGCAAAACTTTATTGATGAGGAAGTAAAAGTCATGTTAAGTAAAGGTATAATACGGCCATCCACAGCCACATGGGCCACTCCAGTAGTACTAGTGCCCAAGAAATATGGAGGTATATGTTTCTGTGTGGATTATCGAGCATTGAATGCCAAAACCTCACTAGATGGCTTTCCCATGCCTCAGATACAAGATATCTTGGAGTCTGTCTACGTAGCAACTGTTTTCAGTACCCTAGACCTCAAGACTGTATACTGGCAAATGGGGATGGATGGATGAAAGTAGCATCCAAAAAACTGCTTTTGTTACAAAATACAACCAGTATGAGTTTGTTCGTCTACAGTCTGGGTTGAATAATGCTGGAGCAACGTTCCAAAGGCTGATGAACAAAGTTCTACAAACCCTTATACCCTTATTTTGTATACATAGATGACATTGTTGTATACTCCAGGGATATTCAGCAACACTTTCAAGATCTGAAGAAGGTGTTTCCCGGGTTGGAATCAGCTGGCCTAATCCTTAACCTTAGGAAATGTAAATTGGTCAGGAAATCACTGAATTTTCTCGGACGCATCGTTTCAGCAGAAGGTGTCAAGACAGAAGGTTCCAAAGTGGATGGTGTCAAGAATTTTCCAATGCCCAAAAACATTAAAGAAGTCGAGCGATTCCTAAGACTTGCGGGGTGGTACCATCGCTTTATTCCATATTTTTCTGTGCTGCTCCACTTCATGCACTTAAAAGGAAGGGTGTACCATGGAACTGGACTGAGGAGTGCTTTAGAAGATTTGAAGGATGCCCTTCAAAAGGCCCCAGTTCTTATGTCCCCCGACTCAAGTAAGTCATTCAAAGTGCAGACTGATGCAAGCGACTTTGGACTTGGAGCTGTACTGACTCAGGAGTCAGAAAATGGAGAGCATGTCATTGCCTATGCATCCCGGCTGCTTCATGGAGCTGAAAAATCATATGCCGTTTCAAATAAGGAATACCTCGCTGTAGCCTGGGCGGTTGAGAAATGGCGGCAATACCTAGAAGGGAAACCTTTTGAGGTCCTTACAGACCATGCCACACTCACTTGGGTATTCAACCATCCTTGTCCAACGTCAAGACTTACCAGGTGGGCAATCCGACTTCAAGGGTTTGATTTTACTGTGAAGTACAGGAAAAGGAGATGTAACGTCGTGCCTGATTCACTGTTCCGTGCAATGCCTGAGGGAGAGCTACTTGGAAGTGTTGCAGTATGCCAGGTAAAAGATGTGAATGAAGACCTTCTGATTAACTGACCAATCATTTCAGCCTCTCTGGGATGAAGCAAAGTTTAATCCTATTGACCTCCTTTTTGTTCAGATGTGTTCCCGATAGTCAAAAGGGCAATACTCTGCAAGTAGTCAACCCAAAGGATCTCCGGCAACAATTTCTCCAGTTCGCACATGACAATCCTTTAAGCGGGCATCTTGGGCGCATGAAAACATTGCGTAGATTGCTCAACGTGGTATACTGGCCACAAATCCAGTGAGATGTATGGGATCACTGCAAACAGTGCCAAGTTTGTCAGCAATACAACCATGCATATCCAAACTCTCTGGAACCCTTCAAACTACTCCTTTAAAAGAACCTGGATATATGATGGGCATTGATCTTATGGGACCATTTCCTAGAAGCATGAAGTTAAATGAGTATTTACTGGTTACTGTGGATTACTGTAGCAAGTGGATTGGTGTTTCCCTTGCAGTCAGCTAAGACGCCTTTGATAACTAACATCCTTATCAAAGAGATCTTTACTCGATGGGGGTACCAACTTATTTGGTATCAGATCGAGGGCCACAATTTACCTCCCAACTTTTGAATGCTACCTGCAGACAGTGGGGTGCCATTCAAAAACTTACCACTGCGTACCATCCGCAGACCAACCTGACTGAAAGAGTGAACAGAACTCTTAAAGTCATGATTGCATCGTACGTCAAGGACAATCACTAGGATTGGGACCAGTGGATCCATGAGTTCAGGTTTGCAATCAATTCATCTTGGCAGGAGAGTTCGAACTATACCCCCGTGGAAATCGTTCTACGGCGTAAGTTGAAAGGACCTCTCGAACTATTCCAATATCGTTCGCCTGACCCTGATCAATCTGCGTATGACATTGTTGAATGTCAGCAATCACTTGTGGAAAAGGTTAAAGAGAATGTCTCTAGAGCACAGAGCAGACAACAGAGATCGTACAACCTGAAGAGGCGGCAAGTAACCTTCCAGGAAGGGGAACTGGTCTGGGTTCATGCTCACTCGTTGTCTCGTGCAGGGGATGCATTTATGGCAAGCTAGCACCTAAGTGGCAAGGGCCTGCCAAAGTTGTGAAACAATTGAATAATGTAAACTACAGAGTTGAGATGTTAACCGAACCTAAGCAAGTTAAGATCTACCATGTAGAAAATCTGAAAAGGTTCTATGGCCAGGTCAGGCGTTCTTCTGAGAGGAGGGGTGTGTAACAGTTCCAGTAAACTATTACTTGTCATCTTTACATTTGAAGCTGTAATTTTACTCCCTGCCCTTAGAGGGCGCTACTCATTATCAGGGAGATTTCTCTCAGCAAGAGAGTAAAAGGAAGGAGGAAGTCTGGTTAAAAATGACCTGTTAGCTGGGAGTGTTTGCTCTAGCCATGCTTTCGTATTGGAAACCCTTGTTGAGGAAGACTTATGTTCTACATCTCACTGAGTTTGTTTCTTTACCGTATCAGGGGTTTTAAAGTGGGAAATGTTTTACTTTCTGAACCTCATGTTGTATTGTTTGTTTTCTGCTTTGTTCAGAGGGTTTGTGTATCTGCTCAATTTTGAGGACATCTCATCTAGTCTGTTTTTGAGCTGTTATTCTCTTCACTTGGGCAGATTTCTGAACTCATGTACAACTGCCATCTTTCTATGAACTAATCTTTGATGGACAACTTTGGATTACACTCTTTAAACATCCTAACATCTATGATGGAGTGATGAACTAAGGACATTCGTGGTAATCCTGGACATTGGGTGGACATTTATAAGCTTTTTCTCCAATCATGAAAAGTTTGGTAACTCTGCTTTATGTAATTCTGTGAATATTTTGGTGCTGTTTTGAAATGGTATACTTTTCTGATAAGGGAAATATAATATGGTTAAAAGTGGTGATTGATCCCTCCCCTTTTTTATGTGACTTCTGACTTAATTGTTACAAGTTGATGGGCCCTATTGACTTCCATTGTATGGAACACAACAGTCAACGGTTCCCCACAACTATTTGATTACCAACATTCTTCAAAATATCATATTTTGTGTTCATCAGAAAAAGGAAATTCACACAGGTTCAGAACAACTTGAGGGTGAGTAAATAATGACAAATGTTTCATATTTGGGTGAACTATCTCTTTAAAGGTATATTTCACACACAATATAAAAAGTTTCTCATTTACTCACCCTAATGCCTTGTCTAACCCGTAAATTTTTTTTTGCTTTGTTGAAAACAAAAGGAGATATTTTAAATAATGTTCAGACTTCTCTTTTTTTGTACAATGAAACTAAATTTCAACCAAGTCTCTCAAACAATCCCTAGATCGGCTACTGGCCCCATAAACAGATTGCCCCGCTCCTAACTCACTCTATTGGTTCTGCCATTGCTGTGCCAGGCTGCTCGGATGTCTTTCAAAAATACTGCACAGATAGCTAGAGAACATACACTGTTTAACGTTAATCATACAAAACTTACAAAATAGGCATTCAGACATTTACAGGTTACATGCAGCCTCCAGTCTCACATGCAAGACACAAAGTTAGACAATATCTCCTGGCCTTGAAAGCACTTCTCTAAATGAATTCTTATCTTCATTTAGCAATAAATTACTAAAATCTCCCACAAGTCTACAAAACCAAGCACTCTAAAAAACTAAAGAGAACACAAGCTTTGAGATGTTTTATGGTTCAGTGAATTGAATAAAATTATTTTGTCCTGACTGTATAAAGTGTTTGAGGCAGAACAGATTATTTTTTCCCCTCTCATCTTCAGTCTCATTGCTTCTCAACAGGTTCATTTTCTCTCTGGTTCATGTTTGAGGGTGAGGGGGTGGAAATCTGACACACACATACACAACAGTAGTAACAGCAGCAGCTTAAAGCATGATTAATCAAGCATGAAATGGCATGAACGCAATTGAGCAAACAAACAACCAAAAACAAACACTAACAAACCATGACTCATATAACAAGTTAATGTCTGTGAGTGCAATTTTGTGCTACTGAAAACTTCACTCATTTTTGACCTTCATGCTAAATGATGGCATTATGATCTTAATGAGCCTTTAAAGCAGGTTTGCTGGTGCTTAAGGAAAAACTGAATTTTTTTTCTTGTTAAGTTTACAACATCCCAACATTCTGTCATCATTGACACTTCGTAACCATAGCAAAGCACTGAGGTAATAGAGAGGTTGCCCCTGGCTATGCAGACATGCAGAATAACACCTTGAGCACCAGGGCTAATTTCCTACATTTGTTAGTGTGCAAATTCAGTGGGCTGCCTATTAAAATGGTAGTCTCAGCTCACAGCTGTTTTCATCATTCTCTGTATTCCAAATTAAAGTTTTGTATCTTGGTTACTTTTACATGCCACACAGCCAATTAAGACATGCAACAGATGGTAAGAAGAGCAGTGATAAATAGCCGTGGCACAAGATTTTCCAGTCAAGGACAGATGATGCAGATGAAGAGATGACTGTTTCTGTCATAATCTCTGAGACTTGTTCATGATATGTAATAATGACTAACCATTAAATTTACAAACTGTTTATCCATTCGTTTTCCATACTGCTTGTTCAGTGTAGGGTTGCTAGCATTGATTTTTAGCAGTAACTTAGCATCCCGGGCTGAAGGCAGGGAAACAACCTGGAAAGATGGCCAGTCCATCATAGGGTTGTTGCACACACTTTGTATGTTAATCTAATATGAAATGTAACAACGAATAGATACTATTCTAAAACAAGATTATGATGTGCTTTAGCAAACAAAACTACATATAACGATTCCAGTTCAATGATATTAGAACGACTGAAATTCAAGACCTAGGCTCTAGGAGGCAGTATAAATTGAGTCTCAACAACAACACAGGAGTAATAATGGATCCTTTTAGAATAGGAACGTGCAATTTGATTAAGTAAAAGGAAAATACAATTATAGTTCAATAATAGTAAATAAACAAAATAAAACTTGGGCCCATAAAAGAAAACTAGAAAAATTCTTTCGACTTTTCTTCAATATCTACCTGGGTAGTAAATATGATCAAAAGTTCTTATCTGATCCTTTTGTAGGTTCATTCAGGGAAAAGTTCAGTGACTCAGTGGAGACAGAAGATCCTTGAAATCACTGAAGAGATCAAATGTAGAAAAAGTCACTGCTCGTGATATTTTTTCTGAGTTTCACTGGTTTGCCATCTTTAATCCAACAACCTCATGCAGTCGAAGCATATCCCCACAGCATATCATGCATCACATAACCTTTTTCATATGAGGATTCAAAAAATGGCGGCAGCACCTGCCCTGGGTGATTTGGAAGGCTTCACTCGTGTGCTGGAATTTTATCAATTTTTTAAAATCGCCATCTTAACTTTTCTGCCTAACTCTTAAGGTAATTCTCTGGCCTTTTAAACAATTTACAGCATGGTATCGTGAAAAAAAGCTGTAAAAGCAAAGGCAAACATGAACAAAGCAATATCGTCCTATACCTTGTCATCTGCGGCATCCTAGAATTGATGTCTGTTTTATTAAAGTGCAATCCACCAAAGACTGTGGCTGCAAAAGCTCAACACATTATTGTTGATGCACTGGGTATTTTATCAGAGAAAACAACTATATCTCTTTATATGTGGATATGCCATAGTCTTTACATGGGTTCTTAATGTTGGCTGAGCTCTGGTCAAGCCAGCATTCAAAATTAAAATCAGGCAGTGGAAGAATAGCTTATCTTCAGCCAAAATACTGCTACTACTGCAGCTACCATCAGGAGATGATCAACTAAATCCAAGGCCACTTTTCCTTTCAGAGCCTAACCCAACAGCGCATGAAATCTTCCAGATGCAGTGACACTCCAGCCAGTTACAACATCTATAAAATCCTCGCAACTCACTCCGATGCTGGATGGCATCTGTTCCAATGGAGCAGCGTGTGCTGCCCCTGAGTGTCGGCCGGTCAGAGGGAGTTCTCGTCTGCATGGTTCCCGAGGGGAGGCATGGCTAGGTGGACGGGCCAATCCAGCCATTACTGTTGGAGATGCGGAGCTGAGTAGCTGGGTGATTCTCACAAACCATTAAAACACCACGGCACAAATGATTTTAAATATAAAATGTGTAATTGTAATGATGAGACCGCAGCATGGCATCTAAAAGCAGCTTTATTAAAGACGTGGCCAAAATGGGCAAAGGTCAAAACAGTGGCAAACAGGTTTGGAGGAGAATAGGCAGAATCGTAATCAATATACAGGCAAACCGATCGAGGCAGGCGGCAGGCAAGCAATAGTCCATAAAACAAAAACAGTAAATCCAAGAGGCAGGCAACGAACGTTCAGGAAACAGGCAAAAACAAGACCAGAAAAACAGACATGGGAATAAATGCTCAGAAATGACAGGGTAACCAAATCAAGACTTAGCAGAGAAGTGGTGTGTGACCAGTGCTTATATGGTGTGTGATGAGGTGCAGCTGGTGCGGTAATCAGTGACTGGGTACAGGGCTTATGGGAAATGTGGTCCGTGTGAATGAATGAGAGTGTGAGTGAGTGAAGAGTAGTCCATGGTGAAGTGCCCTCTAGTGGTGATCACTGGCACTTCAGCTGACAATCGTGACATTCCTACTGATGGCAGTCCTGGAGGGGGGTGGGCTAAGGGGCAGAACGGGGGACCAGGTCCATGGAGTGGAGGTGAACATGGTGAGTGTAGGTGTACAGGTGTCTGGGGGGGGGAGCAGGACGATCAGACGGCCAGGACGTAACAGGCTGTGCAGACGGCCAGGGTGGACCAGGCTGTGTAGACGGCCAGGGCGGACTTGACAACACCAAGGGCGGAGCAACTGAAACAAAAAAAAGAGAGGTTAGTAACGGTTGCTAGAGCTGTAACAGGACAAGCACGGAGCTTGTGGACGTCCTTGCGGGTCCCAGCTAGGGCCAGAAATTTTGCAAGAGAGCCTTGCGAATGCCCAGGAGTCTCAAAGGAGCCAGAGCTGCATCCGTGCATTTTGTAAAGGTGCAGGGTGATAAACCTAGGCCGAACGTAAGAACCCGATATTGATCAGCTTCGTCTCCGAAAGCAAATCTCAGGAACTTCCTGTGATGAGGATGGACACATGAAAAAAGGTGTCTTTAAAATTGACCATTACAAACCAGTCCTCGGACTTGACTTGAGAAACAATCTGTCTGAGGGTAAGTATCTTGAACTTGAGCTTTTGGACCATGCAATTCAATAAGCAAAGATCTAAGATGGGACACAACCCTCTATCCTTTTTCGGAACAATGAAATAGCGGCTGTAAAACCCTGACTGCTTGCAGGGAGGAGGAGCCCTTCCTATAGCTCCTTTTCGCAAAAGTGTCAGAACCTCTTTTTCCAATACCCCGCTGAACCTGGGCGGGCATGACCCGAACTGAATTTTGTAGTCTCTTTCTATTATCTGCAGCACGCAATGAGATGAGACGTTTCCACTCTGCCAGAAAATCTACTAAGGGAACCAGTCTCTCAAGACTGACCTCTGGTGTTATGACAGTCAGCTCTGTGTCCTGAAGCGGCGCACCAGCAGGAAGCAACCGATCTGACTGTACCAGGGTTTTCCTCAGAAAACTGCTGGGGGGCTCTGTGCCCTGGCGCACACTCAGTGGGAAATGGGCACCGTATGATGAGGTGTACACCACTTCTCCCCGGTGAGGACTGCCCCCAGAGGCCTGGCGCCATGGGAGTCAGGACCTCTTCGCTGAAGCCTTCCCAGCAATAATGACTGACCTCAGATCAGTCCTATCCTTGGAAGGCTTCAGCTGAGCTCGCCACCCACACCCCCCTCCTCCTCTGCTAGCTTGAGGTGCCTTTCAGTAGCCACCAGGGCTGCCATAGATTGGCCCACTGTCTTGGCCGTCTCCTTGGTGGCCCTGAGAGACAAATCTGTGGCCCGATGCAGTTCTCGAATTGCATCGGCAGATACTTCCCCACCCTCATCGACATCTTTTAACAGGTCAGCCTGGTATACCTGCAATGTAGCCATATTGGCAGGCACGTCGTGGCTTGACCTGAAGCCGAGTACACTTTACCCACCAGCACTGATGTTGTCTTTAGTGGCTTGGTGGGTAACTTATATAAATATAAATACACATATACTTATGTGATAACATATATACATATGTGACAAACAACAGGAAATATCACAGCCAGAAACACTGAGCGCTTGCTGAAGACAGAGAAGCTGCCATTCTTTGTTCGGAGGGGTGCTTTATAGTTTCCTGGTCTGTGACGTCACCCGCCTATGACGTTCCGTCACCCATTGGACAGATTTCACATGTGCTTCAGGACGCAATCACGCAGAAGCATTCCCAACACGTCTCGACGCAGCTTGAAGTTCCCTTGAAAGGGAATGAAAATTTTGTCTTTAATCACTTACCCCTATGTCGTTCCAAACCCGTAAACGTTTTGTTCATCTTCGGAACACAAATTAAGATATTTTGGATGAAAACAGGAGTCGTGTGACTGTCCCATTGACTGCCAAGTAAATAATACTGTCAAAGCCCAGATGTATGAAGCATGAAAGACATCGTCAAAATAGTCCACCTGCCATCAGTGGTTCAGTCTGAATTTTATTAAGAGATGAGAACACTTTTTGTGTGCAAAGAAAACAAAATATCGACTTTATTCAGCTTTTACTTCTCCTCCGTGACACTTCTCGCAAGCGCGTTCATGAGTTCACAAGCAGACCACGACACATGCGTACAGCGCCTTCTGGGTTTTCTGTCCGTACACTGGCCTCTACATACTTTTCTGGGCCTTGACAATTACTTGGCATTCAATGGAACAGTTACAAGTCCTCCAGGTTTTCATCCAAAATATCTTAAATTGTGTTCAGAAGACGAACGAAGCTTTTACAGGTTTTGAACGACATGGGGGTGAGTTATTAATGACAATTTTCATTTTGGGGTAGAGTATGGTCGGCACTAAATACAGACAGCTACAGGGGTCCATTGAGGTAATTACCTGCAAACTCTAAAAGAGAGAAGTTTAAGATTAAAAGATATGATATTTATCTATTATTTGATATTAGTATATCCATATTTAATATATTTAAATCAAAATTACTGTTTGTTTCTCTTTAAGCTGACATCAACAAAAGCAGGCCTTATGTACACCAGAGAAGTGTCCTACTTTTGTGATTTTGACTGTGGATGTTTCAGTCCAAAAGAGTTTGACTTCCGAGACAATGTGGAGCCAGAAAAGGAGAACACCGTGTCCGTTTTGGAAGCAGGAAAGTGGGTCCTTGTTCAATATGATGGAGAACTGTTCCCTGGCACAATCACACAGGTATGAAGAAGTATTTGGTGATATGGATATTTGTTGTCGTTGATGAAAAATCCTTATGTTTATTTATTTTTGTTCTCTTGATTGTAGATAAGTATGAAGTTGACACAATAAGTGTCAACTGAACAAATTTTTAATTCCATCAATAAGATATGAGGGCGAAAAAGTGTGGTACTACTTTGATGACATAAAAGCGATCATTCCAGAGCCACAACCTGACACATCCTCACAGCTCAACACTTCTGTGTGTTGCCTGAGATGGGGGCAAAGTACACAAACAAACATGTGTAAAACACTCAATTGGTAAAGATGGTAGCTAGTAGGGGTGTGACGAGACCACTATCCCACGAGACGAGACGAGACACGAGATTGGGTTCACGAGACGAGATTTTTATAGTATTTTTAAGAAATCCTCAATAATGAAACGTATGAAGGGAAAATAGTCTTTTATTCAACTGAAAATCATAAAATGCAAAAATGTTGGTGCATTTGGAAATCAACTTGTAATGCATGTCATTTTACTTCAATTTTAATTAATTATTTGCAGTAAAACAACATGCAAACACTGCTAAATGTTTTGCCACAAAATTCAACCAATTGTTTTCTGCCCTGTATAATTTCACATGAGAAATCTCACTGAACTTCTTTCTACAGATTGAACATAAAATAAACAATAAAAATAAAAAATTCAAATTACACTTTAAGTGTCACTTTAACTGCAGTACAAAGTTGACCATTTCCCAGTCACTATTGATTGTGTGGCTGTAACTGTTATAAAGCTCTGCGTACACCGAGAAGTCCAACCGTCAGCAGTAATAGCGATGCTTTCTGCCTCTTTAGGGGCCGTTCACATATCGCGCCTAATAAAGCGTGGAAAGCGCGGCCGCGTCGCTTCCTCTTTCTTTTGCAAGCGTTCGGGAGCTCGCGCTTCTGTCGCGTCTGTCGTTGCTATGCAACCATGAACTGTGCTCTCCATGACCATCGCTTGGTTCTTGTCACATGACAAGACATTCTGAAATGTTGAGATGTTTTCATCTCGCCGCGGCACAGGCGCGCCAGGAAAAAACGAGCGCGCCGCACCGCACCGCATGCGCGTCGCGACCGCATGGCTTCCATTTTGCGAATGAAAATGCGCGCGATATGAGAACGGCCCCTAAGAGTCTGTACAACCTTGGCCGAGGTGTATGGCAGTTTTCTTACTATGTTTACACATTGTTTGTGTCTTGTGTGTTATTCTTGCGCCAAAAACCAAAATGTTTCCACACAAACGATTTGAAAGTGGCGGGGGCATCTTGAATAATAATTTCACCCTCACACTGATAGCACAACGAGAAAACTTTTCAACTCGACGAGAAATCTCGTCACGTTTTAGTCTCGCGAGATCTCGTCACACCCCTAGTAGCTAGAGATGTTGGGGTGGTGATAGAACCACACCATAAAATGTTCGTTTGCAAGCTACCTCCAAGTCCCAAGACAGTAAACCAGAGTGTCATTTAACCTCCTGAAGTATAGTTAACTGATTTTCTTCTATTAAATTTTCCTGTTTGCACCACAGCCCATTAATAAAATACCTTGCCAATATAATTAATTCATATTTGGTTTTTGTTTTGAAACAGCCACTAATAATATACATTGAAAGAAAACTGTTTTAGGCACATGTTGAAATGTTGCCCTTTTTATTCCTGTTCTAATGTTTTTCTTTATTTCTATTTTTATTTTTTTGGCATATGTATTTTTCAAACACTACACAATAAAACTGTTTTGAACTTGAATGCATGATTGTGCAAATATTATGTTTTTTTTCCACTTTAAAATTAGTTTTTAACAAAAGATCAGACTAGTATTCGTATTATCATTACCGAAATAATTAACCTCATTTACGAAACCTATGTATCATTACCGCACAGATGTTCATTAAATGTTAATTTAATTAATAGAAACATTGTACTTTGATTTTAAATGCATGTACAAAATCTACAAATTATGTTCTTTCAGGTTTGTCATGTCATTTTGTAAAAATGTCCGGTTTCATCGAAATATTTTTTTTAAAAATGGTTGTAAATTGTGGAAGGTGTTATGAGAGAAATTCATCAAAATAAAAAATAAAAAAAAATGTTAAAAATAAATATTTCAGAATTTCAAGAAACTATGCATGACTATTAATAATCCATTTTTAAAATTGTGAAAATATATTAGCTTTTCTAACAGTGTTGATGTTTTCAGAACGTTACAGTAATGAGATTTTTTCGGATTTATTTTAATTCATGTTAGTCCAGACTTTATTTCTAATGTCTGGAGAAAAAGAAAAAAAAAGTATATTTAAGCATTTTTTACACTTTCATGCTTGACAATTACAACATAAGTAAATAACTTATTGTCACAAGTTTTCCTGAGAATCACCCAGCTGGGAATTCACAGGTGCTCTGGGAGACGGAAGGTCTCGAGCAGTGGTTAAAGTTACAAATTCCGGGCTAAGAGAGCAACGCAGAGCTATGTTGTCTAGCAAGAGTGGCAACAGCGGCAGTAGTGTTTGATCATTCTGGGACCACTGATATGGACTCTGGGGTGAGTTTTATGCCTCATATTAATCCATATAGTATACCAGCCATAGACTGTTATTTTCATGACGGCCCGTCTGTGATGGCGGATGCATGTCTTGCCCTTTCCTGGGCAAAAACTCCCTACGCAACATTGCAGCCTAGCATGAATAAGAGCAAGGAGAGCAGGAAACGCCCCCAAAACAAAACTATATGCGGTTATCCTCACAAACTGACTGCCATGCTCATTAAAATGCATGTTACCAATACCTGAAAAGCTTAAGCAACAGCATTTTGCCAACAATAAAAGCCTAAGCAATAAATACATTGCCCTTACCCAGCTGACCTGAATGAGTGTGTTGCCAATGCCCCCATAAGTTAGATGAAGCATGCAGTTAAGCAATGAAATACAGTACCCTTCTTCATAATGAGTTCTGTTACTGTCGGGCTTATTCCTTCACTGTGGATCTTTCCAAAGATTAAAGATCCGTTAAGGAGTCAACATTGTTAGCAATGAATAAGAGACCTCTTTGATGAATTTTCAAATTTGTCTCTTAATGACAAGCATGTTACAATACTCTGGATAAGTTTTTAGCCACAGAAAGTTGCAATATGACCGGATAGCATAAAGAGGATAAAGCATAAAGTCTAAAACAACAGCTTTAAAATAAGCATGTACCCAAATAAACTTACCACAGCATGTGCTTATAGTATGCGTCAATACCACTAAAAGCTTAGGAAAGCTTTGTTGTTGTTGTTTTTTTGGATACATTTGCCTTCCATAGCAACTAGATAACCTTAAAAACAGCATGTTCCCAATAGCTACTAGGTAGCCTTTAGAACAGTGTGTTTCCAATAGCAACTAGCTTTAAGAACAAGTGTGTATCCAATAGCAACCATAGCTTTCACTGCAGTGAGTTTCCAATAGCACCTATAGCAACAAGCATTTTTCTAATGGCAATTATGTTACTTTGTGCTGCGCCAGAGCAGAATAATCCCGTTAGCACCATGAATTGTTGTTTTCATGTCTTTACTGCAAAGCTGCTTGAATCTGTGATGTATAGCACTATACAAACAAAGGCGACCGGACCAGCATGTAGCAGTGATCAAGGAAGTTGCCAAAAATAACAGATAAGTAACGCACAATGCCAATGCGATTGCGAAAGCCTAGCACAAACACTTTTCCTTAGAGTGACTAATGCCTAAGCAACACGGATAGCCTTAGCAATACCATCTTGCCAATAACCATAGACATATACACTAGACGTCGCCTAGCTATGGCAGTTCATTGGAACGAATGCGTCAATAGCACCGCCATCTTGGAACAGGGGACCCTTCCTCTTTAATGCATCAGCGTCAATGTAGGCAAAGGTCTATCAGAAATGAAATCAACATAAATAGTCATGAATGCGATTTTTTTTTTTTTTTTTGGGTTCATTCCAATGGGCAGACATGTATTTATCTTTGAATCCAGAGAAAATTTAAGTTTTTGATATTAAGATAATCTACTTTTCAAAAATACAATGCATAGTTTATTAGTATCATTGACGTCTCTGTTTATCACTTGGGAATCTACAAACAGATTCAGATGATTTTATTTAATGCCATGTCAGCTATCAAAGCTATTTTTATGGCAAAAATTCAATCACAAAAACAAAAATATCATATAAATACAATAAAAACAAAACAAATATAAACCGCAAGTCATATTATACAATTTTTTTTTATTAACATATGATAAAAAAAATAAAAATATCCACAACCTTTTCAGGCATAATGTCATTAAATATGTCCTTAAGTGAAGTAACTTCATAAAAGAGAATTCTGCTTGTGTTAAGTCTAGGATAATCTAATAAAATATATTGACAGATAAGGGAATCTTACAAAACATACATAAAGTTGGGTATGTTACTTTTAAAATGTATTTCACTACAGATTACAAAATACACGATTTAAAAGTAATTTGTAACGTATTTCGTTACATTACTCAAGTTTAGTAACTTAATTAGAATACTTTGGAATACTAATAAGTGTGGAACAAACACAAAAAAGGTCATTGCAAGTTTTTATCTCACAATTCTGACTTTTTCCCTCAAAATTGCGTGATGTAAAGTTGCAATTGCAAGTTATAAACTCACAATATTGAGAAGTCAAAATTGAGATATAGTCAAACCACCTTTATTTATATAGCGATTTTCACAATGTAAATTGTGGCAAAGCAGCTTTACATTAATAACTGGCAAATAATTTTTGGCTGCACAGCAGCTCCCAATGAAAATGGTGTCATTGTGCAGCTTATTCTATATATTATTGATTCATTCCGTTGCAAAGATCAATAGTTATTAGTCTAGTTAATTTATGTATATCAGCCCTGGAAAAAACAGTGATGTAATCGTCCGGCTAAAGTACTATACTTTAAAGTAAAAAGTATAGTATAAACTGACTATATTGAGAAAAATCTAAATTATGATAAAATCATAATATTGAGAAATGTCAAAATTATGAGATATAAACTCGCAATATTGAGAAGTCAGAATTATGAGATATAATAATGAATTTTCCTCAATATTGTCAGTTTACAAGAAATAAACTTGCAATATTGAGAAAATTCAGAATCATGAGATATAAACTTACATACTAAATTCACAATTGCAAGAAAAAAAGTCAGAATTGGGAGATATAAATTTGCAATACTGACTTTTTTTTTGCAATTGTGAATTTAGTATGTGAGTTTATATCTCCCAATTCTGACTTTATAACTTGCAATTGTGAGTTTAAATCTCGCAATTCTGCGAAAAAGAAGTCAGAATTGTGAAATGCAAACTCAGAGAAAAAGTTGCAGTGACGAGTGAATTATAAAATGACTCCCAAACAACTAAAACATGAAAACAGTCGTGGATCATCCAGTATTGAGAGGACAGTTAAGTTGACAATTGGGCAATTTTCTTTATAAATTCAGTCATTTTGTCTTGTTCAGGACAGTACTAAATAAAAACAAACAAATTATGATCCCTCTTAAAAGTATTAAAATGTTAATGAAACTGAACTCTGCTTTTTCAGACGGTCAGAGTCAGATAATCAGCAATCGCTGTTTAAATGACATTAAAATTCAAAGTAATCACTTTGGTAATCTAAAATACTTTTCAGATGTAACTGCAATCTGATTACCCCCCATTTAAAATGTAACTGTAATGAAATACAGTTACTCAAATTTTGTATGTTAAATACGTAACTAAGTTACTTGTATTTTGTTACTCCCCAACCCTGGACACAGCCAAGTGAGAGCAGAGTAGAGGCTGGCTGAAAGGGTTTGTTTCTGGTTTTTTGTTGTTGTAAACAGTTTCTGTTTTTTCCTGTCACATCGCAGCTCATCAGATACAATCGGGGTAAACAGCCAGAACTTGTTTGTTTGCATAAACGTGTTAATTTGTTTTAACTTAAGACTCATCTCCGTTAGCCAAGAATGCTGACTGGAAATAGACGGAGACTGAACTCGGACACACAGCGCCAGTCGGAGAAACTATTGAATAGAGACCAAATCTGTCCAAACTGTCCACATTTCCAACATCTTACAATCACATTACATTGATATAAATACATTCTGTTCATTGTCGGTTTTCCTAACTGTCAAAAACGAATGGGTAACTAGCATGGATTAAACCAATGTAGAAATATAATTTTGTAACATTCAATATCATAAAATACATTCTCACTTGCGAAATGTAATCCATTGCTGTCTGGTTTTTAGATTTTTCATTTGAACACCCATACGCAGCAAAATCGTCCATGAATTCAAAGTACAGGCGGAGACGGCAGCGTTACCTAGCTACTTCCTATGACAAGACCCCTGTTCCAAGATGGCGGCGGTTTTGACGCATGCTGAGAACCCCCAGGCGACATCTAGTGTATATGTCTATGGCCAATAACCCGATAGCTTTAAAACAATGAGCATTAAAAGGAGCTTAGCTTTGTTAAAACATCCAGAGATGAAAGGAGAGTAAAATAGTTGGCTGCGACATGGATACTTGATCTTCTCTTGACATCCTTCTTCTAGAGGGGAGTAAAGAATGCAGGTCCATCAAAACTTGTTCTTGAGTCAGTCATATTAGTATAATTTCAGTGAGTCCACTGCCATTCTTTTATCTTAGAACTACAATTGGCGAAGACAATGGTGATTCAGACTCTCTTTTTATGCCTTGTAGTTTGAAGATGTCTCTTTAAAGCTTCAAATTCACACAAATGCATCATGCGGACTTTTGCTTGAAAGGTGTCATCATCATCATTTAATTTGCTACGATGCTTTAGTGGCATGGCCAAAATCCAGACAATCATGCGCAAATAAAGCTCAGTAAGCATGTAGTTTCTGTGTGATCTGATTTGTCCATTCCTCAGAAAGAGGTGAGTCACCAAAGTCAAACTTTAGGTCGGAACTGTCTTGATTTAGTTGGACTGTGGGGTCATTCGACTTTAAGCCATTTGGACTGTCAGGAGAGGGAGAAGTTTCAATGACCTGCAGTGGCACATTTAACTCAGCGATGACGCAGCTGGCAGGAAGTGTTGCATCATGATCATTCTCATTTCTGACCCAATATATAGAGATTGTATAGAGGTTGGCTAGGCAGTGTAACAAGACAACAAACCAGAAAAAGTCCTCCAGGCAAAACGGAGTTGGAAGGCTGTTCTAGTAATACCTTATTTTGACTGTGAATGGTATCCATGCTTGCATAACCTTCAAGAGGAAGTTTCTGGCCTGCTTGTATGACCTTCTGAACATTGCCTTTTAGCAACATCAACCCAACTCTTCCAGTTTCACTTTGCCTGTGTCTCAATTTAGGCACTAAGATTTGATCATACCCAAAAGACTTGGAGCATTTGGTAGATTTTGCATTTGCACTGTACTCGCTATAAAGCACATCAAGCAGGTTTGTACCTATCAAAACAGGAACATCACTGTTTGAGCCATTATCAGGTATTAGCAAAGCCACGGAAGAAATTTCGGGTTCATTGGCCACAAATTCTTTAGGGAAGACTTAAAACTAGGGTCAGTCTGGAGGCCTAAATGTTTATTGATATTAGCCACAGGAGGTAAGAGGCATTCATCAGTTCTCCTGACTATTTGCACATCGAATGAGGTATCATTAAGATAACTCAATTATTTTGCAAGGTGTCATAGCCCACCTCCATTGGCAAACAAGGGACACTGCCAGAAAAGTATCTCAGCTTTGGGCCACTATGGTACTGTGCAGAGATATCAGTGCTATTTACAACATGCTCTACTACTACTCTCTGGACTTCAGAAGGACTGAGCTGCTCAGGCAAGAGTGAATTAAGATGGCTTCATTCTTTGAGAGGAAGCACCAACCAAGCACCAAGGGGTAGTGTAGAGGGTAGCATTGTGGTGTTGCTGTAACCTAGCTGTAACTTGGCTGTAATATGCCAGGTAATAATACAGCATTGCTGTAAACAGCGCCCCCTTACTGACGTCAGAGCACAACTGCAGCAGCTCACTCACGGATGTCTGGACGTTGCACTCGGTGGATATCTGTAAGTTAATTTTAATTTTTATAATTAGGTTTTAGTATTTTACTCTGTAGTGTACGTAGATTTTAGTGTGAAATGACAGTGGAAGTTAACTTAGGCGTTACTCATGATTTCCCGCACATTTTCAAATCTCGATCAAAACTCTGTGAATTACTCGTTTATTTCGACCAAACCAGACCTGGTGATTTGTTAAAACTGTGAAAAGATTAATTCAAGATGGTTTGTGTGTTTTATTTTGTTTCTGTCGAGTTTGAATATATGCTTTACGTGGTCTGCGAAGTAAATTTACTGTGTTTGCTAATGGAGTCTGGTAACGTTAGGTTTGAAGGATCCTATGATAACAAAAATGTCTATCTCTCTGGGGATACTTTCCATAATGTTCTTACTGATAGAAACTGATTATAATAGACGAACATTGACTGTGCTCAAACACCTAAAAATATTTGCAGTCAGTTTTCCGGATGACGGCTGCTGCGGTCGCATTCAAAACTGGACCTGCTTGAACAAGTCGTTTAGACACAAAAATACGTGAAAACAAGGCTAAAATACTTTCCTTTGCAACGTAAAAGGGTGATTTGAGCTCAGAGAGATTGGCTATTGGTACCAGTTTCGCATTTTACTTCGTTTGATTTAACTTAGACGGAAGACCCAGTTTTGCGTTGTGATTGTAATGACAAATATTGATTGATTAAAATATGAATAAAGGTATAAATTGCCTTTTATCATTGTTGACTAATAGATCATTATTAACTAAGACCGATGCATGCCAAAAAAGTAAGTTAGAATTTTTAGAAGCAGAAGCTTATCATTTTTTACTATATATGTTGTTGGAGTGTATGAAATACAGTGATGTGTAGCTTATACGACCTCAACAAGCAACACATAACTGAATAAAATGTATTTTGATTTGTTACAGCTCTACAGTGTGAGACAGTTATCTTTGCAGCCTGGGAATGAGTTTTCTGTACGTATTAGCCATTTTAATATAATGTTTTAAAAGGTTAGTTCACCCAAAAATGAAAAGTATGATATTGCTAACAGGTTCCTGGTCAATCCTGATGATGGAAATGCCAGACAGAAGAAGTGTACTGCCAGACAGGGAGTCCAAGAGAGAAAGAGGACCAAGAGAGTGGTGCAGAGGAAGGTGACAGCCATCAAACCACATGCCAATAGTTTTATTCGGTCCTTGATGGAGTTTGAATGGAAAACTTCAAACTGAAGCCTGAAGCCTGCACCCACCATTAGTGGGACACTTGTTGTTTTTTTAGTTGTTGTTGCTCACTTGTCATCCTTTTACCCAACCCAATCCTCAAGTTCTCATTTCTTTTTTTTTTCTTTTTTTTATTTACAGATTTGTGCACACTTAAAGGGATAGTTGACCCAAAAATACAAATTCTGTCATCTACTCACCTTCAAGTTATTCCAAACCTATACACGTTTCTTTCTTTTGCTGAACACAAAATAAGACATTTTAAAGAATGTTTGTAACCAGACAGTTGATGTTTTTTTCCCTACTATATAAGTCAATGGCTACAGTCAACTGTAATCTGGTTACCAGCATTCTTCAGAATATCTTGTGTTCAGCAGAAGGAAGAAATTCATACAGGTTTGGAACTGTTTGACGGTGAGTAAATGACAGAATTTTAATTTTGGGGTCAACCATCCCTTTAACAGAAGCTTGATTCACTGAACATGTAAATAAAATGGTTTTAATAGTTTAATTGATTGAATAAAACATATTTTTGACAAGAACATTGATTGGATTGTCTTTTGATTTGCAGGTATTCTGACATAGCATTATAATATTACTTCATGTAAATGTATATATTGTAACAACTACATATATAATTATAATATTAAAATTATTAGTAATTATTTTGAAAATTATAGTAATATTTGCAGTAATGGATCTATATATATATATATATATATATATATATATATATATATATATATATATATATATATATAAGTATTTTACTGTATTTTTACAGCATTTTCTAATTTTAGTCTGCTTCTGCTGTAATAATACAGTATTGTACTGTTATATATATATATATATATAATTACAGTACAATACTGTATTATTAATTACAGCAGAAGCAGACTAAAATTAGAAAATGCTGTAAAAATACAGTAAAATACTGTTTTGTAGAATTACAGCACTCTTCTTGTGTGCTGTAAATTAATTTACAGTGCGATTACTGTATATGACAATACAGTAACTTGCTGGAAAGCGTGCTGCTAGTACTGTACTGTAAATTACAGGAAAATTGTTAACAGTGTAGACTTTTGCCTCTAGTGGAGTCCTTAATCTTTTCTAGTTCATCCAGCAACAACTTTTCAAAATTAATGCCACTCTGTTTAGCAACAACTCTCAGCTCAATAAGATAACTGGTAGTTAAACCAGTACCACAGCTGTCAGCATACACTTCAGACAATTATGGCTGCTTTTGGAAAATTTGGGGTCAGCACTTTAAGTACCCTTTCTATAAAGCAATACTGTCTCAAATAACTTATTAGCTGTCAGATTAACCCACAACAAGAAGAGAATTTGGTACTTTAACATTTTAACAATATCCATGCTATATCATGTACAACATCAGATAATTCATTAAACTGTATATCTTATTACTGTGGTTGGAAACACACACTGCCTCCTGGCTGGCTCCGCCAAGTTTTATACAGCAATTCCAGCTCAATGGTATTAGAACCACTAAAATCCAAGACTTAGGCTTTAGGAGGCAGTATTTGTCTGCAGTCGCAAAAACAACATGTAAGTAATATGTAACGAATGCAGTTTTATTGCATCATTCCTTTTAGAATATGAAAGTGCAATTTGATTAAGTAAAAGGAAAATACAATTATAGTTAATAGTTAGTCCACAGTGGCTCAGTGGAGACTGAATATGCTTTAAATTGCTGAAGAGATTGAACTTAGAAAAAAATCATGCTTCTTCAGTGCTTCTTCTCCGGAGTTTCACTGGCTCGCCATCTTTGATCCAATACCCTCGTGGCATTGAAGACCACAATGAACGGGAAAGGAAAAAAAGCAGAGTTCATGACTATAAAGAAAAAATTAAGAACTCTGTTTCCTTGGCACATATTGTGCATCATTTAACCATTTTCACAGGAGGATTCAATACATGAAAAGAAAGAAAGAAGATCTTAAAACGCTGTTCATTCATCATTTTGCTTCACATCTCATTCCTGTGGATTTACTATAACTATAATTTAAAAAGAAAAAAGAAAAAAAAAAGCATTGAACAGCTGTCTGCTGTTAATTACAATGAAAGTGAAAGTGAGACAATCCTGGAGCCAAAGAAAAACCCACTACATCATAAGACACGGACAGAAAAGATTACACTAAATTCTATACCGTAACAATATTGTACTATTAGACTGGATTGTTATTGTATACAAGCAATGTATTTATAATAAAGGTCTCAGACAATATAGTTGTTTTTGTTTTCAGCATATTCTCAGTTAAAATGCAACTGTTTAATGCTCTTTAATCTCTTTACTTCATCTTGTATGCCACAACCTGACCTGAACTCAATACCGTCACAGCAACTGAACCAGAAAGCCAATAAGGCAAAAAAAATTATTCATTTTACACACAGTTTCTGACTTCTAGATCTGTACTTATGTGTTTAAATGGGTCAAATTATTCTACCCTTTTTAAACTTTTTTTTCAAGTTTATATATTTATATAGAAAATATGGTAACACTTTACAATAAGGTTCATCAGTTAAACATTAGTAAATGTATTAACTAACATGATTTAACCATGTACAATAAAATTTCTTACTGCTTTTGCTAATCTTCGTTAACAATAGTTAATGGAATACAGTTGATCAATGTATGTTCATGTTAGTTCACGGAGCATTAACTAATGTTAACAATATTTTAATAATGTATTTGTAAATTTTGAAATGAACATTAACAAAAATGAATTAATGCTGTATGCTGTACATGTTAAAAGTAATGCTGTCATGTTAACTAATGTTGTTAACTAATGAACCTTATTGTAAAGTGTTACCGAAAATATAAACACTGTATATTATTTATATAATAACATTATCACATTACATATTAATGTCTATTATTAAATTCTATTCATCAATTAATTTATAAATGAACATAATTAATTGAAAAAAATTCTTTATGACTTTTTGGTACAAGACTTTTCTCAAATTTTATATGCTGATTCATAACTACATCAGAACAGGTTTTTATAAACTTATTCAGTAGTTATGTCTATATGATTGCTTTAACTTGTATGTGAAATGAAAAACACTTCAAAGGAAACATGCAATTCAACACACTAATAATAAAACCATACAACCTTCATCATTATGTCAATAACAATGGTTTCACATTTTGTTTGTAACCACTGATTTTTGAATATTATCATAAAATTGTTGTAGAAATGACTGACATGTGGGTGAAACACAGTCTCTCCAGAGCTCATCAGAGGGCGTATGAGGACTGAACGACGGAAAATGCCTCAGCTTTTTCTTTCTTCATAATTCACAGTCTGACCTCTCTTCAACCCACTCTCTATTTCCTCCCTCATTCTCCTCATCCATTTGTCTGCACCACCCTCTCATCCTAATGGATGCCACTAGCTTTTCTTAGATCCTTCCACTCCAGCAGTGTACAATCTCTCTTTGTCTCTCACTGTCTGCACCTGCACTTTTTATATGAAAAATGATTGCATGCTGAGCACTTCAGAGACATGGTGGAGCACCGTTGGCAGAGAATGCCAGGCAAAGCGTCTGGCTGAATTGAATTACTTTTTATTCATGCTCTTCACGCCTGTGCGTGTGAATGTGTGATGGGAAAATGCAGACTTGGGTTAATTATTCATCTCTTACTCAAAACAAGTGAGGGGAAACTGTGGATCACTTAGTGTGACAGTGAACGTGCTAATAATGGAGTGATTTCCAGGAATCACAGAGTTTTCACACCAGAAACCTGTGACTGTTTTGTTCAACTATATACATGTGTGTGTATATATATATATATATATATATATATATATACATACATATATACACAAGAATAACACACAAGACACAAACAATGTGTAAACATTGTAAGAAAACCATGCCGTACACCTCGGCCAAGGTTGTACAGACTCTTAGGGGCCGTTCACATATCGCGCGCATTTTCATTCTCGCAAAAGGGAAGCGACGCGCATGCGGTGCGGCGCGCTCGTTTTTGCGCCCCTGTGCCGCGGCGAGATGAAAACATCTCAACATTTCAGAATGCCGCAAGCGCACCGCAGGTCATGTGACAAGAACTAAGCGATGGTCGTGGAGAGCACAGTTCATGGTTGCATAGCAACGACAGACGCGACAGAAGCGCGAGCTCCCGAACGCTTGCAAAAGAAGGAGGAAGCGACGCGGCCGCGGTTTACACGCTTCTTTAGGCCCCTAAAGAGGCAGAAAGCATCACTATTACTGCTAACGGTTGGACTTCTCGGTGTATGCAGAGCTTTATAACAGTTACAGCCCACACAATCAATTGTGACTTTGTACTGCAGTTAAAGTGACTCTTAAAGTGTAATTTGAATTTTTTATTTTTATGTTTATTTTATTTATATTGTTTATTTTATGTTCAATCTGTAGAAAGAAGTTCAGTGAGATTTCTCATGTGAAATTATACAGGGCAGAAAACAATTGGTTGATTTTGTGGCAAAACATTTAGCAGTGTTTGCATGTTGTTTTACTGCAAATAATTCATTAAAATAGAAGTAAAATGACATGCAGTACAAGTTGATTTCAAAATGCACCAACATTTTTGCATTTTATGATTTTCAGTTGAATAAAAGACTATTTTCCCTTCATACGTTTCATTATTGAGGATTTCTTAAAAATACTATAAAAATCTCGTCTCGTGAATCCAATCTCGTGTCTCGTCTCGTGGGATAGGGGTCTCGTCACACCCCTAATATATATATATATATATATATATATATATAATATATATAACAGTGTCAGTAGATGTACTATAGATGAGGTATAGTAAAGTGGCAACACCTGTCTTCCTGGACATCCTAGGATTGTTGGCATCATGTCAGGACTTCTGCACTAATAATTATGCTCCTTTGTTCATATGCTGTTTGATAATTCCAAGACAGAAAGTTGGGGGTGATCTTAAAAAAGAGGAAGTTTTAAAGTTTGCATTCATAATGAACAGTTTATGGAGTTTTTAAACAATGTTTCTTTATGCATGGATGCTTGATTACAAGTTAGTCAAACCCATATTTAGATGGACAAACTGAAGTTGTGCAATCACAGCAACTGAAGGGTCTACAATAGGATCATTATCAGACAAACCTGAAGTACAGTCTACATTCATCACATTATACACTTAAACTCATCAGCTGCAACATTAAAATAACCTGACTAATATTGTGTAGGTCCCCCTTGCGCTGCCAAAATAGCTTTAATTTGTCGAGACATGGACTCAATAAGATCTCTGAACTTGTCCTGTGATTTCTGGCACTAAGACATTAGTATGTAATTTATTATATAAACATTTATTTTATTTTAACATTTTTCTTAGGATAACGTCCAAAGCGGCATGACGGGCGAAAAACCCAGTTTGCAAGCCAGCCCTCTTGAAGTATTATTCTGTCAGTGTGTCTGAGTTTGTGTTATTCTGTCATAAATATCTGCACCACAGGAATGTTGCAATGTATAGAATGTTAAGCTCACTCAGCTTCACAGACTTCAGTTACAGTAAAACATGTGCATTAATAAATGTTTTATATAATCTCATGAAGAAACACGGAGCTAATGAATATTTTCTTCAAAGACAAAAATTTAAAGTAGACAAATAAAATGATCATGAATCTATTTTTACCAGCTACTATATTTAACAAAATCAGGGTTTATTTCCCAGACAAATTTAAAACTCGTGTCTTTAATGATTTTATATATTGTTAGTCATATTTCTTCATTTAAAATCACTTGTCAATCAAGCACAAAACAAATAGCTGGGGAAAGCAGTCTCTGCTCAGAATCAGAAACTAAAAATTCATGGATTTAAATGGAATAGAGCTGCTTCCTTTCATTCTCTGCAGTCAGCAGATCCATCAGGCTGATGACTATGCAAAAAGTGCTGAGCATATTCTCAATGTTTAATCGCTTCTGTCAAAACTCAAACGCCATCCTGTGAGGGAAGAGATGTTGAGTTGCGTGAATTTATACTGCAACTCATTGGATAAAAAAATCCAATCCGTACAATATATAAAGATTATAATCACAGACACCTTGGGGTTTTTTCTTTTTTCTTGGAGCAGTGAGTAATCGCCCAGCTAACCACAACACTCTAGAAGTCACACAGCAACTGCCAAGAAACTGAAAACCCTAGCAACCTCATAGCAACATCTTCACAACCACTTATTTTTCTTTTTTCTTAATGGAATATTTGTGGTTCTTAAAAAACAACAAAAAACCAAAACAGCATTTGAGACGATGTTGATCACCACAAATAACATTTCAACTTGCCCTTCATTAAGCATTGTTTCATGTAGCAAATTAGCTCAAAGGGGAAATATTAATAATATATATAATTATATATGTATTCATTGCATTATATATATTTGAATCAGTCAATCAGATTAACTTAATGTAGCTATATTAAAATTACAATCAATCCATCAGTTCATCCTGTGAACACTGATTGATTATTAATTGATTCTAAGAAAAGGGGTATTTCCCATTGACACCAAAAAATAATTCTTTCTTACCATTTCCAGTGCTTTAAGAGCATGTACAGAATCAGAAAAGTGACATTTCATTCAGCAGACAGGGAGTCAGAACCAAATATGGATTGTGTGCAAGTTTTATTAACTAAATCACTAACACATAACTAACCATGCATACACACAAATCACATGTACATAGGTAAAAGGAGAAGTGAGAGTGAATCCGGAAGTGGGAACAGGAAGTGGAGTTAAGTCAACAACCCGGAAGGAATCACAACTTTACCTAACTAGCATCAATTTAGTATATCGTAGGATACTTGTATTCTGCCTTAGAAATGGAAGAGCGCCCGAATATACGGTTGCAGTAGAAAGTCCTGAGTCCATAAACACAATGTTCTGGGATGCATGTTCATTTATAGATCAGTTCAGGAGAGTCAGTTTTAGACACCTTGGTTTGCAGTCAGAAAAGGGTTTTTAAGAATATTTGTTAAATAAAACGAAAATATTTGTGTCGGATTTATCTCAGTCGTTACAATGACTAATTCTGGCTATTCAAAATAGTTTTTTTTTTTTTTGTTTTTGTTTTTTTTTTTAACATTTACGAAGTGCCACAATTCACTTTCATTAATTTTGTGGCAATCAACATTAAGCCATGAGTGCTTGTATTGATATATATTTGAATATTTCTTTAAGGAAATGTAAACATCAAATATTGCACATCATCTGATTCTCTATGACTAAAATAATAGTCCATCTCAAGTTACAAGAACAGCTAGCTTTACCTAAACTATACAAGTGAGGTTTCTAATACACACTAGTCAGCGAGTGTGTGTGTGTGTGTGTGTGTGTGTGTGAGAGAGAGAGAGACAGAGAAAGACACAGGGGAAGCAAGTTTTTTTTAGGAGTAAATCTGAAATTCTTGAGGCTGCCAAACCAGTTTCCTGGCCGTCTCTTCAGCCTTGGGACTGGATGTTTGCCTTTGCCATGCCATGTCCTCTATGGGTCTGAGATTTAACTTAATGTGTGTCTGTAAGTGTGCATGTGTCCATGTGTCTTGTTTATTTGACAGCTTTGTAGTTCTTTTATATGTATGGGATATTGTGTGAACCCTTTGAACATGCCTTTTCTCATATAAGGACACAGTAACTTCAAAGCATCCTCACTATGTTCCTCAGAGGCTGGAATGTGATTATTATGTGACCACAGAAAGCTGCTAAAGAAGGTTTTCCCCCAAACAACCCCACAAATTCCTCCATCTCTTTAGAAACTTTTCCTATTTTACTTTTCAGCTACAACAAACTTTCACCGTATTCTTGGTCTAGATATATTTTGTAACAATAACTGACACTATCTGTTTGCTAGTGTGTATGATATATTTGTCTATGTTTCATAAGAATGTGTGTTTCTGTGGTTGCAAGCTTTGAATACGCTCGAGGTTTCTCTGCTATGTAGACAACTGCGGATGTGTGTGGATGTGTGTGTGTGTGTGGTTGGCATGGTCTTTTCGCTCTCATCTCCATCTGGTCTACATTAGGAATGGGAGTATAAAACTATTGCTCTAAGAGAGGGAGCTCCACAGAGCCAACGGTCTCTTAACACACTAACACGCTCTTGCAGCTATGGCCACAATGCTGTGGGTCTGTCTGCTTTGTTTTCAGGGTTGTCTGCTTACACATGCTCTGGACTGCATGGGCAAAAGTGTGGACTGTGCCAGCACGCAGGTTACAGAGGTCAAGGTAAGGTCTGGTTTGAGATCTCGCATGGCTAGAGAATGCAAAATGCTCCATTTGGGATGCAAAAGCAACATAGTTCTTACTTAAAGTTTTTTTTTTTTTTTTTTTTTAACCAAAGCTACAACTGTTTAGCGGTACTTGTAGAGTTGGGTTTACTTGTGTAATCACACTATCATAACTGCTGTAATTACATAGTAACAGCACATTCATTTCATTTCAAATACAACTGTGTTCAAGTTAATTTCAGGCAAATCACTGAACTCACTATAAGAAACAAGACTCAATTTGTAGTTTGTGGTCTAAACTGGACTAAAGTAAAAGCTGTGGAATGCTAAACCACAAGTTTCCATTCCAGCTTAGTTTTGCGTCACAATGGCAAAGCAAGAGAATAGGGCAATTATACTGGCCATGACCACATTATGAGTATTTTTAGATATTAAAGGAGGCAGTAAAGACACTGACCAGATGTGTTTGAAGTGTCAGAACCACAGAGACAGATGTCATTTCACTCTTTGCTACTGTGGAGTCTGAAGAGCTGTGACTCAATAGTCTGTCATCCCAAAATACCCTGAAAATAACAAACGTCTCCAACTTTCCATGGCATTTCAATGTGCCAGAGTGCTACTTTCCACTTACTAAGTTATCCATTTACTCATGTCCAGAGTTAACATACAGACACGAACACACACCTTTGTGTGAACTATCACACAAACACGCACGTATTCTCTGAGATTGCACTTCAGCTTCAATTTGGTAGGTTCAGACAAATTTCCATGGTTCACCTGTACTTGGAAAACAATCATTTCTTTTTCTTGGCTTTCTGAAACAGTAATTTCTAGGGAACTATGTGCTGATCTCTAATAATGAAAGAAACAAATGCTGTACTTATTTAATGTATAAGTTAACTTTTGTTTAAATGAATGCAGTGCATTTTAACATTGAGGCAGAAAGGGATACATGAAATGGAGGAAAAAGTTGGAGTGCTGGGAGAGTTTATTAATCTCATTTCTTAAAGTAACTTTAAAAAAAAAATAAGTTAAGAATAAATCAATCATTTAATAAAACTAAATAGTGGCTTGGCCGTGAAGACAAAGCATATAGTGTATCATGGTATAAGTTCACTGAGAGGCAATATATTATATAATGGGCGACTATCAGATCAATATTTATTTTGTATTATACAGACTCCAGGAAATTAGATAGACCAACTGTCTGGCTCAAACAGTTACTATTGTGGATTATTTTCTTAACAATCTCCAAAAACTGCTGTGGAGGCCAGATGAACAATAGTTTGGATCAATAAGTGGCTGTTAAAATAATTCATATCCTATAATAATCCTCTTTCATGTGTTTCACAGGTTGAAGAAGAGCCATTCTCTTCTCTGGTGAGTCTGTGGCCTTTTTAGTTTAAAAGGTTGGGGCCAGTAAGATTTTTATTGTTTTTGAAAAGTCTCTTATGTTCACCAAGGCTACATTTATTTGATCAAAAAAACTTTTAAAATTAAAATGCTTAGTATTTTTAAAATTTCATTTATTCCTTTAATGGAAAAGCTTTCAACGGTCATTACTCCAGTCTTTAGTGTCTCTTGATCCTTCAGAAATCATTGTAATATGCTGATTTGGTGCTCAAGAAACATTTATTATTATCAACGTTAAAAACATTTTGTGCTCCTTAATATTTTTATGAAAACCGTGATATAATTTTATTGATGGTTTGTTTGATGAATAGAAATAGAAAGAACATCATTTTCAGAAATAATAAACATTTATAGTGTGACAATTTTTCATTGATCATAAGGCAAATTTGCCAAAATCTATTCTCAGGTGAGGATGCGAAGACAAGCTGAACTCACGCAACGACCTGGATCCTACTCAGTCAAAGGATCTCCTAACACACTCATCCAGGTGAGAAACATATTCATGAAACGGAAGAGAAACATATTTTGAACACTGGGAAGAAAACAAGAGAAAAATGAAAGTTTTTGTACTTTCTGCTCTGTGCTTCAGACCGACAGGTCAAGGCGACATTTGAATGCCAGCAAGAAGAAGCCCCACAGGTCTCGAATCGGCTCTTACTCACTTCTCTCCCACAACCACGCAACTAACCCACTACAGGTGCATATCCATGACACAATAACACTTTAATGATGTTTTACATCAAAATTAGTCTAAAAAGACCAATTACAGTGCATCATGTAGAGACGTTAAATATGTGGCCACTTCAAAATCTGATAAAAATAAAATTGGTGGATCTCTGCGACAGGTAGTAAGTGTTCATAGACACTCCGAGGATGTGTTCAATCCAAAAGCGGCTGCATTAAAGGTGAGTTTCTCTCAAATATACACACATTTCTGACAATTCAGTGTCAAATGGCATAAGTACAGCTCCATCTCCATTTTAGTCTGTGAAGAAGAGGTCCAGAAGAAGTGCACCCAAGAGAAAGAAGAACGTGAGGAATAACACATGTTCATGAGAGCCTCTTTGAAGCACTAGATCCACTCTTAGTTCTGCTGGACTTCCTGTTGACTTTTGTAACTCATTTCACTCAAATCTGAGATGATGTAGTTAAAGAGTGTAGACTCTGTAGTGCAGATAATGTGATCACTATTTTTTTTTTGACAATAATTAGACAGTCCAGAACATAGAATTAAACAGACAAAAAGCTACTTTAATATGAACATATATGCAGCATAAACTTCAAAACCTGCATAAATACTAAAAGAAACTTTATAGTGTAATTATCTTTTCCTAATATGATTCTGAACAATGCTGAACTAAGTCTATATACACTGCTTGAACAGATATTTCAAAAAATCTTTTGTTTAAAATTCCTGATTAAATAACCTTTCTTTGTAAAATGTTTTAATGAACAACTTTTTTCTCCATTCAAATCAATGTTTAATATCTAAAAATGTCTGTTCACTGACTGTCTGATGCATATTGCACATGCTGGACAGCACTTTCTCAACTGCCTTCTGGGACTGAGGGTACACAGCTTACTTTATAAGGTTTATAGCTTTAGATGTTGATCAAAAAATGGTTTCCTACCTAAGTGGGCGATTTGAGGCCAAATGCACTGCAAAAGTGGAGCAGACTTCTCCGTTTATGCGAGAGCAGCCAAAAGCCAGTATGCTTGCAGACTGCCAGAACACTTTGGCAGAGAAATCGGTGATGCCCAATTAGAGCGAAAACACTTGGGACTTCATCTATAGCTATACAGACAGCTCATTGTTGTCTGTGTGTGCATGTGTCTATAAGTAACAAACTACCAGCCCACTTGTGCATAATGTCGTTCCAGTTCTGAAGGAAAGACTGAGAAAATGCCCAATGCCTGAGTAATTCATTCTGTGACAGAGCACTACTAGGACAACCAACAAAACACTCACACACACACACAAGCATTAGGGCTTTTATAAACACACCAGATTTCAGAATGTCTAAACAAGACCTGATGAAGTGGGATGGAAATTCTGGGTGGAAGCCATGACACAGAGACATGAAGACGTGCAATATTTCAGCACACACATACTTCACAACTGTCTGCTTAAGTCTGCGTGTAAGAGAGGAAGAGTGTAGGTAGTTAACAAAAAACAGTTATATTGCTAGGAACTGTGTTAAATGGAAAGACAGCACATTATAGAGCAAACAGGTACTTTGGATTACAGAATTGAAAGAAAAAACATTTCATTTACATTCATTTATAAAAATATTTGACCTACATTAAATATGATTAAGGCAGATGTTGGTGTTAAAGTACAGTCACATTTCAATGAAAGACAACTTGAACTTCCAAACAAACTTTTTATATTATGTACGTACTTGTGGTATCCCATAATTAATTATAGATTAGCAGCTGGAATTCTTAAAGTATGATTCATTGCTTCTTTCTGTCTGAGTAGGTCACATGGAATCTAACAGCTGTTTTTCGAAGACATTTTCAGGACATAATCAAGAAGTTTGGCTGATTTAAGGCAAATCAGAGTTTAGCTTGGGCTCGTCTCCGTTGGTCTCTGAGCTCCAGGAGAGCAATGGAGGACAAATGAACCTCATCAGGTCCGTCAGCTATGCGCAAAGTCCGTGCATAAGCATACCTATGTGAACACATAACCACACAAAAATGCTTTTAATATGACAGCATATCACTGAAAATCTCTAGTAATTCTCAAAGAGCTATCAAATATCAAATAAATTATAAAAAAATTATAAATAATATTTAACTATTTATGACCATTTTTATTATCAATGAATTATGATACTATTAACACTAGTACAATTATTTTATTTACAATTATTATACATCAATAATAATAAAATCCATATATTATTATTATTACTATCAATAAATAATAATTATAATCTTAATATTTTATTTACAATTATACATCACTAATAATATTACCGATAATAATAATAATAATAATGCTGCTGCTGCTGCTAACACTTTACAATAAAGGTGTATTAGTTGTTAACATAAGTTAACTATACTAATTTACATCAACTAACAATGACAAACACTTCTAATGCATTTATTAACCTTAGCTGATGTTGTATCTGTTAATATAATGTAATGGACCTGAACTAACATGAATTAACAATGAACAACTTCTAACATTTACTAACATTAACTTATGGAACCTTACTGAAAAGTGTTACAATAATAATAATAATTATCATCATTATTATTATTATAATATTATTATTACAAATAATAACAAACAAAATAACTACTACTAATACTTGTATAATTATATGTACAATTATACATAATATAAATGTTATTGTTATTATTATTATTAGTGCTGTAAATTGATTTATTTATTAAAAAACAAAACAAATTAATCCCACATTTTTCTGTATTTCTATTTCTCAAATTAGTAACATTAAATTATAATCAAAAGCCACCATTTTTAACATTTAATACGTAAAAACGTTTTGTTAACTTTGAACAGATTCTGGAAACAAATACTACAGAAATGAATAAAAATAACTGAATGTGAAAAACACTGCAAGTCTTCACTGTGAAATTAAATATTAAACCATTAATAAAGTTACAAAAGTTATTCAGTCAAGAACGCTGAATTATTATTTCATTTTGACAAAATTCATTATCTCAAAAAAATAAAAATAAATTGATTCTGCACACTGTCTGAGAAGCGGCTTCTGTGCAATCGTTTTGAAAAATATTAATAACCTCTATATATTCCAAAACCTTGATTATAGATATCATGGTACTCTGATTCATGTATTCATACCTAAATGGCACTGTATGTTTTTGCATTTTTTTCAATAGCATTTTATTGAAATACAATAATACTTGTCACCGTTAGGAACTAATACTAATACAAAATTTCACCAAATACAATATGATGTACACATTTTCAGGAAACAATAATTTACTCACATTTCTGCAAGTGGGAAGTCATCAGATACTCCTGCACCCCCATAAACCTGAATGGCACAGTCCACCACCTTACTCGCCATCCTGCCTGCCGCCACCTTTATCATAGCAATCTAATGAACAATAATAAATATACAGACAAGGTCGGATCTTAAACGTGGGTAGCAAACAGATATGTGTGAATGCGTGTGTTTGTTTTGGTTATGCCCTTCATTTGAGGGAGGTCTAATTTAAAAGTGGGACCTTGCAGGCACATCTCCACAGAAATATACAGTAAAAGCTAATAACATTTCTTTTCACTAACTTAATCCTTGGTTGTTTCATACAATTATAGATTTGTGTGGATCTGGTACGCATCCAACAAGACATTTAATTTTGAATACACAGACATGAGAAGATGATGATGATGATCTTCAATCATGTTTGCCCACCTGTTGGAGGACTGGGCCTCATTATAAACCAATGTGGTTGTGCGTATGATTCAAAAACAGCCTGCACACAGTGATGGGGGTGTATGCATCTACTTTTAAAACCCCCCCACCAGGAGACGTGCTTAACGTGTTTGGCTATTCTCTGAACCCACAATATGAATCAAACACAAGCTGTTGGCTCAGCAAAAAGAAAACAGCAGGTAGGCTAACATTAACAAAATTGGTGCTTCATCACTCTTTAGCAGAAGCCTAAATGCTGCGTTACCGTGACTACAGTCAGTGGGATACGGAGCGCTACTATTTTGGCTGACCCTAGGGAACTGAAATGTGTGCAAATGGCCCTTGCTACAGCTGCAATGGAACACATGGAAGATGGTGAAAAGTGTGTGTTCTGTATATGGATAAAGTTGAGGGCTGAAAGGGGAAACTGGATTAAGATGTTTGTTTTTATTAATGGTTTTAAAAAGGAATGTATTCATTTTCTTTTTTTCTCTTCTTTTTTTCATTATTACAGCTTATATGGATTATTTTTTGTAAAATACCACCTTCTAGCAGCATTGAGCAGTCTGTGTGAATAAACAGATAAAGCCCCTTAATGGAAAAGTACATTTCTGACCCTGGCCAATAATTAGTTCATAATTAACACAAGCATTTTCAAACTTTTTGATGTCAAAGTAAGGAGCATGGTGATGGGAGAAAAAAAATAAATAAATGAAAATTATGCTTTTGAGTTTCATGCAAGGGAACTTTTGCAAACAAATGCAAAACTGGTCAAGTCAAGTCAAGTCATCTTTATTTATATAGCGCTTTTTACAATCCAAATTGTGGCAAAGCAGCTTTACATTAATAAGAAAATGGTGTCATTGTGCAGCTTATTCTATATATTATTGATTCATTCCGTTGCAAAGATCAATAGTTCAGCACTGCAGAAAACAGTGACGTAATCGTCCGGCTCGGCTCAGTTCGTATACAACGGCGCCAATGCAGGCATATCAAAAACACTGCTGAATATCAAGCAAGTGTCCCCAACTTAAGCAAGCCAAAGGCAACTGGTGATGAAAATAACATGAGCTGGGAGTAAAAACTACATTTGCAAAGTTTCTCTGGGAAACGCAACATCTTTGGGAGATACTGTAACAAAATTGATTTCTTTGGCTATCGAAAAACATTTGCCAAGTTTTGTGAGCGAATGCAAAAGCATTGAAATATATACTTTTAATCTCATTTGGTATTTTTTCCATCACTGTGTCCCCTTAGGGGCTCTCTAAAGACCCTCAAAAAATAATGATGACCTTGTGAGGGACCCCCTTTTCAAAATATTAATATATTTTAATTTATATAAATAAGCATTCTAATCTATAATACCAATTTACACTGAGTAAGAAAATACTGAATCAAATATTATGAAGACAAAATTAAATAACTGTTTCCTAAATTGAATAATTTATATTCACATTGTCATTAATTGTACTAAACAAATTATAATCTCATGATTGTGTGAAAGCATATAATAATAATGGTAACAACAGCATTCATTAGTTAACATGAATTAATAATGCACTTCTACAGCATTTGTTAATCCTCTTTAATGTAAATTTCAACTTTTACTAATACATTATTAAATCAAGAGTTGTATTTGTTAACATTAGTTAATGCACTGTGAAGTAACATGAGCAAACTATGAAGAGCTGGATTTTTATTAACTATCGTTAACAAGGATTAAAAAATATAGTAACAAATGTATTGCTCATGGTTAGTTCATGTTAGTTAATACATTAACTAATGTTAACAAATGAAGTTTATTGTAACATGTTACCATAATAATAATAATAAAAATTTAATTTTCAATACCTTAAGTACACACATGAACTTTAATAGCCCTAAACAAAAATTCTCAAATTTCGCACACATTCCACTGTAGACTCCTGCACCTGCTCTAAAATACAGCACCTGTCAAAAGCTTGGAAACATTACAATTTATTTTTGTTTTTGAAAGAAGTCTCTTATGCTCACCAAGGCTGCATTTATTTAATCAAAACTAAATTAGCAATATTGTGAAATATTATTACAATTTAAAATATTTTTTTTTCCCTATTTTAATATATTTTAAAATATAATTTATTAATGTGATGACAAAGCTGAATTTTCAGCATCATTACTCTAGTCTTCAGTGCCACAGTCTATGTAGAGTGCGTTTGTGTGTGTGTGTGTGTGTGTGATTTTATGCAAGGTCAGTCTGTCAAAGTTGATTTCTGCACATCTTCCATCATCCATCGGAATGTCCGTACATGAATTAGGTGGAAGGGATTGAGATCTTTAACAGTGTGAGTTACAGACAGACTAATGTTAATGTGTCAAGTCAGCTTAATTATTTCAAGTGCAATTCAGAGACTTTTACATAATATCAAAGAAAAAAAATGATAAAGGCAAAATTATAACAATAAACTTTACCTGTTTCTTTGCAGCCTTGTTGCCCTGTGTGTCCAGTGTGTGAGCAGCATGTAATGTTAATAGACGCGTCTGCGCAATGGCAATTCGACACTCAGCTATCCAATGAGCCACCACCTCCTAGAGCCAAAAACAAACTCCATTACACTGGAACAATAACACACTGAATATATTACATGCAATAAACCAAGCAAAAACTACAGGATTGATGCATGAGGTACAAATGCACTAACTGCATTAAAATGGTCATCCACTGGGTGTCAGTAATGAGCCATTTGCTATGAGGTAAGGATGAAGTAAGGCCAGCCAGCGGTCAAAGAGAGCAGATTCCAAAAGATTCCTTTGGCAAGACTCTTGCATTATCGAGGCCTAAGACTCTCTGTGCACAATAATATTTAACCTGTTAGCTTAAACCCACACTTTTGAAAAATTCCCAAGAATTGGTATACCCAAACTAAAACATATAGAGTTCATGAACCCTGTGCACTAAAAGCCTAAGTATGGTCCCATTGAAAGCAGCCACTTTGCAGTTTACTGTGAGGTCAAAATTACTTTCCATTCAAGCAGATTCAACCCCTCATTTCTTTCATTAAACTTCTCACATCACCTTTTTTGAAACTGTAAATATCATCATTTCAGCGAGCTTTACATATCAAAATTTTTATAATAATAGCGAGGGACAGGTGCATCTCTCTGAGCTTGCTAGCATGTTATCTTAGCACACCGTCACCAGAAGTACACGTGCTGGTCATATAATTAGAATATCATCAAAAAGTTGATTTATTTCAATAATTCCATTCAATAAGTGAAACTTGTATATTATATTCATTCATTGCACACAGACTAATATATTTCAAAAGTTTATTTATTTTAATTTTGATGATTATAACTATGGAAAATCCCAAATTCAGTATCTCAGAAAATTAGAATATTGTGAAAAGGTTCAATATGGAAGACACCTGGTGCCACACTCTAATCAGCTAATTTACACAAAACACCTGCAAATGCCTTTAAATGGTCTCTCAGTCTAGCTCTGTAGGCTACACAATCATGAGGAAGACTGCTGACTTGACAGTTGTCCAAAAGACGACCATTGACACCTTGCACAAGGAGGGCAAGACACAGAAGGTCATTGCAAAAGAGGCTGGCTGTTCACAGAGCTCTGTGTCCAAGCACATTAATAGAGAGGCGAAGGGAAGGAAAAGATGTGGTAGAAAAAAAGTGTACAAGCAATAGGGATAACCGCATCCGGGAGAGGATTGTGAAACAAAACCCATTCAAAAATGTGGGGGAGATTCACAAAGAGTGGACTGCAGCTGGAGTCAGTGCTTCAAGAACCACTACGCACAGACGTACGCAAGACATGGGTTTCAGCTGTCGCATTCCTTGAGTGAAGCCTCTCTTGAACAACAGACAGTGTCAGAAGCGTCTCGCCTGGGCTAAAGACAAAAAGGACTGGACTGCTGCTGAGTGGTCCAAAGTTATGTTCTCTGATGAAAGTAAATTTTGTATTTTTTTTGGAAATCAGGGTCCCAGAGTCTGGAAGAAGAGAGGAGAGGCACACAATCCATATTGCTTGAGGTCCAGTGTAAAGTTCCCACAGTCAGTGATGGTTTGGGGTGCCATATCATCTGCTGGTGTTGGTCCACCATGCTTTCTGAGGTCCAAGGTCAACTCAGCCATATACCAGGAAGTTTTAGAGCACTTCGTGCTGCTGACCAACTTTATGGAGATGCAGATTTCATTTTCCAAAAGGACTTGGCACCTGCACACAGTGCCAAAGCAACCAGTACCTGGTTTAAGGACCATGGTATCCCTGTTCTTAATTGGCCAGCAAACTCGCCTGACTGTATTGTGAAGAGGAAGATGCGATATGCCAGACCCAACAATGCAGAAGAGCTGAAGGCCACTATCAGAGCAACATGGGCTCTCATAAAACCTGAGCAGTGCCACAGACTGATCGACTCCATGCCACGCTGCATTGCTGCAGTAATTCAGGCAAAAGGAGCCCCAACTAAGTATTGAGTGCTGTACATGCTCATACTTTTCATGTTCATACTTTTCAGTTGGCCAAGATTTCTAAAAATCCTTTCTTTGTATTGGTCTAAAGTAATATTTAAATTTTCTGAGATACTGAATTTGGGATTTTCCATAGTTGTCAGTTATAATCATCAAAATGAAAAGAAATAAATATTTGAAATATATCAATCTGTGTGTAATGAATGAATATAATTTACAAGTTTCACTTTTTGAAGGGAATTAGTGAAATAAATCAACTTTTTGATGATATTCTAATTATATGACCAGCACGTGTACTTTTTACGTTTAGAGCACTTTTTAATTATAAAACACTTTTTAAAAGTTGTGACTTGATATTATGAAAGTGTATCCTCTTTAAGAGTATCTTTAAGAGTATCCTCTTTATTTTTTTTTTTACAATACAATAGTGCACATTCAATACACTTCTTTTTCACAAGGACAGTCTGACCCCAAATCTTCTTTAATTATAACTCTTGGGTCTCTTTTTATTTGCTTGACTTTAATTTTATTTTACTTATTTATTTATTTATTTTCATTTTTCTAATGTTAATGTACATCAAAGAGTCTAATCTACCTCAAACATATCCAAGGTAGCACACAAAAACATCAAGCATTACGTCAATCACATACGTACATGTTGGTACAGTCTCTTTCCAAAAGTTTCTCTATGAGCTGCACGTTGGCATAGCAACTCCAGTGCCCACTCGGCCAGCCCCACAGCCCTCATGCAGTGATGAAGTCTACCTGGCCCCAGCCGTCCCTGAGCGATTTCAAAGCCTCTCCCCTCACCTAAAAACAATAAACCAGATAGTGAAAAATTAATGTAATTAATAAATTAATTCTTGAAATTAATATATCAAATGGCAACCAGACAATAATCAGACTGTTGCACAAAAAGTAATGCAATATTATATTATATACCAATCATAATATGTGCATGGCAAACAGAGACATTTTATAAAAATAGGTTGAAGCAAACAGAGAATACCCACAAGGCAAGTCTGAAGTGCTTTCTTTAAGTTTTAATCAATATCTATTATGGTTTAATAAATTAATTCCTAGTGTTCAAAAAAAAAAAAAAAAAAGTGTTATTTGAAGGGATTTCCCACAGAAGTTATTAAAGTTTTTGTGGGTGCATTAATTTGTGGGCTGCAAGAAGAGAACACAATCACACTCACACACATAGAATAGATGCGTAAGTGCACACACACACACACACACACACACACACACACACACACACACACACACACACACACAGATTCTGATCAATGATTCTCACCAAGAAGAATGTTGGAAGCAGGAACTCTCACGTTGTCAAAGTGGATCTCAAAATGGCCACCATGGATCGCATCTACAGATATAAACAATGTTTCACTGTATAGTAAAAGCAAGGGAACCCTCTTTAATCTGAATCATCACATATACTGAAAAGCTATGGTGGAAAGCAGGATGTTAAGAGGGTGAATGTTGTGATAAGGCTGTGGAGCGATAGTGAGACAGCAGCAAAGCAAAGAGATGAAAAAAGACTGTCAAAAGAGAGAACCTATATTGAAGATCTGATAAGCTTCATGTGGCACGGCAGATTGTGTTACTCAGAACTCACCGTCCTGTCCAAAAACAGTAAGTGGCCTTATCTTTTTCACGCCTGGAGTTTTCAGAGGGACCAGGATCATGGTGTGCAGTTCATGCCTAAAAAACATTTACACAAACAAAAAACAACACTCCTGAATGAACAGACAGTAACTCTATACAATGACCATTATTAACATTATTCATTATAATTAAGTAGAAGTATGTTTTATGTACATATTTTACATAGGGTGAATTCAGGGTGATAGGAACACTTGGGACTTGGAAAAAGAGTCCCAATCAAAGAATTCACCTACATGATTTTTTCACCAGCACTGATGGACAATACTATATGACTAACCACTTGTAAAGGAGAGTGTTGCTATGCAGTTCTTAAGGTATTCATAAAGTGTTTTTATGACCCTGTTGCTGTGGTGTCCATAATCAAGACTTTGTGATATTCTGGCCTCTAGATATGGCTTGTCCATCTATGTGAGTCCAGAATGTTTTCATAACAATGTACATCAAAGGAAATGAAGGAAAACTTGATTTCTCAGGATATGGCCTCTTTAAACTTTCTACAGTAAAAAAAAACAAAAAAAAACAGAATGTGTGTGATGTAAGAGATATTCATGAGATATGAGGGTGAAGCAGTTCCCTTTCAGCAGGTCACGTTCATCAGAAGTGAACCGACGAATTGGGATATCACATGAGAGCCCTATCACCTTTGAGTGTAAACTAAACGAACCAATGGACATTGGTGTGTAAGCTTTGCGTCATGCAAACTGTCCCCGCGAGCGGGTATAAATGAGGAAGCGAGAGCTTCCGCATTGGAGTCGAGCATTCGTTTTTCCCTGTTAGATTGCTTCAAAGAGTGAAGAGAAATGACTCGTGGAAGCCTCATCTTGCTGGTGTTGGTATGACAGCAATTACAGTGGTGGCCGCAAGCTCTCAACACAACTCTCAACTGCTGTTTTCACAGCATTAAAACTGCTGTTTTTCCCAAAGACAGGTCTACGATTTGGGTTCAGGTTGTCTGTGTGTGATGATTGTAGGTGACCAGTGTGAACCTACAATCACACTGCTGCTTCCTTGTGTGCTTCAGCACTAAATAAAGAGTGAGTTTCAAAGAGTGAGTGCTCCTAAAAGAGCACTGCGGACGGACACTACATCTTTTTCATTCCGTCTATGCATTACTGGATATGGTCGTTCCCTAATCCCAGATGACGGTCACAATCGCTATATCATGTTCATGTGTCTATTGGGGTAACATGACTATCGCAGTGTTACGGTCTAGACTC
Source organism: Opsariichthys bidens (assembly GCA_037194245.1). NCBI lineage: Eukaryota > Metazoa > Chordata > Actinopteri > Cypriniformes > Xenocyprididae > Opsariichthys > Opsariichthys bidens. The sequence continues at coordinate 623,302 of CM074301.1, read as the reverse complement.
TCGTTCCTTAGATCTCAAGGCGGAGTCCCAGGTCGGCCCATACTGCGAAGCAGTCAAGAGCTTTGCCCTGGCCGTCTGCTGGTGCCCCTACTCCACCGCCAGCCGCAGCTCCTTTGTCTGCTCGTCACCGAGGGTACCAGTCCACGTCGTCCTCCTCCCTGCTAAAACTGCCATGCAGCAGCAGCCAGTAGCGAACTTGATTTTTGATCATGTCTCGATTCTTCCTTGACACAGACCCTGTGGACTCACTGGCACACAGCTGCCCCCAGCACCTTCACAAATTTTCGTTTCCCCAGTATTCCTTCTTGCACAACTGTTGTACAACTGTAGTGCAAAGTCAGGAAGGATGAGGAATAGGTCCTGCTAGTGGCACCCTAGTGGCCCACCCGGACCTGGTTTCCAGAACTCATGCTCTTTACGGCAGCACTTCCTTGGCCCATTCCTCTGAGGACGGACCTTCTGACTCAGAGATGGGGCACTCTATGGCACCCGCATTAGGATCACCATCACTTCCGCTAGAGCTCCCTCTACAAGGCATCTCTCTCACAGAGTGAACCCCCCAATCTTGCTCGATCAGGTCAGTGCTTTCCTTCCTGCAAGAGGGGTTGGATTAATGGCTGTCTCTCTCCACCCTCAAAGTATGTTTGGCGCCATTGCTGCACATCACGACGCAGTTGAAGGCAAGTCACTGGAAATTCATGACCTGATTGTCAGGTTCCTGAGGGGTGCGAGGAGACTGAATCCACCTTGCCCGCTCTCTATACCCTCCAGGGACTTGTCCCTGGTACTTACAGCTCTCCGGGGTCCACCCTTCACACCTTTGCAATCAGCTGAGTAAAAAAAAAATGTCCCTTAAGACAGTACTCCAGGTTGTACTGGCCTCCATCAAGAAGGTAGCTTTTTCGGTTGATGAATCGTGCCTAGAATTCGGTCCGGATGACTCTTACATTATCTTGAGACCTCAGACCAGATATGTGCCCAAGGTTCCTACCACTCCCTTTAGAGATCAGGTAGTGAACCTGTAAGCGCTGCCTGTGAGCAGGGCTTAGCTCTGTCCTGTCCCCGCTTTGCACCTGCACGTGGACAGAACGCGAAGCTTTAGGACCTCGGATCAGCTCTTTGTCTGTTACGGAGGTCAGCAGAAGGGAAAGGCTGTCTCCAAGCAGAGGATGGCCCACTGGATTGTGAATGCCATCGCCTTGGCTTACACGTCCCAAGGTGTGCCTTGCTCGCTCGGGTTGGGGGCCCATACGTGCACTACCCATGGCCAGTCCATATGTGTATTCCCACGTAATACCTCCCTTCGGTTAGGTTGTGGTCTCCACAGCGTCCCCTATGGCACGTTTCCCAGTGTTGTCCAAGTCTTACTGAACCGGTCATGTGGAACAGCAGTAGACTCTCTTGGCTTAAGCCCAGTCCCTTCTCCGTCCCAAGGTGCACTGGGATGCTGAGGCATATGCTGGGAGCTGGAAGGGGTCAGTAACAGTGACGTTTTATTAAGGATCCCAATTTGTTGGTTCACCTCAGTGTAACGACTGAGATAAATCGGACACAAATATTTGTTATATTTAACAAATAGCCTTAAAACCCCTTTCTGACTGCTAACCAGAGGGTCCACCCAACCCCCCGAGGTAATAGGACTGCAAGCCTTTTATGACCTGAAGGTATGCAGACCATTCAGATTCAGGCTACAAGGACGACACAAAGCCTGTAGAAAAACTGACTCTCCTGCATTAATTTATAGATGAACTGATCTATGAATGAACATGCATCCCAGGACAATGTGTTTATAGGTATAAATGTTTAGTGAGTGTCTTTTGTACGGTTGTTGGTTTAATGCATATTTTATGATAAAAACTACGAACGAACTACCTCACATTTATTATGTCTCCTCTCAAATTAATGCTCATTTCACGACTTACATTTTCATGTATGTGACTTCCTCATCAGATGTGGATGAGGAAGAGCGTGTGGATGAGCGTGGATGAGCGTGTTTGTTGTATTAATTGGAGCATTAATGTACATGAAACTACTAGGCTCAGTTTTATCATGAGCTGGAAGAAAATCCATACATTTCTCCAGAGAGGAAGTTCCCGCTCAGGAATTCCTCTTTCCTCATTGGTCAGGTCCACCATGTGCAGTGTGCCAGAACCCAGAGGCTAAAAGGGAGCACACACTCTCCTCCCTCTCTCTCTCTTATTGTCGACTGTTCCAAAGACAGCTCCTGTGGCCTGGCCTCCCAGGCCAGCTCGACCTGCTTGGCCATGTGCTCACATGAGAAAGAGAAGAAAACAACAATGCAAACTTGCTATCGTTCATTCAACACAGAAGACATCGATTGCACCTTCAGCACCATCGGACTTTCTACTGCAACCGTATATTCGGACAGTCTTCCATCTCAGGCAGAATGCAAGTCTCGTACAATATACTAAACTGCGGCTAGTTAGTTAAAGTTGTGAACCTCCTTTGTCAAAAGAGGAGCTGTGTAATGAACACTAATGATTCCTTCCGGGTTCTTGACTTTACTTAATTTCCTGTTCCTACTTTCGGTTTCACTCTCACTTCCCCTTTTACCCCTGTACGTGTGATTCGTGTGCATGTGTTTGTTAGTTAGATACGTGTTCGTGATGTAGTTAATAAAATTTGTGCACAATACATGTTTGGTTCTGATTCTGCCCAAGCAGGTAAATTGTCAATTAAAGGATTCTGATCCTGTACATGTTCTTAAAAGTACTGGAAACAGTAAGAAATAATTAATTTTCTGTCAGGGGAAAATATCCTTTTCTTAGAATCAATTAATATCAATTAATCAACACTGAGTGTTCACAGGATGAACAAATTGATTGGTTGTAATTCTAATGTAGCTACATTAATTTAACCTGATTAACTGATTCATAATTAATCATAATGAATAATCATAATGATTACATGTACGTCGAATGTGACCGACTGAAAGGGAACGTCTCAATTACATATGTAACCCTCATTCACTGAATGACAGAACAGAGACGAATGTCCCATCGCCACAGTTCCTGTGCACCGTGGAGCGGGGGCTTCAGGCTCATCTCCTCAGCGAAAAACAGAGTGCGAGTGCACCCGCTTCCAAATTTATAACCGCTTGCGGGGGAGGGTTACGTGAAGCAAAGCTCACACACCAATGTCCATTGGCTTGTTTAGTTTACAATCAAAGGTGATAGGGCTCTCATGCAATATCCCAATTCATCGGTTAACTTCTGATGTACCTCTTCGTTCCCTTGTTCAGGGAACAAGAGTTATATATGTAACCGAGATGTTTTAGCTTCATACTACTTGGATTCAAATGAAATTTTCAAATGAAAATTCCACTTTCTCTTTTCAGCCACCGAAGTCGTAGTAATTTTAATCATTACTTTTTAATGCGTTTCAAGCAGAAAAAGAAACATTACTTTATTGCACCAAAAGTAATTTGAAAAGGCAACATTAAATATATGTACACATAGGTCATAAGTTTACCCTTGCAGAATCTGCAAAATGTTAATAATTTTTTTTTTAATTATATAAAATGCTTCTTTTTTTAAATAAGCTATTTCACATAATATATGCTTACCTATATACCACAAGACAAAATATATGAATTTAGACCAAAAAAAAAAAGAGTTCTAAATTTTACATACACTTGACTCTTAATGTTGTGTGTCATTACATGGATGATCAAAAGCTTCTTGAGCATCAGTGAATGTTTGCACCTTTTGTAATAGTGTAGTACGAGTCCCTTGGGTCCTAATATCATACAAACACTCCTGGAAATCTTAGTGAAAGCTTTTTTTGAAGAACTGCAGCAGAACTGCTCAGGACAAATAAGGGACTCATGAACAACTATCACAAAACATAATCAGTCATTGACCATCTAGGTAACAATAGAGAGTCTTAAAAAGAACAATGCTATTTAAACTTTTGAACTGGTTTAGTTTTATAAATTCAGTTTTTATTTTGTCTTGTGGACTATATAAGTATTTATGTAAAATAGTATGAAGAGTGTCAAAGACTTTCTATACAGTCTTAAAAGGAACTTTGATAGTGTTCAAGCCATTGAACAAACGTCTCCTGAACCATGTATTTTTCCTCTTGCGCTGTCTGTAATGCAGCGAGTCTCAGCGAGCGCGCAGGGCGGGTATCAGGAGCGCGAGCAACTGAAACCTTGCAAGTGCGAAAGAGAACGTTCGCACACATCCAAATAAACTTCTTTGAACTGCAAAACTGATTTTCGTTCGCTCGAAATATTTTCTTATTTGCGAGACGAAGATTTGAAAGTGGAGTAAGGGGCTGTTCACATATGTAGGCGCGCGGCAAGCGCGCTCAAAATGGAAGCGACACGGCCGCGCTTTCCACGCTTTTTTAGGCGCAATATGTGAACGGCCCCGAATGAGTTGGCGGATGCACCAGTGTCGTTCAAATCCGATGTGTGGGAGCAAATTTTGGATTTCATGTTACTTACAATGGCTACGGAAATAAAACAGTAGCTAGAACTGCGACTGTGTGCAAGCATTGTGCAAAATACATTCATTATGCTAATGGGAACACTTCTAATATGACAGTTCATTTGAGAAGACATCACGCCAATGTGTCGATGAGCACAAACGGGAGAGAGCCGGTTAGGAAACAACTTCTACTGTCCGCAGCATTTAAATATTTTTTTTGTAAGAGCTACACTGAAGTTGGCAGTTTGATCATTTCAATCGTTGTGTACTTAAAAGGCACAAGTTCTGGTAGAGATAACAGAACACATTCTCTTTTTTTATGCCAAACAAACGAAAAGCATGTCATCATCAATGTCTTCTCTCTTGCTGTATCAAAATCTCACCCAGCTTTTACTTCAGTTAGTGCATGATTACATTACAAAAATGTTAATACTGTATCCTAAATTGTGGATAATTAAGCTAATAAGCTATATATCATATGTTGAAGGAAATTTCTGGAGTGTTAAAGAAAAAGTAACAACAAGAACCGTAGAGAACCGAAAACCATGACCCTAAAACCGTGATACGAACCGAACCGTGGGTTTTGTGAACCGTGCCACCCCTAGTTTAAAGTATTCCCATACTTTTGATAATCGTAGTCTAGGTTTTTGTGATAAAATGGAACTTTCACCGTTCCAAGGAGCAGAAGCCGCCATTACGCGAGATGAATGTAAACAGTGTGACGCGTCGACGCATTTCATGCATGTCGACGTATTTTCGTAGTCGACGTTATCGATGACGTCGTTGCAGCAAGGTGCATTCTGCAAGGTGTATATAAACTTATAATCTCAACTATACATAAGAGAATCATATGCTTCAGATCTTAAAGTGACAGCAGCCAAATTTACCTGCTGCAGTCCGTCATTTTTATTCAATGAACTAATGAAAAAGAGAGAAAAATAAAACATCACTGCTCTTGACTGAATAATTTTTGAAAAAGCAATGCTCTGCATCCTTACTCCCAGCCCCCCTTTCGCCACAGGCCAGGAGTTTGAGTTTTGATTCCTCACCCCACACTCACTGCCTCTGCTTTGGGATGTTATGCTTCCCAGGTTAGGGTTAGAGTTAGAGTTAAGGTTAGGGTCGTGACATAGGTAAGGGTGATATGGGCAGTTACTGTAACAAGTGTCTTCCTGAAGAGTGCATTAATGATTTCTCAATTTAAGTCTACAAACTACTTTAAAAAAAAAAAAAAAAAAAAACTACACAAATTTTAAATGTCTTGTTGATTATAATTGAAGCTATCCAGTTTTTTTTGTTTTGTTTTGGGTCACGTCACTTGCAACATATAATAAAGTGCTACAGAGTCTACAAGCAAGCTGTGTGGCATCTACGAATTCTAAAAACCTTTCAAATTATGATTTTGTAACAAATTATGATTTGGTTTTGAACTAAAGCTTCATTTTTAGAATCAGGCAATCAGAATAAAAAATAACAGATCATATGGAGGATTAAGAGAGGCACTTAAAATAAAATTAAATGAATTATCAGTATATTAATTCAAAATGAAAACTACCAAACAACTAGATAAACGACTTACATTTTAAACTCGATCAACAAATAGATAAGGAAAAGCAGTTGATTAAAAAGCTTTTGAAATGCAATCTAAAAGTATAATTTAAAATTAGATATTAATGTATGATTTTGTTATATTAACTAACATTAAACTGTTCGCCTCTCTATCACAATACAGTTCAAAAGTTTAGTGTCAGAAAGATTTTTTTTAAAGAAATGAACTTATTTAGAATTAAATTGATCAAAAGTAACAGTAAAGTCTGTGATAAAATGTGATTAAAGCACAATATGTTTCACAATATTTTTTGCCACTAGGGGTCGCTAAACTCTTCAAAACAATTGCAAAGGCGTAGATTGATGACGGAGGGAATGAGTATGGATTCATAGAACTTGTTGTCATACCAATGGATCTAATAATATTTATGGGCAAATAATGTTTATGGATGAGTGAATGCACGTTTTTTAACATGACTGTGGTATGAAGCTGGGCGTGGCCGAGAACCACGGACGAGATTGATATTGAGAGACAGATATCAGTGGCACACGCGAGTCCTGGGGGATATAAAGAAACGAGGACATTTCCACCGAACTACTCATAAGTGCTGAAATACTACTCATACAGGTCAGTTTATTTGATGAATTAAAACGGAGGTAACGCAGCGCTGTTTCACTTGGTCTAACGTTACACTATGATACTACACTGCATTTGAGTGTGTTAAAAGTTGTAATGTTATTCTGTGTATTAGTTTGTTGACTGTATGAGTCTTAACAGTAAGCTAGATCAACAGATTATCATACTGATGATATTCTCACACTTTGTCCTGTTGAGCTATATAACATTGATTAGTCTAATGTGGCATTTGCTTACTTTGTCAAATAACGTGCAAGAGTGCCATCTCTGTCAAGTTAAAACTCGCTGCCATCTCGGAAACGCCACGCCGATATTGATCCTCATTTTATTTCTCCTAATGTCCCAAAGTTTGCTTGCCAAGGTCCATAATGTTTGAACAAAACAACAGTGCCCCGCTAGTCGTTACGCAGCTGTTCTTGTTTGTTGCCATAATGCAGATATTATGTAATTGACAGCCGACAAGTGACAAGGGAGGAACAGGGGACTATTTAAAATTGTGAATTTCTCTGAATTTACATATTCTTGGAAATATTTAGGATGATGCAAGTACACAGCTGAACGAAATATATAACACTGTGCAAGTGTTTTTTGGATATTTTAATATAAAAATTTTACATATTGGACCATTAAGTTTATATAGTCAGCTTAGTGAGAGAATGCAGGCAAAGCAGATTTCAGAGCTGACCACAGGATCCCATGCCCAAATGTGTGTGCGCCTGTGTGCGTGTGTATGTGTCTGTGCGAAAGATCTGCCAATGTCAGCAGTACATTTTTTCAAAAGAATCTGTGTGAGAATTTTTCCAGCCTGCCTGCCTACCTAATTTAGGTCTAGAAACTGAGGACCTAGTGCAGACCGGGCCAAGAGGTAGAAACTAAAACCGGCAGAAATGCAACAAAATGCGTACCTAGAGAGCAGCGAATCGTACACGCGTACTTAAGGGTCAAAATGCGTACATGTTGGCAGGTCTGCTAGTGGCAAACATTTAACCAGGCTATACTGCTGACTTTTTGGCGTGTATGTCAGATCCAGTACCTGTTACTATTTGAGTCCACTGACTTGCTCCTGCACATGACTATGGCAATCACACAGTTTGGGTTACCAGCACCTGCAATAATAAAAAAATAAAAATAAAAACACACACATTTTAACTTTGCGGCATTGTTTGTTTGTTTTTTAAATAAAGAAAGGCTAAAAGAGCATTTTTCAATAAATAACTTGTGAATTTTGGTTTTATTGTGTGTGAGATTTAATGTGTGGTCAGATTTCATTTCAAACAGTTTCCCATATGAATGCTGTCCCCCCAATGATGTCCCATGGCTAAATATCATATTTCAAGTATATATATATATATATATATATATATATATATATTTTTTTTTTTTTTAAACGTGATATTAACCAGATTTTAGATGATACCAACATGAGCTTAGTTCCTACAAAGGAATTAAAGATCTAAAATTTTGACAACTTTCATAAATTATTACCTGTGGAATGGAATTCTGCAATCATTTAAACTTTCATGATTGTTTTGGTTTGAACTTTAAAATAAATTTTCTTAAGTGATGCTGCAAAAAAGGTTGTTTTAGGTGGTTGCAGTGATGTTAAGCACAATAGGCAGCTGACAAAGAGTTCTATTGTGTCAGTGTCTCTAGAGGGAGCTCTTTCTCGCATTGACTTTTGAGTGTAGCACTAGTTTCAGTTGTACATTAACCTCAGTTGCTAGCATGTGCATGCACTTACACACACACACACACACACACACGCAAAGCTCAAAGCCCTTACAACGAAAATTATTCACAGACCACCATAATGTTCATCATGACTAAAAACTATAATTCACAGCAAAGTCAAGCACACACAGGCCTGGGGCCAATCTATGATCCAAGGGACAGTTGGGTGTGTCCCATGAACATTCTTTTCCTGTTTATTGTCCAGTTTTCTGACAAAGGACATAAGGACGGCAGATCAACATGATATCGCCTCTATCAAAGGAAAAAAGGCTCAGTTTTGAATGTATAAAAGGTGGGTATGATAGGAGCCTGCAGGGAAAAAAACATTCCACATTGGGGCAAAAGGTCTCTCTATATTGTATGTGACGATTTACAAGATAATAAAATGAAAAACATTTCAAACAGATTTTTTTTGTTGTTGTTTAAACCTCACTAGTTGTTTTAGATGTCACTAGATGTCAAATTTATTACAGACACTTCATTCAAGATATATTTCCTGAAAACAAGTTATAATATTCTCATGTAATTTGCTAGTATTTCTTGCAGTATACATCCTAAATTCATCAAATGGCCTAAGACAAGAAATATTTACTATACTATATACTATACTATTACTATAAAAGAGAAAAATGTAATTTTTTTTAATGTAATTGATGATGTAAATACAACATATATTTTTAAGAAAACTCATCTGCAGTATCCAACTGTAACCGAGACAGGTGAAAACCAAGTGAAACTCACTGATAGTTTCAGATGTTCTACTCTAGTGGGATGTCAGCTTGAAATAACAGAGGTGCAACATTCTGTAAAAACAGACACGGGCAGGGGCCAACCACAGCTGCGCACATATGGTATAAAACATGACAAGAATGAGGAGAATGTACCTATGAACATACACACACATTTACTTGTGTGATACAAATGGTATACACTACATTAATCCTCTATTGCTTTTTTACAAAGCTAATTACAATTACTGCAAACTAGCCCATATACTATTATATTCATGAACCAGCTATTCAATTGTGAAGGTTTCCAGAGGGAGGTTTTTGGAGACATTTTGGGCTAAATAAAGCCACAGAAATTTCATTTCATGCTCAAACACTAAAGGCATGAAACTACAGGCAAAAAAAAAAAAAAAAAAAAAAGAATTTCATGCACTGGTCAATTGTGAGATTTTAAACTTTGTTTTTTTCATAATGTGCTTTTTTCACACTAGTGGAAAGAAAAATACTTGTTTTTTTGTTTTAATTTTTTTTTTTTTACTTTATCTGTTTACATCTGAGCATTTAATTCTATAATGCATGTTGCATATTTAAGCTCTTCCAAAAACTTGCAATACCAAAATGTTTGCAATTCTTAATGTCATCAATCAGCTGGGGAAGTAAGGTGATATGTATTAGTAAATTTTTCAGCCTGTTCACCTAGGGTGTATTGTAGTTACAGTAGCAAATAAAATAATAAAATTTAAAAAAAATTCTACATACATAAAATATACTTATAAAAAAATAAATAAAATAAAACAACAAAACAAAAATAAAAACAATAAAATACAGTTAGAATGGATAAGAAATACATATATAGTTTAACACCACATTATGGTGAAGTGGGAAATTAAAACACAAGAACCCACAAACTCCCACAAGGTAAAATTTGTACACACTGACTCATGTACTTTTATGAGAGCATTGTAAAAGACACTGAATCCACAATTCCACTCACAACAGAGGCACACCTTAGATTCTGATACACATACAACACACCCTTGAAACAAACACTCAAGGTTCATAATTTCTGGAAAGACTAGTGTTTTTCCCAAGGAAGTGTTAGTCACAAGCCAGCATGCGTGTTTGTGTGTGGGTGTGTATGTATATGTGCTGGCAACGGCCCTTACTTTACTAATTCTTCTGATGAAAACACAGGTTGCCTTTCTCAGGGTGTGATATAACCGACTTGTCCTTTCATGTCTGCAGGTTGTCCCCGTACATGCAGCCAAACACGCGACCATTAGCTCCAAGGTGCATTCCATAAAGAACAGACTCTGTCAAAAAAAACAAATCACGCAGGGCATTCGGAATGCCGTGCTGTCGCAAATAAAAGGATTAAGTACAGATGAACTACTGCGAGGAATTACACCATTTAGACAAGACCCTCCATAGTTTCACACTTCACAGCCAATATCCTCAATGGACGGCATGTTCTTTAGAAAAAAAATAATTTGCCACTTTCCTGCACAAACTAACTAAATGACTGCACTCGGAAAAGAGCAGTTACAAGATTGTAAAGTTAATTGCGCACAATGATTTCTTGCACCAATGCCAATAATTAGCTCGGGGAAATACGCCAGTAGGGAAAAATACCCCTAATTTATGTTCCTCTGTTCTTATAGTCTTATTTAATTAAGATTACAGCAGCACAAGGGTTACAGGAGGTTACCAATGTAACCCTAGACTGCAAGGGTGTTGCACTGAGATATTCACATTATGATCTCAGATCATATGCTCAATACAGGGATAACATATTAAGCATGAAATAAAACCTACATCTGCAGCAGAAATTCGAGTAGATGAGTTCAATTAAGATGATGCTTATTCAATTGATTTATTTAACATAAGCTAAAGCAACACAATTGCTGAAAATTTCAATACAACTCAATTTCATTGCGGTTAATCGACTTTTAAATATATAGCAATTAAAACGTACTTAATCCATTTGTGTTAGGACAACATGAATTATTTTTGTTGTATTAATGGAAACTTTTTATTGCTTTAACATCTCTTTCTCTGCATAGGGGTTCAGGGGAATAAATGTTGAAATAAAGTGTTTTTATAACACGTTTATTTTATGTGCAAATTCAAATCTGTGTTTTGAGTCAAAGGGGACCACTGCTGGTGCTATGTTGACATTTATAAGAGCTTCTGTTATGATATAGATTTTTTTTGCTTACCTTGACATAAAGTCATTTTTAGTTTACCTGAAAAATAAAAATATTTATATTTATAATTAACTTGTATTTGTTTGAGTGATATAACCCTTTTGAAAGGTACTACAGTTATATATTATACAAAGTTATTATATTACAAGCACAATATACCATAATGCCAGGAATTCTGTTTGAAGATGATCAGGAAAACACAGTGAGGGAGTCTGTGTAACCTATTAGAAAATGGCAATCCTTATTTTCTCCAACTCTCTCTCTCTCTCCTTCCTCTGACGTGCACACAAACACACACCCGTGGCCGTCCTCTTGCCCCAGCTGCAATTATCAACAGAGTGTTTCACTTCTCTGGACTAAAGGCAGCTCTTTCCTGGACGGAGTGTGACTCAGACAACACAAACAGAGGTAAGACAAACCACTGCATTTCACATGCAACAGTCGAATTACGATCAAAGCTAAGGGTAGCTCAAAATCGAAGGGTTCCGAGATGATTGCTTAGGTGTCACAGCTACAGAGGGGACAGTCGTGAGAGTAAATTTAGAGAATCATCATTCAAAATAAACACTGGATTAGAAAACAGCAAACAAATGTCCGACAAAGTGACAACAGATGCTGAATTATGGACATTTACTATGCATTCAGATGTCAGTATTTAGATTTATTTAGTTGGTTTTATGCAAAACTGTGATGTTTTCTTTGTTGTCATGTATAAAGTCAAGGCAAAGTCCTACTTAGCGATCCTCAAAAGGGTTTACGACAGGGAAGGTAAAGTTCAAAATAAACAATGACACAGTCATATTTTTAATGTATTCCTGAAACCTAAATTCTTCTATGAAAGATGTGTTTGCAAAGAAAGCTCTTGTTTCTATATGCCAGTGAGAAAGCAGAATGGAATGAAGGTTTACCTGTGCAGTGTTAAACTGACAGCATATATACAGTAAGGGTGTAACAACCCCTGAGCTCCATAATAGACCGAGGTAATACAATACGACAATACATACTCAGTCATGGATTAAATAATAAGAACAGTAGATCACCTTTTCACAGGCACACTTATTAACCCTAAAGCCTTAGACAAACTTCCTGCAATAACAGTTAAACTGCAAATTTTGCAGTTGTTTAAAAAAAACAAAGTACTGTATACAAACGAACAAACATTTCCTATATCTACAAAGTGGCCTGAAAAAGTATCTGGACACTTTTGCCACAATTCAAAATGAAAGACAATTACCACATAGACACTTTTAGAGCAAAATATTCCACAAAAAGTATAATATAGGCTTTTGTTGTACGGCCAAAAAAAAATGGGCTTACTATGTTGTTATTCATCAAAATTTCAAGCACAGGAGCCAAACCATTTCCACAAAGAGTAAAAGGATCATCCCAAGCAGCTGCTTTTCTGGAAGAGGCATGCAAATCACAATTAATCACTAGGATGTTTTTTGAAAAGTTTTTGGAACACATAATGTGGTATATCAACTTTATGGTCCTCAAGTAACCAATAGAAAAATTAATTTACTCAGGAAAGTAAAAATGAATAGACAAGCAATCTGCACTAAGGTAAAGATCTTCGATTTACAGCTTGCTTTGTATATCACCTAGATACACAAAATCCGCTCTCCTCGGCACCCCTATTTAAATAGCATGTGTTTAGCAGATTGATAGCTACGCAATGTGCAACTCCAGATAAGCAGATGGCAAAAGTCAAGGATTTGCGGTTTTGAAATGCCGAACAGACCAGTAGTAAGTTTTTCTAGAACCTTCAGCTGAAAGCATTCAGGGTTAAACTCTCCCTTGATCCATACAAACTATTACGAAGCTACTAAGTTTATAATACGTCCAAAGATCAATTGCCACAAAGCTGCCCATGCGTGTTTATTTACACTCTTTCATGCACTACTGTATATGTTGAAATAGATAACAGTGCTGCAAGCTGCTCAGCTGGTGTTGAGCAGCCAAAAAAGGAGTGCAGGGAGTTTTCAGTCAAAAGTAGATGTCTTTGTGTTGAGTTGTGCATGATCTCAATCAAGATAGCTTTTTTTTTCCTCAATCAGGATAGCTTTTGTTGCAGAAAAAATGAGTCGCTCATTTAAAACGTGCATATCGAAGGTACACATGTGGATCAAACATACAAAAACAACACTCAATGTAACTAAAGACGCTGGATCTTAAGATAATGTATAAACCCCATAATTCAAAATATTGTCAAAAAATTTGCTAGATGAAAGCTCATTAAACCCAGTTCGTAATACAGACAAATAACTTTTTTCGTTAGAAAAAATAACCTGCACTGAAAGCATATATTGTACACTCACCTAAAGGATTATTAGGAACACCATACTAATTCTGTGTTTGACCCCCTTTCGCCTTCAGAACTGCCTTAATTCACGTGGCATTGATTCAACAAGGTGCTGAAAGCATTCTTTAGAAATGTTGGCCCATATTGATAGGATAGCATCTTGCAGTTGATGGAGATTTGTGGGATGCACATCCAGGGCACGAAGCTCCTGTTCCACCACATCCCAAAGATGCTCTATTGGGTTGAGATCTGGTGACTGTGAGGGCCATTTTAGTACAGTGAACTCATTGTCATGTTCAAGAAACCAATTTGAAATGATTTGAGCTTTGTGACATGGTGGATTATCCTGCTGGAAGTAGCCATCAGAGGATGGGTACATGGTGGTCATGAAGGGATGGACATGGTCAGAAACAATGCTCAGGTAGGCCGTGGCATTTAAACGATGCCCAATTGGCACTAAGGTGCCTAAAGTGTGCCAAGAAAACATCCCCAGACCATTACACCACCACCACCAGCCTGCACAGTGGTAACAAGGCATGATGGATCCATGTTCTCATTCTGTTTACGCCAAATTCTGACTCTACCATCTGAATGTCTCAACAGAAATCGAGACTCATCAGACCAGGCAACATTTTTCTAGTCTTCAACTGTCCAATTTTGGTGAGCTCGTGCAAATTGTAGCCTCTTTTTCCTATTTGTAGTGGAGATGAGTGGTACCCGGTGGGGTCTTCTGCTGTTGTAGCCCATCCGCCTCAAGGTTGTGCGTGTTGTGGCTTCACAAATGCTTTGCTGCATACCTCGGTTGTAACGAGTGGTTATTTCAGTTAAAGTTGCTTTTCTATGAACTTGAATCAGTTGGGCCATTCTCCTCTGACCTCTAGCATCAACAAGGCATTTTCGCCCACAGGACTGCCGCATACTGGATGTTTTTCCCTTTTCACACCATTCTTTGTAAACCCTAGAAATGGTTGTGCGTGAAAATCCCAGTAACTGAACAGATTGTGAAATACTCAGACCGGCCCCACGCGCAAAATTGCTTAAATCACCTTTCTTTCCCATTCTGACATTCAGTTTGGAGTTCAGGAGATTGTCTTGACCAGGACCACACCCCTAAATGCACTGAAGCAACTGCCATGTGATTGGTTGATTAGATATTTGCATTAATGAGAAATTGAACAGGTGTTCCTAATAATCCTTTAGTTGAGTATATAATATATTCCATTTAAATGTGATGAATATACAAAAATATTTTCTAAGTTTACAAAAACAATTAGTTGTAAAACTTGTTTCCACTCTAAGAGTGATGTCCAAAACATCCAAAGTAGGGAAGAAGGAAAGTTATTATTTCATATTTGGAAGTCCTAATTGTGATTTAAAGGACGTTTGAAGCAATTCTGTTTGGACACAGATGTGAGAAACGTCTTTTTAGCACTAATGCAGAAAAATAAATAGCAAAAAACACAAATTAGTAGTGTAATTGATTCTTTGGGTGGTATATATATATATAAAATATATATTATATTATTGGAATATGGAATATCTAGCATCATCAGCAATGTTTACGTTTTTCCCCTCTCTCTTTAGATCATGATGGAAGTCCTTTTTGATAACGAACATGACTACCATTATCACGACCATGACAACAGTTCTAACCACAGTGACTACAATGAAATGGAATTTGAATTACACACAGTTTGCGACAAACAAGAGGTTCGGTCCTTTGCTGGGGTTTTTCTGCCAGTTGTCTATACGCTAGCACTGATTCTGGGCCTGGCTGGAAATTCCCTGGTCATTTTCCTTTACCTTTCCCATAAGCGCTTACGGACCCTGACAGATGTCTTCATCCTTAACTTGGCCTTCGCAGACCTCCTCCTGCTCCTCACATTGCCCTTCTGGGCTGCGGATGCAGTGAACGGCTGGGAGATCGGCACAGCTGCCTGTAAGATGACCTCTGCCCTCTACACCACCAACTTCAGCTGTAGCATGCTGCTGCTAGCCTGCATTAGCATAGACCGATATTGTGCGCTAGTTAGAGGCTCCGCTAGCACCCACGCCGCAGCCAGGAACAACGGCCGCAAGCAGAGGATAATTATGTGCCTACTGGTTTGGGGGCTCGCCATTGTCCTGGGGTTGCCAGATATGGTGTTCTACACAGTGACGACACAGAACTCCAGTGGCAGCAAAACCTGCCGGGCAGTTTACCCGCAAAGCATGGCACGGGCGGCTAAGGCAACTCTGGAAATTCTGGAAGTGTCTCTGAGCTTTCTTGTGCCTTTCCTGGTAATGATGTTCTGCTATTGCAGGGTGGGAGCTGCGTTGAGTAAGGCCGCTACTGCGGGTGTAAGGAGCGGGAGAAGATGGCGAGCGTTTCGGGTGTTGATCGCGGTAGTAGGGTTGTTTCTGTTGACCCAGCTCCCATATAATCTGGTCAAATTGGTCAGGGCCCTGGATGTGATTTACATTTTAGTGACGGAATGTGAGCTGAGCAAAAACCTGGACCGGGCCAATCAAATTACTGAGAGTCTGGCCCTCACGCACTGCTGCCTGAATCCCGTGCTCTACGTCTTTATCGGATCATCTTTTAAAACGCATGTTCTGAAGCTTATCAAACGCTGTGGTCAGACAGGCAGAGGGTACCGGCATGGAAACGAGCAGCCCACTGTCGAGATCTCCCTTAAGTCAGGCACACAAACTCACACTCACTCTTCATCGGAAAATGAAGACACGAGTACGTTCACCATGTGACATGGCAATAACTATGAGGACTGACAACTATATACCGGGAAATTATATCTAAATGTAAAGGTGTTTAACTTTCATGTACAATGTTCATTAAGGCCAATGGATATACAGTCGAAAGGTCAGCCTTTTAAATTACACTTAAATTAATAGCAAACATAGGGCCTCGACACATGCACACAAGAAAATTTCATTCTTGTCCACGGTCTCTGCTTAGAAAAATCTGGCTGGGTGTGTACATTATACACATACCATGCTGATGATGAAATTTATGACGTGCACTGTATGCATACCCTAACATAAATGCAAAAAAACTAAACAAAAAAAAAAACAATAATTAT
Organism: Opsariichthys bidens; assembly: GCA_037194245.1. NCBI lineage: Eukaryota > Metazoa > Chordata > Actinopteri > Cypriniformes > Xenocyprididae > Opsariichthys > Opsariichthys bidens. Next base: position 606,612 of record CM074301.1, on the reverse strand, counting down.
GGGTTAAAGGGTTAGTTCACCCAAAAATGAAAATTCTGTCATCAAATAGTCTCCCTCAAGTCATTCCAAACCCATAAGACTTTTGTTCATCTTTTAGATGTTCATAAAGAGATTGTAAAACTAATACATAAGAATCGAGCAGTTTAGTCCACATTTTCTGAAGAGATTCGATTGATTTATATGATCAACAGAGGGAATTTGGGCTTTGACATTGATCAGTGAACATAAACAGAAGCTCAACCAAACCTGCTCGATGAGCGAGAACAAACCTCTTCCAGAAGCTCAATGCTGCGTAACACACGAGAATGAATTAGTTCATTGGTTCTTGCACGTCAAGTGAACAATCCATTGGTTTACCACGACTGATGTGTGAGTTGAAGAATGTTTATGTGAATAAAACCCTAAATTCAATCTGCTTATCATATAAAGCGAAGAAGTCTCTTTTTGGACTAAACCGCTCGATTCATTTGGATTAGTTTTACGGACTCTTTATGAAATTGTTGACGCTTCAAAGTTTCAGTTGCATAGCTGTCTATGGAGGGACAGAAAGATCTCAGATTTAATCAAAAAGATCTTCATTTGTGTTCTGAAGTTGAACAAAAGTCTTAGGGGTTTGGAATGACATGAGAGTGAGTAATTAAATGACATTTTTTTGGTGAACTACCGGTATCCCTTAATTAGTGCATTAACCAGAAATTGCCTATGAAATTGTCTATTTCATGTTTAATGAGATCTTTCATTGCATGTCTACAGATCAAAACATTCCGTTTATCTGTTTATCAAACTTTCATGGAATCTGTGCCCAAAGAATTCCATGGAAAGCTTGGCAGAGCCTCTCGTTTGTTTATTATTGTTTTATGAAGCCTTGTGTGTTTATTCATTTTTAGCTACTAATGGTCTCTGCTAACAAATAATAGTGCTCTTAACTCAATTTAGAGTTAATAATATTCCACAAAAATTCCCACAATCAGTGCAGAAAATGCGAAGAACAGTGCACAGATTCCATGTGGGCATATTTATCAGTTATTATATTGTGTACTTATAGAAAAAGTAGAAAAGACACCCTGTGTCCAAGACGTTACATAGTTGTACAATAATACTATATATAACTCCAATGTAAATATATTTTTGAATTAAAAACGAAAAACTTCAAGTTGTATTGGTGTTTTGTAGCTATATGCTGATTTCAAAATTACATATGTGCGTTCATACAAGGTCTGTACGAAAACAATACACAGACATACACAAGTCACATGTACAGAAGACTGTGCTTTATGCACGAGATAAAAGCCACAGCATCTGATTCTGGTAGTAAGTGTGTGGCTTTGAAGGAGAGTTTGGGGAATTAATGGGGAAGTTATTATGACAGAGCAGATGATATTTGGAAGGCAGTCTCGAAAAAGAGGTCCAGAACAATAAAAGTGGTCTACCATAATTTTATTTAAATGGGGAAAAATAACGAAGTAAAAAAAAAGTAAAAGCAGAGAGAGAGGCACGGAGAGAGAAACTACAGAGAGTTTTTGGGCTTAATGAGCAGAATTTGACAAACACATGTTTTACTTTTACAAATGAATAATGTACTGGTACTCTTAAGAGTCTAGCCTTTAAGTCCCTGCTCTTAAAAAGATAATTGAAAGTGCTTAGATAAAGCAACACTTTACTAAGAATATGTATACTTCTGCTGCAACAGTAACAAAAATTAAAACAATATATGTACAGCAGGTCATTTTATCCATCGTGAAAACTGCAGTTTCATGCCAAAATAGGACAGGCGGTTGAAATGCTGAAAAGGGTGAGTCATGAGCCAAAAGGTAATTTAGGAGACAGGTAAATGCAAGTTATGACATTTTGATGAAAGATTAAAGATAAAACTTTATACTACACATGAATAAAACATGAACATGAATTAAAGAAAGTAAAGTAACATATTAGGAATTAAGAATTTTGATTTCATGTGGACTTTAAAATGGAAATATACTCAGACCCTGGCAGAGGTCATGCTGAGCAGTTGAAGAATAATTTAACAGCTTATTGAAAGCACAGATGGTGAGGTACTGGAAAAAGCCAGTTCATTGGAAAAAGACAATGAGGCAAAAAAAAAAAAAAAAAGTATATCATCTAGACATGACAGATGAAAAATGTCAAAAATCTGAAGCCAAATCAAGTGATTCAGACCCAAAGCAAGCACCAATAAGGCATCATTCAGACTATATAACACCTATTCAGCCTCACAGCTCTTGATATAGAAATTATGATACATATTTGTATATGTAGGTTTCTATTAGCAGGGCAGTGTCTCATTCGACCAAAGCAAATGTCAATTGTATTTGTGCTTGCTTTACAGTGTCAGGACATTCATAGCATGCTCAGAAGCTGTTACTCACTATAATAACAGTATGTTTACTACAAATGACTAAATTTCTCCATTTATAAGTCGGCCTTCAGACGCAAGCTTGGCCTGAATGTGACACCCTGTACAGGATGTAATGACACATAAAGCGGATGTACAGTTCAGAAACCCTATCCAACTTTTAATGTGACAATTTTAAGAAAATTCCAATCCAGCATTTCAACTTGAAATCTTGATCTTCTGCAGAGTTGGTCTTTTGTCACACTATGGCATCACACTGACTGAGGCAAAATCTGAAACATATCGTTTTGGCAGCTTGGTTTCAGTAAAAGCTGTTTTTGGACTAACAAGAAAGTTTCCCCCCAGTTTCACAGACAAGGCTTAAGCCTAGTCCCAGACTAAAATGCAAGTTTGAGCCGTTAACTGAAAGAAACATCTTATCTTCTTATCATATCTTAAAATACATCAGTTGCATTGTTTTGTCTCAAGATGCACACCAGTAATGTTTTTATTTTATTTTTTTTAGTTTAGCAATGCACATTTATAAAAGCTACTTAAATGTCCTAATTGAACTAAAGCCTAATCCTGGCTTAATCTAAGCCCCGTCTGTGTAACGAGGCCTTTGAGTTGTAAAATATACAGGATATTTTTATAGTACAATGTAAAAAGATCAAGGAAATTTGGTTACTAAAAGTTGGAAATTGGAATACTTAATTATTTTGTCAAATCCAATAATAGTACTATATTGTCTAATTATATAATATATCAAAATAAAATTATATAAGAATAGAATTAAATTATGAGATAAGTTAATAATAATAAATAATAATAATTGTAATTTTATTATAAATTATATATATATATATATATATTATATATATATATATATATATATATATATATATATATATTGTTGTTAATTGTTTGTTCATGTTAGTTCACAGTGCATTAACTCACATTAACAAGATTTTAATAATATATTAGTAAATGTTGAAATTAATATTAACAAAGATTAATAAATGCTGTTTAAGAGGGGCATTTCATTATTAATTCATGTTAACTGATGTAGTTAGCCAATGTAGTTAACTAATGTTATTGTAAAGTGTTACCTATAAAATATATGTTGTGTAAATATAAATTATTCATTATTGTGTATACATGGACAATTTACTTAAGTTAATATTTGTTAATAATTTATGCCATTGCACACACGCACGAAGGAGTAAAGGAGCTGTGAAACGTTTAATTCCACCAGATAAGCACAAACCTCGCTATAGGCCTGGGAGCCATCAAAGGAAATTGTCTATCTCGAGAGAGAAAAGTGGAAAGAAGGAAAAGAGAAAAAATTGTGGGAAGAAAAAACATTTAGAGAGCAGCTAGTTCAGCTTTCACATTTTTGTGGCTTCGTGGATGTAGCGGAAGTCGCAAAAGAAAAGGATATGAGAATGGTTGAAAGAGAAGAGAGAAGGCCAAGGGTAAAGACGACAGCTGTCTGGTTCTGTTTTTGCTCATAGGGATGAGTGTTAATGTCTAAAGTGTACAGAAGGTTCATTCAGAAAACAATGACAGGAAGAGTAAAGAGTAAGAGTACTATGAGGAAGACACAAAAATATTTTTGCATATCTAGCAATGACAAAAGACTGTACTGACCAATTGAATACATGGAATTAGGTGGGTATGAAATTTGTTTTAATGAAATTTGCAAACATATTTCCTACAGAACCTATGAAATTGCTGAGTATCATGGGTGATTATGCAAGTCTTAAGACAACAGCCCATTTACAAACTCAAAAAACATTGATAACAGTAGGTAGTCATACTTTTAGGTCATTTTGAACACAAAAAAAACCTGTGAAACGTGTTGAAGACACATGACAAATTAAAATCGGCTCAAAATATCATGCATGTTTGATTTTCTCGAACTAGTCCTTGGCATCTGATTTAGACCACGAAAAGATGCGTGAATAAACTAAAATTAAAGTTAAAATTAAAATTTTTTTTTTTTTTTTTAAATTGAGTATTTAGTAATCATAATAAGTATATTCATATTAAATTGTGGTACATTATACAGAAGTATTTTAATTATTATTAACAAACTAAAATAATTATTTTATTTTTATTTCGTTTTATATAACATTAAAATTACAATAATAACATTTATGGTTTCCTTCATTCTTTGCTTTCACAAATTAAACCACTGATAGTAGTTTGGCGGAAAACCAGAGGGAGACCTTTATACTTCTCTTTGTTGACAACAACAGATTTATAAATTCTATTCTAATTATGAAATTTTGGAGGATGGTTGGCACATGTTGCTTTTCCAACTGAAAATAATAAGTAACTCAAACACAGAGGTGTAAAGAGTACCTGGAAACCATACTTGAGTAAAAGTACAGATACCTTACTGAGAAAATTACTCAATTACAAGTTAGTCTTAGAGTATCTGATTTTAACAGTTACTTGAATATTTCACACACTCTAAATATCGGCTCAAAGATGCAATCGTACTCAAGAGACATGCCATTGAAAAACAAGAAACGGTTCATTTGTGAGAAAAGCAATCACGTTTACTTTCTAAATTCGCAATAAAACTGAACAACTCAAAATTACAATAAATCAGTTGTGACACAACAGCCTTTTATTTCAGTTTTAGTTTCAGTTAAGCTCAAGTGCTCAAAAAGAACACAAGTAAACCAATATCCTTCAAAAAGGTCTCTTCACTTGCTGGTTTCGGACTGATTGCCAGATGCAGTCATGTCCTCATGTCGTAAATAAAAAGTGCCCTGTAGATGCCGATATCCCTTCTTTTGTAAAATTACAACACTGATTACAAATGTAATGGAGTAAAGAGTACAGATACTTATTCAAAAATGTAAAAGTAAAGTAGAGGGTAAAAGTTGCTAATATCTTTGATACTCCGTAAAACTGCAAAGTATCCAAAAAGATAGTCAAGTACGCTAACTAATGACATTTACTCAAATACTTTACACCTCTGCTCAAACAAAGCACTAGCAAAGTAGCATTTGCTGTGAAGCCAAATTGAAAATCAACAGTGATGTGCTTTGGCATTACTTTGAAACATGCAGCACATCAGACTATAGATTTATATAATTATATCACAACCATTGTGATTTGATAATTGCACTAAGCCATATCACATTCTAACAACCATGCATTGTCAAAATTGATTAAAAAACAAAAAGTTTAAAAAGTTAAAAACGTTACCAGGCAACTGTAGCTGCAATGCCAATTTTGACTCATTTGGCACTTTTGAACCTTGGCTAACATGCTAAGTTTATTTCATAATTGTTTTCGATTTCAATCATCGTACGGTAATCAGTCCACCACAATTTATAGAGAGAAGTGAAATAACTGCTGACCACAAAGAATCCAGTACAAGTAAAATCAGAGTATTCCAAGACATTTATATCTATAACATACACAGTATATATATGGAGTACATTAAATACACAGTATGTATAAACTAAAAATGAATATCTGATAATTATCCAACAAAATCCAGTCTTAATGCATGTAAACATGCAAACCGCATAAACCAAACACACATGTTCCTTGTCAATACGTTACACTTTAATATAAGGTGTTCTATCTGCATACTGCAAACGTGTCCACGAAAACATTCCTTCATTTAAACAACAACTACCCTTCCAGCAAGATTATGACATGAAAAACAAGAGGTCTCACGAATAAAACAATACTTTTCAATCCAATCTTGTCACATATTTCAAGTTTTTCCCCACTTAACAAAAGTAGCCATTCTTGCCGAAGGCTCCTAGGTGAAAAGTGTTTGGCCATTGAGTGCCATTACACCAAACTGTCTATGATTAACTGTCTGAACTTCAATCGACATATGTCAACAATAAAGATATGCTTAGCAATCCCCAGAACTGATGGTGGTTTATGATAATAGTGGAAAACACCATCTGTACATCTTCAAAAATGGGAGATACAGGCTCATCTTGCAACCAAATGATTTGGATTTGTCATACTTAGAATTTACCCTTTGTACTGATGCATCTGTACATGTGCGCGAATTTAACATGACAAGAGATAGCACTGGAAAGCTTAAATCTCTATGACACATAGAGACTGTTTCCAAATACGCTGATGAGGTTTTTAAACCTCCTAAGAGACACACAAAACAACTATGGTGACAAGTCAGATGAGACAAAAAGATCTCACAACTTTCACTATTCATATCTGAAGATATACTCCCCATAACTATCAACCGACCACCCGTGAACTTTACAATCCACAATGTCTGGAAATAGACGCAGGATTTATGAGGTAACAAAATGTAGTTTCATGTGAAAGTAGATACCCCCAGTATCCCCAGCTTTTAGCGAGCAAACTACTACACAGGATGGTAGAAATCCTCCAGGTCCAGAAAATGATTTAGTTTTCCAGCATGTTATATTTGAACCCTTTCCAACCATGACTATGATTTTTGCCACGATTACAAAAGGTGCAAACATTCCATGATGCTCCAGAAGGAAATGATACTTTTTGAATTTGGGTGAATTTGGGATCAGGGTAAATTGTATTTATTTTTTCCTCTGGGAAACATTTAAGTTTCTTCTGTAGCTTCTTAAGGGCAGTACTAAATGGAGAAAAAAAAAAAAAAAAGGAAAAAAAAAAAAAAGTGATTTTACAATTTCATAAGTAAAAGTACATTTTTGACCACGACTGTATATGTATATTTTTTAAATAATTTTTTAAATTCCTAACAATTATAACATTAATAAATAAATTAAATTTAGGGTTTGGTAATATCAGCTAAAAATGTACTACAATTTGATAAATGTTTACGAAAACAAAACTGGTAACACTTTGCAATAAGTTTCATTAGTTAACTACATTAGTTAACATGAACTAACAATGAACTACACTTATACAGCATTCATTAATCTTAGTTAATGTTAATTTCAACATTTACTAATACATTATTAAAATCTAGTTAACATGAGTTAAAGCACTGTGAACTAACATGAACAAACAATGAACAACTATATTTTCATTAACTAACGTTAGCTGAGATTAGTAAATACAGCAACAGATGTATTGTTCATGGTTAGTTCATACATTAACTAATGTTTAATTAATGAACCTTATTGTAAAGTGTTACCACAAAACTTCATATTAAATATTACATACTGAGGATATGCATTACATTAAGGGAGTTAATAGGGTAAAAAATAATAATAATAAAAATATGCAATGTAGGATTTTGCAAAAGGAAGTTCTTTTGAAACATACTGACAGACTTCATGGGGCAATTTAAAGTAATTTCAGACTTTATGGAGTTAATTTGGTATGATGATGCAGAGAACAACAGGCCTTTGGTCCTTTCTATTGCTTTGAGGATGTTTAATTCAGGAGGCCCTGAAACCACAAAGACCCACAGCTAGAACCATCTGGAATGTTATACAGGGGACCATGTCTGAGAGACAAATACCAAAGCAACTCTAAACATCCCATACAGATTAAAAAAAACAACCTTAGGCATGTAAACAGGATGAAATGCAAACTCAAACCCTGATCACTGATGTTATCTCACCAAAGTAAATGGTAAAACTGCCTTTCATCACAAAGAAAATTTTTTATCTTTGTGTCGCACAAGTCCTATTCAACACATCAACAAAAAATGCAACTATGCATGCATGTGGTCAGATTTCCTAAAAATACGAATGAAAATGAAAGCAAGAGTAGGAGTCTACAGTCGTGGCCAAAAGTTTTGAGAATTCCATAAATCTTAATTTTCACAAAGTTTACTGCTAAACTGCTTTTAGATCTTTGTTTCAGTTTGTTTCTGTGATGTACTGAAATATAATTACAAGCACTTCATACGTTTCAAAGGCTTTTATCGACAATTACATGACATTTATGCAAAGAGTCAGTATTTGCAGTGTTGGCTGTTCTTTTTCAGGACCTCTGCAATTCGACTGGGCATGATCTCAATCAACTTCTGGGCCAAATCCTGACTGATAGCAACCCATTCTTTCATAATCACTTCTTGGAGTTTGTCAGAATTAGTGGATTTTTGTTTGTCCACCCGCCTCTTGAGGATTGACCACAAGCTCTCAATGGGATTAAGATCTGGGGAGTTTCCAGGCCATGGACCCAAAATTTCAACGTTCTGGTTCCCGAGCCACTTAGTTATCACTTTTGCATTATGGCACGGTGCTCCATCGTGCTGGAAAATGCATTATTCTTCACCAAACTGTTGTTGGATTGTTGGAAGAAGTTGCTGTTGGAGCGTGTTTTGGTACAATTCTTTATTCATGGCTGTGTTTTTGGGCAGAATTGTGAGTGAGCCCACTCCCTTGGATGAGAAACAACGCCACACATGAATGGTCTCAGGATGCTTTACTGTTGGCATGACACAGGACTGATGGTAGCTCTCACCTTTTCTTCTCCTGACAAGTCTTTTTCCAGATGCCCCAAACCATCGGAAAGGGGCTTCATCGGAGAATATGGCTTTGCCCCAGTCCTCAGCAGTCCATTCACGATACTTTCTGCAGAAGATCAATCTGTCCCTGATGGTTTTTTTGGAGAGAAGTGGCTTCTTTGCTGCCCTTCTTGACACCAGGCCATCTTCCAAAAGTCTTGGCCTTCATGCTCTCACACCTCCCTGCTGCCATTCCTGAGCAAGCTCTGCACTGGTGGCACTCAGATCCCGCAGCTGAATCCTCTTTAGGAGACGATCCTGGCACTTGCTGGACTTTCTTGGACGCCCTGAAGCCTTCTTTACAAGAATTGAACCTCTTTCCTTGAAGTTGCTGATGATCCTATAAATTGTTGATTTAGGTGCAATCTTAGTAGTCACAATATCCTTGCCTGTGAAGCCATTTTTATGCAACGCAAGGATGGCTGCACACGTTTCTTCGCAGGTCACCATGGTTAACAATGGAAGAACAATGATTTCAAGCATCACCCTCCTTTTAACATGTCAAGTCTGCCATTCTAACCCAATCAGCCTGACATAATGATCTCCAGCCTTGTGCTCCTCAACATTCTCACCTGAGTTAACAAGACGATTACTGCAAATGATCTCAGCAGGTCCTTTAATGACAGCAATGAAATGCAGTGGAAAGGTTTTTTGGGATTAATTTCATTTTCATGGCAAAGAAGGACTATGCAATTCATCTGATCACTCTTCATAACATTCTGGAGTATATGCAAATTGCTATTATAAAAACTTAAGCAGCAACTTTTCCAATTTCCAATATTTATGTAATTCTCAAAACTTTTGGCCACGACTGTACAGCTCAAATGGTAGACTGTTCATTTAAACTGATTCGGTTCGAAAATGACTCAAAGATGCCATTATGATGATTTATAAGTGGAAAATGAGGTAAAGACAAGCCACAAATTGGAATTTTTACCAAATATGTTGGTATCCTGTCATTTACTGTGGGATAATTCCTTCAAAATGGGACTTTTCCTGGATTTTGTCAAAGGCAGGAAGAGATCATGGCAAGCTTATCCTCGTTGCTCAGTTCTAGCTCTCTGAAGCTGTGAGGCGGGAACTTCGACTAATGGGTCTGTTTCTGCTTTGCCACCCGTTGCGATTGCTTTGAGTTCCCCAAGTCTGTGTTTATCATTCACAGACTCTGCATAGCTGGTTTGTGTAAACATCTTAAATGGTTTTTAAATGTCATGCCAATCATCGTGAAGACTTGGACGAACATGGTCGTTTTGTGGGATGAATCATTCTGATGACATATTTCTTTATGTCTTTGTGGTAAGAGATTTGTTAAAATACTAAGGCTAAGAAATCAGAACTCCTGCTGTTCAGAGTTCTTTTAATGCGTTTAGTCTCCACAGGGGAGAAACCCTAAAGAAAAATCTAAAGTCAATTTCTTGACAACTGACAAACAAAATATTTCCTAGCCCCTCCTACTTTCAATCTCATTCTGCGACATTCACACACTTACCACTGCTCCACCACTTTTTGCCATTAATGATAAAATGGTCTTTGTCCCTGTGAAGGGTGCACTCCATGTTTGTGGCATCACTTGAAGCAACGTCTGGCTCTAGGATAAACAACACACGACAGAGTATCAGGTTCAGTAATGAAAATTATTTTAGAATAAATAAGCAGTGAAAAAACTTTACTGAAAAAAGTCTAATTTTTTAAGTCTGGTTGTTATGACAAAGACCTGGTGTCAGGGCTAAGATTAAGCCAGGATTAGGCCTTATTTCAATTAAGACATTTAAGTAGCTTTTATAAATGTGCCTAATAAAAAACAAAAACAAATAACTGGTGTGCATCTTCAGACAAAACAATGGCACTGACATATGTTATGATATATGTCAGTGCAAGTTGCACAGAGCTAGTAAGCGAGATAACCTGATCATACACTATAGCAATAGCCAAAGGATGCTTTTTTTTCCAAAGGGAAAACGAAAAGGTTCTGCGTTAATTGCGTTAAATATTTTTAATGTGTTAAAAATAAATTATTAATAGTAGAAATAGTAGTCCTAAAAATAAGACTATAAGCTAAAACATCTAATAAGATATTATTTTAACTCACCCCCTCATTTGTCTATGAAAAACCAGGATTCACCCAGTCTTGGAAAACCTGGATATATGAGAGAGCCTAATTTTTAAAAGTATGATTTCTAGACCTGAAAAAGTCATGTAAATTACTAATATCTTAAAACTCCATGGGCATTTTTTAGGCTATTAAAAATTCTGACACTTTAAATGTTTTAATAATAATTATAATAATTTTAGTTACATAATTTAATCTATGGACAATCCTAGTGTTTGTAAATTAAAAAGGGTGGGGGTGGCTTCAAATATTGTTGTGGACAATAGGGAACCTTGAAGTCAAAAAGGTGGTAGAGGATAATCTCCTCTAGTTATTTGCTATAGTGAAAAACAGAAAGGCAGAAATGACAACCTGGAGTAGATATTTCATTTTAATTCTAGCATCTGTTAAACAAAACAAGTAAAATTACAGGTATTGTCTGCAATATGAAAGCTAAAATGACACACACACACACACAAACACAGGATGAAATAATGGAGATATTGTCATATACAGATGGTGTTGTAATGCCCCAAGAGTTTTCAGATGTGTTGATATATGTTGAGAAACTTGACACCTTTTCTTAACCACCATTACACATGTGCTCACACATACACTCTTAGCCATCATTGGCTTGCTCTATTAGCAGGAGAATCAAAATCATTTTGTTTTCCTCAATCTCATCCACCAGCTATTGCAGCTAAATTCGAATACTAATGAGTGTGTAACATCAGAGAGCCTTGAGTGTGAACTGTGTCTGGAGACTACCGAGTTCTGTTTTATGATGTTATGCTGCATCCAGCTGTTTAATGAATCTTATGTAAGCACACCAAATAAAAATGCCCAGTCACTTCGGCTTTGGGGAGTCATTCATTAACTGGTTAAAACTTCTGTTATAGATCACCTTCAGCCACTGTCCTCTCCAATGGACTAACATCATGTAGCTTCACACTGCACCGGGGGACTAGAAAAGGATGCCCACAAACCCAAAATGATTGTAACCCAATTGGTTGAATTGATTCCAATACAATACATCCTCACCTGGTTTCAATCTCTAGACTCAACTATTGCTAAATTTTACAGGAAAAATTTAACTGACAACCCTACAGAAACTAAAAACACAATGAGGACTGGAAGCACCACATTTCTACCACTACTTTCTGACCAGTCAGCTTCAAAATATATACAAATGGACTCAGCCTAACCCATCAGAAAGTAATATGGTTAGATGTTGAAAAACATTTGGAAAAACATTCCCATTTGGAATAACCCAGATTTTACAGTTAACAAGAAGCTGCTTAACTTCAGCACATGAGCAAAAGGGAATCACACACCCTCAACACATATTTCATAATAATAACCTGGCCTCATTTTCCTATGAGTTTAATTTATGTTTTCATATCCATTAAAAGGATTACACTGGGAACACTTCCTATAACACCAGATGTACTCGTTACATCAGAAGTATGGTGTCTATGATAAGATTAGTCTGTCTACTTATCCCGAGGTTTACCGTAATACGTCGGATCCGGGCCATATCCAGGTCAGATGGAGGACCTGCGCCTAGGCACGACCACAACGCAGCCTTGAAGTTTCAGCAGAGATTGTCAACTAGATCAAAAAGACTAACCGACACGACAGTCAGTGGCACAGATCCCCCCCCCAACCCTAATATCTGAAATATTTTGACTGTTGCAATCTCAAATCAGACTTATGACCTGTAACTCTGCCAGAATTAATCAAGCACAGTTCGCTGTTGGCCATAGGAGAACTGGCCCCCTGATTGAGCCTGGTTTCTCCCAAGGCTTTTTTTTTTTTTTCTCCATTTTTGTCACCTGTTGGAGTTTGGGTTGCTTGCCACTGTTGCCTTTGGCTTGCTTAGTTGGGGACACTTAATATTCAACAATCTTTTTAATCTACCTGCATTGATACCATTGTATGCAAACTGAACTGAGGTGGACAATTATATCACTGTTTTCTCCAGTGCTGATATACAGATACATTAACTAAATTAATAACTATTGATTTTTACAACAGAATGAATCAATACTGAATTTATTTAAGCTGGACAATGACATCATTTTCTTTAAAGGCAAAATATGTAAAATTTTTAAATTAAAATACCCAACAACCACTTGCACAGTGTTATACATTTCGTTCAGCTATGTACTTACATTATCCTAAATATTTCCAAGATTTTGTAAATTCAGAGATATTCACAATTTTAAATAGTGCCCTGTCCCCACCTTGTCGCCTGGCAATGTCAAGTCAAGTCAAGTCACCTTTAATTATATAGCGCTTTTTACAATGCAAATTGTGTCAAAACAGCTTTACCGTAATAATTGGCAAATAATTTTAGGCTGCACTGCTGTTCCCAAAGAAAATGGTGTCATTGTCCAGCTTATTCTATATATTTATAGATCAATAGTTATTAGTCTAGTTAATTTATGTATATCAGCACTGGAGAAAACAGCTCAGCTCAGTTCACATACAACGGCGCCAATGCAGGCATACCAAAAACACTGCTGCTGAATATCAACCAAGTGACCCCAATTAAGCAAGCCAAAGTCAACAGCAGTAAGGAACCAAAACTCCAACAAAATGGAAAAAAAAAAACTTGGGAGAATCCAGGCTTACAGAGTTACAGCTCATAAGTCCGATTTGGGATCGCAACAATCAAAATATTTAATTTAGTTTAAGATCTTTTTGGGGATCTGTGCCACTGGCTGACGTGTCGATAAGGCCTTCACAAGGGATGAGCTGTTGACACAGTCTCTGCTGATATTTCAAGGCTGCATTGCTGTCGTAGGCGCAGGTTCTCCATCTGACCTGGATACGGCCCGGATCCAGCTAATTATGATAAATGGTAAACCTCGGGATAAGCAGAGAGATTAAAATTAGCGTAGAAGCCATTCTTCTTCTGATGTAACGAGTACATCCGGTGTTATAGGAAGTGTTCTCGGTTCTGGCTGACCTGATCTATGCAGCCTAACAATCCTTTAACGGATATGAAGATATAAATTGATAATGCGTCATGTGTATGCCAGGTTAAAGAGTTTTTAGTCTAGATTTAAACTGACAGAGTGTGTCTGCTTCCCGAACAATGCTAGGAAGATCGTTCCGGAGTATAGGTGCCAAATAGGAAAAGGATCTACCGCCTGCGGTTGATTTTGATATTCTAGGTATTAACAACTGGCCAGAATTCTGAAATCGTGATAGATGCAAAGGACTATAATGCATTAAGAGCTCACTCAGATAACGGGGAGCTAAACCATTTAGAGCTTTGTAAGTAATTAGCAAGACTTTTAAATCTATAAGATGTTTAATAGGGAGTCAGTGCAGTGTTGACAGAACTGGGCTAATATGGTATACTATAATACTTCCTGGTTTTTGTAAGGACTCTAGCAGCTGCGTTTTGGACCATCTGTAGTTTGTTTATCAAGCGAGCAGGGCAACCACCCAGTAGAGCGTTACAGTAATCTAGTCTTGAGGTCATGAACGCATGAACTAACTGTTATATTTATATTTATATATATTTTTAAGATGGAAGAATACGATTTTACATATGCTAGAAATGTAGCTTTCAAATGAAAGATTGGTTCCGACTTAACAGAGCAGCCATCAAGTGTTAGACAGTATTCTAAGTTATTATGTGCAGAAGTTTTTGGTCCAATAATTAGAATCTCTGTTTTTTTCTGAATTTAGTAGTAATAAATTACTAGACATCCAATTTTTTTTATATCAGCTAAGCATTCCGTTAAGGTCACAAAGATATATAGAGCTGAGTATCATCAGTGTAACAGTGAAAACTAATGCCATGCTTCCTAATGATATCTCCCAAGGGTTGCAAGTACAGAGTGTTTTTTACTATGTTGTATGTATTTTAGGTTGTGATGGTTCTCTTTTTTTATTATTAAGTTTAACTAATACTGTATGTATTTGTTAGTGCTACTAACAGTTACTTGTAATGTTTTAATATTGTGGTGTACACCTGCCCGGGGACTGCAGATGGAAACTAGCGTTTGCTAACTCTGGTACAAAACATATTTTCGTAAGATTAATGTATTTTGTACATTGTCCCTGACAAATAAATAAATAAATAAATAAATAAATAAAAGCAACGGTCCTAGTTCTGAGCCTTGAAATACTCCATATTGAACTTGTGATCAAAATGATCTCTTCGTTTAGATAAATCAGCAAAAAATGTCACCAATTCTGTGTTTTTCTGTCAATATGGGGTGCTGTGTATACATTAACGAGGAAAAAAATAACTTAAATGATTTTAGCAAATGGCTGCAATATAACAGGGGGTCTGATTACTTTCCATACCCACTGTACATACATGCATACATACATACATAATAATTATACAGTGGTGTGAAAAAGTGCTTGCCCCCTTCCTGATTTCTGATTTTTTTGCATGTTTGTCACACTTAAATGTTTCAGATCAAACAAATTTAAATTAGTCAAAGATAACACAAGTAAACACAAAATGCAGTTTTTAAATGAAGGTTAATATTAAGGAAAACAAAATCCAAACCTACATGGGCCTGCGTGAAAAGGTGTTTCACTGTTAAAACAACTAAACTGTGGTTTATCACACCTGAGTTCAATTCTCTAGCCACACCCAGGCCTGATCACTGCCACACCTGTTCTCAATCAAGAAATCACTTAAATAGGACCTGCCGGACAAAGTGAAGTAGACCAAAAGATCTTCAAAAGCTAGAGACATCAAGCAGAGATCCAAAGAAATTCAGGAACAAATGAGAAAGAAAGTAACTGAGATCTATCAGTCTGGAAAAGGTTATAAAGCCATTTCTAAAGCTTTGGGACTCCAGTGAACCACAGTGAGAGCAATTATCCACAAATGGCAAAAACATGGAACAGTGGTGAACCTTCCCAGAAGTGGCCAGCCGACCAAAATTACCCCAAGAGCGCAGCAATGACTCATCCAAGAGGTCACAAAAGACCCCACAACAACATCCAAAGAACTGCAGGCCTCACTTGCCTCAGTTTAGGTCAGTGTTCATGACTCAACAATAAGAAAGAGACTGGGCAAAAATGGCCTGCATGGCAGAGTTCCAAGACAAAAACCACTGCTGAGCAAAAAGAACATTAAGGCTCGTCTCATTTTTGCCAGAAAACACCTTGATGATCCCAAATACTTTTGGGAAAATACTCTGTGGACTGACAAGACAAAAGCTGAACTTTGTGGAAGGTGTGTGTCCCATTACATCTGGCATAAAAGTAACACCGCCTTTCAGGAAAAGAACATAATACCAACAATAAAATATTGTGATGGTAGGGTGATGGTCTGGGGTTGTTTTGCTGCTTCTTTACAACAATTCTGAAAAGGCGAGTGGGCCAAAATTCCTCCACAGAGCTGTAAAAAACACACAAGTTATCGCAAATGCTTGATTGCAGTTGTTGCTGCTAAGGGTGGTCCAACCAGTTATTAGCTTTAGGGGGCAATAATTTTTTCACAGAGGGCCATGTAGATTTACATTTTGTTTTCCCTTAATAATAACAGCCTTCATTAACCTAGTGTTTACTTGTGTTATCTTTGACTAATATTCAAATTTGTTTGATGATCTGAAACATTTAAGTGTGACAAACACTTTTTCACACCAGTGTGTGTATGTGTGTATATATATATATTATATATAAAATCTGCCTTGTACAGGTACGATCAGCTGTTCATCTATGCATGTTTTAAACAACCATGTGGGAAGACACATCATGGCCATATACCTGGATGGAAATGCCATTATTCATCAGGATTAAAATCGTGAAAAAATGGTTCAGAGAGCATGGAGAATCACTTTGATACACGAATTGGCACCTCTGAGTCCAGACCTTAACCTCAGTGTAAGTCTTTGGGATGTGCTGGAGTAGACTTTACAGAGTGCTCACCTCTTACATTATCAATAAAAGATCTTGAACCTTTTGATGGAAAATGTTGTAATGTTATTTCCATTAAAAAGGAGAGAAATGAAACAAACACATTTAGTAAAAAAGAAGCGTTTATTTGTTTTGTTTCCTCATCTTTTTTCAGATAACTGGTATCAATCTCAGACAGGTTTGTTAAGTAATTTGGCAGCTTTTCATAGATAAATTAAGAAACTACTAAAGTGGTTGTTCCACATAATTAAGCACAATTCTCATGCAACATGGAGAGGAAAAAATATCTTTCTGAAGATGAAAAGCAAGACATGGTGCAATGTCTTGCAAAAGGCAACAGCTAATATTTTGCAAAACCTCAATAGAGATTGTCGAACTGTCAAAAGATTTGTAAGTGATTTAGAGCATAGAAGAACATGACCAGATAAAGGCTTAAGGGAAGTTCCTGTCAAAAAAAGTATCCCCCGGGTTCACAGACAAGGCTTAAGCCTAGACCCAGACTGATATGCATGTTTGAGACGCTTTAACTGAAGGTAACCATTATTTTGCCTCAAGATGTACTTCAGTAATGCTATTCTCTAAGGCTCATTTGAAAAAGCTACTTAAATGTCCTAAATGAACTAAGGTCTAAATCCTGGCTTGGTCTAAGCCCTGTCTGTGAAACCAGGACTAATTGTATTAAAAGGGCAGCTGGAGTCAATCAGTCTGTGGCACTGCTCAGGTGTTATGAGAGCCCAGGTTGCTCTGATAGTGGCCTTCAGCTCTTCTGCATTGTTGGGTCTGGCATATCGCATCTTCCTCTTCACAATACACCATAGATTTTCTCTGGGGTTAAGGTCAGGCGAGTTTGCTGGCGAATTAAGAACAGGGATACCATGGTCCTTAAACCAGGTACTGGTTGCTTTGGCACTGTGTGCAGGTGCCAAGTGCTGTTGGAAAATAAAATCTGCACCACTCAGCAGCAGTCCAGTCATTTTTGTCTTTAGCTCAGGCGATACGCTTTTGACGCTGTCTGTTGTTCAAGAGTGTCTTGACACAAGGAATGCGACAGCTGAAACCCATGTCTTGCATACGTTTGTGCGTAGTGGTTCTTGAAGCACTGACTCCAGCTGCAGTCCACTCTTTGTGAATCTCCCCCACATTTTTGAATGGGTTTTTGTCTCACAATCCTCTCCAGGGTGCGGTTATCCCTATTGCTTGTACACTTTTTTTCTACCACATCTTTTCCTTCCCTTCACCTCTCTAATAATGTGCGTGGACACAGAGCTCTGTGAACAGCCAGCCTCTTTTGCAATGACCTTTTGTGTCTTGCCCTCCTTGTGCAAGGTGTCAATGGTCGTCTTTTGGACAACTGTCAAGTCAGCAGTCTTCCTCATGATTGTGTCCTACAGAACTAGACTGAGAGACCATTTAAAGGCCTTTGCAGGTGTTTTGAGTTAATTAGCGGATTAGAGTGTGACACCAGGTGTCTTCAATATTGAACCTTTTCACAATATTCTAATTTTCTGAGATACTGAATTTGGTATTTTCCTTAGTTGTCTGTTATAATTATCAAAATTAAAAGAAATAAACATTTGAAATATATCGGTGTGTGTGTAATAAATGAATATAATATACAAGTTTCACTTTTTGAATGGAATTATTGAAATAAATCAACTTTTTGATGATATTCTAATTATATGACCAGTATCTGTATTGTATTTTATATATATATATATATATATATATATATATATATATATATATATATACAGTACTGTGCAAAAGTTTTAGGCAGGTGTGAAAAAATGCTGTAAAGTAAGAATGCTTTCAAAAATAGACATGTTAATAGTTTATATTTATCAATTAACAAAATGCAAAGTGAGTGAACAGAAGAAAAATCTACATCAAATCAATATTTGGGGTGACCACCCTTTGCCTTCAAAACAGCATCAATTCTTCTAGGTACACTTGCACACAGTTTTTGAAGGAACTCGGCAGGTAGGTTGGCCCAAACATCTTGGAGAACTAACCACAGTTCCTCTGTGGATTTAGGCAGCCTCAGTTGCTTCTCTCTCTTCATGTAATCCCAGACAGACTCGATGATGTTGAGATCAGGGCTCTGTGGGGGCCATACCATCACTTCCAGGACTCCTTGTTCTTCTTTACACTGAAGATAGTTCTTAATGACTTTCGCTGTATGTTTGGGGTCGTTGTCATGCTGCAGAATAAATTTGGGGCCAATCAGATGCCTCCCTGATGGTATTGCATGATGGATAAGTATCTGCCTGTACTTCTCAGCATTGAGGATACCATTAATTCTGACCAAATCCCCAACTCCATTTGCAGAAATGCAGCCCCAAACTTGCAAGGAACCTCCACCATGCTTCACTGTTGCCTGCAGACACTCATTCGTGTACCGCTCTCCAGCCCTTCGGCGAACAAACTGCCTTCTGCTACAGCCAAATATTTCAAATTTTGACTCATCAGTCCAGAGCACCTGCTGCCATTTTTCTGCACCCCAGTTCCTGTGTTTTCGTGCATAGTTGAGTCGCTTGGCCTTGTTTCCACGTCGGAGGTATGGCTTTTTGGCCGCAAGTCTTCCATGAAGGCCACTTCTGACCAGACTTCTCCGGACAGTAGATGGGTGTACCAGGGTCCCACTGTTTTCTGCCAATTGTGAGCTAATGGCACTGCTCGACATCTTCCGATTGCGAAGGGAAGTAAGCATGATGTGTCTTTCATCTGCTGCAGTAAGTTTCCTTGGCCGACCACTCAACGTTACGGTCCTCAACGTTGCCTGTTTCTTTGTGCTTCTTCAAAAGAGCTTGGACAGCACATCTGGAAACCCCTGTCTGCCTTGAAATTTTTGCCTGGGAGAGACCTTGCTGATGCAGTATAACTACCTTGTGTCTTGTTGCTGTGCTCAGTCTTGCCATGGTGTATGACTTTTGACAGTAAACTGTCTTCAGCAACCTCACCTTGTTAGCTGAGTTTGGCTGTTCCTCACCCAGTTTTATTCCTCCTACACAGCTGTTTCTGTTTCAGTTAATGATTGTGTTTCAACCTACATATTGAATTGATGATCATTAGCACCTGTTTGGTATAATTGTTTAATCATACACCTAACTATATGCCTACAAAATCCCTGACTTTGTGCAAGTGTACCTTGAAGAATTGATGCTGTTTTGAAGGTAAAGGGTGGTCACACCAAATATGGATTTGATTTAGATTTTTCTTCTGTTCACTTCACTCACTTGCATTTTGTTAATTGATAAATATAATCTATTACCAAGTTTATTTTTGAAAGCATTCTTACTTTACAGCATTTTTTCACACCTGCCTAAAACTTTTGCACAGTACTGTATATATATATGCATTTTATATATATAAAAAAATATATGCAAATGTACATAAAAAAGCCACTGTTCATTAGCAAACAGGTTTTTGAAGTTGCTGGTGTCTCTGGAGTCTCAAGAGCCTCTCCATGCAGGCTGACAATTGTGCATAAAATTCAAAAGCTCACAAAGAGAAAAGTTTAAAATGGGTGTAAAAATATATGACTCATTTTTAAATATTTGTATTCGCTGACGAAGCTGTGCTGCAATGGATGGTCCAGATGAATGGATTTCTGGATGGTTGGTGAATGGCCACCCCATTCCAACAAGACTGCGACGTCAGCAAGGATCTGCCGGGTTATGCTGGGACATTGGGAAGAGAGATGGAAGGTCCCTTTAGGGTCTCTTAGGGTGTAAAAATGAGCTCCCAAAAGATATGTGGAGTTCATTACTGACCATATTACGCTATGGTATAAAAAGAATATTGTGCCTTCTAATATAAAACCATTTTCATGCAGGACAACATACTCTCCCATGCTGCAAAAACACCACAGCAATAAATCTGTTTGAAAATGTATTTCTACACCCACTGTTAACATTTCTCTTTGTGAGCTTTGATTAGGTGGCTGAAATGCAACTTTGTGCATAACTTCCAGCCTGCATGGAGAGATTCTTGAGATTCCAGAGGCTTAAAATACCTGTTTGGTGCTCCACAGTGGCTTTTTTATAGCTGTCCTTTTAATACAATTATTTTGTCTGACAGAAACTTCCCTTAATAAGCCTTTATCTGAACAGGTTCTTCTGTGCTCTAAATTACAAACAAATCTTTTTTGAGTTTTCCTAAAATATTTGCTGTTTTATGTATTTTGCAAGACATTGCAATCTATTTCATGCTTCTTGTCTTCAGAAAGATCTTTGTTCCTCCCCATATTTCATGAGAACTGTAACGTTCTTCATAATGTGGAACAATGTCTTTAAGTAGGTTTTCCATTTACCTAAGAAGACCAGAAAAACTACTTAAACCTGTCTGACAGTGATACAAGTTAACTAAAAACATATGAGAAATAAGACAAAAAAACATTTTCTTTGAAAAACTAAAATCTGAATGTTTACTAAAATAGTACTGACATGCCACTTGCAGAGTGTATTAAATTATATGTTATATATTATATACTCTGAGGAGAACAAGTATTTGATACACTGCCGATTTTGAGGTTTTCTACATGCTTTGTAAGTGGGCAAACCAGCAAAATCAGCAGTGTATGAGGGAAAAAAAAAAGATAAAATAAATAAACATGTCCAGTCGGTTCGATGAACCAGAAACCAGCTTAATCATACTAAGCCTTAAATGTATTAAAACAAGTAAAAATTATCACCTGTCATACAGAAGCAGGATCGTATGTCTCCTCTCAGCAAGGGCTCCAGCCAGAGTCTCTTCTGTTCCTCAGTGCCAAATAGGTGCAGCACTTCCATATTCCCGGTGTCTGTTAGAAATTTACTGCATCAGTACTACCATAAGTCACTCACAATTTACACTACTGTTCCAAAGTTTAAGGTGAGTAATATTGTTTTTAAAAAAAATAATACTTTTATTAAGCAAGGCTGCATTAAATTGATCAAGTAAAAGACGTATAATCTCCTAAAATATTTCTATTTCAAATAAATAATTAAATTAGGGCTGTCGATTAAACCCATTAGTTTAATTAAATAGTTATGGGGATAAATAATGAATTAAAACTATCGACGCATTTGATGCACCCACCTCACCCCAGACTTACTTGAGTTGTTGTCTCATAATTATATCATGATATATTTAAGCTATTTTCACACTAGTAACAAGTGCAAAATCACACAATATTTCTATCCAGAATAGCATGAGTGCAGATGTGATAGATTTTTTTTTTTACCACAGTTCAATAAATAATTTAATATTGTATTATATTTTAGACACTGTATAGTCTGCTTTTGCTCAATTTGCCAACAAAAATATTACCTATGACCTGTAGCAGAACTGTTGTGCATTTCAGAGCAACACACAGCATTGTCTAGTTTCTGAATGAATCCACATTTTGAGAGAATCAATCGGATGAACCAATGATTTAATGGCCCATTTCATGAAGAGAGCCATTTACTTAAATGAATGACTCATTTAGACATTTACCACCATCTACTGGAAGATTTAGTTCCTTATTTAGAGTATCATTTCATTAAAAAAAAAAAAAAAAAATCTATATTAACAAAACCCATTAAAGGTATAATTCACCCAGAAATGAAAATGCTGTCATCATTTACTCACCCTGATGGCCACTGAAGCCTAAACATTTGTGTAATAAATTCAATATTGAATCAAATGTTTTCTTTTTCTAAAGCTACATTTTGTAATGCCTATTTGATGCTTCTTATTTAACCGATTAATGACTTTAAATGATCTTTTGAGGGTTATTTCTCAGCCCAAATTTGATGGGCAAATAACTTACGATTAACTAGATTAAGTATAATTCCAAAACATTTAAAATCTTACCAACCCCAAAATTTTGAACAGTACTGTAAGTCAGGGTTGTAATGTAACAAAGTAATCAGATGTATTTTTTGGGAGAATCTGTACTTACTTTTACTTTTACTCCACTACATTTCCTAAATAAAATGGACACTTTTACTCCGATACATTTCCCCAAAGCATTTTCGTTACATACTACAAAATTAAAAAAGAAGAACACAGACTGCAAGCAAGCATGTGCAAACAAGTGCTCGCACAACCACGCTTGATTTCATTTTCCGGGTTGTGTCCATTGCTGGAGCGGCTGGAGTGCGGTACGAGAGCGGCCTCTAGAGGCCAAATAAAAGTATCACTGACACCTTGTGGAGATTGTTTTGACACGTGACGTGAGGCTGCGTGCTGGACAGAACTGGACACTTCAAAAACAGACAAAGCGGTATGCTATTCAGTAGACTACATTATATGTTATCATATCACTAAAGTAATCAGTTTGTTGACTAGATGCTGCATTAGTAAAGAACAGCAGTATGTTTGCCTTCGAGGCTGAGAGGATGCTGATGTTAGTAGTAACGTTACCTCAAGTGGTTAAAACGATGTGACAAAAACACCATCACGATTGTTACCCTCTTTTTACATTAGTTTATATCCATTTTTTCACTTTTACTCATTCGTTATCCAGCGACGATTCACATTTAAATTGTATCCTAATCATGCAGCCGACCGAAACATAAATGAGAAATGTATTCAATTTCAGTTCTTTTTTTATCCGCACTTTAACACACATTTTGATTAAATAATTATCAAGTGCTCTAAAATAGAAGCCAATAACGAGTGGAAGAATACATATAATATGCCTTTGTGCATAAAAATGGCCCTTTTAAGCATGATTGTTTGGATTTATACGAGATGGAAACCCTTTACAATTCCATTTTAACATTTTAAAGTCGCCTCTCACATTAGTTATAATACACTATAAATTAACATGAATGATCAAGATATTAGAATTTTTTTAGATTTAAAACTTACAATAAACATTTTGACATTTTTTTTAATTCAAAGCAAACAAAACGTAAGAAAGAGTTAAAACAATCTTGCTGCTCAAACTGTGTATAGAACAATTTTTAAAAATATTTTCTGCTCCTTTTGTATTTTGCATTCACCTCCACTTTTACTTTCAATACTTAAGTAGGTTTAATATAAAACAGTACTTTTCATACTTAAGTACAAAAAATATCACACACTTTATAACTTTTACTCAAGTAATATTCTAAACAGAGACTTTTCATTTTCTGGTAAGATATCTATACTTTTATACCCACTGTACTCAAAATATGGCATTTCTCTGATAAACCTAATTTTCACTAACTATAGTTGTAAAACTTGTCACATTTATTGTTACTTTTATTACTCTGTAATACAATATACAAGTGTAATGTTATATATTATAAGTAAGTATTGTTCCTTACGTAGGCTTAATGGGGACCTATTATGCAAAATTCACTTTGGTGTTTGAACATAAATTGAATCAAAAGTGTGTGCACACAACCACCCCATAATAATAAAAAGCCACCCACATAAATCCTCAAGCATCATAGAACAAGCAGTTTCTATTTTCTCAGCAATGTGACATCACATTAAAGCTACTAAATTATTAATTATTAAAAGGTACTAAAGTTATTCAATCAGGAGAAGTGGTTTTCTGTTTTTCTTTTCTTGATTAACTGCATATTTAGCAGCAGGTACTGTACATTTCACTGCTTTCACTTTAATACACAGATCTAATATCCACATGCGATTTCTTTACTTGCCGTTTACATTCAAAGACATAACCGCCTGTGTCTATGTGAACTTTGTATGTCGTTGACATAGCTTTGTGTGTATTTGACCGTTTAAGCACAATACGACATGAAGGAGAACTAAGTTTAATACTCCCAGGACATGCCATCTGACAGCCAGCTTTCTGGGCATGTGCTTCAGAAAACCATAAATCAGAAGTTTAGTCTGGATATGGCTTTAAATCGCATGCAGATTATAAACTTTCATGATGATGAAGAACTGCAATGTCACGTGAGTGTGACCACGACAGAGATGACAAGCAAAATCAAACAGATGTTTGGCACTACCTATAAAGACCCCACCCCACCCCTTTCCGGAAAGTGGGCTGAGGAGCAGCAAGTCCCTTGCATTTAGAGATACATGCATGAAAACAACATGTTTTTCATTTCACTCAAAAATGGGATAATAAATGATACGTGGGGTATTTTGAGCTGAAATTTCACAGAAACATTGTGGGAACACCTGCGATCTTGTAAAAAGGGTCATAACAGGTCCCCTTTAAACCATAATCCAAAAGCTTCATAAAAACAGTCACATTTCCGACTCATGCAGGCACACACCCACCTGGGGCCTGGCAGTTAAAGACTTCGGGGGCGTAGAAGCAATGTCCGGTCTCCTCTGCAATATGAGCATAATCCAGCTGAGAGAGGCCACTCTCTGCAGGAAGAAACAGATTCCACAAGCCTGCGGCTCGAGCCTTTGCCTGCTCACACGGATACAAACAGAGAAAATCTTACTCACTCCAATTCCATTAGATACATTCTTTTTTGCAGCTGTACTACTGATTTTGAAGTTTGGCATTGGTTTACTCCAGGCATTACTCCAGTCTTCAGTGTCACGTGATCCTTCAGAAATAATTCCAATATGCTGATTTGATGTTCAAGACTCATTTTTTATTATTATCAATGTTGAAAAAACAGCTGTGCTGCTTAATATTTTTGTGGAAACCATGATACAAGTCTTTGTTGTCACTTTTGATCAATTTAATGTAAATCCTACTAACCCCAAATGACGGTTTTATTTGTGATATGATGGTACTGTATAATATGCCAATGATTGTATGTGTCATCACCTTCAACTCTTCCAACACAGGAGGTGTGTTCCATCTCTCAGGTGTGTCCTTGTATTTGGCATAGTACTCCTTTACTTCCTATAACAAGAGATAATAAAAGGGGAAATAAGATTTTCCTTATAGTACTCAAACAATATAATGGTACACAATCAAACAAATATTGGTATTATTATTATCATCATTATTATTATTACCACCATTATCATTATTAATATTATTACCATTATCATTATTATTATTATTCAGTACGTTATTTATAATTTTATTGATTTTTTTTTAACAATCATTTACATTTTGTACATTTTTTAAATCAACAATTTGTATAAATTCAAATAACCAGACCATCTCTCCTGACAATATAAAAGACATTTTGACATCATATCTTTCTGTACCCATGTGGTATTAACATGAGGACTTTTCACACAGCTGACAGCAGTGCTGACCTTTTGGGCAGGAAGTACGTGCTTTCTCATGAACTCTTTCACATGCTGAAGGACAGCCTGACCTTTGGGTGACTGCATGAACAGCTGATCAGAGATCGGCAGGGCTAACGTGGGACTGCAATCAAAAACAATGTCCTTTATAAAATACCATTATTATTTATAATTACATCCAATCAAAATTTTAAACGACAAACCCTTCAATAAAAATACAACCAATAATTATACACCCTGCCTACATGGAAACACCTTCAATTACATACTATTCTGCTAAGGAAACAACCTCAAAGATAAGCCACAAAATAACATTTTCAAACAAAACTTGCTGTTAAACTGAATTAAGCAAAGATATCTTCAGAAAGTTTTTGACCTTTGGAAAACTGAAAGTAACCATTGACAGATGATCTGTCATGCAAGTAATTACTAGAATATGCATGAAGAGTTGAGATTGTGGTCTTATACCTGAAGGCAACCTGTAAACCCAGTTTAGCTAACGGCTCCACGCTCTCTCCAAACTCAGCTGCGTTAGTTGAACTGGCATTGCCCAACAAATGCCTTGCATAAATCCCCTAAAATAAGGAAAGAAAGAGAATTATTGGTCCTGAATACGTTAAGCAACTTTGTGGATTTTCTCTGTGTAAAGTTGCGTTCCATAAGACAAAATAAACAGAAGGGTCACCAGTCATTCGCAACGGTGAAAAACTGTATACAGCTAGCATTCATATAAAAAAAAAATCATCTACCTTCACAGAATATGGTTATTAAATATGTTTTTCTCATTTTAATACATGGCTCTGGAATACTTGATTCTGATTTGTTCAGTTGTGCAGTCAAAGCATCCATTATTGCTGAATAAAATATTAATTTAATTAAAGAAAAAAAAAATCTTTCTGACCCCAAACGTTTTAGGTCTCTCATAGTACAACACTATTCTTTTTTCCTCCAATAATGAATATTTCTAATCAGAATGACATTTAATTTCCATTGGCCATGTAATAATCTTGGCTATATTATGTTTCTACTGTCAAAACATTTTTACATACACTTTTAAGTCAGCAGATGGATAACTCCTCCGTAACAGTGGGTGTTTTTATCCGTTTGGCTTAATACCTGTGCAATTGCAGCCATTTTGAAAATAGCCATGGCAATAAAGAAGTTTAGCTGGGGGAGAGAGTTTGGGATCCCTCGACAACAGCAGTAAATGGAGATCAGGTCTTCTGGAGAGGGAATTCCTGTTCAAAAGCAACAAATGCATTAAAACATAAAATATAGGAGAGCGATAATAAAATAACATAGAAAGGACACCATTTTCTTAAAAGGTTAGTTAGCCCAAACATGACAATTCGGTCATCATTTACTCACCCACATGTTAGTCTAAACCCACGACTTTGATGAATCTTCAAAAATCAAATTAAGATATTTTAATAAAACCTTAATTTGCGTTTCAAAGATAAACCAAAGTCTTATGGGATTGGAACAACATGAGGGTGAGTAAATGATGAACTACCTCTTTAACTCTATAGAAATAAAAATAAATAAATAAATTTAAAAAAGGAGATTCTCCACCATCCACTCCTGTAACACCACCCATTGTGCTGACGATTTTGTAGTGTCTGGGCCAATAGTGTGGCATGAGGAAGTAGGCCAAGTCTGCTATTGGCTGTCCGGTAGTGGACAGTTCCCAATCAAGCACAGCCAGCACACGAGCCTAAAAAGGAGATATAAAAAATAAACCTTTCAGGAGACCAATATGTTACCACATGTAAAAGTCTGAATTCTTTCATGGGAAGGACTGAGATTTTGGTTTCACTGACAGAAACACATTGATATATCAATTACCAATGACTTACAAACAATTATGTGGGGGGAAAAAGTTTTTCAATAAGCTTATTAAGAGTGTTCTGCTAAAGGACATAATGGGTGGTTAAAGACTTGCTCTGCCAATTGGTTTTGATTCCTGCTCTTTACTGTACTACTCTCTGTAATAAATTATCTGCTGCCATAATGGTATACAAGCTTAAAAAGTCTCAAGTCTCTAAATAATATTTTTTTTTCTTTTACCAAGATTCTATACATCATGTAGAATGCTATCCAACAAACAGATAACATGTTTAAAAATGTATACTTTTATTCAACAAGAACACATTAATTGATCAAAAGTGTCAATGAAGTCAATTACAATCTTCCAAAAGATTTCTATTTCAAATAAATCCTATTTTTATTAGATCAAACTTTTAAACAGTATATATATTAAGGGTTATATAATGTACATATAGCTCAAGAATGTTTGCTTGACGCATACGAGAACCAATGAGGTTCATTTTCATGTTGCTCAGCATCCGCAAGAGGTTTGTTCACGTGAGTTATTCAGGTTCGGCTGAGCTTCGGTTTATGTTCGCTGATCATGTTTAGAAATGAATAAATGAAAAAATTAAATCTGTTCATCATAAAAAGCATTCAAGTCTCTTCAGAAAATGTGGACTTAAGCACTCAATTCGTATAGATTAGTTTTACGATCTCTTTATGAACTTTTTAAAGCATCAAAGTTTCAACTGGGTAGCCGTCTATAGAGGGACTATTGGAATCGAGCTGTCTGATCGATTGCTCCTGTTTGCCTCGCTGCTAAACTGTCTGCATCTGTTGCTCCTTATTGCTTTGTTTTGAATCTATTTATTGTCATTGATATTGTTTAATATTGCCTGTCACATTAATCTGACATCGCTAGTTTTTAATCTTTTAATATAAGTCACTATTACAACACGTTATCATTTCGCTAGTTTGTTTGTAAACTTGTCATCAGTGCCCAAAGTAATTTCAGTCGCGCTCTCCTTTTCTACGAATTCATCAAACAACTGGTAAGTCGGATCAGTCTACGAACACGGTAAGCTATGTCATCTTCTCCCTTCATTGTTACTTGCGCTGCCTGTCACATGCATAGTATAGCGTTCTCTGTCAGCTACGAGGGATTTGCGTGTCATAAATGCAGGGAAATAGTCAGGCTGACAGAGAAAATCTCAGAATTAGAGACAGGCATCCAAATTTTAATTGAGGATAGTAAGAATGCAAAGGTTTCAGATACTGTTTTGGATGCAACTAGCTTAGTGAACTCTGTACATTGTTCGGTTCCGGCTGTAGAGCCCGTGCAGCAGAGCAATTGGATGACCATGAGGCAGCCTAGTTGTTTAGAACATCAAACAGGTTCTCCCTACTCGGTGACGCACCCATTGAGAATCCTGTTGAAAGTGCCGTAGTTATTGGAGATTCGATTACACGGAACGTGAAAATAGAGACACCAGCCACCATAGTCACATGTTTACTGGGAGCCACAGCGCCTGACATTAAAGCAAATTTAAAAGTGCTGCCTAATGCCAATTGTAAATACTCTAAGATTATTATTCATGTCGGCACTAATGATGTTCGACTTCACCAGTCGGAGATCACCAAAATTAACGTGTGAACTCACACGTATGATGTCAGGCACTGTAATTTGTTCTGGAACCCCTCCTGCTTGTAGGAGTGATGCGATACTTAGCAGACTATCATCATTCAACGTCTGGCTATGTAAGTGGTGTCCACAGAATAATATAGGTTTCATAGACAATTGGAAAAGTTTTTGGAACAGACCTGACCTGTTGAAAAGAGATGGTATTCATCCCTCCTGGGGTTGTGCTGCTCTTCTCTCTAGTAATATGTCACATAGTCTTAGAGCTGAACCTTGAAAAACTGGGGCCTAGACAGACTGGCTAAACCGACCGTCTGATAAATCCCAACACATAGAGACTCTTTCACCTAGATATAATAACAAAGAGACTGTGTCTGTACCCCGAATTAATAAATACAAAAAAAACTTCCAAACCCATTTAAGGCTAAAAATTTAATTGATGTTCAACAAGTAAAAAAAAAACGGAGATAATAAAGATAAACAAATGATAAAGCTTGGGTTGCTGAATATTCGATCCCTTTCTTCAAAAGCACTTTTATTGACACAAACCTCGTCGGAAAGGTGAAGGGGGAGGTGTTGCTGTAATTTATAGTAATATCTTCAGTATTACTTATAAGTCTTTCGAAATGATGGAGCTTTATGTAACATTATATAATGTAAGTGATAAATCCCATTTGACGTTTGTGCTGGCTACTGTATACTGGCAACCACGGCACAATACAGACTTTATCAAATAATTTGCTGATTTTCTAACGGAGTTAGAACTGGCTGTGGATAAAGTCCTTATTGTTGGTGATTTTAATATACATGTAGATAATGAAAAAGACACTTTGGGATTGGCATTAACAGATACTCTAAACTCTACACGTGTCAGGACCCACTCATTGTCGTAATCATACTCTAGATCTAATATTGTCACATGGAATCGATATTGATACCGTTGAAATTCTGCAGCAGAGCGATGACGTCTCAGATCATTATCTAGTCTCATGCATGCTACACTTAACCACGGCTGCAAAACAGTCTCTCTGCCACAAATATGGTAGAACCATCACTTCTACCACTAAAGATTGCTTTATAAATAATCTTCCTGATTAGTTTCATCGTCTTAGCAAACCAGACAACTTAGAAGAACTCAATGTTGCAACAGAAACTATTGACGTTCTCTTTTCCAACACTCTAGACTCTGTCGCTCCTTTGCGCTTAAAAAAGGATTAAGGATATAAGTCCAACTCCATGGTATAACGAGCACGCTCAGGCCCTTAAGAGAGTAGCCAGAAAAATGGAGCACAGCTGGAAGAAATCAAAACTAGTTTTTGTATTTTGTATTTTTCGTGTTTCACGGAGAGAGAGAAAATGATAGAATACAGAAAAAGCCTTAAAAACCGCTAGATCTGCTTATTTTTCAAATCTTTTAGAAGAAAATAAACACAACCCTGAGTATTTATTTGATACAATGGCAAAATTAACGAGAAATACATCTTCAACTTCAGATGTTTCCAAACAGCACAGCAGTAATGACTTTATGAACTTCTTTACTTGCGAGATTGACGATATTAGAGAGAAAATTATAGCCATGCAACTGTCTACTACAGTATCACATCAGACAGTGGATTGTAGTATCCCTGAGGAAAAAATCCATTAATTTGCTGCTATAGGAGAGGAAGAATTGTCTAAACTTGTTAAATCATCGAAATCAACAACATGTATGTTAGACCCTATACCGACTAAGCTATTGAAAGAGATGCTTCCAGAGGTCATAGATCCTCTACTTAAGATCATTAATTCATCCTTATCACTAGGTTATGTACCAAAAACGTTTAAGCTGGCTATTATCAAACCTCTTATTAAAAAAAAACACAACTGACAATAAGTCAATTTATCGGCTGATCTCCAATCAACCTTTTCTGTCAAAATACGAGAAAAGGCAATATCATCGCAACGGTGTTCCTACTTGGAAAGAAATGGTATCTGTGAGGACTTCCAATAAGGATTTAGACCATACCATATTGTAAGGGTGGAGCTCCTACAGGGGTCCTGAGGGGTTGCCGAATGACTTAAGAAATATTATCAGCAAGATGGTAGAAAACTGTACATTTCTTGTCTATTACCACCCACTGCTACTTATACCAACGACGGAAATAAGCACAGTTACAATAGCTAAATATGTGGGAGAGCGTTGCTATAATGTGACAATATTATATTACAATAGGTAACATATCAAAGTTAATACCAAATCAAACTAGTTAGCACATAATTTGTAGTGAAGGAATTTAATGACAATATATTGGTTTATGGTTACACTTAAAATGATTACAAAATAGATGAGATGATAAAAAAAACTTATACCATTAATCGTACCCAGCATGTATTTAAAAATTTACTGAGAGATAGAAAGAAAGAGAAAGACAAAGAGAGAGATAGAAGGACAGAGAGCAAAAGAAGAGAGCAAGAGAGTCAAAAGAAAGAGAGCGTAAAAGAAAAGAAACAGAGCAATAGTTGCAATCTTCTTTTATCCTTTACCATGTGACTGAAACCCAAATGTGAGACATTCAAATTGACCAATCAGAAGTAAAACTTTCCCCCACTGTACTAAAGGTGTGACAATTCATAGACTCATCTTGGCCTACAGGCCTTGATCACTATCAGTTCCTTTATGTCTTCCCAAATGGCCCTTGTAGCATGACAGAGGGGACTGAAACAGCAAAGCCAATGTCTTTGTTCATTTTTTAAATATCTTTGGATATTTTCAGTCTTCTAGTACTGAGACTGCTCTCATTAGAGTTAAAAATGATTTTGCTCTTATCATCAGAGCAAAATCGTATCATCATCATACGATCGTGGTTGTACCTCTCTATAAGTGTTGCTTTTGACACTTTGATCAACCACAATATTCTTTTGAATAGACTAGAAAATTATGTTTCATTAAAAAATTATGGCATTAGTGAAATTGCATTGGCATGGTCCAAATCATACTTATCTGACCGTTATCAGTTTGTAGTAGTAAACGAAGAGATGTCATTTCGATCACAAGTTAAATATGGAGTACCGCAAGGCTCAGTACTACCACCGTTGCTTTTCACTCTGTACATGCTACCCTTGGGAGATGTCATTAGAAAGCATGGCATTAGTTTTCACTGTTACACTGATGATACTCAGCTGTATATTTCTTCACGGCCTGACGAAACCTACCAATTCTTATAATTAACGGAATGAGTAGCTGATATATAAAAAAATTGGATAACTAGTCATTTCCTACTAATAAATTCAGAAAAAAAACAGCGATTGTAATTATTGGACCAAAAACTTCTGCACATAATAACCAAGAATACTGTCTAACACTTGATGGCTGCTCTGTTAAGTCGTCTTTGTCAGTTAGGAACCTCGGTGTGCTCCTTGATACCAATATTTCATTTGAAAGCTACATTTCTAGCATATGTAAAATCGTATTCTTCCATCTTAAAAATATATTTAAATCTAAATATAACAGTTAGTTCATGTGTTCATGACCTCAAGACTAGATTACTGTAACGCTCTACTGGGTGGTTGTCCTGCTCGCTTGATAAACAAACTAAAGCTGGTCCAAAACACAGCTGCTAGAGTCTTTACTAAAACCAGGAAGTATGACCATATTAGCCCGGTTCTGTCAAAACTGCACTGGCTCCCTATTAAACATCGGATAGATTTTAAAATCTTGCTAATTATTTACAAAGCACTAAATGGCTTAGCTCCCCAGTACCTGAGTGAGCTCTTAATGCATTATAGTCCTTCGCGTCTATTACGATCTCAGAATTCTGGCCAGTTGTTAATACCTAGAATATCAAAATCAACCGCAGGCGGTAGATCCTTTTCCTATTTGGCACCTAAACTCTGGAACAATCTTCCTAGCATTGTTCGGGAATCAGACACACTCTGTCAGTTTAAATCTAGACTAAAAATGTATCTCTTTAACTGGCATACACATGACGCACTATAAACTTTTGTCTTCATATCCGTTAAAGGATTGTTAGGCTGCATAGATCAGGTCAGCCGGAACCGGGAATACTTCCTATAACACCAGATGTACTCGGTACATCTGAAGAAGAATGGCGTCTACGCTAATTTTTGTCTCTCTGCTTATCCTGAGGTTTACCAATTAACGTGATTGGCTGGATCCGGGCCGTGTCCGGGTCGGATGGGGAACCTGTGCCTGTACGTGGCAACAGCGTGGGCCTGGGGTGTCGGAGGAGACTGTGTGAACTAGCTCATTCCTTGTGAGGGCTTTTCCGACATGTCAGCCAGTGCCACAGATCCCCAACAAACCGTCACATATCAGCATGATGAAAAGATCTTAAACTAGATGGAACTGGATAAAATATTTTGACTGTTGCGATTCCAAATCGGACTTATGACCTTAATTCTGCCTGAGTATGGGACAAGTGTTCACTGTTGGCCAGAGGAGAACTGGCCCCCGACTAAGCCTGGTTTCTCCCGAGGTTTTTTTCTCCATTTGTTGGAGTTTTGGTTCCTTGCCGCTGTTGCCTTTGGCTTGCTTAAGTTGGGGACACTTGCTTGATATTCAGCAGTGTTTTTGATATGCCTGCATTGGCGCCGTTGTATGTGAACTGAGCTGAGCCGGACGATTACATCACTGTTTTCTGCAGTGCTGATATACATAAATTAACTAGACTAATAACTATTGATCTTTGCAATGGAATGAATCAATAATATATAGAATAAGATGGACAATGACACCATTTTCTTGGGGAGCAGTCAAAATTATTTGCCAATTATTAATGTAAAGCTGCTTTGCCACAATTTGCATTGTAAAAAGCGCAATATAAGTAAAGGTTACTTGACTTGAGCGGCAGAAAGCACTCAGATTTCATTAAAAATTTTAAACTTTAAGAGATGCTATATAGATGAATTGACCTCTTCCATAATTTATGAGCTTTACCAAATTATTGAACAGAACCAAATCGATCTGAATTTATTTCAACTGAACAATGACACTAATGTCTTTCTAGAGCTGCTTTACAGAATAATTGAATTCTGTTTGCATCATTGTTCATTATTGGCCTGTTAATTACTGTAAAGTTGCTTTGAAATAATCGGTATTGTAAAAAGTGCTATAAAAAAATAAAAGTGACTTGAATTCATAGATTGTAGGTACCAGTACCTCTGTAGGGTGGAATATCAGGTTGTCAATTCGGAAATCGCCATGAACAAGGGAAACTTCGTTGTCATTGGCTGGCAGTTTGTGGCTCAGCCAATCACAAAGTTTATCCATGGCTGGTATCTCTTTGTGAGCAGAGGCTTTGTACTGCTTTGTCCATGTGGACACCTGAAAACAGGACATCATTTCAAAAAATATTTTGGTGGGTCAAAAGTTGACCACAGATTATAATACATAGATAGAGAATAATAATAGTCCAAATTTTCAAATTTGATTTCAGCTCAATACCACATGACTAATGCCTTTGTCTCACCTGTCTTTTACAATAACCTGATCCTTTCCCGTATCCCAGGAGGCCAAGCGTATTGACGTCCAGAGAATGAAGTTTGGCTAGAGTCTCCACTGCCGCCACATACAAAGCCGTTCGCTCAGCTGCACAGACCCCTGGGAGCCTCAAGTCCCTGAATATACGTCCCTGATGAGCAGACATTCAAAATAACATCATCTTTGTCATCCCTTTATTCTTAAACCAATCAAAACCACACGGACTGGAGAGGTTTTGGGGGGGCAATCATGACTCAGGAATCAATCATGAATCATCAACCTTCTGGCACTTTGAACTGCTTTAGCTAGAAATAACTAGAGCCAAACATTGTAATAACATAGATTAAATTATCAATCAAGGTAACTTCCACTGGCTACAAGTACCTGTACATGCTCCATGATGTAGAACTCTGTGCCGATGACACGAGTATCAGAGCAGTATATCACAGGATGAGGAACAGGAAAGCCAACAGAAAACAGAGCCTTTTGAACATCATACTCTCTATCTACCTGCACACACAAAATCACACAATACATTTTAATATTGCTTGACTGACTAGTATGATGATATTAATATTACACGTCATTACTGTTTTATCTGTCTATAAACAAAAACATACAGTTTACACCAAGTTAAACAGAAACTAAAATGAAAATTCATCATTTACTCTGCCTCAAGTTGTTTCAAACAGAAAAGGAAGATATTAGAAGGAACTTCTGTAATCAAGCAGATCTCGCCCCCATTGACTACCATAGTATAGTATATTTTATTCGTATTATGGCAGTAAATTGGGGGTGGTATCTGCTAGGTTACAAAAATCTCCCTTTGTGTACAGCAGAACAAAGAAATGTATACAGGTTTGGAACAACTTGAGGGGGAGTAAAAGATGACAGAATTTTCATTTTTGGGAGAACTATCCCTATAAAAAACACTGTAATATACAGTAAAAAAGGGACAATGGTTTATTTCTGCTGCAACCTGACACTGAATATAACAAGCAAGGAAAAAAAGTCTTATTGGTTTGTGTTATTTGAGCATTTTTTTATGATTAAAATGATTCTTAACAGTTTTAGTTTCTTATAAAACTCTTTAAAGATCAATCTGTCTCATCCAAAAATGCACCAATAGAAACACTTTAGTGAACAAAAACAGGAATAGATAGCAAATGATATTATTATGGCAGCAGATATTAGAAATCTATATGCCTCTTTTAAACAAAAATACAAAAGATGGATAACTGTTAAATAATCTGGCATAGAAAAAGTGTAAATAGATTTACTGAAAAAAATAACCAAGAGGCAAAACAAGTGTTCCACATTTCACTTATTTCACTTAATAGTCTTCGGTTCGGTCTCCCTCAACAGATTAACTTAGACAAAGTTATTTTGTGTCGCGTTGTCAAGTACAGTCACCGGTGTCAAAGTCCTTTCTGCTGTTCACAACAGCGTTTGATTGACCCAACTAAGTAGTATTAAACTCGCCATTACAATTATTCTAGAAACATGCATTAGTTATCCAGCTTTTTCACATTAATGTGTAATACTGAACAGTAGTACCTTATGAGCTCCAGGCAGCAGTTCTCCTGGAGGTTTCTTTCTGAGCACATAACGCTTGTCTGCAGTCTCAATGTAAAACGTTGGGTTGGACTGACCAGCTCTATTTAAAACAAACAAATAAATAAAATAAACAATACCAAACAAAGCATGGATTTTGATTGCATCTAAAAGAGATGAGTTTGAAGATTTCTTACATGTACTGCTGCACAGTTAAAGTGCTGTTGTCTGAAGAGTCAAGTTTCCCTGACAAATATCTTTTCAAGTTATTGGTGTCAAATCGATGTTCTGGACGGACAGCTGTGGTTT
Organism: Opsariichthys bidens; assembly: GCA_037194245.1. Lineage (NCBI taxonomy): Eukaryota > Metazoa > Chordata > Actinopteri > Cypriniformes > Xenocyprididae > Opsariichthys > Opsariichthys bidens. The sequence continues at coordinate 569,857 of CM074301.1, read as the reverse complement.
GACGGTCCATGTCGACATTAAATGAAATTGAGAAATAAAGTTCACGGGAGATTTCAAAATAAAAGTCATCAATTCATCCAGGAAACGAAGATCATAAAAGTCCCAAATTCATGTCAGCACATTGAGGTACATCTGCTGAAAACTGGTGCACTGCTTGGATTTATATTTTTACAATATTCTAGATCCGCCCTGGTCCCATCTTCTGTTTTATGAGCGTGATCGTGAAAGCAAAAGACAGGGGTGTGTAAATTGTATTATTTAAAATGCTGTCAAAACTGTTTTAGGCCTATATTGTGAGGAACAGGAGGCCAAGGGCCGAAAAACTGGCAACCTTATTGCTGTGAAATAACAGTCTGAGAATTTACGGGCACCACTGCAACCATAGCAAAATTGTGGAGTTTTCTTGTTGTACCCATTGCCATACATCATATAGATCAGTGATTATACCACACATACAGAAGAGAGATATGTCATTAACAACTAGACGTTCATTTCTGTTTTGTACACACTAAATATAATTTTTGTAAATGTGGTTTTCACTACCTGAATTTTCAGGTAAATTCGGTTGTGAAAAATGCAGTTGTTGTCGCTTCCGTTGCACATAAGAGTATAACCCACTAAAAGGAGAATTGACAAACGAATTTAGCTGCAGTGTGTACATGTGCACATTCGAATAATTAAAATCTTTAATAAAAATAATATTAATTAGTTAACTAATTAAGCTTTTTTTTACCTGTTACAACTTTCATATTAAATTATTTAAAACAGTGGAATAAAGACATGCCCATGGCCTTGATTAAATTTTAAGTAAATGAAATATTTTAAATTTCCTTGTAACACAAGTTATAGCTAGACGTATAAATGTGTTTGTATATGTCCATTCATTTATTTCTATTGCATTGGCATTGCATTTAGTTGTTGTTGTTTTTCTTTAGATTTATTTATTTATTTACATTTTTAACAAATATAAATTTGTTAAAACCTTTGGGTTTGGGGATTATTTTATGTTTTTAAAAGAAGTCTCTTATGCTCTCACCAAGGCAGCATTTGGTCAATTAAAAAAAAAAAAAATTCCATTTGAATATCTTTTAAACTGTAATTTATTCCTATGATGGCAAAGCTAAATTTTCAGGAATTACTCCAGCTTTTCAATGTCACACGATCCTTTAGAAATATTCTAAAATGCTGATTCGCTGATCATGTTTGTGATACTTTATATTTCTTTTTCATGATTTTGACAAATAAAGTTTAAATAAACAGCATTTATTTGAATTTTTTTGTAACATTATGCATCCTTGTTGATTACAATTACTGTAGGCTATATTTAAGTGTAGGCCTATTCAAACCTTTAGCTATTTATTTTTAACGATACACATCTGACAGTTAATAGCAATACTATGAATGAACAGCAGGTGTCAGTAAATGTTAAATAAATCGGCTAATAGGCTTGCAATGACGTTATGGCGCTCTTAAGAAAAAACGGTGAAAATGAAGCAAACTACAAAACACGTCCTTTTATAGATCCGATATGTGGAATCAAGTGGTGTATGCATATGAACTAGGAATATCTTTCTCAGAATAAAGCTGATTTAAAGGAGCAAGTTTGTTAGCCTATAACCTGAGGATTCTGAAGAAGAAATCAATTTAAAACAGAACGCGCACTCATTATATTCACACAAAAGCTTTAGTGGCATTTAAATTATTACAAATACAAATATACAAAGTTTTGTAAGTCATTTCAAATATACTGTATGAATTACTATTATTTTCAATACATGATGTGCACACCAGCCCCCCAGCCAGAAATGCCAGCATATAAATGTACAAGTGAAACAATAGTTATTTTAAATGCTTATAAAAATAATCATTAAAATCCCAATGAACAAAAATAATCTCTGTAAAATATTCTGTGTCTGATATGTAATGTGCTGTATTTGGCTATGTCCATGTAGGCCTACTTTGATCGCTTAAAGCCCACAGTCTATTCTTCTCCCCTTGTGTTTGTTTGTGTCCAACAAGACTTCAGTGATATTCTGGCATTTTTTTCACATGCATCCAGGTTTAGATTTGAGAAAGGGAGACACAAAGTAATATTTTATATGGCTATAATGGACATGACATGTCTGAGGCAGTGATTATATGCATCCGAAAGAATAAAACATTTAACCAAGCATCAGATTACTTGCATGTTGCAAAAATATATAAATATGATCTCAAACATCATTACTTAAAGGGTTAGTTCACCCAAAATTGAAAATTCTGTCACCCCCATGTTGCTCCAAACCCATAAGACTTTCGTACATCTTTGGAAAGCAAATGAAGATCTTTTAGATGAAATCGGAGAGCTTTTCCTCTATAGACAGCCTACGCAACTGAAACTTTGACGCTTCAAAAAGTTCGTAAAGTGACCGTAAAACTAAGAGAACTGAAGGGATTCGGTCGCTTTATATGATGAACAGATTTAATTTGGGCTTTTTTTCACATATAAACATTGATCAGCAATGATCATAAACAGAAGCTCAGCCAAACATGATTGGCCTGCAAGAACAAACCTCTGAAGAAGCTCAAACGTGCTGCGTAACACAATGAACCTCAATGGTTTTCGCACATCAAGCATGCTTGAGCTTCCATTTATGACAATTCTTGTGTGAGTTGATTAATGTTTACATGTGGATACAAGCCTAAATTCAATCTGTTCAATCATCATATAAAGTAATTGTGTCTCTTCAGAAAACCTGAACTAAACCGCTCAAAACATATGGATTAGTATTACGATCTCTTTATGAACATTTTGGTGCGTCAAAGTTTAAGTTGCATATAGGCTGTCTATAGAGGGACAGAAAGCTCTCAGATTTCATCGAAAAATATCTTCATTTGTATTCCGAAGATGAACGACAGTGTTATAGGTTTGGAATGACATGAGGGTGAGTAATTAATGACAGAATTTTCATTTTTGGGTGAACTACCCCATAAACAATTTTCTCACACTTGCGATCACTTGTATTTTTTCTATTTTAAAAGTTGGAGGGGATTATTAAAGCACCAAAACTTGTGAGCTAAAGTAGAGAGTAGTAGAACTTTCTCACGGGTAGCAGGGAAACATGACTGCATTACAAACTAGGGGTGTATTTGTGTATGCGTGAATGTGTAGATATTTGTGTAAGTGTGTACTAGGAGCCATGAGCCAAGTGTGCGTGCAAGTCTTTTTGTTTAAGTGAAAAAAAGGAAGTTCAGCTACTGTCCATCTTTGTTGAGTAGAAGAGAGGCCATAAGCTAATAAAATTCACTTCAGAAAAACGTATTTATACATTGCAAATTTAATTGAGCTAAATCCAAAGTTTTTACCACTAAGGCAGAAATGGCTGTTAAGATTAATAAAGCAGAGACTTTTGTACAAAATCAAAGCTTTGAGTTGAGTTTGAAAGGTTTTCCTTTTACATATGTTCATTTTTTCAGTATTTGGTTATTTTAAACAGCATTTTATGTTCATTTTATGTAGTTTCTATCACAACCTTCCATTTGGTAACTCCTTATGAAAAATCTTCTTCTCCAGGAGCATCTTCAGATCATCCACTAAGACTAATTCTCATGGCGCAGATGCTTTCTGAAGAAGAAAAAGAATTTTTCAGGCAGGTTTTCTGGGCATTGAGCCATGAAAAAGATGATCCACTAGGACTTTAAATAAAAAAACGAATCTTTCAGGCCATCATCAATCTGGACAACAGCAATAGCGACTTATTTTTCCCCCTTATGTAGGTTCCTATTATAGTTTCTTGTCAGCTGCATGAATCTAGGTTGAATAATGAGGCACGTTGGTCAACACAGTGTCATTGAGGGCTCAGGCCACCAAATCTGATTCGATGTCTAGTGGTGATCTTTTCATTCAGACTCTTCCTGCAGCATAAACACAATCAGAATTAGCCTCCTTTAGAGCACCTCCTATCTCCTGGCAAAAATTAAATGCAGGTTATCTGCATTGTAGAGGTGGGCTTCTGTAAATGTCCACCCATGCAGTATTGTGTGCATCACTCCAAGATGTCAGTTTCAAAGGGAACCAGGTGGTAGTAGGACAGGTTGGTGACATAAGCTTCAGGATCATCATCACTCAGGTCTTGATCCACAGGATCCAAAGATTCTCTTCCGTCGTCATCATACCTGCATATTCAGAGGTTATTAAAGGATTTTAATATATGAAATGATGGAAAAAAACATCATCTTAAGAAATAGTATAACTCCAAAACCTAGTAAGCTGCCTACTTAGACCCTTTTTAAGAAATCATAGGCATAATTCTGTTTTTATTTTCAACTCTAACAAGATTTCACAAGCTGTATCAATTAGCAGTGTTCGGGATGTAATTGTGGGAATAATGTCTTCAGACATCTAATTGGGAGGGTCTTGAGTTTCATTCCAGAGCTTCCTTCTCACACCCAGGGAAGGAAGTACCACTTCCTGTGTGTGACAGACCACTATGTACTCAAGGAGAACATTACTTCAAGCATGTGGTCAATGGCTGATGTAAAAAAAAACAACAAAAAAACCCCGAAATGATATGAATGTGATCAAGGGTCTCCAGCAACAAAGCAACTTTGCAACTTTGTCCATGTACATTTCCTTTATATGTATGTACTTTTCCTTTATATTAATGAGATTTGGACTGGGATGACACAGAGGGAATGTCAGACACTTACGAGTGCTGGGCTGAGTCAGTGGACGAGGGTCTCTCTTTGTCCAGTGGAATGTTCTCATCAAACACAATGGTCTCCGTGTTTGCTAGGCAAAACCCATTAGACCTCATGATCTCTGTAGAGATGTCAATAAATGGTCAGAAATAAAATGATCTCGGAAGATATGTCCAATTAATTTTGGTTAATTATAAAGATAAACAACATCATAATAATTATATTAACAATTCTATATTCGTATTATATATTGTAATGTTCATCAATATTAACCAGCACTTTATCATTAAAAGCCTACCTGAAATCTTAACTGGACTTTGAAAGCATGGCTGAATCTTGTGGACATTGTCATTCCTCAGGACCTGGTCTAGCGGTGAGCGTTCAAAGAATGTTAAGACAACCTCTGACCTAGAAAACTGAGAAAAATACCCTTTTAGTAAGACCTTAGTAATTCATTCTGGAAGATGTTCAGGTAATAACACAACAATACATGTTTCTTGTTTGCTGCAGTCACACTTTAATAATACACATGCTTTTTTTTACCCTTATATTGGTGTCATCAGTTAGATCTCTCACCTTACAGGGCATGTTAATGGTGTTTTTCAGCAGTCGCTCCACTTCATTTAGCTTTGTCTCAATGTCTCTTGCTTCTTTAATCTTCACAAGCCCTGTGACAGAACAAACATATCAGCATATCCAGCAGCTCAGGATTTTTTTATTTGCAGTCCTATGAGATGTGGCTCACTGACTAATTCAATAACAGGCCAATTATGGCAAGCCGTTTTGACTTTTATTCATTCTCAGGATATGAACTTGTGATATCAACAATTACATTTTCACTAGTTAAATAATATCAGGAATTAGATTTCCACTAGTAACAAAGTTCATTCTTGATATCAACAATTCAATTTCGACTAGTAAAAACTATCATTCTTGATATCAACAAATTGTATTTTTACTAGTAAAATCTCACCATAGGCTGCCATTCAAATTCAATTGTTAATATCAAGAATTAATTTCATGCTCGTTGAAATTCCAGTTTTACATATCAGGAATACAATTCTTACTAGTAACAATGCAAATTTCTGATATCAACAATTGAATTGCTACTAGTAAAAATATTCATTTCTGATATCTGGAAATGAATTCCTGATATCAATATAATTTCTGATATCTAAAATGGCTTTCTAACTAGTAACAACCACATCAGGTATGATATCAGGAATGTATATTATATATATATATATATATATATATATATATATATATATATAAAAGAGTCTTCTTTCAAAAACCGATCATATGCTTCAACAATGTCAATGTCTAGTGTCATTTTAATCAGCATAGATCATATTCAGTGTAATTAATCAGCATATTATCTAACAGATTTAATTACAATTTTTAATGCATTCATACGGAAAGTCATATTGAAAATGATGACGAATGTGCTGTTTTTGGTCAGCATGCCTAATCATCCAAACAAACCCAGGGCTATAATTATGATGATGGTGATCTCAGCTACAACAACCACAATCTCTAGTCACAAACAAAGATTTTACACAACAGCCTCTTCTTATTCAGGCTCTGAGAGACTCCGAAAAACTCCACACTGATGTAATGACTATTCTTCACGAATGTCTCATGCTGATGACATCACCCCTCAGGGCAGTATAGAGGTTTTAGGTCATTTGATTCATAATGACTCTACCAGCTTGAATTATGCTGTGTCTTTTTAAAGAAAATATTTTACAGGCAACAAACCAGAGGATTTGTCATTCTGACAGATAAAACCTATATGGAATAATTTCTCCTGTGTTAATTTTTCAAACTTGACACTTTTATGCACATCAGAAATACAAATTAAAAAAATATTCACTGAAAGGAATTAAAGAGCAAAACACGTAAGATGCACATAGCACTGTGCTGAACAAAAAGAACTGACCAAATGTTACCGTAGACAGAAAACTGAGCAGAGCTGATGTTATACAGAGCTCAAGCTAGACTTGCAGAAGTGTTTTTGATAATAAACACTTTGGCACCACGAGTCAGGACAGTTGAAAAACAAGTGATGTGACATGTGAAGATGTCCCATTCTCAAAATTTGTGCTCTGCATTTTACCCATCCGAGTGCACACACACAACAGTGAGTATTGAACACGCACATACTGTGAGTGTGAACAACAAGCAGTCGTTTTTGCTGTGGCACAACTGGGGGGTTAGGGCATCTCAATTATGGATAAAGACAGTGAAAGAGAGTACTATTCATTCACTCCCACCTATACTGAGACTCAAACCCACAACCTTTGGGTTACAAGTCTGACTCTCTAACCATTAGCATTAAATCTATATATAGAAAAATATGAAATGTTTAAGGAACACATTGCTCTTTCCACATTTGACTTAATCCAGCTGTGCTGTTTGTCCGAACAGACATCCATGCTCTTCCAGTGTTCTTCCTGTCAGGATTTGTTGTGGAAGTGTCCCGTTTCCTGTGGGCTAAAGATTTATGCTTATGTGGGGTAAAATTACCGTTTGTTTAAAAAGACACTCTCTAGCTCTTTACCTTCAACATTCTCCCTATGTGGGGAAAGTGCAGATATCTGATCCATTTCAAACTTTTCCATTTGGATAAAAAAAGAGGAGCCATATTTTAAAAAAAAAAAACCAAACAGATGAATGAAACTACTTTGACACCTGGTCTTTCACAGAGTTCACTGAAATTCTCCCCTAATCAGCATTCACATTTACCAAACTGCGCCTTAGACACAATATAACACTATAATATAACATAATTTAAACATTATTCTGTACATATAGCTGTTGTAAACACAGCATGATGTGGCTAGACAACTGAACTTAAGAACTGATAACAATAAAACTTCACAAGAAACCTGTCTGATGCTGAAAAAGAGAAATAAGAGCAAAAAAAAAAAAAAAAAAACATCTAGCCATGTCTAGTCATGATGATTAATCTGTAAACCAGGATAGCTGTTAGCTCATAATGTTAGCTGATAATGTTTTATTTATACAGATTATTTGTTTGTTTAGGCCCAAAATTGATACATTTCATCTTCATATCACAATGATAAAAACATAGCGGGGTTATATACTGTACATATGTATATAAATAAATAAATATATATATATATATATATATATATATATATATATATATATATATATATATTCAGTGGCGAAAACAAGTCTTTCATGCACTGCCAATTTTGCAGGTTTTGCCCACCTACAAAGCATGTAGAAGTCTGTATTTTTTATCATAGATACTCTTCAACTGTGAGTGACGGAATCTAAAACAAAAATCCAGAAAATCACACTGTATGATTTTTAAATAATTAATTTGCTTTTTATTGCATGACATAAGTATTGATCACCTACCAACCAGTAAGAATTACGGCTCTCAGAGACCTGTTAGTTTTTCTTTAAGAAGCCCTCCTGTATTAACTGCATCTGTTTGAACTCGTTTCCTGTATAAGTGAAAGTGACCCATACTTGAAATTTGTGCTCTGCATTTATCCCATCCAGTGAGTAGTGAACACACACCCGGAGCAGTGGGCAGCAATTAGGGGTTAGGTGTCTTGCTCAAGGACACCTCAGTCATGGTATCGAAGGTTATTCACAATCCTCAGCTTCAATTCCTGCCGGCGTGGGAATCGAACCAGCAACCTTCACGTTACAAGCCCAACTCCCTCACCATTAGGCCACGACTACCCTGACACCTGACACACACTCAATCAAACAGACTCCAACCTCTCTACAATGGCCAAGACCAGAGAGCTGTGTAAGGACATCAGGGATAAAATTGTGGACTTGCACAAGGCTGGGATGGGCTACAGGACAATAGACAAGCAGCTTGTTGAGAAGTAACAATTGTTGGCGCAATTATTAGAAAATGGAAGAAGTTCAAGATGACGGTCAATCTCCCTCGGTCTGGGGCACCATGCAAGATCTCACCTGGTGGGGCATCAATGATCATGAGCAAGGTGAGGGATCAGCCCAGAACTACATGGCAGGACCTGGTCAATGACCTAAAGAGAGCTGGGACCATATTCTCAAAGAAAACCATTAGTAACACACTACGCCTGAAGGTGGAGGTGGAAACATTCTTTGGGGATGCTTTTCTCCCAAGGGGACAGGACAACTGCACCATACTGAGGGGAGGATGGACGGGGTCATGTATCTCAAGATCTTGGCCAACAACCTCCTTCCCTCAGTAAGAGCATTGAAGATGGGTCATGGCTGGGTCTTCTAGCATGACAACGACCCGAAACACACAGCCAGGGGAACTAAGGATTGGCTCTGTAAGAAGCATCTCAAGGTCCTGGAGTGGCCAAGCCAGTCTCCAGACCTGAACCCAGTATAAAATCTTTGGAGGGAGCTGAAAATCTGTATTGCCCAGCGACAGCCCCGAAACCTGAAGGATCTGGAGAAGGTCTGTATGGAGGAGTGGGCCAAAATCCCTGCTGCAGTGCGCACAAACCTGGTCAAGAACTACAGGAAATGTATAATCTCTGTAATTGCAAACAAAGGTTTCTGTACCAAATATTAAGTTCTGCTTTTCTGATGTATCAAATACTTATGTCATGCAATAAAATGAAAATTAATTACTTAAAAATCATAAAATGTGATTTACTGGATTTTTGTTTCAGATTCCGTCACTCATAGTTGAAGAGTACCTATGATGAAAATTAGAGACTTTAAAATTACGGATTACTTAGAACCAAAAAATTTCAAGAATTCTATGTTTTTCTGTCAATATGGGGTGCTGTGTGTACATTAATGAGGAAAAGAAGTTAACTTAAACGATTTTAGCAAATGGCTGCAATATAACAATGAGTGAAAAAATTAAGGGAGTCTGAATACTTGTATTGCAGCCATTTGCTAAAATCATTTGAGTTCATTTTTTTCCTCATTAATGTACACACAGCACACCATATTGACAGAAAAAACACAGAATTGTTGGTGTAACCCTGTTGAAATATATATATTTGTATAAGATATACAAGTTGAACAAATAATTTCATAGTTTAATAAATAGAATTTAAGGTAAAAAAGAAAAAAAAAGACTAGCAATAAGGTTATTATTTTGTAATGAGAGAAATGCCTATTGGGTAATGTTTATGGTTTATACAGCATTTAAAATGTTAAATATTTGTTGGGTACGAATATATGTGAAAATGTGTTAAATATGCCTGTAAGAATAGAAAGAAATAGTTCCACAAATGTTTTGTGAATTTATTTTATTTCTAAAAGTTTTGTGTATGAGCCAATCACAGTTGAGGTCAGGAAAAAGTAGGAAGTGATAGACGATCATGGGTGAATAGTGAAAAAGAGAAACGCAGTTGTTAATTTAACACAGTTGTGGTTAATATAACGCACCAAATTACGTAAAGTGTTCAGCGAGGACTCTTATATAAACATGAAGGGTGCTAGATCTAGCTGTGTGAGTGATAAGACGTCTGTCATTGTGGGCACCAATGCAAGCCATGATAGACGTTTGGTGAGTCAATGCAAAGATAATGGCATCGATGTCAGTCGAAGACTAGGCTTTCGTGTTCATGTTGATGAAGATCAACCTGCTCTAAAGGGTGTTGCGGTTCCAGTCCAAGAGGATGAGGCCGGCTGTGTGCGATGGATGGGTCCTGGCCCATTGGTCTTACCCCCAGATGGTGACACACAGGTTGCGTGCAAAGTCGAGCTGAAGAAGCCTGTTGCTCAAGAAATCCTGATGATAGACTCCTCACCAGCAGTCACTTTACCTGCTGATGTGATTTTTCATCCCATGGTTGTGCCCAATGGGGCATTGGATGTCAACAGTTAGAGAATACTGCTAAAAAATGACTCTTCCAGAGAAACTTCCATACCTGTGGGCACAGTGATTGGATTCAGTTGCGATGATTCCTCCTAAGGAGACAGCTTCCTCTGATTTTGATGAGAGCATGATCAACTTTGGGCACTCGCCTATCTCAGAACAATGGAAGTCTCATGTATTCTCAATGCACGAGTGGGACATGGGATTAGCAAGAGGAGTAGAGCACAGAATCCGTCTAGCCGGCTAGCCCCTGCAGATATCGAAGATGTGAGAAAGCATTTACAAGAACTGCTGCAGGCAGGGATTATAACAGAGTCACGAAGCCCCTGTGCATCCCCAATAGTTGTAGTCAGAAAGAAGATTGGTGCTGTTAGGATGTGCATAGAGGACCGACTGTTGAATAGCCGACCCATACCTGATCAATACACAACACCATGCATTGAAGATGCGCTGAATGCATTAACAGGGAGTCAATGGTTCTCTGTACTGGATTTGTGCTCAGGCTACTACCAGATAGCTATGTCCGAAGAGGACAAAGAGAAGATGGCATTCATTTGTCCGTTAGGATTGTTCCAGTTCGAACGAATGCCTCAAGGCATTATTGGGGCACCAGCCACCTTTCAAAGGTTGATGGAGAAGGCTGTCGGTGACATGAACCTCTTACAAGTGCTGGTGTACCTGGACAACGTGATAGTGTTTGGGAAAACTCTTGAGGAACACGAAGAGAGACTGCTCAAGGTCCTAGATTGTCTTGGTGAAGTTAGGCTGAAACTCTCAGTGGACAAGTGCCAGATCTGTCTGCAAAGGGTCAAGTACCTGGGGTACATCGTGTCTGCTGATAGAGTTGCCCCCGAGCCAAACAAGATTGAGGCCGTCACTACATGGCCCATGCGAACAAACCTGAAGATGTTACAATCTTTCCTAGGATTTTGCGGTTATTATCGCCGATTCATTCAGAACTATTCTGAAATTGTTAGACCCTTGACTGAACTCACAAAGGGACATGCTCCACCTCAGAAGAAAAATAAGCATGCCTATGATGTGAACAGAGTCTACTTGAAAGAATCTGAGCCGTTCAGAGAAAGATGGGACAAATCCTGTACTGATGCGTTCCATCGTATAATTCACTGTCTGACACATGCGCCTGTCCTGGCATTTGCCAATCCAAAACATCCATACATCCTGCATGTGGATGCCAGCTTGAGGGGACTGGGTGCTGTTATTTACCAAGAACATCCTGAAGGCCTGAGGCCAGTTGTCTTTGCAAGCCAAAAACTCAGCTCTGCAGAGAGAAACTACCCCATACATCAGCTGGAATTTTTGTCACTCAAGTGGGCAGTAGTCGACAAATTCCACAACTATTTGTATGGGGCAAGATTTACTGTGCGTACTGACAACAACCCACTTACGTACGTGCTGTCCACAGCCAAGCTTAATGCGGTGGGGCACCGCTGGCTAGCTGCCCTATCGACGTACGAGTTTGATGTGCAGTATCGCCCCAGCCGACTGAACATTGATGCCGACCTGCTGTCAAGGAACATGTCAGAGGAGGACAACAATGGCTGGGTGACTTTACCTCAGTCTGGAGTGAAAAACATCTGCCAGAGAGTCTGCATCCCGGAGTCTGCATGCGTACCAGTCTGTGTTGCTCAGCTTGGAGTGTCCCCCCATTATGTCCCTGACCTGTATGCGTTTCCCACACACATGGAGCTAAAGTCTCTGGAACTCATGTCCAAACTGAGTCTCAGGAAGGCTCAGGAGGAGGATGAAGCCATTGGACCGGCTATCCAAGCCGTCAGGCATGGATGCTGGCCAGAGGAGGGGAATATGAATCCTGAGTTGTCCAGATTGAAAAAGGAAGCAGGGAACCTGACAATGAAAGATGGATTGCTCTACCGGTACAGCAAGAGACCATCCGGAGAGGTCAACTCCTCCTGCTGAGAGAGTTCCGGGAGATGGTTATGAAGGCCATGCATGATGACTTAGAACACCTTGGACAAGAAAGAACGGTTGACCAGCTGCGAAGTAGATTCTTTTGGCCTAGGATGTCGATACAAGTGGAAGAATACATCAAGAACTGTGGGCAATGTGTCACTCACAAGACCCCTATACAGAGACCTGCTCCATTGCACCAGATCGTAAGCCATGGGCCTATGGATTTAGTGTGCATGGACTTTCTTTCCATGGAGCCTGACTCCAAAGGCACAAGTAACGTGTTAGTGATCATGGATCATTTCACGAGATATGCTCAGGCTTTCCCAACTAGAAGCCAGAAGGCCCATGTTGTGGCAAAGGTCCTGATTGAGAAATATTTCATACATTATGGACTGCCTTCAAGGATCAAGGAAGAGATTTTGAGAGCCGTTTAATCCGAGAACTGTTGACCTTAATGGGGATACGCAAGTCGCGGACAAACCCATATCATCCGCAGGGAGAATATGCTTGGTATGCTCTCTATGCTTGGTACGTTAGGTGGGGAGAAGAAGAATACGTGGAGTCAGCATGTGCCTCACTTGGTCCATGTGTACAACAGCACCAAGTGTGATGCCCCCGGATACTCACCTTACTATCTAATGTTTGGCAGAGAGGCGAGACTTCCTGTTGATTTGTGCTTTGGAACGTCCCCAGGTGGCATAGAAGAGGCGTCTCACACCCGATATGTTACAAAGCTGAAGGAAGACTTGAAGCAAGCCTACAAGTTAGCCTCTGATGCGGCAGTCAAACGGTACCAGAGAAACAAGAGGTTGTATGATCGCAGAGTTACCTTTCAGTCCATAGAGATCGGCGACTGAGTACTGCTCCAGAATCTGGGCCTGAGAGGCAAGCACAAACTGGAAAGCAATTGGAATCCTGATCCGTATGTTGTCATTGGAAAGATGCCAAACCTATCTGTGTTCAAGATCAAACGGGAGGATGGAAGGCTAGGGACAAAGACTATACATAGGGACCACTTTCTTCCAATTGGACAGCTGGTGAGAATGCCACGCACTTACCAGGATGCTGATCCTCCTGAGAAACCCAAGACCAGAGCTGACACCCGTAAGAGAAGTCAGAGGGACTCAAGACCAGATAGTCAAGAGTTACAGGAGTTTTCTGATTCGTCCTCTGACATGGAGTATTATGTCCCTCACCATGTGACTCGGAGAGAGTCTGTCCCAATGTTGCTAAATACTGCCAGGCCAGTAATTGAATTAGAAGATGAAACTAAAGCTGAACATGTTCTTGAAAATGATTCAGATTCAGAAGAAATTGACAACTCTGAGCTAGAACCCGAGGAAGAGTGTGATCCAGAAGTAGCTCAGGAAGAGTTAAATATTAAATATAATGTTAAATATTTGTTGGATAAGAATATATGTGAAAATGTGTTAAATATGCCTGTAAGAATAGGAAGAAAGAGTTCCACAAATGTTTTGTGAATTTATTCACAATCACAGTTGAGGTCAGGAAAAAGGGGGAAGTGATAAACGATCGCGGGTGAATAGCGACAAAGAGAAACGCAGTTGTTAATTTAACACAGTTGTGTTTAATATAACGCACCAAATTACGTAAAGTGTTCAGCGAGGACTCTTATACAAACGTGAAGGGTGCTAGATCTAGCTGTGTGAGTGGTAAACTCATTACAGTAAGTTTAAGCTAGCCGCTGATTTAGTGGTTAGTGTTTGTGCATGGACTTTGCTGACAAGCTAGCGGCCAGCGACCTGTATTAGTAAAGCTCGTGTGGAACTGGAAGACCGACGATGATCCAAGACCCTGATGGAGCCGGATAACGTTATCGAGTGGTGGACTTTGCTGAGATCGTCAACTATGTACATCTTCTCTTCATCAAGAATCCTCACTTGTTGTCTTCTGTCACTGACGCCTGAAATCCTGTTCACGTGAGGTTACATGCACATTGAGCAAAGGTACCGTGTTTTTGTTTTGGCCTGTGTGGTGAAGCAGCCATTTGGTTTAAGGCTACAACACACCCAAGCTACATTCAGGTCTGCATCATTTGAACATTTTAAGGGTATCTTACATTAAGCTAAGATGTTTGCCAGCTATTTTCTTTTCTTGGGCCCTTATGTGTTAAATGTGATTTTGAATGCATTTGTGCTCTGAAAAAGTGATTTAGCCAGTATATATTTAACTTTGTTTTAAGTAAATCTGTTATGTTTTTTCGTAAAACAGTGGTGACTATTGATTCTTTTGATATTTTGAGTTCATTAAGAAAAAGAGTAATTTTTGGTTTAAATTTGAACGTGTTATAGGGAAAAAGTAAGTCCAAAATATTTAATTTCTTGTTAAAGTGTAAATATTACTGATAAAATAGTGATTTAAAAAGGGAAAAATAGTTCATACAATAAGTTAGAATTTAGACACACACACAAGTTAAAACATATACCTTTATTTATTGAAACCTCACTTATTTGATTGGATAGATTGCTAAAGAACTCAGGTTAGCCACCTCCCATTATAGTCAAGCACACTAGGGAGGCGCTACATTCACATTTTTGCAGATTTATTATAAAAGAAAAACTGAAATATCACATGGTCCTAAGAATACTGTCACACCCATGAACTGTTGTTTAGTTTAGTCCTGTCACGTGTCATGTGTTCCTTTGTTTCTCTGTATTTATTCCCTCTGTGTCAGTCCAGTCCTTGTCCGTTCTTAAAGTATCCTGTGGATTATAATTAAACTGTTTTTCGTAACAGCCTTAGCCTACATGCCTTCATCCAAGTCTACGCGTAACATACAGATCCTTTGCTCAGTATTTAGTAGAAGCACCCTTTTGATCAAATACAACCATGAGTCTTTTTGGGAAAGATGCAACAAGTTTTTCACACCTGGATTTGGAGATCCTCTGCCATTTCTCCATGCAGATCCTCTCCAGTTCTGTCAGGCTGGATGGTAAACGTTGGTGGACAGCCATTTTTAGGTCTCTCCAGAGATGCTCAATTGGGCTTAAGTCAGGGCTCTCGCTGGGCCATTTCAGAACAGTCAAGGAGTTGTTGCGAAGCCACTCCTTCATTATTTTAGCTGTGTGCTTAGGGTTATTGTCTTGTTGGAAGGTAAACCTTCAGCCCAGTCTGAGGTCCTGAGCACTCTGGAGAAGGTTTTCATCCAAGATATCACTGTACTTGGCCGCATTCATCTTTCCCTTGATTGCAACCTGTAGCCCTGTCCCTGCAGCTGAAAAACACAGCATGATGCTGCCACCACCATGCTTCACAGCTGGGACTGTATTGGAGAGGTGATGAACAGTGCCTGATGAAAAGTTCTATCTTGGTCTCATCAGACCAGAGAATCTTATTTCTCACCATCTTGGAGTCCTTCAGATGTTTTTTTTTTTTTTAGCAAACTCCATGTGGGCTTTCATGTGTCTTGCACTGAGGAGACTTCCGTCAGGCCACTCTGCCATAAAGCCCCGACTGGTGGAGGGCTGCAGAGATGGTTGACTTTCTACAACCTTCTCCCATCTCCCGACTGCATCTCTGGAGCTCAACCACTGTGATCTTTGGATTCTTCTTTACCTTTCTCACCAAGGCTCTTGTCCCCCGATAGCTCAGTTTGGCCGGACAGCCAGCTCTAGGAAGGGTTCTGGTCTTCCATTTAAGGATTATGGAGGCCACTGTGTTCTTAGAAACCTTAAGTGCAGCAGAAATTGTTTTGTAATCTTGGCCAGATCTGTGCCTTGCCACAATTCTGTCTCTGAGCTCTTCAGGCAGTTCCTTTGACATGTGAGCTGTAAGGTCTTATATAGACAGGTGTGTGGCTTTCCTAATCATGTCCAATTAGTATAATCAAACACAGCTGGATTCAAATGAAGGTGTATACCCATCTCAAGGATGACCAGAAGAAATGGACAGCACCTGAGTTAAATATACGAGTGTCACAGCAAAGGGTCTGAATACTTAGGACCATGTGATATTTCAGTTTTTCTTTTTTAATAAATCTGCAAAAATGTCAAGAATTCTGTGTTTTCTGTCAAAATGGGGTGCTGTGTGTACATTAATGAGGAAAAAAATTAACTTAAATGATTTAGCAAATGGCTGCAATATAACAAGAGTGAAAAAAAATGTAAGGAGGTCTGAATACTTTACATACCCACTGTGTGTGTGTGTGTATGTATATATATATATATATATATATATATATATATATATATATATATATATATATGCAATAATATTAAGAATAAAAAATAAATAAATTGACAAGCTCTAATGTTTTCATATGGAAAACGTATAAGTGGAGTCTATCAACTCTCCATAAATTCAATCATGTTTCAAATATTGGTTTAAATTGTTTAAGTGTTATTTATTACACTAGTATAAGCATTTGCTAGTGTAATAAACATTTTCATGAAAGTAATAAACAAAACAGCAATAACCCAGTAACTAATTACATTAGAGTCCATATTGAATGTGTTATTTTTTGTGGTTTATGGTGACTAGCGCATCTGCAGCAAATTATCATCTCGTCAAAGCTGTCATTTTCACTCAACACAAGTTTCTTGTATAATTATATTTACTTTGCTCCATGAATTTTTATAGACACAAGTATAAAACTTACTCAAGCGGTATCGCAATCACTAATGGAGATAATTTATTTCCACAGAGCTGTAAGTACATATATGATGATGTTTAGCAGCTGCTAAATTAGCTGGTTGCTAATGAATTCTGGATGGTTCTTTGTGTATTATACAATTGCTAAAGTAGGTGGTTGCCCACCTCCAAGGCTAACATTCTGGATCCTAGATCAGATTTAGGCTCAGATCTATCTATGTAAGTCTATGGGATTTTTTTTAACCATCCAAAAGGCACACATTACTTAAATAAACACCAAATTAATAAGCTGGATTTGAAGTTTCATTGGCATGTGTTCTGTGTGCATGTGTGGTTGGTCACTGATGCCACAGGGGGCCTAAATTTAGGAGGCGCCCTTTACAGCATACACTCAGCCTCATAATGACATATACCAGAGAACGCTATATGTCTCACTTGTTGCGAAAATTATACTTTTACACTCAAGTAGAGGTACAATGGAATCAAAGATAATCAATTAATAATCAATTGATTATCAAAGAGGTTAAGTATCCATTCAGTGCTATGCAATTTTTGCAATTCTGAAACATTATGCAAATGGAACCTTAAGCAAACAGGGAATGTAATGGATTGGACATTGAAGAGAGGGTATACAGACTTTTGTATAACACTAACACAAACATAAAACATAAGTAGCACTGTCAGACTCAAACTCTGGATCCAATAAGAAAAAGGTAGAAAAAAGCAGTGAAAGATGTGTGAAAAGGGTCAGTATTCTGGAAGTGAGTAATTTCCTTCTAGTCTTGTTTCCGGGGTGCCGGTGGTTTTGTTTTCAAAGGTTGTGAATGCTTATTTCTGACTGAAGGATAAAGGTCAGGCATTGCAGCCACAATATAAAAGCCCTTTGGCACATGGTTTCCAAGACTGACTCGGAGGCTACAGACAAAGACAAAATTGCCAACCCAAAACAAGTTGACATGTGCTAGGCATCACGCCAACCTTGAATGGCATACCATCCACAAATCCCCCGAGCAGGTTGCCATGTGTCTAAATGCCATGTCACACAATCATGCTAGTCTGAAATGTCTGGTTAAAAGAGTTTTGCAAGTCATTAATTTTATCAATTAAGTAGTTTAACACTGCAAACTGATGGTGTATCTTTAACTCACACAAAAACATGAATCATACAATTTTCTACTGCTTCACTATAAGACAAATCTAAGTCATCTCATCTTGCACAATGAAGATATCTGTCAAAAATGTGATCACAGTGAAGATACAGTATGACAGGACATGACTGAGGAAAGAAAGCTGACCCAATTGGGTCATAGTTGATCAAACGATAGCTGCAGGACTCATTTTTAAGTGCCTTATGGGACAATTACAGTTTGGGCCGATTTGAAATTTTAACACTACAGTTATGCTGCAATAATGCAGTTATGCCAGTTTTCATTTTAATTTAAGCCTAACAATAACAATTTAATCTGAAGAGAAGTGTGTATAGCCTGTCCTGGAATGTGAAATCTAAAAAAAAAAATCTATATTCAGAAAGCTAGTCACTGACTCATCTGTTTCCGAAAGCAAGGAGGCACATGATAGGTCTGGTTTGTGTGTCACTGTTCTAGTCCGGTGAATTATTAAGCAGAATACTTGAACCTTGTCCCCAAACAAAGAGATATGTCTGCTTCCAGGTGGGTCTTTTCTGATGGAAAACATCTGAATTTTGAAATTTGAAGTTCATTCCCAGGTTACCTAAATATGTGCTAAATTAACTGGTTTAATTCTAGAAAAATATTATTTAATATGACTGAATAAACCTTACTACTGTCACATGTCTGCTGTTTTGTGTTCCTTAGTTTGACCTAGTTTTCCCAGTGTCTGATTAGTCAATTAGTTTTCACCTGTTCAGTTAATTATCTTATTAGTCCTCCTTATTTATACCCTGTGTTCCCCTCATTTCTCGTCTATGTTTTACGTGGTTGTGTTCACCCTTGTCTGGATTTTCTTTATTACATTTTTAATTTGTCTTCTTGGACTCTTCTTGTCAAGCTACTTCATGCTAAATCAACAAAAGTAACAATAAAGCTTTTTTTTTTTTTTTTTTACATTTAAGGGTAAAATAGAATAGTAGTGCAGAATAAACTATGACTGTACGGTACAATAGTGAATAATATTATCATCTAAGGATAGAGCAGAAAAGAGAAAACAGAGCACTGTAAAGTATAATAGAATAGAACAGGGCAGCATGGTAGAGAGTTGAATAAAGTAGAAATAAATAGAGAATGACAATTTGAGCAACAACTGGATATCGCTATTGATCCGTAGCCAATTAGACTGATTTTTTTTAGCTTTTCAAGGAAATCAAGTAGAAGTCAACAAAAATGTTTAAAAAAAAAAAAATACGTAAGCCTACTGTAGTCTACAAAGACGTACTGTACTTCGTTACTATATACAACTGTATAGTAGCCTACGTTAGTGTTGAAAAATAGATTAGAATAGAATAGAACAGAATAGAATAGAATAGAATAGAATAGGTCAAGTAGAACTGATTGCACTTTATTCATAATAACACCCACCTACTAACAGAGGAGACTCTGATAAATCTCGTCTGTCTTCAGGGAAACACTCCAGGAGTCTTTTTAAAAGTCTTCCCAAATCTGAGGAGCTTCTGTTCAGGTAAAGAATGTTTCTGTCCGACCATTCAGTCCTTATTTCAAAGAAATCCTCTTCCTCTCCTCTAATGATGAGCCTGCGGATACCGTTAACCCAACAATCCTTTACGAACATGTTCACCAGGGATGTGCCCTCAAAAATCGCCGATGCCATCTTCAGTGCCCTCACTCCAGCATTCTGTGAACTTCAACAGCACTTAAGTGGCTCAAATCGACTAATGTGCGAATGTGAGTGGGAAACAACAAATGTACAGGTTAATAAATAAAGTTTGCATCCAAAAGCCTTTAAAGGAACTTACGATTTCGGTTCGTGTTTAGACACCTCTTCAAACGTGGCAGGCGGATATGCAAGAATAGCGCAACTAAATAAATAGCCTAGTTAAAATGTTAAGCTAAACATTTTATAGTCCTTTCGTTTCTCTTTCGCATGGTGCGCAGACGTCAAGACGTCGCGCGTTTTATCCAAAATTACGTACATCTATTCATGAAAAAAAGTTTAGGCGTAGCTCTTATTTAAGACGTAGTCTGATGCAACGTAATATAACGGATCGCGACAGTTGCCTTGCACGCATCGGTAACTGCCTCTTTTATACCATTAGATGTTGTTAATCACAGATAAAGTCAGATAAAGTCAATCAGCTGAGCAGAGTGAATAACGGACGGCGAAAACAGGCCGAGAGTTTGAGGCAAAAAAACAAAACAAAAAGCGTTTCCTTCTATTGGGAGAAGTTGCGTCTTAACCCCTCCTTCCCTCACATTCTCTGAACACACAGCGCTATGCGAGGAATTCACATCTGAGAGAGAGAGAGACTCACACCCAGTGAACGTTATTCTGTGAGCATGTGCTCTATATTTGGGAAGTCTGGTAATTTTACAAACGTGGTCTATTGTCGTTTTAAAATACATTAAAAAAAATCTATAAATTAATTTAAAATATACTAGTATATACAACGATATAAATATACTATGCTTTGTTGTTCAAAAGAATTTGCATTTCCACCACACTAATGCACATAAGAGCTAAAATTACAATTAAAATGACTTGACTGGATTCACTTGAAATAAATAAAAATAACTTTAGCATTTCACACCAGTTACATCATTGAAACTGAGAAAGAACTTGTCATGAATCCATAATAACTGCTTTGTTGTTGTTGCTGTTGTTTTTGATGAATTATTATTTTAGTTTTGGCTGATTCTCTGAGAAAATAAACCTCAACCTGCTCGCCTGATCCCAATGCTGCTGATATCCACATACCGTTAATAAACTCTCTGATTGCTAGATTGTTCATAACTCACATAATTAAAGTTGTTTATTTTATTTATTTTGCATCCAACACACTCTTCAGCTGTCAAACAATGGATAAAAAATAAAAAAAAAAAACACAAAAAAACAGCCCTTTCAGGTAATTGTAGCAATCCGTTCATTGTTTTAGAGAATTTTTCTTTAGTTTTGGCCCACTTAATGAGAGCTTAGTAATGTATTTCTGATGTGTTGAGTGCTTCCATTATACAATCAAATCCTCAGCCCATATATATACTCACCACTCCTGCAGTTCCATCTTGAAATGACACTACAGACTCACCTGCTACTACTTACCTGTTGTCATCCGGTCTCTCCAGTGGATTTATCCCGTCTTCCTGTTGAACTGCTGGACATTCCTATTGGCACCTGTGACACAATGAGAAATCTGTTTAACATCGAGCTAAGTCACCAGTTTGATATAGATTTCTGTTACTTACCATACCAGCCCTGTTACCTGTTTATTCGCTTGTCTGCTAATAAAAGACTTTAATTTATACTCCATACCTTGTCTGTATAAAGTCAGCTGTGTAATTAATAGCTGACTTTTTCAAAGGCAGAAAGATGATTCCACTAATTAAATGTTGAGTAAATAAAAGCAAGACAGAATTATTGTCAAATAATTCATATTTCACTCTAGAGCTTTATATGCTAAATGGTAATTTCTGATTTATTAAAGCAATTAGAACAGGGTTTTTTTTTTTTTTTTTCAAAATTGAAGGAGTGCTAAAATATGTATAGAACAATGATAAAGGGCAATGTTGCCTATAATGTCAGATTTCATATTTGTGCATATGTGATTTTCTGATTATGGTGACTTAAAGACACTTCCAAAGAAGGGATATAAACTCAGACTAATAAATTGCTGTAACTGGAACATTACTCACATCCTCCTGAAGTGATGCTGACATTCAACACCTTCAGTTAGACAGCTTCAGTCACAGAGAGATGCAAATGAAGCCAAATCATTTTAAAATTACACAAACTTTCAAGAGCTGACAAAAAATAGATATTATTGAAGAGGGTTCGTGACTGACTGGAAGCAGAACTGTATTCAAGCACTTCTGTTAAAATGGAGATTGTCATTTATAGTCTCAGAGGGGAGAAATAGAATGTTTCAAGTTTCAGATTCAATATAAGTGTCACTAGACATTCTCACTCTCAATCATAGAGCAGTAATTGTCACACCATTGAGACATGAAGTCCCTGAATAGATCCAACCAGTCATGGTGCGCATCAATTTTAGTCCAAGTTGGCTGCTAGTCAGCTAGTACAAAGCTATATGAAATATAGGGGGTGTTTAAAAAGAATCAAATAATAACTCGATGTCGAAAACGCAAAATGTTTCTTGTCACTTTCAGTTAAGAGTTACCTGAATCAAAAGTAAATTATACCATATTTTACATTCAAAACAGTGAATTGAGTTGCTGGATATTACAATCGGTCATTCAACATTCCTCTCGTAATACAGTTAAATAGTTATGTTTAGCTGCTACTTTCCATGCACTCTTTCAGAGGCAAAACTAAAGCTTAATTTAGCAAAGCAGTTTGATTGACAAGCGATCTGACCAATCACCCATTCGAATCCGAATCCAGTCAGGGGAGTATAGTAGATTAACGTTGGTAAACTTGAACTTCAAGAATTCTGTGTACTCACATCTTTTTGCACTTGAAACATTCCTTCTGATGTCCATTCGTGTTTATTTGATGCTATAAATTAATTAGTGTGAAGAGACGATCGGTTCACGAGCCGATTGAAGAGACACTATACGGTATTTATTGTTTAAACTTCTTTAAAAAATTACGATATATTAAATATGAATCTGCTTGTCTGTCGACATGTTGTCAGTGTCCTCTTTGCTGCACAATGTATTTTTCACTTTGTGTGGAGCGCATGGATTGTCGGACAAAGCAACAGTAACTACAGGGGGCGGGTCTTTGCGAAGGGTCAATTGTTGTGGTATTCGGTCATGACACAACCACAACTCGTACAGATCAGGGCGGTATTC
The DNA here is from genome assembly GCA_037194245.1 of Opsariichthys bidens. Taxonomy (NCBI): domain Eukaryota; kingdom Metazoa; phylum Chordata; class Actinopteri; order Cypriniformes; family Xenocyprididae; genus Opsariichthys; species Opsariichthys bidens. Next base: position 546,841 of record CM074301.1, on the reverse strand, counting down.
CAGAAAGGAGGGTTAACTTACCGTCAGATATACCCTGAATTAACCCAGAACTTGCTTACTCTGGGTATGTTGGTTCCAAAACACCTGTGAGGAGGTAGTTCAATCAACCTCCTGTTGGCAACCGAGAGTTAATGCGCGCGGACGGCGAGCACATGAAGGCATTTTCAATGGATCGCCGATTTCAGGAGTCACCATGGAAACGCTTGGAGAGAAAAAGCGTGCGACATATTTCAGCGAGACGGAGTTGGAGGTTTTAATGCTTGCTTATGAAGAATATAAGCCCATTATAACTTAAAAAAGCAATACTGCAGCATCAGCAAAAGAGAGAGAGAGTTGGCTTGGCAAAAAATAACAGACAGAGTAAATGCGTGAGTTTATAAAATTATCGATATTTTATAGATATTATTTGTTCCCTTTAATTGTGATGCAAAATTCTTTTGGGCATGTTGTAAAAATAGACAAGCATTTACTTTTTGGCCGTCATAAATTTCTTAATATCACTGTAGTAATGTACATAATTGGCCGGTAATATGTTGGCAAAAAAAGTGTAATTTATTGGCTTCTTGTTATATCAGGTGTAATCCTTCTGGAGCCAGAAGAACTCTGAGCCAAGTCAAAATGAAACATAAAAACGTTCTCCAACAAGATGATACTTTCTAAATTTACTAAACGGTTAATGAAGCCATGTAATTTAGCATTTAATGTAATTTAGTTTTCTATGTAGCCAATAGGAAGAAGGCTGAGGCCTGTAAAACAGGTGGGGGTCCACCTCCACCTTCCCTCAGCCCGGCTGAGGAGCTGCACTGTCCCTTAATAAAGGGCGACCCGTGTTCCATGGGATTCCGGAGGGCAGTTCGTCAGACTCACCTATCATTACAAGTGACTTGGTAAAATGTAGGTGTATAATATGAGTACTTTTTAATTTCATTGATATTTTCACTGTTTTTATCAGTGTTTTTAATAAATAAATTCAACAACACTGGCACCATTTAAAAAGCATTTTATAGCACTGTTTCACTTGTGTATTATGCATGACTTTCTTTTTACTGCATATACTGTCATCTTATTTCTAGAACTCTTAGATGTCCCTAATGTGTTTCTTTATCAGTTGTATTTGTTTGCGAATATACATTGAGTATCTTATTGGTTTAATTGTCTTGCAGTTGCTGATGGCCACATTGTGTTATTGGACCCTCCTGCCACACCACACTCTGTTACAGTTGTAAGTGATTATTGTCTTTAGTTATTTAGGTTTCTGTTTGCTAGATCATACACCCTTACTTATTTGCACTGTAGGATGAAGATGAAGAGACCACTTCTGCTGTGACAGACATTGAAAATGTGGGGAGGCCCATAGAGGTATGATCCATATAATGCATTTCTTCCTTTTTTACATAAAACAATTCAACAATTGATATTGTCATTTTACAGAATATAGCTGGGGATTTAAATGCAGATGAGGGTCCATCTACCTGCACACAGAATCTGAGCAGTGTAAGAAATTTTCTGCTGCTTCCTCATTTAAATATTTGGTCTGTGTTTGTATTACAGACTTGATCAATCATGTTGAATTATTTGGGCTTTCTAGCTGCCTGCCAAAGAGCTGTATAAGGTCCATCTTCAAAGGCAAATTAGAAAAAGTGACATGGAGATGGACCTTATACAGCTTCAAATGGAGGAGAAAAGGCTGAACATAAAAAAGGCCAGACTTGAGATTGAATTGCTGGAGCACCAGCTTAAGGTGGGAACAACATGTGAACATTAATCTGTCATTTGTTGAATGGAATATAAAGCAACACATACAAATGTCTTTTTGTTACAGGAAATAAAGAAACCATGAACAACACTTGAGTGTTAACTGAATTTAATTCAAATGATTTTGGCAAATCATGTCTCGCACCACCCTGCCATCTCTTTGGTCTACTGGGTTCACTGGGGGGTTCCTCTTGGCCATCTTCATCAAGAGAAGGGGGGGGGGGGGGCTTTCACCTCTCATTGTGGCGATGTTGTGAAGAACAACACATGCAACTGTGATGTCACATGCCCTCTCTGGGCTGACTCTGAGCCCACGCAGGCACTGAAACCTTGCTTTCAGGATGCCTATGGTCATCTCCACCTTGACCTGTGTGGTCCAGGCTCTGGTTCAGGGTAGGGTGTCATCATATAGGGCAGACAAGGGTACCCTCTCTCCCCCAGCAAATAACCATTGAAGTGTCCTATAATGTTAGTTAAAGTGTATAATTACATAAATATAATAATAAAAAAAACCCGTTTAAGCCAAAACTTACCCTGTTGAAATTTGTCACACAATGATGACTCCCTGAATATTCTGGCATTTACATTTACATTTAGTCATTTAGCAGACGCTTTTATCCAAAGCGACTTACAAGTGAGGAAAACAAACAAGCGTTTCTTCATGAATTGGCAAATAACACAGGAAGTGCTCACAATACAAGTTTCATACATTGCTCAGTACCATAAGCTAGAGTAGGAAGGGAAAAGGGAAGGAAAGGGTTTTTTTTATTTATTTATTTTTTTTATGAGGGGATCAAGTGTTCACGGAAGAGATGAGTTTTCAGCTGTCTCTTGAATATTGCCAGGGATTCTGCATTCCTGATAAAACTAGGGAGATCATTCCACCAGCAGGGAGCAGTGAAGGAGAATGTTCTGGAGAGTGATATTGTGCCTCTCTGTGACGGTACCACAAGCCTACGCTCCTTTAGTGATCGCAGGCTTCTGGTGGGGACGTAGCGTTTTAGCAGTGTGTGGAGGTAGGAAGGTGCAGAGCCTGTGGTGGATCTGTAAGCAAGCATCAGCGCTTTGAACTCAATGCGAGCAGCGAGGGGTAGCCAGTGCAGAGAGATGAAGAGGGGCGTGACGTGGGCTCTCTTAGGCTCGTTGAAGACAAGATGTGCAGCAGCGTTCTGAATCATTTAAAGAGGTTTGATTGCACTTGACGGCAGACCAGCCAGAAGAGCATTGCAGTAATCAAGCCTTGAAATGACCAGGGCCTGGACAAGCAGTTGTGTTGCGTGCTCAGTCAGGAAGGGACGGATTTTCCTGATGTTGCGAAGTGCAAATCTGCATGACCGCGCCGTCTTTGAGATGTGGTCTCTGAAGGTCAGTTGGTCATCGAAGATAACTCCAAGATTTCTGGCCGACTTAGATGGGGTAATGGTGGTTGTACCAAGCTGTATGTTGATGTCGTGTTGTAGAGTAGGAGTGGCAGGGAAGACTAAAAGCTCAGTCTTTGCCAGGTTGAGCAGCAGGTGGTGTTCTTCCATCCACGTGGAGATATCCGCCAGACAGCTTGAGATCCGTGCAGCTACTGTGGAATCATCTGGTTGGAAGGACAGGTAGAGTTGTGTGTCATCAGCATAGCAGTGGTAGGAGAAACCATGTGCCTGTATGATGGGACCCAGTGATGTAGTATAAATGGAGAATAGGAGGGGACCAAGAACTGAACCCTGAGGGACCCCAGTGATCAGTTCATGAGGTTTGGATACCTCCCCTCCCCAGGCAACTCTGAAAGACCTACCTGTGAGATAGGACTCAAACCACTGAAGTGCAGTACCTGAGATACCCAGTGACGAGAGGGTGGACAGAAGAATTTGATGGTTTACGGTGTCGAAGGCAGCAGAAAGATCCAGCAGAATGAGAACAGATGATTTGGAACCAGCCTTTGCAATTCGCAGGGATTCCGTGACGGACAGTAGCGCAGTCTCTGTGGAATGCCCGCTCTTGAAACCAGATTGGTTGACATCCAGATGGTTGTTCTGTGTGAGGAAGGATGACACCTGGTTGAAAACAACTCGTTCAAGTGTTTTTGATATGAATGGTAGGAGAGAGACAGGTCTGTAGTTGTCCACGAGTGATGTGTTTAACGTGGGTTTTTTAAGCAGTGGGGTTACTCGAGCCTGCTTGAATGTGGTAGGAAAAGTGCCTGTGTGGAGAGACGAGTTAATAATGTGTGCAAGTGCTGGTAAGAGAGTGGGAGAGATGGCTTGTAGAAGGTGTGAGGGGATGGGGTCTAGAGGGCAGGTGGTGGGATGAGTGGAGAGGAGAAGTTTTGATACTTCCGCCTCCGTGAGAAGGGAGAAGGAAGAGAGAAGATTAGTGGATGTGGAGGGGATGAGTTCCTGTGTGGGTGGTGCAGAGAACTGGCTCCTGATGGCAGATGTCTTGTCGGTGAAGAAATTGGCGAATTGATCAGCAGTTAAAGACGTGGTGGGTGGTGGTGGAGGGGGACAGAGGAGTGCATTGAATGTCTTGAAGAGTGAGCGTGTGTTTGTAGCGCTGTTGATCTTATCGTGGAAGTATGAGGACTTAGCTGCATGGACTCCCCCAGAAAAAGATGATAGCAGATCTTGGTACGAACCTAGGTCAGATGGGTCTTGTGATTTGCGCCATTTCCTTTCTGCTGCCCTGAGTTTGGTCCGGTCATCACGAAGCGCATCCGATATCCAGGGGTTGGAGGGAGTTGCTTGAGCTGGTCTGGATGACAGAGGACAGATACTGTCTAGGGAAGAAGATAAAGTGGAGCATAACGTGTGTGTTGCAGTATTTACATCCAAAGATGAGAATTGTGTTTGTGTGGGAAGGGAGGATGACACAACAGAGGAGAGATGAGAAGGGGAAAGAGAGCGCAGGTTTCTTCTGAAGGAAACATGTGAAGTGGTTGGTGGTGCACAAATAAGTTGCAGATTGAAAGTGATGAAGAAATGGTCAGAGACGTGCAGAGGTGTGACCAGAATGTTGTCAGTGATACAGTTACGTGTGTAGATCAGGTCCAATTGGTTGCCAGATTTGTGGGTGCTTGTGGTGATGAGTCGGTTGAAATCAAATGAAGCTAGGAGAGAGAGGAAGTCAGAAGCATAAGGTTTATCGAGGTGAATGTTGAAATCGCCCAGTAGTACAAGTGGACTACCATCGTCTGGGAATGAGGACAGCAGCATGTCCAATTCCTCGACAAAGGGACCCAATTGACCTGGGGGGCGGTAGATGAGAACAAGATGAATTTTGACAGGGTATGTAATTGTAATGGCATGTGATTCAAACGAATAGTTGCTGTATAGAGCAGGGTGAGCTAAGTATTTCCATTTGTTAGAAATGAGGAAACCTGTGCCCCCTCCTCTTCCTGACTGTCGAGGGGTATGAGGGGTATGGCATCATGTACAGACCCTGGCCATTTGGCTTCAACATTAATGATGAGGTGGGTTGCATCACATATTACCTAGTGGGAACCAGTAATGAGGGCGATTTAATGGTTTAAAACACAAAGATTTAGCACCCAAAAATGTATTGTTACCTGCACATTGATGCTATGGATTGATTTCCTATTAACATAATCTCCTCCATTGACTGAAGGAGATTTAATAGGAATGTGAGTTCCATCAATGCACCCAATCACATTTGGGAACCCTGAAATTGAAAGTTATATAAGAAACATTTTGAAATAACTGTGGCTGTATACAGTATTGATATATAGATAAAGTAGTGCTATGTAACAAAAATGGTCTCATAGAATATCATAGAAAGGACAAACCCGCCACTCTGTGGAATTCCTCTTTAATGACTCTCGTGGTTTATGGCCAGGGAACTGCACAAAAGTGTGTAGGAACCGTTTGAGTGCAAGGTATACTGTCCGAACAGCCCTACACACAGTTGCCTTTGCCACATGCTCTGCATCGCCAACGTTATACAAAAAACTCCCCGTCGCAAAAAAACAAAGGGCGATGCACAAAATATGCTCTGTGTTCAGCGCTGATCCGCGATGTGTCACGTTTGATATGTACGGTTTCAAAAGATTTGTTAAATAAATTAACGAATCTTTTGAAAAACGGTAACGCTCCCGCAAATATCAATTTGGATAAGAAAACATCATCAATACGTGGTCTTATCACCCTCTCACAGCGGAAAAGATTCCGTTTAATCTGTGCTTCCACATCCACTGGATCGTCTTCAAAAGGGCATGCCATGCTCCGTCACCTCTCTGAAACAAACTAACCCTGAAACGAAACCTGCCGCGGAGCAGGTTATGTTCAGAGCTTAAGTTGCTATGGCTACTTACATACCTTGAAACTTACCTCCGTTTTTGGAACCGAAAGCTGAGGTTATCTGCCTACTTACCCTTAAACTTACCCAGGTATGTCACATAACCTGGTTTTTGGAATACCCCCTGGGCTTAAAGAAAATCCAGAGTTTCTCACTGGTGTTTACGACATTGTACATTGTTAGATTTTGCTGTATTTGGCTGAGCAGTCTTTTTGGGTGGCTCGCCAATGTATTAGATTTCTCTAATACATAAAATGAATAAGCTTGACCAGAGTTCTTGTGGGGAGAAGAGTTTATTGAAGGCAGTAGTGTAGCACAGATCTTCAGCGATGTGAGCCTTCAAAATAACTTAACCCAAAGTTCTGTCTGTGTGACAGAACTTCATAAATGAAGACAAAAAGGGCTACAAACAATAGAAAACTGTTAGGACCTCCTACAGGAGGTTGCTCTACCCTGCAATTTACTCTAACCAAACTGTTTCTTTGTTATTCAGTTTCAGTAGGCCATTTGGTTGACACCTTTACAGACAGACTATTGATTGTATCAAGGACAGATTTGATTGTGTCTGAGGCACAGTCACAATTTAAATGCATCTAACTAAAGATGATGAAAATTCACATAATCTTTCAACATCGTTCATGTGCGTTCAGCTCGTACATACGATCTTTTCGACATAAAAAGTCTTTTTCTGCACTTAATGTTTCTTAATATGTTGTGACATTAAATATTAGCTTGAAGTTTTGTCATTCATTCATTCATAAATAAATCTTGAGTAGATTTCCTTTAACAAAATATATTTAGTTGAAAATTATATACAAATATAAAGACATTGCAGAAAATATAAAGAGCTTATTGTAAACTTACAATGTTGAAAAAGAAGATATAGGCCTAAAGATATGTAACAATCTGAATGACCACAGGTTAGATTAATTTAGCTGCCCAATTAGACAGATATAGGTAGTCATGTAAATTGCTTCAATAAGTTTAATTAATTTATTAACATTTGTATTATATACTTCCGTTCCATTATTCTATTAAACAATCAAGTGATACACTCAAAAATAAACAAACTAGCCCATTCAGAAGTCTGTCTAAATACTGTTTTGAAAAGACTCTTTATTCTTATGAATCTAAAAGTGTCACTTAATCTTCTTAAAAGCAATTTAATGTTAATGTTTAAATTATCATCTGGGGTGGGGGTGGGGTGGGATACCCGAACTGGCACTCAAAGGGGGATAGTCCAGTGGCCGAGGACTTGAGGGTGTTGTGGGCATATTCTGCCCACATGATGTAGGTAGCCCAGGAGGTGGGATTATTGGCCGCCATACACTGTAGGCTAGTCTCTAGATCCTGGTTACTCCGTTCCGTCTGGCCATTAGATTCTGGATGGAACCCAGATGACAGACTGGCTGTGGCCCCAACCAACCTGCAGAAGGCCCCCCAGAATCGGAAAGGGGCTTCAACCGAGAATATGACTTTGCCCCAGTCCTCAGCAGTCCATTCACGATACTTTCTGCAGAAGATCAATCTGTCCCTGATGTTTTTTTTTTGGAGAGAAGTGGCTTCTTTGCTGCCCTTGACACCAGGCCATCTTCCAAAAGTCTTGGCCTCACTGTGCGTGCAGATGCGCTCACACCTGCCTGCTGCCATTCCTGAGCAAGCTCTGCACTGGTGGCACTGCGATCCCGCAGCTGAATCCTCTTTAGGAGACGATCCTGGCACTTACTGGACTTTCTTGGAAGCCCTGAAGCCTTCTTTACAAGAATTGAACCTCCTTCCTTGAAGTTGCTGATGATCCTATAAATTGTTGATTTAGGTGCAATCTTAGTATCACAATATCCTTTCCTGTGAAGCCATTTTTATGCAACTCAATGATGGCTGCACACGTTTCTTTGCAGGTCACCATGGTTAACAATGGAAGAACAAGGATTTCAAGCATCACCCTCCTTTTAACATGTCAAGTCTGCCATTCTAACACATGATCATCTCCAGCCTTGTGCTCCTCAACATTCTCACCTGAGTTGACAAGACAATTACTGAAATGATCTCAGCAGGTCCTTTAATGACAGCAATGAAAAGGTTTTTTTTGGGATTAAGTTCATTTTCATGGCAAAGAAGGACTATGCAATTCATCCGATCACTCTTCATAACATTCTGGAGTATATGCAAATTGCTATTATAAAAACTTAAGCAGCAACTTTTCCAATATTTATGTAATTCTCAAAACTTTTGGCCACGACTGTACATCCAAGTGTAACAGGCTCTTGGTCCGGTCACGTTATGAAATTAAAGATTTGTTGCTACTTAAGTTAAATCACGACTTATGACAGACTTTGTAATTTCTTGAGTCAGAATAACTATGTGCAGCAATAAACCTACATTATAAATATTACAACTTGAACTTGGTTTCACTACCTCAATCTGCAGTTGTCACCTAGAGACCATATAAAACCCTGTGGGTGAGTTGTTAGATGACAGAAATATTTATGTTTCCACCTACACATCCAAATGACTGCATTGGGGAGTCAAAATAGATAAGTCCTCAGCATGTCTCTGATGCTATAGCACTCTCAAGATGCCAAAGATTACATAAACTGAAGTTGACTTAGATTAAAAAATAGTTAAAACAACATCTTTATACATCAGAAAATGTAAACCTTTTATTACTAAAATAACACTCAAGTTGTCATTTTCCTTCACAATCTTATCTTTCGAGTTTATTATGTCCCCTCCCCCCCAAAAAAAAAAAAAAAAAAACAATTTTCATTTCCCAAATAGAAAAAAAAAGTTTTACATAGCAAAAACTGAAGTATTTACACTGTGAAACAAATGATCATCGGTTTGTCAGGACCTGTCTGTGAGAGGCTTTCTATTATGGTTCAATTCGGTCACAAAAGGGAGGCACTTAATATCAAGACCTTTACATTAGGGACTTTAAAAACAAACATTTTTATCTCTAACAGGTGCAATTACTGGTATGCTGATGAACACCTTTAGAAACAAACATAGCAAATAGGAGATCTTTCAAATTAAAACAAGACATTGAGTTCTGGAAATAGTGAACTGCAGTAAATTGGCCATTTAGCTGACTGTCTAAAGGTGACAACTTATTCACTTACTAAGATTTAATTCAAAAGTTCTTGTAAATTAATTTTTCCAAACTCTTAATAGGACAGGCTTCTTAAGTCAATAAAATGGTTATTTCTAGTGTGATCTACAGTACCACTTTGAGGTAAATGTACTACACCAAAACCAATATTTTAAACAACTGTCCTTGATGATCTATTGTGTTGATCACCTGGTGAATGAGCAGTTCGTCACTAATGCACTTTGATTAGATAAAAGGAATCAAAAACTGAAGCCACCGGTTTAATCAGTCAACAAAAGGGACACATTTGGATTATAATCCGTTAATAAAAAAAAAAAACTTGTCTTAAATACCCCTCTGATGTGCTGGCCTAGCCATTTCTCACCTTCAATATTTGAGCAACTCAACTAACCTTTTAACCAAAGTGCTCTGCACAGTTCGGTCTTCTGAAGTTAAATAAGACAAAGTCCGATGTCCGCTAAACATGCCTCTCATTGAATGACAATGTATGCATATGTACAATAAAAACAAGATCATTCTGAGAAATTTGAAACAAATGACTAGGCAAAAGGGAGGGAAAAAACAAAAAAAAACAATCACTAGAAAAACATGAATTAAAAATAGAAAATTTAAAGTCTTGTGACGATTCCGAACATTCTCAATTGGGAGTCTGTTGGCTCAGTCCTGGAACAATGAACGGTCAAAGGTCAGAGGAGAAAGTGTCATATCTTCTCCTGAATGAAAGGGTGCTGCAGGGCCTGGTTGATGCTGATGCGTTTAGCAGGGTCCAGCATTAGAGTCCCATCCAACAGATCTTTCAGCTGCATGACCTTCTTCCTTTGATCCTCAGGTAACCTCTGACCTCCAATCATGTCCGCAAGCAGGTCTTTAGTGGGGTTAATAGTGCTCATCACAGTTACTTTCTCCTGAAAAATTCAAAGAAAGTGCAAGGGTAAAACACAGGAAGCAGATGTGCGCGCTGATATCATAGTGGTGTTAATTAAATTAAGAGTAAACGTGAAAAATCAACAAGTGAGATCTGAGAACATACCCTTTCAGTCACTTTGTCTACCTCTATGTACAGGAAGTTCAAGTTCTGGTCAAAATGTTGGTCTTTAAACAGGCCTTTCCGGATCATCTACACAAATTTAAAAATAATAAAGTGAGAAAAGTAACAAAAAAAAAAAAAAGTTACACCACGCAACTTCAAAGTTAATTAAAATAATGAGTCAATACATCAATCCTTCCAAAACGTGTTTATATCTTACCTTAATTCAGTATGGTAAGCCTGTTAAAAGTGTTAATGTTTTAGACCTGGCGGGATGGTTTTCATGGGAAATTGTGTACGAGTTACTTGCCTGTGCGCGTCTCATATCCTTAAAGAGAGAAATGTTTCTCTGGCAATTTTGATGCATATATGGTGTGGGAGTAGCATAGGTTAGTTATCACGAGCGAAAAAGACTGACATGAAGCACGCAAAATCTCCAATCTTCAGTGAATCGCGAGTTTAAAAAAAAAAAAAAAAAGCTGGAAAGGAGAGTCTGCTGCAAAAAAGAATGTGACAAAGCTCGTAATGAAATGAGAATCAACATTGGCTTGCCTTTTCGGAAATGGCAAGAACTGAGGGATGTGAATTGTTGTAAAAGCCTTTTTATTACTCAACAGGTGAGTAAGGTTTTTTATTCAACAGATAAATGTAGCTCTATAAAAGAGTTAATTGTAAAGCATTATCTACTTAGAAGGGTCATTTCATTATGATTGTTGTAGCGCTGTGCTGGAATTTATTTTTAAGAAAGCACCATGTCTATTAACCCTTTCCCCACCAGCATTTGAGATTATTTTCACAAAAAGTCATGGCCCCCAGAATATCTGAACATGCAAAACATAAGAACGAACAGACCCACATTCAAGTGTTGATAAAGAATGCATAAATCTAGATTAAAATGTTTTTGTTTTTTGCAGAGGCTAATGAAAAAAAGCAACATTTTGGAAAAAGCTGAGTTTGTGAAAAAAAAAAAAAAAACTGTTTACATTATATTCAGAACAATTATCGAAACATAGATGAATAGATCGCTTCCATCAACACCTTCAAAGCTAGCACAGTTCTATGCCTCTTCCTGGGTCAACATTTCATCTAGTTGATCTGGATATTCTGTACACTTTCAGAAGATACGTAATAGTGCCCCCTAGCGTTTAAAATTGAAAACATGGATTGCAGGGAAAAAGTTAATAGGTATAGCTACAGTAACGTCTTCAGCTAGACAGCTTGAGATGCTTTCCTTCTAGTAGTGAATGTTTTATGTGCAGTAGGATAATCTTTCTCGCTTTTCAGTAATGAAAGTGAATCAGTGTGAGTTCACAATACCTTGTTAGGCATCTTGCCCTTCACATCCATTGCCAGTTTCAGCATGTGGTTGTTGGAGGAGCCAGGGAACAGGATCTTCCCCGTGTACAACTCATACAAGGTACAGCCGACTGACCACATATCAATGCCATAATCATATGGTTTACCAATTACTAAGGAGGAGGAGAGTTAGTTCCAGTTATTAGGCCAACACAGAATCAGTTCGCATTTTCTGTGTGGTTCTGCTGTAACTGTAACAGTGCAACTTACCGATTTCAGGTGCCCTATAGAATCTGCTGACTAAGTAGGGAGTGATTTCATTGTCGGCAACATGAGATGCAGAGCCGAAATCACAGAGTTTAAGAATGGTCTTGGACTCATTTACCTGCAGACAGAGAATTTAATTTGAGCGAGACAAGTCTATTTGAGTCAGGGGCCATACTGATGATACTAACCAATATGTTGTCTGGTTTGATGTCAGCATGGAGGATGTTGCAACGTTTCAGTAGTTTGAGGGCCAGAAAGAGCTGTTGACTGTAGGAACGCACTGCCTTGATGTGTAGCCCCACGTCTTTACCATACTTCTTCAACACTTCTCGCAGATTCATACTACAGAGAAAAACTTGCATTATCTTTCAGATAAGTGATGCATTATGTGTTAGTGACCTTATCAACATTAATATTTTTATTGGTTATTTGATATCAGAATCTGTCTGATCAGGCTGATAAGGGAAGCAAATAATGCTAGTGACCTTATTAACATTAATATTTGTTACCTGATCATTCAAATTAGGTAACATATTAGGCTGATAAGGAAGACGGATAATATCCAGGCTGATTTTCTCCAATTCAAAGAGCATGCTCTTTCTTTTTTCTCCATTTCACGGTTTAAAAGTACAAAAAAACAAATGATGCATTTATAAAATTATAAAATAATTGCCTTATTTCACATCAAGAATGTAAAATTGTACATGCATCTATGAATTTACACCACAGTTCAAAAGTTTGGGTTGGTAATATCAAATGTTTATGAAAGTCTTGTGCTCACCAATGCTGCATTTATTTAAGAATAAATTAACAGAAAAGTTACTTTAAATAGTAATATCTTCCAATATTACTGTTTTTACTAATTTAATATATTTTAAAATGTAATTTATGCCTGTAATACCAATGGGCCAATGCCAATTTTCTAATGTGATTGAGGTGGCTCATTCAAATATTTATCGATTTCAACAATGCACACACACAGCAGGAATCAAAAATACCTGAGAGGTTCAAACACCAAACAGAGATGCTGTTTGTGGTAAAAATGTCTGAAGAGACGCAAACAATGAAATTTATCATCAGGATCAGCATCATTCAGCTTCTTCAGAAACTCAAGCTCCTTCAGTCCCGTCTTCTGCCTGCAATCAGACAAACTAATTTTAGCATTTACGAATATTTACATAGACTGCTTAATGCAGCTCAGGTGACATGAATATGAATTAAACAAAATGAAATGCTTCTGAAAATGTTAAATATGAAACTAAAACAGGCAGTCAGTGGCGGCAAGTTACGGTCTTAAGTGACTATCTTCAGTTATTCATTCAACCCATTCATTCATATGGCTGATTAATTTGGCAACGAAGCAAGTGGCCGTCTTTATGAATGGATCACTTAATCAATGGCTCATTCAATAAATTAAAGTGATAGTTAATCCAAAAATGAAAATTATGCCATGATTTACTCACCCTCGAGCCATGTGAGCTAAAAATAATGCATTCATCTAGGGTTGTAATGGTTCCTTGATTAAACTCAAATACTCCATTTTAAAAATGTCCTCGAAAATGTCCTTTAAACAATTTGCCCATGTCGAGTAAAAGGTAAAATACCGGAAGTGGTGCTTTCCATAGACGAGAATCCATGAAACGCATTGTGTTTTCCAAAGCTATACAATATTAAACCCGTTAAAAATCATAATAAACCATAATGTTATTGTGAATTTACAAAGGCTGCGAATCAATTAAATGTGCTACAGGTTTAATATATATGCACTGTAATATTTACGTGTACTTCATGTATTTGTGTGTAGTCAGAGTTGGGTGTGTTACTTTTAAAATGCATTTCACTCCAGATTACAAAATAAGTGCTTTAAAAAGTAATTTGTAACGCATTGTTACAAATGCGTTACAGGTTTTGTAACTTAATATAAATACTTTAGAATACATTAGAATTCTAATACTACTAAGTATACTGGAATACTAATGCTAAATATAAGTATGTAAACACAAAAATTCTTCAAACTCACAATTCTGACTTTTTCTCAGAATCGCATGATATAAACTCGCAATATTGAGAAAAGTCACAATTGCAACCAAAGTAGTTGATATAAAACTGCAATTGCAAGAAAAAAAAAAGTCAGTATTTCAAGTTATCACACAACTCTGATTTTATAACTTAGTCGCAATTATGAGTTTATATCTCCAAATTCTATAACTTGCAATTGTGAGGTTTCATTCTCAATTCTGAGAAAAAAAAAGTCGCAATTACCTTTTTTACAATTACAAAAGGACTCACAAACAACTATCACAAAACATGAAAACAGTTGTGGATAATCCAGTCGGATGCAACTGTAATTTGATTACCACCCATTTAAAATGTAACTGTAATGAAATAGTTACTTAAATTTTGTATTTTAAAATGTATAACTAAGTTATATTTTATATGCAAGTTATATGTCCTCACTTGTAAGTCGCTTTGGATAAAAGCGTCAGCTAAATGACTAAATGTAAATGTATTTCGTTACTCCTCAACCCTGCGTGTAGGTTATCTACATACGTCTCAGAGTGTGTCTCACTGCAAATGATGCTCCATGTAAACCGTTATTTAAAAGAGTGGTGCGTTTCAAAGTCCATCTCTGGATATGCTGTGAGTTTTGATTGCTTTTAACATTCATCTGGAAATGCTACATTTAATAAGATTTGTAAGGCAAATCATCTATAAACCTTAGCAAATGCAGGAGAATACATTATACAGTATGTTTCTACTTGGTGAAATGTGCTCACTGCTCACTTTCAAAATAAAGTTTAAGCCCTCATTTAAATCCAAATTTTCTTGATGAAGAAATTACAGTGGTTATAACATTTATGTCAAAGAAATGGCCAAACATTAAAGATTAATTGACCCGTCGCAAAGACCTGCGACGTTACTGTTGCGATGTGTGACAAGCCATGCGCTCTCACGCCACACATTCTCACGCAGAGAAAAATACATCGGCGGAAAGAGGACACTGACAACACGTCGACAGACAAGACAGAGCAGGTTACTTTTGATATGAAATGGTTTCATATTTAAAATATTGTAATTTTTTTTAAAGAAGTTTAAACGATAACCGTATAGTGGCTCTTTAATGTGTCGTGACAGATCGTTGTAGCTCGTTCAAGCAGCTCGTGAACCAACCATGTCTTCATACTAGTTCATTTATAGCATCAAATAAAGATGAATGGACATGAGAAGGAATGCTGTTTAGACGATTTTTGTTTGTAAAGAAGATAGCCATCCTAGGTGCACATGATGATGCAAATTCTTTTTTGGGGTGAACGATCCTTTTAAAAAAATAAAATAAAAGTGAATTCATTCAGGAATGAAATACTGATGTTTGTTGCTTGGAAACAGTTCTGCAGTGACTTAATTTGGAACTATTTTCATTGGCGAAATTGAGCAAAGAGAGACATGTTGGACAATATTGTTACAGTGGTTTAGGTCTTACCTATCAGACCGACACAATTTTGTCTATTTAAACGTGGAAAAAACTAAGATGACAATAGTAAACTATGGAGTGCCGTTAGGCCCTCTGCTATTTTCAATATACATGCTGCCACTCTGCAATATTATAAGAAAACATGGAATTGGTTTCCATTGCAATGCCGATGATACTCCGTTATAGGTTTAATCACGATCAGATGAAATCTCTAAATTATCCAAACTGACAGAGTGTGTTAAAGCAGCAAAACATTGGATGACTAGTAATTTTCTTCTATTAAATTCAGATAAAGCTGAATTATTAGTTATTGGACCAAAGACCTGTACACAGAATCTCTCAGACTACAGTCTGCATTTAGGAGGATGTACTGTTACTCCATCCTCGACAGTTAAAGAACTGGGTGTTATATTAGACGGCAACTTGTCCTTTGAAAATCATATTTCATTTGTTACAAAAACCTTTTTCCACCTCAGAAACATTGCTAAGATACCGAATATGTTATTTATTTCCGATGCAGAAAAGTTAAGTTTATGCTTTCATGACGTCTCGACTAGATTACTGTAATGCATTATTAGCTGGTCATCCTGCTTCCTCAAACAAGCTACAATTAGTACAAAATGCAGCTGCTAGAGTTCTAACCAGGTCAAGAAAATATCATCATATAACACCAATTTTATCATCTCTACACTGGTTACCCATTAATTTCCGTATCGATTATAAAGTATTGCTAATGACTTATAAGGCTCTAAATGGTTTAGCTCCTGTGTAAGAGACCTAAACCATTAAGATCACAAAACTCTGGACTTCTGGTTGTACCTAGCATAGCTAAGTCCACTAAAGGAGGGAGAGTGTTTTCACATTTGGCTCTGAAACTCCGGAATAGCCTTCCTGATAATGCTATGGGCTCAGACTCACTCACCCAGTTTAAATCTAGATTAAAGACACATCTCTTTAGCCAAGCATTCACATAATGCATCTCATATCAGATCAATTGCTCATTATGACTATCTTTGCTTAAAGTTATGAACAGCAGCTACGCTAATTATTCTGCTTTTGCTTTTCTGTTTTACCTCGGGACACCCGCCCCGAGGTGACTAGAGAGCACATCAGCTTCAGTTTGGATCCAGCCTCTTAAGAAGACCTCAGATGACCATCACCTGTGAAGAGACGGCGCCAATTTCTGCGAGGACTTCAGAAGACGCAATCGTCTGGATTAATTCATTTTCCATGAGCTCTTTGCTTCTACCTTCAGTTAAACTGCTAACTCTGATTGTAAATTAATGACCTAAATTATATTATTTGCTAACAGCATTCTTTAAATTGTAATGTTGACATCCATTCTCTGTAAAGCTGCTTTGAAACGATATGCATCGTGAAAAGCGCTATACAAATAAATTTGAGTAGAATTGAATTGTCAATACAGTAACAATGTAAATTTCTTGTTTATTGAACTGTTATATAAAATCAATTTCATATTTGCAATCGCAGATATTTGGGGTGGGGGTGCAACAGCACTCTAGCTCGTGTAGTTTTGCTAAACTATATCATAATATGAGATTTTTTGCACTCATTTTTTTAATTTTAGTGGCATTTTAACTGCATTCTAATAGGTTTCATCATGCAGTCAGTCATAGCCCAGCATCATGTTCATAGCTAAACTGGATGCAATGCAGGATGACACAGGTCTGGGCCTGGGTGTGGAATGTGGGGTCCAAATTAATGCGTTTAATCGACAGCCCTAATTAAAATAAAAAGAACACAAAACCAAAGAGATGGTCACAGACACGGTCATCGTTTAGTAGGATACTTACATGAGTTCATTGTTTCGTATGATCTTGACTGCCACCTCTTGGCCAGCCCGGGCAGTGTCTCTAGCTCTGACCACATTACTGAACACACCCTGTCCAGTGTACCCATACACATCATACCGCTTCTCCAGAATCTCACCGATGTTCACACCTAAAAAGATTTGTTTTTAAATGATTCATTCTTGCATTTAAAATCCATTTCCTTTCAGAGAGTAGCAAAACTTTGGATTTAAAGACTAAAATAAGGCTTACGGTAGTATCCTTCTGCATCAGTCCAGTTGTCCCTGAGGTTGGGGTTCTCCTTAAAGTCTTTACCAATGCCTGCAGCCCTAAGTCTGGCACTCTGTGGAAGTGAGAGACACAGAAGTCAGATCTGTCCAAGTAACCAACTGGTAACTGGTTAAATCTCAGGCCAGCAGTAAAACCAAATAAGCTTACATCAAAATCTGCAGCAAACATGTCATCTGACTCAGTGAACATGTCAGGTGCTGAGGGCTTCTTTGGGTTGGCTCCTACATAAAAGACAATAAATAGTTAGTCATTCATTAGATTATAGATTCTTTGGACTTCCCAGATTAAAAATTGTCCCTACAATCTGAAACATTTCCTGAAAACTTAAAGCAAGAACCCTGCTAATGTGCCAACTTCAGCCAGAATATGCCACCTTCTTTCTCCTGAGCGATGAGGTTGTGCTTGGCCTTGATGTTGGCCTCAAAAGTGTTAACATTCTCCCGCTCATATTCCTTCACGTCAGCTGCTACCCGTTCCAGGACGTCATCAGGGGAGGGTGAACGACTGCGGGCACTACTCTGAGGACTGCTGGGCTCTGATGCCATGGAGCCCAAATAACTGTCCTCATTTACTGCTTTATATTTCTATATCAAAACAGAACAGTTTCATAATCAAATAATATCTCTCAACAGAGGGAAGTTTCTGTGCCTCAGGATGACCGTTATATTGCGTTACCTGTACAATTGCAAGCCGCTGTTGTCGTCGCTGCTCAATAAGAGCCTCTTCATCCTCTTCTTCTGCATCAAAATCTTCCATCCTAAACATATTTCCATCAAGGACATTTAAAATTACTATGTAAATCAGATGACTCAGTGACAGTGTACAGCACTGCTTCACACTGAGAAAATATCAGCAGCATTTAACAACCATATCTCAAAAAAGGTTGTTACAATACAAATATCAGTTAAACAATTTTAATACTTCAGAAAATTTCCATTAAACATTCACTACAGTTCAAAATAAGGGGGTCAATAAGACGTCTTAAAATGTTTTTGAAAGAGGTCAGTGTCTTGTGGATGCAATTAATAGAATAGAAAAAATTAATATTGTGAAATCTAACATTTTAAAATTAATTCTATTTTTGTGAATTTTAAAGGTAATTTAATATTGTGATTGCAAAGCTGTCTGTAATGTAACAATCCTTCAGATACTTTTTTTAATTATGACTATTGAAAACTGTTGTGCCATTTAAATAGGGCCTTATGCTTTTTTACATTTTCAACTTTCTTTAGTGTGTAATGTTGCGATTTGAGCATGAAAACAAGTCTGCAAAGTAACAAAGCAATAAGTCCAAAGGGAGTGTCTCTCTATATCAGTAAGCAGTTTCTGAAGTCACTGAAATGCCTGGGTTGTAGTCTTTTGAGTTCTTCCATGAATGTACACATCACAATATTTTTCTTTTAAATAATTAGGTGACTCCTGGTTAAGTTGCATTAGTAGTGTATTAAAACTTGCAGTAATATTACTTGCAGCTTAATATTAACCTGCTGTCACTTTAAGACCAAATGCACAGATTCAATATACCATTAAACATGCGTTTTCTATCACAACTCTTTATGTTCACTTAAGACACAAACCGAATGTGGTTACGAGGATTTTGACAATTTGTGCATTTGTCCCTTCACAGCCAGGAAGATGCAAAAGAACTCAATTCAGTATTGCGCACTATATGAGGGGCTTTTTGTGAGTGCACTCTGGATGTGCTAAGCAAAAACAAAACAGTGTGCCAGTGCCGAATCGAGTTCTCTTTCGCTGCTTCTTGTGCTTGAATGGTTTAAAAGCACATTAAAATGCGTACACCGGAATTGATAAGTGGAATCAACATTTTAATTTAATTTTCTGTTTTGAATTTTTTTGACATCACTATTCACGGACAACCCCAGTAGACTTTAGCCTTGAAAATAGTACCAATACTCACACTTCTTCAGAGGAGGAGTCTTGGTCCACTTTCATACCCTCTGACAGACTGCCTTTAAACTTGTCTTCATCTCGGCTCCGCCTCCTCCTCCTCCTCTCGCGATCTCTGGAGATGGATCTTCGTAGTCTGGAACGACCAAACCGATCCCTATCAGCAGACCTGTCAACACAGAACAGTACATTACACCGTTATCTTACAGCACTACCAGACTGGACTGGGTTTCACGGACAAAAACTCCAGTTCGAGATCGTATTTCTAACTGTGTCTCACTCAGTGGTGGACAGTAACAAAGTATTTTAACTTCGTTACTGCACTTATGCACATTTTTGAAGCATCTGTACTTTACTCAAGTATTTTTTATTTTGAGCAACTTTCACTTTACTACAAACTACAAGTATAAGATGGTACTTTTTACTCCATTTTAAAATGGGATAGGTTTTATTAAATGTAGTGAAGAAATCGTCACATGCTCACAATTCGTGAATTAATTGTTTGATGTGATTTGTGAACCGATTCAACAGGATGATTGAAAAGAATCAGTTTGTGCACCGCGTAAAAGCGGTGTCCAATTCGTGCACAAACTGATTCTTTTCAATCATCCTGTTGAATCGGTTCACAAATCACATCAAACAATTAATTCACGAATTGGACTGATTGTATTGCTGCAGTTCGAGTCAGTAACTCACTGATTCGATGATCCCTTCAGAGCGAGTGGAATTTATAAATCTGACTGAACCTAGAGATCCTCTAAATGTGTGCACCACTGATGGCGAGAAATAAGTTAGACAACTATTGTTGAATTTTAGGGTTAATTATTGTAACCAGGGCTCCAGACTAATTTTTCCACTGGTTGCACTGGTGCTACCAACTTTCTCAGTTGGTCGCACCAGCACATGATTTGGTCGCACTTTCCTTTCTTTTTTTTGCTACAACATCGGATTAATCAATGCATGATTGATGAATAGTCCTCTTAGTCTTAAATATATTAAATCACAGCAGCTGATGACCGATATAAATCTGATATATATGTATAATTTATATTTATTTTAATTAATATTTAATAAATTAGAAATATGGAAAGTATGAAAATTAAATGAATGAATATATATAAAGCCTTAATAATTATATATAAAACCTAATATATATATATACGCGGGCTACAACCACTTCAGAAAATCTCACTGTTGTATTCGAATAAATCTGCAAGGTCTGTGAAATTAAATGTTAATTAGATATTCAGAGATTTGTTTTAATATAGGTGTGAAGGTAAATGAGAAAATATTCAACTTTAGTTTGCCTTTATGCAATTAATAATATAAAAGCAAACACTATACTTTGTCCCATTCAGTTTGCTTGCTTTCTTTGTTGTGGTAGGTCAGACAAAATAAACCAAAAATTTTCAGTTCTTTCACATTTGAGTCTATTTTGCCTAGTCAGTTTTTGAGTCGCTGACATACTAACTGCGCGTGACCACCGGCGCAGAGCGCGAGCGCTATCAATGAACCAGTGATTACGCAATTTAAGCAATGACGCTGCGTTTGAATTTTCGCGACAGAGACGTGCTTATATACATTATCTTGACAACACTTTTTGACATTAGCGCAGGCCAAACATTTTCCTCTCGCGGCCTATTGAGGAACTCTGGTCTAAGCCATTGCTGTTGAAGTAACTTGGTGCCTTTCTACCTGTGCGCTCATCATCAGTTGTGTCTGTGTGCTGGCTCGTCCTTTCCACCAGCATCCTTGACCTCCAATCTTTGTTTTAAAGTATTCAGCTATTGACCTTTCCATTTTTATAAGGCTTAATTCCTAAATTTCCTCAATTCCTAATTGGCGCGTTTCATCATCATTGAGCAATGCGCGTGTACGTTCGCTCTCTAGTGTTAATAAATAGAACTGCACGTGTCTTGCGGAAGAACATTGTAGCCGGAACTACTTCTCTCTGTTTGTCTATGACGAGTCACGCAGGTACTGTGATACTCCGCAGCGGAGCCGAGCCCGGTCTGAAATATAAACACTTATTATAGGCGCACCGTAGTGATTCAGGATAAGACAAAAACACGGTTTGGAAAATGGATTCATGATATACTCGTTCATTATTTAATTTAGTTCATTTTGGAAACAAAACAGTAACGGACGGCAGCAGCTGCTGATACCTCGTTCTGTTACACACGCGCGAATAACATGATCATGCACTCGCACAAATGCGACCACATACAATTTCTACTCGCACATCCTCAAAAAATGATCGCATATGCGACCATTTTAGTCGCAGTCTGGAACCCTGGTAACTGAAAATCATATCACGAGTGTTAGTTGTTTGTAAACTAAATCAGTTGTAAAGGGCAATCCGTTTAAGCCCACTGAAAAGCTTTAATGCGGACACGGCCACATCAGTGTGTTTACAGATAGAGATCTCGATTCAAACAGATCGTATCAATTTTTTTACGGCACTAGGTGGCGACAAGTGACTGTTAAACTATTTGCAATTTCTTACTTTTATATACTTAGCCCTATATGATTCATCTGTTTTTATTGTATGTTAACACACATTACAGATTATGTACACATGTGGAAAAAATTGTAGGTCCCCTTCGGTCAATGAAAGAAAAACTCACAATAGTCACAGAAAAAAACTTTAATCTGACAAAAGTAATAATAAATAAAATTTCTATGAATGTTAACCAATGAAAGTCAGAAATTTTTTTTTTTAACTATGCTTCAATAGAATTATTTAAAAAAAAAATGAACTCATGGAACAGGCCTAGACAAAATTGATGGTACCCCTAACTTAATATTTTGTTGCACAACCTTTTGATGCAATCACTGCAATCAGGCGATTCCTGTAACTGTCAATGAGACTTCTGGTATTTTATTTAGGTATTTTGGCCCACTCCTCATGAGCAAACTGCTCCAGTTGTTTCCGGTTTGAAGGGTGTCTTTTCCAGACGGCATGTTTCAGCTCTTTCCAATGATGCTCAATAGGATTGAGGTCAGGGCTCATAGAAGGCCACTTTAGAATAGTCCAATGTTTTCCTCTTAGCCATTCTTGGGTGTTTTTAGCTGTGTGCTTTGGGTCATTGTCCTGTTGCAAGACCCATGACCTGCAACTGAGACCAAGCTTTCTGACACTGGCCAGCACATTTCTCTAAAATCCCTTGATAGTCTTCAGATTTCATTGTTACCTGCACAGATTCAAGACACCCTGTGTCAGATGCAGCAAAGCAGCCCCAGAACATAACAGAGCCTACTCCATGTTTCACAGTAGGGACAGTGTTCTTTTCTTGATATGGTTCATTTTTCCGTCTGTGAACATAGAGCTGATGTGCCTTGGCAAAATTTTTTTGTCACATCTGTCCATAGGACACTCTCCCCGAAGCTTTGTAGCTTGTCAACATGTAGTTTGGCATATTCCAGTCCAGCTTTTTTATGATTCGTTTTCAACAATGGTGTCCTCCTTGGTCATCTCCCATGTAGTCCACTTTGGCTCAAACAACGACAGATGGTGCGATCTGACACTGATGTTCCTTGAGCATGGAGTTCATCTTGGATCTCTTTAGAAGTCTTTCTGGGCTCTTTTGTTATCATTCGGATTATCCGTCTCTTTGATTCGTCATCAATTTTCCTCCTGCGGCCACGTCCAGGGAGGTTGGCTACAGTCCCATGATTCTTAAATTTCTTAATAGTATGTGCGACTGTAGTCACAGGAACATCTAGCTTCTTGGAGATGGTCTTATAGCCTTTACCTTTATCATGCTTGTCTATAATTCTCTTTCTAATCTCCTGAGACAACTCTTTCCTTCGCTTCCTCTGGTCCATGTTGAGTGTGGTACACACCATGTCACCAGACAACACAGTGACTACCTGGAGCCCTATATATAGGCCCACTAACTGATTACAAGATTCTAGACACCTGTGATGCTAATTAGTGGACACACCATGTCCCTTTGGTCACATTATTTATATAGTCTTTTCTAGGGGTACCATCATTTTTGTCTAGGCCTGTTCCATGGGTTTATTTTTTTTAAATAATTTAGTTGAAGCAAGGTTGAAGAGCAATGTCTGGCTTTCATTGGTTAACATTCATAGAATTATTTATTTATTATTACTTTTGTCAGATTAAAGTTTTTTTTCTGTGACCATTGTGAGTTTTTCTTTCATTCACTGAAGGGTACCAACAATTTTGTCCACGTGTGTATCTGCATCCAGTAATCTTCCATCCATACTGACTAGTGCTGGCTATTTGACAATTCATAATCATAATTACTTTGAGCAACAAGATTGTATAAAATATATAACAAAAATTAACTTATATAAGTGGCCTATATAAAATTACAAACATTCATAAATCAGTACTTTTTTTTTTTTTTACAATAAAAATCAGTACTTTTGTACTTTCACTTAAGTACCGATTTGAGCACTTCGTCCACCACTGGTCTCACCTGCGTCTTAGGGGTGATCGACTTCGCCTTCTGGGGGAGGAGCGAGACTGTCGCCGTGGTGATACAGACCTACGTCTGAGCGGTGAGCGGCTCACTCTGCGCCGAGCTGGACTTGTTTCCCGCGATCTCCCACCTCCATCCATACGAGGACGCTTCCTAAGAGACATGATGCATTTGTCAGATCAATAATTTTAATCATACGTCATATGTTTGTAACCAAGACTTATCAGTAGGCCTGTCACGACTGGTCGATATAATCGTCTGCGTCGACGCTGATAATTAGTCGAGGTAATTATACCTTTTAAATTTTGTTTTCACAATGACTAAAATAACAACAGTTTCCTCCACACCACTAGTGTACTAACGTTACGCACATCACGTCAAAGTTTCCAAGGATGGCGGGTGAAGTGGAGTTAAGTGCGATGTCTAACGAGTTTGTAAACAAAAGTTTTCAAAGGCCCAAGGGGTAAGGGAGTACTTCAGATTAGCTGATAATAAAAAGGTGGTTTGTACAATGTGGTTTTAAGCTTTAGTTTGCGTTTTAAGCGTTTTAAGTTAACTCCGCCTTTGTGGGCAGAGCGTTTAAAATCTGCTGTTCTTTAAGCTGCTAAAGGAGAAGTTCACACATCTAGTCTTTTGTCTTTTAATCCAGAGGATTAAGTTAACTCAAAACAATATTTCACCTTTCCACATCGAACCCAGGCCGTTTACCTTCAGGAGTCAGAAGTACCCCCCGCGATTACTGTCGCCTACTGTTCGTCAGTCAAAAGGCGCGAGTGGAAGGGGGATCGAGCGGGAATCTTTATTGGTGTCGATTTTCAGTCTCTTTTTAATGATAGGCTTTACGCATCTGTCAATCATCCCTCACTTGCTATTTGGGGGGAAGAAAGATGAGGGATTTTCATGCCTGTAGTTATCAGCATTCATATGAAACATCAATTCACCTAATCACATAATAGATTCTATCGTTATCTATAGTCATTTATTATTCTAACCTTAGGTTTATCATTCAGGAAATCTGTTGCACTCTGGTACACCTGGACTACATCTAGTCATTATAAATGCACTGGAACAATGATTCGACCCATTAAGATAACTGACAAAATAAAAAAATTCAAGACAAGCGCATGAATTTTATTTTAACTCCAGGCTGTTCCAGCGTGGAACTTTTAATAGTGTACAAGACATTTTAGACAACAAAACTGCCTAAAACCAAACAGTTCGATCAAAAGTTTTTCGACCCTGCTCCCTGGGAGCACACTGTTCTGCAAAGTTTATTTCCAACCTGCTTCAGCATAACTGCCTGTGTATTTTCAAGTGATCCTACAGGCTTGATTAGCTGCTTCAGGCGTGTTTGATTAGGGTTGGAGCTAAACTCTTTAGGATAATTGGTCCTCAGGAGCAGGGTTGAAGACCTCTGAATTAGATGAAAGCAAATGTTTGGCTCCCTCAATGGCACAATCAACTCAAAGGGGAGATCTGCAGAAATATGACCATATTTGCCTTCTCTGACAAAATACGACACCTCTCCTGACTTATTGCAGGTCCTGCACTGGAGAAAACTCTCTCAGATGGTGTCGATGAGGCCTGTTTGAAAGTGCAGACAATATGGGAAGACTTCCGCTGTTCCGCTTACTGGGGCTGGGGTCACCCACACTGATAGTGGCAGCTGATGTCCGCAAGCTGTCAAACACTGTGCATATTCCATCTGCCCTCAAATGTTTCATTTCGTGTTTCCCCCTTTACACGCAACTGTTGTAAAACATTTGCTGCACGTCACGGTGTCGGAATCCTTTCTGGTGAAATATAGCCACACTTTGGAGCGTTTAGTTTTAGGTAGGGGTGTGACGAGACCACTATCCCACGAGACGAGACGAGACACGAGATTGGGTTCACGAGACGAGATTTTTATAGTATTTTTAAGAAATCTTCAATAATGAAACGTATGAAGGGAAAATAGTCTTTTATTCAACTGAAAATCATAAAATGCAAAAATGTTGGTGCATTTTGAAATCAACTTGTAATGCATGTCATTTTACTTCTATTTTAATGAATTATTTGCAGTAAAACAACATGCAAACACTGCTAAATGTTTTGCCACAAAATCAACCAGTTGTTTTCTGCCCTGTATAATTTCACATGAGAAATCTCACTGAACATAAATTAAACAGTATAAATAAAATAAACATAAAAATAAAAAATTCAAATTACACTTTAAGTGTCACTTTAACTGCAGTACAAAGTTGACCATTTCCCAGTCACTATTGATTGTGTGGCTGTAACTGTTATATAGCTCTGCGTACACCGAGAAGTCCAACCGTCAGCAGTGATAGCGATGCTTTCTGCCTCTTTAGGGGCCGTTCACATATTGCGCCTAAACAAGCGTGTAAAGCGCTTCCTCCTTCTTTTGCAAGCGTTCGGGAGCTCGCGCTTCTGTAGCGTCTGTCGTTGCTATGCAACCATGAACTGTGCTCTCCACGACCATCGCTTGGTTCTTGTCACATGACAAGACATTCTGAAATGTTGAGATGTTTTCATCTCGCGGCGGCACAGGCGAGCCAGGAAAAAAACGAACGTACCGTACTGCGTCGCTTCCATTTTGCGAATGAAAATGCGCGCGATATGTGAACGGCCCCTAAGAGTCTGTACAACCTTGGCCGAGGTGTACGGCATAGTTTTCTCACAATGTTTACACATTGTTTGTGTCTTGTGTGTTATTCTTGCGCCAAAAACCAAAATGTTTCCACACAAACGATTTGAAAGTGGCAGGGGCATCTTGAATAATAATTTCACCCTCACACTGATAGCACCACGAGACAACTTTTCAACTCGACGAGAAATCTCGTCACGTTTTAGTCTCGCGAGATCTCGTCACACCCCTAGTTTTAGGCATTTTAATTTAAGCACGTTTAATTTAGCTAGCTAAGCTAACAGTAGACCACCTGCTGCACTGCAATCAGCGCAAGTGTTTGCTGCGCTCACGCGCTTCACGGATGGTCTCACTTCCAGATGATTTGTGATTTGTACTTTGTGAAAACAAAATGGACAGTAACATTACTACAAAGATGTATTGGGTTTGTAGGCTATCATCAAAACTTTCCAATGTTCACGTGAGTTTTCTCATTCAGAAAATAATTTTTCCGAGCATTCTGACACCCCATGAAAGCAGTATTTAAATTTAACTAGTGATCAGGCATGTTGATGAATCTGATGCTTCTTACGTCTGTGTCATAGCACCAGAGGACAAATATTTCAATCACTTCTGGCATTTAAGTGGCACAGATATTCGCATTCTGATTCGAACTGGTACATACCGGTTATATAGGTACCGGTGCCGTATTGGTACCGGGTTTCGGTACCCAACCCTAGATTTCACTTGTATTTGTGACTAAAAATAGATGCGCAAACCGTAAAATTGGGGTGTGCGAGATCTTGATTTTTTATCATGAACGATGAAAATGCCATAAGATTTTCATAAACTGTCCCCATGAAACCAAAATTTAAGATTTGGCTTTTTAGTATATGTTAGCCTTAAAGTTATCTATAAGCTTCAAAACATTGACAAAACTCGCATTTAGAAGATATGTGTTCAAAACTTACAGCCCATCACTGAAGCTGCAGCTAAAATCAGTCGTTCACACAATTACTAGGGGTGTAACGATATATCGCAGTACGATATATCGTGATGCAAAAATGTTACGATATGCATCATAGACTGGTGGCGATGCTTTTACGATATGACGGCAGTCTAATCTTATTGGTTGAGCTGCCAACGTGACCTACTCTGTAGGAAAAAAGCAGAATATGTGGCTATAACAACTGACGGGTGGACTTCGCGAGCTTGTCAAAGCTTTTTTACTGTCACGGCACATGTGATTACTACGGAGTGGGAAAAGAAGAGTTTCGTGATTCAGACTCGCCCACTTTTTGAGTCATACACTGGAGCTAACATGGCCGAAGTTCTAAAAGCGGCTATTCAAGAGTGGGAGCTTGAAAGGGCTAATAGTATTGCAGAAAGTTTTTATTTAACCTTAAAATGTGATCTTATATACATACAACAAAGAAAGTTATTGAAATTTGTTAATGTTTTGAAATAAATCTGTTTTTTTTTCAATTTATTTCAGTTTCAAATTTTGTTCAAAATAACGTGATGCGTATCGTATCGTGACTTGAGCATATCGTTACACCCCTAACAATTACCATTTTCTATATGGCGAATGGCATATAACACACTATACAGGGGATAGGGAATGATTCAGACAGTATTAATATGCTTTCCACTGGGGTGAATGTCTGATGAAAGTCTGGTTTCACGTTAATGTCACACAAACCACCGCAGTTTGCGCACAGTCTGCTTCGGTCCGGAAACACGACTGCACAGAGCAGATCATATGCATGAGTCGGCACAGACCACAAAACGTCCATTTGAATTCTACAAATTCTAAAGCAATAAGGAGGAGAATAGGAGGAGAAACACTTAGACTCTGCATTAGAAATAACACCAACGAAAAGAGATAACTCCAGTGCCATGCACTATAAATTACTGAGCTCAAAAGTTCTGTCCAAGCGGAGATATAAACAAAACGCTATTTTTAAAAAAAGGGGAAGAGCTGCTCAATATGTCCCACCCTGTCTTTCTATTTCAGTAGAAATTACGTCAACACCCTAAATAACGCAGTGTTTCGAGGCACTTCAGAGGGCCTTTACGCGAACGTAAACAGTTGGGGGGATACTGGATGAGATTCTGTATATTAGATCCATGCATGTGGTCTTAAAGTGACAGCAGCCTAATAAATCTGCTTCCACTTGTCATTAAAGTTAATCAAACAAAAGACAGAAAAATTACTTACTGCTCTTCATTGAATAGCTTCAGTAGGTTTAAGAATCCATATATATGAAATTTATACAATGAAGTCTATGTATAGACTAAAACAATGTAGTTACATTTGTTTATTCAGTTTCTTACTTGTATACCATTGTTATCTACACCTACTGTGAAAAGAGAACTCTTTATTTCATTTGTAATGTCCATCTATGTTCTTATTTTTAATGAATACGTAATGAAATTAAGATTTTCACTTTGGCCTAAATGGTCTGTCATTCTTTTTTCTTTTATATTTTGCAATATAAAATTACCAAACCTTGTAAAGCTACATTTTTAAAATAGGGAAATTAGTTTGGCTGTACTGCGGTCACTTGCAACCAAAGTAAACCAAAACCAAAGTAGTTTATATATAAAAAAATAAATAAAAAAAAATAAAAAAAAAAAAGTGAATCATGATTTTCTTGAAAAATAAAAATAAAAAAAAGAGTGAATTTTGCCATATCACCCACTCCTACTATAAATTTCATTTAGTGCAATGCAAGTGCAAAATAATGTCTTAAATATCTTAAAGCAGAGGTCTTCAACCCTGACCCTTGAGACCCAATATCCTGAAAAGTTTATTTCCAACCTGCTTCAGCACAATTGCCTATGATTTCAGTAGCCCTTCACTGCAGAACACGAGATCCAGGGAACGGAGACATGTAGGTTTAGGGATATGTAAAGTGGGAGGAGTTGGATCCACATCCAGGGGGTGGCAATGGGTAAGTTTAGATTCAGGGGACGGAGACAGGTAGGTTTAGGGATATGTAAAGTGGGAGGAGTTGGATCTGGATCCAACCTCACTCCCTGGATCTTGTGTTCGGCAGTGAGGACCATCTCTGTGATTTCCAAGCCATCCGGAGTATAATTAGTTGGTTCGGGTGTGTTTGATTATGGTTAGAGCTAAACTCTACAGGACAGTGGGTTGTAGACCTCAATCTTAAATGATATAACAAACAATTATAGTTTTAAGAAGTCTTCAATTAAGGAATGAAAAAATATGCGGTATGGCCTAAAGTGATTATTAAACTTCAAAAGGCAATGATTTAGTGTGCGTTTGCTCTTGTAGTTGGTTCTTTTGTTCCGGACAAAAAAAAAAAAAAAAAAAAAAAAAAAAAAAGTAGAGTAATTTAATACCAAACGTAATGAACAACAACAAAAAAAAGAACAAAAAAAACACTAGATGACGTTTTGCAACATAACTTTTGATAATGATATTCCAAACAACACTGAACTAGGGGTGTGCCATATCATACCATCTACGATAATACCGGTAAAATTTTTCGCATGATGATAAAAAGTGTCACATCATGATATCAATGCTGTAGCAACATGATGACTTATGGCACATTCACATTCCCAAGAGCGCACAAGAACAACTATTTGAGAGTAAGAGCAGCATATAAGCCTCCGGTGACGATTCAGTACCTAGAGGGAGCTACTTCAATAGTATGGAAGTGGTTTGGTTACAAGAGGTCAGGCCTCCAGCAATTAAGCATAATATTTTGCAAAATATGCAAGAAACTGTTACCGTTAAAAGGTGGAAACTAGTGCTGCAACGACGCGTCGACGTCATCGATTACGTCGACTAGGGCTGCACGATATCAAGAAAAATGATAATCACGATTATTTTCTGCAACATTTTAATCACGATTACTAATCACAATTATTCTGTTGGTTAAAAACTTTTATTTCACTTCAGAACTTTTATTTTTTTCAGTATTTTTATTACAGCCATATATATATATAAAACATTATAAACAAAACAAATTAATAAAAACAAAATACTGATCCAGATTTATTACTTATCATTAGCTTATAATACCTAATGTACCTAACAAACACTATTTTAATGTGACAATTTTTAAAAATATTTACAAAGTATGTACACCTACATGAGACTATTTATCAGTAAACACTGTCTTTTTCTAAATTCTGCTGGGTGCACATATGTTCACATATAGTATTGTATGACCAGCCAAATATCGCTCGCTTTATCGTAAACTTTTAAATCTCTGTTTGGTTGAATATACTGTATGACGCCAGGTGTCGCTGTAATATCGGACAAATGACCGAGTCCATATTTATAATGGGCGAAGTAGTTACACTATATTAGGGAAAAATGTTAAAATAACACACCATTAGCTAAATGAGGTCTATGTCCAGAACAATGTAGTCTCGTCCAGTTATTCAGAGATGCTGCCCAGATCATATTAGATGCGTTGTCAGTTATCATGCAGACGAGTCTTTCCTCAATCAAACCCCATGCAGAAATCGCTTCTTTGAGGCGCGTTGCAATAGATTCCGCTGCATGGTCTTGTGGGAACAATGAAGTTTGCAAAAGCTTGATCTTTATTTCAAACTCGCTGTCAATAAAATGAACAGTAAAGCCCAGACACGACTTGACCACAAGTCGGTTGTGGCTGCAAATTATTCAGCACTGTGAATTTCTCGTTCTATTTCCAGTCGGCATTTCGCATACAGCACAGGCAGTTAGAAAAATAGTTGCGTGAGGATATGCGGTATCTTTTGTCAAGTGTGGCAGTCATTTTTTAAATCCTTCATTGCTTCCGATGTTTATTGGACAAATATCCTTGGCTAATTCGAAACACGTTATTTCCGCGTGTCTTTGAGAGCAAGGCGAATATGGTATTACGTTGAGCAATGTCTCCGTTATTGCTGTTGTCTGTGATATTGTATTTTATGGTGGCTTCTAAGGTGGTTGATGAGGTTTGTGTTACCCTGCGACAATTGTACGGCACAGTTTGCACAGGACTGGTAAGTTACCTAATCAACATCACTTTCACTGAACCGAAATACTTCCAAACAATGGAGTATGACCCTTTTTGGGAACCAATGAAAGCGCTTCCTCACCTTCCTGTTGTTGCTCTGCCACTATGTTCGTTTAAGATGAATGACTGTGAGCTTATCGCGTGACGCCAACTTCTGCTACGCCACGAAAGCGCGCTTGAAATCTAAACACCGTCATGTGAGACATGTGACACAGTTTATCATCCGTACACTCTCAACCCGTAAGAAAAAAAATACTTGGTATTTACACATTGATATCGCAACGATTATGATTAATTAACCGTGGGAGACAGATATCGTTATCGCGATTAAAATACGATTAATCGTGCAGCCCTAACGTCGACTATGAAAATACGTCGACGCGTCACACAGTTTACATTGATCTGGCGTAATGGCGGCTTCTGCTCCTGGGAACGGAGAAAGTTCCATTCAATCACAAAAACCCAGACCACGATGATCAAAAGTATGGAAATACTTTAAACAGAGGGCAAATGAAACAGTCCTTTGTTCCCTTTGCAGAACCGAAATGGCGTATCACCTATGGAACAGGATCTCTGCCAAATTTTTGCGCGCGCGTGAACAGAGTTGAGGAGAAAAATCTTCGTCTCACAAATAAGAAAATATTTTGAGCGAACGAAAATCAGTTTTGCATTTCAAAGAAGTTTATTTGGATGTGCGCGGACGTTCTCTTTCGCACGTGCAAGGTTTCAGTTGCTCGCGCTCCTGATTCCCGCCCCGCGCGCTCGCTAAGACTCGCTGCATCACAGAGACAACACACGGTTCAGGAGACGTTTGTTCAATGGCTTGAACACTATCAGAGTTCCTTTTAAGACTGTATAGAAAGTCTTTGACACTCTTCATTTTAAAGTTCAAATGTCTACCACTGGACGCGCACACATAATGACTTATTTTTAATCAAAATCAAATCGTATTATTACATAATGGCATGTCCCAGTGTTTCTACAACTCAATGAACTGCTAAATTAGTTCTAACTAAAAAAAAAAAAAAATCACTAGATTAATAAAAAAAGTAATAAAAATAATCGTTAGATTAGTCGACAGAAAAAATAATCGTTAGTTGCAACTCTAGTGGAAACCACTCGGCTGATTTTCGTCATGAACATCCTGGATAGAAGACCAACCGGTCAGTCAGAGTCACATCTTTTTTACCAGCGGCACAGGCAATAACGTCAGCTGCGCGTTCTCGCTCTCTTCTCCCCGCACAGCCACTTCCTCACTCGCTCTGATTTAATAGTGCTTGTATTGCGCATAATTTTAGTCATTCTAGCAGGTTTCGCACTCACACCAAAAGCACACGCTCAACCGCTGATCTATATTAGTGAAGCACACAAGCCGCTTCTCAGTCTCAAACAACTAAGTCACTAAAATGAGTGGCTTACTGCGCTAAAACGTTCAATAACATGCAAAACTATGTCAAAATGTCTTGACGAATTATCCAGTTAAACAGTCAGTTTTGGAATATTAAATAGTTGAGAAAGAGAATATTGTTTTCTAACAATATATTGGGTCCGTGCATAAACTCTTAAATAAGACAGTAGTCCAATTTGATTACTCTAATTTTTGTAGTATTTCTTACCTGAATAATTATCTCTTTAATTAGGTATTCTGTTATCAATGACAGTAGCACATTGGAAAACAATGCCCTTAATGCCCTTAATTGTGTTTGCACTAATAAATGCTGCTGCCTACCAGCTGCAATCACCAATAAAATGTTTTTCCTTATATTTTTCTCTATATCGTCCTGTAATGTGACCTTTTTTTCGTATCCCACAGAAGGAAGTCACGTTTGGAAAAACATGACTGAGTAAATGATGACCGAATGTTAATTTTTCCCTTAATAGAAGACTGATCTGTACCTGAAAGGGGAATCTCTCCGGCGCTCATTCGAGCGGCTTCGTGCTCTCCTGGCTGGTGATCTGTTCCTAGACGGCGAGTGGCTCAGTTTGGAGCTCCAGTCTGCAGAACCCGAGGGGGGCTGGTTGGACTGGCGGTCCCTGTGGCGAGGGGAGGAACTGCGTCGGCGTTGAGGGCTAAGAGCTCGGCGTTGATGAGGTGACCGATTCTCTTTCCCAGAGGAGGTGTCTTTGGATGGAGACTTCCCTGGCCTCTTTTCTCTGTCAGTTTCTGATCGACCTACCCGGGCATCTTTAGAACGAGATCGTCGATCTTGCGACCGGCTCTTCCGCCCACGTGAGCCTGATCTCCGACTGGCTTGTTCCCGCTTTTCTTCAGTACGGGGAGAAGAACGTCGATCGGAATGTCCCTTCTGGTCTGGTTTTCTCTCTGCAGAGCATCTTCTCGTAGATGGGGACTGGGACCTCCTCCCACGATCCCTAGATTGGTCTCTGCTCCGGGAGCGTTTTTTCTCTTTGGACTTGTTATGCTCCTTAACTGTCTCTTTTGCACTTTTGGTCATTCGTTCAAGCTTGGCATCCCTCCCAGCTCGCTCTCTGGAACGGCTGAGACTGCGTCGTTTAGTGCTTGGTTTGCTGGTGTCTGTTGATTCCCGTCTGGATCTACCCCCCCTGCTAATTTGGTCTTTAGGCGAGCGGGTTCTGCCCCCACTACCTCTTTGCCGTTGCTCTCCGTTACGTGCCCTCTGTCCCTCTCCATCCTCTTCAGAGCCAGAATTGTAACCCTGTAAAATTAAGCCCATTCCTGACTGAACTTTCCCCTCCATCAGCTGACTGTCCAGCTCAGCTTTAATCAGTGCTCTTTGTTTCTCCAGGTCTTCAAGAAGCGCCTTGTCATCCAGGGCTGCATTGCCCAGTGAAGGGGAGCCATCCTCAGCCCTTCTGTTGACGGCCCCAGACGGCAAGGAGGATGGGTCCTCTTTGCGCCTGTGCTTCTTATGTTTGTGTCTGTGTTTCCGTTTGCGGTCCTTATCTTCCTCAGATGCATGTTTGTGTTTTTTGTGCTTGCTACGGTGCTTGTGTTTCTTTTTCTTGTGTTTGCTGCCACTGCTATGATGTTTAGAACCACTCTCTTGCTTCTCTCCATTCACCTCCGCTTCCTCCTCACCCTCCTCTTCATCCTCTCCAGACATGTCACCATTTTCATCCTCATTCCCGCTCTTCTCTGGACTCTCCAAATCCTCTGACCTATAAACAACACAAGCGGACAGAACCAGTAAATGTTAATGTAAAAAGAAACAAGGGTCATGTATACTAGTTCGTTTTTTGCCCCCTAATCATAGACGTTTTATACTCAACATTTCGTTAAACGCACGCTTTTTATATTTCGGTACCAAATAACATGCAGAGGTTTTGTTATGCTTCGTAAATGCAACACGGTATCGTGTTCTTCACGAGGACACATATTGACCATAACTCACCAACAAATTTATATAGATACACATGTTAATGTATGATGATAAATCACACTAATTTATTACGTTTATGGTTTAACAAACATAGTAACTTAGTAAATTCGGGGAGATAACCAACAAACCGAGCGTGATGTTCATATCAAGACGACGGACGTTAACTGCGGATACCAAGCAAAATAAGCTAATTCATAAGATGTGGTAGGCTTTTAAAACGGAGAATTTCGCAGAACCAACCGAAATCATTTCTAACAAATGAATCTTGACAATTGGCAGCTTGAGAGAATTTAGCATTAGCATGCTAATATTAGCCGGACATAAAACAGATATCAAAACCCTCACAAATTACAATGAGAGAAACACAACCCAAACATTATATGTCCCTTTTCCCTAAACACCCCCATCTAGGCTCTAAAATGTGTTGTTGATGGGGTTATACAACGCACGTGCTCTTACCCGTTATTCAGCCTTTTGCTCCGTAAATCCATTTCCAGGTCGGCCATTTTGAGCGGCTCGCTGTGTTATTCTTCTGCGGTACGATAATGAGGAGGAACAGAGCGCCTAGGAGCGCTTGTGCTCTCTAGTGTCTGAGTTAACAATTACAGATAACTTATATGAATTTAAAATAGGAAATGTACATACTCTTGTAAATTGTAAAAAAGTAAGTCAATAAATAAATAAAATAACCCTATGATTTACAATTAAATAGTCCTGCTGTGTGACATCCCATGTACCGTCAATTAATATGAGCTTACAAAAGATGTATGCACAATAATTATACAAATAATGAACTAAACGTTTGCTGCAGATGAGAACATGCAATGAATATTTTTTTTCTATTTCTGAAGCAATGTTTTGAGCTAACATTTCGTTTTGGTGACTGCAGAATTTTGCTTAATGTGTTTAGGCTACTGACATAAACATCATAATTTTAAGTCACTAAAGTAATTGACTCAAATTTAATTGGTGTTGCTACAAATGGCAGTTGCGCTATGCAAAATAACACAATATTCAGAAGAACATCAGTCCAAAATTGTGTTCTTGTTCACGTTTGCAGCTTGTGAATGATGTATATGAATGAGGATGTTTCATGAACAAAGCTTTCCTTAGGTGTTTATGTGATCAAGAATCTCTTTAGAATTATATAACTTTATTGCACTGCACATGAATTTGTTAGAACTGTTGTGAAGCATTACAGTAACTCATCAGCTCATTGGCAGAGAAAATAGCACAGCATTATAAACAGCCAGATTAAATATTTAAGCACTGTTAAGTATCACTTACTAATATTGTGTTTTACTGTAACTTCCTCAATGTACATAGAGCAAAATGTGTTCTAGTAACATTTTTTAAACATAAATGCACATTTCAGAGACGAGCAAAGACAAACATTGTATATATATATATATTTTTTTTTATTAAAACCATACAAACATTTGTTGTAATCTGATATAAAATGAACATTGAGACTTTGTTCCCAGTCTAAGGATGCTAGGCACCACAACTCCATTTTGATTTCTCTGTTTAAATGTAAGAGAGGTCACAGGGATTCCTGCTTTATAGAGTAGGATACTTATGCCACCTAAACTCTTGACTACAGTTTAGAGAATTAATATGTATTTACAAGAATGAAAAATAAAAAAATAATAAAAACAACAACAACAAAGCAACCAACATTGTTATACATACATGTTACATTTCTCAATGCCCAACCAACAGAATGTAGTCTAATGTTTCATGAAACATGTAAAGTCATAGGACTCTTTCCATACACATTTTATTTTTTGGCAGTGATTCTTTTGTATGGAAAGGTATTAATAAGGCACATACCTTAGGTTCAAACCCTTTTGTCCTTTCAAATGGGAATGGGTCATACCACTTCTATGTTCAAAACACTAATACACAGCTACAGGAAAAGTTCAAATAACTGTACAAAACAAACAGAACTTAATTACCAGAGAACATATTTTAAAAAGCTGTACATATGCAAGTTAGAAACTGCAGCATAGTTTTAATACTGCTGAAAAGTCTCTTAGCTCTTGTAGTGGAGCTTGATGTGTCTTGGTGTTTTCAAGTCTTAATTTTGTTTATTTAATCATAAATTGGTAGGTAAAAACAGGCTGTTCTAAAAAGCATTCATGAGATCTCCCTAAAGATGCACTGCACTGTAACAAAAACAGCACACAACTGACTGTTAGAAACAATGAAACAAATAAAATTACGGATCAATGTTTTGTTTTTTTTCCCACAATTGTCACATAATGCCTAACGTACTGCCTAACGTCAGCACCAGTCATTTACAATATGAACAAAATGGTGTAAAATGTAATTTTTTTATAATATAAAAAGGAGGGGAAAAAACATTTATTTACAAAGATACAGTCAATATAATCAAGATACTGAATTATCAGCTATAACATTCTTCTCCACACTTATACAACAAAATGGTCCCTCTTATTTGCCATGTTGGAAAAAAAATATCCAAACAACATTTGGTGCTTATGAAATCACTGAAACGTCGTTGATTTAAGACACAAGGTACACAATACATGAGTTAACCTACTCAGTTTAGTGAACACTGTACACTTGATGAGAAAATTAACATGCATTTGTAGCAACAGTGTACAGCAAAAAAACATAGAGCAACAACAACAGAGAATACTGTTTCAACGTTATGGAAAGTGTCTCCTGTCATCATTATGTAGCGATATAAAAGAAAAAAATAGCCTCTAAATATGTATCTATATGGTTTTATTGGACACTGCCTCTAGGACGACAAGAAATCTTCAAAATAGATTGTGAACTCTTTATTAACATTGCCGCTTAAAATTTTTAATGAGTATAAGGTAATAACTTTCTACTCATCCAACATTAAACATTACATGCATAGGTCTGTTATATTTGTCTTATCTATAACATTGTTATGATTCTTTTCTTTTGGAGGAGGTGTTCACAGACTACTGCATAATAGCCAGAAATTTACTCTCTTCTGCGAGTGTGGTAAGGAGGGAGCTCATGTCACCTATAGCCATGTTGTTAGTGCCTAGATGCATGGTGTGAAATGCAGCAGAAACACGAGGAGTAGTCAGCCGAGAGGAAGTCTGTGACAGGCCCTGAAGAAAACTAGGACTAATTATGTCAGACACCACATTACCCTGCTCATAGCCATCCTCAGGGATGGAACAAATATCTGAACCCACATTATCTATGGTGCCTGGGTTTCCTTCTACCGTGCTGGTAACCTGATCAAACCTAGGGGACAGAAGAGCCTCAGAAGGTGGTTCTGTCTCTTCTGTCAAGGACTCCATTGGACAGGACTGTGCTATGTTGGGAGAAGATGAAGTTTTGGAGTCTGCTGCATCAAAACACTCAGCAATAAACACTGGGTGAAAGGAAGAGCAAGTTCTAGTTTGACGGTGATCATCTGCTTCAAGCTTCAGCCCTGAAACCTGATTTGTAAGGGAGCAAGTGGTGCCATTTACATTTCTTAAGCTTTGCTGCTGGCATGAATGTGCATTTTGACTGTTGCTAACCTGCTGAGTGGAGTAGAACTGTGGGTGATATAAGCCTCTACAGGTACTGTTGACAGGTGGGTGGGTCATAAGAGCCTGGGGTTGGTGAGACAGTAGTGTTGCTGCAGACAAGCTGCAGTTCGCTGGTCTTTGTAATAAAAGGTTACCGCTGATTTGATGTGTTATTGTGTGATTTTGCTGGAGATGAGTTTGGGATGTAGTTGTCTGCTGGGCACAGCTAGGGCGGATGGGGCCCAAATAGATATGAGAGAAGTCTAGTTGACCAAAGTTATTGTGCCTCGATTCCATTTGGGAGGTTGAGGAAGACTCAATCTTAATGCCTGGATTCATTTTGGACTGCTGTTGAGTTGGTTTTACAATTTGTTGATGCTGTTCTGGATTTCTGTAGCCGTGGCTCATACCTGTCATGCATTGAACTCCATCGCCATGAAGACATGAGTGTTGATCAATTAAATCTGTATGAAGTTGTTGTTGCTGCTGCACAATCATGTTTCCAAAGCGACCAAAGGGGTTGCTCACTATGTCACTCTGGTCTGACCATCTTCCGCACTTCTGAGATTGCTGCCTAGGAGGAGTAACATCAGCACTACCAGAGCTCACTTCATTCCACTGGATAGGCATTACATCTTTACTAGTGCCATCCCCTTCTGCCTCTTCCTGTTGCTCTTGTGGGCTAAGGAAGTTCTGGCCATCTGCGATATCCTGGTCAAAACTGGATGTATGAGGAATGGAATCACTGCTATGATTGTGAGCCGATTCATGATCTTGGGAATGGAGATACTGCACCAAATCATCCGGTAGGATGTCTTCATCGACATGTAACAGAAGACCATCTTGGTCCATGTCCAATTCCTCAAGTGCTGATTGCTCCATGATGCTAGGAGAGCATGGGGAGTGTAGACTCTTCTGAAAGCTACCACCTTGGCAGGTGTAATTCTGCCAGCTCAGACCGTGATCTCCTCCATCTGAGTAAGGATTTCCACCAAGATAGGGTAATGAATTCATGTTGTTTAGACTGCTGAAACGCTGTACCTGTGGTAAGCCGAAAGCACTGGGATCCCGTGGGCGCACAGGGTCACTGGCTCTTCGATCACTATTCCCTGGACCTTCACCAGGGTACAATCCTTTCCGTTGATATACTGCTTGGCTGCCTTGTAAGTTGTTCGTACCATCACTACAGCGACGTGACCTGACCAGTGGTGGTAGTGTAAGCTGGCCTGTGTCTTGTCCATCACCCATCAAAGTCAAGCGAGTCTTTAGGCTCATTTGCTCCATGTTGAGCAAGGGTGTAGGAGGAGGCCCACCTGTAGCAGCTGCATATTTGGCCTTCAGGTGATAGTGTTGAGCTGGAGTGAGGTTCAAAACACCTCTTGTTCCCATCCCACTTCCTCCAATACATCCACTTCCACCACCCCAGCTTCCACTGTACACCATCCCACCTGAACTTCCTCCTCCACCTCCATACTGGCTGGCCTCACTAGAGCGTCTGGAGGCATCAGTGGAGATAGGATCATAAGAGTCAGTGGCACTGAGATTGTAGATACGCCGATGGCTGTGCTCAGACTGTGAGGCCTGGCTAGATCGGCGGCTGGAGAAGCAGGGGGAGATGCCAGAGGAGCGACGGCTGCTGCTCAGGTAGGCCGAGCTGGTGTTGCTGCCACTGCTGTCCCGTCGTTCATGCAGCAAACTCAAAACTGTCAGCTCTGTATTGGATGGCTCAGGACGTGAAGGAAGCTGGGGCACCCCCACAGAAATACTCCTACCAAGGCATGAACCTAATAGCGAGAAATACTCTTGTTAGGAGAGGTTAATGTTATCATTATGAAGCCATTATAATCTTATTTAGACATAAATGTTTAAGTTCAACCAAAAAGAAAACTTCTGTCATCATTTATCAACCTCACATCATTCCAAACCTTAAAAATATATTTTTTTATGTTCCACAGAAAAAGAAGAAGTCATGAAAAAGATGAGGGTGATGACAGAAGTATAATTGTTGCATAAACTAATCCTTTAAGTTTAAAAGATTATAAGAACAACTGGTGGCCTGCACTTAAATTTGTACAGTTCAGTATGTTGACAAAGCTCTGCAAGTAAGACCTACCCTTTCCTATGATGGCAGGCAGGGCCTGGCCTTTAGGGGGTGGAGTTGGGGACAGATGTCCTAGCCTAGGCACAGCTCCATTCACCTGCCTTAACCTCTCCATCTTAACATGTTCCATCCAACGCAGGGGCCGCCCTACACTTCGGCGTGTCTGCAAAGCTAGTGTTGCCGCCGTGGCTGTTGCAGTGGATACTGTAGAGTCCATGATGGGGGCATCCTCCTCTCCCTCTCCTTCTTCCTCCTCCTCTTCATTTTCTTGGTCCTCAAGCACTGCCACCTCCCCCACAAGCCCAATGCTGTTTACAGCAAGCTGGACTCCACGGCCGATATGGGGGCCGCTGGTGGACTGGTCACTGCCGCATGAAGACTGACTGCCAGGGCTTGGCTGAGACGTCTAAGAGGGAAAGAGGGAAGACAACATATTTTACTTAATTTATGGCAATTTAACAATCCTGATATTTTGGCACATTTTCAACAGGTGAAACAGAAGAATGCAGTGGGGAGAATGAAATGCAATGTTGAGAAAATTTCTCGCATTCTGTCATGTAACATGTTTTCAACCCTGCCCATGGAAACCACTGTTCTGTAAAGTTTATTTTCAACCTGCTTCAAGACACCTGCCTATAATTTCCTGAAGACCTATATGTGTTTGATGAGGATTAGCTAAATTCTCCAGAACAGTGGCTCTCCAGGAGCAGGTTTGAAGACCTTTGTTAAGGGTATATGCTTAATGTGACCAATAACTTCTACACATTGTCAACATGTTTCTGCCAAATATACTTTGCTGTCTACGTAAAACTGTATTTGAATCAATTTCATCTCTACTTGTAATGTAAACTAAAGTTCATCACAGAAGTGTGAGAAACAGGTTCCCTTATGCTCGACAGCTGCCAATACCAGAACAGAACAAAATACATAAACAGTTACAAGAGTTCACTTTATCATGCAAGCTGATATAATACTCATGTGACCATAGGCAACAATATTGTGACAAAAAAAGTTTGCACCATGCTTTAAATAAAAAAAACATTCCTAATAAAAAAGGTATTTTTACATACAGCATTAATATTAATGTAAGAGATGACATGATGCTGTTGATCGATGACTGAATGAATAGCCAAAATTGATCCAGATGGCCCAGACTTTAAAGGATAGAATGAGTAAAAAAAAATAAAAAATAAAAAAAAAAGAGAGAGAAGATCAGACCTATAATGACATCACCATTCTCACCTGATCACCCACTGTCCTTATTAAGAGAGGAAAAGTTATGCGTGTGGTAGTGGACAAAAAAGATATTCAGTTATTAATTTGCACATGCAAGGCAAAATATAGCTGGCAGTAAGTATTAGCAGAGCAGTTATGAAACTAGGAATGGAAGGGGTAAAGACACATTAGTTTTGGAGTAAACATTTGTAAAACAAAGGCCATGTATACACTGCAGTTAAATTTAGTTGTTAGTTCACTTGTTAAATGCTTAATCCTGTTCTGTACACACACAGTTCAGAAATTTAACTCCTGAAACTGCATTTACAAAAATTCTATGCAGTGTGTACTTAACTGAACAGCTAGTTATTAATGACATATTTAGATCTCTGAATCAGAGAGGTTTCTCTCTTCTGTATGGACGGTGCAAGAAAATCACAGAGAATGGGGTACTTGGCTTGACTCTTTCATGTTGCCAGATTTTGATAAAAAACACACATATGAAAAAGCCCATACAAAACTAAAATAAATCCAAATGCTTTATATTGAAAATATTACCAAAATATTGTGATCTGCACCTGTCTACTTCGAAGATTCCAAAAACTTGATCGCTTTATGAGCCAAGCTAAAAATAACAAGCCCCAAAACATTTACAATGGCCAAGTGTTCCCACTTAAAGATGAGAGAGGCCTGTAATTTTCATCATAGGTACACTTCAACTATGAGAGACAGAATGAGAAAAAAAAATCCAGAAAATCAAATTCTGATTTTTAAAGAATTTTTTTGGCAAATTATGGTGGAAAATAAGTATTTGGTCAATAACAAAAGTTAATCTCTATACTTTGTTATATACCCTTTGTTGGCAATGACAGAGGTCAAACGTTTTCTGTAAGTCTCCACAAGGTTTTTACAAACTGTTGCTGGTAGTTTGGCCCATTCCTCCATGCAGATCTCCTCAAGGGCAGTGATGTTTTGATGTTGTCGCCGGGCAACAAGGATTTTCAACTCCCTCCAAAGATTTTCTATAGGGTTGAGATCTGGAGACTGGTTAGCCCTTTCCAGAACCTTGAAATGCTTTGTAATGCCTTCGTTGCCCGGGTGGTGTGTTTGGGATCATTGTCATGCTGAAAGACCCAGCCACGTTTCATCTTCAATGCCTTTACTGATGGAAAGAGGTTTTCTCACAATACATGGCCCCATTCATTCCTTCCTTTACACGGATCACTCGCCCTGGTCTCTTTGCAGAAGTTGAGTTTTTACCAATATGTTCCATTTTGGTTTCATCTGACCATATGACATTCTTCCAATCCTCATGTGGATCATCCAAATACTCACTAACAAACTTCAGACGGGCCCGGACATGTACTGGCTTAAGCAGGGGGACACGTCTGGCAGAGCAGGATTTGAGTCCCTGGCGGCATAGTGTGTTATGGTAGTGTGTTATGTGTTATGATGGTAGCTTTTGTTACATTGATCGCAGCTCTCTGCAGGTCATTCACTAGGTCCCCCCGTGTGGTTCTGGGATTTTTGCTCCCTGTTCTTGTCTCATTTTGACCCCACGGGGTGAAATCTTGCGTGGAGCCCCAGATTGAGGAAGATTATCAGTGGTTTTGAATGTCTTCCATTTCCTAATAATTGCTTCCACAGTTGATTTCTTCACACCAAACTGCTTACCTATTGCAGATTTAGTCTTCCCAGCCTGGTGCAGGTCTACAATTTTGTTTCTGGTGTCCTTTGACAGCTCTTTGGTCTTGGCCATAGTGGAGTTTGGATTCTGACTGTTTGAGGTTGTGGACAGGTGTCTTTTATACTGATAACGAGTTCAAACAGGTGCCATTAATACAGGTAACGAGTGGAGGACAGAGGAGCCTCTTAAAGAAGAAGTTACAAGTCAGTGAGAGCCAGAAATGTTGCTTTTTTGTTGGTGACCAAATACTTATTTTCCAACATAATTTGCAAATAAATTCTTTAAAAATTAGACAAAATTAGAAAATGTGATTTTCTGGATTTTTTTTCCTCATTCTGTCTTTCATAGTTGAAGTGTACCTGTTATGAAAATTACAGGCCTCTCTCATCTTTTTAAGTGGGAGAACTTGCACAATTGGTGGCTGACTAAATACTTTTTTGCCCCACTATATATGTGAACACTGCATAGCAGCCTTTCAAGCATAAACAAAACACGACTAAAATTTCAAAACTAAACGATTCTTTGGTTGCTATCATAATAATACTTTGTTCTAATATAGTGCATACCAAACATGCGAGAATGCAGAACATTCCTATGATTTATCACTGTGTCATTCATCACAATTTCAGGAGTGAGTCATGTTCTGTACACACACGGAACAATAATTTAGGGGATTTACTCCTGTATTTAAATGTGGTTGGCACTCCTGAAACGTTATAGGGTGTACATGGTCAAAAGGACATACAAGGTTACATTTAAGTTTATTTATGTTTAATTTTTGGAGATAACTTTAGCATAAGCACATTGTATACCTGGAAGGAGGCTTACCATGGGCTTTTCTGTTTTGATTGACTTGACTTGTAGACATTCGTCCTGTTTTGAGGTAGAATGGTTATACTCCCTTTGGTCCGTGATCGCTCCGAGAGGCAGTTGTCCTGGTGACCTGTTTTGTCCATTACCTCCAGGTTCTCGTGGCTGAGGTGGGGGTCGTGGGTATGTATCCCCACGCTGTTTCTTGGTGACATGGGCTTCAGGACCATGTACAGTCTTAACATGTTTCCTTAAAGAGCTGGGGTCAGTGTATCGCTTAGTGCAGCCAGGGATTTTACACACAT
This sequence comes from Opsariichthys bidens, assembly GCA_037194245.1. Taxonomy (NCBI): domain Eukaryota; kingdom Metazoa; phylum Chordata; class Actinopteri; order Cypriniformes; family Xenocyprididae; genus Opsariichthys; species Opsariichthys bidens. The sequence continues at coordinate 502,492 of CM074301.1, read as the reverse complement.
ATGGTTTCTAAGTAAAGAGAGAGGGATCACTGGCATCAAATATGGAAAGTTGTCGATTAAGTCATTACGTTTTGGAAAAAAAAAAAAACTTTGCAAAGACACTGTTTTCCTCACTGCAATACAGTGCATCCAGAAAATGTTCACAGCACTTAACTTTTCCCACATTTTGCAAGTAGTGCTCGCTGCAGAGTTCTCTGGAGCTCAACCTGTTTAATGGGTGGAGAGATTGGGTTATGGGTAGGGTTAGGGTGCGGTTGGGGGACAGCTCCACCTATCATGCCCAAGGTAGGTCAAGAGAGGGGGGAGCAGGAGCTCCAGAAGGTGGAAGCTGGAGGTTATGCCTCTGCAGCGAGTAGCCTCTCACATTTTGTTATGTTACAGCCTTATTCCAAAAATGGATTGAATTCATTATTTTCTACAAACAATACCCCATAATGACAACATGAAAGAAGTTTGTTTGAAATCTTTGCAAATTTATTAAAATTAAAAAAAAAAAATAATCACATGCACATAAGTATTCATAGCATTTGCTCAAAACTTGAAGGACCTTTGGTACCAATTACAGCCTCAAGTGTTTTTGAGTATGATACTATGAGCTTGGCACACCTATTTTTGAGCAGTTTCTCCCATTCTTCTTTGCAGGACCTCTCAAGCTCCATCAGGTTGGATGGGAAGTGTCGGTGCACAGCCATTTTCAGATCTTTCCTCCCGATTCTCTTCAGTCGGGTTCAAGCCTAGGCTCTGGATGGGCCTCTCAAGGACATTCACAGTTGTCCCGTAGCCACTCTTTTGTTATCTTGGCTGTGTGCTTAGGGTCGTTGTTCTGTTGGCAGGTTTTCATCAAGGATGTTTCTGTACATTTTATTCATTCATCAGCATAATTCTACCACCACCATGCTTCACTGTAGGGATGATATTGGCCAGGTGATGAGCAGTGCCTGGTTTCCTCCAGACATGACGCTTGCTATTCAGGCCAAAGTGTTCAATCTTTGTTTCATCAGACAAACGTTTCTCATGGCCTGAGAGTCCTTCAGGTGCCTTTTGGAGCACCTGAAGGCGGAATGTAATGTGTCTTTTACTGAGGAATGTCCGTCCAGCCACTCCATACAAGCCATACAGGCCAGATTGCTGCAGAGATGGTTGTTCTTCTGGAAGTTCTCCTCTCAACACAGAGAAACGCTTTGTCAGAGTGACCACCATTTTGGTCACCTCCCTGACTAAGGCCCTTCTCCCCCGATAACTCAATTTGACCCGGTGGCCTGCTCTAGGAAGAGCCCTTCTACCATTTAGGTCACTGTGCTCATTGGGACTTTCAATGTTGCAAAAATTTTTCTGTACCCTTCCAAAAATCTGTGCCTAGATAAAATCCTGTCTCAGAGGTCTACAGACAATTCCTTGGACTTCATGGCTTGGTTTGTGATCTGACATGCACTGTTTACTGTGGGACCTTATATCAGTAACTCCAGAAAAACGCGATTATGCGATCACTTGATTTCATGCATAATCAGTCAAAGTCCGCATATTAATGCAGGGGTCGCATTTTTTCAAATACGATGCACTTTCGCCGCATAAATTGCCGATTTCAGCAAGCAAAATATGCGGGGCTATAGCATGATTTCATAATCCCCGTATTTTCATTGCAAAAAAGTCACACCTATCTTAGCAGAAAGTCGAAAAATGTTGTGTTTACTTCACAAAAGCGCCATTATTTCCCCCCTATTGCCATGGGAACCTTATGAAGTGACATAATTATGCGACGTGAACATCATCTGCAAACCCCGTTGTGAAACCAGGGTGAAACCATGATGAAGCACGCAATATAGACAAGTGTGTGCCTTTCCAAGTCAAGTCAAACCAACTGCATTTACCACAGGTGGACTCCAATCAAGTTTTAGAAACATCTCAAGATGATCAATGGAAACAGGATGCTCCTGAATTTTGAGTGTCATGGCAAAGGCCGTGAGTACTTAAGTACATGTGATTTTTTTTGCATTTTATACTAATAAATTTGCTAAGATTTCAAACTAACACATTGTCATTAAGGGTATAGTTTGTACAATTTTATCCATTTTGGAATAAGGCTGTGACATAAAATGTGGAAAAAGTGAAGCGCTGTGAATACTTTCTGGATACACTGTAATGTGCACAGGTGAATTGTTCACAATAAGACCAGGTACATAAGAAGAAAGTAAATAGGGTCAATTTTGATTTCACGCTAGTTCAATTATATAAATTATACCAACTTACTTATACAAAACCTGACAGTGTTAGAAAAAAATGCCTGCTTATTGCTTGGTACATTCATGTGTGTGAATTTACCTCATTGGAGTGTGTGCGATTCTGGTGTTTGGCTCGGTCTGACGCATTGGAAAATGCTTTGTTGCAACCTTCGTGTTCACACACATAGGGTTTCTCTCCTGTGTGTGACCGCAAATGTGTCTTCAGGTTCTCCAGTCTGGAGTAGGCCTTTGAACAGCCTTCAAACTGAGAGAGAAAAAGACACACAGTTACATTGAATTGTTCTAGGCCAAAGCTTTTGCAGCAGGAAGGTTCTTAGACAAAGCTGTCTCAGATCAAAAGCTGTCCTACATACTGATATGAATGTCTAAAAACAAAAAATACCAAATTAATTTAATGTATTACTCACAGTGCATTTATGAGGCTTCTCTCCTGTATGTCTGCGCATGTGTACCACCAGCATGTACTGGGCCTTAAAGGGTTTTTGCTCTCTTGAACATTCCTGCCAGCGACACACAAACTCCTTCTTTTCTCCATGGATATGGTCATTATTTATATGCTGTGAAAGGAAGAAAAGGTCAAAGCTCATGTTAATAAATAATATGATGTATAGTATGAAACATATGCTATGGTATGCTTTAATAAAATTTAACAAGAGTTGTATACTTAAACATATGAGCTTGCAACAACTAATGTTTTCCATTTCAGTTTGAATGTAGCCTATGCAACGGCATTGTTGTGCCACTAGAGGGCTTCAGTAACTGCTCATCAACCGCTTAACCACTGCAAGCACGGAGTATACTATATGCATCTTTCTCCAAACAATAAATATCGATGCAATATCTGAATTTCTAGAAGGGATTCTGCATCATAAATCTAGGGGTTAAACTATGGAGGATGCCTATAGGTTAAAGTGTCTCATTCTCTTGGCTGACAACAGCAGGAACTTTGAGAAGTTTACTACAGAACTGTTTGGATCAACATTGAAAGCCTGATGAACATCAAAAGAATATACACGAGTTTGTCTTTCCCTTGTGTCTATTGTCAGGGTGTATATGCCATTTATATGGAAGCTAATTTCTGCCACATAAGAAAAATTTTGCTTTTGTAAATCATGTAAAGTTTATGACATAAAAATTTTAAATTATGCCATAGTATAGTTATGTGAGTTAAGTCAAAATTATGAGATAAAAAGTTGATTATGACATTAGTAAACATTTATTGGTCATTACATTATGATGTAATAAGTATGATTTTTTTTTTTTCTAATTTGGCATAAATGGGCCTCTTACAAATTTATGATCAGTTAGTCCTGAACACTTTAACGCATACTTTAATTCTTACAATCAATCCTTTTAATTTGAAAACAATGCTATATTGTATGTTTGTGAAAAGTAATTGTTAAAACTCTCTTTTTCTGTTTAATGCAAAGTCATTCAGACATCTCTATTATTATTTTTCTTTCTTTCTTTCTTTCTTTCTTTCTTTCTTTCTTTCTTTCTTTCTTTCTTTCTTTCTTTCTTTCTTTCTTTCTTTCTTTCTTTCTTTCTTTCTTTCTTTCTTTCTTTCTTTCTCTCTTTTTCTTTCTTTCAATTTGTTTACAAACTCCCTGCTTCTTACAGTGATCTTTCTCATGTGTCAGGTTCCACTTATCTTTCAAATCATCTTTGAGTATGGTTTGTGAGTCTCAGTGTCCGATTTAAACGGGATGTCAAATAAACCCCTGTCACCTCCCATCACTACAGGCATATGGGCGTGCAATGACAAGCACTGACAGTTGTGCTGCTGCGGCAACTTTTGAATCTATGGTTTTGGAAGGGGTGGAGCTTGGGGATGTGTTTGAGGGTGAAAGATATTGAAAGTTAAGTGAAAGCATCTCTAATGCCAGAGCTTTCCAACTGCAGCCCATCATCTTCATTCGCCTCTCTTGTTGATACTGTCACCTCTGGCTTAACCAAACCCAATTACTTCCTCTCACTCGCTGTCATTTCTCTCTTCTCTCTTCTGCAAGCCATCAAATCCCTGTTGCGTTTCTTCTATCTTTCTCTCAACATGCCGCCTCCACCTAGGTCCTTCTCATTTTCTCTATAACCCCTTTTTTGTTTGTCTGGCCATCTCTGTCACATGCACATGCAGCAAGGGAGTTGTGAAGGGCTGGAGGTTTCAAAGGAAAATACACAGTTTCAAGCAAACCACTAAGCGAATGAGGTCAACATCTGGCATCCACACAAAGACAACAATGTGCAGCACTTATGAGTGCTTTTCCTGTCCCGAAGCCATTTGATTTAAAAGGAACAGACACAATATCCTGAATATAAGCAAGTGGGATTAATGCATTCCAAAGCAACTGATTGTCTCCGCAAGAGATGGAAAGATCTCGTATGGAAGACAGGGAAGAATATGCAAGAGAAAGGCAGACAAGCCAAGACATGCCAAAAGAGAAAGACAAAACAGAAAAAGAAGACAGCCTGAGTTGACTTCCCTTACATACAGAGTAGAAGAGGGGACAGAGCAGAGTGACAGCTGGAAGTCCAAGAAAAGGCAGAGTGAAATGGCTTCTAAAAAAAAGAGTGAGAGGTGGCAACCAAGACAGAGAGCGGAGCTCATCCTTTATTCCTCTTCATGACACAGAGGCGGTCTGCATCACAGTCCTCCCCGTCACCTCGCCGCAGTCACAGCCAAACTTTCACAGAGTTTGGTTGAAAAACTTGCACATTTATATGTGAGCTGAGTGAGTGTATATGTTGTAACGACTGAGACAAATAAGACACAATTATTCGTCAATATTTAACAAATAATCTTTAAAACTCACAACATCTGATAAGGCTTATATTGCCCTAAACTATGCGGTCTCGTGGAAAAGCAGAGGCCATGGAAGAGACCCATAGCCCTCAAGACAGACTTTCCTGCATTAATTTATAGATGAACTGATCTATAACTTAACATGCATCCCAGGACATTGTGTTTATGATTATGACTGTTGTTGCAGCGTCTTTTGTTTGGTTGTAACACAGTTCGTAAGTATGGGAAGAAAGAGGCGGGTACCGGCGAACATTCAACATAGTTTAATAAATAAACTAACCAAACAATAAAACGAAAGTAGAAGGGCGGCAGTCGCTGTGAGGAACTAACAAAATAAAACACAACATAAAGTCCAGGCCTGGTCCTCTCTCATCCTTCACTGTCGTCGCTCCTCTTTTATGCTTCCGGAGCTCCTCCGTGAGAGATACGAGACCGGTGCGCCGAGCAGCTGAAGCTCGTTATCTCTCGCGTCACCTGCCTTGCGTCGTTTCCTCACGGCTCTCACAATGGTATTTTGGTTTTATGCATATTTTATGATAAGAACTATGAACCTAGCATACCATGCATCCTATGAAATGAATGCAAATTTCACAACATTTTCATTTAGGTGACTTCCTCATAAGATGCAGTGTGTGTTTGTTGTATTAATTGGAGTATAAATGGACACAAACCCATAAGGCTTAGTTTAATCCTGCTCAAAAACAAGAACCATAAATTGTCCCACAGAGGAAGTTCCCTGTCAGAAATTCCTCTTTCCTCATTGGTTAGGTCCACCTTGAGAGGTTTAAAGGAGATGCACAGCTCCGCCTCTCACTTGCCTGCTCTGACCGACACTGCATCTGCGGGGTGCCGAGTGTTGGCCTGCCAGGCCGGCAGGCCTCGACCTGCCCCTCCACCATGTGCTTACCTAAGAGAGAGAAGGACTCTCTCCACACTGAGTCAACTAACCATGCAAGTTTGTCATCGTTCCTTCATTCAATGCAGAAGACAATGATTGCAACTTCAGCACCATCGGACTGAACTCAGGACAACCGTATATTCAGACGCTCTTAAATCTCTGAAGCAGAATGCAAGTATCGTACGATATACTAAATTGCTGCTAGTTAGTTAAAGCGGTGAACCTCCTTCGTTAACAAAGGAGCTTTGTAGTGAATACTGATGATTCCAGGTTTTTGACTTTGCTCCATAGCTCCATTTCCTGTTCCCACTTTTGGTTTCACTCTCACTTTCTCACATTTTACCTATGCATGTGTGATTTGTGTGCATGTATGTTTGTTAATTTAGTTATGTGTTCGTAATTTAGTTAATAAAACTTGTGCACAATACATGTTTGGTTCTGACTCCCTGTCTGCGAATAAATTGTCACTTCAAGGATTTAGATTTTGCTACAAACTCTAAGTGCTGTAAATGCTAAGAAAGAATTATTTTTAATTTAAAATTTCTGTGCTAGTTATGACTGATAAAAATTTCTTTGTATACCCATTTAAATGAGAGTTTCATATATATTTAAATCCCCTTACACAAGCGCTCATCTAAGTGGTGTCTATTGTTATTGTGGTCCGGCGGCCCAGACCAGTGCTGCTGCCTTGTGGACAAAGTAATTAGTACAAAAAAAAATTCAATGTGCATGTGTGAGCTGGGCATACATACAGACTACGGATGATTTGAAAAATCAGACTGCATGCATACGGTACACGCAAACTGATTATTAAATTTACGCTGCACCCATACCATAGCATGCACACAAATAACAAAGTTTACTTTTGGTTTCACTAATATAGAATCTTGCTTGGAAAGCACCTAAGATGTTAAATTTTTTTGACCATCTACCAAGTCTACCACTACCGCTATTTTTTAAACAGATAAAGAGGGAGAAACACATATATTTGCCATTTTTATTGGATTCACTTGGCCTGATTTACTTGGCTAATTTTATTTTGTTGTGGTAGACTGTGTGGCCTTTTGAATAACCGAAATAGTTGAAGTGAAGTGATTTAGAAATGTAAAGTGGGCAAGACTCCATAATCACCAGTTACAAAAAATGAAACACCTTACAACATTTGTCAGTCAATCAGAATCAAGATTGTAACAGTGCAGCCACATACTATGAATTAATCAGAAGAGTCCTCAGTTGCTTTCTTAGCTTTTACAAGGTGGGTATTAAAATCTACTACTCAATCAACTACTAAAGTCTTCAGCCCACTGTCCATTAGTAGACTGTAGTAGTTTGTTAGTAACTTAAATACAGAATTAAGTAATGTAATCAGACTGTATAATTTCCTAAGACAAGAATGACAAGATTCCCTCACCTACAAGTGGGAAAATCTGAGAAAAATATGTTGGGCTTTTTTTCTGCTGACAGTATTATCAAATTAGCTTAAGCACTGAAAAGATTTCTGCTAAATTTGTAGAAATCACAGATTCCAAACAGTTCAAAGCACAGCTAAAAGCCTAACCTCAACATGAGAAGATTCTCTCGGATTATATGAATATTTGTTGATTTATTTGCAGACAACTCGATTTAAAACTGTTCTTTTCATTCATTCATTCATTCTCCCTTTTATTCTTCACTCCAAGTGGGATTCCCCGTGGCATGTGATCTGTCTGCCGGCCCTGTCGCTCGATAACAAAGAGAAAGAGCAGCAGAGAGAGATTGCAACACATCCCTGAATGCTGGTACACTTGCTTGTACAAATGAGCTTAATGCTGTCGTACGTGATGCATGACCTGGCCACGCTGATAAAAGGATGGAAGAGGAAGCGAGGGAAGTGTTTTGGGGGGTGACACTAATGCCCTAATGGCCTGATGTAATGGCAGTGGTTATTGAGCGGATGATGGCGTTGTTGTAAGCGAACACGGCCGCAGCCAAGGGAAATAGACTAACAGGTGCTGATGCTACACGTGCAGCTCTGAGGAGAGGTCTATTCATCTTCGGCCTGCCACGGTACAGGACAACAGCAACCACTGGGACTCCCAGACTCAGAGGAAGGAACAAGATGCTTACTTTTATTTGTTTGCAGAATGCAAATACAAACACATACACCCCTGGGGCATAACTCCAGATATATATTTTGCTTTCTTTACTGCAGCGCAAAATGGCCCCTGTGAAGTAGAGTATTTTCAAATTACAGCTTTCCATCATAGCGCACACGTGCAATAGGGCTGGGTATTGGCAGAAATCTGGTGATACAATGCATACTTATCGTAATACAAGGGTTATAATACAATATATTTCAATACTGTAAGCAGGGCGATATATAATGGTATTAGGGAAATTTCAGGAAAACTTTAGGATCACACAAAAAAATAAAAAATAATTTTATTTGATCCCACAGAACAGTGGGATCTTCATTTGCATTTATCTGTTCTTGTAACATCCAACATAACAGCAATCCTTTTTGTGCAGATTGAATAAAGGAAAAATCAACCTGAATTCACCCTTATATATTCTTAGATCCTATATTAAAGACTCACAGGATTTATTTTCTCAAGTAAACTCATCTCTTTCGTGAAACTCATCTCTTTCGTGAACACTTAACCCCTTCATAAACAAAACAAAAAAAATCTATCCTTTCTTTGTTCCCTTCTTACTCTAGATTATGTTACTGAGCAATGTATGATTGCTTGTTTGTATTCCTCACTTGTAAGTCTGCTAAATGACTAAATGTAAATGTAAGTAGTTAACAACAGAAAGTGCATAGTCCACGCATGACTGCAACATCCAACATCAGGACACTATTTGGCGAAATTGAAGTTTGAACTGGTGTGACGCCATTTTAAAAGAACTGCTTTATAATAGGCACTGAAATTGTAATTCTAATTGTCTTTCATGTTTATACTTAAAATCTGCTTGCTTTAATGCTATCTATTGTGCAAAGTGCTATATAATAAATACAAATTGACCTAAGAGCCAAATTGCTGAGCTCATGCAAACATATTCACATTGTTATGATCAGATGCTTTCTTAACTGCTGTTTACTCGCCGTTGTCATTTTTGTTGTATTCATTTTGTTGTATTTATGCAAGAAAATGCACAGCACATATTTACCAATTCAGCTAAACGTTGTCCCAGCAGAGAGGTTGGCGCTGAGGTGTTAAGTGTGTTCTTAGATTCAATATTTTCCCAGAGTATTTGATTAGGATGGCTTATTTTGCAAACAGCATGGCTTATGTCAATCTCCTTAGAAGCCAAAATGAATCCACACTTCAGCTCTGTATACCGTGGTTCATGGGAGCTGGTGTATAGCCCTAGATATGAATGTAAATGCCACATTCGATCACTCCAGACAGGTTGATGCACCATTTTGGAACGGTTATCATGACACCAGGGGCGGACTGGCCATCGGGAGCACCGGTGGCACACATTTCCCGGTGGCCTGATGGTCATTCTGGCCCGCCGCTGTGCTGTCGATTAGACTGACGTACAATAGGCTGGTATGCAACTGCGAATTAATTGACGCACTTATGAATCTACGAATCAGGCGATCGCGGAGTGAAAATGACACCACCACATGACCCAACATCAGCGAAGCACTGCCTCATTGGCTATATCCAGAGGCAGGCTTTATCTTGGAAAATAGTGCAAAAAAAAATGGCGCGTAAACGCAAAGGAGGAGCAGAGAGGGAACGTATAAAAAGGAGAAAAGCCCTGGCCACAGACGCAGCAAGTTGCTGCAAAATCTCAGTCATGTTCGCAGGTAAGGGAACAGGTCGTCAGAATTACATTTACATGATATTTTCTAGGGGTGGGAAAACAATCGATCCGTTCGGTTCTCCACACTCGGTTCTCCACGCGCTCGGACGGTCCGCTGTTCAACTTAAATCTGACAAAGCATCTGTAATATGGTTTACTATAAATAACACGTAAAACAATCAGGGTTCAATTAATATGTGTTTCTGTTGATGGATGAACATTCTGGGTTCCCAGACATTACAACAACAGCGATGAAAAAAAAAAAAACGAACCGTGAAAAAGTTGAACTGTTCCACCCCTAATATTTACTTCATCATTTGGCAGATGGACGCTTTCATCCGAAGCAACTTACAATAGATAAAATCAATTCTTTATAAAAAAATAATACAAATATATATATATATATAGCATTGGAAATATATAAAATATAAATATTTTAACACGTGAATATTATTAAATGTGATGTGAATTTATTAAAATGTATAAGCCAATTTTATATTTGTCTTTGGTGTGGTAGTATAGATGGTCTATTCCTAGTGAGTTTTTGAGGGTTTATTTATTTATCCATTCATATTACGAATGGTCGTCTACCTGTTACATCAACTAACAGGGTTACCCTATAAGTTTAGCAGGCTGGTGGACACATGAATTTGGAGGTGGTGACTGCAGCAGCAGAGGTGGCCTGGGGTGGAGTCAAATTCCCGGCCTGATTTACTGTCCCAGTCCGCCACTGCATGACACGAATGGGAAAATCCCATGAAATGGGATAACCTTTCAGAGCTGAGAATATGCTGGTTTGTGATTTCATGAAGTGATAAAAAATAATGCTTTAAATAGATATTCATACACGTGTATAACTAGGTTGCAGATACACAGTCAACTTGTCCTCTAGTGGTCACCTGGCATATTTGACCGTTCCAATATGGTGGTTGGCTTATGTATAGAAGCCCAAAGGAACTGACACTAATCTATGTATATATACACTGATCAGGCATAACATATGACCACTGACAGGTGAAGTGAATAACACTGATTATCATTTCATCACAGCACCTTTCAGAGGGTGGGATATATTAGGCAGCAAGTTTACATTTTGTCTTCAAAATGGGCAGGAGTAAGGATTTGAGTGAGTTTGAAAAGGGTCAAATTGTGATGGCTAGACGACTGGGTCGAAGCATCTCCAAAAATGAAGCTCTTTTGGGGTGTTCTCGGTCTGCGGTGGTCAGTATATATCAAGTGGTCCAAGGAAGGAACAGTAGTGAACTGGCGAAAGGGTCATGGATATTTGACGCATGTGGGGAGAAGGGGTGGGAATCTTTTGACACCTCACTATTTGATTCTATTAAGATTCAGAGGGCTGCGATGCGATAGTAAATCGATTATTAATGTATCTTTTTTTCTTTACAGATTTTCTTTTTTGCCACTGTGTAACTACTTGCTACTTTTAAAGCAATGTATTTGTAATGGTCCATAATGAATTACTTACAATATCTTTTATCAATAAAACAAATGATTTGGCAAGTCAACGGGAAGCAAAACAGGAAAAGAAATGTGTACCTGTAGCAGCATACTTACAGAAAATTAATACATACTTCAGTATATTCTGAATCACTATAAAATAATAGACTTCTAACAACAATATTAAACAATATTATATACTATTAATAATATAGCAATAAGATAACTTGCAGTTTGTGTGTCTTGTCCTGGGTAGTGCTCACCAAAAGTATCGTAGGCCTAAGTTAAACGTAGAACAATTGCCATCAATGATCTCAACCATCAATTTAGGCTTACGATGCTTTTGAGAAATGCAGCCCATGTGCTTTTTCCATCCAACGTGCTTCCATATGCTAGCTTTTAATGCAGAAAGTGCCATTCGGATCTCTCGCTCAGCCATCATGGGTCTCTTATGGTATATATCCACTGGAGCAGAAAGAGCGTTTTCAGTTCATTTATGGAAGCTGAGCTTCATGCTTGCGTGTGAGCGTGAAGCTCAACTTCCATAAATGAATTGAAAATGCTCCCTCTGTTCCACTTGCTCTGTACCAGTGGACGCACACAGTTCTGAGCATGCCACAGACCGTCCGGGCTCTGCACTTGCGCATTTTTGAGTTCCGCCTTTTACTTTCCTTTGACATTATGTAATCAAATAACATTTAGAAAATCCATTTTTGGCATTTGTGAATCGATTCAGAATTTTCCGCGTCCACATCCCAATGCATCTAAGAATCAAGTTGATGAATTGAGTGATGGCTGGCCCATGTGGTCTGATCCAACAGATGAGCTACTGTAGCTCCAGAAGTCAATGTTGGTTCTGACAGAAAAGTGTCAGAATACACAATGCATGGCAGTTTGTTGCGCATGGGGATGCATAGCCGCAGACGAGTCAGGTGCCCATGCTGACCCCGTCTGACGGCAAAAGCGTCAACAGTGGGCACGTGACCACAGAGCAATGGAAGAAGGTCGGCATTTTCTTTTACATCACGTGGAGGCCGGGTGCGTGTGTGTCGCTTACCTGAGGAACACATGGCACCAGGATAAACTATGGGAAGAAGGCAGGCCGGCGGAGGCAGTGTGATACTTTGGGCAATGTTCTACTGGAAAACCTTGGGACCTGCCAGCCATGTGAATGTTCTCTGACACGTAACACCCACCTAAGCATTGTTGCAGACCAAGTACACCCTTTCATGGAAACGGTATTCCCTGTTTGCTGTGGCATCTTTCAGTAGGATAATGCGCCCTGCCACAAAGAAAAAATGGTTCAGGAATGATTTGAGGAGCACAACAACGAATTTGAGGTATTGACTCGGCCTCCAAATTCCCCAGAACTTAATCCAATCTAACATCTGTGGGATGTGCTGAACAAACAAGTCCGATCCATGGAGGCCTCACCTGCCATCTTACAGGACTAAAGAATCTGCTGCTAACATCTTGGTGCCAGATACCACAGCACACCATCAGGGGTCTAGTGGAGCCCATGCCTCAATGGGTCAGGGTGGTTTTGTCAGCAAAAGGGAGACCAACACAATGTTAGGAAGATGATCATAATGTTATGCCTTATCGGTATATATATCTATGGTAATTAGTGAGCTGTATTTCCTAATGCTAATGTACAAAGTGTGCCCTTGCACCTGTCAGAGTTTACATTCAGAGATAACACTGCTATATAACATTCAGGTTCAAAATCCAAAACAAAGCCACTGCCACAAATCTTGGATGTAAACTGTTTTTGAGAATTGTGCATCAATATTTTCGTACAGCCCTAAAGTGCATGAGTGCCCTAATTTGCAGCTCTCTTAAATTTTATATTCTTATCTGGCTACTTTTCTAGGCCGTGGCCTACACCATTAAAATGCCGCCACACATGAAAAGTGCCCGTTTACACGGCAATTTCACAAACCTTCGGGATCTGCAACAGCATTTAGTGTTATCACATACATACTAATAAATCATGCTCTCTTTTTCATGTCAGTTTCTAAAGCGCAAAGAAAAAAGGAGGAAAAGCTGACAAGCGGCATAAAAAGATGGAGTGCAATAGTAATGTGTGCAGGGGGAGTCAATTGGCATGTGTAATTCAGCGCAGCTTTTCCATCTCCGCATAAGATACTCCAAACAGATAAGGTGTCTAATCCTCTGCCTGATCAAAAAAAATCTACATTTTGCCAATTAAAGGGTCCTCGCCAGCAGCCAGATAGGGGTCCGCCTTCCCACTCAGCCTGAGTTTATCTCCCCTAGCACAGGGAGGGGCACAGAGCAGCTTAAAAGAGCTATTCTTACCATACACACACACAAGGACATAGACCACCTCACAGCGCCACCATCAGTCAAAACCACCTTGCGGGTGGAGGGCGTGACGGAGTCAGAGAGACAATTTTGGTATTTAAGATGAGTTAATAAATACAAATAGCTGTTTACTACAACAAATCGGATATCAGTTCAACGAATTATGTAAAAAAAATAAAGACCAAGACTTCTGAGATGGGACAGAGCAAATTCACTATTTTAATGGGGGACAGACATTTCATGTCTCTCTGTTTTGTTTATCACTGAGCATCCTTATTTACCAATAAAACCACACGCATGAGTTCACATTAAAGAGGGGGGGGGGGGGGGTAAAAAAAGGAAAAAGATAAATAATTAAATAAATCAGTACAATTTGACACCCGATTGGTTTATGCTGACTGTGTAGAGCAGATAAGTGTGCTAAGTTGCAGAGATTTGATGTTTATCTTATTGAGAACGCTAAGCTGTGCAGATAAAAAAGCACAGCAATGTGTCATGGTGTGAGCATGTTTTATATAGCTGAAAAAATGTACAACCACAGCACAGAAAAACTATAACTCAGTCTAAAATTAGACTGTGATGTGTGGGGAAAAGTAAGATACATTAGCAAAGAAAGCCACTGAGCCACTGTGATATTTTAGAACAAAACTTCCAGTACATCAATGATCTACAGTATATAAACATTTATTTAATAAATGATTTGTTTGTAGTGTAAACAGAAAATGTGAACAGAATGTAATATTTGGAAGCTTAATTTTTTTTTCTTTTCTCCCTCCAACACATCGTGAAGAGGTTGTGGTATATGGAGGAGGGATCTTATATTGCTTTGATATATGGAAATACAACCCCTACCCACCACCACTCTTTGTTGGATGAGACTCACTGTGGTCCACACACTCCACTCATCCTATTACTGAGAAAAGAGAGATAAGAAGCCTCATTCCTTGCTCAGCTGAATTAGAGGGGAGGGAATGAATCAGAGTGTAGGTAAATATATTTATTAGCATGTGACTACGGAAAAAATAAACACAATAACTGAAAAAGGGCAAAATAATTGGAAACTGAATTTTATGAGACTAATGAGAATCTGATTTGAGGAATATCAGATGTTGATATAAGAAACTTTCATTTACATTCATTCAATGCTTCAAAATTTTTTTTAGAAAACAATACTAACTGGGTTGTTGATATGATATTTAAACTATCCAGCAATGTGATATACTTAAACTATTTTAAACAAAAAATGTTTTAAATCTAAAATAATAATTATTAGTAATATGCATAATTTTTTATCATTTATATATGTATATATGTATATAATCTGATGTAAATGAAGACTACGTGGGAATATTTTTATTTTTTTTAAACTTAATCTGTGACACCTCAAGACCATTGAAGTGAAGAGCAAAAAAGCTAAAGGAAGATTGTGAAAATTGTGAAAATGTAAAAAAAAAAATTAGGTTACACTATTTATCCTTGTGACAGTGTAACTATACATTTAAGTACCCATTAATATTAATTAACAACATGCTCTTACTATTGTAGCGCTCAGTGGTTCGACAGAAGACGAAGACAGCGTTTCCGAAACAGACTGATTTATTTAAACACGAAACAGAAGTCACAGTGTGCATTAGCACAGACAATAACCGACAAGGGAGAAACAGAACGGGGAGTATAAATACACAGATGAACTAATCAGACACAGGTAGAGGAAGTTAAACGAATCAGGGACTAACGATGACAGGTGCAGACATGAAGAACTGAATTAAACATGACAAGACTAGACTAAACTAAACAAGACAAGACAGAACTAAATACATATGTGACAACTCTATGGTTAGGGATTAGATTAAGGTTAGCTGCATGTAATTGTGCACAAGCTACAGTTACAGTGTACTAAATTGTTAAATTAAATTAAAGTATCAGAGAGAACACAGGACTTCAAATGTGGGAGGCAGGCCATTCCAACTGGAGGCTTTCAATTATAGATAGGGGTTAGCGTGGCCGCCATGGATTGCCATGTCACAGTAAGGATAGACAGCCATGGAGAACTGGGAATCTGGGAATCTTTCAATCAGATGTGTGCCTTTGGGGTTGCTGGGTGTTTCTGTGAATGTGTGTGTTTGTGAGGATGATAGGAGACAAGAGTGGTTAAAAGAATGGCTGTTTGTGTTGTCCAGAGAGAAGTGGTTAAGGGAGACAGAGTGATGTATTTTCACAGGATGTGGGCTTTCATGTCCTTTCACTCTATGCCTAAACAAGGGAGTGGCTGTGACAAATCGGATGTATGAAGCGATATATAGGCTTTCAAGGTGTTTGTGTGTGTATGTGTCTTTTCTACCTATTTGAAACTCTTGTCATGAATGATTCTATTAAGAGACTGAACATTTTCATAGATGAAACAGATATGTTGTCCACTCACGTGCACAAGCTGTTCTTGGGTGTCAAACTCCCTGCAGCAACCTTCCCAGTGACAGTTGGTCTCGTAGACTACCTCTGGCTCCTGCTTGCCCTCCTCTTTTTCACCTTCCTCTTTTACCAGAGTCATTCCATCTGTTTGCTCCTGCACAAACACATGCAGCAAATTGGTGAGGGCATAAGGGTCAATAATGAAAACACATTTGAAAACACATACAAATATTACGCAGACGTGTATTACTGAAGTACGATATGAAGGAAATTACTTCATTCAAAGATAAAATTCTATGTGTGGCCTGGAATATAAGAGTTATTCAACAGTGCAGATGAGACGGTGCATGATAAATGATGTTATTTGGCGTAGATGACAGCTAGATGAGTTCTCACACCTTATTTGTATCATGAACACAATGCAAAACATAATAAAAATGCATCTGACATTTGGAATGCCTCTGGAGAAAACATTTAGCTGTATGCCTACAGGGATGTTGTTCTTTTTATCATGGGAAAAATGCCCTTGAAAAAGAACTTTGCTTGATAGGTGCCACAAATTATGCAGAATTGGTGATTGTTTATTAGTTCTAGGAGTGTTAACAGCTTTGGAAATGGAAACCCGGTTTTGTGAATTCAGAGGCTAGCAGTCAAATGTTGGTTATCCATCTGATTTAGCTCTGTTTGAACCACAAAGTGGGAGAAAATAAATGAGAAAAACAATAAAAACAGAGGTCTATTTATTCCATTCAGCAGTTGCCCAACCATCAGTTATGTGTCTGTAAAATATGTCATCTAATTTTTCTTTCATTTTTCCATTCAGTTAAGCATCTGATTAAAAGAAAAACAATTTCCTTCTGAAGCCGCGGAGATCAATGGGGCTTATCGCATCTGAAGCAGTGCCACAACAGGCGCCCAAATCAAACACACAAATAAATAGCTTTACAGTACGTGACATAATTGGTCCCAAAGCTCTTGCTGTGTGTGCATGTGTGGGAACGGTCTCCTTGAGGGTTTTTTTTTTTGTTTGTTTTTTTTGTTATGTGTGTGTATTTATAGCCCTATATATATATGCATGTGCACATGTGTGAAGATGCATACCTGCATAGTAACAGCTCCGGGGCTGGGCGGCTCCTCATTTGGTTTGAGTTTGGAACGTTTGTGGTGCATGGGGTCACCTGTGCTGCTCACAGCCGACTCGCTGGTGGGTTTAGTCTAAAAACAAATATTAATAAGTTACAACATAAACAGTATCATCATAATCATCAAAAATATAGGTCCAACTTCAGTTTGGAGGCTGAATGATTACCATATTCACGTTCATGAGATCCAAGGCACTACGAGCTAATTTAAAAAAAATAAAAATAGTACCATGGTCCATTAAAAGATAATATTGTACCCCTTATTGTCAGGCTGTGTGTGCATATAAAGGACGCTAACGTCGAAGATCATATAAACATAGGTTTAATCCAAATAGTTCACAGGAGTACATACAGGCAGGCAGGCATACAGGCAGGCATACAGGCAGGCATACAGGCAGGCATACAGGCAGGCATACAGGCAGGCATACAGGCAGGCATACAGGCAGGCATACAGGCAGGCATACAGGCAGGCATACAGGCAGGCATACAGGCAGGCATACAGGCAGGCATACAGGCAGGCATACAGGCACACGCAACATTGACAAGAACCGACAGAGACTGAACAAACACAAAGAGAATATATGGGGGAGATAATGACGGATAAACTAATCAAGGTGAACAGAAACAGGTGCGGGTAATTAACTAATCAGGTAAACACACAGAGGGCAAATGAACAGGGAATGACATCACTAGACAGGACTAAACTAAACAAGACAGTTCATGGGTGTGACACTTATGAAAAAGAAGTATACTTTAGTTTACTTATTAGTGCATAAATATTATACTTTAAAAGAATACAGGTGCTGGTCATATAATTAGAATATCATCAAAACGTCGATTTAATTCACTAATCCCATTCAAAAAGTGAAACTTGTATATTATATTCATTCATTACACACAGACTGATATATTTCAAATGTTTATTTCTTTTCATTTTGATGATTATAACTGACAACTAAGGAAAATACCAAATTCAGTATCTCAGAAAATTAGATTAGATAATTAGATAAATTATTCATATGTCATATTCAAATAATATAAAGTACACTTCTTTTTCACAAGGAAAATGTTACATGGAAAACCACTGTATTGCTGTAGTCCAAAAAACATGATATTACCACTACTGTAAAGAACACCAAAGTGCCGCGACAGTACATGATTAACATGGTACTATTCCCAAAAAATGGTTCTTCTTTGTTAGTGTAATAACGCACATGCATATAATAACTCCACTTCAGAAAAAAAAATGACAAAAACAAACACCATTAACTTGTCAAAACACAGATATTATTCTCCATTTTCCCTGAACAGCAATATCCCCTCCTCTGACTCTATCCACTAATTCACTGCCTCTCTCTCTCACACTCTCTGCCAGAGGAAGTCCCTTGCGACTGACCAGAGCTAGTAAAGTAAAAGCGCTCAGTGGGAGAGAAAAAAGTAACATTCCCTGGATGAGAGAGCATGATTCCTTGGCTCTGAAGGAACGTTCATCCTGCCAGACTGCTCTAGCAGAGTGTAAAACTCTGCATTCAGCTTCCTTTGCTCTTAAATCACATAAAAATACACAAATAGCTGGAGACATGTAAAAATACTCATTGACGCTATTGTGACTTTTTAATTAGCATACATGCACTAATGTAATGTGGAGTCAGTGGATGAGATCCAAATGCAGGCTTTTATGAACAAGAGTGGTCACACAGACATAAGTCATGGAACAGCAGACGGGAATGTTAGAGGAATATCAGAGTCGTGATTGGTATACAGGCAAATATCTCAGGGTAGGCAGCAAGTATCACAGTCCAGTAAACAAAGCAGTAAATCCAAAGGCAGACAGAGAATAATCAAAACACGATTGAAACAGGCAGAATGGCAACGGGAAAACAAGACTTGCAATAATGCTCAGAAGTGACAACTATAAGAACATCAAGACCTCGCAATAAATGGGATGCTAAATGTTTCTTAAATAGCCTAGATGATTGACTAGAGTTGGTGAGGTTATCAGTGACTGGGTACAGGACTTGAAATGAGTGAGTGAGCGTGCACTGCATTGTGGGAAGTGAAGTTACGGAGTGAATGTGCATGTGTGTGTGTGTGTGTGTGTGTGTGTGTGTGTGTGTGTGTGTGAAAGTCCAAGGTTGTCACAGGCACTGCAGCTGACGATCATTACAACTAAATTGGAAGATATTCCTCAAAACGAAGCCACTAAAGAAATCGTTTTGCATTGAGCATTGAAAACAGAGCAGATGAATCTGGGATTTCAGGTTCATCAACGATACAGGGTTTCAGTCAAGGATGAAACCAAAGATATTCACTATAATGTTCGGCAGGGATGGGGAATGCAAACACATTTATTTAACAGAATGTGATTAACAAAAGTTCTATGAAAACAAAAGAAACTGGAAAATAAGGACAAAAAAGTACCCTAAACGTAGTCCATATGACTAGTTCAGTATTTTCTTAATCCAAGTCATGGATTAACTTGCTGAAAACACCAGTTCAAACCATACTAGTTTTTAATGATATGCGGGTGAATAAATGATGACAGCATGTTTGTTTTTGGGTGAACTATCCATTTTAAGTTTATGAATTTAAATGAGACAATCTGAGGGATATATTGTACACCATATAAGGTGTATAAAACTACAATAAAATAAAAAAAAAAGATCCTTGAGAACATAGAGATCCAATAAAAAACAATGATCTGCTATTCCTTTGTCTGTCGCTTTGAGCAATGCTCACACCTTCTCTCATTTTCCATTAATTGTTCTTTTACAACCACATGGTGAGACAAATGTCCCATGATGCCCTTCTATTAAAGAAGCTGGTGCTGTCCGTGGTAAGGCGGGGGAAATGGATGACACTAAGTTGGGATGGAGTAGTGGGGCTTGAAAGGAGAGACTGGCACTGGGAAAATGCTTGGGTGAAAAAACTAAAGAAGAAAAACAATTTTACGCTCATCCTTCAAAGGGAAGGTTTGGGAATGTATCTGTGTCTGATTAATGGTGGAGGTGACAGGATTTTTGCTGTTAACAAGCTAGGTGTAATTTCTCAAAGGTACCTTCCGGGCAAGCTCACTGGCTCGCCACATCGAGACACAACACAGAAACTACATGCACACAAGGGAAAAACTCTCATGAGGCCTGTCTGCAGCCACACTTTCTCAGCTGTTTATATACAGTATGCTGCCGTGTTGGTGGTGCCTGTTTTCATGAGCCACACACAATAACAAATATCACTGGCTCTTGTGATGATAAGCACTGAATAAATTTAAGCCTTGAGGGGAAAAATCACTGTGTGATCTAAACAAATTCTGTTGCTGTTTACACCCAAAAGCATTCATGTTAAATCATTTGAAAATGCATTATGTTGCTTAAAAAAAAAATCTTGCTTCATCTAATTTTCATTCTCTCAGCTTTGAATGTGTATTCTAACTGACTTATGAAGACAGTTAACATATGTGCTCCAACAGAACTGAGATGTGGTGCTCATATGGGAAACACAAGTTCAAACTTTCCTATATTCTATATTTTCAATGTCAGTATTATATTGAAAATAATTCATACAGAAGTGTGAACTAACTTGTGAATCATTTGAGGCTGTTGATCGTTCTGTAGGTGCCAGGCTTGAGGGGGGGATGCCAGGAACAGGTCTCTGGGTGGCAAAGGCAGGAGCTGGGTGCACAAGGGGGGGACTGTGTCCGAAGGCAGAACCCACAATGCCCGGTTGACGACCAATCAGCTGTTGATGCATTTGTAGAGCTACAGGAGTCGGAGGATACGCAAAACTCAATGCAGGGCTGAAAGACAAATAGAGGGGGTAAAAACAGCTTATGAGACGGTTCATGTTGCAAATGAGTGAAATTTTGGTAATGTGGTCCATTCCAAACTATTTCCTTTATGTAAAATTTGCCATTGTTTAAATATCATTGATTCAATATTATTTATAATTCATTTCTGTTTAAAAGCTGTGGTCGGTTAGATTTCTTCGGAACATTTTCTGAAAGAAATAGCTTTTTCTAACCAAAGCTGCACTTTTTTAATCAAAAATACAGTAAAAATAGTAATACTGTTAAATATCAAAACAATTTAAAGTTTTACTTGAATCTATTTTAACAAGTCATTATTCACACGATCCTTCAGAAATCAGTCTAATATGCTGATTTGGTTCATTTTTCATCATTAAGTATTTACTGCCACTTTTGATCAATTTAATACAGCCTTGCTGAATAAAATAATTAATTTCCAAACAAAAAGACAAACTTTTGAGACGCAGTGTACGCAATGTAATGAATCTATGAATCACTATTATTAGCCCAAAAATTTCCATCTTAATTAATAAACAAATGTAAAAAACAACAACAAATATAAACACTTTTAAGAAAAGGTTCCAGTATAGTTCATGTAAAAAATTAATCACCTGAAGAGAATAAAAGCTGTATTTAAGCACACTATTGAACTTTCATATATCACCTCCTCTTCTATAGATGCCAGAGTCTCTTTAATGATAAATCCCTGGAGCTCAATAACAGACATTCATAGGGGGTTCCATTCATCGTGGGACAAGCTGGCCGCTGCATGCGAGCTCATACATCTACTGGTCTTATTAAAGGCAGAGAGGAAATCAATGTAGCTGGATGCAGCATGGCTGACGCAGCTGTCTCATCACTCATCAGGCCTGGACTCTCGCCTGCCACGTCTGACCATTCATGAACACACGAGATATGACTGATTAGCTTACAAAAACAATATCACTGATTTAATCACTCTCAGTGTGGGAAAGAGGAACATTTCTGTTGTCCTTTCTCTCTCTGAGACCCCCACCCAAATCAGTTAAAGTCTTTTCCTAATAGTGCTGGATGGCAGATGTCAAACTCAGTGACACATCGCCAGGGATGCTAGCTATGTCTCACACTGCTCTCTACGGTAGATCCATCGTTCAGTTTGATAGAGAAGTTACAAGAACTCAATATGTTCAAATGTAAGAACTTCTGATATTTTGACATGCTGCAAAATCTGTAACAATCTCCTGTTTAACATCTGTCGTAGTACTGTTTTAAACCACACAGGATAGGTTTTAATGATTAATAATAATAATAATTATAATTATAATAATAAACGTGTATGAGGAAATTAAGGACGCATTCAATTGATCAAAAATGACATTTATAATGTTACAAAAGATTTATATTCCAAATAAATTCTTTAGAACTGTCTGTTTATCATATAATCCTATAATAACAAACAGTATCACAGTTCCCCAATATATATAAAGCAGCACAACAATGCTTTCAAAATTGATAAAAAAAATAAGAAATGTTTCTTAAGAACCAAATATTAGAATCATTTCTGAAGGATCATGTCACACTGAAGACTGGAGTAATATTGGTTATTTTACATTACAAAAATAAAATAATATTTATTTTAAATAATATTACAGTAGTACTGTTTTACTGTACTTCTTGTCAAATAAGTGCAGCCTTGGTGAGCATAAGAGACTCTTTTTAAAAACAGTAAAAAAAACAAAAAAAAAACAAATACCGACCTTAAATATTTGAATGGTAGTGTACAGTATGTCTGTACTATTTTGTAGTAGTTTTTGCTTTCAATGTCACAGTTATACCTGCTTTCGTTAAGTCTTGTCATTATTAGTTCATATTTATCACTGTTTAATTAGTTAAGTCTTTTCACCTGTTCTTAATTAGTAGTCCTCGTCATCTGTATATTTAAGTTCCTGTCTGTGCCTTGTTCAGTGTCGGTTTTTGTTTGTGCAATGCACACTGTGATGCTGCCTGTTACCTGTTGCTTTAATAAGCCAGTCTGTTTGGAACCTCTACTTTTGTCTCCCGTCAGTCTCTACGTGACATTCAAAGTGTGGACATTACATAGGCATAAGGGTTTTTATACTGTACAAACTGTACATTCGATCCCCCTACACTAACCCTACTCCTAAGCCTACCCATCACATAAAACATTCTGCATTTTTACATTTTTAATAAAACATTGTTTAGTATGTTTATAAAACTATTTTAAATGTGAGAATTCATGAAATGTCCTAATAAAACATGTTTATGTTGTAATGCCAATGTAATACCCCTGTAATTATACAAATTTGTGTCTTCATAAATCATGAAAATAAGCACACACACACACACACACACACAAACTCTATCACAATCTACAACCTACCTCTATCTACAAACCTCTAGCACTATGATATCTTAGAGAATGTAATTATTTAAACCAAAAAAATAAGTTTACTATTTTTGCCAGAGAGTAGGCAATATAGGAGTGTCTTGTGACTGGGACAAATTTATACATCCAAGCTTAAAGTGGCATTTGGTTGATAAGTATCTGAATATTGATTAGCCCCCACATCAATTACAGTCTCACTGAAGTGACAAACGCTTCATTATCCACTTAAAGTCTGTCTAAACTCCTGCTAGGAACTGACCAAACTAATTGAGCCCCATATAAGTGAGATTATTTGAAAAACATGAATTATTCAGCTTCTGAAACTGATTAAATGTGATTCGAAGGCAGGATGGTCAATGAACACTTAGGAACAGCCCTCAGGTTGAACCGCTAATGAATTTCAACTAAGACATAGTGAGTTGGTGAGTTTTATTCACTTCATCCATAACGGATTCTCTCTCTTTCCCATTAAAGCTTGTGTTACTGTCCTCAGCCCAGACTTTGCTTCCTTCCCTTGTCCCCCTATTCATGACCCTTTCATTTGTCATTCCCCCTACCTCTCCTCCTTTCCAGCATGAGCGATTGCGTGGCGGCAGTGTTAGGATAAACCTCTCCTCAGCTGATGGAGAGAACATTAATCAGGTGATGCATATCAGACAGACGAGTGTGAGGGAGGAGGGGAGGAATATGTTCACACGCTTCCTCCTAATAGCGCTCTCTATGTTCCCTCGTTTATTTCGCCATCCAATGTTCATTCATCACTCCGCTGCTGAGCATGTGCTCGAGTGTCCACTTTCAGCACAGGTCCCTTTTGCTGTCTATCTCTTTTCAGAATCTCTTTCATATTCTCTTGACTCTTGTCTGTTCCAACTCCAATTGGTACAGGGTCCAAGTTTGGAATAACATGAAGGTGAAAAAATGAAGAATTTTGGATAAACTATTCTTTTAAAACCTGTCAAGTGAGGGTCGAAGACTGGCTCATCTCAGAAGGATGTGAAGGAAAAACTAAACAATTCCACTTACATATGACATACAATAATATAAAGAAATAAACAAACAAAAATCATGCAAAATCCAGCTTAAGGGCAGCCAGAAAAAAATTACACAGTTTTTAAAGAAAAAAAAAGTTAGTTAACTGTTATACGTACCTGATAGTGCCGGCTGAGAGGTGTCCGTAGGATCCACTGGTGGATGAGCTGGAGCGGGAATTATTGAGGATAGTGACTAGAGAGTTGGGCGAGGTGCGAATCATGGCCTGCAGGTCAAAACTGGGGTCAGACAGGGAAGGGGAGCTGGGAAGGGGTCGTTTTCTGCTGGGCCGATTTGTAAACCTAGGACTGGGAAATCGAGAACCTGAAAGAGAGAGAATAAAAAGAGAAAGAACATTGTAAGTAATGTATTAAAACCTAAAAGTAACCCAAATGGCACAAGACATGAAATGTATTCTATTTTATTTTAAATTTATTGAGACATGGTAATTACCAGTCGAGCAGAACTATATCCCTACTGACAAAATTTCCCCAAATTTTTCCCATTTTCTTGTGGTCTGTATTTTTTTTTTTTTTTTTTGGTGACCTTACCACACAGAAAGCTTTTCAGACCAAGAATCATAACATTTTTTTTTAATTACATGTAATTTATTCATCATAGACAATGCTTTAAACAACGATTGTATTTCCTGCACTGCATGGATTTTGCATGCCCTGTAAAAAAAGTTTGACTCTAATTTTCCCACTGCTTCGTGGCAGCATCACTGTGATATTGAATCATGTTTAATTGGGTTGAATAGTGTGTCAACACTGAATGGAATTGCACCAGTTGTTTTTGAAAAGCTTTCGCTAGAAAGCAAATTGAACGCAGACAGGCCCTCCACTCACACACAATGACTGGCACCTACAGATTAAGAAATGACTTTTGTTGTCTTTTCACTCGCGAATGTCACAAACAAGAACGAAGGGGGAAACAGAGGGAGAAGTGAAAGGAGGAGGAAAAAGAGGGGTGTGGGGGGGAATGGTGGTCTTTTGTTATATGGAGTGACACAATGACTTTGTGTCTCATATTTTTTTTTCTTTCAGTTGTTCTGTACTTTTTTTAACAGAAAGCATGCAAACAAAACAAAATTACACTCTCTCTCTCTGACTCTCTCGCTCTCTTTCTACTTTGACAAATACAGTGATTACAGGGTCTGTCATTCACATTTAAATCACAGTGTGTGTGTGTGTGTGTGAGTGAGAGAGAGAGAGAGAGAGAGAGAGATTTGAATGATTGTGAATGTGTGGAGCACAACAAATACAATGTGAACAGCCACATGCACAAGCTTATAGACCCATACACATGAATCCATATGTACATGAGCACGAACACTATGTACACAAAATTGCCAGAAGTTTTGGGATGTCTGCCTTTACATGCACATGAACTTTAATGACATCCCATTCTTAATCTGTAGGGTTTAATATGGAGTTGGCCCAACCTTTGCAATTATAACAGCTTCAGCTCTTCTGGGAAGGCTTTCCAGAAGGTTTAGTAGTGTGTTTATCTGAATTTTTGACCATTCTTCTAGAAACGCTTTTGTGAGGTCAGACACTGACGTTTAAGAGTTCCTTCCACTGGAACTAAGGGGCCTATCCCCCCTCCACCAAACTTTACACTTGGCACAATGCAGTAATTTGCAAATAAATACTTTAAAAATCAGACAATGTGATTTTCTGGATTCTTTTCCTCATTCTGTCTCTCATAGTTGAAGTGTACCTATGATGAAAATTACCGGCCTCTCTCATCTTTTTACGTGGGAGAACTTGCACAATTGGTGGCTGACTAAATGCTTTTTTGGCCCACTGTACTTTACTAGTTACTAAAATGCAAAATGAAAAGAAAAAAGATTTATAAAATTGAATTGATCGTTTAAGATGATCACCAGTTGGTCTAGGTTTTCACAGACTTATTATTAAGATATTAGATTTGGCAGTGCTGGTACATTACTCACAGTTGTGGCCTATTGGTTAGAGAGTAGGACTTGTAACCCCAAGGTCTCAGTTCAGGCAGGAAATGCAGATGGGGTTAGTGAATGAAAAGTGCTCTCTTCCACTCTCATTACCCACAACTGAGGTGCTCTTGAGCAAAGCACCTAATCCCCAATTGTTCCCGGGTGCTGCAACAAAAAAACGGCTGCTCACTGCTCCGTGTCTGTATTTGTGGTGTGTATGTGTTCAATACTCACTGCTCTGTGTGTGCACGTGGAAGGGTGAAATGCAGAGTACAAATTCTGAATATGGGACACCATAATTGGCCGCACATGAAGTCACTTAAATTTCTATGGGCTAGTTAAGCAAGTTTAAACAGCTTAAACATTGTAACTATGATGGGTAAATAATCAAAATCCACACGAAAGTGCCCAAAACACTTTTTACTGGTCAATAGGGTGAAAATAAGATATTCATGTAGTTAACCAGTTATGCAGTTAACGGATCTGGTCTATTACTAGCAAAAGCTGGTTAAGCTAGCTAAAATAGTTTAGTGGTTCGCAACCAGTTGTCTGGGGTCAACAAGAGGGACTCTGTAAACTTTTAAGAAGGGCTCAAGATGACTTAAAATAAAATAAAACAAGCTTTAAAATTAGCCAAACTACTGAAAACTTCAGATTTAATTCACCCCCAAATACTAAATTTCCCCCACCAAAATATCTAAAATGTACTTATTTTAATTATTTTAGTTAATTTAATCAATGGAAACACCTAATTTCTGTAAATTGAAAAGAGAGGATTGAATATTGTTGTGGACAAAGGCGCAAGCCTTTGAATCAATAATGTTGAGAACCAATGAACTAGTTTAACTATGATGGTTGAACAGGCAAAATAAGAAATTGCCTGAAACATAATTTTTTAATTATGTTTGAATATGAGCCAATCCTTGACAATTCCTGTAGTATGAGTAAATATTACATGCTTGGTCAAACATCTTTTAACAAAAAAGTGTGGAAAAAAATAATAATTACTTCTACATTCTGTAGAGGGTCCAAATTGAGGTGGGTAAGGCAGAAGTAGAATGTAATCGACATTGGCTAATTAGAAGCTAACAATGCATGGCTTGAACACACATACACGGGACAGGTTCATTCTTTCATTAGTCAGTACTTCTCAAAAAGTAATTACACTGATGTGAACTGAGCTCTAAACTACAACTGTGCCATTCCATCCCCATTATTAACAAAAGCTACTAGATAACGCACTTCTCCTCATTCACTCCCCTACTTAGAGTCTATATATCATAAAAGAGAGCTTTAAAGTGTTAATTTGGCTGGCGTGCAACACACATTGTTAAAATAGGATGAGTTATTACCAAGAGCTGATCACAGGCGATTTGAAGTAGGGAGGACATGACATCTTCATTTAAAAACGGTGGCCCTAATTGTTTTGTTTCAGTCTATTAATCTTAAACAGTGCCACAGTAGAAAGGATTTCTCCAGTGATGAATAGTGGGACATTCCAATTCCCACCTAATAGCAATTAATTTTCTGATACCCATGCAATTTTGTCTAGTTTTAATTAGTTTGTGAGAAACGTATAGTGGGGAAGCTGATGGGCTAAATGCATTCTCATTAAAGACTAACGGGCCAGTCCACCTGACCTCTCTTCAGTCACCATGCCTTCAATTTGCTATTTACTCTACTCAAAATAACTCATTTGCATAAATGCTGTGAACATACCTCCCCCACACAAAAATTAAATTTAAAGAGTTTAATTATTTGGGAATGGTTTTAAAAGAAATAAAGATTTGCTGTTTGATTTAATATCGTGCATCCCTAATATATATATATATATATATATATATATACTGATACCGATAACCAATAAATTCTTATTTTTATATTATAATTTTCATATAATCTGCAGTTTGTGCACACAGGAGATTAGAAAATCTAAGATGCGCTGATGAAACTGATATTTTAGTAGCCCTACCCTAACTATAATAGCAAACATCAGTCCTGATTCTTCAAATGTTTTAATTTTTCTGTAAGGCACCATGACACTTAGTAACAGAAAGGGTTTAACAGAAATAGGTTTATCTGCACTTAACAAAAAATTTATATTTATTCAAGTTCATGAAATGCTTGAATATAAACAAAGAAATGCACCTATTCATCCTTTACTGCATGAGGATGAGGAGGGTATATTTTATTTATGTTTTTCAAATACATAAATAAAATGCTTGAACATTTGTCAACCTCAAAAAAAAATCAACAAAAAAAGAGCATGCATTGTTGAGATTTCTCTGAAATTATTTAGTTTTTATATAGTTATCATTTTCAGTTCTTTTCTCTGTCTGGAAAACGTTTTACAATTTTCAAATGCCTACTGAACGGGGACATTGACGCTCTGTGTTTTAGGCTTAGTGCTGGCTAGTTCATATTCCTTTCACATATCGTGACTAAAAACGCGAGCAACGTGCGGCTGCGCCGCTTTCTCCTTCTTTCCAAAGCACTTGCGCTATGCAAACATGAACAGACGCCACGGGAGCGCAAGTGTCAAAGAAGGAGAAAGCTGTGTGGCCGCGCTTTGCACATGTTAACGGCCCCTAATACAGCTTCGCCGCAATGACAACCTTTCACGTGAAATATAAGATTTGTTGTGTTAAAACTTGATGTCCCTTTTCCTCCTCTCTGAATCCATGCTAAGCATGCTTTGAAATAGCTATGGCATTGTTATGCAACTTCTCTTTATTAAAATACAAACAGAAAATACAGGAAATTTGTAGCTACAAAAAAAGTAAAATGCCTTCTTTAATCAAAAAATCAGTATTTAGTGAGACCTCCTGGACTTCTTCCAGTTTCTCGAAGAAGAAACTCTGAGAAACTTCTCATCAGGTTTTAAAATTTTCTTGACCTTCCAGTCCTTTTCCATTCCATTTATGTTTAAGAGAGCCAGGTTCCTGCTATTGCTCGTGTAAGAAGAGGTCACTAAATACTTGCCACTTGAACATATATTTTTTTCAGATTTTTTTCTGTTTTTTTTTAATACTGTATAAAAACGTCCAGCATTTTCTGGTTGTATTCTAATAAAGAGAAATGATAATATATGGTCATAGAAATTTGCACAGTACTGATACATACATACATATATACATACATATATACACACACACATACAGTGGGTACAGACAGTATTCATACCCCCTTAAATTTTTCACTCTTTGTTATATTGCAGCCATTTGCTAAAATCAATGTACACACAGCACCCCATATTGACAGAAAAACAAGGAATTCTTGACATTTTTGCATTTTTGTTATAAAGAAAATAAGAAATATCACATGGTCCTAAGTATTCAGACCCTTTGCTGTGACACTCGTATATTTAACTCAGGTGCTGTCAATTTCTTCTGATCATCCATGAGATAGTTCTACACCTTCATTTGAGTCCAGCGCTGTTTAATTATACTGACTGGATTTGATTAGGAAAGCCACACACCTGTCTATATAAGACCTTACAGCTCACCGTGCATGTCAGAGCAAATGAGAATCATGAGGTCAAAGGAACTGCCCGAAGAGCTCAGAGAAAGAATTGTGGCAAGGCACAGATCTAGCCAAGGTTACAAAAATATTTCTGCTGCACTTAAGGTTTCTAAGAGAACAGTGGCCTCCATAATCCTTAAATGGTGGCCGTCCGGCCAAACTGAGCTATCGGGGGAGAAGAACCTTGGTGAGAGAGGTAAAGAAGAACCCAAAGATCACTGTGGCTGAGCTCCAGAGATGCAGTCGAGAGATGGGAGAAAGTTGTAGGAAGTCAACCATCACTGCAGCCCTCCAGCAGTCGGGGCTTTATGGCAGAGTGGCCCGACGGAAGCCTCTCCTCAGTGCAAGACACATGAAATCCTGTGTGGAGTTTGCTAAAAAACACCCGAAGGACTCCAAGATGGTGAGAAATAAGATTCTCTGGTCTGATGAGACCAAGATAGAACTTTTTGGCCTTAATTCTAAGTGGTATGTGTGGAGAAAACCAGGCACTGCTCATCACCTGTCCAATACTGTCCCAACAGTGAAGCATGGTGTTGGCAGCATCATGCTGTGGGGGTGTTATTCAGCTGCAGGGACAGGACGACTGGTTACAAATGAGGGAAAGATGAATGCGGCCAAGTACAGGGATATCCAGGTTGAAAACTTTCTCTAAAGTGCTCAGGACCTCAGACTGGGCTGAAGGTTTACCTTCCAACAAGACAATGACCCTAAGCACACTGCTAAAATAACGAAGGAGTGGCTTCACAACAACTTCGTGACTGTTCTTGAATGGCCCAGCCAGAGCCCTGACTTAAACCCAATTGATCATCTCTGGAGAGACCTAAAAATGGCTGTCCACCAACGTTTACCATCCAACCTGACCGAACTGGAGAGGATCTGCAAGGAGGAATGGCAGAGGATCCCCAAATCCAGGTGTGAAAAACTTGTCGCATCTTTCCCAAAAAGACTCATGGCTGTATTAGATCAAAAGGGTGCTTCTACTAAATACTGAGCAAAGGGTGTGAATACTTAGGACTATGTGATATTTCAGTTTTTCTTTATTAATAAATTTGCAAAAATGTCAAGAATTCTGTGTTTTTCTGTCAATGTGGGGTGCTGTATGTACATGAAGAAAAAATGAACTTAAATGATTTTAGCAAATGGCTGCAATATAACAAAGAGTGAAAAATTTAAGGGGGTCTGAATTCTTTCCGTACCCACTGTATGTGTGTATTAACAAACTTGCCATTTTTGCTTTTTTGATTAGGGTTGTAAATAGTCTCAGCCTAAATCTGTCCCTCAGAGAGGTGCCTGTTATAGACATCAGAAGAGAGTATGCAAGTGGAGAACTTACTTTCCATTGCCTGCAGGTACTCCATATGCAGGGCGTTGCTTGCAGGCCCCGTTGTGGATGCTACTGAGGGAATGATGTCAGCGTAGGGGCTGCGGTGACTTGCAAGAAGGGCCATCTGGTGGTAGTACTCTGCTGTTGTCAAACCAGTATGGGGTGCTGAGGAGTCAAAAAGGTTGGAGAGGACATACAAACATCAGTCATTTGATAAATGCAATACCGTTCAAAAGGGTGAGGTCAGTAAAAAAATAAATAATACTTTTACTTTTATTAGAAATATGCATTAAATTGATCAAAAATTACAGAAAATGTAACAAAATATTTCTATTTCAAATAACTGTTGCTCTGTTGAACTTTCTATTCATCAAATAATCCTGAAAAAAATATCAGAGTTTGCACAAAAATATTAGCAGCACAACTATTTTCAGCATTAAGAAATCAAAAGTTACAGTACTGCTTTTTGTTTAGCACTTGTCGCCCTCTAATGGTCATTTTTAAAAATCATTCTATCATGTGGAGTAACTCGTGATCGACGCATGGGATTTTGTATATCTTGGACTCATTTCAGTCTTGAGCATCCACTGTAAGTAATGATGTGCAACAATCTATCCATGTTTCATGTTTCAAGTTATATGCTAAAATTCCATTTGATAGCTACATTTTACCTTTAGTTAGCAGCTGTGCGCCTGTGGGGTTTTATGTGTCGTAATTGCGTGATCAATATCTCGTGATCGCCATATTGGATTATGTTGATGTTGAACTCATTTTAATCGGGATACATGTTTCATGAAATTACGAGCCAAAACGTGACATAAATGCTGCATCGGTTTACTATTTACATTTGGGTCTTGTGGGGTTTCATGTACAAAAAATTGCTCAAGTTTAGTCAAAGCTCAAAACAATTATGCTCGTTGTATTCTGCTCCGTGAGACCTTTTAAATGACATATAACTCATGATTATCTGAACTAAATTATGCTTTTGACTAGGGGTGTGACGAGATCTCGTACCACGAGACTAAAACTTGACAAGATTTCTCGTCGAGGTGAAAAGTTGTCTCGTGGTGCTATCAGTGTGAGGGTGAAATTATTATTCAAGATGCCCCTGCCACTTTCAAATCGTTTGTGTGGAAACATTTTGGTTTTTGGCGCAAGAATAACACACAAGACACAAACAATGTGTAAACATTGTAAGAAAACTATGCCGTACACCTCGGCCAAGGTTGTACAGACTCTTAAGGGCCGTTCACATATCGCGTGCATTTTCATTCTCGCAAAATGGAAGCGACGCGGTCGCGACGCGCATGCGGTGCGGCGCGCTCGTTTTTTCCTGGCGCCCCTGATCCGCGGCGAGATGAAAACATCTCAACATTTCAGAATGCCGCAAGCGCACCGCAGGTCATGTGACAAGAACTAAGCGATGGTCTTGGAGAGCACAGTTCATGGTTGCATAGCAACGACAGACGCTACAGAAGCGCGAGCTCCCGAACGCTTGCAAAAGAAAGAGGAAGCGACGCGGCCGCACTTTACACGCTTTTTTAGGCCCCTAAAGAGGCAGAAAGCATCACTATTACTGCTAACGGTTGGACTTCTCGGTGTACGCAGAGCTTTATAACAGTTACAGCCCACACAATCAATTGTGACTTTGTACTGCAGTTAAAGTGACACTTAAAGTGTAATTTGAATTTTTTATTTTTATTGTTTATTTTATGTTCAATCTATAGAAAGAAGTTCAGTGAGATTTCTCATGTGAAATTATACAGGGCAGAAAACAATTGGTTGATTTTGTGGCAAAACATTTAGCAGTGTTTGCATGTTGTTTTACTGCAAATAATTCATTAAAATAGAAGTGAAATGACATGCATTACAAGTTGATTTCAAAATGCACCAACATTTTTGCATTTTATGATTTTCAGTTGAATAAAAGACTATTTTCCCTTCATACGTTTCATTATTGAGGATTTCTTAAAAATACTATAAAAATCTCGTCTCGTAAACCCAATCTCGTGTCTCGTCTCGTGGGATAGGGGTCTCGTCACACCCCTACTTTTGACACACTGGAGTACATAGTAAAAAAAAGGCTATAGATACCTTGAAATGGCCATGGAGGCCATGCCTCTCTGGCCCATTGAACTACCTGCATTGTCCCTTGGTCCCTTGAATTATTATGAACTTGAACATTTAAATATTCTGGTTCAGTGTTTGCCAGGGAAGTCAGATTCACTCTGAAACATTCCACCTCCCTCAGATTCACATAGATTGCCTAGATCTACTATGGGATTTATGTACATCTATTTATACAGCGTCATCCTGTCTTAAATGCTCACAGAAGCATGTCTGTGTATCTATTAGCAGTAGCAAATTTATACTTGATCTGCAGCAACAGCAGGATAGAAGATCTAGTTCATCAAGACCAAATTCATTAACATATTCATTAACATGCTAAAACTATTTTGAGAGTTGTGATGGCAGAAAGTTTAAAATGACATGAGGGTCACAATTCTGTAATTAACAGAATTTAAATTGAGTTAAAAAAAAGTTGCCAAATTTTAGATGCAAATCTTTAAACTGCCTTTTTCTCTTTTTTCCCCTTGCTCTTTCATGTGTTCCATCTATCTCTTTAGCTACAGAGTGAGGTCCTAGAAAGATCCTAAAAATAAACTTCTGGCAACATGCTTAATATAACAAACAAACACACACACACACACACACACACACACACACACACACACACACACACACACACACACACAAAAAGAAAGAGAATAAGAGAAAGACTAACACAGTGCTTCTCAATGCAAATACAAAATCAGTTTAGCTGCACAAAGTGTTGTGGCTAATTCCTGTCTACCCCAGAAGAAATGAACAGAGCGGATGAAAAGATCTCGGCTGACGCCCAGACAGAATGTATGGAATATGCATCTCTGATTGGTGGTGTAAACGTAAGAAGAAATTCCAAATTAATTCGTTGTGGGTATTTTGTCTTAAGAAGTGAGGGAGGGGTTAGGGGGGCTTCCTTATTTGTCTCCGTTGTTCTGCTTTGCCTCGGCTCTCGCATTGAGCAGTAATGTGCCCATTTCCCCATTCACGTGCAAGAAAGAGCTTTGCGGAATTTCTAAATGGGAGATGTTGGCACCGAATTGCAGGAATTGCGGTGGGAAACGACTGGAGCAACCCTGCTTGTGGGATATCAGAGTGGCAGTTTTTAAGGATGAATATGCACCCTCATTATGGTGCACCACCAGAGCCAGGAGGCATTCTGCTGGTGGACCATGTTGGCATCTGGGAGAGTACATGAAAATATGTTTCAAAACAGGGCTGGAAAACAAACAGACAAACAAAATGATGAAGTAGAATAGCGATTAAACCTGCACCTATGTTTAGTTATTCTCACCCACCAACATGAATTGGTTGAGGAACACAAAATATGATTAATAATAATAAGGAAAGAAATCTAGGTCTTTTATGTGACCTTTTAAAATAACCAACTGCCTGATTTAATGTGAGTTTAAAAAAAAAAAATTATCTATGTTCATAAAGGCTTAAAATCACCTCCTGAAGAAAAGACCAGCCTTAGAGCAGCATAATGTTTTTTGAAGACCTGCTAGTTAAAGTTTACTTAATTGAAGTTGATTGATAAAAGAAGTTTTACAGGTTAAGATGACAGGTGGGGAGAGCATAACAGCAGAATCCAAAACATGTTTTGTTCTTTTCAGCATAGAATCGTATTAATAATATTTAATTTAATATTTCATATAATATTTATAGGAATTGTATTAATAATACAAATAAATTAATTATAATTTAACATGTCCTATATCATCATTTTTACAGAGTTGTCCATAATCAATCAATCAATATGACCTTTTTGTAGTTTGGGTGAAAAGACATTTTTGGCAAATAAACATATCCGCCAACAAATGGCTATTCAGTTTTCACCCAAACCACAAAAGGTCACATTAAAACAAACTGCATTAACAAGTGTAATTTAGCCCTTAATAACTATACATCTGGAAATGATTCATTTCTTCCTTTGACACATATGGTACATAGCAAGACCTGGCTGGCGTGAGATGGCACTACAGTTCCATGCAGCCATGATTTTCTGTGGCCTCATAGAGGACTCTCCCTTTGGTATTTGAGCTTCAGGCTTCAATTAAAATCCATGCCTGAAGAGAAGGCCAAGAGGCCGGCATACTGCAGAGACTCTTTAAAAACAGCAGGTTCTTGCTGACCCTGTAATGAATTTCCCAGTACAACTTCACGCAAAAGACCAATATGGCTCCCTGAAGGCTTCTGGAGTCCATCCTCTAAACCATTCCCATTTCTCATCCTTCTTTCCCTTCTTGTGGCCTCTGCCCTAATCCATGGCCTTGAACTTTACCCTCTCTTAACTCAGGATGTGATCGCTAGACTCTGCCTGACATGCTGAATGTTCCTCCAGAGGTTTTTTGACATAAGACAAAAAACACAGAGATTGACCCCAGCCAAACGAACAAACTATGGTCTCCACCTCCAGAGAAAAGCTAACTCTAACTCTAAATAAGAAATATACGTTTGCCACATCCCTGACTTTACCAGATAGATAGATAGATAGATAGATGGATAGATAGATAGATACTAGGGGTGTGACGAGATCTCGTACCACGAGACTAAAAAGTGACAAGATTTCTCGTCGAGGTGAAAAGTTGTCTCATCATGCTATCAGTGTGAGGGTGAAATTATTATTGAAGATGCCCCCGCCACTTTCAAATCGTTTGCGTGGAAACATTTTGGTTTTCCAGTAGAAATAATAAACGGCGCAAGAATAACACACAAGACACAAACAATATGTAAACATTGTAAGAAAACTATGCTGTACACCTCGGCCAAGGTTGTACAGACTCTTAGGGGCCGTTCACATATCGCGCGCATTTTCATTTGCGCAAAATGGAAGCGACACGGTCGCGACACGCATGCGGTGCGGTGCGCTCGTTTTTTCCTGTCGCGCTCATGGTTGTGGAGAGCACAGTTCATGGTTGCATAGCAATGACAGACGCTACAGAAGCGCGAGCTCCCGAACGCTTGCAAAAGAAGAAGGAAGCGATGCGGCCGCGCTTTACACGCTTCTTTAGGTGCGATATGTGAACGGCCCCTAAAGATGCAGGAAGCATCGCTATTACTGCTAACGGTTGGACTTCTCGGTGTATGCAGAGCTATATAACAGTTACAGCCACACAATCAATTGTGACTGGGAAATAGTCAACTTTGTACTGCAGTTAAAGTGACACTTAAAGTGTAATTTGAATTTTTTATTTTTATTTTATTTACACTGTTTAATTTATGTTCAATCTGTAGAAAGAAGTTCAGTGAGTTTTCTCATGTGAAATTATACAGGGCAGAAAACAATTGGTTGATTTTGTGGCAAAACATTTAGCAGTGTTTGCATGCTGTTTTACAGCAAATAATTCATTAAAATAGAAGTAAAATGACATGCATTACAAGTTGATTTCAAAATGCACCAACATTTTTGCATTTTATGATTTTCAGTTGAATAAAAGACTATTTTCCCTTCATCCGTTTCATTATTGAGGATTTCTTAAAAATACTATAAAAATCTTGTCTCGTGAACCCAATCTCGTGTCTCGTCTCGTGGGATAGGGGTTTCGTCACACCCCTAACAGATACATACATACATACTAATATTAAGAGGGCTTTTAGTGGGCCCACAACAGGTCTATGAGGTACTCACCATCTGCAGGACTGAGGCCCCTGGCTGCCGAGATCATGGATAGAGAGGGACTGCTGTGCAGTGAGCGGATGTAGTCCATGTAGGGGTTAATGTATGGATGTGGGGGGTTAAAGGGAGACTCCGCCCCTACTGAAGGGTTCCGATGCGGCGAGATCCGGATAAGGGAGATATCAGAAAAGGCTGGGCTGGCTGCCAGTGCAGGAGGCCTGGAATCAGAGATGAAGAAAAGCATTTAAGCACCTTAGGAGTCTTTTTCAGATGGTGTATTCTTCCACCGTTCAGCAGGGTGGGATGTTCCAAGTCTTTGGGTTTATTTGCAAAATGACATGTTAACTGTGTATGTACAAACTAAAGCACATGCATACATTTAGAATGAAGCATAGAAGAAAACAGAGCTCAGCACAAGTCACAAAAGCTCGGCATGTGATCTATTCTTTCTGGATGCCTGCTCCAGGTCTAGCGTCTGCAGAGAATGGTGTAGGAGCTTGAGCAGGAAATGAATGGTGACACTATCTATCGGCCTCCATCTGCAGGGCCAAATCACAGAGTGAGCGGGAGGGAAAAAGCCCAAGCTAAATTCCAACTGCTCCCTCGCAGACATTTCCTAAGATCAAAGCCAGCTTTCAACACATCACATTTTAATCAGACAGAGACGGCCAGGAATTCTTACCGCTACCCACAACGCCTTGCCATATTTTCTTGAAATGGTGAGTGTCACTCAGTCTGCTGAGGATTTTGTTGTTGTTGTCTTATACAGCCACTATTCAACCATTATTATTTTAGTTTTCTTCAAGTAGGACTGTCAATGTGGGTTTGCATGACTTAGGATGAAGAAAACCAAATACATTTTGTTTCTTTAGTATGAATTTGATAAATAAGGGGCTTTTTAAGAACCATTCAAATAAAATGGAGAGGATAGTCTTCACTATTGCTGAAAAAATCTGAAAATGTTTGGGCTAATTACTTTAAAATAATAATTACTGACTTTTACAAACATAACAGGTATGAGACACACACACACACACACACACACACATACACACACACAAACTAAATGAAGTACAGTAAAATACCGTAGAGAACTTTGACTTCAAGTGACCTCTCTAAAGCACCAGATGGACCCAATTACAGTAAAAAGCTTGTCCACTCTGAATTCTCTCCTGTCGGCCTCTGGAGTCTACTTCACCAGCCTCTAATGAAAGAGTTTAGACTGTATCTTAAAATGAAGAACTAGAGTAGAAGCAACAAAACTCTTTCTTAAAGTGTTATACATCAATCACAAGAATTCTGAAGGGTTTGAGGCAAGCTAAAAGTTATTAATAATGAGGTAAAGGTTGAAGTACTACAATTACAAAAACTACAACTGAAATAAAAAAATAAAGATAAATTGAAATGAAAAATTATAATAAAAATGACAGAAGCACAAAATTACTAAAACTAAAATGAAAACTGAACATATTAAAATTAGTGTGGTACTCTTGCTCTGTCTGTGAATGTCCTGTCTGTGAGACACACACACGATTTATGCACACAGAAAGTTGTTTCATACGGCACACCGGCGGCCGGTGTTCTCTTTTGCTCTTGAACAGACAAAAACAGACAAAATTATGCCCAAATTCCTGTTTTGTTGAGTATCTTTGTAAGCACACTTAAATTAGTTAAATAAGTTTAAGTCTTAATGAATGTAAAGAGTTGTGAGAAAATAGGATGTATGTCAGATCTACGTCATGTGCAGCAGGGTTTAAAGTGACAGCAGCCTAATAAACCTGTCTATCATTGATGTTAATCAAAGAACAAAAGAAAACAATAAAATCACTCACTCTTGATTGGATATCTTTTGTACTTCAATAAAAATTTTGTTTATTCAACTTTATTCAATTTCTGTATATTTAACATTTACATTTACATTTAGTCATTTAGCAGACGCTTTTATCCAAAGTGACTTACAAGTGAGGAAAACTTTAAAATATTTAAAATTTAAAATATACTGTCTTTATTATTTCGACAATAATTAGAGATTAAATGATAAATGAATGAATTAGAGATTAAATGAGAAATTATTACAATATAAAAATATATTAAAAAATTTGTTGTGATAAATTGTGATTAATTACAGATAAATGTGCAATCAATTAGTTAATTTTTAAATCGATTGACAATACTAATTAAAATAATTTCAAATGATTAATAAAAAACTATAAGAGTACATAAATAATGTCTACAGAAGTAAGTTTACTAATTATCTGCAAATTCTGTTTGTTTAGTAAAATTAGGAAAAAATGTGCATCATTTAAGCAAAATAAATTCTGTTAATAACTACTTTAACACTTCATTTCAGTAGTTCACATAAGACATTTCATCTAGTCAATAGAGTATTAGAAGACTGTCTGCTTAAAATCTGCTAGCACTTCATTTTGATAGTCCCCCAACAAACGTTTTACTTTACTATACTTAACTTTGCAACTAGGCTTTCTTGAAATGGTGAGTGTCACTCAGTCTGCTGAGGATTTGTGCAAACTACTGTACGGAAGCAAGGCAACAAGTCAAGTATCAGTCATTAGAGTATTAGTAGAGTGCATGCTTAATATCTGATAAAAACTTAATTTTGATGGTCCCCCAACAGACTGTTAGAGTATTTATCTGTCTGTCGGTTTTTCCCTGTCATGTGCTCCTTGTGTTTCCTAGTTTTCCTTCCCTGTCTTCATTCGTTTCATTATCATCAGCTGTTTGTCATTATTAGTTATCCTCGTCACCTGTGTGCCCTTCATTAGTGTCTGCTTATATTCCCTGTGTTTCCCTCACTCCTGGTCGGTCATCGTTTATTGTGCGTTTATGTACGTTTGTAGTTGATGTGTTTGCTGTGTTCCCGTTTTCCGTTATTCCAAGTTTGCTCATTAAAAAGAGTCATTCAGCATTTCCTCTTCTTCGTGCGCTCATTCAGAACACGTCACGTAACAGAATGACCGACCGTAACAGAAAGATGCAGGCGGAGGTAGAGGATCAACTTCTTAACATCACGCAGAGTGGACGGCCGCTGGAGCGGTATGTGGAAGAATTTTTGGATCTCTCACATCGGGTGAGTTGGAGAGATCCGATGATTAACGCGTGCTTGCGGATGGGACTGGATGATCGTTTATTTCATTCAGTTTCCCCTCAAGATTGTTTCATGTCCGTGTCTGGTTTTATTAATTCCGTCCTCAGCTTAGAAAATTCCGATTTCTTTGTAGATCAAGCTGAGGACGGAGTTAATGGTCTGCCAGTCCCTACCCGGAAGCATGTTGGATCTCCAGCTCACCCTAGACCGGAATTCTCCACATGCCGTCCCAATGGTTCCGTTCCACTCTGTCGCAATCCTCTACGCACCAAACCGCCTGCATCACACGAGCCGCGACGCGAGCCGCCACTGAAAATGGCCGCCGCTCACAAGGCTCGTCGCGAGCCGCCATCGAAAGTGGCCGCCGCACCCAAGACACGCCCCCAAAAGGACGCTATGGATCCGCCGGCCATGGAGGAATTTCTTATAGACTTTTGGACTGTGCTCGCAACCCCCGAGCCGTCTCCAGTGCTCGCAGACCCCGAGCCGTCTCCAGTGCTCGCCTTCCCAGAGCCGTCTCCAGTGCTCGCCTTCCCAGAGCCGTCTCCAGTGCTCGCCTGCCCAGAGCCGTCTCCAGTGCTCGCCTTCCCAGAGCCGTCTCCAGTGCTCGCCTTCCCAGAGCCGTCTCCAGTGCTCGCCACTCCAGAGCCGTCTCCTGAGCTCCCGGATCCTCCAGAGCTGCTAGAGCTCCCGGACCCTCCAGAGCTGCTAGAGCTCCCGGACCCTCCAGAGCTGCTTGAGCTCCCGGACCCTCCAGAGCTGCTTGAGCTCCCGGACCCTCCAGAGCTGCTTGAGCTCCCGGACCCTCCAGAGCTGCTTGAGCTCCCGGACCCTCCAGAGCTGCTTGAGCTCCCGGACCCTCCAGAGCTGCTTGAGCTCCCGGACCCTCCAGAGCTGCTTGAGCTCCCGGACCCTCCAGAGCTTCCCAAGCTCCCAGACTTTCCCGAGCTTCCGGAGTTTCCCGAGCTCCCGGATCCGCCCGAGCTGTCCGAGCTCCCTGATCCGCCTGAGCTGCCCGAGCTCACTGATCCGCCCGAGCCGCGCGACCTCCCAGACCCAGCTCCTGATCTTCCGCCGCCTGAACCAGGGCCTGGGGGGACTTTTCCCATAAAACATTTTTTTGGGGGGCTATATACCCATTTGGGGAATGGGGACAGGGGCAACGGGGGCCAGACTGCCCTTGACTCAACCCTGGCCACCGCCCTGGACTCTGCTCTGGCTGGAACCCTGGACTCCTCCCTGGCCGCCACTGTTGATTCCGCCCTTGGGGGCACCCTGGACTCCACCCTGGCCGCCGCCCTTGACTCCGCCCTTGGGGGCACCCTGGACTCCACCCTGGCCGCCGCCCTTGACTCCGCCGTTGGGGGCACCCTGGACTCCACCCTGGAGGCCACCTGACTGGTGCCTGCACAGGGCCTCCAGGGTGCCCACCCCCCTCCCGGTTTGTGCCTTTTTAGGCGCGAGGACGCGCCTTCCGGGAGGGGGCGGTACTGTTAGAGTATTTATCTGTCTGTCGGTTTTTCCCTGTCATGTGCTCCTTGTGTTTCCTAGTTTTCCTTTCCTGTCTTCATTCGTTTCATTATCGTCAGCTGTTTGTCATTATTAGTTATCCTCGTCACCTGTGTGCCCTTCATTAGTGTCTGCTTATATTCCCTGTGTTTCCCTCACTCCTGGTCGGTCATCGTTAATTGTGCGTTTATGTACGTTTGTAGTTGATGTGTTTGCTGTGTTCCCGTTTTCCGTTATTCCAAGTTTGCTCATTAAAAAGAGTCATTCAGCATTTCCTCTTCTTCGTGCGCTCATTAAGAACACGTCACGTAACAGAGACATTCTACAGACTATAAGTTACTTTTGAAGTACTTGTTGACTTATTCTACTAACCCTTACTGTCAACTGTTAGGTAACTGTCATGTAACCATAATTACTTTTTCAGTACATGTTTGGTAGGTAATAATAGGTTGGTAGGAAAGAAAAAAAACATGCCAAGTGCACTCTGAAGAAGGCATTTGCTACCAAAACACATCAGTTTGTAGCCCATTATTTGTGTGTGTGTGTGTGTTTTTTTTTTTTTGTTTTTTTTTAAGTTTTCTATATGAATTAATCAGTTCAGTAAAGCTTTCAAGCAGTTCAGCTTTTTAATAATTAGAATCTGAAGTGTGCCTTGGACTACTGTTTTTTTTTTTTTTCTCTAACAGATTGTGTTAAATGTTGCTTTGGTTTATGACTTTCCACCACACAATTTTACTTCCAAACAGCCAAGTGATGTTTAAATGTATTATGAATCATTTAAATATCCATCCGTCCATCTTCTACCGCTTATCCGGGGCCGGGTCGCGGGGGCAGCAGTCTAAGACTGCCCAGACTTGCCTCTCCCCAGACACTTCCTCCAGCTCTTCCGGGGGGACATCGAGGTGTTCCCAGGCCAGCCGAGAGACATAGTCTTTCCGCTTTTCCCTAGAGAGATCCGAAACATCCGAAACAGATGCCCGAGCCACCTCAGCTGACTCCTCTCGATATGAAGGAGCAACGGCTCTACTTTGAGCTCCTCCCAAGTGACTGAGCTCCTCACCCTATCTCTAAGGGAGCGCCCTGCCACCTTGCGGAGAAAGCTCATTTTCGGCTGCCTGTATCCGGGATGACCCAATGACCCAAA
Organism: Opsariichthys bidens; assembly: GCA_037194245.1. Taxonomy (NCBI): domain Eukaryota; kingdom Metazoa; phylum Chordata; class Actinopteri; order Cypriniformes; family Xenocyprididae; genus Opsariichthys; species Opsariichthys bidens. The sequence continues at coordinate 459,918 of CM074301.1, read as the reverse complement.
GCTCATGACCATAGGTGAGAGTAGGAACGTAGATTGACCGGTAAATCGAGAGCTTCGCCTTGCAGCTCCACTCCTTCTTCACCACAACAGACCAGTACATTGATCGCATCACTGCAGAAGCTGCAATTATCTGTCTGTCAACCTCACGCTCCTTCCTTCCCTCTCTCGTGAACGAGACTCCAAGATACTTGAACTCCTCCACTTGAGGCAGGAGCTCTCCACCAACCTGAAGAGGGCAAGCCACCCTTTTCCGACTGAGAACCATGGTCTCAGACTGGGAGGTGCTGATTCTCATCCCAGCCGCTTCACACTCGGCTGCAAACCGTCCCAATTCACTCTGGAGGTCCTGGCCCGATGGAGCCAACTGGACAACATCATCTGCAAAAAGCAGTGACGATATCCTGTGGTCCCTAAACCAGACTCTCTCTGGCCCCTGACTGCACCTAGAAATCCTGTCCATGAAGATTATGAACAGGACCAGTCATAAAGGGCAGCCCTGCTGGAGTCCAACCGGGAACAGGTCTGCCTGCATTGCGAACCAAGCTCCTGCTCCGTTCGTACAGCGACCGTACAACCCTTAGCAAAAGGCCCCAGACTCCATTCTTCCAGAGCACCCCCTACAAGGCACCATGAGGGACACGGTCGAAAGCCTTCTCTAGATCCAAAAAACACATGTGAACTGGTTGGGCAAACTCCCATAAACCCTCCAGCACCCTGTTCCACGGCCGGGACGAAATCCGTATTGTTCCTCCTGAATTGGCCTTATTCTCCTCTCCAGTACCCTGGCATAGACTTTTCTCAGGGAGGCTGAGGAGTGTGATCCCTCTGTAGTTGGAACACACCCTCCGGTCCCCCTTATTAAAAAGAGGGACCACCATCCCGGTCTGCCAGTCCAGAGGCACTGTCCCCAACCTCCATGCGATGCTGCAGAGGCATGTCAGCCAAGACAGCCCCACAACATCCAGAGACTTGAGGTACTCAGGGCATATATCATCCACCGGAGCTTTCCAACTACCTCAGTGACTTCAGCTTGGGTGATGGGTGAGCCCACCACTGAGCCCTCGGCCTCTGTTTCCTCAGTGGAAGACGTGTTGGTGAGATTGAGGAAATCCTGAAAGAATTCCTTCCACCGCTCAACAATGTCCCCAGTTGAAATCGTGTTGGCAGGGCACTGTTTCCCCTTCCTGAGGTGCTGGACGGTTTTCCAGAATTTCTTCGAGGCCAACTGATAATCCTTCTCCATGGCCTCACCGAACTCCTCCCAGACCCATCCTTCTTCATCGCCTCACCAAACTCCTCCCAGACCCAAGTTTTTGCCCCCACAACTACCTGGGCTGCAGTTCGCTTGGCTTGCCGGTACCTGCCGGCCGCGTCAGGAGTCCCTTGAGCCAACCAGGCTCGATAGGCCTCCTTCATCAGCATGACAGCATCCCTTACATTTGGGGTCCACCACCGGGTTCGGGGGTTGCCGCCACAACAGGCACCGGAGACTTTACGGCCACAGATCTGAGCGGCCGACAATGGAGGTAGAGAACATGGTCCACTCAGACTCAATGTCTCCAGCCACCCTCGGTATCTGGTTGAAGCTCCGCCGAAGGTGCGAGTTGAAGATCTTTAGGACAGGGGACTCAGCCAAACGTTCCCAGCAGACCCTCACAGTACGTTTGGGTCTGCCGGGTCTGTCCAGCTTCCTCCTCTGCCATCTGATCCAAATCACCACCAGTTGACAGCTCCGCCGCTCTCTTCACCCGAGTGTCCAAGACATAAGGCCGGAGGTCAGATGAAACAACTACAAAGTCATTCATCGACCTCCGCCCTAGGGTGTCCTAGTACCACGTGTAATGGTGGACACCCTTATGCTTGAACATGGTGTTTGTTATGGACAAACTATGACTAGCACAGAATTCCAATCACAGAACACCGCTCTGGTTCAGATCAGGGGGGCCGTTCCTCCCAATCACACACATGTCTCAATCTCACACACAACACATGGCGGCTGAGCTGGGGGGCTATGAGAAAGCCCACACTAGCCCGCCGTCTTTCACCGCAGGCAACTCCAGAGTAGTGGAGTGTCCAGTCTTGGGTCCCAGAGCCCAAGCTATGCATGGAGGTGAGTCTGACTATCTCTAGTTGGTATCTCTCAACCTCCTGCACAAGCTCAGGCTCCTTCACTGCCAGCGAGATCACATTCCATTTCCCTAGAGCCAGATTACGTGTCCTGGGATTGGGTCGCCGAGGCCCCCGCTTTTGACTGCCGCTCAATCCACATTGCAACGGCCCCTTATGGTTCCTCCTGCAGGTGGTGGGCCGACAGGAGGCTATTAAATATATAAATAAATATTGTTTAAATAATAATTTGTGCAAAGTACTGTACAGAAACAAGGCCACAATCTCACCAATATTTCCTATAGTAGCATGCTTGCAAAAGCACGTTTCAACTATAATGTCACACTAAATGTTGTCTATTAATCTCTGAATGTCACATGACTTTGAAGTACTTTTCAAGATGAAAGATTTTGACTAGATTGTGTTTTGAGATTCAACTGATCCATTCAGGTTCACGTGTTAACAAATATGTGTTTAGCTTTTGGAAGATCTGAGTCAACCACTTGCTGTGTTTTCTCACTGGGCACTATGGGCCATTTTGCACATATTCAATGACAAGACATGTTTATACTTCCTCCCTTTACACACACTCCCATTTCATGCTACAGCCTACTGGTATCAGGGGTATGTTCAGGCATGCATATGTGATTGGCAGCACCCTTAGATTATGTCTTTGTAATCAGTACACTACACATCAGCAAGCTACTAAAGACACAAAAACATAACTATGCTATATCAATGCAATAAAGGAGTATGGCCCCTATCGCCCCAAACTAAACAATTACTGTATATACACGTATACTCTCTCTCTCTGTCTCTAAAGATAAATCTTTTATGACTATCAAGACAAAAAAAAACTATAATGATTATTTATCTCCTATCATGACACTTTACTACAAAATCAATATTTGCAATAGTAGCTTTCACACTGCTACAAAATCAATCGCCCTTAGCAGTGGCAAAAACAAAACTAACATGAACTGCACTGAATTTACACCCCCTCAAAACCATAAATCGATTGCTTCCTTTTCAAAATACAGTAGCTTTAGAGGTATCTTTACACACTAATTCTTAACTTATTTTAGAAGTTACGGGAAGAGAAACAGCCACTTGTTTCTTCATCCCAGTAAGGGTACCATGTTTTTGGTGTAATAGAGCATTGCAGAATGACTGACCTGACTGACATTCTGCAATGTGTTTGTAATTTGTTAACATAGGGGAGTGTACAACTGATAGCAGAGGTGATTATCTATTATTTATTATATATTTTTTTGAAACCAGTAATCATAGCACTTTGGAAATGTAATGTTGAAAAAAGAGAAAATTTACCAGAAGATTGATCAGAAGGAATGTAAGATTATAAACTGATACATAGACTATTGTTCAAAAGTTTGGGGTTTAATGCTTTTGAAAGGAGTCTCTCAAGGCTGAATGTATTTGATCAAAAATAAAGTAAAACAGTAATATTGTGATATTGTTACATGTATGCTCTGTCTTGTGTTTCTTAGTTTGACCTGAGCCATTTCTCAATATGCGTTCTTGTCTGTCTTGTGGACTTGTGAAGCATCATCAGTCGCTGCCCAAGTACTGTTCCTGAACAAGTACACAAGTTCATCAAGGCTGTGTTCCACTCCAGTTTTAGACATGCACTCGTGAACTTCCCAAGGTACTTCCCCTCGGAGGAATCCCTGCCGCCATTTTGAAAAGTGGATGAGGGAAGTTTACAGAGACAGAACTTCGCTCCCTCGATTTTGACGGAGGGATGTACATATATTCATATGTACACTTCAGGCAGCTCCATATCCCACAATGCAACATGATTATGACATTGCCACATATCTCGCTTAATTCACCCCACCACAAACAACATGATATATTATTATTTTTTTAAATATTTAAAACACGCATATATACATGTAGAATAAACAATTTTGTTAGGGGAACGCAACGCAGTTAGTTTTTTTATGCCCTTCCATCGTTAACTTTTGAACCACAATGTACATGAGAGAGACAGTGGAAAAAAACAATGGTTAAGGTATTTAAGAAAGGATGCATGCAAATTGAAAAGGCCAAGGCAAACTGTTTGTATGTCTGTGTATGTGTTTTTGCCTGTATGTGTGTGAGTGTGAAAACATTTTTTTAGGAACATTGGCAAAGGTAGCAGCATTGATTGTGCAGCATCTTAACACTGTATATGCAAGAGCCTGAACTCGTAAATCAGCATGATAGAGGTCTTTTTGACACGTAGAGGAAGATGCATTCCACCTCTTGAAAAGTGATATCATGAACAGTCCGAGGGAGAAAGAGATAAAGAGGGTGCCACATGGAACCCCCCCCCCCCACACACACACACGCATGCACGCAGTTTTTTATTGTTCTCTGTGTCTTGTTCTCTCCTTCTGCACACTGTCACATGTCCATTCTCATCATCTAGATGAGATCTCATCATCTGCTTGCAGTGGACAGCTTAAAAGAACAAATTGGACTGATGTGCTTGTGTTATTCTTCAACAGGAAATGGTGTCGGGCTGTATTAATATTATGCTGGCAGCAGAGCTTAACAACATTGTTACTTTTGCAGTTTAAACAAACTGGTGTAACGGCTCCCTGCTAAGATCAGAGCAGCCGGTCTTCAAATATATACTTGTGGTCAGAGTAAAATAAATATTAGCTTGCATTAGCTTACATTTTTTGAGACACAAGCAAATGCGTGTCTGATAGGAGAAGGAGCCACACTAAACTTTGTCCTTCTCAGACATCAGCTGCGTTTAATTAGTGATAATGTTAGGTAAAGGTCACAAGTCGCAGTAAATAAATAAACTATTCCTATATTATAGTAAAATATTATATTTACAATATTATCAAACATTTTTTTTAAAAAAGTTACATGCTAAAATTTAATACTTAATTAGAGATTTGGTCTAATCCATATGAGCAATACAATAATATATACTGATCTTTCTTAACATATGGAGGGCTAGGTGATAAAATAAGTAATGATCTAAAAAAAAATAATAAAAAATGGACAGTTAATAGTGTCAGCTGTCGTTTATTTTAACTTATTATTAAGTTGACAGGAATTCTCAAATGAGCAAATCCCTGACTGATGCCAGAGAAATTCTTCTTAGAGCACAATGCTAGAACTTCAGCATAACAGCTAGAGAAAGACACGAGACAGGGGATAGGGGAGAAAAAAGAATGGGCATAGGAGAGCAAGGGGTGTAGGAGAGTGGTGAAAGAGAGGAGAGGACAGGAGAACGATGAGGGGAAACGGGAGAGGGCCCCTGACAGCGGAAACAGCGGCTCTTTAATGTTTCTCTTTTCACTGAGATCAAAGAACAGAGACTTGGAGAGAGAGAGAGACTTGGAGAGAGAGACAGAAAAACTTAGAAAGTGTAAAAGCTAACCTGAGAGGAAGAAATAAATAGCGAGAGGGGTCGAGGAAAGCTCAGGGTGTGAGTAATGATGTATGATTCGCACACTGGAGAGATAACATGACAGACGTTGAGAAATATTGACAAAAGAAAGTGCAGAAACAACAGCAAAAAAATCATGTATTCATATGCTTGTGCCAGCTATTAGGAGATATACTGCAAGGCATTGTGTGTGTGAGTGATTATTGAAACTTCATGTCAGTATGTGAGTAAATATCAAAGGACTGAGTAGAATGTTGAGAAGAAAGAAAGTCATAAAGGTTTTAAACAACATGAGGATGAGTAAACAATTACATAATTTAATTCAGCATCTAGTTATCATCTTGGTATTAATCAATTTGTATTTAATTTTGTGTAATTAATTTGGCAGTCGCTCCCTGGGTGTCACAACAACAACAAAAATGTGTGTGTATTTAATACTCAATGCTGTGTGTGTGCACTTAGATAGGTGTAATGCAGAGCACAAATTGGCCACACGTTATGTATTTCATGTAAACCCTATTCATATTTAAAATTTGCATACTGTGTAGAGTCAACAAATTGTGTGCAATTGTAAAATGACCACTAGTATGTTATTCTGAACAACAATAGCATACTTCTTTTACTTTACTTTTACTTTATTGTATTGTATTGGACAAACAGATACTATACTCCCACTCCAAACTCAGGCCATTGTTTTGATATCTTCATTGAGCCATATCAACCTGCAAATGACTGCATATTAAGTTGAAGGAGATAGCAGTTTAAATACATAAATACATACTTTAAAGTAAAAAAATCAACTTGCAAATATTTATGGCAAAAAAATAAAAAAATAAAAAATAAGATAGCAAAATATTTTCATCACAACTAATCTCTACGTCTTAATCCTTATTAGCGGCATACAGGATTTCAAAGAAGCCATGGCATTGTATCAGATCATGTCCTTGTGAATTTCTGACATGCCGTTTGAACTTCCTCATGCCTGAGCATCAGTGGCACTGAAAAAATCTCTGATAATGACAAAAAGAACATCTAAGCTGTAACCAAGCCTGGAGAGGATGGGTTTATGGGAGGATTTTAGAACAAAAGGGGAGGAATAGTGTCCTCCCTTATTTGTGAATTTATGTTCTTTTCACACCCACAGTCAATGAGAGAGAGAGAAGAGGTTGAGATGAAAGGGATGAGAGGGGGAATGGGGTGGAGATAAATGTTCTACTTAATGAACAGTGCCTCCCTTTAGGACCACCAGGGACCACCTCACTGTCCCCAAGAGAACCAGAAAACTGTTCCCATCTGTGGCAGAGAGAAAGAGAGAGAGAGAGAGAGAGAGAGAGAGAGAGAGAGAGAGAGAGAGAGAGAGAGAGAGATACAAATGGCCAGAAAGATTAAGTATGGCTTTGTAGTTTATCTCTAATTTTCTTTTTAAAGGCATGTGTGAACTTTTCATTTTGGGTTCATCTTGAGACAAAATTCCCCTGTACTATGTCTACCCATATGTAGGCACACACACACACACACACTGCTAACAAACCACATCCACCTCATACAGTATGAATCATTATGAATCCTAGAAATACATCAGTATAAACCCCTTGCAAGAATTTAAAGTTTAGATTAATATAATGTTTGCATAATCATAAAATAAATACATGTGAAATTGATAAAAATACAATAATGTATAGTATTTATAATAATGTTTTAGTTATTACACAAGTAAATATTTATTTGGAGCTTTTTTGTTCGCATTAAAGTTATGTTCAACAGTTAAAACTGTTCTGTAAACTACCAGGCATGTAGAGAAAACCACTATTTGCAAAGTTTATGTTCCAATTGATGTTCAGGAAGTCCAAACAAAATCCAAGGCATCAAAGTCAATTGAACTACGAATGAAGCTATTTTGCTGGCCTTTCAAATGTGAAACAGTAAAAATATAATCAGTTATAAAATAAACAAAAAGAAAAAACAGTTGTCTCTAAAGTGTCTTTTACATCTTGTGGTTCAAAAAAAAAACAAAAAAAAAAACTTTTCAATGTTTTTTGACCTTTTAAAGGGCATACTGGTGCATTAAAAAGTAATCACTATTCAAAAGTTTCAACCCTAGAAAGCAATAAAATATTTTACAGTTTTACAGCATACGTGAGGTTAACACGTGCTCTCCTGCTCCTTCAGCGTGCCACGGAGCGAGAGAAAAAAGAAGGCTAGAAGAGAAGTGTTGATTTTCAACACAATGAAAAGAAAGAAAGAGAATATATCAGTGCCTCTTCTCAAAGCAGCTCTCGTCTTTAGACTTGGGTATGGAAACAGCGCCCTGAGCCAAACACAAAGACAAGGTTAAGCAACCCCGGACAGTGTCAATCTGCAACGTAACGACCTTGAAGCGTTAACATACCTGGGACAGGCACGAGGAGAGACAGTGATACTGGAGTTGAGGTGAGGAAAGGATTTAGGCAGTGTAGTTATTTGTGTGTTTGAGGGACTTTCAGACTATAAAATAAGATTTCAGTTGAGGGAAAAAATACCACAGTATGCGGAGACCAAAAAAAAAAAAAACCCAAATTGCTCCCAAAAGTCTCTCCCATATTTTTTCTCCATGTAAAAGGAAGGCAGGCTTTTGGTAGGGTGTGGGCTGCTATAGCCTACTTTAGCCTCACCAGTAGATCCATCTTGTTCAACTAATAAAATGTCAAGAATGGTGCGTTGATATTTAATCATGAGTAAACAGTCGGAAGGGATTCAAACTTCCTGTGTATGTGTGTGTTTGTGTAGCAGTAACATCACATGCTATACAACAGAAGATCAGAAACACACTCTATCATGAATGTGTATGCACACAAACACATGTGTTCAAAAAAGAAAATCACAATAGGACTTCTTTAAAATCCCTATTATTTTCTAGACAAACATGAAATTTAATTGAGAGCAAATGAAAACTTTAAAGTTTCTTGCTTCTTGGATTATTCCTCCTCAGATAAAAGCATGTCTAGATACTATGCCTCCAATATTTGTTTCTATTTATATTCTCCTAAAGAATAAGAGGAAAAACATTTGAGAACGCCATGAAGAAAATTTTCATCAGCAAAGACAATTTTTTTTTTTTTTGTGGAAATATTACCACAAAATTTCAATAATTTCTTCGGTGTTTATTATTAAAGCCAAAGCTGTGACAAAGAGGTCCCTTAATTACTATGTGTAATATATATTTATATATATATATATATATATATGTTACATATATAACTATTATATACAGTAGAGAGGGAAAGTGTGATGAACATGCATTTGCATACATGCGAATGAGTTGACCTCAATAACAGTTGGTCTTGAAAACAGATGAAAGGTTTTGGTCAGGGTTGAAAAATACAAATCTACCTCATGAAATAATACATTAATTTGACAACCCAAAAACAAACACCTGTAACATCAGTGGAGAAAACTTATATTTAAAGGGATAGTTCACCTAAAAAAGTCATCCTAAGTGTATATGTCTTTCTTCTTTCAGCCAAACACAAGCAGAGTTATATTAAAACATATCCTGGCTCTTCCTTGATGTTCCAAGAGAAAGTCTCTTCTGATTGTGTTTGGCTGAAAATGGGAGTGAATGGTACCATTTTTTGAAGCACCAAAAAGCGCATCCATCCATCATAAAATTAATCCATACAGCTCCAGGGGGTTAATAAAGGCCTTATAAAGCAAAGCTATGTGTTTTTGTAAGAAAAATATCCATACTTATAACTTTATAAACTATAATAACTGGCTTCCAGTAACGACCGTATGTGAGTCTAGTTCCCGTCATAGACTAGCCTCTAACCCAACGCAAGACGTACAGATGAACGCGGAGGTGCAGAGGACAGAGCAAAACAAAACATCGGTCATGAATTGGAAGTCTAAAATGAGAATTGTCCCTTGAACTGCTTATTATATTTATATGGTTTTTTTTCTCTTTATGGGTGAGTTTTTATTTATTTTACTCTTAATAGCATTATTATATTTGTCCTTTCCTGGCAATTACTACTCTCGACTGTGACAGTATGATTGTTTTACTTCGACCCCTTTGAAGACGACTGTTATTTTGGTATGTTTTTTTTTCTTTGTTCTTTAAAAAAATAAATCCAGAGCAACAACAAAAAAGAGAAATGTCGCCCTATTTGTTTGAACTGCGAGAGGTGTCCACTCTCACCTAAGTTAACACTACACCTACTTCTTTTGTCATATGCCAGAACTCAAACTTGATGCCCATTAAAGGAAACTAGTGATTAAAGTTATAATTATGGATATTTGTCTTCGCTTCAGAAGGCCTTTATTAAACCTCTGGAGCTGTATGGATTACTTTAAATGGATGGATGCGAGTTTGGGGGGTACACCATTCACTCCCATTAAAGCTCGAAAGTTTCAGGATATTTTGTGTTCAAAGATAAAAATCATAAACACCTAGGATGGCTTGAGGGTGAGTAAATTATAGGATCATTTTAATTTTTGCGTGAAGTATCCATTTAAGTGTAATTATTAAAAAAAAAAAGAGAGAAATAAGGAGAATTAATTGACCCTTCACAAACAGTTTGATTAACAGGCTATCTGACCAGTCATAACCCAAAATCCGCCATTTTGTCTGACAAAGCAGTCAGGCGAGTAAGTAGATTAACATTGGTGAACTTTAACTTCAAAAAATGTGTGCACTCACGTCTTTCTGCGCTTGAAACAGCATTCCCTCTGATGTACATTCATGTTTATTTGATGGTATAAATTAACTAGTATGAAGAGATGGTTGGTTCTCGAGCCGATTGAAGGAGCTACAGCGATATGTCGCGACACATTAAAGAGCCACTATACGGTATTAATTGTTTAAACGTGAAACTGAACTATGAAACTGTTCATATGTCTGTCAACATGTTGTCAGTGTCCTCTTTGCTCCGGGATGTATTTCTCACTTCGTGAGAACATGATGTGTGGCGCGAGAGCGCATGGCTTGTCGGACAAAGCAACAGTAACTGGGGCGGGTCTTTGCGAAGGGTCAATTCATTCTTATCATGTCTAGCCACCTCATTCCGGACAACCAAATGTTTTAAGATCTTAAAATACCTCAATGGTGTTGCATACATTTGAATAGAGTTTTTAGAGAGAGAGGGAGAGATGGGGGGTGGGGTGTCCAGAGAGTGTTTGGGACACAGAGAGAGCGGGAGAGGTTTCTGGCTGAGAGTAGGCAGGATTTATTTCTGTGTTCTGAAAAGCTGGTTGAACACTGTAACTGCCCCCCCTGAGCAAGAGGCCAGGACATGCTGCTCAGAAGTCCTTAATGGAAACTGCACATTTTTAGCCTGCTCCCCTCCACAGGGGCCGAACGCCACAGCACACAGATATACGACAGACCTCTCCACATTAAAGGTACAATATGTAATTTTTTTATATTAAAATATCCAAAAACCACTTGCACAGTGTTATTTTATTCAGCTGTGTACTTACATTATCCTAAATATTTCCAAGAATATGTAAATTCAGAGAAAATCACAATTTTAAACAGTGCACTGTCCCTCCCTTGTCACTTGTCACCTGTCAATGATGTAATATCTGCATTATTCCTGGTTTTCCTGTTTCCTGGTAGTGCTGCATAGTAACGATGGCAACAGACAAGAACTGCTGCGTAACGGCTAGCAGGACGCTGTTGTTTTGTTCAAACATTATGGACCATGGCAAGCAAACTTTGGGACATAAGGAGAAATAAAACGAGAATCAATATCAGCGTGGTGTTTCCGAGATGGTGAGAGCTTTGTGACAAACTTTAACTTTAACGAAGTGTAAGAATATCATTAGTATGATAGGAACTTCCCGGCCGACGGACCTGGGCGACACCGCCGGACCGGAAGCTTAGCACCGAGCTGCAGGCTCACGGGACCGAGGCAACGATGAGGCTCTGGCTGGCCAGGGCGATGCTGGCGCGACAGAGGATGACGGGGAGGTTGTAGGGAGGGAGGAGTACAATGACGCCAAAGGGGTGACAGGTGGAGGCATCGCCAACATCCCAGAGGTCTGTGGCGGAAGCTGGACGTCGACCCCCGGAGGCCGACCTGGAGAGACGAGGGAGCCCAGCGGAGCTTCCGGGCAGACGGGCCGAGGAGATGATGAGGGAGGCGTGGAGGCCTGAAGTGGAACTGGGGACTCTGCCTCAAGCCGTGCTCATGGATGGGAAGCCCGAGGTGCTGGTGAGAAGCCGCACGGAAAGAGCGGCGGGGACAGAGCCGAGGAGCTTGCTGACAGCAGGGGGACCAACGGATCCAGGGGGCTGGCCGTAACCAGCGATGTCGACGGGACCGGGAGGACAGGCAGGGGAACAGACGGAGGGCTTCCGGACGGGACCGGAAGCGAAGATGACTGAACGAGGGTGGGGAAAGGATCCGCGGGGCCACAGGTTGAAGGGGTTGTGGTTCGCTCCTGGCTCTGAGATGGTTTGACCCGCTTGCTTCGACTCTGGGGCTCCGAAGTCATCAAGTCCTGCTCCGACCTCGGAGCGCACCCCGGGCTTCCAGGCTGAGGTGGAGCGTTCGTCCTTCCGGCACATCCAGACCCAGAAGCAGGAGTTGTGCAGCTGGTGAGTCCATCTTCTTTTTCATTTTTACTCGCGTTGAGTGGTCTGTCGTTCTGTAACGCTCGGGTTGATAGAGGACAATGGCATAGGTTTCGGTAACAAACAGCTTTATTCTAATACACAAGATGACTGGAAAAAAAGTCACAGACAACGACAGACAATAAACACAAGACGGGCAGGAACTTAAATACACAGATTATAATCAGACACAGGTGGAGGAAGTTAAACTAATCAGGGACTAAGGATGACATGAACTGAATTAAACGTCACAAGACTAGACTAAACTAAACAAGACAAGACAGAACTAAATAGATATGTGACATTTCCATATATGATGAGAGTAGATTTAGAGTAGAGCAATTCAGTTCCAAATTCCTGTGTATATAAAAAAGAATGACTTCATTAAAAAAAAAAAAAAATTGTAATTGTCATATTCATCAGCAGATACTATGATGAAAAACTGGATAAATAAATTAATAAACTAACTTGACAATCAGTTGTGTGTGAGTGAGTGAAAGAGTGTGTTAGAGTGGGCGTGTCTTCTCAAGCCCATTAAAAGAGGACGTGGCCGATTGAGTGACACTGAATGACTGACAGTCGCCCTCCCTAAACTGCATGAATTTGATTACATGGATTTAGCCTGTCAAGATTTCTATCTGCTGTTCTTTTTTTAAAATGCGTTCTGCATTCATTACCATTCAAATTATATAGCCTAGAAATATCTATATTTGTTGGTAACTGCTGTTAATACATTTAAGGTATGAAATTTTATCAAAAGGAATCACATAATAAAAGGTGTTTAAAAATGCTACTTCCTTTTTGCTATACACACATAATTAATAATTAGTATTTAATCCGTTTAAAATTATGTCACACATTGACAAATTCATACACATACAAAATGAAAATGATTCTTGGAAGATTGAAAGCCTCAGAAAATGTAGCTTCTTTCTCACTCACTCTTTTTTCTCTATCCTCTCATTTGCTCATTTGTTACTTGTAAGTATGCTTGCATAGCTCCATAATACCCACCTTCCTCATAATGGCTTAAAGCTAAAAAAAAAAAAAAAAAAACTATGTGTGATGAAACCAATGTATTACCAAGCAGCAAAAAAAAAAAAAGATATTACATCAGTCTGCTCTCATTTCTCCTAAGGAATTTATCTCACTTCTTTCCAAATCCTGAAATTGCTTGAGAAAAAAAGAGGGGATATATTTTGCCCATTCTTGAGCATCTCCACAAAGTGGCATGCAACTTTCTTTACACCCCCCCCCCCCCCCTCCTTTTCTTCTCTTGTGAAAATTGAAGAGGCTTAATGTCAAATACGGCTAAAGCCAGCCTTTCCATATCATACGACGCAGTGTGAAAATTACTAGGGCGATGATAAGACGGCCAGATAGCAGAAGAGAAGAGAGAGGAAAAAAAAGAGGGAGGCCGACAGAGAAAGGAGGTAAAAGACGACAGAAGGGAAGTGACTCCACTCAATTATACTGCAAAATGGTATGAGTGAATATTTTTCATTCAGGTGACTGATGATATCTAGAGAGCAGCAATGCAGATAAATAAAGGAGCTTTCTGTCAAGTATAAACATCATTAATCATGAGGCCAGCCACTGCCTGACCGCCTGTCCTCACACCGCAGCAGAGAAGCAAGGAATTAAAAAGAAAGAGAGAGAGAGAGAGAGAGAGAGGAGAGAGAGAGAGAGAGAGAGAGAGAGAGAGAGAGAGAGAAAGAAAGAAAGAGAGAGAGAAAGAAAGAGAAAGAAAAAGAGAGAGAAAGAGAGACAATAAGAGAATAAAAGAGGAGAAAGTAAGCTTTTAAATCTGGAAAGGGAAGGCAGAGGACCGTTCTACATTAAATACAGCTAAATGCCCTGGAGAATGCATCCTAGCTGAAAAGAAGTAATTTCATTAATAATTATAATTAAAGAAATATCTTACTGACCGCCAACTTTTGAATACCAAATATTCAATCAATCTTAAAATCTAACTTGTAAATGTATATATTTATAAAAAATATAGAGAGTTTATGAAGAAAGAGAAAGTGTACGCATATTTGCGTCTGTTGATATTAAAGACTGTTCTTTATGCTAAACTCAGATTGGGCAACCTGACAACTGTTTATGTAAATATCACAATTCAAAGCAATCCCATCTCACACACATACAAACAAACATTGCAAGCATGCACCGACATTTTATGCTGTGTTTAGCTTTCTAAAATAGGTTTGAGATGTGCAGCAGTATTATCACAATCAACACAAATGGTCATCTTATTTTTTATTTTGCTTACCTTGCATTACGTTAAAAACCCACTAACAAATATGCTTCAATGCTTTCAGCCAACCGCAAAAATCTGGGTTACCTCTCTTATAGTGATAGATAAATACCAAGGGAGAGTACAAATATTACAGTGGCCTATGCATAAACATTTCTCTTTAGCACTGCAAATTATCAGAGCCATTCCGAAAACAAAGAAAACAGGAAGAAATTTGCTTGCTTTATTTTAAATTATACCCTTTGTTTTTTAAAAACACAAGACAGCAGCCTAAAAAAAAAAAAAAAAAAAACACATTTCAGCACAGCGGCCATAAAATCTGCCCAGTTAACTCATTGGCTACCTGGGGAAAGACTGAAATTACTGCAGCTATTACTTTGACCCCAATTAGTGACTGGAAATGAACAGTTAAGGTGCTTGTAATTTCCCCTAATTGTTTGATATTAGGCTGAATTCAGTGATTATTGATTGAAAAGGTAGACTGTGGATAACAAAATTATGCACTTTAACACATTTGAAGAGTGCTGATTTACCAAGCATGTATTTTTTATTATTATTGATTTATTTTTATTTTTTATCTGAAAGCCCTCCCCCCCTTATTACAATTCTCGTAAGCAGCTGTACTGCTAAGCCAAGTCAGTGAGTCTATTAAGTATGTGAGGAGTGTGTCTTTTAATGTGTGTTATTTTGTTGCTTGCTCCGAGCACAAGAGGTTCTAACTGTTGAGTAAACTCTGGTGTTGGACAATTGACTTGCAACAAATGCCTCTGTTTGTCCAGAGCAGTCACCGAGGAGACGGAATCCTGTCACTCGGGCTTTGTGTGTGTGTGTGTGTGTGTGTGTGTGCGAGAGAGAGAGAGTGTGTATGTCTTTTGTTTGGCTGAAAAAAAAAAAAAAACACTCAAGCAAAAGAGACACTGAGTCAGTGAGAGAACACTTACTGTTAAGCACCAGACATAAAGAGCAAGTCAGCAAGACGCATTCACAAACAGACGCCCTGCAAAGAGTGTCTCTTTAGAATTTAAAGTATTTGTTTAAGGAGAAGTGATCTGTTTAACCTGGGATGAATAGAGCCAAGATGTTTCTGGGTCAGGGTTGGCAAAAGGTCAAGAGAAATGATTCTTTAATTTATAAATTGTTTCAAAAAGGAGAATATTTTTTTTCTTACTATAAAAACTCATTTCGAGATCATTTCTATAGTTTTACAGCAATAGTTTTGCAAAAACAAAGATTAAGAGATGTGGCCTGCATGGTGAGTAGTTCATGTGGCCTAATAAAATAAAAAAAATAAAAAAAACTACTCAACCCATACCACTCCATTGGTGCTTCAGAACAATGGCTGACTTCCTATATAAATGCCTTCCTGTGTAAGTCAAATAAACCGAACAGCCAGTCGACACAACCCCCCCCCCCCCCCCCCCCCCCGCCATTGAATACCACACCGGTGCCCTCTCCCGTATGAATTCATAACCCACACGATTATCCTCTGCAGTAATTGCGCTTTTCCATGGCCTAATAAGACTGCCGCAGGAGAGAGGGAGAAAACACAAAGGACAGTTAATTTGTGATTTCCTCTGCTCATTCGGAGGCAAATTAAGTGTCAAACTGCTAATATGAAGCATATTTCATTTTATGAGCTTTTAATTTAATTCTGTCCCCTCATATCACAGCCATTAGTGTCGTTTAGCACGCTACGCTAGCAGCTTCCACTCAGAGCAAAGAGGGCAATAAATAAACATGTTTCAATTAAAGTCTTCTTAAATAATAGGACAGGACTGGCTAACTCTGCCTCGTCAACTAGCAAATCAGCACTGGTTGAGGGAAATGAGATGGTCATTACCACTGTGTTTTTCTTTCTTTTTTTCCCTCTTTTTTTTCTGTTCTTTTTTTTTTAGTCATAGATGCCCACTCGTAGCTGAGAAAGGCTGTGTAGATTGATAGCACTGCCGCGAGGTGAAAGCTACTGTAATTACGAGCTGTAATGAGGAGCTGCATGGGAAAGTACTGCAATAATATCTTGGCTGTTCCTAGGCATATATTTAAGAGTGCTAATAACGATTAATTCTGTTCACAAAGGAGAACTAGTCATAAAGAATTTAATTTTTCTCTTTTAACATCCACTCCAGCGTCTGTGTCACTGCATACACAAACACACACTCTTCAAATTACAAGAGAAAATAATTTTACAAAAAATAAATACAGAAATGCACACAACTGCTCAAAGGTTTGAGGTGGGTAAAATATAAAAATAAAGAGTCTTACTTACCCCCAAAAAATCATACTGACCCCAAACTTTTGAACAGTAGTGTACTTACAATGGAAATCAAGCAACTGTTTTTGGTTGCCCTATAGTCTTTGTCCCCATAGCATTTGTCTGTCCCTTCTCTTATTGTGTTATAAAGTTTGGATTTGAAAATGTCAGAAAATATGCTGCATTGCCAGGAGACATCTGATATGTTTTGACTTAGCAGCGATAAAATTTGTCTACCTTTACACAACAGCTTCTGGGCTGTCGATGGTAATCAATACAATGAACTGAATAATCTAAAGTTTCGAAAATGGCAGCTATTTGTTTTTTTGTTTTTTGTTTCACATATATATATATATATATATATATATATATATATATATATATATGTTTTGTTTTGTTTGTTTGTTTTCAGAAACAAAATTTTTTGCTCAACATTAAATTAGATTCCATACCAACCCTTTTTTTTTTTCTTCTTTTTTTACTGAAGATTAAACAATACTGTTCAAAAGTTTGGTGTCAGCAAGTAATTATATATATATAAACTTAACAGGAATATAAAGTAGTTCATACTTTTAATCAGCAAGAGACATTAAATATATAAAAAATGACAGTAAAGACTTTTACAATGTCAGAAAAGGTTTCCATTTCAAATAGATGCTGTTCTTTGAACTTTCTACAGTTCTCATCAAATAGGAGAAGAACATTCAACACTCTTACTTCAGCAATGAAAAAATAAATAAAATACAAATGTTTATCTAAACATTTTAAATGTATAAAGTACATTTGTATTTTGTTTGAGTTTGCATTAATCTGTTTTTATTCATTTTGAGGAATACTGAATCTTTTTATTTTGTGCAAGTGAGATGAGTAAATGCATGCTCACATTTAGTCTAGAAGTACAATAACCATCTCGTTTAAACACAACATGACAACACCTTGGCAACTTACTCCCAATTTCTCTCAACATGGGGACAGGAGAAGTGTCAGTCAATAGTTGGGAAAGTAACTTGCATTATTTGAAAAAGTAACTCAGATATTTTGTTGTAAATTTAAAAGTAATGCATTACTTTACTCGTTACTCATTAACTGAGAAAACTAATCTGATTACGTTACCCCCAACACTGCAAACTATCATAGTTTTACTCTCAGTTTAAATCAAAGTTCTTATCGTGTGACTAAACTATATTAATGGGACTGGACACTCTACGTCATATTCAAAAACTCAAAGTAAAGTGATTTGTGGGACAGCTCACACTCTGTTAGGTATAAAGGTCTGCTGCAAAGCAAGTCAGGCGTGTACTGTGAATACAGCTACCCCACCTGTAATTTAATTCACCTGCTTTCCTTTTCTTCCTCTAACCTTCCATGCGTCTCTACAGCAGATGATAAACCATGGAAGATATTTGTTTGAGTCTTGTTTGAGCCTTGTGTCGCCCCATTATCTCAGCATAAGCTAAATGCTAAATTATATTTGCCATTTTGTTTATACTGACATCAGACATAAATCAAGCCCCCGGTGAATGCGGGAGGAGATGACATAAAAAAATTCATTATTCTTAGCGGTGTAATGGGCACAAGAGAGATATGACTCTTGAGGATGGAGAAGGGGGGGACGAGGGGAAGCAAAGGCTGTAATGATGAACAATACAAAACATAATATGGACCAAGTAGCTGCCCCATTCAATTTGTTCCACCATAGGCCTACGCTGGTTTTGTGTGTCATGCAAAACAGGTAGAGATAGGAAGAATAACAGAGACAGATGAGGAAAAATGGATCAAAAGGAAAATACATAGAAATTGTAAAAATTTTAAAACTTTAATGCTGAATTGAATACAAGACAATCAGAAAAAGAAAATGATAAGTTGGGAACATGAAAAAGACAGTTTAAAAGATTAGAAATGCATACTCGCACATCTCAGAGACATGAGGCTGACAGCAAGGCAAACTGCTAGGCGAATCCCTCGTTAAGAGAGCTATACAGAACCCGTGAGGGAACACAAACACTCACACACAAACATACACACTTACATAGACTTTGATTTTATGTAAAAACAAAATTCTGAATTTCTGAAATTGAAATTTCTCTGTCAATACATAAAAAAAAGCAATTCCAACTTTGTCATAATTGTGACTTTATATCTCAAAAAGTGACTTTGCATCTTGAAGAAGGTAAAGATTTT
Organism: Opsariichthys bidens; assembly: GCA_037194245.1. NCBI lineage: Eukaryota > Metazoa > Chordata > Actinopteri > Cypriniformes > Xenocyprididae > Opsariichthys > Opsariichthys bidens. The sequence continues at coordinate 441,110 of CM074301.1, read as the reverse complement.
CCTCATTTGGGGTTGAGGTGGGGTATTGTTGCGCTACATCTGACAGCTTGCAGAACAGCTGCGAGAGAGAGGAGTATGTTACATCTTCTCTGACGGGCCCTGATGAGCAGTTTTAGAGGAATCATGCACTAACAGGCTGCTATGTCTGTTTCTGTGTCTGACGCATTCATTAGCATGTCTCTTGACAGTGTGTTCACCCAGTCTTTGATCTCTGACACAGAACTAGAGATCATCTGAGAGATGTATGGATCACATTCCATGGAAACAGCTAATACACTGTGTATTGCAATTCCCCTAGACCAGACACGGACATTCCTTCCTATGATACATCAGCCTAGATGAGAACTGATGGTATTATGCAGATTATGAAATAATACTATCAAGTTATAATTTAAGTAAGAATCGAATACCGAATCAAAAATGCGAAGAACATCTGTTCTTATTTAGATTTCTGATACATTTAAGACATTTTAAGGCAACATTACAGATGAATAGGATAAACATTTAAACAGGTGTCACCTTATTTTCCCCAGCTGATATATTTACATTAAGATAATTGTTTTGTATTACAAGCTTTCTGAAATGTTATGTTTCAATATGCATCTAATTAAATATGCACTCTTTTGCATACATTTCCAGCACAGAAACATATATAAAGTCAGGTTAAAAATTGTTGTTTCATTTTATTAACATATTAGAGTTAAAAGTTTTTACAGAAGAGATTTGGGATATCTCTTTAGCACTCCATTAAAAAACACTGTCAAGTTTGGTGTATGTAACTAATACTGAAGTGGAGATTTCTGGCTTATTTTGAGAAAACATGTTTTTCAAACATGTTGTACTGTAATTGAAATCTACAGATGCAAATAGATAAAGTGTAATAAAATAAAATGCTTTAAATGTGTATTTTGGATGTTTTCATACCAGTAGTGTGTGTGTGTGTGTGTGTGTGTGTGTGTGTGTGTGTGTGTTTACTCACACATGTAGTGGCGGTACTGGGGAGGGTTCGTAAATGTACCGTCCTTGTGTGTGTCTATCATCAATTGGTACTGGATGATGAAAAGCAGGAAAGAACTGAGGTGCAGCTGTAAAAAGAAAAAGAGAGAATATTAAAAATGAATTGTGATTAAATGTTTCAACAGAAGAACCAGTACTGTTACACAGTAATTTGTTTCATGAGGGTGTATTCACAGATTTGTTTTTGCAAACAACATAAAGGGGAATAAGTACACTAACACCAAAATAATCCATAAATCTGTGTGCAGCATCATCACAAAAACACACAGTTGCTTCAAGGCTAATCAGCAACAAGAACCTTTTGTGATAAGATATTCTATATAGTATGTGCCACATGTGTTTGTGTTTACATACTGCAGTGTTGGATTGTGTGCTCCTCTGCATTTCAACAAGCTTCAAAAAATGATTCGTCACAACAGTCAGAGAGAAATGGGAAGAGTTTATAAAACCCAGAGATAAAACATTAAAATACTGGGATAAAATCTGATCACAAATACAGTCTATATTTAGACTTGATAGAGGAGGCTTTAAAAAGTACAATCAGTGTTACACATCAGCATAAAAATCTTTCAAAGCAACTGAACATTTGAGTTTAAATCACTTTGAGTTCAAAAGTGCACCTCTGTTTTAGGTCAAAAAATAATCTGTAGAAGAATTTGTAAGAATTGATAATATCTCAGGTTATTCATGTAATCCGGTTTCCTGAGAAAGGAATGAGATACTGCGCCATGGTGTTGACGCTATTGGAATGCCTCCTGTGTTATTGGTGTGTAAAGCATGTGTGCAAACATAACAATACTACTAGGTAACGTGAGGTCGGGTGACATAGTGTGACATGTCATCTATGCACAGGCGTGCCTAAAGTGTGGCAAAGTGAAGCAGCGTCTTGTTCCCTTCTCAGGGAACCGGGTTACATATGCAAATTGTTTCCTTTTGAGGGTACTCAATACTCCATCATGGCATTGACAATATGGGAAAACCAGCACATTGAGGAAGAATGCCTGCCCAGCAAAGCTGTGTAACAGAAACCACAGAAAGGTCTCAAGAAGGAAATTGTGGCCTGCATATAGGCCTCAGCCATCTGGCACCACACAGAAATGGAGACACCAAGGGGTGCCTCCCCACAGAAACCCAATAGGTATTTGGCTAGCGGAAATAGCAGCCACATATTCCTTATGGGTAGAGAGGGCTAACCCTGCTGAGAGGTGCTCTTGGAAGAACTCCAGCAATGTATCAAGCAGGAAGAGGACTGGGTTTAAGTTGATTTTGAGATTTCATATTGTGGTCACAGTGAACGCAATCAGCTCCCTCAAGGGCTTTACTGTGCATGCTCTTCATATATATAGTGGGGAGAACTTCTCAGGTTACATATGTAACCCTGGTTCCCTGAATAGGGAACGAGAAGCTGCGTCGAGACGCATTGGGAACGCTTCTGCGTGATTGCGTCATGAAGCACATGTGAAATCTGTCCAATGGCGTGACGGAACGTCACAGGTGACGTCACAGACCAGGAAACTATAAAGCACCCCTCCGAACAAAGAATGGCAGCTTCTGATTGGATGAAGTAAAGTGCTCGGGGGCTTGCAGGGAGTGTGGCAACGCGACGAAGCGTCTCATTCCCTATTCAGGGAACCAGGGTTACATAAGTAACCTGAGACTTTCCCTTTCATGGGAACTTTGAGCTGCGTTTGGGAACCTAATTCCCACGACGCCATAGTAAAAGCCCTGACTGTGGAGCTAAGAAAGGACCGAATACCCCGAAGTAGAGCCTAAGTCAAGGCTATTAAATCTAAGAAAAGTGTGTGGGGAGGACCAGCCCGCCGCATCACAAACATCTTGCAAAGAGACTCCTGACAGAAGGACTTTAGAGGCCGCCATACTCCTAGTGGAATGTGCACAGACAGTCAAAGGTGAAGGCTGTCGAAAGCAAACCTCAGGAACTTCCTGTGATGAGGATGGATAGATAAATGAAAATAGGCATCTTTGAGATTGATTGTTACAAACCAATCCTCGGACTTGATTTGAGAAACATTTGAGTGTAAGCATCTTGAACTTGAGCTTTTGGACAGTGCAATTCAATAAGCGAAGATCTAAGATGGGACGCAGCCCTCCATCCTTTTTTGGAACAATGAAATAGCGGCTATAAAACCCTGACTGCTTGCTTGGAGGAGGAACCCTTTCTATAGCTCCTTTTCGCAAAAGTGTCAGAACCTCTTGTTCCAGTACCAGTGACTGCTCGGGATCCACCACCGTGGTGAGAACCCTGCTGAACCTGCACCACTTTTCACCGGTGAGGACTGCCTCCAGAGGCCTGGCACCATAGGCGTCAGGACCTCTTCGCCGAAGCCTTCCAAGGAATAATAACTGTCCTCAGTTCAGCCCTATCCTTGGAAGGCTTCGGCTGCACTCGCCACCCAGACCCCCCTCCTCCTCTGCTAGCTTGAGGTGGGGCCCGAGTGGCGATGCTAACTTTCTGTTGTGCCCTATACCAGGAGCTGGCACTCGGCTTAGACTGTCCAGCAGCTTCAGATACACGAGGGCGGAGAGGAAGAATTTTCTGGAACGCTGCCGCTTGTTTCTTTGCCTCCTGAAACCTATCGACAACTGATGTAACAGCGTCGCCGAATAGGCCAAAAGGCACAAGCAGGGCGTTCAAAAGGAAGCTTTTGTCTTTCTCCTTGATGCCAGATAAATTAAGCCACAGATGCCTCTCAGTGGCCACCATAGAACGGCCCACTGACTTGGCAGTCTCCTTGGTGGCCCTGAGAGACAAATCCGTGGCCCGACGCAGTTCACGAATAGCATCGGCAGATACCTCCCCACCCTCATCAATATATTTCAATAGATCAGCCTGGTATGCCTGCAAAATAGACATCGTATGCAGGCATGCCGTGGCTTGACACGAAGCCGAGTACGCTTTACCCACCAGCACTGATGTTGTCTTTAATGGCTTGGTGGGTAATATCGGGGACTTCAGCGATGATGCAGACCCAGGGGAGAGATAGCTCGCAAGCGTCTCTTCCGCCCGGGGAATCGCCACATAGCCTTGCTTCTTCAGCCCTAAAATATTGGAATAATTGGATGTCTGAGGGCTGAAAACACGATAAGACACCGGTCTCCCCCACGACCTCCACAACTCGGTGTGGAGGTCGGAGAAGAACGGCAGTCCCCGACGTGGAGGCTGAGACCTGGATGGTAAATAGCATTTGTCCAGTTTACTTTCTGCTTTTCCTCTTGCTTCTCGGCTGGCCAATCAATATTTAACTTAGCAACAGCACAAGTAACAACCTCCATCAACTCCTCGTATGCGGGGGTATGAAGCGGTGAATCTTCATAATCCCCCGCCTCGATGCTCACTACATCCAACTCCTCAGAGCTGGATAATTGAAACACCGGTGCCTCATCCCTGGGAGAAGAAACCGCAAAGCGTGCTTCCCCCTGAGATGAGACACTAGACCCGGCAGGTGAGGGCAGAGAAAGGGCGAGGACCGTCTCAAACCCCTCTGCCAGGTCCATCTGTGAACCCCATTATTTGAGCCGCCGCTCTGCCTTGGCAGAAGTGGGACCCGAACCACGAGGAACGCGAGCCGAAGCCCCCTCCTTGAAGAACACCCGGTGGGAACGAAGTACTTTCACTGCCATCTTAAACTCGAGAGCTGACTGTTCATGCTCCATTCCCAAACAAGCAACACAGAGCTCGTGTGTATCCGCACTCGTAATGAAACGGGGGCAGGGAGGAACACACTTCTTGAATTGTTGTTTTGCTGCCATTATAAGTGATAAATGCTTTGAATATTTGACAAACAACAGTAAATATCACAGACAGAAACACAGAGCGCTTGCTGAAGACAGAGAACCTGCCATTCTTTGTTCGGATGGGTGCTTTATAGTTTCCTGGTCTGTGACATCACCTATGACGTTCCGTCACGAGATTGGACAGATTTCACATGTGCTTCATGACGCAATCAGAAGCGTTCCGAACACGTCTCGACGCAGCTCGAAGTTCCCATGAAAGGGAACAAGTATTTGATACACTGCCAATTTTGCAGGTTTGCCCACTTATAGGTCCTGCCAGGTAGTTCTGGGCTGATCCCTCACCTTCCTCATGATTATTGATGCCCCACGAGGTGAGATCTTGCATGGTGTCCCAGACCGAGGGAGATTGACCACCTTCTTGAACTTCTTCCATTTTCTTATAATTGCACCAACAGTTGTTTCCTTCTCACCAAGCTGCTTACCTATTGTCCTGTAGCCCATCCCAACATTGTGCAGGTCTACAATTTTATCCCTGATGTCCATACAGAGCTCTTTGGTCTTGGCCATTGTGGAGAGGTCGGAGATTGTTTGATTGAGTGTGTGGACAGATGTCTTTTATACAGGTAACGAGTTCAGACAGGTGCAGTTAATACAGGTGATGAGTGGAGAACAGGAGGGCTTCTTAAAGATAAACTAACAGGTCTGTGAGAGCTGGAAGGTTGTTGGAAGGTAAACCTTCAGCCCAGTCTGAGGTCCTGAGCACTCTGGAGAAGGTTTTTGTCCAGGATATCCCTGTACTTGGCTGCATTCATCTTTCCCTTGATTGCAATCAGTCGTCCTGTCCCTGCAGCTGAAAAACACCCCCACAGCAGGATGCTGCCATCACCATGCTTCACTTTTTGGACTGTATTGGACAGGTGATGAGCAGTGCCTGGTTCTCTCCACACATACCGCTTAGAATTATGGCCAAAAAGTTCTATTATGGTCTCATCAGATCAGAGAATCTTATTTCTCACCATCTTGGTGTTCTTCAGGTGTTTTTTAGGAAACATTTAAGCAAGCTGTCATGTGTCTTGCACTGAGGAGAGGCTTCCGTCGGGCCACTCTGCCATAAAGCCCCAACTACTGGAGGGCTGCAGTGATGGTTGACTTTCTACAACTTTCTCCCATCTCCTGACTGCATCTCTGGAGCTCAGCTACAGTGATCTTTGGGTTCTTCTTTACCTCTCTCACCAAGGCTCTTCTCCCCCGATAGCTCAGTTTGGCCGGACGGCCAGGTCTAGGAAGGGTTCTGGTCATCCCAAATGTCTTCTATTTAAGGATTATGGAGGCCACTGTGCTCTTAAGAACCTTAAGTGCAGCAGAACTTTTTTTTAACCTTGGCCAGATCCGTGCCTTGCCACAATTCTGTCTCTGAGCGCTTCAGGCATTTCCTTTGACCTCATGATTCTCATTTACTCTGACATGCACTGTGAGCTGTAAGGTCATGTATAGACAGGTGTGTGGCTTTCCTAATCAAGTCCAATCAGTATAATCAAACACAGTTGGACTCAAATGAAGGTGTAGAACCATCTCAAGGATGATCAGAAGAAATGGACAGTACCTGAGTTAAATATATGAGTGTCACAGCAAAGGGTCTGAATACTTAGGACCATGTGATATTTCAGTTTTAATTTTTAATAAATCTGCAAAAAAATCAACAATTCTGTGTTTTTCTGTCAATATGGGGTGCTGTGTGTACATTAATGAGGAAAAATGAAATTAACTTAAATGAGCAAATGGCAAATGGCTTCAATATAACAAAGAGTGAAACATTTAAGGGGGTCTGAATACTTTCCGCACCCAGTGTATAAATGTTAGTTTTGGTTGAAATTGAGGTTTTCACAACAGTTAAGCACTCATCTAGCGATCCCAATGCTCCAAATAGCAATTAAACATGTTTTCAGAGAGGAATACCTTTTCATTTGACAATGAAAAATACAATTTTTCTCTGCTCGCTTCCTCTCAGCTCAAGTTTGGTATCATTGTAAAGTGCAGCATTTACAACTTTCTGAATATTCATTGTGAATTCTCGATGGCATAAGTCAGAACCAATGAAATGTGAACTGATGTAAACAAAATTATATTATGCCGACTGACACATCTGTGCATGCGCACAAAGATGCCTCAAAGCGCACGATCACGGTATACACATACAGAATAACAGTAGGCCTATTTCAAAAAACCTGTCTTGGTAAATATTCACACGTACATTATCTGTTATGTCTTAAGTGAACGTTTGGGTAACTATTGAGGGAAAAAAATCTGATGTGTAAGATTATATTAGATAACCTACATGAGGTACAGTAGGTCTCTATATATAGAATGTCTTTTTCATTAATGCTAATCACACAATTGTGGAATCATAGAAAAAATGTTGAATGTATTTTTTTCCTATAGAAAGGTGTTTTTTTATGTCGGACCAGGAGTGCCACATAAAAATAAAACGAAGAATCAATTAATTAATGTAATAATTCAAACATAAAAATGTATATAAATAAATCACTTTTATATGGGCATATAAATAGACATATTTAAAGTTGTTTATTTAATTCCTGTTTTTAAATGTAGTTTAATAGACCAATGAAACAATAAATTTTAAAAATCTTTTTTTAATGTATAAATAAATAGACATATTTAAAGTTGTTTATTTAATTCATTTTTTAAAACGTAGATTAATAAAACAATAAATAGTATATTATTAAATCATTTTAAATGCGTATTTAAATTGCTTTTTAAATCCCTTTGTAAAAATGAATTTGGCAAATACTTTTCTAAAATGCCATTGGACAGTGCACACGTGGGAGCAACCAATCAGCTTTCGCCTCAATTTGAAGAGTCAACTCCCTAAAGACAGTTCGAGCAACGCAAAATGTCAGGTGAATCTGAACATGTTTTTAGAGGTATTGTAGAGGATCTGTTAGCTTTAGCTGATTTTTGCGAAAGAAATTCTCCTCTCGATTGTCATTTTATATGTAAAAGAGTTTTTCAGTTGAGGGAAGACGCGGCAAACGCAGCGGATAATTGTGGTTGTACAATAAATGGAAGGATTTGGTTTAAGTTTGAGGTCATTCAGCGACTTCGTGGCCCTCACGCTATGGTTGAATTTCCAAGCATTCTCGAACAACACCAGTCGTTGGATGTACCGGCAGAAGAGACAGTAGGATGTATTGTTGTGTCGCTAAGGACAGTCCGACAAAAACTATTATAACCTCTCCAAACACGTTTCGCCTGACATTTTGCTCGAACTCTTCTAGAGAGGGTTGGCTCTTCAAATTGAGGCGAAATCTGATTGGCTGCTCCCACGTGTGTACTGTCCAATGGCATTTTAGCACTCGATTGACAAATGGATAAAGAAAAGCATTTGGCAAATCCTTTTTTAAAAAGTGATTTAAAAAGCCATTTAAAATGATTTAATAATGTACTATTTATTGTTTTATTAATCTACGTTTTAAAAATGAATTAAATAAACAATTTTAAATGTCTATTTATTTGCCCATATAAAAGTGATTTATTTATATACATTTTTTATGTTTGAATTATTAAATTAATTAATTGATTCTTCGTTTTATTTTTATGTGGCACTCCTGGTCCTCCATAGTTTTTTGATTTTTTCATAGTTTGTGCCAAATTGGGTATTACCAGGTATTTTAAATGTATGGTTGCTAGGTGATTTTGTTTTGCAACTTTCAGAAAACTTTAACTCGATTTTTCTCAAAAAGGACTTTTCACATACTTTATTTGCTTATTTGTTTATTTATTTTTAATGTAGAATGTCATAACAATAACTCCTTTTTTAAAATTTGCTCATTGCGATTCATTTTGCTAGCATGTTTCACATTTATATACAGTACTGTACAAAAGTCTTAGTCCACCATTAGATGTTGTTTTAGCAAAAATATAATAACCATATATGATTATTTCTCGGTCTCTTTATTAGATCATAACCAGAAAATACAGTTAATTTGTAATTTTTGCAGTATTAAAAACAGAAAAAAATCTGGAAAAAAAACAGCTCTTATAGGCTAAAGTGGCAAGTATTTAGTCACCTCCCCTTACAAGTAATAGCAGAAACCTGGCTCTCTACACCTAAAACGAAACGAAAAAGGACTGGAAGGCCAAGAAAACATTCAAAATCTGTTGAGAAGTTTCTCAGAGTTTCTTCTTTGGGAAAATGGAAGTCCAGGAGAAAGGAGGTCACACTAAACACTTACTTTTGCTAAAAGAAACAATTTTGTTCAGAATTGTTTTTGCTTTTTTTTTTCATTTTGTGTAAATATTTCCTGTATTTTATGTTTGCATCGTAATAAAGAGACTGAAAAATAATTATGGATGGTCATTAAAACATTGCTAAAACAACAAAGCTGATGGTGGTGTAGAGTCTGGACTGGATCACTGATGATCAATTCATTTTTAGGTTTTAGGAAAAGTTTTTAACCTTCTGACTTAACATAGGTAAATCTCAGCTGGCTCCAGCCTGTCCTGGCCGTCCACAGGCAAGCAACGGTTTTGTCAGCTACATGCCGATGTAAAACAGGATCACTCTGGAAGTCTCCCTGACTTCAAAAAGATCAGAATCAACTCAAGTCAAATTCTTTGCCCCACACAAGACCAGTGTTTGTGGGACAAGAAGACCACGCACACACATAGAGACATTCATCAAAATATGAATATTCCCAAGTGTTTTTGCTGTGTTTTTCTTTTCATATGCATGTCTATATCACCCCCACTAAAAGTTACATCTTGTAGTTGTGTTAGTTTCACTGTAAAATGCTCATATTCAAATGTAAGAATGTACATGTGCTTTAGAGAGTCCTAAACACATGATTCTTGGATTCAAAACCTTACTCTGTGAATTTCACAACTAGATATTGGTGTTATATCATGATAATATGCATTATTCTACTTTTAAGGTCCTTTGGGAGGAAAAAGGACTCAGTCAGACAACTCAGCAACCTAGACGAGACATTCTTCTTCCTTTATTTTCCGGCATCTTGCAAAGAGTAAATTCCGTTTTGAAACTCCCACTGAAGAAACACCTGAGGAAGAGACCAATCGAAGCTCAGCTCCATGCACTGAAGTTTGAACGGCATTCACCACAGCACAAAGTACTAATGCAAGTTTCTGAATTAATTTTCGACGCGCTTTAACTTGATTGTCAGAAGTGAATTCGTTGCTGGCTCTCAAAAGGTTTAACTGTTTGTAATCTTGCTTTCTTTGATCAACCTCTCTTTTTCTTTATTTCCTTTCGTTATTTTATTGTATGCTCTGCTTAGATTTAGTTGTATGTATTTGTGTATATATCATATATTCATATATTAAACACATTGTATTCACACAGTTCATTGTCTCTGATTGTAACTCATACATGAACCAAGTCCCTTTAACACTTGATTTCGCTAGCTATATGTTTTTTAAGTACTAGAATAAGAAAACTTCCTTTGTAAAATTGATAAGAAAATCGGACTGATAGTTTTGCTGGACAAAACAAACCAGTCTTTCTAAATTAATTCTAAACCTAGAAATAATTTTAGACCATATATATTCATAATTAATTATAATTCATTGTAATTGATTATCCAAATATACCTAATTCCCTTCGTGGTTGATTCATATTCATAATTAGTCATAATGTGTTATGATTCATTTGTGAATATATTTCATATATATTTCATCCATTTGAGCAATTTACTGCAGTGGCCTAAGACTTTTGCACAGTAATGTATATATACAATATATGGCTCTGGCACTGAAATAGGGCAGAGCGCAGCAGCGGATGTGTTTTTAGCTTGTAAACATCTGGCATCCTTGTGCCAAGGTGTTTAGGGGCTGTGGCCAGGGACCATGGGCCAACATCTGGACCTAATGTAGCACCAGCTCCTCGCATCTGTAACGCCCTGCTTTATCTCATTCCACAACATAAATTAGGGGCTGTTAGTGTTTTGTAGCACCATGTGATTGCACTCAGAAAACTAATTGGTGAAACCAGAGGTGAAATGTAACGAAGTAATACTTCGTTCCAGTACTTGAGTATTTTTTGGGAAAATTTGTACGTACTTGAGTATTTATATTTATGTCAACTTTTACTTTTACTCCACTACATTTCCTAAATAAAATGTATATTTTTACTCCAATACATTTCCCCAAAACAATTTCGTTACTTACTACAAAATAAAAAAGGAAGAACACAGACTGCAAGCAAGCATGTGCAAACAAGTGCTCGCACAACCACGGTTGATTTCATTTTCTGGGTTGTGTTCGTTGCTGGAGAGGCTGAGAAGAGTGCGGTACGAGAGCGACCTCTAGAGGCGAAATGAAAACATCACAGATGCCTTGTACAGTTTGTTTTGACACGTGACGTGAGGCTGCATGCTGCACAGAACTGGACACTTCAAAAATGGATTTGAAACATAGACAACAAAGCGGTATGCTATACAGTACATTACGTTAGCAAACTAATTACTTTAGTGACATGAAAACATGTACTGTACAGTAAATGTTTTCATATCACTAAAGTAATTAGTTTGCTGACTGGACGCTGCATCAGAGGAGAACAGCAGTATTATTGCTGTCGAGGCTGAGAGGATACTAACATTAGTAGTACCTCAAGCGGTTAAAACAATGTAACAAAAACACCAACTGTTAAATGTCAAAATTGTTACCCTCTATTTATAGTTAGCTTTAGTTTATATTCATTTGTTTGCTTTTATGCATTCGTTATCCAGCGAAGATGCATATTTAAATTGTATCCTAATTATGCAGCCGACAGAAACATACTGTAAATCAGAAATGTATTCGATTTCAGTTCTTTTTTTATCCGCACTTTAACACATATTTTGATAAGATAATTATCAAGTGTTCTAAAATAGAAGCAAACAAAGAGTGAAAGTATACATATAATATTCCTTTGTGCATAAAGATGGCCATTTTAAGCATGATTGTTTAGATTTATATGAAATGATAACACTACATTAAAGGTTAATAAAATGTTGTTGTTACATGTTACATGACTTTGTTTTACTTTCGTTTTCCCTCACATGCTTTTTGTTTTGGTTATCCCCTGCCACTCATCACTCATTATTAGTTCATTGTCTCCATCTGTGCCCGTTAATTAGTCATTTCCTTCACCTGTGTCTCAGTCATTAGTGTTTGTATATATTCCCTCTGTTTCCCTCACTCCTCTGTCGGTCATTGTTTATGTTTGAGCGTCTTGTATGGATTGTTTTCTCTTGGTTTTTGCTTCTTAAAACGTCATTCATGTTATTCTCCGTCTTCGTGCTTGGATTTACCAGCAAGACCGTAACAGTTGTTCATTGTTAATTTCAACATTTACATTTTAATATTTTAAAGTTGCATCTTACATTAATTATAATGCTGTAACGCCGGGATGAAGACAGGAGACGAAGGTACGAATAACAGGCAGGTTTAATAACAAGAGGACACAGAAGACAGAGTGCGCTACGCATAAACAATAACCGACAAACACAAAGACCAGAGGAGGAACTTAAATACATTGATGACGGGGGTAAGACAGGTGATGACAATAACTAATTACATTAAACCAGGTGATGACAATGACTGAAAACAAGTCCACAGCTCTAGGAGGCGGCGGGCTGTTCCTCGCTCCAGGATGGGCTCACTCGCTCGCGTTGTCAGAGGGGTCCCGAATTCGTCCAGCTCCGCTCCGATCTCGGAGCGCACCCCGGGCTGCCACGCTGAGGCGGAGCGTTCTTCCCTCCGGCACATCCAGGCCCAATAGCCCAGGTGCGGTCGAGCCTCCGGGCTCATCAGGAACTGGAGAGCGGGTGAGTCCATCTTTTCTTTCCTTTTTTGGGGTCGGTTATTCTGTAACGCCGGGATGAAGACAGGAGACGAAGGTACGAATAACAGGCAGGTTTAATAACAAGAGGACACAGAAGACAGAGTGCGCTACGCATAAACAATAACCGACAAACACAAAGACCAGAGGAGGAACTTAAATACATTGATGACGGGGGTAAGACAGGTGATGACAATAACTAATTACATTAAACCAGGTGATGACAATGACTGAAAACAAGGACTAAACAACATGGAACTAGACGTGTGTGACAAATGCACTATGACATAACATGAATGATCAAGGTATAATTAATATATTAGTATTTGTATAATTAAAACATAATTGCTATTTTTTTAATTCAAAGCAAACAAAATGTAAAAAATAGAGTTAAAACAATCTTACTGCTCAAACTGTGTATAGAAATTTTTTTAATAATATTTTCTGCTCCTTTTGTATTTTGCATTTACTTGTACTTTCACTTTCAATACTTGACTATGTTTAATATTAAAAAAAAAAAAACGAGTGACGAATTCGATATCATCTCTGCATGTCCCATTCGACCCACTACATCATCTGATACAAAATTGGTGAGTTCTCACATTCATTCTCAATGCTCTTCGTCATGTGTTAAAGTACCAATAACTGTGACAATTCATGAGATCATTATAACACAGCATAACGTGCGGTAGTCGTGGCCTAATGGTGAGGGAGTTGGGCTTTTAACGTGAAGGTTGCCGGTTCGATGTCGGTTGACTGTGTGAACTAGCTCATCCTTTGTGAAGACCTTACAAACTCATCAGCCAGTGGCACATATCCCCAACAAACTGTCCCTTACCAGCGTGATCAAAAAGATCTTAAACTAGATGGACCTAGATTAAATATTTTGACTGTTGCGATTCCAAATCAGTTTAATGACCTGTAACTCTGCCTGAGTATCGGACAAGTGTTCACAGTTGGCCAGAGGAGAACTGGCCCCCCGACTAAGCCTGGGTTCTCCCAAGACTTTTTTCTCCATTTGTTGGAGTTTTGGTTCCTTGCCGCTGTTGCCTTTGGCTTGCTTAAGTTGGGGACACTTGCTTGATATTCAGCAGTGTTTTTGATATGCCTGCATTGGCGCCGTTGTACGCGAACTATGCTGAGCCGGACGATTACGTCACTGTTTTCTCCAGTGCTGATATACATAAATGAACTAGACTAATAACTATTGATATTTGCAATGGAAAGAATCAATAATATATAGAATAAGCTGGACAATGACACCATTTTCTTTGGGAGCTGCTGTGCAGCCAAAATTATTTGCCAATTATTAATGTCAAGCTGCTTTGCCACAATTTGCATTGTAAAGAGTGCTATATAAATAAAGGTACCTTGACTTGACTTGTGGGTACATTCAAAATTACTCCAGTCTCTTTCCGTTTACAATTGCCTAGTCATTACCGTATTTCTCCCACTTTTCATGTTTCCCTGTTAAAACCTGCTGCTTGTCCGAGAGGAGTGTCAGAGAGAAGAGCCGAAGACGAGACACCAGCACCCATTCTGGTCGACGGCGAGGAGGCATATCGGGTCCAAGCGCTACTCGACTCACAACGTCGGGGCAGTACTTTACAGTACCTGGTCGATTGGGAGGGATATGGCGATATGGCGGAGGAGCGATCCTGGGTCAACGCAGGTGATATCCTCAACCCAACCCTCACAGAGGAGTTCCACAGGATGCACCCAGATAAGCCGGCCCCTTGACCCCGACGACGCTTGCCTCCTCGTGTCAGGAGCCGCTCACAGAGCGGGGACTCTGTCACGAATGAGGCTCTCTCTTCGCATCCTCCGGATCAGCAGAGGGAGCTCTCACCTGAGTACTAACTGTTTCGGACTGCATTTCCCACAAGCCCTCATACCTAGGACTGTCTGACCCTCGCCTGTTTACTGGACTCTGAATTATCGCCGCCTGCCTCGACTCTAGTCCATCCCTGTTTCTGCTTACGGTTTGCCTGCTATAAGTTTATTGCTGTCTATTCACCCTTGCCTGTCTGACTTTGTTTTAATAAACAGCACATGGATCTCAACTCCATTGACTCTTCGTTACAAAATGAAAGCTCTAGCGCAAGTTCTGCAGAGTCCTCATCCCTCAGGATATAAGCTACGGATAGAGCCTTACGCCAAAGAACTTTATCGTACCACGTTTTGCTTCCTAATTGTTAAAAAATATCATTATTGCATCTTGCCTCCCGAGTCTTTCTGGCTGACCTGCGCTGCAATACTTAAAGGCCCAAATTGTGGATTTACATATTGGTTGTTATTTAAAAAAAAAAAGCTGCACATCTACATAAAAATCATGAGAAAATTCCATACCCCATCCCTCTAAAAACTCATCTGATCTTTTGTCTTACCATGACTTAGAACTAAAGGATTTAAATCTTAGGTGAATGTCGGCGATGCCATCTTGTAATTTATTATTATTTTTTTTTTAATCTTCAAATCTTCATTTAAGTGAAAGTCGTGACGTATTGTCAAGTATGGTGACCCATATTCGAAATTAGTACTCTGCATTTAACCCATCCCAAGTGCACACACACAGCAGTGAGCAGTGGGCAGCTATTGCGACAGCGCCCGGGGAGCAATTAGGGGTTAGGTGTCTTGCTCAAGGGCACTTTAGTCATGGTATCGAAGGTGGATAGAGAGCTGTTTATTCACAATCCCCACCTTCAATTCCTGCCGGCGTAGGAATCGAACCGGCAACCTTCACGTTACAAGCCCAACTCCCTCACCATTAGACCACGACTACCCCTATTTAGCAGTTTTTCTTAAACAAAATGACAAAGCACATTTTATATTTTGTGGTTTTCTTGCAACATAGTAAAAAGCAAGTGAGTAATAATACTTTAAAGACTAAAAGTACAGCTCTTATTAATTACTACTTAAATAAATAAATAAATATTGTTAATTAGGCTTCAAAAACTTTCAATATGTATATAAATAGAAAGTTTTTGAATTTGCAATACAGCTACTGTATTGAGATAAATAGCTTTGGTTCTGCAGCCAAAGTAAAACAGGAGGACAACCAGTATTTAGCTGAGAAATGGTCTCTAATCTCTAGTACATCAGTGCATTGCCTCCAAGGAAGTACTTCATCAGGCCTATAGTGACACAAGACTTCCTAGAAAGGGAGTAAAGAGACCACCCTTTCCCAAAGTAACTCATTTAGTCTGAACTTTTCAGCATGCTTTTGAAAAAGTTTAGTCTACCTTTCCCAACAGCCCTACCTTTGAACTACCACTTTTTGTAGCCATGCATAATGTAGAGGGCAATTTTTTGCTGTCATTATTTCACACCACATTCATTAAGACACGATTATAAAGGGTTTTAATGAAAGAGCTGATTAAAGACAAACTTTGACCAGACTCATTAGTTTCTGATAGAACACAAACACTCGTTGAACAGAAAAGAGAGCGTGAATATGATTGCAATTACGGCTTATTATTTTAGGAGGATGATACAGCCTGAAGCATTTACTAAAATCACTCCCGTAATCATTTTATGAAGACTTACTTTTTCTTTCCTTCTCCTATCCTCTCTCTTGAAGTTTCATTACAAATGCTCTTTGGGGGATTGCCGTAATGTTATGTTAACTCCCTGATTGAGAGGTAATTGGATTGTGACCAGCAGATCAGATTGAGAGAACAATAACTGCTTCTTGTGCCACTTAAAAAGTCATAATCAAAGCCAAGAAGCGAAAACTTTCAATGATCAACAGCAAACATTACTGACCATCCACCAAACACCTCTGGGTCAATGACGTAACATTCCTTCAAAAACCAACAAACAAACACACACACATATTCAAAAAATGCAACTTTGCATGCAAATACTTGAATACAACTTCTATGAAGAGTATCTTTCTAGGGCATTCGTTAGGCAGCATAAACTCAGGGTGATACAACTGTCCTGAGATCTTCTATTAACATTATTATCATCATCATTATTATTATTATTATTACTATTATTATTATTAAAATACAAATACGATATTACAAGATCTCACATGTTATTGCTCTTTTTCCAAACCTATTTATAAAAACCTGGCATATGAGTTTTATATAAATAAATAAATCAATAAATTATCAGAGGTGTGTAAAAGTTTTAAAGAAAAGGGAGAGAGGCTGGTGAGTTTGTGAATCAGTAATGTAGAACATATGATGGCTCTGTGCTGTTCTATGTTGTGTGTGCGCCTTGCACGTTGCCAGATTTCATTACACCCCTCACTTGCTCATGATCTCACTGCTCAAACACGCTCTCCTGCATAGAGCTGATGACTGAGGGGCCAACGAGTATTAAACACTGTGAGTTTGTGCAAGTCATACATGTCAATGGGAAAGCAAGTGCTTCTATTCACCATATATGTGTGTGCAAACCAGAAAAAACAAAGTATCACAAGCAACCGAACACACCCATACACACCTGTGCATGCTTGTAAGCGGTTGATAAGCTCATGCTGAGAAGCATACCTTAAGGACATCTAATATTGCAGGCAGCATGCGTCTTGTAACGCATTTCGAAAACAGGCTGCAGGATCCAGCTGTGTTTGCGTGTAAACGCACAAGTGCTGTTGAGCGCTGCTCCATGGGGGTTGCTGTTGACTTGTGCATTCTGTTTAATTATAGTTCCTGATTGGTGTGATGGTAATGGGCTAATTACAGCTGTATAAATTATCCAAATGTACCAAATGTGTCTGGAATTAGGTGGTGGAGTGCAGGCATGAGAAACAAAGCAGACATACAGAGGGAGGGAAGGAAGGAAAGGGGGAATGGATGGATAAATATTTTGGTTTTTAAAGTGAGTGTTATTAGTCAGACTATAGGTTTACAGCCTTCTCTGCTGTTCACAGTGTAAACAATAACACATTACACTGCGATTATGTGCTAAAGCATAAGTGAAGAAAGAAAGAAAGAAAGAAAGAAAGAAAGAAAGAAAGAAAGAAAGAAAGAAAGAAAGAAAGAAAGAAAGAAAGAAAGAAGTCAGATTATGAAAATTAGTTCGGACAACCCATCAACTAGTCGAGTTTGTAGCTGTGCACATCCCTACTGATTTTTTTTTTTTTTGGACAAATTCAAAGCAACAATGAATAATTGCTAGTTAACAGTTTTTTTAATCAAATAATATGATAATATTTTGAGATAACATATAATATGTTCAGTCTTGCAAAAGTGACTAAATAAAGGTTACTATTTCTTTTCCTATCCTGTACCCTGTATGAATGTAGGAATTATGTAATAAAATGTATGCTACAGTCCAGCATAAACTGGAAAAGGAGGGATCCTGAGAAGCGAAGTTGGTCCAATTATGGCTTTATCAAATAAAGTGCCAATCACAGAACAGAATCCTTCCATTCATCCCACAGTAGGATAATTAAGGAGGGTCAGTAAAGGCAATAATCCCCTGTGCCTCTTTTTCACCAGAACTGAAGAAAGACGAGTGTGCATGAAGGTAATCAGTCTAATCACGATCAGGTCTCAGAGGTAGATAAGGGTCGGCACCTCAGGGCAAATTAAGACCTGTATCTGACCTGCTCCATTTGTCTCACTCACAAATTTCTCACTAGCTTTTCACTTCCTATTTCAAAATTATTAGCCACTACACTTTCTGAATTTCCAATTTTAAATACATTGTAAATATAATTAGCTTCGGTTTCAACAGCTAATGTACTCTGATTCTGCTCCAACATAAGATAAATCGGCACAACTCCCTGCGTTTTCAATTTTCACATTTGTTCTCCTTTGTTTACACATCCACATTCTGCACTTCGCTCCGTCCCTCAGCGAAAACCTGCATCCCTCCTGGCACCTTGAGAGTTATGGCCCCAAAACAAGCAGGAGTTGTAATCCATTTATTCTGTCCCACCAAACAAAAACTTCCTAAATAATCCTCGACAACACAGGTCTCGTCAAGAGACCAGGCCTTAGGAGAGTGAGAAAGCGCAACTTAGACAGTCAGAGAGTGAACATCTCTCTTCCTGTCCCTCGCTGTCTCTCCCTCTCCCTCATTGCCTCTTTATCAAGCAGGTGGTGCCCAGGGGTGGCTGGCCAGGGCTGGCAGACAAAAGCATATGTGTGTAAACTTTAAAGCTGATTAACCTGGCCCCACTGCCTTAATGAGTGTGCTGAGTTGCAGGCACCTCAGAGACCTCCACGCTGAACCCTTCCTGTGCTTCAAACCCAGCCAGTCATCCCACTCCACACATCAAAGAGCTTCCAGCACAGAGGAGAGAAGAGGTGAGGAGAGTGGGGGGATGGTGGAAAACGAGGAGGGGGAGGATGGACAGAGGGATCCCTTATCTCCTTCTGAGAGGATGCTGCTCAGCAGAGTGAGATTGTCTCGAGCTGCCACCTGTCCCAGCCATCTTTGAAGGCAATGCTAAGCCTGTGAACTCCTTCAACTCCCATTCTTTTATGTTCCTTTTTATTTTCTGCTTAGTTACTGATTAGTAACACACCGAGGCAGGTGTGTGTTCCCTATTACCGCATATAGACTCATAATAATAAGTGTGACCCTTGCTGGCAAAATAAGTCGCAATGAGCAAAAATTAGTTATTGTTATTTGTACATTCTCTATTAAAAATCTTAAAAATGTTGTATGATGAGAGTCAGCAAAACCAATTTTAAGTTAAAGTTTCCTGAAAGTTCCAAAACAAAATCACCTGGCAGCCATACCTTAAAATCCCTGGTAATACCACCAAATTTGACACAAACCCAAGTCAAAACCCATATCTATAGGGGAAAAAAAGATATATATTTAACTTTTTTTCCAATTATTCCACAATTGTTTGTTAATGATTAACATTAATGAAACAGATAGCCCATATATTAAGACTTATTGTATCACACGGATCTAATATAATGTTACACATCAGATGTTTTCCCCCAACAGTTAACCAAACCTCTACTCAAGACATAACTGATAATGTTTGCGTGAATACTTGCCAAGACAGATTGAGGTGTCTTTGTGTGCATACTTCAGATGAGTCTGAAAATCACATTTCATTGGTTCAGACTCATGCCACTGAAAATTTACTATGAATATTCACAAAGTTGGAATGCTGTGCTTCACAATGATACCAAACTTGTGCTGAGGGAAGCGCCAGTCGTCGAGAAGTGACCAGAGAAAAATGGAGCAAGTGTAGTGGTTTCTGAATACCCACTGAAGATGAGAGTGAGAACCAGTGGTGCAATTCATTTACACAGTAGTAGTCCACTCAAAAAAGAGAGAAAGTGAAAGGGACCCTTATAGGTGTCAAGCCATTGTTGTAGTCTACCATGTTTTTAAGGCAACATTTTTACAGTGGGTAGTGGAGTTACTGACAGCAATTGTCTCCATCTTTCAAAACAGCCTTACTTAGACAAGGTTCAAAGCATGTCTCTCTAATAAATCTCTGAGATGCCATTATGATAATTTCACCAAAACACAAAAGCATGAAAGGAAACACATGTCATGTGAATGACTATGACACATCCAATGGATCTAGATTTCTGGAGGAATTTCTCACACAGATAAGAAATTTCCAAGAAAATCTAATGTCCATTATTCCAGTATCAGGCAGTGCTAAGGAACATTTCCACTCTATTCCTACATGCTTACCACGAACCCTCCAGGTGAAAGACTAAGAAAAAAAGGAAGTCAAAAAAGCACAGGAATAATGGTACAGCCATACACAGTAAGACTACTTTAAAAAGTCCAATAAAAGAGGATCATAAGATTATCTGTGGTGTACTAGACCAAGATGGATAATAACAGTAAAAGATCCGCTTTCAGAATGAAAAGATCAGGGTAAAAGAGATTTCTTACTAGTACCCAAAGACTGCTCCCGGCATCTTGGCCCCTGTGAGCTATGCCATAGCAGGGCCCCTCTTTCAAAAATGCAATATGGAAACAATCATGCAGACCATCCTTGCCCTTGAAGTTGTCAGTGAGAGCCTCTCAATGACTTGTATCGTCATTTTGACCAGTAAAAAAAAAAAAAAAAAAAAAAAAAAACTATGTGAGTGTTTCTTCACCTAAGGACACTTTTCACTCAGTGGACTGTGAGAAAAAAAAATGTAAATGATTTTTTTGAAAATTCCATGTGCAAAATCTTTGTTACTCGTATAGATGAGATATGCTTTAAAATTTAAATGTTATGTTTTGCTGAAATGTTTACCTGGGATCTAGCCAGTGAGACTGATTTTCATTCAGTCATAAATATGTAACACATCAAATTGTGTCATCAAGACATGTCATTTACTACGGGGCGCAAGGTGAACTTATCAACATCATTCTGTTCTAGAGAAGGTCTTAGGAAGGGACAGAAGGTTTCATTTGAACAACAACCAGCATGGAAGTTATTATGTACAAGAAAAGTCCCAGTCAAACAATCAACTCCACATCTTCATTTGTTATGGCTATCCAGAATACACCAATTGTTAGTTTGGTTCTGGTCATGTCTAGCCTATATCTTTGACAGCAGATGTTTACAGTTCAGTGGCCAAGTGAAGGTTTGATTTTGGTGGTAAGGGGGAAATAACACCCAGCACTACCAACCCAATATATCAGTGTCAAGCTCAATCCTTTTCACCATCTCAGAAAGCCCTCTACAAGGATTTTGTTCAGGCAGCAGTGGCTTGCTATGCTCCACCAAGGGCACTGAAGTGGGAATATCCTATATGGTGCGCACCAATGCAGAGCTGACCAGACAGATGCAAGCAGTTTGGATGTGTCTGTTTGGTGTGATATCATCAGTCCCTCCTCGTGTTGATTTGTCTGGACTCTGGTGCAAGGCATCAATGAGGCTTTGGTAGAGGATTATAGGCTTCAGGAAACTTGGTAGATCTTTATCCAAGCAAGAACACAGGACTGAAACTGTAGCCCCACACCGCTGATCAAGCTAAAGGTGGGAGCCAGTTAGCTTTTGAGAGGGGACAATATTTCACACAGAGAAGTTGTAGACCGATACTAAATAGGCTTAGGAGTCGACCCTCTTTGCAGTAATGACACTCGTGGGCTTGAATGTTAAGGACAAAGGGACTTCAAAGAGCTAAACTCTCGAAATCTTTGGGAAAGTGCTTTTGTGAGAGAGCACAAATGCTTTAAGACCATAAGGACAGCCAAGACTACACTGAGGAACGTGAATAAAACTATTGTTCAGTTGAGTTTGCTGAGGAAAGGAAATGGCTTTGCACTGCTGGGACAATCATGTGTATGTCCAAGATTTAAAAACACTGAGGAATGGCAAGATTTCATCCCTCCCTGCTTGCCTTGTTCAAAACATTCCCATTCCATCTTAAAATTCATATACAAGGGAAACATTCAATTCAACATGCTTTAATTCCCATAATGGGATATGGCTCTTACTGGAGAAGAGCACATCTGTTTAAGAAAATACAAACAATTAGGAAAGAGGATAAAGAGAGAGACGAGAAGGATCTACCACTTCCCCAAGAGAGATAAGAAGTGCAACAGCAGCAAGTGCTTCACTGCTGCTGCGGCCCAATGACCTGCTAATCAGTGGACAATATAAACAGATGTCACAGCGTTAGCCGCATTTCACACTTCCACACATTTAGTGCTCTTCCCTTCATTAATCCGTCTTTCAATCCTGCCGTCTTATCCATACTGTGCATTAGAACAGTGCTAAGCGGGATATGGGACTCTTATCCAGTGTTTGTGTGAGAAAAGAGGATAAGTCTCAGGAATAACGGCTAATGCTAATGCTTCGACTAATGCTCACAAAGAGGGCTATTTATCCTGTGCGCTCTTTATGCAAAACACGACAGTTCTTTATGTATTCATGCAGTGGGTGCGGAGAGTTCGTGAAAATGCAGTATTAGCGCCTTGACTCGTTAAAGTAACGGAGGAGATTTGTACGACTTTCTCAGAGATCCTTGCTGTATCTGTGCCTTCCTCCTCTTCTGGCACTTGTCATTTGGAGCTTTGTTCCTGATGCCCACTCCCAGGGTGCCCCTCTGTGTGTTGCCGTGGTGACCAGGTGTGCAGAGGCGGCAGCAGTGGAGGCTCATTTAGGTGCATTAGGCCTTGACATGAGCAAGCAAGAAGAGTAATCACACTTTACCTGCCACTAGTACTAGTGCATACACAGCATAAAGAGCCTGACTTGCTCTCCATCACATACTCACACACACGCACTGGCTCACACTTACACTAGCGCACACCTGGGACAAATTTACGAGCTGATGGATCTCCAAAGGGAAAGAGAAATGCAGGGGGGCTCTGTCGAATGTGAGTGTGTACATGTGTATTGGGGTCAAGGTTTTTCACAACTCAAAGCCGGTGGAACTGAGTGAATGGCGTCAGTGTGGGTTTTAAAGAGCTGAGCAGTGACGGGGATAGGGTTAGTTAAATGGCCCTGGCCTAATCCCCTCTGGTGAGGAGTGTACATCTATAAACAATGATGTACACGAGCCCGTATTCGATTATAGATTCGTTGAATTCTAGACAATATAGGTTTTAAATGTTACACTGCAAGAAAAAAAAAAAGATAAAGAAAAAAACAGGGGTTTACAGTATTGAATACCCCAGGTCTAAAACAATAATTTACCTTTTTAAATTATTATTATTATCACCTTATTCTAACTGGAATTGCACATACAAGACAGTATACAAGACTGTATACAATTGGTTTACAACTGGCTGCAGCATCGTGTACTTGCTCCAAAAAAAACTTTGGTTAAGTGCAACACTTTTAATACTTTAAATATTTAATTTCACATTGTGTTATGTAAACTTGGACAGACAAATGAAGACTAGCTTGACTATAAAACAAAATCTGCTTCAGCTCAATTATAACTGCACAAGTAAATATTATTGTTGAGCCAGTAAGTAATCACCTAGCAACAACACAGCATCCTGTTGTATCGGTGAGTTATACGTTATATATCTTTTCAGAAAATATAAAAACTCACTTTAGATCTGTTAGGGATTCTCTTATTCTGAGACAAATAAGTAATGGCATATGCAACGTATGAAGCTGTAGGTACAAGTTTAACAGAACTTTGGGACATGTTCACTCTGTTCTTCAGGCTGACTTTATTTAGGTGCTACTACAACACATTTTTTATTTATCAAATCAAATGCCCAAGGCATGTCTGTGAAATATCTCTCAAGCAAGAATTTCTTCCAGGAGAGTGAGACATGGGGAGAGTCACTCCCACTCTTTCTAGCATTCATTCCATCATCAACTTTCTCCACTCCACAGTTCATTGCTGCTCTGGTGATCCCTTATGCAGCGAGAATGGACCTTTGGACGACTAAGAGGCTCCTTTGACTTTTCCTGCTTTTTTTGAACCCCTCTGTTTCAGTGTCTGCCTTCTCCACCTGACCTCTGACCCCCCAGCACCATTTCACCCAGCACCCTCTGCCCCAGCCTCCCCCTGCCTCCCCCTCCAGGCTTCAGCCACCCGGAACACCCCTTTTTCACTTTTGTTCTTTTTTGCCTTTTTTGCTCTTTCAGTCTCTGTCTCTCCCCCACATTTCAACTCTCTCTTTTCCCTTCGCTTCATTCTTTTACTTTGTCTCCCTTGGTATGTCTCTCCCCCACACTATAACTTTCTCTTCATTTTGCTTCATCCTTTTTCTCCTTTAATTTCCCCTTGTTTATGTATCTTTATAAGTCATTTAAAAGAATGTTATGGGTTCAATATAAATTAAACTCATAAAGCACAATGTTTATTATGACAGAACAATATCTTCAACTTGTAAACTTGTACATTATACGTATTATTATTATTATTATTATTACTTATTTGTGTTTTTAAACATTTTAAATGATATATAATGGTATTATTTATACTAATTATTTAGAAATAAGATGAACAACAACAATAATAATATTGATGAAACTTGATATAAACTTAAAATATAATGATAATAATATACTGAACATTTCTTTAAGTTACTTTCTCTCTCTTTAAGTTAGCACTGACCTCAACGAATGCTGCCTCATCGCAGGCACAGAGCAGAGATTTCTTAGAGGACTTTACTGTGTACTATCCATACCTTTCCCTTCCTCTGATACTGCCTCACCATTAAAACACTCTCTTTCTGCCTATTTGTCTCAGTTTCTTTGTACACAAAGAGTGGCAGAATTGCTGAGGCGGTCAGGCCTGTATTAGTCAATATGTGAGGGGTCTGATTGGTTGGGTTGTAGTTGACCCTTGTGCATTAAGACGGATGGATCAAAACTATACCAACAAATCACTTGGCTGATGAAGAGGCCTAAACGAACAGTGGTACAGTGGTAAATGGTTTTTTGAAATAGAACAAAGGTAAAGGCCATTTAATTAAGTGCTATGGATTAAAACTACACTGTCAAATCCGATTCAGGACAAATATAGCGAAACTAAATGAGCCATCACATCAAATACTCATCCATAGGTGATGACTAGGGAATGGTGGTCTGCAATATTAACCTCTTAAAAGGCCTTGACTAGCCTCATCTGTCTCTCTCTCTCTTTATTTTTCTCCTTCACTCTATCCTGTCCATGCACATGTTCTTGCTCTCTTGCTAAAAGTCTCTCATGATTATTGATTATAAAAATGATGGGGGAGTCCGGTGGACCAGAGAAAAACAAGAGAAAGAGAATATGAAAAAGAACAGGGGGGGGGGGGGGGTGACTGCTCTTCACTCTGTGGCGCTTTGATCATGCCGCTGATGAGCGAGACTGGAGTTGTGTGCTTACACTCAGCCCCTAATGAGGGAATTAGGGAGCAGAGAAGAACGTCCCCCATACTAACTTCCCCTCTGAAAAAAAAAATGAAAAGGCAAGCGAGAGCGAATGAGAAAGAAAGGGCAAATAGTCAACTGTCAGCCCCAATCAATCCATTAGCCGCTTTGCCTTTCGCCTCACAGAGGGGAAAAAGTTACAGTGCTAACCCTGCACTAAATGTTCGTCCTTAAGTTTTATGCACAGAGAGTATCTACAATATATAGGAACTTGATGTTCAAGGTTCATTGTCACTGTCCTATGCAAAACACACCACTGAGATAACTTCTGTAGGGTCACCCAAAAATGAAAGGCAGGAGGCAGAAGATTTTTAGTGTGTAAAAAATCAAATTTAAGTTTGTTCCTCACACAAATTTATTGTATGTCTATAGAGGACATATGGTCAACTTTTTTGTCAATGTCTACTACTGTATTTGTTGCAAAGAAAGCAGCCAATACATTCTCCGAAACATGTTACTTTGTATTTCACTTTCTGGGTGGGCTATCCATTTAGGATTTAAGGATTAGCCCTAATGTATTTTAGGATAAACAACCAAAAAGTATAGATTAATTGACAACAACAAAAAAAGAACAAAGCGGCATGTTGGTAGGGTGCGTGTCCCAAAAATGCCCCAAACAACATGAAAAAGTAGTAACTCACTATAGTGAGGGTCCAAGTATCCATTTCGAGGATCCATAGCGAACAGTGTCCCCGATAGGGCAGGGTGTGGTCTCCAAGGTGGGGCAGAGAGCTGTGAAGTTCTTTCTTCACCAATGGGGAGCGCTCTTCTGTAGAGGTCGATGGCTCCTCACTCAGTTTTCCTGATGTGCCGAGAATTGTGGTCTGCCCACTGATGGCATTACGCCTCTCACGGTGATATGGGGAACCGGAACTGTCATCCTCTAAATGAGAGAAAAATAAAAAGGAATGAATATTAAGAGATGAATACAAGAGCACTACAGCCAACAGTGTTAGCATGTGTGCTAACTACTAATTCATGCCTGCGACAAAAAAACCCCTAAAAATTAATAATAATAATTTAAACAGTTTAAATATAATTTGACCAATTTTGAATTCATCTCATTGTGTTGTAACTAACAGTGCAGTAACTAAGTTTGCAGTCAGTTATGGCCTAAATCTACAGTTCTTTTTCAATTCAATGGCCCCAAAAAGACAATATTTAAAGGCTCCTAAAGTTCCCATTCAGTCGGTCACTTCGACGTACGTAATGAGCAGCAGGTGCTTTGGATCTTCAGCTTTTCGCTTCGGAGCTGAACCTGTATAGTGCCTAAGAGCGAGTGTGATGAAAGACGAAGAATCTTTTGGTGGACTGCTCTTCGCGAGAGTGCAGGCGAACAGCACAGCAGCGTGGCCATTCTCTCACTTGTCTTCTTTGTTTGTTCTGTTTTACGTGAGCAAGTGAAGCTGTTCTCAGCTGTAAAAGCCATTGTTACTGCTGGTAACGATGTGCTATAAAATGGAGCGTTTAAAAGGCTGTTATCACAGCTGGTAAGAGCGGCTTCAAAGGGTGAGTGCACACGACAGGCTGCACTTTTCCCCTGTCTGTGTTGCCGCGGTCATCCCCTGTATGCTTCTGCACTCAAAAGAGCTAGTCCCTAAAAGAGCTTGGACAAGTAGTTTGCGTCTTTTTAAAGATGTCGTACTACTTGTGTGTTTCTGGATGCGGCCATTACCTGGCGCCTCGGGTCACCAGTACTGCATCGCGTGTATGGGCTTAAAGCATGCGGAGGCAGCGTTTGTGGATGAGTCCTGCACCCACTGCGGGAAGATGACCATGGCAGAGTTGCGGTCTAGACTCCAGTTCCTGCAAGTCCCAGTGCCGCTGCCTCGGACTAATCCCTCTCAGAGGGTTGCTTTGGGCAGCGGCACTGGTGATTTGAGGATTATGGTGAGCGCGCTTCCCTTCCGGGAACTAATCTCCTGGGAACCCTCACTCCTCCCACAGGAGGTGCGTACCATACGTATCCTTCTGGGCTCCCCAAGACGACTGGATGTCGATCGTTGCATCGAAGGGTGATTCTGACGCTTTCGAGGAATGATGATTCAGCGCAGCTGCCTCTTTTAGCAGTGGTAGCTGTGCCCGAATCAGACCGAGAAATGATGGCTATGCTTTCCCGGGCCGTCAACAGGGTCGGGCTCGTGCGAAATCCTCCACCGTGTCCCGAGCCCTCGAGGCTGGATGATTGGTATCTCAAGGTGGCAAAGGCTGGTTCTCAGCCCCCCACATTGGTTCCTTTCTTCCCGGAAGTGCATGAAGAGATCATTCCTCCCTCACCACCCTTGATGGCGGTAAGGCAAAAGGATATTCGCGCATACCCCCCTGTGGAGCGGGCCGTTGCTATGCAACTGTGCCCTAACTCCACCTGGCGGGGGGAGCCATCTCTCCCTTCCCGGGCCTGTAAGCACTTGTCGGTTTGTTTGTGTTCCGCCAGCGGTGTTGAGCCAGCGGTACCCAAATTTTCAATGAAAGAGCAGTTTCTTTCATCTCTGGGTCTGAAGAGGACTCGGAGAGCAGTGGTAGGGCAAGAACCTCACCACTCTCATCCTCCTCTTCTGTCGCCAGTGGACAGGAGCGCGCAGCAGGCAGCCAAAACTTCGCCTGCTCCCACTGTCCATTCGTGGAACCAGCTAAGTGTTGCACAGCACATTGTGAACCCGCCTCGGGCCGTCTCGCAAAGAGAGCCCCCCGGGCCACGTCTCTGTGTTCCACCTCACTGACCCACTGCGGGTACACCTGCAGTCCCTTTGGTCCCACTTGTACAGTCTCTGCGAGCCTGGTTAGCACTCCCCAGCCTGTCTCGCTGGCTCATTCGGACCATCAGGCTTGGCTATGCGATTCAGTTCGCCCGGCGTCCCCCAAGGTTCAAGAGCATCCACTTCACTTCAGTGAAAGCTGCAGATGCTCCTGTCTTGCGTGCGGAGATCGCAGTCCTACTGGCAAAGGACGCGATAGAGCCGGTCCCTCCAGCCGATATGAGGTCAGGGTTCTACAGCCCCTACTTCATTGTACCCAAGAAAAGCGGTGGGTTACGACCGATTGTGGACCTGCGAGTTTTGAATCAGAGACTTCACAAGATACCGTTCAAAATGCTCACGCAGAAATGCATTTTCGAGTGCATCCGTACCCGAGATTGGTTTGCAGCAATCGACCTGAGGGACGCGTACTTTCATGTCTCGATCCTTCCGCGACACAGGCCATTCCTGCGATTTGCGTTCGAAGGTCAGGCATATCAGAACAGAGTCTTACCCTTCGGGCTGGCCCTGTCTCCCCATGTCTTCACGAAAGTCATGGAGAGAGCCCTTGTTCCCATGAGAGAACAGGGTGTTTGCATCCTCAACAATCTAGACGACGTCTTTGTGCGAAAAGAAACTGGGAAAAGAGCAAACTCGCTGTAGAGGACTGTAGAGGATCTCTTTTCTCGGTATGGAGTTAGACTCGGTCGAACAGATAGCTTGCCTCACAGAGGAACGTGCTTAGTTGGTGTTTAACTGCCTGAATACTGGCTCCACGGCTGAATCCCAAGATGGGCTTGGCAACGCGGCACTTTCCGGGTGGCAATCACTCCAGAGTACCGCCATACCTTCAGCCCCTTGTTTCTTCAGGCTGGAGGGCCCCTAGAACAAGTGTCCCGGCATGCTGTGGTTTTCACGGATGCCTCTGCCACCAGCTGGGGCACCACGTACAATGGGCTTGCAGTGTCAGGGGTGTGGACGGGCCCCCAACTGCATTGGCACATAAACTGCCAATAGACCCTCAAAGGGCCGCTACGGGGCAAGCATGTACTGGTCCGTACGGACAACCCTGCGACCGTTGCGTACATCAACCATCAAGGTGGTCTACGCTCCCGTTGCATGTCACAACTCGCGTGGCATCTCCTCCTCTGGAGTCAGAAGCATCTGAGGTCGCTTCGTGCCATTCACGTTCCCGGTGTGCTCAACTGTGTGGCCGACAAGCTCTCACGAGCTGCGCTGCCGGGAGAGTGGCGACTCCACCCCCAGGTGGTCTGGAGAGAGTTCGAAGAGACCCACGTAGACCTGTTTTCCTCACCACTGCCAGTTGTTTTACTCCCTGTCTGAGGGAACACTCTGGACAGACGCACTGGCACACAGCTGGCCCTGGGGCCTTCGCAAATATGCGTTTCCCCCAGTGAGCCTACTCGCACAGACCCTGTGCAAAGTCAGGGAAGACGAGGGGCAGGTCTTGTTAGTTGCGCCCAATTAGCCCAACCGGACCTGGTTCCCAGAACTCTCACTCCTCGCAACAGCCTCTCCCAGGCCCATTCCTCTGTGGAAGGACCTTCTTTCTCAGAGACGGGGCACCCTTTGGTACCTGCGTCCAGACCTCTGGAAACTCCATGTCTGGTCCCTAGATGGGACGCAGAGTTTCTAAGTGACTTACCCCCCAAGGTACTTAACACCATCACTTCGGCACGTGCACCGTCTACGAGACGTGCTTACATCTTGAAGTGGAACCTGTTGGTCGAGTGGTGCTCTTCGCGCCAAGAAGACCCCCGAAGTTGCTCGATCGGAGTCGTTATTTCCTTTTTGCAGCAAGGTTTGGAGCGTAGGCTGTCCCCCTCCACCCTCAAAGTGAATGCTCCCTTTGAGCCTTTGCAGTCAGATGAAGACTTTGCTGCTGGCTACATTGGCCTCCATCAAGAAGGTAGGGGACATGCAATCTTTTTCGGTCGATGAATCGTGCCTAGAGTTCGGGCCGGGCGACAGCCACGTGTTACTGAGACCCCAGCCTGGCTATGTGCCCAAGGTTCCTACCACTCCCTTCAGGGACCAGGTAGTGAGCCTGCAAGCGCTGCCCTCAGAAGAGGCAGACCCAGCCCTGGCTTTGCTCTCTCCATATCACGCTTTGCGACTGTACAGAGACAGAACTCAAAGCTTCAGGACCTCAGACCAGCTGTTTGTCTGTTACGGAGAAGGGAAAGGCTGTCTCCAAGCAGAGGATGGCCCACTGCATAGTGGATGCCATCACCCTGGCTTACCAAGCTCAGGGCGTGCCCTGCCCGCTTAGGTTGCATGCACACTCCACGAGAGGTGTTGCATCCTCCTGGGCACTGGCTCGTTGCGCCTCGCTGACAGATATCTGTAGAGCTGTGGGCTAGGCGACACCTAACACGTTCACTAGGTTCTATAGCCTTTGTGTTAAGTCGGTCTCTGTTAGGTCAGAGGCCTTGCTGCGCTTATATGTGCTAATTCTCCAGGGAGTCCCTATAAGACAGACCCTGTCGAGTCCTCTGATATCACTTTAGCAGCTGGCGTGGCGGAGCATCTGGCGCCAGGCCTATACTCCGCTGCATCCTTGAGAACCGGATTTAGGCTGGGTTCCATATGAGTGACTCTTCGGGATCCCATATGGCTGGTTCCATGGTTGCTCCTAATCGAAGCCTGTGTCTTTCCCTCTGGGAGAACCCACCTCTCATAAAGTTGGAGTCACCCCAGTTCTTCCATATGTAGCACAGCCCTACGGTTAGTCCATATGTTCTTCCACATAACTCCTTCGGGGAAGGATGTGGCTTCCGCAGCGCTCCCTTTACATGAAAGGGCACAGTTTCCCAGTGTTAAAACAGAGCACTGGAAGGGGGCAGCTCCTGTGGCACTTTGGTAGAGATTCCTATTCGTCAGTCATCCGACGTACGTTGAAGTGACCGACTGAATGGGAACATCTCGGTTACATAGGTAACCCTCGTTCCCTGAAGGAGGGAACGGAGACGTACGTCCCGTCGCCACAGTCGCTGTACCCCGCTGATGTCGCCTATCTGGTTCGGCTCCTCAGTGAAAACCTGAAGATGCAACACACCTGCTGCTCATTATATACCTGCACTGCGAAGTGAGCAGCTGTTGCATATGATTGCATGCCAATGTGCATTGGCTCGTTTCAGTTACACTTGAAGTAGATTGGCCTCTCTAGCAAGATTCCTATTCGTCGGTTATCCGATGTACGTCTCCATTCCCGCCTTCAGGGAACGAGGGTTACCTATGTAACCGAGACGTTATTTCTGTTACTTCTGCTGTAATGAAAATCTGTAATAGTGCTGCTGTAATATAAATCTGCTGCTTATTTTGAAACTTTATTTTCAAAAAGTGGGAGTGGAAATATTTTAAAAATAATTAAATGATTACAAATCATTCAAATAATTAAACTTCATATTACCCAAATGTTTAAATAACTGAATATTATTCAGCATTTCTACCTGCTAAAATATTTTAGAGCTAGACATAACCAGCAAATTATTATAAAACATGAAGGTATGGAAATCGAATTTTTGAAATTCCCTCATATTTCCAGGTTTTCAAGGAAATTCTGGTGCGTGCATAAAATGTTGTATTAAAAAACATTAAACAAAAATGCTGTATTAAAAGGCATAAAAGGGTATTAAACAAGAATATAATATCAGTTTACATCTTGGTTTTATTTGCTTAAGCTTATTTTAATGCATGTTTTATTTCATATAATACATTTATGTCTTATTTTAAGGCATCTTGCAGGTTCTTTGGAAGTTTGTGGTTGAGAAGCACCAGCCTAAATATATAGGGATCTGTGCTAACAATATATCAGCATATGTAATAAAAACACACAAAGACTTCATACACACTTTCTTATATAAATAGATCAGGCCCTGAGTAGCTTTTTGTTCAAACAAACAATGTAAACGTGGAGAAAAACACATAGGATTGTATGAGCGTATTATCTGAGCGTAGCTAATGGTAATATCTGTCATGGTTATACCAAAACCATCCTTAAAGCTAGTACTGCAATAAGAAGATTCACAAACCTACAAATGCAAAAACACAGAGACACTCATAGGTAGACAGACCCACAGACAGTGGCAATAAATATGTGGAACAAGTCTGGTCACGCTAAGTCTTCGGGTAGTGCAGGGAGGCATTGTTAGTGCTAACGTGTGCTTTAGGGAGCTCTTTATGGGTTTTATGTGCAAAGCCTCCTGGGCTTGGACTCTTCCAGGCAAATGTGCAGGTTCACAGCTTCACACAAGAGCAAGTGTCTCTGTGTCTGTGCTTGCCACAGTTTGTGAAATAAAACAGGCCAACATTCAACATCACAGCAGCAGTCAGGCAAGGATTTCCCACAAGCTCTCTCTCTCTCTCTCTCTCTCTCTCTCTTCTCTCTCTCTCTCTCTCTCTCTCTCTCTCTCTCTTTTCAAAGACACAGAATCCCATGGAGAGGGCAGCTGAGTCTTTTCCCTGCATTCCAAACTGCCCATTAAATGGCCTCATGGGTAGTATCAACGCCCACAAGCTATCCGCCTTCTCTCTCTCTTTCTCTTTCCCTCTCTGTCCATACAACAGTCTTTTAACACTGTTCCTGCCTCTCTCCTATACACACACACCAAAAGAGGTGTACTTTCCTTTTCTCTGTCTGCAAGTAATCTGTTCTGGCGGGCAGAGTTGGACTTATACTCCACAGGGATAGTTTCCAGTGGTCTAAAATGGGGCAGAGCGAAGCAAGTTTTACAGGGCTTTGCAGGGTTTACAGGGTTTAGTGTTTAATCTTTCTTGACGACACATGACCCATTACCTGACCCCATCTGGGTCATGACCTCTCAACCTAGAATAAATAGTGGTGCAACCAATAATTCAGTTCTCGGAAAAAGTCATCTAACCCTCCATACACTTTCACTGCTATATAACATAACTCATCTGCATTATTAAAATTTCAGTTTTATGCAGTTAACCACTAGCAATAGCACATGTGGCACACTTCTTTTTACTGTATTATAAAGTGTTGATAGGAAAAACAACACTTAAAAATAAAGGTTTCACATGGTTTTTACAACAATGCCATAGAAGAACAAATACCTGTCAGTGAACAGTTCTTAAAAGAACCATATTTTTTTTCTAAGTGAAGAACAATTTAAGAGTGAGAATTTTTTTATTTAACCACAGGATTTATTTAACTATCCTCAAACTGAGCACAAGCTCCACACCTGAGCACAAAATCCCAACATTAACTGACCATCAAACACTAGTTTTCTCCTTTTATCATTTGGCACAAAAACACATAAATTAACTGTAATATCATCATTTACTCTCCTTATTATCCCCCTGCTAAGTATGCTGGGAACTAGAAATCTCTTGTTTCAGTTATTCATATATTCTCAACACACACACACACACACACAAAATGTGATGTTGCTCTAGCTTATTTTAATCAAGTAAAACAAACATTTAAATTAAACATTACTTTATGGTGTTTTTGCTTGAAAGTCACAATTCATTATAATTGTAGGGAAATAAAATGACCAGCACGTTATGTAAAATGTCTCCTTTTTTGTTCCACATAACGTCCTACAAGTTCGAAATGACAAGAAAAAAATGTCAATAGGTGAACTATTCCTCAAATGTGTAGAGAAACCAGTCAAGCCCAACATATTGCTGATATTTGCAGTTTTTTCAGATTTCTGAATGAAACCACTTTAAAAGAGGCACTCAGATAAAATAAATGGTATCAGCTGGTTCTGGTGGAGCACTTGTGTTTTGGCATGACTCAAGCTCAAACTGTAAGCCTCCTCTGGTTTGGTCAAGTTTAGCAGTTTACCATTGCTGATGAGTGCTCCTCTAATGCTGGACTGTTTTAAAATCTTTCTTTTCTAACAACTGTAGTGTGGAAGCACGGAGTTGCCGCCAAATATCCTGTCGCGCTGGTGCTAAGTTTAGTGCTTGGCCCAATGTGCTGCAGTGCAGCAAAGAAAAACCAATTAAAACTGTGTGGATTAAAGATTGTATTTCATATATCACTATGGAATACACTTCACAAACAGTCATGATAGAGAGCATTCAAGGTTCCTCAATCCATGAAAAATGACAGCATCAGTTATGTTATAAGTCTTTAATCCTATACTGCATAGCCAGTGATCTTATTGAGGGAATAATAGCACTTATAAAGTTAAAGCAGGATTAATAGGCCTGCTCCCATAAAACCACAATATTAGCATAAAGGGATTTAAGTATCATCCTGTTACCATCATCAGACACACACAGACACAGACACAGACACACACACACACACACACATGCATACACACACACACACACACACACTAAGATTTGAAAGTGAATACTGAGGTATGGGTGTGTGGAAGTAAGGGAAAGAACAGCCCTCGCTAAAAACAACCTAAATACCATGACTGTTTGAAATTTGAAATATTTATTTTAATTTTAATTTATATTTAATTTAATTTTAATTTTATTTAAATATGACATTTGTATGTTTTTGTTCCTACATTTTTTGTATATAGTTGTATCAGTTGTATATAAAATTGATTTGAGTGGGTCTGAGATTGATTTTTTTTTTAAATGCTATGTCTATGTTTTTTTTACTTATTTTTATTAATAAATTTTTCATTTTTATTTTAATGTAATTTGTACTAGAAACAAATGTCTACTTTCATATATAGAGTGCATGTGTATGTGTATGTGTACAGTATGATGCTTTGAAAGGGTAAGAATGCTTTCCCCTCCATATTTCTCCAGATGTGTTTTCCGATGTGAGCCATCAGCTCTGCTACGGTTTGGAGTAGTTAGGCCCGTGTATACTTCATTTGTAATTATTGATAGTTGTCCGTGTTTTGCTCCATCTTGCAAAAGCCTAAAGTGTACTTCTTTGGACGTGAGAAGCATCCGGTGCATGTGCACTACAGGCGCATCTCAATAAATTATAAGATTTCATTTATTTTAGTAATTCAACTCAAATTGTGAAACTTGTGTACTAAATCAATTCAGTGCATACAGACTGAGGTAGTTTAAGTCTTTGGTTCTTTTAATTGTGATGGTTTTGGCTCACATTTAACAAAAATCTCAAATTAGAATATGGTGACATCCCAATCATTGACACCTTTCACAAGGAGGGTAAGCCACAAACATTCATTGCCAAAGAAGCTGGCTGTTCACAGAGTGCTATATCCAAGCATGTTAACAGAAAGTGAAAGAGTGGAAGGAAAAATGTAGAAGAAAAAGATGCACAACCAACCAAGAAAGCTGCAGCCTTATGAGGATTCTCAAGCAAAATGGATTCAAGAATTTGGGTGAACTTCACAAGGAATGGACTGAGGCTGAAGTCAAGGCATCAAGAGCCACCACACACAGATGTGTCAAGGAATTTAGCAACAGTTGTTATATTGGACCACAAGATTCAGGACCACAAGATTCAGGAACAGCTTTTTCCCTAAAGCTGTCTCCTTGTTGAACTCTGCCCTCTGACACCCCCCACACCATACACACAGACTCCTCCCCCTCGTCATTACCACAACTGACTTATTTATTAATTCATAACAAGCAAAAACAGTAAACTTGTCATTACTTGCACTACTGTCTGTTTCTCCAGAAACACTGGATAATCCATTTTCACACTGAAATATTTTCATGCACTTTACTGTCCATTGCAACAGTGTAAATTATGTTCATTTGTTCATAGTTCTGCCTATAGTGAACATACAGTTTTACATAACCCATCTGTATAGTATGTTCATAGTACACCTATTTGTATATCATGTTGATAGTATTTATAATCTGTAAATCATGCCCATAACACTTATCTGTATAGTTATTGTACATATTGTAGATCTTGTATATTCTGCACTTACTGCTTATTGCACTTCTGGTTAGATGCTAACTGCATTTTGTTGCCTTGTACCTTACATGTGCAGTGACAATAAAGTTGAATCTAATCGAATCTAATCTAATTCCTCTTGTTAAGCCACTCCTGAACTACAGACAACGTCAGAGGCGGCTACCTGGGCTAAGGAGAAGAAGAACTGGACTATTGCCCAGTGGTCCAAAGTCCTCTTTTCAGATGAGAGCAAGTTTTGTATTTCATTTGGAAACCGATTCCACATGAATGACCCGTTCAGTGCACAAGTGAGAAAACCTTGCTGTTCAGAGAGTCAAAGCACAGTTTAGTAAACGTTGGCAACTTCTTTAAGTTATTTTTGACTGTGCCGATGAACAATTGCTCCGTTGAATTTTTTTTTTGTGCCAACTGAAAACATACATGAGAAACACCATGAGACAAGAGAGACATTGCAGTAGGCTACTGAACATTGAATGGGCCATTAATAATATTGTAATATATTAATATTTAGTAAATATTGCTTAATGCTGTGTCTGCTGGATGCAGTTTAGCCCTTCACAATGGTGTATAGCAGATGGGCATGTAGGGCATATTCAATTATAATTAGCCTACTTTTATTAAAATAAATATAACAAGTAATTTGTCCTGCAATAATTTTATAGCGGAACATCCATAACCACCAAACTGTGAGAAAAAAAGGGATTAGTTAGCTTACTCTTGATTTCAAAACTAACTTGTTTAACATTGAATACTTATTGATTCAAGTAAATACTAATTTTCACCATGGGCCACAAGAGAATTAAATTAAATAAATTATATTTAGCTCTCATTATCTCTAAGAGAATATGCGCCATTAATGCTGTAACGTGTCCACAGAAGCCAAGTTGTGGAGAAGCAAGTGCAGTTTTATTTAAAAAACTTAATCATACATGAATCCAAAACATAAAACAAAAATATGACATGGCAAACAAGAACAGGAACAAACTCAAACAGTGGTTCTTGGACAATAATTGACTTCGGACATGGCAAAGATGAGGGCTTAAAAACACAGAGACTCATGACATAATGAGACACACCTGAAAGTAATGATTAAACCAATGAACCAATAACAGCCTAACAAATGAGAACAAGGGAATCATATGAGGTCATGGGAAACACATGACAACTGGGAGCACATGGCAAACATGGAAACAAATCAATGAAAGCATAACAATAAGACATGACTAAACTTCACAAAGCACTAGACCAGTCCAGGAGGGTGGTGTAGCAGAGGTGGTCTTGGGGGAGGGATGGTGGTCAGTGTTTTTCAGCAAGAGTCCATGGAATGTTGCTTTCAGGCATCATAATTCAAGAAGTCATTCAAGCCATTAAAAAAAGCCTTATAGTGTTACATCATTAAAAACCACCCCAAAACACAGTTCACAAAACTCCTTGACATAAGTCTCCAAAGGATGAACCCCTCGACGTAAACGTAGGAGAGCAACTGCTGGATTCAGAGTTGAAGGTCAAGTATTCTGTAACAAGTCCACTGAAGGCAAGTCGAAGAGAACTCAATTGCAGTTTTATTTAAAAAACTTAATCATACATGAATCCAAAACAAAAAACAAAGTCTTGACAAACAAGAACATGAACAAAATCACCAAACAGTGGTACACAGACAATACTTAACCTGAGAAATGGCAAACATGAGGGCTTAAATACACAGAAACTCATAACATAACAAGACACACCCAAAAGCAATTAAATCAATGATTTAAAATGAAAATATTTTAAATACTGTGACATGGCATTTTTCTTTACCTACAATTGCTTGCAAAATGATGAAAAATGATAGTGTTTTTCTCATGATAAATAAACAAGTAGGTAAATAAACAAGTAACAAGGAAACTTAAACTCATTTGCTTAAAATTTCTGCAAATAATTTGCTGATACAGGTACAAAAAGACCTCATGTGTTTCATGTGTCACTCCCTGTTTCCAGCACATTTAAGCATACTTGCCAAACAATTCCTGCAAAGTATTGCCAGTTCATCTGCATATCAAGCATTTTCCCATGCTCAAACATTTCTCACTGCTCATGAAATGCACAGTCATGCCTCCAGTGAACCTTCTGAATATATGCAGATCGGATGAACCTGAGTCTCCATTGAACAACGGCATCAAAGTTTACAGAACCGTCTGTTTTCAATGCCGTCAACTTGGTCATTGTTGCATTTCCTATCCAATAAAAACCAAGGCTGAAAAACTAAAGGAGTCAAAGTGAGTATAAACCCCTTATCCACACAGTTTGTCACTTCCCATTACACTATGGAATGCTAACCATTCTGTTACAGCTTTAGTGGATACGGGATCCGCAGAGAATCTCATACATCAGCAAGTTGTTCAGAAATTTAAAATACCCACGGTGCCATGTTTGCACCCAATACAGATCAACGCAATGGACAATAAACCCATTGGAAAAGGCTAAATTACTCATAAAACTGTCCAGATTAAGCCCCAAATTGAACGATTCCACTCATTTCCTTACCTCTTCATCACATCATACAAGGACATAGAGCTGCATGATTAATTGTTAAAATGTCTCAATTTGAACACCCATGCAATCTCATTCCTAAATGACAAAAAAAAAGTGTTTTTTACAGTTTTTCTCAGTCGCTTTGCTGCATTTCTCACATCACTATTTATATCTGCACAACAGTTAGTTCAACCTCCAAAACAATTAGTCAGTTGTGCACATCATAGTAGCAGTTTCTCATCCCTTCCAACAAATTGCAAATGCTTTTGGACATGCAACAATTGCTCTGTTTTATAACTGCTGTTTTATAACATTATCATTTGCTTATGTCATGTCAGTCAAAATTAACTATACTTGTGAATGCTGAATAGTAATTCCATATAAAACTAAAAGTCCTCATTTCATTGCTTGAGTCATTACATACAAAAATGTTGAACTAGTTTTTAAATTTTTTAGACACTCTTTACAGGGACATAATCCCTGAGAATGAGAGGGGTCTAACTGGAGACCATCTGAGCAAGCATGTTGTTGTTTTGGATAATGTGCGTTTTCACCACTCGGATGTCGCCAGTGGTTTGCAGCACATGATAGGATGCTGGTGGAATATCTCCCTCCCTACTCACCATTCCTAAACCCAGTAGAGTTTTTCTCTTCCTGGAGGTGGAAGGTATATGACTGGAATCCACATACCCAAATGGCCCTGCTAGCAGCCGTGGATGCAGCATGTGATGACATCACAGCAGAGTGAGTTTAGGCTTTTTAAAGTATCAACTGATTGATTTTGATTCACTATTTTCAAACTAAACTCTACAAATGAGAAAAAAAAAAACTATTACAAGTATTGCAACCTTGTGTTGTAAAAATAACATTGTGGATGGGACTAACAGAAACTGATGAATCATATTTAACGTTATATTGTGTATGATATGGACCTATAAGAAGAAGGACAACTAAATTTGTTGTCAATTCAAGTCAAGTCATATCACCTTTACTTATGCAAATTGTGTCAAAGAGGCTTTACAGTAATAATTGGCTAATAATTTTTGGCTGCACAGAAGCTCCCAAAGAAAATGGTGTCATTGTCCAGCTTATTCTATATATTTGTATTGATTCATTCCGTTGCAAAGATCAATAGTTATTAATCTAGTTAAATTATGTATATCAGCACTGGAGAAAACAGTGATGTAATCATCCAACTCAGCTCAGTTTGCATACAATGGCACCAATGCAGGCATACCAGAAACACTGCTGAATATCAAGCAAGTGTCCCTAACTAAGCAAGCCAAAGGCAACAGCGGTAAGGAACCTAAACTCCAACAAAATGGAGAAAAAAACCTTGGGAGAAACCAGGCTTAGTTGGGGGGCCAGTTCTCCTCTGGCCGACAGTGAACACTTGCTTGATATTCAGGTAGAGTTACAGGTCATAAGTCCGATTTGGGATTGCAAAATATTTAATCCAGATCCATCTAGTTTAAGATCTTTTCCATCACGCCGGTATGGGACGGTTTGTTGGGGATCTGTGCCACTGGCTGATGTGTCCGTAAGGCCTTCACAAGGCATGAGCTAGTTAACACAGTCTCTGCTGAGACTACAGAGCTGCGTTGCTGTCGTACATAGGTGTAAGTTCTCCATCTGACCTGGATACAGCCCAGATACAGCTAATTATGGTAAACGGTAAACCTCAGGATAAGTAGAGAGATTAAAATTAGCATAGGCGCCATTCTTCTTCTGATGTAACGAGTACATCTGGTGTTATAGGAAGTGTTCCCAGTTCTGGCTGACCTGATCTATGCAGGTCAGAAACAATCCTTTAACGGCTATGAAGACATAAACTGATAATGTGTCATAGCCAGATTAAAGAGATGCGTTTTTAGCCTAGATTTAAACTGACAGAGTGTGTCTACTTCCGGAAAATGCTAGGAAGATCATTCCAGAGTTCAGGTGCCAAATGGGATCTACTGCAGGCGGTTGATTTTGATATTCTAGGTATTAACTGGCCAGAATTCTGAGAACATAATTTACACAATAGACTATAATGCATTAAGAGCTCACTCAGGTACTGGGAAGCTAAACCATTTAATTTGTAAGTAATTAGCAAGATTTTAAAATCTATACGATGTTTAATAGGGACCCAGTGCAGTGTTGACAGAACCGGGCTAATAATATGGTCATACTTCCTGGTTCTAGTAAGGACTCTAGCAGCTGCGTTTTGGACCAGCTATAGTCATATTATTAGCCGAGCAGGGCAACCACCCAGTAGAGCATTACAGTAATCTAGTCTCGAGGTCATAAACGCATGAACTAGCTGTTCCACATTTGTCATTGAGAGCATATGTCGTAGTTTAGATATATTTTTAAGATGGAAGAATGCGGTTTTACATATGTTAGAAATGTGGCTTTCAAATAAAAGATTGTTATCAAAGAGCACACCTAGGTTCCTAACTGACAAAGACGACTTAACAGAGCAGCCATCATGTATTAGACAGTATTCTAGGTTATTATGAGCAGAAGTTCTTGATCCAACAATTAGAATCTTTTTTTTCCCTGAATTTAGTATTAGTAAGTTGCTAGTCATCCAATTTTTTTCAGCTACGCATTCTGTTAATTTTGAGAATTGGTAGGTTTCGTCAGGGCGCGAAGAAATATAGAGCTGAGTATCATCAGCGTAACAGTGAAAGCTAATGCCATGCTTCCTAATGACATCTCCCAAGGGTAGCATGTACAGAGTGACAAGCTCCTAGAACTGAGGCTTGTGGTACTCCATATTCAAAGTCAAAGTCATATTAAACTTGTGATCGAAATGACATCTCTTCGTTTACTACAAACTGATAACGGTCAGATAAGTATGATTTGAACCATGCCAATGCAACTCCACTAATGCCAACATAATTTTCGAGTCTATTAAAAAAATGTATTGTGGCCGATGGTGTCAAATGCAGCACTGAGGTCTAGTAACACTAATAGAGAGATACAACCACGATCTGATGAAAAGAGCAAATCATTTGTAACTCTAATGAGAGCAGTCTCAGTACTATGGTACGGTCTAAATACTGACTGGAAATCCTCACAGATACCATTTCTTTCCAAGTAGGAACACAGTTGCGATGATATGCCTTTTCTTGTATTTTTGACAGAAAATGTAGATTGGAGATGGCCTGTAATTGACTAATTCTCTAGGATCAAGTTGAGTTTTTTTAATAATAGGTTTGATAATAGCCATCTTAAAAGTTTTCGATATGTAACCTAGTGATAAAGATGAATTTATGATCTTAAGTAGAGGATCTATGACCTCTGGAAGCATCTCTTTCAATAGCTTAGTCGGTATAGTGTCTAACATGCATGTTGTTGATTTCGATGATTTAACAAGTTTAGACAATTCTTCCTCTCCTATAGCAGCGAAAGAATGGAATTTTTCCTCAGGGATACTACAATGCAGTGTGTGTCAATGTGTGATACTGTAGTAGACAGTTGCATGGCTATAATTTTCTCTCTAATGTTGTCAATCTTGCAAGTAAAGAAGTTCATAAAGTCATTACTGCTGTGCTGTTTGGAAATATCAGAAGCTGAAGC
Organism: Opsariichthys bidens; assembly: GCA_037194245.1. Lineage (NCBI taxonomy): Eukaryota > Metazoa > Chordata > Actinopteri > Cypriniformes > Xenocyprididae > Opsariichthys > Opsariichthys bidens. The sequence continues at coordinate 399,024 of CM074301.1, read as the reverse complement.
TGTATTTTTTGTTAATTTAGCCACTGTATCAAATAAATACTTAGGGTTGTGTTTATTTTCTTTTTAGAAAATTTCTTTTTCTCTAAAGATTTGAAAAAGCAAATTGGCTCGAAAGATATATGAATAATTAATCATAAATAATTCATTATAATTAATTATAAATATTTGAATCAGTAAATCAAATTAACTTGATGTAGCTGAATTAATATTACAATCAATTAATGTGTTCAGCCAGCGAACAGAAAAATATCGCTTTCTTAGCTCGTAGCTGTGATCGAATCGTTATCAGTGATGACATTGGTTTATAAGCAGATCAGAATCAACTCACACAAATGTGCACACAAGTTTTAATTAACTAAATAACAAACACATAGCTAGACTAAACAAACACAAACATACAATTCACGCATACATAGGAAATGAGAGAGTGGAAATGCATTTGAACTGTGTCATAACAGGGGAATGCATTCAATGCATTCTATGAGATGGTGATGTCCACTAAAGTGTGAGTCACTAAATCAGCATTAATTTGAGACATGGAGACATGATGTACGAAGGGTTACCTTAACTATTAGTTCACTCATAAGATTTGCATAATGCAAAATACAACGCAAAATACATTTTACAAGACAGTTACAATCATACACACAATGTCCTGGGATGAATATTCATTTATAGAATAGTAACTATAAATGAATGCAGGAAAGTCTGTTCCAAGAGCAATAGGGTTTTCTATGGCCTCTGCTTTTGGGCTACATAGTTCAGGGCAACAAAACTAAGCCTTATCAGACGGTGTAACAGCCCATCCCCTTGCCCAAGTTGGGAGATTGTTCCACAGACCCCAGAGAGTGTTTTAAAGATTATTTGTTAAATATGACAAATAATTGTGTCTTATTTGTCTTAGTCGTGATACACAGAACCCATTGAGTCGAAGTGAGCTCATTCACTGATCTTTCTCTCATGACCATAGCCTAAATCCAGTGATCTTGTTTTCATGTTGTACTACCAATGTAGAGAGCTCCTAGTCCCAGCTACCATCTATTTATGAAGTTGCATTCAAGAAATGCATATAATCTAATCAGGATCAAGGAAGGGGATAAATGGAAAACTGTACTCCTTACCACACAGGGTGGCACTTTGAATAATTTGTCATTCTGTATGGTCTTGATAATGCGCCATCCATTTTTTCTCTTGATCATATTATAATATGTATACCTCACTAATCAAATATTTTTTCATTATAAATAAGGAGAAAAATATGCACACACACACACATATACATACATATACATATTAAAATCAAGGTAGTCACCAACTGGTCAACTCCTACAACAAGAACTCTAAAGGTTTCTGGGATTCACAAACTTCTACCTTCGCTTTATGTGCAACTATAGCACCATAGCATCACCCATCACTGGTCTCCTGAAAGGTAAAGCCAACAAGCTAATGTGGAATGAATCAGCCCAGGCAGCTTTTGACAACCTTAAGACCAGCTTCGCCTCACTCCCCATAGATAACCATCTTGATCCTAATTCACCTTTCATTGTTGAGGTAGATGCTGTCCTCTCACAACCGTCCTCTCAAGTTACACCAGGTATACTCCATCTCAGCACTTTCCGTTCAAGATGACTGTACCTAGCAGAGTCACATAATGATGTGAGGAACAAGGAACTGTTGTCCATTTTGGCTACACAAGAGGAAAGGAGGCACCAAGAACAGCAAAGCTGATGCCCTGTCAAGAAGGTATGACCCCATCAACACTTCTCTTAACCCTGAACCCATCCTGCCTTCATCCGTAGTTATTGCTCCAATTTGTTGGTACATGCACCACCTCAATGTCCACCAAGAAACACTTTCCACAGATCCAAAGATAAAGGATGATGCAATGGGTACAAATTGTGTCCAAATAATGAATGCCTCCAAATGAGGCTCTCAGCTTACATCCAGAGCACGGAGTATGCTGAAAACTCTTTAACACATTTCTCTACAGGGTTAACACTATTCCAGTGTGTTTTGGGATATCAACCAGGTAGTTCCACTTGCAGCGGATGATTGGATCAGGAGTGATAAGGGGGTGTGGGATAGTTCTCACATCAGACTACAGAAAGCAATCAGAACACAACGCATCTAAGCTGATCGAAGGGGATGAAGAATACATCGAAGAAGTAGAGAAGCTAAATAACAATTAGACATTCGACCTGAATTATCATAGTGACACAAATTCCTTTCACTTATTGATGACTTCATACCCTGGGATGGCAGGCACAACTGATTCTGCCATAGTTGTTGTGTGTATGGGAACATGCTTTGGCACTGTGTGCAGTTGCCAAGTCCTGTTGGAAAATGAAATCTGCATCTCCATAAAGTTGGTCAGCAGCAGAAAGCATGAAGTGCTCTAAAACTTCCTGGTATATGGCTGCGTTGACCTTGGACCTCATAAAACAGAGTGGACCAACACCAGCAGATGACATGGCATCACTGACTGTGGAAACTTTAAACTGGATCTCAAGTAACGTGGATTGTGTGTTTCTCCTCTATTCCTCCAGACTCTGGGACCCCGATTTCCAAAGGAAATGCAAAATTTACTTTCATCAGAGAACATAACTTTGGACCACTCAGCAGCAGTCCAGTCCTTTTTGTCTTTAGCCCAGGCGAGACGCTTCTGATACTGTCTGTTGTTCAAGAGTGGCTTGACTCATGTGAAGGAATGGGCAAGGAATGTGACAGCTGAAACTCATGTCTTGCATACGTTTGTGCATAGTGGTTCTTGAAGCACTGACTCCAGCTGCAGTCCTCTCTTTGTGAATCTCCCCCACATTTTTGAATGGGTTTTGTTTCACAATCCTATCCCGGATGCGGTTATCCCTATTGCCTGTACATTTTTTTCTACCACATCTTTTCCTTCCCTTCGCCCCTCTATTAATGTGCGTGGACACAGAGCTCTGTGAACAGCCAGCCTCTTTTGCAATGACCTTTTGCGTCTTGCCCTCCTTGTGCAAGGTGTCAATGGTCACCTTTTGGACAACTGTCAAGTCAGCAGTCTTCCCCATAATTTTGTAGCCTACAGAACTAGACTGAGAGACCATTTAAAGGCCTTTGCAGGTGTTTTGAGTTAATTAGCTGATTAGCGTGTGACACCAGGTGTTTTATTGAACCAGGTGTAATACTGAACCTTATTCTAGTTTTCTGAGATTCTGAATTTGGGATTTTCCTTAGTTGTCAATTATAATCATCAAATGTGAAATATTGAAATATTTGAAATATATCAAATATCAAATATGAATGAATATACTATACAAGTTTCACTTTTTGAATGGAATTAGTGAAATAAATCAACTTTTTGATGATATTCTAATTATATGACCAGCACCTGTAAATATCTTCCTGCAAGTCCTTACTCTGATTATTGGAAATAATTACATTATTGGTGCATAAACATAGTCATTGTCCTAAGGGACAGCTGGTTGACTTTTGTCACCACAAAGATCATCTAAAATGTATTAGTGTATTGTAAGTACTGTAGTAACCACTAAGCTGATATATGCTGTCCAGTCCTCATTCTGAAACCAGTGTGAGCCAGACACATGGGGCTATGACCCTCACAATGGATCATAATGACATTAATGCAACTTTACAAGCTTATAAGCTCATAAAGTTAAAAGATAATTTTATATTTCTCAGTCGCTTCAAGACATTTTGTACCCTCATTTTCACTAGAACCTTTATTCCTTCAGAATTTACAATGGCTAAAGCTCAATAGTGGTACAGGTGCCACCCCACCCCAGTTGCTATCCTTAAGAACAGAGCGTTACACTAATGTTCTTCATAGACCCAATGACACTCCTAATGACTCTGCAAACACTCACAGGAGACAAGAGGTCAACAGCCTCTTGATTCACTCAACAGACAGTAAAGGAGCAACATATCTGATAATCTCTCTCTCCTTTCAACTCTCTTCTTGACTCTCTATCTTGCATCTAATTGCAAACGTTGCTACCTTGGCAAATCTGAGCACAATTTGAAACATTGTTGAGATCTTTTCTGAAACTCTAGAGGAGAAACATTTGGTGCTTTTCTCAGAAAAAGACGAATCTGTAAAGCAGACTTTAACTTAAGAATAAGTCCATTTGGTCTCAGTTTAATCTCATTGCAGAAACATCTGAGATATTAAAGTACTCATTTATAGTTTCTCCTTCCTAAAGGACAATAAAAGCAGATGGATCTCTACCAATTTCATTTATGGAGTTTCAATAAACGGATTCCCATTTGAATTGTGTTACGAGCAAAGCTCGAAAGTTTCCTTCAGACTTTCAGATGAAGGTGAGTGTGCTATTGCTCTCTGGGCTTAGCAGGGCTCTGATGTTGAGATTACACATGTCAGGAGGTAGATGAGAAGGATTTCCATTGCCTGACCATCAACCCTTCCTTTTTATGTCCTCGCCCCTCCCCCCACCCCCCACCCCACCATTGCTCCACAAATTCACCAGTCTATTCACCTCGACACAAAAACAGCAAGCTTGTTCTCTGTGGACCAGGAGGAAAGTGTGCTCCAATGAAAAAAAAAAAAAAAAAACAGTGCAAAAGAGGGAAAGAGAGGAAAAATGATTGTGCTCCCTCTCTCTCCCTCTGTAGTGATTGAATTTCTTAACATCTTTTCAAAAATCGCTTAAATGCCTGGAGGCGAGAGGAAGAAACAAGCTAATGGTGGATGGGGAGCACTGAACAAATTTCAGAGCCCTTTCCTGCATGCGTTTGAGGTTTGAAAGCGAGCGCCCTGCCTTTCAAGTTTCAAAGTCCTCCTTTCTCCCGTGGTGTCACTGAAGGATTTGAAAAGAAGGTAATTGTGCTCACTGCCGCCCTGATCAGAGGCACACGGCCCAGGCTCTAGTATTTCACCAGCTCTCAGTACCACAGGAATAGATTCAGCAACTTGGCTCCAACCACCCACCCCCCACCCTCCATCTTCTCTCTCTCCTGTTCTTTGCGTGCCTCTTGATCTCTGTCTCTCACTTTTTTCCACTCACTTTCTCTGAGTCGTGATCTGGGCTTTTCTCTCAACCAATTGAATCTCCTTCTGTACATGGTTTTCCTATGACAATCTCTCTGCTCTGCTCTTTTCTGCTATCATCTCCCCTGTTCCCATCTTTACCTTACTATTTATTACGCTTTGGAGCAAGAATTTTAAAGTCTCCTAGAAACCTTCCAAACCATCCTTAAAACAATTTTGATTATCCTGCATGGTAAACACCATGGCACTTTAAATATATTGCTCTTTTTGTTTTAGAATCTTAACCAGCCCAACTTAGCAACAGCTCAACCAATAGCATGAGTTTGGGGCAGACTAATGCCGGGTGCAGACTACACAATTATTTTATCTATTACAATAGTCACTGTGTTAGATTGTCATTTTGACTCCTAAATTCTTGTTGTGTCATTGACGAGAAACATATCAGACTACATGTTGCTTCCCGACCAGTCATTGCTTTCCTCTTTAGCAAATGACTTCCGGAAACAACAGCGTAAACAAACATTGGCTACCGAAGCGCCATTAGCTTAATGCTAATTCCAGTACTCCAGTACTCACCAGGTTACTATCATTTGGTGAGGCTGGTGCCATAGAAACTACATACTTCACTTTAAAAGTGCAGTCAAGCCCCATGATTTTAATTGATTCAGATTCCAAGAACCATTACAAAAAACAATAAAACTAACAAGAATTTATTTGAGTTCATTTATAGAGCTGTTTTTTTTTTTAGGTGTTTACATTTTGTATCAGCATATTTAACACATTAATTTGAATCTACATTGTTTTTGAGAAAAATGAAATACTAGTCTGATCATTTATATAAAACTACTTTTCATAAACCTATTCATATTCATTGTTCCTGATTTTTTATATAATTTATTATACCCAAGAGAGATCATGAGGACAGGTCAGAACATCGTTCTTGTGACCAGTGAGGGATGTTTCTGGCTGTGGGATGGGAGCCTCTAAAGGTGAAGGCTGTTATAAGGCTAGTATAAGGGTGAGCTCAAAGGCAGAGCTGTCTTCTTATTTTCCTCAAGCTCTCTGCCCTCTTTTGGATGCATGCCAATCATTTCTCACCCTGCTCAAAGTTGAACCGGCTCTCCTGCTGCTGAGCGGTCAGCTTATGCCAGTCAATATGCAGCAGAGTATAGCACAGAGGCCATTTACGTCAGAGTTGCACAGTGTTGCACAGCCTTTCCGCAGAGGGTGCTTTGTTGAGGGGAAAAACGGAGAAAGCAAAAGGTTAAGACTGAATATACACCTGCAGATGTTTTGAAGGGTCTGTTGTCAATAGTTGAGGTTGGTGTAGCTGGGGAACCTTTTTGTGGTGGTGGAGCTGATGTGTGGGGAGTTACAGTAAGAGGAACGGAGGAGCTTGTGGTAAAAAAACAAAACGTTTCTTCAAAGCTTTCTCCTCCTGTGAACTAATCCTTCTGTCTTTTTCTTTCCTTATTTTTTTATCTTGCAAATCAACTTGCAGGAGAAGCTGCAATTAACAATGCAAAGAGGATCCTGATATTCCTATGCTTGGCATGCGTATAATAAAGGAACCTCTCCAAAAGCCTTTCCTGATTCGTCAGCTTGGCACCTGCGCTAAAAGACCACAGAATCGTTTGTGATCAGAAAATACCCAAGGAGAGAGTGAGGGGGAACAAGAAAAAGACAGATTCACCTAACTCAATAGGAAGAGAAGAGCAACAGGATTACTACAAGTGTGTGGGATATTCCTCCTCCTTGGCTCCCCATGCAGTAAGAAGGCAAAAGGTTTTCAAAGACTTTTCCTTTAACCCCCACCAGGAGATGTTTAAAGCCAAACTAACACATCCTCAAAGATGGGTTCAACTTCCCATTGTGGAGGCCAATAATCTATGTGATACAGAAATGGTGGGTAGATTACAGGGTAGAACAAAGCAAAAGATCTCTCAAAGAATATCTCAACCCCTATTTTGAGGGGTTATTTACCATTCTAAACTTTGGGGACAGTACAGTTTGGGTAATTTTTTTTTTTAAAGAAATTTTACGTTTATTCAGAGAGGATGCGTTAAATTAATCAAAAGTAAGAGTAAAGACATTTATCATTTTACAAAAAAATATCTATTTTGAATTAATGCTGCTATTGGAACTCTCTATTCATTAAATAAAAACATAAAAATAAAAATACGCATCACAGTTTCCAAAAACAATTTAAGCAGCACACCTGTTCAGAAAACAGCTGTTTTAAATTGTAATAATATTTCACATTATTTCTGTTTTTAAATCGGTTTTTAAAACTATTTTGTCTTTGTAAAACTATCAATGAATGGTTACTAGGAATACAAATGACCAAAAAACACTTATAGGATAATGATTATGATTTACATTTTCAAACAGCTCTGGAAAAATCAAAAGCTGGTGCAAAGAGAAAATTTAAACAGAATTAAAAGCATGCTGCAAATTGTAGATGGCTCCAGAATGGCTACACCCTTTCTAAATACAGCCTAAGCATTGCCAACGGAAAAATCAGATTATATCTTCAAATGAAAATCACAGAATGTTTTATCTTGAGCCACACAATTCAGGTTATGAGAGTAAAAATAGAAACGGAAATGATAATAACATCAGGGATCTAAACACAAGATCAGAGAGAGTCATTTTAAGATTCAGTGATGCAAAATGCTTCACATTTTGTATTTCCCAAAGTGATTCAGTGCTGAAATGCAGCATTGAGAGTAAATGATGGCATTTGTCTGTCAGCTCCTAATAAGCATTCATTTGCAAATTTGACAGCTTCCACACATCTCAATTTGGATGCATTCTGCCACTAGGTCTCTACAGAGACCAAGGGAATGGTGGACGTCCCTGATTCCCCTCCCAGCAGTAGTGGGAAGCTGGGATGCAAGGTATCAAAGACAAGTCAAGGCCTCTTCCCTCTCTCCATGTTCACCTTAAATCAGCGTCACAGAGACCCCCCCCCCCCCTTCTGGGTGTAGCGCCAGCATTCTGAGAGGTCGGTCTTGATACTCAGACACATTGAAGAGCACATGATTGTGCTGGAGAAAGCATGTGCCGGCTGCGGAACTGGTAGTGCTCTCAAAGGCGGGGACAATGGTGCATTTGGGCTATTCAGAGTTTGCCTTTTCTCTGCAACCGCTGATGCAGTGCCCTTACTCACATCAAACTTTGCTAAAGCATTTGACCAGCCATTCTGAGGCCTTGATCAGAGGACATAATGGAGTGTGATTGGTGCTAGGTATGGACCAAACCCAAGTAAGGTCTTGAGAGAAGGAAATGGCTTCATTTTTCCTGAGCAGTGCATGACAACTAGTATCTCAAAAATACCAAGGTCATGATTTTGGCTTGCTATTGATCTACATGGCTGAAGAGCTTTGAAAATTACCACATTTACATTTTATTATATTCCAAATGCTAAAAATCTTGTCTTCAAAGCAACAGAAATGATCTTCTAAAAGGAATTTTAGGAGGAACATCTGAATTATTTATAATTGTAACAACCGAGCAATAAAAGACTATGTGCACACAATAAGCAATGTATCTTGTTATAAACTTCATTTCATTTGAATACAATTATAGGCCGTCATGGTAGGTGCCATATTTCCTATTGAATGAAAGTGGGAGAGATAGATGTATGGTTTGTTCAGTAGTTTGTACAGTTGTATTTATTAATCAGAAGACAAAAATGAATAAAATTAAAAAATAAATACAATTTTTAAATAAAACTTTTTTAACATTCTAGTAGACAAAAACTCTGTAAAACATTTTGAAAATGAATGTGGCGTAGCCTTGTAGCATTTACCAAGAATCGGTGAATCAAAACATAAAGGATGTAATTAACTTTGAGTTCTTTTACTTGCTGATGAGAAACTAAATGCCAAAGAAATGTTTGGTTTTGGAGGGATCTGCACTGCTGTCTGAGACGCTGGTCTGCTTTGGGTGGACTGAGACGAATGACCCATCAGTATGCCAGCTTTCCACTGCGCTTGACCATTAGCATATCCCTCCACTCACTCAGCACAAAGATCAGGGCCAAGCCTGAGACTCTCAGATGAACAACTCACCCCAAATCAGCTAGCCAAAATTTACACACAGCCCAGAACACATTCTTTTCACAAGGCTTTTAACAGTAAAAGGTCAAGAAAATATCTTAATATTTATTCTGAACAGCAGCCCTCTTATAAATGTAGTAAAGCTGGATATTGGAACATCGACAAACAATAATAGTTACAGATACTGTCGCTGTAATTCCCCTGTTTTGCTCTGTATCACTGGATTGTGGGTAAAGATGTTCAAGCTAGCGAGACTGGGTCGGTGAAGGCTTTATTAAGACAGTTAACGGGAGCATGATAGTTAGACAGTTCAAAGGCACCTGCTTGCCATCCCAAAGGGACTGGAATTCTCTGGCCCCCTTCCCCTCCCTTCGCATTTAAAAGCATGTTAACTCCTATCAGGGGCTAGCAGGCTAATTTAACTTCTGACATTTGATATCTGAGGAATGAGAAGGATCAGCCGTTTAGCCGGAACGGGATTACCCCTCCATCTACCCCCACTCCTCACTCTTTTCGTCCCCCGCCCTGATGAGAAAGCTGCTCTCAGTCAGGCCAAATTCATTAATTTGCTTGCTGCTAAGCACTTTATCAATGACGAAATGCGAAAATGCGAAATGTCGCTGCATAAAGTGGAGCAGCGTCCCCTATGTTAGTGACTGTGGGGCAGAGATTTTTCAGGCCTTACAGGCCAACTGGTAAACAGCCACATAAACAGTCAAGAGTTAACAGTTTAGTCCTGTTCGCTCTAGTTTATCTTAAATTTTAATGAAAATTTTTCATTCAAGTATTCATTATTAAATATAATTATATAAGGACATTTCTTTAACTTCATCTACTTTTGATGAAAAAAATAATAGTAATAATATTAATTGTAATACAGCTTTTCTCAATCGATTTGACACATTTCTCCTAACTCAGGTTAGTGTTCTCAAACCAGTTAACACAGTGATTTGAACACTTTGTAATTGTCCTAAACAAGTTGTAATTTTCTTTCAATTCATCAATATTATAAATAACATGCATTATTTTCTCAAAACACATGTGCACAAAATTCTCAAATATTTTAACAGTAGTTTATACAGCCAACTAAACTTTAATATATCAGAGGGAAGGGGGGACTAGGGCAGCTCTTTATATTGGTTTTACAAAAATCACAATCATTTGTGCTCCATTTTTCCAAACACAACAAACAAAACTGTTATTTGTTAAATTCTCAGTAGCACTTGGAACTTTCTCAATTAGCCCCAAATAAGCATCTACTGAGTTAGTAATACACACAACACAGGAAATGCTAATTTTCTAATTGCTAACACAGCTATCTCAATTGCAAAAGCTATGAGGGCAAAAGAAAAACAACAACAAAGAAGGATGGGAAGGAAGAGGTGCAAGAGTGAGGGATTTTGGAGAGGATAGAGGAAGGGAAATATTGAGAGGAATAGATGGTACAGGAAAAGGAGATAGAGCAAGAAGAGTTGAGGATGTAGGAGAAGCAAGAAGAGCTAAGAATGTAGGAAGAGGAGAAGATGGAGGAGTATAGGAAGAAGAGATGATAGAGTGGGAAGCAATGGTATTAGAAAAGATAATATAAGAAGACATTGACAGAGCTGAAGGGGAGAGCAAGGAGTAAGAGGTATAAGGAGAGGGTCTAAGGGCCACACAACACAGAAAGGCTCCTAAATTTTTAAACTTTTTCAATGAAATCCACTTTCTGCAGGGTGATCAGGAGCAAATTTAGCAAAATTGTATAGTTGTGTGGGACAATATCCACGTTCACCATACAGCACTTGTGCAAGTGTGGTTTGAGCATCACCCACATTTGATTTAAGGATGGTGTTCCTTAAACACCATCCTTAAAACTTATCCAAGAGCTCCGTCTGGACGATGAGAGATTCAAAGCCTATTTTAGAGCTGACAAGGACCAGTTTGATAATCTTTTAAGAGAAACCGGCCCAAGCATCACCAAACAGAGCTTCTGCTGTGAAACCATCCCTCCTGCACAACGATTCTGCCTTTGTCTGAGGTAATAGGCCACCATTAGGGAAAGGGAAAGGGTTGATTGGATGGTTCTTGTCACATGACTTGTGGTGCGCTTGCAGCATTCTGAAAAGTTGAGATGTTTTCATCTCGCCACAGCACAGGCACGCTTGGAAAAAACGAGCGCGCCACACCGCATGGCAATCGCAACCACGTTGCTTCCATTTTGAGCACGCGCCGTGCCTAAATAGGAAATAATGAATATGTGCTCTCAAAAGACGCAATATTTGAACGGCCCCTAATACACTACAGCCCTTTGAAGGTGCAGCTGTTGATGCTTGCAGTTTCTCAGCTGCCTCCTTTAGACAAGCCACCTTTATAAGGCCCCTTTCACAAGCCACCGTGACAATCTAAATTCCAATCTACAAGCCAAACCTCGTAAAAATACGACAATCAGGATTCCAAACCACAAATCTGAAACCATTAAATAACATGACAATTTCTCCTTTGCAAAAAAAAGAAAAAAAAAAGCAGAGCATAACACCAATTGCTGTTGACTTTCTCAACTAGCTCCAAATGTGACGACATGTCATAAAGTCATCTTGCACATGCGAGGTTCTTCAGTGAAGGTCATTTGTGCTTAAACAAAATCCCTGCATTTTTTTACTCCTACGTTCATTCCAGTAAAAGACGATCACACCTGCTAAAGATTAATGTGATATATTAGTCACCATTCTGAACTTTTTAACTGCTATAATCATGTGTCATAATCCATTTGAAATGGGCTTTGGGGCATCCATCAGTTTCTTATAACACACTTAAAAGATTCTGGGCAGATAGAAAATGTTAATTTTGATCCAACTGTCTGAACCAAATCTTTTTATTTGACTATGAGACACCAAACGAGACAGACAGGTTAGTGCCTAAAAATGCACACAAAAAAGCCAGCCAGATTGGAAGGGATATCAGTCAAAATTGACAGATATAAAAAAAGGAGACAAAACTGAACAGACAGCAGTTTAGTCCAATTACAGAACAAATGACACTAATGAGCTTGTTCTTTTTAGCCAATGAAAAACATAAGAGCGTTGACAGAGGAGACAGATTCCTGACCAAAGAGATTTCTTTTGCGAGACTTAAAAATATTTATTTTATTAAATTAAATTAAATACATTTATTATTAAAATTATTTAACAGGCAATGGAATTACAATTAATTTATCTTATAAATACGGTATGTATTGCTTAAAAGTTTTGATCTAAATGTAATAAAATGTAATTATTGAATTTATGTAAATAAATGTATGATTTAAAATTTAATGTTTATAAAAGGAAACCTGTGCATGCTTGAACTGTTCAGAATAACATACAATTAGAACGTAGATGAATTTAGACACATCTGAACCACAAATTAATCATTAAATTGTTTTTGATTATCATCCTTATTCAAGACACATATGGATATTTGTGTTTAAGATTAAGCATTTACCCTGTTTTGACTTTGTTGGACCACATTTGACCCTTTGCAAAGCCCCTTTGGTTACTATTGCTGACTCACACAAGCTTCACAGAACTACAAGAATGATCACAGTTCTCTCAGTCAGCTTCATTATGCTGAACTATTCAGCCGAACCCCAGATCATTAGTTCAAGTCCCTTTCCCTCCTCTCTGTTAATGTAATGAGATACACTCTTGAACATTACTGACATCCCTGAATCAATCCTTATATCTCTAAAGACAAGGCATTAAACTCTCCTAAACCTGCTCCCAATGAGGCTCTCTTGCTGCTTTTATTTCTCTTTCTTCTCTGTGTCATAAAAGGATGTACTTCTTGGTCGATGTACCAACTGTGGTGAAGCCATGATGTTGTATTACACAGTCTTGTGTGTCTCTTTATAATTGTTACATTTTTGAGTTAGCCAGTGACACTGTAACATAAAAAAAGACATAGCAGAAATCATGCAGGAAATGACGTCGCTGTTGTCACATCAAAATCACAGTGGCAAGATCAGCTCAACTTAAAGCTAACTAATGAAGGTAAAGATTACACAATCTTTCTTAACTCGGATTGTGCTGTTTTTCTCGTGTGGAGAACAAGGGCATGTTAGACAAACATGTCCAAATAAACAAACAAGCAGGCCATCTAACAAAATAAAGGACAAAATAATGACCTTGTTTCCAGTGTTGAAACGCCACCTAGAGAAAACATGACGAGCCATAGAAGATCAAGAGATGTAGAAAATCATGATATGATTCTAGATTGTACACAGTAAAGCAAATTAATGACTTTCAAGATGAAACTAAAGGAGTTCGCAAACCACAAATTGAAGCGTTTTGAATGCTCCCAGGTTTGAAGTGCTTTTTAGTGTCTTGTAAAACTGCAATGAACAAAGCAACCTTCGAAGAACTTAGTAGACAGAGTTATCGCCTTAAGAAAATAATAACAAAGGTGAAAGGCATGATAAATCGCAATGTAAAGAAGGTTTGGATAGCTAGAGGTCAGAGGAGAATGGGCCAGCTGATTCAAGCTGATAGAAGAGCAACTTTGACTGAAACAACCACTCGTTACAACCGAGGTATGCAGCAAAGCATTTGTAAAGCCACAACATGCACAACCTTGAGGCGGATGGGCTACAACAGCAGAAGACCCCACCGGGTACCACTCATCTCCACTACAAATAGGAAAAAGAGGTTGATTTCTGTTGAGACATTCAGATGGTAGAGTCAGAATTTGGTGTAAACAGAATGAGAACATGGATCCATCATTCCTTGTTAGCACTATGCAGGCTGGTGGTGGTGGTGTAATGGTGTGGGGGATGTTTTCTTGGCACACTTTAGGCCCTTTAGTGCCAACTGGGCATCGTTTAAATGCCACGGCCTACCTGAGCATTGTTTCTGACCATGTCCATCCCTTCATGACCACCATGTACCCATCCTCTGATGGCTACTTCCAGCAGGATAATCCACCATGTCACAAAGCTCAAATCATTTCAAATTGGTTTCTTGAACATGACAATGAGTTCACTGTACTAAAATGGCCCTCACAGTCACCAGATCTCAACCCAATAGAGCATCTTTGGGATGTGGTGGAACGGGAGCTTCGTGCCCTGGATGTGCAAATCTCCATCAACTGCAAGATGCTATCCTATCAATATGGGCCAACAATTTTAAAGAATGCTTTCAGCACCTTGTTGAATCAATGCCACGTAGAATTAAGGCAGTTCTGAAGGCAAAAGGGGGTCAAACACCGTATTAGTATGGTGTTCCTAATAATATATATATATATATATATATATATATATATATATATATATATATATATATATATATATAATATATATATATATATAGTATAAGTTCATTTTTTTCTTTCCTCATTAATGTACACACAGCACCCCATATTGACAGAAAAACACAGAATTGTTGACATTTTTGCAGATTTATTAAAAAAAGAAAAACTGAAATATCACATGGTCCTAAGTATTCAGACCCTTTGCAGTGACACTCATATATTTAACTCAGGTGCTGTCCATTTCTTATGATCATCCTTGAGATGGATCTACACCTTCATTTGAGTCCAGCTGTGCTTTATTATACTGATTGGACTTGATTAGGAGAGCCACACACCTGTCTATAGAAGACCTCACAGCTCACAGTGCATGTCAGAGCAAATGTGAATCATGAGGTCAAAGGACCTGCCTGAAGAGCTCAGAGACATAATTGTAGCAAGGCACAGATCTGGCCAAGGTTACAAAAAAAACTTTCTGCTGCACTTAAGGTTCCTAAGAGCATAGTGGCCTCCATAATCCTTAAATGGAAGACGTTTTGGATGACCAGAACCCTTCCTAGAGCTGAGCTATCGGGGGACAAGAGCCTTGGTGAAAGAGGTAAAGAAGAACCCAAAGATCACTGTGGCTGAGCTCCAGAGATGCAGTCGGGAGATGGGAGAAAGTTGTAGAAAGTCAACCATCACTGCAGCCCTCCACAAGTCGGGGCTTTATGGCAGAGTGGCCCGACGGAAGCCTCTCCTCAGTGCAAGATGCATGAAAGCCTGGCTTGGAGTTTGCTAAAAAAAAAAAAAAAAAAAAAAAAACACCTGAAGGACTCCATGAGGGAGAAATAAGATTTTCTGGTCTGATGAGACCAAGATAGAACTTTTTGGCCTAAATTCTAAGTGGTATGTGTGGCGAAAACAAGGCACTGCACATCACCTGTCCAATACAGTCCCAACAGTGAAGCATGGTGGTGGCAGCATCATGCTGTGGGGATGTTTTTCAGCTGCAGGGACAGGGCGACTGTTTGGGAAAGACGAATGCAGCCAAGTACAGGGATATCCTGGACGAAAACCTTCTCCAGAGTGCTCAGGACCTCAGACTGAGCCGAAGGTTTATCTTCCAACAAGACAATGACCCTAAGCACACAGCTAAAAATAACGAAGGAGGGACTTCACAACAACTCTGGACTGTTCTTGAATGGCCCAGCTAGAGCCCTGACTTAAGCCCAACTGAGCAACTAAAAATGGCTGCCCACCAACGTTTACCATCCAAGCTGACAGAATTGGAGAGGATCTGCAAGGAGGAATGGCAGAGGATCCCAACTTTTGTTGATTACTTACAAACCCTCTGTCTGTATAAAAGCAGTGTTGGAACAGACTGTGTTACTACACCCTCTTAAGCATTATTTGGACAGTATTGTACCACAGGAAGTAGTATATTGCTCTCGTAATGGCGAGAAAAAGGCAATTAACAAAGGAAGACAGACAGACCATTATAACCCTTAAAAGTGTAAGTCTTTCCTTTAGAGAAATTGCAAAGAAAGCCAAGGTGTCAGTGAGTACAGTTTCCTATACCATCAATAGGCATTTGGAAACTGGAGGAACCTCTGACAGGAAGAGGTCTGGCAGACCCAAAGCCACAACAGAATCAGAAGACAAGTTTCTAAGAGTCAACAGCATGCGTGATAGGCGGCTCACAGGACAACAGCTTCAAGCACAGCTTAACACTGGTCGAAGTAAGCAAGTCTCAGTTTCAACTGTGAAGAGAAGACTTAGAGCTGCAGGTTTGACAGGTCGAGTGGCAGTAAGAAAGCCATTGCTAAGATGGCAAAATAAGAAAGAGAGGCTTGCCTGGGCCATGAAGCACCGCCAGTGGACTACTGAAGACTGGAAGAAGGTGTTATGGACTGATGAATCGAAATTTGAAATCTTCGGTTCATCACACAGGGTTTTTGTACGCCGTCGAGTAGGCGAAAGGATGGTTCCTCGGTGTGTGACACCAACTGTCAAACATGGAGGAGGAAGCGTGATGGTCTGGGGCTCTCTTGCTGGATCCAGAGTCGGCAACTTGCACAGAGTGAGTGGCACCCTGAACCAAAACTGCTACCACAGCATTTTGCAGCGCCATGCAATACCCTCTGGTATACGCCTAGTTGGTCAGGGGTTCATCCTACAGCAAGATAATGACCCAAAACATACCTCCAGGTTATGTCAGAACTACCTTAGAAGAAAAGAACAAGACGGTAGGCTTCAAATCATGGAATGGCCAGCACAGTCTCCAGAATTAAATCCCATCGAGCTGGTTTTGGATGAACTGGACAGAAGGGTGAAAGCAAAGCAACCTACAAGTGCAACATATTTGTGGGAACTTCTGCAACAGTGTTGGGAAGAACTTTCCAAAGAATATTTGATTTCCATTGTAGAAAGAATGCCACGAGTGTGTTCGGCTCTTATATCTGCAAAAGGTGGCTACTTTGATGAGTCAAAAATTTAGATTAAATTTTGTTAAACAAAACGATTCCACCATAATTTCTTTTTTATCTCCAATTGTTTATTTGTTCTATGCTTTAATTGCAAAGTACATTGAGACATTAAACTGCGTAAATTTCAATAAAAACCGGAAAAATGGAGGCGTTCTAAAACTTTTGATTGGTAGTGTATATACATACATACATACATACATACATATATATATATATATATATATATATATATATATGTTAAGTTGCTGTGATGCTGAAAACAGGTTTGCTTTGTTAGTTAGTAAAGATTTTTGCAAGAAACACACACAGATATGAATAATCAGGAGCAATGGCTAAGTGGGTGGAAAGGCAAAGCTTTTCTAGGCAATGGTGATTTACTTTTTTTTTTTTTGCGCATTTTACAATGTGCAATACTAACCAAAGTGTTTTGTTTAAATGTAAATATTCAGATTCTTCACTTTGTACTTTGTGTAATGAATTTCCATGTTTTCCATGTTTGTTTATTTTTGTGAATGTTGTAAATTATCTCCAATTTGTAATATTTTGAATAGAATTTTGAGTAGTATATTTTTTTTCAAAACCAGTGTTTATGCATGGGTGTAGATATTCTCGTGAAGTGGGAAATCTACACTTCTTCAAAATTTCTGGTTGGTCAAGCTAAATTAGCCATTTGGAATGCATATAAAATTGAAATGGAGGGACAAGAAGTTAACATGGTTAATTTATTTATGGCCTTGGTTGAGTCTAGGATTACATACGAATATGAATTAATAGTAATCTCCTAACTTTTAAGAAGAAATGGTGTGTAAACAAAGGGTTGATTTTTATAGAAGGCGACTATCTCTTTTTTAACTGGTAATAAGTTGTTAAATATGATGTTTTTTGCATGTTGATGAATTAATTGATAGGATGTTTGCATGTTGGTAGAATAAATTGCCTTTTAAAAAAAAGTCTCTCTCTCACACTCTAATTCTTTCCTGATCTCTCGTTCTCTCTCTCTCCAATTCTTTCCTGATCTCTCGTTCTCTCTCTGGACCCATGCTGAACGGAGGCAAAGCCAGAACCACACAAAGGTACCATTGATGAGAAGACGAGTGTAAAACAGGCCAGTCTTCCCCTCTTAAAAACACAGAAAATAAGTCATGTGGTTGCCAAATTATTCACAGGAAAGACAGGACACGCTTTGTGTGTATAATTCAGTTTTGAAACAAACAGTAATTTGGAAATCTGTCACATTTCATCATCATCAGTTTCTTTCATAAAAAGATCACACATTTGCATGTATAGTGAGTGTCTAATTCACAAAATTTTAAATAATAACAGAGCCTTAGTCTTTTGTGCTCCGCTACAACATATCTCTTCGAGGGTGCCGAATTAGGGCTCGCTGCAGCCTGCGGGAGACTTCCAACTCCACCCACATCGAAGTGTGAATGACGTGCCCAAGAAACCATGCCCGTGCCCAATATGTCACCTCGTGACTCCCTAACCACTTCAACAGAAATCCCGTCCTGCAGGTAATTTCATTGGTTACAGTTATGGGTAGTTTTAGGGATCAGTGTTTGGTGTAGGCAATCAGTACTGTGATTGACATGACCAATACAATCTTAAGAATCAGCTGCAGGGTAGCATGGGCCTGGCTTCTGATGTCACAATTGGATATGGACCAGGTTGGATGTTGGATGGGTTGGATTGCAGTTAGAAGCTTCTCGGTTTGTGGTCATTTACCAATCCATTTTCAACTCTGTCCTATTCAAAGGAAAAAATGTGCGGTATTTTTTTGTACTTAAAATGAGAATATGAATATGTACTTAAGAATATGTGCATATGAATTTATAATGTTACAAAAGATTTCCATTTAAAAAATATGCTGTTCGTTTTAAGTTTCAATTCATCAAAGAATTAAAAAAAAAATCATATATTATAGTTTCTACAAAAATGTTTATATCACAAGAATAAATTATATTTTAAAATATATCAAAATAAAAATTTTACAATAAATGTTTCACAATATTACTGTATATTGATTTATATTAATATATATATATATATATATATATATATATATATATATATATATATATTAATAATAATAATAATAAATGTATGTAGAAACTATATTTAATGAAATATACATGAAAACATGGCACTGTAGGATGATATAGAGTCAGTATTTACATTTAGATTTAATCATTTGGCAGACGCTTTTATCCAAAGTGAGGAAAACAAACAAAACGATTCTTCTTGCAAATAGACACAGAAAGTGCTCACAATACAAGTTTCATACATTGCTCAGAGTAGAATAAGCTAGAGTAAGAAGGAAAAAAGGCAGGATAGTATTTTATTTTATGAAGGGCTTAAGTGTACACAAAAGAGATGAGTTTTCAGCTGTCTTTTGAATTTTGCCAGGGATACTGCATTCCAGATAAAGGTAGGGAAATCATTCCACCAGCCGGGAACAGTGAACAAGAATTTTCTGGAGAGTGATTTTGTGCCTTTCGGTGACGGTACCGCAAGCATTCGCTACTTTAGTGATCGCAGGCTTCTGGTGGACCTGTAAGCAAGCGTCAACTTCTTGAACTTGATGTGAGCAGCAAGGGGTAGCCAGTGCACAGAAATGAAGAGAGGTGTGACATGGGCTATCTTGGGTTCGTTGAAGACAAGACGTGCAGCAGCGTTCTGGATCATTTGAAGAGGTTTGATTGCACTTGACGGCAATCCAGCCAGAAGAGCATTGCAGCAATCAAGCCTAGAAAAGTTGTGTTTCATGCTCGGTCAGAAAGGGCCTGTTTTTCCTGATGTTGTGAAGTGCAAATCTGCATGACCGAGCTGTCTTTGAGATATGGTCTCTGAAGGTCAGTTGGTCCTCAAAGATAACTCCAAGATTTCTGGCCGAATTTGATGGGGTAATTGCAGGTGTACCTAGCTGGATGTTGAAATCATGTTGTAGAGTTTGAGTAGAAGGGAAGACTAAAAGCTCAGTCTTTGCCAGGTTGAGCTGCAGGTGATGTTCTTCCATCCGCGTCGAGATGTCCGCCAGACAGCTTCAGATCGGTGCAGCTACTCTGGAATCATCTGGCTGGAAGGACAGGTACAGCTGTGTGTCATCAGCATAGCAATGGTAGGAGAAACCATGTGCCTGTATGATGGGATCCAGTGATGCAGTGTATATGGAGAACAAGAGAGGTCCAAGAACTGAACCCTGAGGAACCCCAGTGATCAGTTGATGGGCTTTGCGAATTATATACGAATATATAAACTCCCAGCTTTATATCACCAAAACTAAGACGATGACTTCACTTCCAGGTCGCGGAAGCTGCCAATCAGAAACTCAGTAGCCAATAAGAACACACCACTAGTAGCCCTGCCCCCATGAGAGGCTTGTGCCAGAATATCGAACGCAAACTCTGGGATCTTAAACGAAAACTTCAGAAGCCTAAATGAAAACTCTGGAAATGCATCTGTAAGTACAGATCGGCGAACGAAAATGGAGAAAACAATTGGCAAAACATGCAGTGTATTAAAAATGAAGTCAAACATTTTGCTTGCAATTTACTTATTTTTTTCAGTTTCAAAGACATTTTATTCCTTTTCAATTAATTTTTTCGTTAGTTTATTAAAAAGTTACGTTCATTTATTTTGGCACAATTCTGACTCCATACTTTTTTATTTGAGTGTTGATAATTATACCAAAAAATAAATATCAACTGAATTTAAAAATTTGGGCTCTATTCTTAATTGTAACCTTTAAAATTATAGTAATATGCAAGAAAACGCTCTGTCACGCACAGAAGTGGTGAGTAGTAACAAAGAGTACTTTATTGCTGGTAATAAGTGAACTAGGCAAGATGCAAACAGGTAAAGGGTACAATCACTGAATGGTAGATGGTGAATTTAGCTGGTGTTATTGCAGTGCATGCATTGCAGGTGCAGTGGTGACAATGAAGATGTCCAGGACGACGAGTTGGGGAACAGAAGCAGGTAAGTTCTCAGGTGAGTATTAGGTAGGGTAATGGAGTTTGTCTTAAACGAGACCAGACAAAGGTATACAGGAGAAGGGAGTCTTTATAGGGATTGCTGATGAGAGGTAACAAGGGTGAAGGTGATTGAGTGCAGGTGTAGAACAGGAGGAATGCTGGAGAGTTGTCATGCAGAGAGGGTGATCAAGCTGGGAGGTGCGTCCTCGCACCGTAGATGATTTTGCTGGGGAAGGAGGGAGGGAGTCATGAGGTATAATCAGGGTGATGAGGGCAGTTTGTCTCCAGGACAATACTGGTATTTCAGGGGACCAGGGCGGCACCAGTACTTCAGGGAGCCGTTCTGCCAGCTCAGGAAGCCATGCTGGTGCTGGCAGCTCAGGGAACCGATAGCCCCCCCCCCAAAAAAAAAATCTTGGGAAGATCCTTGGGTTGGAGGGGACTCCGGAAGAGGCACTGGGCTGAGCTCAGGAATCGGTAGGAGCACAGGGCGGAGTTCAGGGGCTGGAGCCTGTTCTGGACAAAAGTCAGGGGCTGGAGCTGTTGTGTGGGTGGCCTAAACTCAATTCACGAGTTCACACTTACCAATAATCAGATAGGGAATTAGTATGCATATTTGGCGTGCTGTCCGAGGAGAGGGCTCCGAGCTCGGTATTTGGCCCGAGCCCAGAGTACTCCCCCCGTATCTGGTTTAGGAAGTAACCAGGCAAGTGTGAGGAGACGGGGTGGTGGAGGGATGCTGAAACTGTCCAAAAGCATAGGTGAGTCGACTGCATCGATATATATAGGTTTCTGCTCATGCTGATTGGGCAGGCATGTTGATTGCTGATTAATGACAGCTGGCTGGAGTGATGTGATAATTAGCTAGATCATTTGAACGTGTTCCTCCCGAACTTTGTTAATAAAACATCATTTGTTAGTGCCGTTATAGACATTGTAATTGCCTTTGGGCTAGGAGAGAACATAGGAACTGGAGAGGGCTCACAGGCTAGATCCGCCTCTGGACGAAGGAGGGAGTGAGAACGAGACTCTGGAATGGCGGCAGCCATGACAGAAAGAGACTCTGGAAAGGCTGTCATGACAGGTTGAGGTGGTGGGTTCTCCATCAACCTCACCGACTGTGAGGGAAGAACCACAGCACATATTCAATATACTGCAACAGGGAGCATGTCGTAGTTGCAGCCGGAACCTGCTGTTACAGATTGTCATCTAAGCCACACCAAAAGATGGTCTTCAGGGTATCATCATTCCATGTCAGCAGATGAGAAATTGAGGAACTCCTCAACATAGTCCTCCACAGAAGGAATGCTGGGAGTTGTAGTGCGGAGAAGGTGATTGAGCTGGTGACTCTGACAGGCTCCCTGTATATAGTTTACAGGATGAGCAGAATTTTTTTTATACTTAAGAAAATATTAAATATAATTGAATTTATTTAAAAAGAGAGACACAATTTGTTCAATAAACCCACTGTTTGATAAAAAATAAGAAAAAATGAGCAATTTTATGTTTAGTTTTCTCCCCCTGCTGTACCAAACTGTAACTTCAATACACATGAATACCACAAATGAAGATTAATACACTGAAAGACCCACAATTATTTTATTCTTTTATTAGAAATAATTCTATTATTTCTTACATATTGAGTTTCATTGTCAGACTACATATGGCATCTACACTGAAATCAGTTAGGTTAGAGAAATCGAGAATAAACAATTGATACAAATAACACTGTGACCTTAAATGCCTTTGCAGAATTGTCGTGTATGAGTTGGCAACTGTGGCATTGATTGGTTGCACAAGCTGGGCTTGCCCTGGTTCAAACTGTATGTCCTTACAATGTAATCACAGTCTGACTACCTGGTAAAAAGATGTTTCTTTCAAACGTCTGCTCCCTCTATACAGCTAGGTTCATTATCACTTCTTAGCTAAATCGATTTCTTTTAAGATGCTCAGTGAGCTAAGTGAGTGTTGGCATACCAAGGCCTGCAATTACGAGGGCCGAGCTCTTATCCAATGAAGACAACAAATGGATTGCTTGACACTCCCTCCCTCAGCTAGATAAGAGACAAGAGCTTCTGACTGACAAGGATACAGCTCACCATATCAAATCACTTCTCTAACTGTCAATAATGACTGCGGCTCACACACACACATTACCTGATCCATTTACTGCAGAGATGAAATGGTGAGGGAGGGCAGGGGTGGAAATCGGCCTCTGTTTCTTATCAATCATTGAAAATCAATGTCATTCTTCACAGCTCTTTGATACCGGCTCACGGTGAGCTGTTCTACAGCAAGATAAGAAGTGATAGACAAAGCTACAACATCCAAAACAGCAAGTGAGGTGCATGTTTGCACACCGAAATGCACTATAAACCTTTTTGTCAACAATAAAATAGGCTTTTGTGATCCAACATAAATGCACTGTGGAATAAAAAAAACAAAAAAACAATTAGACTAAAGAGTGTTTGCGGAGAAAATCTGAAGACTGGCATGACAAAAAGAAAGCCACAGACAGAGACGTACAGAGCGGGAGGGATACAAGAGTATAATAAATTCACTCAGCAGAATCAGAAAACTTTCAGTTAGTTTCTCTCTGAGGGATGACACGACTAATGTTCACTCTCCAGTAAGTTATCTAGCTGAATGTTTAAAGAGGCTGTCGCATTTAACACTGCTCAGCAAAATTTTGTGTGTGAAATACAGTTTTTTCAAAAATGGAATCCATGAGAGTTTCATGGGAGGCCTGAGTGCCCCACGCAGGTTTCGCAATGGGTTTAAGCTGGTCGTGTAAATTCTCAATGTTGACAACAGATGTCAACAGAAACCTGCTTAGTTTGAAAGTGACTTCTGTGCGAGCAGTGCTTTATCTCACTACACTATTGGCAATTTTTTTTTACCTGAATTTTTGTGATCGCACCTTAGTGGTTTTAGCAAGAGGTGTTTATTGTCACCTAAGTTTACGCTTCACCTACTTTATACGTCCTACGTCATACGTCGGGTCAGAGGTCACACTTCCACTGCAACTTGACTTTCTTGTGAACGAATGCAAAGTCAGTGATTATAGTTTATAAAGTTTTAAATATGGATATTTTTCTTACAAAAACCCATCACTTCATTTCAGAAGGAAATTTATTAACCTACCGGAAACGTATGGATTACTTGTGTCTATGTGATAGATGGATTGATGGATGGATGAATGCGCTTTTTAGAGCTTCAAAAAATGCCATTGCAAAACTGGTAAAAGACAGGATTTTATTTAATATAACTCTGATAGTGTTCAGCTGAACTGTACAGCGAGTAAATTTTGGGCTTGAGGGTGAGTAAATTATGGCATAATTTTCATTTTGGGGTGAACTATTTCTTTGAAGTGCTATTTTCTGCACATTGAACGTGAACAGTGACCATAGGCTTTCATATTCTCCTTTCCCACTTCATTAGAAATGTGTAGCTTGGACATTCTGCTAAACAACTCCTTTGGTGTTCCACTGAAGAAATAAATCACTGGTTTGGAACCACATGAATTTACATTTCTGGGTAACTATTACTTCTTCCCTGGATGCCTAACTAGATATTCCAGACACAAATCCTGAAACCCTGCTACTCATCAGTGGGTTTATGAAAAACATGTGGCCGAGTGTGCTCTCATAAATGATACTCTCTGTGACAACAATCAGAAAATTCAGAGGAGCTGAGTTTATAGCTACTGAAGCTGTTCCTAATCCAGGAGTGTTTGTGTGTGTACATGTTTGTGTGTGTAGGGCAGGGCTGCTGAGGGCCTCTCCACCTCTATACCAGCAGGGCTCAAGCTAATCCCTGTCCTGAGGCCCCAGAAAGACATCACCCTCTGCCAGCCGCCTGGCCGTCTCCCTGCTGCTTCAGGAAATGAACTCCAGAGCAGAAGGAGACTAGTGGACTCGAGGCCAGTAAGGAGCAGCTCTGTCTGGACTGAAGAGACACGGGCATCCACCAGCCCCCAACCTGCTGTGACCCCAACAATGGTAAAGAATTTCTGCCACATTCTCCATGAACGGGCCAGAATACCAGAGGAGACGAGTAGAGCAGGAATGGAATAGAGGGTGGCTAAAAGGATAAAAGTTTTAGAGATTGTGTGTGTGTGTGTGTGTGTGTGTGTGTGTGTGTAGGTGTGTCTGCGTGTGTGTGTGTGTATGTGTGTGCGTGAGAGAGACAGAGACAGAGAGAGAGAGAGAGAGAGAGAGAGAGAGTCCATATAAATCGCAAAGAAGGTGAGAAATAAGTTAATTTATAAAGTGAAGATGCAGTGTTGTTTTACATTTGATTACTTTCTGCTGACTATATAGACTATAGACTATTCTATTCTGTTTTTTATTTTTTATTATTTATTTCACAGGAATGCTATATTTGTTAAGCTTTAAGTTGTCCCTTAATCACCTCTAAGAGAGGGAATGGAATATGTTGCACATGTTCCTTGACAATAATTGGAGTTGTCTATACATTCTCATCTCTTATTTTTGTATATACTTAAAATACAGTGTTGTTAATAATAGTATTATTTCGGTGATCGGTAACAATGATTGTATTGGCAAATACTGCTTCCAGTGACTGATTATCAGTGATCGGCCTCAACAATCCTGATTGGAGCACCCTTAACTCTACTGATGACCTAGCTTAGGGGTCGTTCACATATCGCATGGAAAACGCGCCGCTTTCACCTTCTTTCCAAAGCGCTTGCGCTCCCTTAGCGTCTGACGCTTCTATGCAACCATGAACTGCATAGGGGGTAGTCGTGGCCTAGTGGTGAGGGAGTCGGGCTTGTAATCTGAAGGTTGCAAGTTCGATTCCTACGCCGGCAGAAATTGAAAGTGGGGATTGTGAATAAACAGCACTCTCTCCACCTTTGATACCATGACTAAAAGTGCCCTTGAGCAAGAAACCTAACCCCTAATTGATCCCCTTGTAAGTCGCTTTGGATAAAAGCATCTGCTAAATGATGAAAAAATGAAAATGAACTGCGCTGTCGATGACGATGAGAAAATTTCAGCAAATGATAAATTGATTTTTAGCCCTTAGATTATCTTTATTACTAGATATATTTATTGAGATGAAATATAACAACCACCAGGGCCAGGGTAGGTTAACTTTAAAAAGTATTTCACAAAGTTTAGTAACTTAATCTAAATACTTTAGAATAATTTGGAATACTAATAAGTGTGGAACAAACACAAAAAAGGTAATTGCAAGTTTTTATCTCACAATTCTGACTTTTTCCCTCAGATAAAAAGTTGCAATTGTGAGTTATAAAGTCAGAATTATGAGATATAAACTTGCAATATTGAGAAAAGTCAGAATTGAGATATAAACTGACAATACAGAAAAGTCAGAATTTTGATATAAACTCGCAATATTGAGAAAAGTCAAAATTATGAGAAAATCACAATATTGAGAAAAGTCAAAATTATGAGATATAAACTCACAATATTGAGACAAGTCATAATTATGAGATATAAACTAACAATATTGAGAAAAATCATAATTGTTATATAAACTTACAATATTGAGAAATGTCAGAATTATGAGCTATAAACTCACATACTAAATTCATAATTGCAAGGAAAAAAGTCAGTATTGCAAGTTTATATCTCCCAATTCTGACTTTATAACTTGCAATTGTGAGTTTAAATCTCGCAATTCTGAGAAAAAGTAGTCATAATTGTGAAATCAAAACTCACAATTGTGAGGGGGAAAAAAACTTATTGTGAGAAAAGACCTTTTTTACAATTATAAAATGAATCATAAACAATTATCATAAAACATGAAAACAGTCGTGGACAGTTTGACAGGATTTTTTATAAATTCAGTCATTTTGTCTTGTTCATGACAGTTCTAAATAAAAATAACAAAATTCAGAGTAAGAGAATCACCAATTGCTGTTTAAATGACATTAAAATTCAAACTTAATCACTTTGGTAATCTAAAATACTTTTCAGATGTAACTGTAATCTGATTACCACCCTGTAATGAAATACAGTTACTCAAATTTTTTTCATTTTTTTTTTCAATCATTTAGCAGACGCTTTTATCCAAAGCGACTTACAAGGGGAGCAATTAGGGGTTAGGTGTCTTGCTCAAGGTCACTTTAGTCATGGTATCGAAGGTGGAGAGAGTGCTGTTTATTCACTATCCCCACTTTCAATTCCTGTCGGCGTGGGAATCGAACCGGCAACCTTCAGATTACAAGCCCGACTCCCTCACCACTAGGCCACGACTACCTATTCACTTTTCTTCAGTTCACCGAATACATGAAATTTTGTATTTTAAATATGTAACTACAGTACGTAAAAACTTGTATTTCTTTACTCCCCAACCCTGACAACCACCCTGTGCAGCTATGTTCAGTTGTTCAGCTGAGCTTTCGTTTTGTTACAGAAAGGTTGAAGCTGATCAGTTAGTTTTTGTCACATGACCTGCGGTGTGCTTGCGGTATTCTGAGAAGTTGAGAGTTTGAGAGTTGAGAGTTTTTCATCTCACTGCACCTGGAAAACGCACCGCATGTGCGTCGCGACCGTGTCGCTTTCATTATGAAATAACAAATTTGAGTGTGCAAAAGACGCGATATGATATCTAAATCCTAAAAACCACTAATCAACACCTTAGCAACCAACACAAACACCCTGGCAACCATATCTAAGCAAACAACCACTTAGAACCTATTTACAATTGCATAGCAACATCCCAACAACCGCTCACAACATCCTAGCAAGCATATTTAACACCTGTATGCTTGCAACCAATAACCAATGCCCTAATAGATACCCCAAACACCCTGGTAATCACATCTATGCAGTAAGAACCACTCAGAACATCTGTACAGCCGCATTACAACACCCTGGCAACCACCAACAATACCATAGCATCATTGTGTTATGCATGGGTAAGCACCACTCACTTTTCTTCAGTAAACAAGAAAAAAAAATGTTCTGTTAAAACCCCCCACTGTGCACAGTCAACTAAATAAACAACACAAAATAAAAGTTAATCACTGTTACAGGAAGCCTGAGCAAGCCTTGTCCTATTATCACTACTTCATATGTGCTACAAAAATGAGATCAACAAGGAAGAGCGTACAAATGTTTGCACTGATGTTTACTAGTTTCTGAAAGAGAGAGAGAGAGAGAGAGAGAGGAGGTTGGTGGGCACAAGAGGGAGGAGGAGAACAGCAGGAGAAAGTGTCGAAACAGTTGATTATGAGTCCCATCAAGTGATCAATGATTTCATTAATAAGACGAATCATACAGCTGTCACCACGGTGACACTAGTGTGAGAAATGATCCTGTAGCACATTTACCAAACCCTTCCTCTAGGGAATACCAGAATAACCCCCCATACGCACACATCCACACGTCCATTCAATTCAATAATTCCCCGTTAGTGTAACAGCCCAGCACCAAACGGAGGGGGGTGAGGAGGGTGAGGGGGGTGGGCAGGTTGGACGGTTCAGAAAAATGAAAGGAGCATCGGGATGAACGGCTCTTAGAGGGAAAGAGACAGGAAGAGGAAAGGAGAAAATCCATTTTGAGCCCCCATTTTCAATTAGGCTCCACAAGCTGTTATCACAGGTGTCGCAGAATAGGCCTGAGCGAGGGAGAGTGGCTGCTATCCGCCTGCTGAAATGAACCCTTATCTGCACGCCACAAAGATGGGCCGGGACAGACTATCTGTAAATTACTTTCTGGTCCTGCTGCTAACAGGAACTTTATTTCTGTCAGATGACATTCGCCTCTATTTGCTTCTGATCATTTAAATAGCTGCCTAAAAAGAGGGACGTTACCTCTGCCTCTCTCTTTCTGTTCGCTCGGGCCCTCCTTTCATCCTTTTCGTGAGCTTGTCATTTTTTTCCTGTGCTATAAAGGCTTATCAACAGTCTCAAAATATGTCTGAACCTAATTTGTGGTTTTAAAAGACTACATAGCTATACTAAATAAAAAAACAAATACATAAAAAATGTATATATATTATTTTCATGTTCATTAAGTTAAACTTTCCAACTTGCTTTTCACCAAGGTCTCAGAGCCAGTTTTCAGTGAAAATGAAAAAGTCACTTCTGCTCTAGGAAAATCAACTGTAATGGCCCATAATATTCCTTAACCCCTAAAATAATTCACAGATTCATTCAGTCCTAGCACAGATACCTCTGTGGAATTATAGTTTTATAGCGATATATAAAATATTATTTATTATTTTAATAATTGAATGTAATACTAATAAACATATTAAATGTTACGAGTTATGTTTAGATTTTAAATATTTTATTAAATATTTAAAAACATATGTATAAAAATAAACAATGATGTTTTATTAAATTTTCGGTAACTGCTTCTACCCTATTGCCATGTTTTGCAATAGCTTCAATTCAAAGCGTTCATTTCATCACTCTGGCATCGATGAAAAAGTATGATAAACTAACAATCTTGAAACTATTTTGTACTCTCATTCTTTCTGTCCCTATTGCTCTCTCTCTCTTGCTCTGAATGGCAGGTGCCTTTTTGCCCCTTTCTCATTTTTAATTAACAAATTATCCCATGACGAGCGGGTTTATTCAGTTGAAGTGCACGGATATCTCTCTCTCTCTCTTTCTTTTTCTCTTTCTCACTCTCCCTCTCACGGTCCAGGCAGCAACAATAGAATCAGAGGACTTTGTGGTCCACCTGCCTAGCAAATGATGTGAGTTGAGGAGGAGGGAAGCCCCCTTCCTTTCACCCCTTCCATAGAGGACCAATCAGGCCATTGTGGTGGCACAGTCGGTTCCTTTGAGCTGTCAGGCCAGGGGAGCCGGTCCGCAGATGAATGCTTTGCAGGCCTGTGCCAGTCTTTATCTAACCATGTGGGAATGCTCCCCACCAAGCCTGCACAATTACACACTGCGGCTAAACTTTTTCACAAACTTTTATGCCATGTGGTGAGAGAAATAGGAAAGGAAGGAAATGGGAAAAGAAAAATGTTCAAGCATTTTTAGGTATTATATTCTTGTAGCTCAACAGGTAAAGCATTATGCTAGCAACGGAAAGGTTAAGGGATGGATTCCACCTTGTACTTGGATAACTGTGGCTGTTACAGCTACAAATGCATTTATGGGAATAATCTGATTTTGCCATTCATTTTTTACATTTGTATTTTTTGGCATTGAAGGGGTGGATTCTGGAATCCACTGCCGCTTCAATATATATGTATATATTTTTGAGCGATTTATCACGAAATTATCTTTCTAAATATTGAATTATTTAGAATGACTAACTTCAACTTATGTTAAAGCCTTTAATTTCCTTTTCATTTTAAAACACTAGAAAATAATGATGTATATTGTCTGTACCTCTGACTGAGAGAAAAGTACAACTTATCAGCATGTTTTGGAAAAGTTTCCTGTTCAGTGCAGAGCTCAGATCAACTTCAGCCTTGAAGAAGCTGTGAATCATGTGTATCTTTGTGTGTGCGCTAAGTGTTCTGTACAGGTCTTTTATGGGTACTGGTGGACTGTTGTCATCTGGACTGGAGACCTGAAGGCGCCTATAGGCCTGACCTAGAAGGACATTCTGTCCCTAACTTCAGGGTCTGATCATCAGCATCATAATGGAAGGAGATATGCTTCTGACTATCTGTCCATGTGTGAAAAATTACCAGTTTTGTCTAGTGTTCTTAACCAATCAGAATCTTAGTAATGACGTAGTTAGTGGACTCTGTTAGAGTATAATTGTTCTGGAAATGTGAATGTACAGAGAGAGTGAGAGCGGCCTACGAACTCCTTGTGAGACTTGAAGCTGCTTCTGCTGATGAAACTGCAAACTATTCTTTATTAAAATTTTCTTCAATTTATTTTTTTTAAACTCTGACTCCGAGTCTTCATTTATCATATCTGGTCTATTGGGTCTTTAACTGTAAAATCCCCTACAGCATAATATAATTATTATTTATGATTGAATAAATGAATGAATTAATAGAATTATATTTTCTTTATGTTGATTCTGCATTAATATGATGTATTTATAAATTTGTTATTAATCACAACTAACCTGATTTGTCAAAACTAAAATGGTATGATTGATTAATTAATTACATTTTTTAATTAATTAACATACCTAAAGTTCTTAAGTCCTAAGTTCTTAATTAGATTTTTTTTATTATTATTAATATAAAATAGTGATCTGATCAGGCACCTGTTCAAACATCTCATCAAACATTTCTTTACTTCACTCTATCTTAAAATCATCCATCTTAGCAAGCCTGTATTTCATCCTTTTTCTAAATCCTAACTCCACATTTTCAATGTATTATTAAAAAAGGGGGACAATCAGCCACTGCTACTGTTGGGCTGCTCAGAATTGCCTTTTGTTAGTCTTGAGGGGGTGGCCTGGGCGACACAGGTTAAAGTTGATGGGGTTTAGGTTACATCAGATAAGAGGTTATGAGTATTGGGAGACCAGGAGAATGCAGGGTAATTATGAAAACACCAGGAATGTGTAAGCTATCTAATGACTGAGGTAAGGCCCTTTGGGAAGCAGGTCTAGGATCTGTTGTGATGGATGGCTCATTATGGTCTGTTGAGAGCTTGCGGTCAGGACTGCTTACTGGAATCTGAGCTTATGAAAAAACAATGAAAAACTGGCCTACCGTCAGAATGTCAATTTAGTTAGATTTTTTATCACAAGACAAGTTCTACAAACAGTTTGCTCTGTAATCATGCAAACATCATAGCATGCCTTATCAAGATTGTCTCTGAGGGTATCTGAAAGTGTCACACTGACAATGAATCAGAAATGCTTTTGTCTATCAGAAACATAAAACATTCAGGACTCATGAACTACTATTTCATCTTTTTCATAGTTTTTGTGGAACATAAAACTCGAGTTAATTTATTATAAGTGATCCCCGGTTGCTCCCAAGTGTGGGACTGAACCCCGGCCGGATGATCGCTGCAGCAAACTTTCCAAGACAAACCTTATGTTGTTCGGAGAAGTAATTACCCTTGCATTACAGAG
Organism: Opsariichthys bidens; assembly: GCA_037194245.1. Taxonomy (NCBI): domain Eukaryota; kingdom Metazoa; phylum Chordata; class Actinopteri; order Cypriniformes; family Xenocyprididae; genus Opsariichthys; species Opsariichthys bidens. The sequence goes on along the minus strand of CM074301.1, from coordinate 367,236 downwards.
AAAAATCCACAATCAGTCAGCCAAATTACATCCATGCTTTTTCCACAACAGTAAAGCTTTATCCTCCATCTCTGTTCAACTCTCAGGCCCCTCCTCTAATTAATGAAAGAGAGCTGGCCATCTGGGAATGACTAACAGTGAGGAAGAGAGAGATGGAGAGGGAGCTCCTAAAAGCAATTAACGATACCCTCCTCTACTAAAAAAAAAAAAAAAAAAAAAAAAAAAAAAAAGGAAGGAAAATCTTTTTTTTTTTTTTTGAATTGCTGCCATATTACCAGAGGCTGTCATGTGGAGTGGTGCAAAAATCAGACCACTCATCAACCACACCCGCAAACCATTTGTGTGACTTTTTGTGTGGAAAATTATAATTATTATAAAATTATTATACCATTTTAAAGTCATATGTGATTTTTAGCTAATCCAGGCTGTTGCTTTGATAGTTTCTTGCAGGCCCAAGCTAGCCATTTAAAGGATTAGTTCACTTTAAAATTAAAATTTCCTGATAATTTACCCCCATGTCATCAAAGATGTTTATGCCTTTCTTTCTTCAGTCAAAAAGAAATTAAGGTTTTTGAAGAAAACATTCCAAGGCTTTTCTCTAACAGGTTAAAGGTCTATATTGCAGTTTGTGTACCAATTCAAATGGCTCTACACAATCCCAGCAGAGGAATGAGGGTCTTGTCTAGCGAAAAATCTGTCATTTTCTGTTAACCACAAATGCTCGTCTTGCACTAGCTCTGCAATGTGGCACGCATTTCGTAATCACGTTGGAAAGGTCACACGTGATGTAGGCGGAAGCACTGATCGAGTGTCTAAAAAAGCTAATGTGCAAAGAGTATGGAGGAAAAAATGAGACTGCGTTTATCGCCCTACTACAGTACTTCCACCTACGTCACACGTGATCTTTCCAACGTGCTTACATAACGGATGCCACATTGTAGAGCTAGTGCAAGATGAGCATTTTTGGTTAAAAAGTGTGTGTATATATATATATATATATATATATATATATATATATATATATGTTTTTTTTTTCAGAAAATTTAAATCTTTTCACTAGACAAGACTCTTATTCCTCGAACAATTCTGGAATGTTTTCCTCAAAAACCAAAATTTCTTTTTGACTGAAGAAAGAGACATAAATATCTTAGATGACATGGGGGTGAGTAAATTTTCAGGGAATTTTCATTCCGAAGCGAACTAATCCTTTAAAAGTCTGGCCATAGCTGGTCTAGATGTATGATCAACTAGACAGTCAGGTGATAGACCTGGTCTTGACCTGGTAGACCCTCTTGATCAAACTCAGTTTGTAGACTACCTTTAACCAATAAAAACAAAACAGGCTCATTGAAACAAACTTTTCTGTGAAAATTATTTTGCTGCTGGTTGCACATTCTGCAGCACTTTCAAAGTGAAATGTTCAGTTAGTGGCAATAAAAGTGCATTCAGGTTTATTTTAAATAGATACATTTGAATCTGGTAATATTTTATTACGTTTGTTATTGTATGCATCATGGCAGTTTGGAAAATAAATATGTGGTGACTGGTGCTAAAAGGTTCACTACCCTAATCTCGACTGATAGTCGTTGAGTTGTTTTGCCCTGGACTTCACAGGACTTGTACCCAAGCCCTCAGAAACACAAGTGTATGTTATGTGATATGTATATGAAGCTGGTTTTGTGTTGCAAAAGTCAAAAATCTATTAGTTTACAAATCATGCACTGTTTAAAGGTGAAGTTTGTAATTTATATGCTGCTAATTTCACCAAACAGAATTGGAAAAATAATGATTATTGATTGAAAATAATGTTTTCAAACAAGCCACAACCCACATCAAGTGCTACAAGCCACAGCTTTTACACTTGGGAGAAATCATTACAGATAGAATTGTAACAAAAAATTAAACAAAAGAAAATCTGCACACTGTATATTTGTAAAATAAAACAGCAATGTTTCAATCAGTGAAGATCTTTGTCAGTCTTTGTATTTTAACATCCAAAATATTATACACTTCACCTTTAAACAATTCAGAAAGACAGAATAAATGAATAGAAATTTGAGCTTGACAAGTAATTAGAAGAGAAAGTTGAAGTTGAAGTGTTGAAGCTATACCATTGGAGGTAGTGCTGGAGGCCACGGCCTTCTCACTGATGTCTGGACGGGTGGAGGCGCTCTTGGTGGCTACGATGGTCTCAACTCTCTTCTTCTTCTCTGCTGCAGAACTGGTCTGGGACTGGGTTTCCATGACAATTGCGCATTCCTTAGTACCTCAACAAGAAAGAACACCTGCAGGGTAACAAGTGAAGAAAAGGTCAGTGGTTGAAGAAAAAAAAAAAAAAACATTTAAATCAACAACAATAAATCTCATTAACAAATAACACAAAATTAACAACAATCAATTAATCAGTCCATACACTGAAAATGACAGTTTTTTCCAAATTTCCAACTCCATACCGAAACCATACAAAATCACAAAATTCCTTTAATGTTTAAAAAAAAATCAAAAGTTTAGAAAGCATGAAAAAGTATTTTTATCTATATTAAAAGTATGTCTGTCCATCTTTATTAAACTGCTTTAATTATTTAGATAAACATTCTAACTATTCTCTAAGTAACATGATTAGGTTACTTTATGAATATGGAAGTAGCTTACAACACAGCTATTCAAGTTTGATGTGCTTGAATCACCAGATGAGGTGTAAGCACAAAGAATGAGGAGGGGGTACAAACAAACACAGTTAATTTGGTTTGTTTAGGGATTTTTTCCCAACCACTTGAGTGTGTTCACTTTCAGCTCAACAAAACATCTGTTAACAATCCTGGTTTGAAGAGGGAGGAAAAAAACAACAACCATTCTTTCTATTTGTTTTCCTTTTTCTTTTTTTCTTTTTTTAGTTGTTAATGAAAGATAAATAAAGATTGTTCTGGAACTCAGCAACCTGTTGCACAGAGGAAACAAATGGCAAAAGATTTCACATTAAAAATCACTGTGACATAATAATCTCACATTTTCAAACTGTATAAAGAACAAAAAAGAGATAAAGAGAGACAGAGTCAGAGACTCCCTTGCCACTCTTATCACATTGTTTTTGACCCATGCTGTCCGTGTGTGTCTGTCTTTTTGATCTTGTGGGGACATTTTTTTTTTATTATTATTATTATTATTATTATTATTATTATTATTATTATCATTTTCTCTTTTTTTGGAACTGTTAAAATGCAATAAAGAATAAACTAGAATATACAGTCTGTATAGTATAAAATCATTTTGTCTATTGAAAGTGTGTGTGTGTGTGTGTGCATCCTGTGTAGACCTCGTCAACTAGACAGCCCTCTACACAGAACCTCAATGAAGTCGAAGACCATGAGAACCACACAAGTCCTCTGCGCAGACCCCAATGGCCAGCTTCAACTGCCTCCCACCAAATGCTGCGGTGATATATTCGATATTCCAGCAGAAGGAGCTGGATGAAATATTTTGAATGATTTCAATCCACAAGCTGACATGATGCAGCCTGGAATCATAATCACACCATGTTTTTTGTTTGGCCAGAGGAGGACTGGTCCCCCTGACTGAGCCTGGTTTCTCTCAAGGTTTTTTCTCCATTCTGTCACCTGATGGAGTTTGGGTTCCTTGCCACTGAACTGAGCTGGATGATGACATCACTGCTTCGAAGCAAAACTGAACTCAATCCATAATTGAGGAACTTTAACTAAACTGAATCAACACTGAACTAACTTCAGCAGAATAAAGACACTTGTCTTTTTAGAGCTACTTTCCTGCAGAACTGTATTCTGTTTGCATTGTTATTTTCCTGTTTATCACTGATTTTGAAACTGAATCCGTATTGTATAAAGCACTATGTAAATACAGTAAAGTGGAAAATGATGAGGTAATGATGAGTGAAAAAGTAAGGGTAAAAGAGAAGGGAACATGTTGAGAGAGATCGGGACATACACATTCCTGTGGTCAAGCAAATACAGCAAGCTTGTGACCACTCACGCATAGCTGATGTGTCTTTTGTGTGCTCTATAGGGCGGACGGCCAGTCATCTGCACCAATTTAGACTGGGACCTTTCACTCATAATCCCATTGACCTGGCCTGTGCCATCTAATTTCATAGGTGTTCCCAAATTCCTTGATCTTCATGCTTTTCCACCCAACTCCCTCTTAATAACACTTTTCTCCCAGTAAACTGTAGGTGCAAAACTGTTTCCAGAGTAAAATGTAATTGCTCTTTCAGGAAACGTCAAGAGAAGTACAAGCTTTGCTCCAGATGTTTCTTAAAAAAATAAAAAAAAAAGAGATGAGCACAACGACGAGAAATCACACTGACAAACTTTAATCATAAACAGAAGAAATAATCCAAACAAGACACTCAACACCAACAACGCTCGACAAGGGCAGAATGAAACTCAGGGCTTAAATAACAGGAACACAAGGAAATAATGAGACTAACGATACATCATATCTGAAATGGATAAACTAACGACGATGGTAACCAAGGTAAAAAAGCATAGTGGGAGCATAACAAAAGGAACACGTGACAGAAAAATCATGTTCAAACACAGTGACATGTGACACATATTAGCTAGTCTTTTGGAGTATAGTTTGATACTTTGTTGATATCATTTCTGGAGCATGTGTGAGATTACTAATTTATTCTGAGGAGAAAAATCTGACAAGCAGGGGACTAAATAAAAAGTCTCCATTCGGTCTCCATTTAATTTATATTTCTGCTTATGAGAAACAATTGAATTATGAATCTAATTTGTGACTTTTCTTTCTTGAGTTCATATTGAAATCTCAGATTTGCTTCCCTGGAAAATCTGAACACAGTTTGAGACATGGTTGAAATCTCTTCCGAAACAAAAGTCTTAATTTAACCTCACTCCTAATATTAAATGGAGAAAATATAAAAAGATATATAATATCTTTCCTGAGTATGTGCTCATTAGGCTGTTTTAACTTTATTATATACAGGTGTACTTTAGTGTGTCGGTCAATAACACAATGTCAATTATGTGAAATGAATAGATGAAAAGCTTAAGGCCTTAAAGGCTACACCAGGATGTTATAGCCAGCTATCTAAACATCCTGAATTGAGGAAGCTCACAATAGAATGCATTAAAACCACTGTTTTGTGGCAGTTGTTTCCCAAAATAAATGTAAATTCTCATATTAATGCTTATTCCTTGCACCGACAGAGTCCCACACCCAATTAGCTGTGGGAAAGAGAAAGGGTGTTTCATTCTGAGTGTTGGCCCATAATCCTTTCTCACAAAAAGAGAAGCGATTAACCAGGTTTAAAATACCACAATTCAGCCTTCTCCAAAGGAAAAAAAATCTTATTTTAAGCACATTAAGCAAATCAATTTAACATAAATTATACGCTCTGCTGACAAAAGCGGTTGAAAGTCAGCTGTGAATGGTACTTCAAAGTCATGCACCCGAAATACACTTTGAGTCATTAATGTGCTTGATTGAAATTTGAATTAGTTTACTTGAATTAGGGTTTTCTCCTTCACCTCGGCATCATGCAAACATAAGTTGCCTCCAAAGGTTTTGTATGCTTCTCATACTTGCATTTTTCTCATAAGCACAAGTCAGTTTCTATACAGTGGCATTTAGACTTGATTCAGTGTCTCTGGTGTGCAGGTGAGGACAAGAGTTTAAATTAAAGATCAAACAAACAGCTTTTGGGTTCATGTTAGTAGGTTGATTTCAAATAGGACAATAAGAGCTAGTTTGAAACCATTCCACACATATCATTATATATGTAAAAATTTATATTTCCCTGTGCTCTGAGAAAGTCAGAGAATATCTAAATAAATATATCTAAATAAAATATCTACCAATGGTGAGGCAAAAACAGGAAGGTGTAGGAGGTGTAGGTGTAGAAAAAATGGGTTTGAGCATGAATGAGCAAGCCAAGCTCCCTTGTCCCAACACTGTGGTCCATCGGTGATCGTTGAGCACTGTGGACTTAATAAGATTAGCTTTCCTTTTTCTACAACCTTTTACACTTAAGATGTTTTAGAGAAGCTGGAGAGCGACTGGGAATGACTTTCACTGCTGATTGAGCCCGTCACGTCTTACATTCCTGGGTAACAATTGCACAATGATGTAATCTTAATGCTTACATGGTCCCTCTTTTGCTCTTGTAGCTCAGTAGATAAGAAAGGAATAAAGAACACGCAACAATACCAAACCTCTTGTGAACACCGGCTCCTTGGCTTATTAACTGCCTTGTTTGTTTGTTTGTTCTGCCTCGCGTTGGTTTGTAAGATGAGAGAGAGTGAGTGCCGAGATACAGAGAACAAGAGACCCAAAAGACGTTCCAAATGAAAGAGTAGCTTTTTCATTTTTTCTTCCCCCAGAGCAGAGAAGTTTTTTTTGTGTAGTCCTCTCGCAAATGATCCTGACAAGACTCATTTCCTTGACATACCACTGAGCTCCTGCCTGATGGTTTGCATGCTTTATTCTCTTAGACAAGAGATCTAGTTCTGGTGTTGGAGGGCCACTGTCCTGCAGAATGTAACTGCTTCTTTAATCAAACACACATGCCGGTAATTGTTACGTAATCCCGAAGACTTTGTTTAGATTTTTGAGGTGTGTTTTCATTTGAGACCAATGAGAAGGCTCAAATGCGAGATCAGCCCTTTGCTTGAAAATTTTCAAAATTTTCAAAGTTAATTCAACATTTAAAATATATAATTTATTTATTATAATTTTTATTTTTGCAAATTATGTCATCACTTTTATTTATATATTTTCAATGCAGCTTACAGTGATCTGCAAACAGAATTCAATTCTTATGAAAAGCAGCTCTAAAAAAGACAATAGTGTCAGTTTTCAGCCAGTCAGTTAAGTATTAATTCAGTACAACTTCATCAAATTATAAAATGAGTTTAAATCAGATAGGAGCAGCTCTACAGATGACAATGCTGTTATTCACGCTATTCACTTTCGCAGTTCAATGTTCCTTCCATTCAGTTCAATAACAGTGTCGATGCTGAAAAAGTAGTCAACCAAGAAATATAAATAGCAATACAATATACATATTTAAATAATCCATTTTAAATAATGCAAATATTAATATGAACAAATGCACTGCGAGTAAAAAGTTTGGAATAATTCAGAATTTGTTCATGATTTTATGATGTTTTCGAAGTCTCGTACTTGCCCTAATTTTACATACATTAAAAACAGAAATTGTGAAATATCATTATAATGTAAAATAACTGTTTTTTTATTTGAATACATTTTAAAATGTGTTTAGTTTATGTAATGGCAAAGCTGAATTTTGAGCAGCCATTTTTCCCGGCTTTTTTATTGTCATAGTTCCCCCCAAAATGAAAATTATCCCATAATTTACTCACCGTAAAGCTATCCTAGGTGCATCCAACGCCATCATGTCACACACAGGAACACCACTCTCTTGAGAATGCACATGTGGCTTCTGCTTGAAGTCAGTTATTATTATTTATAAAGTTAAAGTTTTTTTTTACAAAAACCCATCACTTCACTTCAGAAGGCCTTTATTCACCCCATGGAGCCATGGGGATTACTTTTATGATAAAAGCATGCACTTTTCTGGGCTTAAATATTGGGTCCCATTCACTGCCATTACAAAGCTTGGAAGAGTCAGAATATTTTTAATATATCTCCGATTGTGATCATCTGAAAGAAGATGTATACACCTAGGATGGCTTGAGGTTGAGTAAATGATAGGAAAATTTTCATTTTTTGGAGAACTGTCCCTTTAAGAAATCATTCTAATACGCTGATTTGGTCCTAAGTTATTATCACAGTTATTTGAATTTGTACACAAAATGTTGGGTTAAAAACAACCCAAGTTGGTTTGAAAACATGGACAAACCTAGTAATTGTGTTGTTTTAACCCAACAGTCGGGTTAAATGTCTGCCCAACCTGCTGGGTAGTTGTAACGCTGCTGGGTTCGACAGAAGACGAAGGCATAGGTTTCAGAATAGACTTATTTATTACAATCAGGTAACGTGCGCAATAGTGTGCATAGCACAGACAATAACTGACACTGGACAAACAAAAGGCAGGAACTTAAATAGACAGATGACGACTGCTCAACGATAACAGGTGATAAGACTTAATTAATTAGAGTAAAACGAGGACAGGTGAAGACATGACACGACAAGACTAGACAGACCTAAATATATCTGTGACAGTAATATTATTTAACTCAACTATTGTTCAAAAATTACTGCATTGCTTGCTTAAAATGAACCTAAAGTATGTTGGAAATTAACATTTATAAATATGTTTATTGAATAATAATTAAACATTTGATTGAACATGTCTGATTTTTAATTTCCAACCTATTTTGGGTTCATTTTAAGCTAGCCATAAAGTAATTTTTAAACAATAGTTGGGTTAAATAAAACTGTCCAGTACATTGGGCAAACATTTAAGCCAGCTGGGTTAAAACAACCCAATCATTGGGTTTGTCCATTTTCAACCCAACAGTTGACAAGGTTTATTGAGCACAAACACAGGTAATGGTATATGCAATGGATGTAAACAAGATGAATGAGTATACCGACAGTCTCTTTGGTTGACAGGCGGAGAGATGAGACCGTGGCCGAACGATACTGAGCACACAGTCCGAAGAGGGATGGGATGACCTGGTGGATTCCGGAGAGTGAAGACAGAGGAAGACTCAGACTGACGATGACTCGATGGCGACACAGAGGAGAGAATCCGACGACGGGACATGAACACCGACAGGTAAGTTACCAAAGGTAAGTGAGTCCACTTTCTCATAGTTGAGACCAGACAATGCAGTGGTGGGGTGTGTGCTTATTTGTGGTGATGATGATGAGGTTCAGGTGATGGTGATTAGTACTCCGGTGACAGTGTGCGTTGGGATTGGTTACTGACAGAGCCTGACCGACCTCTGACAGAGTTGTTTTAAATGCAGCATTTTTTAGAGTGTAATAATATTTCGCAATGTTACTGTTTCTATAGTATTTTTGATCAAATAAATGCAGCCTTTGTGAGGTATACATAGATATATACAAAAAAAGAAGAAGAAATAATTCATATAATTAATATTTGCTACATTTATAAATTTTGTTGAAAAGGCTAGGCTGTTAAATGGTAGGTTCCACCATGGCAACTTACACCATGGTGTGACAACATGCCCCCCAATAGCATCAACATATGTATTGACCTGTAATTTTTTATATATGTATATATACTGAGCAATGACAGGCGTAATGTTAAATTGCTTTTCGTGTACTCATGACTTTAAGTTAATATTAAACATGTAATATTCATTAAAGTAAAAACACTCCCTACAAGATGTGACAGAACTCAAGAGAGCCACACGACATACTCAAATTTGACAGCACACTGAGCATCTGGAAGTGTGTGGGAGGAGCGACATCCCCACCCCCCCATTCTCCATCCAATGTTTGTGTGCACACACTGTTGTGTTTTGTGTTGTGTGAAAATAAAGTGCAGATATTGAGGAGTCAGCTCTACTCTGGCTATACATCAACAGTTGATCTTACACATAAAATAAATTAATAAAATTAATAGCTCTTTCATAGAGCTTCACATCAGAGTTTCACACTGAAAACAATAATAATAACTAAGTAATTAGTATTTTATCTTATGTTAATTGTCTAAACATTATTTAACAAGATAAAGCATAATAATAATATTGTTACAGGTGAGGCTCCCTCTTCAATTCCTCCGGATCAGAATACTGACTGTTCCGTACTCCAATTCCCATAATGCCTCATACCTGGGACTAATTTCCCATACACCTGTTATACATCACACACACTATTTTAAACACACTGCACATACACAACTGTGCGAAGTCTTGATCTATTGTAGACTGCTATTCTGTTTTGATATTGGACTGTTCCTCGTTATTTGATCCTAGCTGCCTGTCTCAACCCCTTTTGCCTGTTTACCGGACTGTGATGCCAAGCTGTCGATCCCGAACCCTTGCCTATCCCTATCTTTGATTCTGTTTTACCTTCGTCACTGCCGTTGCTGTTTTCTGACCCTGTTTTGTTTGACTCTGTATAAATAAAAGCTGCAAATGGATCCCCACTCCGATGATTCATCATTTCAATTATATATTAAGATGTTTAATAAAATTGAGTTAATAATATATTTATATGTTTTTTAAAGAATATATATTGAATATATTATTAATCAATTATAATAAAAATATAATAAAAAAACAATTATTAAAATGATTAATGTTTGTTATTATTAATTGTTAATTCAGTTTTTTTACATTGGCATTTTTTTTGTTTAAACAACTTATACAACAATTAATTTATTTATAGCATTTTTTTTTAATTTTTTTATTCTATTATTTTTTATAAATTATTTTAAAAAATATTTATCAATTTTTGTTATAAATGTTTGGCTCTGACAAAAGCAGGTCCGTGACATTTCTTTCCTATAAGACTAAGACACTAATAACAGTGTCAGTTACTCCTCAAACCAAATTTCACCAGATACACATGATTCATATGTTTACACACACACACACACACACACACACACAACAATCTTGCCTATCCAATCTCACAGTCAAAGCTATTAGCCCCATTGGTGTAGAATCAAGGAGCAAATTATCTATCCCATGGCTTCATGATTCATCAAGCCAGATCCCAGTCCCTTAGCAGCCCAATGCTGCAAACAGCCCCCCCCTGGAGAAGTCATAATGTTTACTTAAAGACAGGCTGCTGCCCCCACAGGCATGCTTTATTAGCTCTTATTAATTCCTATACAAGCCCAGAAGCCTCGCCATTTACAGCTTATTACAACCCAGAAACTAGACTAGATGAAGTATTCCTGCAGTATAAGGCTCTGTCGATGAAAGGGGGGGGGGGGGGGGGGGGTCCTAAGGGGGCTGAATGTAAAATGAAAAAAGTGGAAGCGAGGGAGGGAAAGATGGATGAAGGAGGGAGAAGAGAGAGGAAAGGTCAAGTAAAGGGATTGCATTAGTTTTAACATAAACAAAGATAAAGACAGAGTGGAAGAAAAGCTAGTAGGATGGCAGACTAGCTGAAAATTTGGCCAGGTAAAGTTATCAAAATTCTGAAAGTGGGATGATGAGAGGTTAGAGAGAGGGTGAAGAAAGGAGCATGAGCTGAGACTAAATTAATATATACTGGTGTACATATGCTTATATGTCGTTTGCGTGGTTTATTTTTTCAAGGAAGCTCAGTTTAAATGGCTTTTTTCAGTTACTACAGAGTAATTTTAGTGATGAGGAATAATGAAGAATGTACTGTATATACTGTACAAAATTAAGAGTATACAGCTAAACAAATATATCTACATATTTTAAAAAAATGTAATATTGTGAAGAAAGTTAACAAAATAAATAAAATATAATATGCATATTTCTTTTCAAACCAGTCAATGTTGCAAAGTACTGTTGATTCAAAATGTGTAAATGACGTTTAAAACCTTCTTCCATTTATACACCCATATAAAAAGAAAGTTATGTGCAGATATATATATATATATATATATATATATTATATATATATATATATATATATATATGATTATATTTACTGATATATTATAAAAAAATATATATGAAAATGTGTCACACTGTGAACATTCCTGAGTGAAATATAATAATAATTGAAATGTTATTTTAAAATGAATTTAAATTTAATCTGAACTCTAACAGGACAGACCTCTAACTGTTTTGTTAAGTAGCCTAATTCCATCTGCATGAGACTGATATTTACTATAATAAACACCTTTATACGGGATAGTGTATGTGTATGCGTGTAAAAGTTGATTCAATTGCGCTACCTGCAAGTTGAAGAAAGCATGTGTGCCTATATGCACTGGAGTGTGTATGTGTAATCCTCTGTAAGTCAGAGGCAAATAAAGTTGTAGAATCCAACAGAAGGGGGGAAACTAAGATGTGGAACAAACGCACCAGGAGGCAAGCACAGGGGGAATTCTGGAAACTTCTAACGGCTTTCTGTCTCCCCACAGACTCTTAGAAACATCTTCCATCTGCAGGTACACAGAAAGACACAAGCAGCAGCGAGGAGGCAGGAGCTGTGTCTCACTTCACCTGTGTTCTCAAAATCAACCCCTTATTATCTTCACCATCACCATCCAAACCACCACATTATGGTGTGTTCAAGTGCTCCTAAAGTTCGTACATATGAGTTAGGAAGTTGTGTGTACAATGGCACGTCTATTTAAGTAACTTCTGAGCAAGATGGTGGTCTGCCTTCTCTAAAAAAACCAAACAAAAATACAGCAAGATTTTTGAACTCTACTTTTATAAAATAAGGAACAAAGAAGGTGTATCAGGTATTTATATTTTTAATTTATGAATTCACTGTAAAATTTATTCTTATATAAAATATTGTTATATTCAAATGCTGTTGGCAATAAAAAAAAAAAAGCCTGACAATGCCACTGCTAAATACCTATAAGTATTGTGGTGTTCTGCCATGTTTCTAACTGACTCGTCCCCAACTCGTAAACTCGGAATTGACCCTTCGCAAAGACTCACAATTTTTCAAGTTCAAGCTCACCGATGTTAATCTACTATACTCCCCTGACTGCTTTGTCAGACAAAATGGCGGATTCGGGGTTATGATTGGTCAGATCGCCTGAGATCAAATCCTGAGTTTCCCACTTGTATTTAGAAATGTTGTCCTACATTTCGGAGGGCATCTACACCTTGTCTTTTCACAATCTGATAACTATCCAATCACAAAAAACGTATGAAGTGACCAAGTGTAAATAGCCCCATAGAGTCATCAGAAACATCAGAATCAGAAACATCAGAAACATATTGTGTCCAAATGTAGACTATTGTACAGCTTTAGCCATTATGTAACCAGCACCCGCCAACATAGTCACTCCTACTAGCCACTTTGGCAAGTTGAATTTTATATATAGGCCTAATATATACATTTTTCAATTGTAGTATTTTAAAAAGGCATCTGAAATAATAAACTATGTGCAACGTAGTGTTGTCAAAACAGGTTTTTCAGTACATATTGATACTGAAATATCTGAAACACTTCCAATGCTCACTTTCCGCAAAGTAGATGCACGATACCGGCTGCACTTTCTCGTCTCTCGTCTCTCCGACAACGAGTTGACACACAAATCCACCTCCCCTCACTTAGTTTCATTTGCACCAGAAGAATATTATTGATGTTACAGGGATTGAATTTAGGCATGGGATTGCACATATTCAATTTTACTCATTCCTGCATATTTCATGCTCACACCCAAAGTGTGTGCATATAAAGCCGCCTCTCAGTACTAAATTGAATTCTTTTTCATTGGTTATTGCGCTTAAATACACACAAAATAATGTCAAAATGCTGGTCTTCAAGTATTCACGTAAATCCAGTCAGTTGAGAAAGAAAATGCATGTACAACAATATAATGACTCCATGTCAGGTCTTAAAGTGACAGCAGCCAATTATGCCTGCTGCCAAATTATGAGATAATATCAGAAATATCTATATGACAGTTTAACCCCGTAGTATTAATGTCAAAATTGTGGCCAGTGAAAACGCTGAGTTGCCAGTAGCTTTGGAAAACCACTAGGCACAACAGTGGCAAGTTAATGTCAAGGCCTCTGAGTCCAGAGACTGTAGTGTATACTGTGACTTTTTAAAAGCTTAGCTTAGTAATATCATACAGATATAAATTCCTTTTAATTGATTATTAAATTGTTTAAGGTTTCTACATAGTTTCCATGACAGAGTTTTGTCATCTTATTACTGGAGCTGCCAGTTTGCTAAGTATCAAATAATTATTAAACAACAAGCACATACTCTGCAAAAACGGCAGCCCCTACGGCGCACTCAATGTCCCAAATCACTCATTCGTTTTCCTTCACTCGGACACAGCCACTGTCTCCACACGCACTTTGACACAATTATAAAATCATAGTCACCCACTCACACTCATTAAAATATTACCCTAATCTCACACATGTAATTTCACTGATTTGCCATGTTTGTGTGTGTATGTAAAATCAGGGACAGGTCTCAGGGAGTTAATGAGTTTACATGGCTTGTTGAGCAGGCGAGAAGCACTTTGCATTGATTTCCTTTCGCTGTGTGAGAAGACAAATCACTCCGGCACAACTCGACCTCTCACTCACTAATCATATAGACACACTCCCAATATCTACACCATTATCATATGCCACTTCCAAGAATGCCCAGCGTTTAACCAGCAGGCAAATTTTATCTGGCATTTAGGCCTTTGCTTCGTCACAATGATGGAAAATGTTCACATCTCCTGTCTCAAGATTTTAAATATTACATTAGAGTTGTTGTACTATGGAAACATATTTTTTTTCCTTCTTTCCTTCCTTCCTTCCTTCCTTTTATTCACATAAAACACTTATAACAACTTAGTTGTCCAAAGTGCTTCACAATCTAGTTTAAAAAGTAAAATACAAAAAACAAAAGTAACAGTAACACTTAAAATAATGCTCATTGGTTTAACATTGGTTCATTTATTAACTAACATGAACTACTCATGGGCAATACATTTGTTACTAATTACTAATCTTCGTTAACGTTAGTTAATGAAAATACAGTTGTTCATTGTTCATGTTAGTTCACAGTGCATTAACTTATGTTAACAAGATTTTAACAATGTATTAGTAAATGTTGAAATGAACATTAACAAAGATTAATAAATGCTGTGTAAGTGCAGCTCATGGTTAGTTCATATTAACTAATGTTGTTTAATGTTAACTAAGGAACATTATTTTTAAGTGTTACCAAAATAACAAATAACATTTGCCATAACTACACATACAAAGCAATCAATATAATTCTTGATTCTCATTTTCATTTTATTATTTTATTTTATTTATTTTTGAATACCTTTATAACATTATTTTAATTTATTTACCATTTTTAACTTGTTTGTTTTTTTTAGATATATTTTTATACTTTTAAAATTATATGAATGAGAGCCAATTGGTTTTAACAGAGTAAACAACCGACTTGTACTGAAGTAACAAATATTCGACAGCACAATCCTGACTTGTCAAACAACACAACTTGTACTGAATCAAAAATGTTCCTTTAAAATGGTGTAACTTGCTGAAGGATAATTGCAGTTATTTAAGACATTTGAAAGCATGTGATAGCCATTAAAAATATTTATTTAGGATGTGTGAACCAAATCAAACCTTCACATATGATTTTGATTTACAAGCATTTATCAGCAAAAACCTCACGCGATTAACAACGGGCTGCAAACATGAACCTGCAAGACAATATATAGTCGGAAAAGTGTGGCGGAGGAGGATTTTGGTGGGATGAGTTGCAGAGATTTCAGCTGGGTTCAGTAGAGTCATTCAGTCTAATAGGAGGAGACAAGTGCTTAGACTGTAGCACAAAAAGCCAAACAACATAAATAATTCTAAAAGCTAAGGAGCCCCCTTTGTATGTGGAAGTACCCCTGAATACAGTGCCGACACAGATGCCGCCACATGATGCATGGCACGCACACACATTTCCAGGCATCTGAAGGTTTTTCAAGCTTTTGTGAGAGGACACACTCACATCTATTAAAAGTATGTCAGTAGGCCTGTGTCAGGTATCCCATTGCCCAAATGAAAGAAAAAAAAACTTTGACAGATAATTGTAAACATCACTGATTGAATAAACTGCCAGTGCACATACTGAAATATAATCTGAAGCGTGCATGTAAAAATCTGCAGTGTACATGCACTTTATATGCATGAAATAACTCACACAGATGGGCAGACTTATACATACACAAACACATACACTTGAAATGCAGGGCGGTAGAGACCTGTCTTGTAAATCTCTTTGTGAACGCAGCTTTGGGAGGTAGACGTGAGCTTATACACTGAGCTCCGAGAGGAAAAAACACTCTTTCTCTCTTTCACTCTCTCTCCTCTACCTTTCTCCACCCTCTCTTTCTTTTCTGCAATCTTCCCAACTGTCTTGACACTTTCCTTCTCCTCTTCCATTTTGCATTCTTATTTCTCACCACATTTTTCTCTCCGAAAAGCTAAAATCTTGCAGCATCAACATCATGAGTCTCCCTTACTCTTAAAAAGAAGTACTTGGTGAACATTACATTATCATATGACAGCTACCACTTACTTCACAAGACAAGTATCCAAACATGCACTACACAACACAGCACACCAAATGTGCTAACATCCCTTCACCGCACATCTGTTGTTGAACCCCCCCCCTTCTCTCTCTCTTTTTCTGTCCCTCATATGGTGGACATCAGCCCAGTCAAGTCTAAAGGGCTCTACTGTCACAGTAACTAACTCCGAGTATGCAAACCTAATTCCCCATTCATAAACCTGGGTGCCTGGGGCCTCAAATCTCTTCTCCCTCCATCAGCAGTGAGTAATGCCCTGCCTCTTCTCAGACAATGACTTCGGCAAGTAGCCGCCAAACTGCAGGGTAGCGAGAGAGGGGGCGCACTCTCGAGCACCTTTGACAAATGGAACCTTTTGCTCTAAACCGTGGCTGCTGGATGAGCTTTTCCTAAAGCACACGACACGCTCGCTGTCCGCCATGAGCAGCCAGCAACCTAAAGAGTCCGATTTTGTGTTTGTGTGTGTGTACCTGTGGTTGAGTGTGACTGAATAATACATTTCATAGTAAAGTCTAACCTTGTCCTCCTAAATGAGTAAGATATATTTCTCAGGCAAGCAGAGCCCTCTTGATAAAAACAGCCTTCTGGAGTGGTATGGCAAGAGCTCCTTTTTGCTCATGTGCACAATTATACAGCTGTTTCTCTCTAAATTTTTGCCTCTATTAGGGGAGCGCAGCATAAGCAAATTGTAATATCATGGTAATCATATATTAGTTATATACACATCCTATTTTTTGCAGAAAGAAAAACTTGATATCAAGAACTTGATATTTGAAGCTGAAGGACGCAAACAAATACAAGTCTGGCAACACTACAAAAAACATCTTTACATTCAAGTCAAGTCTTCATTTATATGGGGCTTTTTACAAGACCGATTTTTTCAAAGCAGCTTCACAGTGATAATAGGATTTATTATTGTTAATAGGATATTGTTTTCTAAAATAAGTTTTAGTTTGAATCACTTCTGTTTTAAAAATCATTAATTATTAACTTAGGGGCCACTTAAATGACACATTTTAAAATGAAAACAGACTTTTAAAATGAAAACAGACTTTTAATGTGTTCTTGCTGTTCATTTACATGTTTAGTCTATAGGTATGTGCGTTTGAATGTGTATGTGGCAGACGCTTAGTCTTTCTTTACAAAGTGACATTGCCAAATTACTTGACTGGCCTGCATAATCCAGAATTATTAGTTGTTTCCACAGATCCATGCTAACTGGAATCATTTGATAACGTTTTATCTATACATAAGGAAAGGAAAGGGAAGGATGCCTTCTCAGGGGATAGTTTAGTTGACACTTCAAGGCTGAGTTGTCGTCATGTCTAGGCTCCGGCCTTCATCTCATCTGGATACGGCCTGGATCTGGCAGACTACAGTAAACCTCGGGATAAACAGAGAGAAACTAATATTAGCGTATACGCCATTCTTCTTAAGATGTAGCAAGTACATCAGGTGTTATGGGAAGTGTTTCCGGTTTGAATTGATTTGAATTATAGAGGTAGATAATGTATTATGTGTATGCCAGGTTAAAGAGAAGTGTGTTTTAGTCTAGATTATTATACATTATGCACATTATGTAATACCTGAGTTCAAAACAGTACAATTGAAAAAATGAATGAAAATGAATAATATCAATAGTAAGCCACATTTAAATCATTGTAAAATGCACGTCATTGGCATTATATTAACACAAGAACTTGCGATGTTGTAACCATAAACAAATAAACTCAACTGAACTTGTTTGTTGATGACGACTTGGTTGTCTTGCACTGTAATGTCAAATAATAATAATTATTATTATTATTGTTATTATTTCACTCTCTTGTGTAAGCCACAGTAAAAACAGAACAATAAAATCTCTCCTGGATAACCCTTCAGCCATCATACAGCCAATCCTAGCCTCTGTTCCTCCTCTTCCCTTGCCCCTGGGAGGGTTTTTTTTTTTTTGTCATATTGGGAATTAACAGTGACACGTTATCTTTATAAATAACTGAGGACTCTAAAGACCCTGTTCTCTACCTCCGTTCTGCTCCCCTCCACTCCAAAATCTCCTTAAGGGAACTAGACTGTAAAACTTTCACCTCCATCCCCTCCCCTTCTCTTAGCTTGGAAGGAACTGGCCTTTGTTCAGCGGGAGAGGGACCCCTCCAATAGACCCTGCCTCCCCTTCAAAGTTCCCTGTGGAGTATTGTTAAAACAAAGACCCCCCCCCCCCCCAATACACCCACCCATCCCACCCCCGAAATACACACACACACACTCACACCCCTCTTTCCCCTAGCTCTCCTTCTCCCTCTCATTCCATCTATGCCCGGGCCCTAAAACCAGCACACTTTGCATGAGAAAAAGCTATAAGTCCTCAGATGCTGTGATGACAATAGGGCAGTCTTTCAGGCCTGCTTGAAATTTGCTCAAATAGTTGAGTCTCCTCTTTTGTTTCTGTAAATAGGGACATTATTTATCTCAGGGAATAGGGAAGTAAAGGCTTTAATATTCACTTTTTAAGTACTCAAAGGGGACAGAGAAGACTACAAACCATGGGGAAGAACAGGCAAACAGTAGAGGAGTTTTACTTAAGGATTTAGGGAGAACACATGCACTAGCACAGACTGTTTTTATCTTTCTACATATGAATCTGATATTCAGCTACTCCACAGGCCTTGATATCACTCAGGGTTAAAGGTTAAGTCATTAATGTTATTTTTCTTATTTTAAATTATTTATGATATATATATATATATATATATATATATATATATATATATATATATATATATATATGGCGTCATATCAATGTTACCCTCAGTTTCCAGTAGAAAGTATTTTGCAGAAAACATGGAAACACCAAAGACGCTTTAATATGTATTACATGTGGGAACACAGACAAGGGAACATCTGTTTTGATACATTTATAGGCAGAAAATTAATTATTATAATATAGCTCAACACGTTTAGTCTTATTATTGAAATCTAATTTTTTTTTTTTGCGAGTACCATGCTTTATCATGCCTCAAAGAAAAACTCTATTTTGTCAAATAGCTAACAAAGCATAATCAGATGCAGCTTTATTTTTATTAATAGTAATACAGAATTTTCTCCATCATACAATACATTTTAAAATTAATTGCATGCCATTTATCAACACAAGCCATCCAGCATTTAGTATGACATTCTAATATCGATCTAGCTTACAGCAGTGTGCAACAAGTGTCTCACAGCAGCCGCCGAGTGAACAGAGTAAATTATAACATAATTTTCAACACATTCATATATAATATGATAAACAGAGCTGCATTACCTCATACTCAACTGAAAAAGTGGAAGCTGCGCCGGCGGCTGTGTCATAAAAAAAGTTCCACTGCTCGCAAGGCGTGTGTTGCGTTTGTCTTACAATCATTCCAGTGGCCTCATTCAGCTCCTACAACACTCTGCTCTGCTCTGCCTCATATTACAGTAGCATTAATAATCATATCCAAGAACAGGATATCTGCCCAAGTCCCATCCCAATTCTTTTTTACTGGCTTGTGAAGTGAAGATCACATGTCCCAAGATTCCGCATTCAAACTTGGTGTCATCAAGCTACACCTTTGTTTTGAATAGGCGACCTCTAGCAGATGAAAAACTACATAGTGCACCTTTAACAAACCCTGCCACCAAATGTGAAAATAGTTAGTTCTCTTGTTGCTGCACTTCACAGGTTTACAGATGTTTTTATGGATGGAAAATTAAAGAGGTAATGTGCTGTTTGCAGCTACCTATTTGAGAAAAGAAAAAAATCACATTATCCATGACTAGGGCTGGCTACACTCCGTCTAGTCAGCGGCATGGTAGTCCCGCATAGCCAGACCTTCAGACGGCCGGCAGAAGATCTGTATTCTATCACAGATTTCGTTTACATTTACATTTAGTCATTTAGCAGACGCTTTTATCCAAAGCGCCTTACAAGTGAGGAAAACAAACAAGCGATTCTTCATGAATTGGCAAATAACACAGGAAGTGCTCACAATACAAGTTTCATACATTGCTCAGTACCATAAGCTAGAGTAGGAAGGGAAAAGGGAAGGAAAGGTTTTTTTTGTTGTTTTTTTTTTATGAGGGGATTAAGTGTTCACGGAAGAGACGAGTTTTCAGCTGTCTCTTGAATATTGCTAGGGATTCTGCGTTCCTGATGAAAGTAGGGAGATCATTCCACCAGCAGAGAGCAATGAACGAGAATGGCCAAGGACCACCCAAGAGGACGTTTAACTGACATGTAGTGCACGAGTGGTGAACCCCAATGTGAGATCAATTTCACTTCACTTAACTTTGTCAATTGTATGCAGAGCAGAGTAAGTTACTTTCAAAATGTATTATACTACAGATTACAAAATGCATACTTTAAAAAGTCATTTGTAAAGCATTCCATTACATTACCCAAGTTTTGTTTTCTTCATCTAAATCCTTTAGAATACTTTGGTTTATGTAACACAAAAAAAGCATTTATCATTATCATTAAGCATTACATTTTTTTCTCAGAATTACGAGCTATAAAGTCAATATTATGAGACATATACAGTCAAAATATTGGGAAAAGTCAAAATTCTGAGAAATAAACTCACAATATTGAGAAAAGTCCGAATTGCAAGCAAAGAACTTGAGAAATAAATTCGCAATTACAAGAAAAAAAGTCAGAATTGTGAGATTCAAACTCACAATAATGAGGAAAACAGCTGAATTGTGAGATAAAAAGGTCACAATTACCTTTTTTTACAATTACAAAGGGACTCACAAATCCAGTAATGACAGGACAGTAAAGATTCAAGGGTATGAAAATTTTTAAATTGGGAAATTGTTTTATAAATTCAGTAATTTTGTATTGTGGATGTCTATGTAAATGTGGAGTATGTAGCTCAGCTTTTTCAGATTGTCAGAGTCAGAAAATCACCAATTTTTAATTACCCGTCACAATTTACATTAATGTTTAAATGACATTAAAATTCAATCTAATTACTTTGGTCATCTAAAAGACTTTTCGAATGTGACTGTAATTTGATTACCACCTATTTAAAAATGTCACTGTAATGAAATGCAGTGACTCAAATTTTGTATTTTAAATACGTAACTAAGTTACATGTATTCCGTTACTGCCCAACCATAATTGTATGTGTATTAAGGCTTTCCAGTTTGGACATTCAAGCGATTTTAGACAATCGGATGTGTATTATTATTTTGAGCTACTGCACTAATACATTGGCAGATGAACGCTCATACAGACAGTATAGCTGCACATCAATTGAAGATCACGTGCACAGAGAGGAGCACAGAAACCCGTTGTAAACGCTGTCCTGTGATTTATCATCAAAATTAGCTTAGAAACTCAAAAGTTATAGCATACACATTTTTCTACTTTTGAAGTAACTACTTACAACCCACATCTTCACAGTTAATAGAGAGACGGTATGACTAATTGACACACGCAGTCTCTCATTAATGCATTCAAATAAATGTACTGGTACTGTGCTAATTTATCTGTATCTGATTTACAATGAGCAGAAATCTGTAAAAATTGTTACGAACCATAGATAAAATAACTGCTGAAAGTAAGCTGTTATGTCAGAGCACTCTTTCATTAAGAAAAAATATCCCACCTTTTATATTCAAGAATATTTACAGTACAAACCTTGTCAGTGAACTATGAGGGCAAAAAAAAAAGAAGCAAAAAAAAAAAAAACTTTGTTCATTAATCGTAATCAATTGAGATTTTGATTTTAGGTAATATCGTCCAGGCCTATTTACGACACACACATCCATGCTAGTAGCACCATGCCTGAAAAGACCAGCATGAATTTCTCTGGTAGTTCGGACTGCTTTATGCTGGTTAACAGACTTACTGGTTAAGCTAATTTTTCTGCATGGCAAACTGAAGATCCATTAAAGAATAACATTTCTGAAGAACTCCTCTTTTTTGGGTGAAATCGCTAGTTTTTTTTTCTGCAATTGTTAAGGCTTCTCGAAAAGGGTAAATGGCCGGGCTAATTTGCAGATCAATTTTGAGTTTCCAGAAGCTAGCCCAGCCAATGAAAACATACTGTCACTCTTTGGTGTGAACCTGCTCATTTCCTGTGACATCCAGTATGTGAATGAGGGGAAAAAAACTGAGAATGAAAAACAGAACATGAGTGAGAGAGAAAAGACTTTAAAAAGAAAAAAAAATCAAGAAAAAGAGGCCTGAAAAGTATTTGGACACAGTATAAGCCACATTTAAAACTTGAAAGTCTTTATTTCAGATGCAAAATATTATACCAAGCATTTATTTTAAAGACAGACAGCACAAGCAGACAAACAGTTTTAAAGTCACAAATTTAAATGAAAGTAGCAAAAGAGATGTTCTTCAGTATTGTGACAAATATCCGATTGTAACGAATTATCAAAAATAAAGAACTGTAGTGATAACTGAGTGTGGACTTGGTTCTATGCATCGGTTGCTGATTGAAAGTTGAGATGGCTATTGCATTTAAATATGGAGGCAGATGAACGTGAGCTAGCTGAAGCAGGTTTAAGATGACTAAATGATTGTAGAAGTCCTGCATACATCACAAGAAAGAAGTCTGCCGTTTTCAACAGAAGGTCCAGTTACAGTATGATATTTTGATTAAACATAAGAGGTACATTTTGTTTTTTACATTAAACAATATGCATTCGGAAAATAGGGTTAATTTTCATTTCATGCCAACTTTAAATGGCAATGTATTGCTTGAAACTAAGGACACTTGGACACTTGGTTGTCAAACATTAGTGTAACATGTTCAAAGTTAATGTGAGGAATTACACTCAGCTAGAACACCTTTGTGAACTTGAGGAGAAATTGCTTCGTGGGGGACCAATTTTTTAAAAAATCATTTAAAAAAAAAATGAAAAGTGAAGTTCTGAGAAAATGTCTTGGAGTGATATTTTGTATCTTATAAAGTATAAAGTGATATTCACACATTTTGTACATTCAAGTATGGCTTAAGTGTTCAAACATATCCATATATTTTCAGAGGCACTTTATATATAAGGAGAGTGTGAAATACTAAAAGATAAAATTAAAATGGAGATAAAGCAACAAAAAAAAGCGAGAAAGGGCAAGAGAAAGAAAGGAAGGAAGGGGTCGTCCTGACATAGAGGCAGATCTGAGGCATGCCCTGAAGGGATGACTGGGCCTGGGGATTAGAAGGGGGTGAAGAGAAAAGGAAAGAGAGAAAGCTTGAGAGCAAGCCCCCTACAAAGCTATAGACACTCTCCACTGAGACACAAACATAGATGAACACTTTTGACGTGTCTTCCACAATGGCTCAACTTCTGATCCGACGTGGCCCATGAGCCAACGCGACCCACAGCTCAAGAGCATGGCCTCTTTTTCTCAATTACTCACTTTCACTTGTTTCCCTTTCCTCTTTCTTGCTCTTTGTATCCATTTTATTTGATGTTGAACGTATCAAAGTTGAGAATCATCAAAGTGAGAGGTTTCGGTTGGAAGTACTGGTTTGTTGACAGCGGTGAGTGGAAGCAGAGCACCACAGTAGCGCACAACAAAGGTTTACGGTTAAGATCAGTTGCTGCTTGTTAGGGTCAAAAATGCTCGTGGCCAAAAGAAATGCATTTTATTCCACGATATACAAATTTGACAACAGATCAGGGAATTAGATTCTTATAGATGATATACCACGTGCACAAAAAGCTTAGTAGTCACATCATGCTGCTACAGATCTATTATAACAAATCACTTTACCTAAAGCAATCAGCCCGACATGGATTCCGAGACATCAGACTCGCAAAAACACTCTTTACCACTGCACCACAAGCCACTTCTAGGATAGCAATCTGCTATTGGCTGCGCAGAGACACACAAATTTCCTATTCATTTGTTCCTTATTGGTTTGGACAATAAGCACAGCGCAATTCAAACCCACATTAGCATCTCAATGCCCCCCTGTTAGTCATCTCATTCCCACATGCACCTAATGTCAGGTAGAACTGCTTTGCAATGCTAAAGCACCCTGAGGGTGAAGGTACAGGCATCCCTCTCCAATGCTGGGCCTAATCTGAGGGTTTAATGCACATGGAGTAAGTGGAAGGAGGAGTGGTATGACATTGAGGATAATCATATGTCATCTCTGCTTGTTAATATTAGCCGGTGACACAGTGCGCTCAGTACGGTGGACAAGAAAGGGGGAGGCTGGTGAGAGTGACCTGCTAACCTTCGGTTCTGTTCTGCAATGCAGCCTTGCATATATTGCAAGTGTGATAAACTCCAGTTTGATGAGTGACTCTGAACAGATTAACTCTTTTTTTAATCTGGTCTACTTCGCTCACAAGTGAGGGTGAATAATTCATGAAGAGTCGAGCGTTTTTGCAAACTTACACCTGTTTAATCAAAGCATTGCAAGCAAATATTTATAAAGTTATTTTTGATGACAAAATAAACATTCTACAGATTTAATGAAGTCTGTGATGCATATTGAGCAAATGTAACCATAAGCATTTAAATTTAGGTTATTTACAAAGCTCCAGTAAAATTCATATTCCAATAACCAAATCTATTCTTCTATTTTAAACCAAAAAAGTTTTGATTAATTCCTGTTTGAATTATAATAGAATGTCTAGATTATCATTTACTTTTTTTGAAAATGTATATTTTTCTTTTTAAAGCAGCAGGGAACAAATTTGTTTCCAGAAGACAGAAGCATGAGATAAACACTGACTTGAAAACGTATGCTGTGGATTTCTTCTTATCACACTGATGTCTGTGTCTTATTAAAGAACAATGTCTTATTATCATCACAAAGCTTGAAATGAAGAACTCAAATGAATGCTTATTTCATAACAACATTTATATTAACAGGCAGAAAAGAATGCATAAATCTCTGTTGACCGGCTGGTAAATTTAACATGAAAGACATATTATAGATTGTTTGACATATTTCTTTATCGTGTTTCATATGTCATGCAAATTCATAGGTCACTGGATAATAACTGACATTTCACAAAGAGTATAATATAACAAATTATTAATTGTATTTAATATATGAGAAAATTTTACACACCTGATTGTTAGCATTTAATGTGTGCTGAATTCAGCCTTGGGTTAATATAGTAGTTACATACAGATTTCAATACAGACAATTGACTGGGAAACCACACTCATACATAAAAGGCAAATGCAATAAAGTAAAAATTAAGAGAAGGGGGGGGGGGGGGGAAGGGGAAAGAAAAGAAAAGCTCGGACACGCACAAATATATGTAGAGCGAGCAGACCTCATTTACTTTAATGGCCAAAAAAGCATCAAGAAGGTTACACTTCATACTTTAAAAGCATCTTATTGTAATAAATTATAATAGCTCCACAAAACAATGTCCTGTGAATACGTGCATTACTGTTCACATGCTTGCAAAAAACACGGTAACATAAACGTTCAAAGTGTGACGGAACGTTTAACTGAACTGTGAATTTTGAATTTAAATGAGTAACTCTATGTCCTCAGTTAATCGCGCGCAGGTGTCAGGAGGGGTTTGGCGGGACACGGATGTTCTGAAGTTTCGTCGACAAACTACAAACAAGTCTTTCGTGGCATCAGTGTGTAAAAAGTTTTAAAAAGTTGAAAGCAAATATCTACACAACATCCAAATGGTAAATAATGATCGTTTCCACTAATACAATCTTGGCTGGTAATAAGCTCTAGGCTATTATATAAAACGGATTCATGCACAATTATTTCACTTAAGCAACTAATCCAGCATTTTATCCCCATGGAGAGCCGAAAACGTACAAATAAAAATTACTACGTAATAATTACACACTGTTAAAAAAATTTCATCATTGCCATAACACGTTTGTTTCTATCCATTTAATTGTCGCAATAATTTCTGTCCTTTTTACTCGATTTTACCAGTTCCCAGAGATGTTTTCTGGGAACAGATGTTTTCTGATTAAATTAAAAGAGAATTAAAAAAAAGCAATGAACATACAGTATCACTACAGGCCGAAACTTTATTTTATTTTCGCAAATAAACGTAAGTTTTCCATTTTAATGTGTTCAATTTTAGAATTCTTACTCCACTTAAAATAAAATATTTTATATATTACCATCGCAAATAATTATTTTAAAATGTTATTCGCCCTATTAGGCTACATCAAAGAGCCAAATGTTTTGTTGTTGTTGTTGTTGTTGTTGTTTTTTTTCTATTTAAAAAAAAAAAAACAATTTGAAAATATTAGAAACATCTGCTTGCTGTGCTAAAAGGAAACGAACGCTTATGCGGGAGCTCGAACTTTTCTTCAGGACTATTTCCAATTAAAAAAAAAAAAAAAAAACTCATTTATGCATTTGGGAATTTTTAAACGGTTGCAAGGACACACTGCACTGAAACCAGTTGCATGTGATGGGTCTCGTTATTTACAGATACTTATCACTTTGACAAGCATAAAACAAATGGACAATTTAAAAACATTTTAACAGACCAATAGGGGCCGCAAGTTTGACAGTAAGAGCCCAAGTTTGCAAAACGGCTCTGTCGAACTTTGCAGAAAACTCAAATAACAGATACCGACCGTTGCCAATAAACTGTACATGCCTTTGTCCTATTGATTTCATGTAATTATTTACACCAGACTGGCAGGAGTATCGCATTTCACATTTTACATGACTTCCCCCCCCCCCCCCCCCCCCCCCCCTTTGGCTTTGCAAAACTTTCATGGAACCAAAGAGGCTGAAAAAACTGCACATTTCTTGTACTTACTTGTTCAGCTGTTGTGAAACTTTTCTGTCCTCTCTTCGCAGACTTTCTTGTCGCTCGCTAGCAGATGCTTGATGCAATTCTTGGCTTCTTCACTTGAAACTCCAAAAAACTGCTCTGCGGACTTTTTTCTTTCTTCACTCGTCTTCTCTTTCTGTCCTATGTGCGCTTGGCAGGAGCAGCACAGCACTGAACTAGCGCCCTGTCTTTGCCCATACCAAAAGCCCAAACACAAAAGTACAGCGACTCGTTAAACTTATATATGTTTATCGTGGTAAAGACCGTAGTTTCTCGGGGAAAGAAGATTTGAGTTGTAGAGCCCCAGCTGCCCTTTCCCTGTGCCTGACTCCTCCCTTTCGGAGAGCAGACACACTACCACCCCTCTTTTTCCTTCTGCCCCCTTTTTCCCTCCCTCTCTCCTTGTCTTATCCCAGCGCTCCTTCCAGAGACAGTGCGGTCATGTTTGAACAGAGAAAACGAAATGGTCACTTTACAAATAGGCTACAGTGTAAGTATTTATGTTGATACGTAACTTGGTACATGCAATTTTTTTAAATTCTATATAACATGTATAACACTGACTCTGTAATAAAAATTGATACCAAGCAAACATTCAAAAGGACACTTTGGACAGCCTTGGACCATTTGTTGATTTTTAGGATTTGTAAAATAAATATTATAATGAAGTCTGGGAGAACTGAATGACACAAGAAACTAAAACATAAAACATTCAAAGCTTGTTTTCTTTCTCATCCTTTTCCAACATGTATAAACTGAAGTTTTAAGCAAACCCTCCAATAAGCAGATTTGGGTGCAACACTTAAAAAGATGTTTTGGGGTTCATTCTTAATAATGCATTGAAAAAATGTTTCAAATAAATTAAATATGGTAATGAACTTATATTCTTCACCAACAAGATTAAAAAAAAAAAAAACGATAAGAACTAAAACTAAATTAATGAACAGAAATGTTGTTTCATGGCTCTGCACTGTCAAGCACAAATTCAAAAATTATTGACTGAAATTTCTCAGGTAAGAAGTAAAAAATTAATAAAACAAAATCTAAACTTTTTTTCAGTTGTCCTGCATTTTAACCTTAAAAACAACAACAACAACTATTTAGCTAAATATTAATTTCACTGACTAAAATGTTAAGTAATATTTAAGGTTGATGTAATTAACAATAATTAAAAAAAAAAAAAAAAAACTATACAAGCTGCTTGGATGTAATTTTTTAGGCAAATTCTCTTTTCCAAAATTTCATAATCAGTGACCTTATCAAGAAAAACAAGAAATTTTGATTAATAAGAGGGTAAATCTAAGACATGTTTTTACATTACATTGATTAATTGTAAACGTCTATACTTTAACATTTAACATCTTGCTTTGAAAAAGGGATTCTTTTTAAATACATGAATTTATGAAATATTTTAGCATATTATCACCTCTGACAACTCAAATCTATCAGCCTTTATATTTGTTTTAAACAAAATCCACATTTGTTGTCTGAAAATCACAATGTAGTCTATAATGTCTTTCTAAGTTTTAATTCTCATTGCATTATTTCAATAGCTCAGCTAGGTATATTTTGGAGAGGAAAAAGGACAAGATTATACAGTAGACGATGGTAACGCTGTCCATGGGCAATAAGCCTCAAAGTGAGACCATGATGCTCACAAACATTGAAAGGAAAACTGTGCCTCCTGTAGAGTTATTCCTAATCAATATACATAATCAATATACAGGGAAATTAGGCTGTTAAAAAAGACCTTCTGGGCTCACCATCAATCAATGGGGCAGTAACTGATTTTTTCACAGTTGAAAATCACACTCTAATCTCTTAAACACAATCTGACTGTGTGTGTGGCCAACAAGTCAAGTCCAGTAGAGTTCATTTTAAGCTGTACAAGCTACTGATGTGTCCGATAGAGATACAATAGCACAACCAGTTAATCAGTGTAACCTGCTTTAGATTTATTGTTACCAAAGGAAATAAAAAATAAAAAGGGGGGGGGGGGGCAATGCAAAACCCTCTGAACTTTTGTATATTTAAACTACTAAAGCTATATTCAAGTGTGTTCATTTATGTATTTGGGTACATAAAAGAACTTCGTATATTTGAAATTTAATGAAACTGGCATTTTCTGTCACGAAGTGCATTTTATTTAACTAAATAAAATTTAAAATATTTAAAAGCCAATTAGTCTGGATGGTGCATATAAGGACAACACGATTCACCTTTCTCACTGTTATCGCTATCATCCGTTCTGCTGAAGTGAATGGAGCGACTGATATAGAGATGTAGGCAATCAGTCAGTTCTCTTTGTGAATATCTTTGAGAGAGATGGATGAGAGAGAGAGGGTTCACAGAGCAGAGGAAGAATGAGAGGAGGGGTAAGGCAGAGTGGGGATTGGGGGTGGTTATCTGCTCCCGAAAGTATTCCATCAAAGAGGAGCCGGATCCCGGGAATTGAGATTTTGCCTGGAGGCAAGTAACCGTTGGTCTCCCAAGAACATATTCCAAAGTCGGCCTCGAAGAGCCAAAGCACACATCAAAAGCAGCAGTGGTGCCAAAGCGGTTCTGGAGGAGAAAGAAAGGGGTACAGGTCCCTCCTTGGCCCCCTTTGAGCCCCTGATCTCACCCCAATTAAACAAAGAATTCCCGACTATTCAAGACCTGACTCACATTGACATGGTGCACACACTGAGACTTACGTACATACAATAATAGTCATTTTACCATGCAGTCTGTTGGAAAACACACGGTGATTCACTTTTGGAGACTGTGCACACTTTTATGTATAACAATAAAGAAAATCATATTCAGCATTTAGCATCATTAACTGTTATTTGTATTACTTTGAAGCTACTTTGAACACATCTGTATTGTATAAAGCGCTATATAAATGCACTTGACTTGACTTAGTAATATTACCTTGGTATTTCAACCATAATACTCTACTGCAGTGGTTCTCAAACCTGTCCTGGTGTACAACCAGCCCTGCACATTTTTTATGTCTCCCTCATCTATCACACCTGATTCAACTCATGAGCTCATTAGTTGAGACTGCAAGACCTGAAATGGGTGTGTCAGATATAGGGAGACAAAAATGTGCTGGGCTGGTGGTACTCCAGGACAGGTTTGAGAGGCACTGCACTACTAGTTGAGCAACAATAATGGTTCACACCTTATGAATGTATTTATCTTAGGTAAAAAATAAAAATGTTAGGTACACTTATTGTTATTATTCAGGTTTTATTACAAAACACAAATATTATTATTATTATTAAGGTGGAATACAGGTAATGACAGGTTTTATGGTATGGTATGGCTTAAGGGTAGGTCAGAAACCGGGTCAACAGTGTAATTATAGATGTAATTACAGAAATTAATTACAGATGTTATTTTTAATGTTTAAATATCTTATGTTTAAATACAAGTACAATGGGAAAACATGTAAAAAAAGTGCATTGTGTCCAATGATTACTTAAATGTCAGTACACAGAATTTAAATACACTTAATATAAAGTTAATATAAATACCACATGCACACACTTCAGCTCCCATGCTTACTAAATACACAGAACATCTCCCAGGAAGGCATTTATTCAAGCGGAAAAAAATCTCAAACCTCATTTGATATTTGCCATACAAGATAACTGTAACCCAGGTCATTAATCTACGTCAATAATACTTATAAGAAGTATTATTTTATTCATATCAATGTAAAGCTTATAGACTGAAAGAAAAAAAAAACACACAAAGTAACATTTATTTATTTTGTTATAAAAAATTAAAGAAAGGAAGTTCCTAAACAGATTTCTAATTGGTAAGATGAAAGGTTAGCTCCGCCTTCGCTGGAAAAGTACGAGAAAAGTGTGCGCGAGCGAGAGAATAGGAGACACACAAAAAGTTGCAAATGACGCAAGAACGAGAGCAAACAGTTTAATGATTCATTGTTGGATTGTTAGCCAATTAAGAGATAACTTGAGATATGATGTTGTATAGATTCACGCTGTGAGAAAGACGGCGCGAGGAGCTGAAGAAATAGAGTCTGATCAGTGTTTCTTTGGAGGAATACTAACATTTTTTTTTTTTCTCTGATACATTTCTCCTTGCTGAATACAAGTTTTGTTATAAGAAATGTATTAAATTGAATGTGGATACTGTTATTGGAGAATGTAAAGTTAACAAGAAACGTGAAGGAGTAAAGTAAAAATGTATTAAATGCTTTAATTTGTGCTTCAATAAGACCTGTGAGTATATATATATATATATATATATATAGTTATGTTCAAGCTGTTGAAGGATATTTTATTTGTGAAGACGCGATATTTTTTCTTTGTGACGTGCACCAGGTGGTGCTAGCTTTGCTAAAACTGTGCATAGACTCTAGTGTGTTACTTGAGCACATGGGTGATTAGCATGTATGGGTTGCGTATATACGAATAATCAAAACAGACGATTTAGTGATTTGAAACTATTTATTTGAAATGAGTTACTGATGATGGTTTTGGCTTTGTTTTCTTCTCTTCCTTGAGTGTTTGAAGAACTGCTGCTGTGATCCCGAATTTTGTCCGGGCTGCGGATTCCTATTCCTGGTTTGGACTGGCGAGCTATCCCATTGTTAGTACCTGGAAACCAAGAAAAAGTTTATTTCTTATGATCGGGTAAGACAGAATTGCAAAAATTTTTATTTCAAGTTCACCTGGATTTCCTTGGAGACCATATGTTTTTTTTTTCTCATGGACTGGACTGTTCTTTCATAAATGAACATTATTGTTCATTTACAATTGGAATTGAGATACTGATTTGAAGACTGTTGTCTGAATTTGATATTGAGAGACTAATATGTGAAAGTGAAAAAAAGAACTGAGGTTGAATTTCAAAGATTGATGTTGAAATTTGAAAATGGTTTTGAAATGCTGCATTGGTTTTGAACTGTAATATTTGTATTTTGTTTTGAACTATAGTTCCCTATCAGTCAGTCACGTCCGACGTTACGTCGGACTGACGTCATGGGATCTCGCTTGGGAGCCCTATCACCTTCGCGTAGTAAAAAACAAGCCAATGAAAATTGGCCAGTGAGATTTACATGCCGGGGCTCCTCCCCCGGCATCCGGGTATAAATAGAGCCGGCATTACTCACTTCATTCATACTTTTGCTTCGGAGCCGATCGGATCAACTGATCTCCTGTCATCCTTCAGAGAAGAGTATGAACAGAGCAACAACAGCAATTATAATTGCTATGAGTGCAATTTCCCTCCACAAAGCTCGTGTTCTCTCCCGTTGGCGTGACAACAGCAGCAGCGGTGGTGTGCAGAGGCGCTGGTGTGGAACAGATCAGCGCGCATCTCCATCCCTCGGTGTTCCAGCGGGCAGAGCACCTCTAAAAGAGCAGCACGGTCAAAGAGCTTCTTTTTCAAGATGTCTTTTCGACCGTGTATTTCTGGATGTGGTCGTTTCCTGACCTCATCTGATGGCCACGAGCGCTGTGTGGTGTGCTTGGGCAAACATCACGGTGAAGCAGCGCTCGTGGATGGTTCATGCTCTCATTGCGGGAGCATGACCATGTTGGCATTAACATCGCGACTCTTTCTTCAATGCAGTAGGCGGAGTCCCCTCTGTTGCTACCCAATCCCCCGTGACTTTCCAAGGGAGAGCTGCGGGGATGGTTAGCACTCTGGGAGGTCTGAGGGTAACAGTGGGAGCTTCTTCGTCGGGTCTCCCCCACGAACCTCCCACTCCTCTCTAATGCCATGTGCCGGTGATTTGCCGGGTGTTGATGTGAGCCCTTCTCGTGAGGTTCCCCGCATCTCATTCGGCGCTCCAGATGAGGATCGGATGACGATCGCTGCATCGGGGAGTGGGCTGTTATCTTCAGCAGATGAAGATGAAGCTGAACTTCCACCCTCCGGGGTGGTTGCGCAAGCTGAGTCCGATGCGGAGCTGACAGCTATGCTGGCTCGGGCCGCCGCGGGCATCGGGCTCGAGTGGAACCCTCCACCGTGTCCCGAGCGCTCGCGGCTTGATGATTGGTTTCTGGGCGCGGGGCGCGGTTCACAGCCGCGCCCCACCCCAGTGCCATTTTTTCCCGAGCTGCATGAGGAGGTTCAGAAGACGTGGATGGCACCCCACACTGCCAGAAGCCGTTCTTCTACCTCCTCCACTCTCACTACCCTCGATGGTGGGGCCGCCAGGGGGTACGCGGACATTCCACAGGTGGAGAGGGCGATTGCGGTGCACTTGTGCCCGCAGTCGGCCGCCACCTGGAGGAATCGTCCGCGTCTCCCGTCCAAGGCGGGTAAGACGACAGCGGCTCTCGCCGCTAAGGCTTACTCCGCCGCTGGACAGGCGGCCTCCGCCCTGCACGCCATGGCCATCTTGCAGGTCCATCAGGCGAAAACTCTTAAAGAGCTGCACGAGGGTAGTTCTGACCCAGGGGTTCTGCAAGAGCTGCGTGCTGCGACCGACCTCGCCCTCCGGGTGACAAAAGTCACAGCACGTGCCCTGGGTCAGACGATATCCACTCTGGTGGTCCAGGAGCGCCATCTCTGGCTGGACCTGGCTGAAATGAGGGATGCCGACAAAATCCGCTTTCTCGACGCCCCCATTTCCCAGGCCGGCCTCTTCGGCGACACCGTCAAGGACTTTGCCCAGCAGTTCTCGGCGGTGCAGAAGCAGACTGAGGCCATTAGCCACATCTTGCCCCGGCGAGATGCGGCTCCTGTCCCTCCCAGGACTGGCCCTCAGCCTGCTCGTTGTCGAGGGCGCCCCCCTGCGGCTGCACAAGCTTCGGGTGGGCCGGAGAGATCCCGTCCCCCGCAAGCTTCCCGCAGGAGGGCGGCACAGCCCCCTCAGGCCGCTGAATCTGCGAGAGGGAAGCAGAAGAAGCAGTCCTGAGACGGGTGGCCCAGAGATGGTGAGAGTTGCTCTGTCCCAGGAGACGGTGAAGGCACCGCTCCTTCCCCCCGGAGAGGGCCGGGGGGTAAATCCTATGTTCCGTTTTCTTTTTGTTCCGCCAAAATCCTCAATAAAAGAGCAATTTCCACTATCTCTGAGTCAGAAAGGGTCTGTGTTGTTAGTGAGCGTCGCATCGCTTCCTCACTCTAAACCACTCCCGTATTCGCCACGAGCAGGTCACGGAAGTGTCTGGGACGCGCAGCCTCCCCACGCCCGCCTGCTCTGTCCCTCACAGGACACACGGAGCCAAGTGAGTTCACATCACTCACTGCCTCTACCTCGGGACACACTGCCTCCCAGGTTGGGCCCCAGTGCTCCACTCGTACGGTATCTGGGAGCCTGGCTAGGCCTTCCCAGCCCGTCCCGTTGGCTCATTCGAACAGTCAGACTCGGCTACACAATCCAGTTTGCCAGGCGTCCTCCCGGATTCAGTGGCGACCTATCCACTCCAGTAGTGGGCAGAGATGCCACTGTTTTGCTGGAGGAGATTGCGGTCCAGTTGGTGAAGGACGCAATAGAGCCGGTCCCACTAGCCGAGATGAAGTCAGGGTTTTACAGCCCGTACTTCATAGTACCCAAGAAAGGCGGAGGGTTACGGCCAATCTTGGACTTGCGTGTCTTGAATCGGGCCCTGCACAAGCTCCCGTTCAAGATGCTCACCGTGAAACGCATGCTCACGCACAAAATTGGTTTGCAGCAATTGACCTGAAGGACGCGTACTTCCATGTCTCGATCCTCCCTCGACACAGACCGTTTCTACGCTTTGCGTTCGAGGATCGGGCATACCAGTACAAGGTCCTACCCTTCGGGCTGTCCCTGTCCCCCCGTGTCTTTACCAAAGTCGCGGAGGGGGCCCTTACCCCTTTCAGGGAAGTGGGCGTTCGCATCCTCAACTACCTCGACGACTGGCTCATTCTGGCCCAGTCCCGAGATCAGTTGTGCAAGCACAGGGACCTGGTGCTCACGCACCTCAGCCGGTTGGGGCTTCGGGTCAACTGGGAAAAGAGCAAACTCTGTCCAGTGCAGAGGATCTCTTTTCTCGGTGTGGAGCTGGACTCGGTCAACATGACTGCACGTCTCACCCACGAGCGTGCACAGTCGGTGCTGGGCTGCCTGAATTCGTTCTAGCAGAAAACAGTGGTCCCACTGAAACAATTTCAGAGGCTCCTGGGGCATATAGCATCCGCAGCCGCGGTCACGCCGCTCTGATTACTCCATATGAGACCACTCCAGCACTGGCTACACGACCGAGTCCCGAGGTGGGCATGGCACCATGGCACGCTCCGTGTGGGCATCACACCGAGCTGTCACCAAACATTCAGCCCATGGTCGGACCTTGCTTTCCTACGGGCCGGAGTGCCCCTAGGACAAGTGTCCAGGCATGTTGTTGTCACAACAGATGCCTCCACCACCGGCTGGGGTGCTGTGTACAATGGGCGTGCTGCGTCGGGCTCCTGGACAGGACCCCACCAGCACTGGCACATCAATTGCCTCGAGTTGCTATCAGTACTGCTGGCCCTGCGCCGGTTTCGGCCGTTGCTGCGGGGCAAGCATGTGCTGGTCCGGACGGACAACACATCGGCTGTAGCGTACATCAACCATCAGGGTGGTCTACGCTCACGCCGCATGTCGCAACTCGCCCGCCACCTTCTCCTCTGGAGTCAGCGGCGACTCAGGTCGCTGCGCGCCATGTACATCCTGGGCGAGCTCAATCGTGCGGCCGACGCGCTCTCACGACAGCTCACATTCCCGGGAGAATGGAGACTCCACCCCCAGGCGGTCCAGCTGATCTGGAGCAGATTCGGGGACGCACAGGTAGACCTGTTTGCCTCTCAGGAATCTGCTCATTGACACTGGTTTTATTCCCTGACCGAGGGGACCCTCGGCACGGATGCACTGGCACACAGCTGGCCCCGGGCCCTACGCAAGTATGCGTTTCCCCCAGTGAGCCTTCTTGCACAGCTACTACTGTGCAAAGTCAGGGAGGACGAGGAGCAGGTCTTGCTAGTTGCGCCCAACCGGACCTGGTTCCCAGAACTTATGCTCCTCGTGACAGTCCCTCCCTGGCGAGTTCCCCTGAGGAAGGACCTGCTTTCTCAGGGACGGGGCACCATATGGCACCCACGTCCCGACCTCTGGAACCTCCACGTGTGGTTCCTGGACGGGACGCGGAAGACTTAAGTGACCTACCGCCCGCGGTAGTTGACACTATCACTTCAGCTAGAGCTCCCTCTACGAGGCGCACCTATGCTTTGAAGTGGAGTCTCTTCGCTGATTGGTGTTCTTCCCGCCGGGAAGACCCCCGGAGATGCCCGATCAGTTCAGTGCTTTCCTTCCTTCAAAGTGGTTTGGAGCGGAGACTGTCCCCCTCCACCTTGAAGGTCTATGTGGCCGCCATCGCAGCACATCACGATGTGGTCGATGGCAAGTCACTAGGAAAGCACGATCTGATCATCAGGTTCCTGCGAGGTACTAGGTGGCTAAACCCGCCTAGACCTCCCGTAATTCCCTCTTGGGACCTTTCTGTCGCCCTAGCTGGCCTACAGAAAGCTCCCTTCGAGCCCCTTGAGTCAGTTGAGCTGAAACACCTGTCTTTTAAGACAGTGCTCCTGACGGCGCTCGCTTCCTTTAAGAGGTTAGAGGACCTGCAAGCATTTTCGGTCAGCGGAGCGTGGCCTGGACACGTGCCCAAGGTTCCCACCACTCCCTTTCGGGACCAGGTGGTGAACCTGCAAGCGCTGCCCCGGGAGGAGGCAGACCCAGCCCTTGCGTTGCTGTGTCCTGTTCGTGCTCTTCGCACTTACGTAGACCGCACGCAGAGCTTGAGAAGCTTCGAGCAGCTCTTTGTTTGCTTTGGAGGACAGCAGAAAGGGAAGGCTGTCTCCAAACAGAGGTTGGCCCACTGGATAGTGGATGCCATCGCCTTGGCGTACCATTCCCAAGGCGAGCCGTGCCCCCTAGGGGTGAGAGCACACTCCACTCGGGGTGTTGCTTCCTCCTGGGCGTTGGCGCGCGGCGCCTCTCTGGCAGACATCTGCAGAGCTGTGGGCTGGGCGACACCGAACACATTCGCCAGGTTTTATAACCTCCGAGTGGACCCGGATTCCTCTCGTGTGCTGTCTTCAAGATAGCCACGAGAGACCGCTTGCTGCGCCATTCTCCTTTCACGAGGAGATGCGAGCGTTTGTCTACTCCTCAGTTCAGTTCCCCAGTTGGTGAACCCTGTGGAGTTCCTCCTGCATCTTTTCGGCAGTCAGACGCGGCGGAGGTGTCAGACGCTAGGTCCAGTACTCGTGTACATGCCCCCAGCGGTCAGTCCTTGTACTGGGCTAGATGCCCATATGTTTGTGGTTCCCTGCGCGTAACCCCATATGTGTATGGTCCACGGTACGGTTTCCCCGAGGGTAAACCCGTGTCTTCCCTGGGCGACCAGCCCCTGCCCCTGAGGTGTAGCGTTCCTCCCCAAGCCTGGGTAGGACCTTCCTCAGGGAGCTCTCCATATGCAGATACTGCCCCGCGGGTCAGTGCATATGTGTTCCACACGTTACCTCCCTTCGGGCAGGGTGTGGTCTCCGTAGCTTCCCCAAGAGGGACGCTTTCCTGGCGTTTTTGGTCAGCTGGGGAAAAACGTGGGAATTGAGTCACCGAAGCACTCTTCCCCGGAGGTAAGGAACAACAGCTTCGACCACCTCCTCAGTAAGATCCTGTCCTCTCCATCCCTCTGGTATGGAAGACATTGTAGTGACATTGTCTTGCTCCGGGCGCTGGAGGGTTACGACATTCGAGGTTGCACTTGCAGGTGGCACGCCTAGGCCTGCCAGCATCTGCTTCCCCGTCGCTCGTAGCGTGGCTCGGTTGCTATGGCGTTTTCCATGGGATCCCATGACGCCAGTCCGACGTAACGTCGAACGTGACTGACTGATAGGGAACGTCTAGGTTACTAATGTAACCCCCATTCCCTGAAGGAGGGAACGGAGACGTTACGTCCCTTGCCATAGCACTGAGTCACCGCTGAGCGGCCGAGATCAGTTTTCGGCTCCTCAGCAAAGTATGAATGAAGTGAGTAATGCCGGCTCTATTTATACCGGATGCCGGGAGAGGAGCCCCGGCATGTAAATCTCACTGGCCAATTTTCATTGGCTTGTTTTTTACTACGCGAAGGTGATAGGGCTCCCAAGCGAGATCCCATGACGTCAGTCCGACGTAACGTCTCCGTTCCCTCCTTCAGGGAACGGGGGTTACATTAGTAACCTAGAAGTTTGTTATTGCGACTTAATTGGGGTTTGTTTATTTCTATTATTATTTTCATTTTAAAAGGATTACAATTTATTTAAAGAAACAAAATACGCGTAAAAATACTCTTATCTTTTCTTTGATTAACTGCATCCCAGTAGTCTTAGCATTTATTCTGTTTCATTGTTATTTTGATGTCCACCTGCTGCCTTTTGCTCCAGTGAGTCGACCTTGGTCTTCCAATATCTGGTCCAAGCAATCTCATATAGTAAATTAGTAATCGTGAAGCGAGAGCTACTCAGTTGTGTTACATAAAACCAAGCCAGGAGCAAAAACTCAGCACAGTGTATTAGTTAAAGCCCACTGGATAACCACAATAGGTGGAAAAAAAGGGGGGAAAAAGTAAACTCCTCCTCTTCGCATAGAAAATCAGTTATGTAAATAGTGAACATGAGAAAGTTAATGTCCAGAATGCAGTCATCGTGAGTGGCTTAACCCTCTCTGATCCAGATCAAGAATTACAAACTTACCTAATGAAATATGGATCCATCAAGCACAACCTGATTATTGATGGTCCCAACTCTGAGCACCACCGCAGTGCCGTTGTGGAATTCGCTTGTGACTCTGCAATGCAAAGTTTGGAGTCTTTACTGCCTATGTCCATCAGAAGCACATTAGATGATAACGTTGTTTTTCATGTGCACAGCCTGGGGAGTGTGTACACCTATACAACAGGTAGCAATGTCACTGAAGGCTACTTGGAGAACCTGCAGGCTATCGCCCGAGACAATGGAAAAACCCAGAAGGAAGTGCTTCAGAGTGAGCTGCAAAAGATTTCTGCATTGATGTTTCCAGAAAATGAATCGTCTAGACCTGAGCCAGAAATGGAACAGCCTGCATGTGACAGTGGTATCCAAACAAGAGAATCTGAAAACCCTGCCAAAGAGAGCACACTGGCAAAGTCACCTTACCAATTTAGGAGCCCTGATGCCAGCGTTGCCGTTGTTTCCTTTCGTCTCAAAGCCTTTTCAGGAAGAATTCCTCGCCCCAGCTATGAACCAGATTTTGACACCTGGCATGCAACTGTGGACTTTCTGTTGAACAACCAGTCCCTCTATGATTTGCACAAGAGTGGTAAAATCCTCGACAGTCTGCTACCTCCGGCCTCGGATGTTGTCAAGCACATCGGCCCAAATGCTTTGCCCTTAGAGCGTTTGAAGCTGTTGGAGTCTGTTTATGG
Organism: Opsariichthys bidens; assembly: GCA_037194245.1. NCBI lineage: Eukaryota > Metazoa > Chordata > Actinopteri > Cypriniformes > Xenocyprididae > Opsariichthys > Opsariichthys bidens. The sequence continues at coordinate 327,858 of CM074301.1, read as the reverse complement.
CTCAGTAGAGGACGGAGATGAATTATTTGCAAAATTCATTGGTGCCCTGCAAAGTCAAGGAGAAAAACCATCCACCTACCTTCACAGTCTTCATGTAATGTTGAGCACTGCAATTAGGTGAGGTGGTGTTGCTGAAGCTGAAAGGAACCATTGTCTCCTCAAGCAGTTTTGCAGAGGTTCCTGGAACAACAGCTTGATCATCGATCTACAGTTTGAAGGAAAGAGAGCTACACCCCCTTCTTTTGCTGAACTTGTGGTCCTCATCCGCACTACGGAAGATAAACAATTTCTTAAGGAAGAAAGGATGAGGAAGCACCTTGGACTAAGCAGACATACTCCTGCTTCACTCAAGTTATGAACAGCAACTAACCAACAGTTTGTGTACTGCAGTGATGTACCTGATAAGTCCAATGAAGAAGACCCATGTCAGTTAAGTGCAAAGCAGAAATCAGCCAAGTGTAACAGTAACGTTGAAAAGTCTGAAATTGAAAGCCTGAAGAGAGAAGTTGCAAAACTTCAAACACAGATCGCAATGATGAAGACTGAGCCTGCTCGCAAAGAGAAGAGCAGCCCCAATGTGGATGAAATTTCTGAATTGAGACAGCTGATCTCCAGCTTTGAGCACTTTCCCTGCAAAATATCAACCCAATTTGGCTGAAACTGAGATTAATAAGAATCCAAGACCCAACAGGCAATTGCACCCCGTCCTGGTTATTGCTTCCAATTGCGGAGACGATGGACATCTTGTAGTGATTTCCCCAAAGGCTGTGCTAGCTGAAGTACATGCAATCAAGCGAGTGGTGAAAGAGTTTTCCAAAGCTGGTACTGAATGCGAGAAGATGGAGCCAATTCTGCCCAAAGTTCCAATTGATTTTGGAGATTCTCCTCTAACACCAGAGTGAAAAGAGAGGATAACATCACTGCTGAACTCCATGCCTGATATATTTGCATTACATGATCAAGACTATGGTTACACTGACCGAGTAAAACACAGGATAAAGTTTAGTGATGAAATGCCATTCAAGCACAGAGCTCGACCGATTCACCCGCAGGATGTGGATGCTGTCAGGAAGCATCTTCAAGAGCTCCTTGAAGCTGGTATTATCAGAGAGTCTGAGTCTCCTTTCTCATCCCCTATAGTTGTGGTGCGATAAAAGAACAATACTGTGAGATTGTGCATTGATTTCAGGAAGTTAAACTACCAGACAATCAAGGATGCATACGCCCTTTCAAATTTGGAAGAAGTTTTAACTGGATCAAGATGGTTTTCAGTCCTCGACCTGAAGTCGGGCTATTATCAAATTCAAATGGAAGAGACTGATAAGAAAAAGACCGCCTTTATATGCCCATTAGGCTTCTGGGAATTTAACAGGATGCCGCGAGGAATCTCAAACATGCCTAGCACGTTTCAACGATTGATGGAACGCGGTTTGGGAGATCTCAATCGGAAGAAAGTCCTCATGTTCATTGATGATTTAATAGTATTCTCAAGAACTCTGGAAGAACATGAGGCTCGGCTGATTTAAGTGCTCCAAAGGCTAAGGGAATTTGGACTGAAACGCTCACCTGAGAAATGTAAGTTCTGCCAAACATCAGTCAGATACTTGGGTCATATCGTATCCCAGCACAGAGTTGAAATTGACCCAGCAAAGGTCGAAGCCCTTAAAACCTGGCCAAAGCTGAAGAAAAGAGCTTAAAGAGCTCTGGTAATTCTCTGGTTACTATCGGAGGTTTGTACAAGATTTTCCGAAAATTGTGAAGCCCCTTAATGATATCACTGCTGGGTACCCTCCACTGCAAAAAAAAAAAAAAAAAAAAATCATCAAAATCGCAAGAAAAAGACAGATGAGAAAAAGCAGTACTTCAATCCGAAGGAACAGTTTGGAGAACGATGGACTCAAGACTGTCAATGAACATTTGATACTGTTGTTGTGAAACTCACCTCTGCTCCAGAATTGGGATTTGCCAACCCAAAACTCCCGTATGTGTTGCATACAGTTGCCAGCACTACCGGCCTTGGTGCAGCATTATACCAAGAGCAAGATGGACAGATTAGAGTCATCACATTCGCAAGTAGAAGACTTACCCGGAGTGAATCAAAGTATCCCGCCTACAAATTAAAATTTTTGGCATTAAAATGGGCCGTGACGAACAAGTTCAATGATTAATTGTATGGGGCTGATTTCACGGTGATAACTGACAGTAACCCATTGACTTACCTCTTGATCTTCGCAAAATCAGACGTCACCAGCTACAGATGGTTGTCAAGTCTATCAAAATTCACCTTCAAAATACAGTACTGGGCTGGGAGTAGAAATCAGGATGCGCATGGACTTTCTAGACCGCCACAAGCAGAAATTCCATATGACCTGGGGATACAGAAAGAATTAGTTCACTCACCAGCACCTGGCAGAAGAACCATCAATGGTTGTTTCAGAAGAAGCTGTGAAAGCCATCTGTGAGCATCATCAAATTGGTCAGTCCTGTGAGTATCCTGATCTTTTACACCCCTCAGTGACCTTAGTGGAGATTTGGATGCCTTACCTCAAGCATTTCAACAGGATTACCAAATAACAGGGATTCCCCAACTGTCTGAAGAAAATCTGTGGGAAAGACAGAGAACCGATCCAGAAGTTGGAATAGTCATCCAACAACTTGTATTCAAAGAAAAGCCCTGTCTCAAGAGCAGTTCACCTGTAATGACTTCATAGTTCAGAGAATGGAATCGGTTGGCATACTGTTCAGAAGGAGACAAGGGCACGGAGACTCATCATACCAACTAGCATTGCTTGCTGATCTTTGTGATATGGTCTTGAAAGAACTCCAAGATTCGATAAAGATTCTTCTGGCCTAAGATGTCTTCAGCAGTAGAGAAGAAGATCAAAACCTGCGAGCATTGCATCCGCTGAAAGACTCTGACAGAGAAAGCCGCTCCTTTAGCGAACATCAGAACCAGCAGACCACTAGAGATAGTTTGTATAGATTTCAAGTCACTGGAGCCAGTAACACCAAAGACATACTGGTGATAAACCGATCATTTCACCAAGTACGCCGTTGCTGTACAAACACGGAATCAGAAAGCCCAAACAGTAGCCTGATGTTTATGGGATAACTTTTTGGTGCACTAATGGCTTCCCCGAAAAACTCCATAGCGACCAAGGTACAGACTTCAAGTCTCACACAATTAAAGAACTGTGTAAAGTGGCTGGAATATCCAAGAGTAGAACCACCCCCTACCATCTGAGAGGAAATCCAGTGGAACGCTTTAATTGGACCCTTCTACAGATGTTAGGAACTTTGAACAACAAGGAAAAATCAAGATGGTATGATTATGTCAAACCTCTAGTGCGTGCATATAATTGCACGAAGAGCTTTGTGACTGGACTCTGTCCATATGACCTAATGTTTGGGAGACAACCGCATCTACCAATTAAGCTTGCATTTGGTTTACCTGTGGATAGACAGTCCAAATCCCACTCGAAGTACGTTCAAGGTCTCAAAAGCCAACTGGAAGAAAGCTACAAGGTTGTAACGGAAAATGCTGAAAAGGTAGCGGCACGTAACAAGAAGAAGTATGACAAACATGTTGTCATTTCTACTTGTGAAAAATGTTCTGAAAGGCGGGACATAAGCTTGAACACAAGCTTGCGGAAAAGTGGGAATCTGAGGTTTACGTGGTGACAAAGAAAGTAGGCAACTTACGGTGTAACAAATTAAACTTTTCCTTCTAAGTATTATTGTATCCACGGGGTTAGTTTGGGTTTGTTCACCTCGTTGTAAATCATTTTAATAAAGCAGAAACAAAGCATATCATATCCTTGATAAATGCATATATTGACAAACTTCCAAGCATAGGTCTGCCACATCAATCAAACCACCTATAACCCACATAACTCAATTAATGAAAAATGATTTGAGTCCATGAATCAACAGTCCAAATCCAAAGGCAAAAAGTAGTCCAAAAGAAAGTGATAATCCCGGCAAAAGGAAAAAAGATGAAAGCGAGAAATCCAAAAACACCCCGATCTCACCCAACTTCTCAGAGGATCCTGGATTCCCTCAGACAATGTCCAGGCATGGGGAATATAATCCACAAAAGGAGGAAAAGGAGGAAATATGATACTCCACAGGAAACCCCAAAAGATTGTGCTTAGTTCATTGCACTTGCTTCGGGAGAGGCCGCCATTTCCCAGCATCTATTGTGCAGCCATCACCCTATATTAAAATGGCCGCCCTTCCCCCTTTTTGAACCCATAAGAGTCCTTCCATAAGAGTCCTCTCACATCCCAATTACATGTGACCAATCTCCTACCCCACAGAAAATGGTTTACATGCTAATAATTCACACCACCATAACCAAAACCACAAACAAACAAATAATAATCAAAACATCAATTGATAAGGTTTCCTACCTTTCTATTTTGTGAAAGTGTCACAGAGTGAGCTCGGCAGGGGTTCTATTGGTAGTTTCATGTTTGGCATTATTTAAGGCAAATCGAAACTCTGCCAGCCAAATGTCCCACTCTTTATGATTCTCCCCTACATAAGAAGCAATCATGGTTTTCAATGTCCTGTTAACCCTTTCAGTGAGGTTGGTCTGTGGGTGGTAACTGGTAGTCAATTTATGAGTAACACCCCAGTTCTGACACAGATCAACCAAAAGTTGACTGAGGAATTGTGGTCCACGATCTGAAAGGAGGTATTTCGGGACGCCCCACCGATTGAAAATTTCATCCTTTAAGATTCGACAGATGCGTGGAGTCTTACTATCTCTCAAAGGGAAAAGCTCAATCCATTTAGTAAAGTAGTCAACCACTACAAGAAGATAGATATTACCCTTCTTACTTTTTGGTAATGGGCCCGTGAGGTCCACGCCAAGCATATAACCTGGCTCTTTTACCTCAGTCGATTGGAGAAAAACCCAGAGGTTTTGTATTAGAAGGCTTGTATTGTCGGCACACAACACACTCTTTAACATGTTGCCACACATTCTTTCGGACTTCAGGCCACCATGCCACCTCCAAGATTTTCAACAAAGTCTTCATCTTCCCAAGATGAGCTCCCAAAGGATTGTTATGAAAGTAGTCAATGAAAATGAGGACAAGGGAATTGGGCACTACTAACTGGTATTTTCCACCCCCAGCATATGGCATAACCCGGTATAAGACGCCCTGCTGGATTTCCCATCTTATCCGATCACTTGGTTCATCCTTCATGTCCACTTTATCCATCAATTCCTTTACATGCTCATCTTGTTTTTGGGCTTCTGCTATTTCAGCCAAAGATGTGGGCAACTCAAAGTTCCAAGAGGAGATCCTTTTTGGTACGCATGCTGCCACAATTGCTTGATCTTGTCTGGATCTAGATAGGGCATCAGGTACCACGTTAATTCTCCCTTTTCTATACTGAACCTGGAAATGGAACCGTTGTAGCCTCAGGGTCCATCTGGTGAGTCTGGATGTGGTCTTTGGAGCGTTAAAGGCCCACGACAATGCTGCATCATCAGTATATACTACAAAGGGTACACCCTCCAGATAGTGATGCCATTTTTCTACTGCCCATACAACAGCCAGGCACTCTTTCTCCGAGGTTGAATAGTTTAATTCTGCTCCTCTTAAACTCCTTGAGGCATAAGCAATAACCGATTCTTCTTCATTCAACTTCTGTGTAAGTACAGCTCCCAACCCAGTAGCACTAGCATTGGTTTGTAGTTGAAAGGAACGACACATATATGGTTGAGACAATACAGGAGCATGTCAAAGAGCTGCTTTCAATCCCTCTACGCTCTGCTGGCATTCTTTGGTCCATACCCATGCAACATTTTTCCGCTGCAAGTGATACAAAGGGGCAGCAAGCTCAGCAAAATGCGGGATGAACTTGTGGTACCATCCTATAAGGCCCAAAAACCTCTGCAAAGAAGGAAGATCATGAGGAATAGGATAGTTAGTGGCAGCAGCTGTCTTTTCTGGATCCACTTCTAACCCTTTTCCTGAGACTACATGGCCCAAGAATCTTAACTCAGTCTTGAGAAAATGGCATTTCTTCAGGTTTAGGGTCAGATTGGCCCTATGGAGTCTACCAAAGACTTCTTCAAGATCTTGAAGATGCTGCTGTTTAGATGGAGAGTATACAATAATATCATCAATATACACAAAACAGATGCTACCTTTCAACTGCCCCAATACACTCTCCATGAGCCTCTGGAAAGTAGCTCATGCATTTTTCAATCCAAAAGGCATAGTCAAAAAATGGAATAGGCCAAAAGGAGTGATGAAAGCAGTTTTTTCCCTGCTAGACTTCTCCATTTCCACTTGCCAGAACCCTGATTTTAATTCCAGTGTACTGAAATATTGGGCTCCATGCATAGACTCTAAAATATCATGGATAATGGGCATAGGATAAACATCTTGAGGTGTTTTGGCATTTAACGCCTATAGTCAACACAGAATCGTAAGCTTTGATCAGGTTTTGTTACAAGTACAACTGGGGATGCCCAAGGAGATTGGGAGGGTTCAATGATGCCACTTTGGATCATCTTTTGAATCTCTTCTCGAATGATTTCCTTCTTTAGCGGTGAGACTCGATAAGCTTTGCACCTTACAGGGATGTCATCTCCGGTGATAATCTGGTGGGTGGTCAGATTTGTCCTTCCCAGTTTGTCCGAACAAACAGAGGGCCATGCGTGCAATAGCTGTTGTATTACCTGAGGATAACCCTGCATTATATCATTCTTTAACGATGGTCCTATGGCATTTAATGATTCATGCATTCCAGACTCTAGGGGTAAAGCCATATACACATTGATGACTTGTTCTTCCTGCTGACTCCATAATGGTCCTCCAAGTAGCTGACAGAGGAATGGAAACACAATCATCCGTCCATTGACACACAGTTCATAACTATGCTCTCCCACATGTAAGCGAACTCCTGTTTGACTTAAAAAATCCAGGCCTAATATAAGGGGAAATGCAAGCTGTCTATCGGCCATCACATAAGTGTCAACTGTCCACCTCATACCATGCCATTCGTATGTAACAGGGACTCAGCCTTCTGAAGTCTGTGTTTTCCCATCAGCTAACACGAAGGTCCTATTGAAATGTCTCTTTATTTGCTCACCTGGTTCAGCCAAAGATTCCCACAGCTGTTTCTGCATTAAAGTAAATGTGGAACCAGTATCAAGAATAGCCTCCACTGGCTTACCACAGATTCCCAAAACTACTCTAAGCAATGGAGGAGTGGTAGACTGCACTAATGCTAGATGTTGAGTTGGTCCAGTCAAGGATTTGGAGATATTAACATGATGGCATGATGGATTCTTTTTCCCTTTTTCATTGGCTTTAATTTGATTTATTTTGGCCCAATAGTCTCTTTTAGAATTGAGGTCTCTTTCCACCAAAGATCCAACCTTGACTAATTGCTCCACTGTATGCACGGCACCCCTCCAGCTTCCTGCCAGAGAAGCGTTGCAGTTATTTAGGATTCTCCTAACTACTTCTTCTTCGAGAAGGTCAGCCCTCCACTTTAAGCACAATGCCCTATAGTCATATGCAAAGTCTCTAATACATTGATCGGGCCCTTGTATCATAGCTTTTAGTTGTTCCTCTACTTCCATGAGATAGTCAGTGGGAAGGAATGCTCCCAAGAATGCCTTTCTAAACTCATCCCAGTTATGGATCTTGTTTCTTTCGGCCAGCCACCAACTCCTGGCAGGTCCAGAGAGAACAGCATTTAGGGTGGCAACAAGTTCGGTGTCTGCCATATGTCTGAGGGTTAAAAAATTTTCACACCGCTCCACAAATTCCACTACATCACTGGTTTCTCTGGTTTCTCCAAAACTAGGGAACTCTAAATTAATTGGAGGTTTAGGATAAGAAACAGTTGGCCTCGTTAAATGCATTCTCTCACTTTCTGAAGGAGCAGCCCCAAAAGAAAAATGTGTCCTAGGAGTACTGGTTTTCTTGATACGATCAACTTCTTTTCGCCACTGTTCATCCCTTCTTTGAAGACAATCTATAACACCTTTTTCTAGCTTCACCAAAGATCTTTGCATAAAATTTTCAATCTCATCAGAGCGTTGATTTACAGAATCTCTGAATACCGCTTCACGGTTTACTGCACTCTCACTGGACATCCGAAGACCGTCTTTCAATTAGTTAATTTCAACACGTAAGTCTTGGACCGATTGAGAGAGGTTTAACATTTCAGGATCTGTTCTTCCTATCTCATTTCCTATGGGATTTGCAACGGGTTGAGCCTCATCATCACTTTCTTCCTCTTGGCTATCAATATACATTTCACCCAACAGTGAGCTTATCTCCACTATGGATTCTGGATTCCTGTATATATTTCCAGGTGGAGCAGGATTGAAAGGAAGGGACTCTGCTACACCCGCATTATTTATTGGAATTACCTCTGCCTCGGAATTAGACTGAGCAATTTCCATTATAAAATGAAACACTATTTGACCAAAATAGTAAATGAGAAGTAAAAAAAAACATAATCATCAATTCAATTCACAGTTCACATGAGTTCCCCATACGGGCCACCATCTGTAACAAATTAAACTTTTCCTTCTAAGTATTATTGTTACCACGGGGTTCTCTTAGGTTAGTTTGGGTTTGTTCACCTCGTTGTAAATCATTTTAATAAAGCAGAAACAAAGCATATCATTTCCTTGATAAATGCATATATTGACAAACTTCCAAGCATAGGTCTGCCACATCAATCAAACCACCTATAACCCACATAACTCAATGAATGAAAAATGATTTGAGTCCATGAATCAACAGTTCAAATCCAAAGGCAAAAAGTAGTCCAAAAGAAAGTGATAATCCCGGCAAAAGGAAAAAAGATGAAAGCGAGAAATCCAAAAACACCACGATCTCACCCAACTCCTCAGAGGATCCTGGATTCCCTCAGACAATGTCCAGGCATGGGGAATATAATCCACAAAAGGAGGAAAAGGAGGAAATATGATACTCCACAGGAAACCCCAAAAGATTGTGCTTAGTTCATTGCACTTGCTTCGGGAGAGGCCGCCATTTCCCAGCATCTATTGTGCAGCCATCACCCTATATTAAAATGGCCGCCCTTCCCCCATTTTAAACCCATAAGAGTCCTTCCATAAGAGTCCTCTCACATCCCAATTACATGTGACCAATCTCCTACCCCACAGAAAATGGTTTACATGCTAATCATTCACACCACCATAACCAAAACCACAAACAAACAAATAATAATCAAAACATCAATTGAAAAGGTTTCCTACCTCTCTATTTTGTGAAAGTGTCACAACGGGTTCACACTGTTAAACCCGAAAGAAATGATGGACCTCTGAGAACTCTGCACAGGGATTTGCTGCTGCCTTGTGGATTCCTATCAACAGGCGCACCTTATGAGCCTGTTGAAAGAAAAGTGATGCGGAAACCCAGGACTAGAGCCCGGTGTGCTGAGGAACCTGAAGAGTCAGACCATGATTCAGTGGACTATTGTGACCTTGGAAAGTCATTCGAGATTGAAACGAGAATTCTGTCTAACTCAGAACCTATCTCTGCTTCCAAAAGTAGAAGAGCAGGACGTCTTCTCTCGACAGAACCTGTCGATAAGGGAAACTTACCTGATGAGGAAACTTCAAATCCACAGGAGGCCGCTCATCCTAGTTTAGAGCAACTGGTGGACAGCAACCTATCAGATCTGTCTGAAGTTGAAGTCCCTTGATGGATTTGAAAAGGGAATGGTTCAGATGACAGATCAAGAGAAATCAGTTGTTGATATTGAATCACCTGAAATTTCAAGTAGGAAAGATGAATAAGTAATAATTCCACCCAAAGAGGAAGTGGTATTTCCAGTGAGTGTTAAGAGAACCAGAGTGAAGCAACTGATGCTGAAGATCTCAGACGTTCGAGAAGACACTGTGAACCTCGAAAAAAACGTAATTATCCGCAACTGGGTAATCCTCTCAGTTTAGTTGTTCAGTCTCTGTTCTCTAGTCGGAGTACTGTAATTACTACCTTCTTTGGAAGACCTGAATCCCTCAAGAAGTTAATCTCCGGTTGAAACCATCTGAATTCAAGCATGCAGAGGGACCTGCATACATTCAAGATGGGAGAGTGTAACCCAGGTCATTAATCTAGGTCAGTAATACTTATAAGAAGTATTATTTTATTCATATCACTGTAAAGCTTATAGACTGACTAACATTTGCGAATGATGCAAGAACGAGAGCAAACAGTTTAATGATTGATTGTTGGATTGTTAGCCAATCAAGAGATAACTTGAGATATCATTTTGTATAGATTCACGCTGTGAAAAATACGGCGCGAGGACTGATGAAATAGTGTCTGATTTGTGTTTCTTTGGAGGAATACTAACATTTTTTTTCATTTTTTTTTCTCTGATACATTTCTCCTTGGTGAGTACAAGTTTCGTTATAAGAAATGTATTAAATTAAATTGAATGTGGATACTGTTATTGGAGAATGTAAAGTTAACAAAAAACGAGAAGGGGTAAAGTAAAAATTTATTAAATGCTTTAATTTGTGCTTCAATACGATCTGTGAGTAGGAATCCTACTATATATATATAGTTATGTTCAAGTTGTTGAAGGATGTTTTATTTGTGAAGATGCAATATTTTTCCTTTATGACGTGCACCAGGTGGTGCTAGCTATGCTAATACTGTGCATAGACTCTAGTGTGTTACTTGAGCACATGGGTGATTAGCAAGTCTGTGTTGCTTATATGCAAATAATCAAAACAGTCATTAGTCATTCGAAACCATTTATTTGAAATGAGTTTCTGATGATTGCTTTGGCTTTGTTTTTGCAAGGGTGTTTTTTTTCTTCTTCTTCTCTTCCTTCACTGTAATGAATTGCTGTAAAAATTACAGCATTATTTTACAGCTGCTGGCTGTTTTTTAATAATACAGCATATTGCTGTAAACTGCAATGCATTCTGGGATCATGTGTTGGTTTGACTCAAATTTACAGAATATTGCTGTAAATTGACCCTTCATAATTAAAAAAAATAGTTATTTACTGTAAACTGTAAAAGAGTTTCCCTTCGGGGATCAATAAAGTATTTCTGATTCTGATTTCTGATTCTGATAATCAGAGAATACAGGGAAATTCTGTAAATTAAATTACAGTAACACCACTGTAAAATTTACAGTAACTGGCTGGCAACCCTGCTGCCAGTATTATACTGTAAAATTTACAGTAATTTTTTAACAGTGTTGAGTGTTTGAAGAACTGCTGCTGTGATCCCGAATTTTGTCTGGGCAGTGGATTCCTATTCCTGGTTTGGACTGGCGAGCTATCTAATTGTTAATACCAGGGGCCTCATTTATAAAACTTTGCTAATAAACCTTACTAAAAGTGAACATTCAACATAAATCTGAAAATAAGATTTATAAAACCATGCGTACACCAGAACCTGCGCAAAAATCCTTTTATAAATCCCAGTCAGCAGAAGACTGTCCGTACGCGCATCTCCACCATGTCTCCTCCCCGAAATCACCATACAACACCTAGTTTTACTATGCATAACCAGGGTTGGGGAGTAACGAAATACAAGTAACTTAGTTACGTATTTAAAATACAAAATTTGAGTAACTGTATTTCATTACAGTTACATTTTAAATGGGTGGTAATCGGATTACAGTTACTTCTGAAAAGTATTTTAGATTACCAAAGTGATTACTTTGAATTTTAATGTCATTTAAACAGCAATTGGTGATTCTCTGACTCTGACAGTCTGAAAAAGCGCAGTTAAGTTTCATGTTTTCCACTGTTTTCATGATAGTTGTTTGAGAGTCATTTTATAATTCACTCGTCACAGCAACTTTTTCTCACAATTAGTTTTTTCCCTCACAATTGTGAGTTTGCATTTCACAATTCTGACTTCTTTTTCTCAGAATTGCGAGATTTAAACTCACAATTGCAAGTTAAAAAGTCAGAATTGGGAGATATTAGCTTGCAATACTGATGTTTCTTGCAACTGTGAATTTAGTATGTGAGTTTATAGCTCATAATTCTGACTTTTCTCAATATTGTGAGTTTATATCTCATAATTCTGACTTTTCTCAATATTGGGAGTTTATATCTCATAATTCTGACTTTTCTCAAAATTGTGAGTTTATATCTCATAATTCTGACTTTTCTCAATATTGTGAGCTTATATCTCATAATTCTGAATTTTCTCAATATTGCGAATTTATATCTCATAATTCTGAATTTTCTCAATATTGCGAGTTACTATCTCATAATTCCTACTTTTCTCAATATTGTGAGTTTCTATCTCATAATTCTGACTTTATAACTCACAATTGCAACATTATATCACTCAATTCTGAGGGAAAAAGTCCAAATTGTGAGATAAAAACTCACAATGACCTTTTTTGTGTTTGCTCCACACTTCAAGTCAAGTCAAGTCATCTTTAATTATATAGCGCTTTTTACAATGCAAATTGTGGCAAAGCAGCTTTACATTAATAAGAAAATGGGGTCATTGTGCAGCTTATTCTATATATTATTGATTCTTTCCGTTGCAAATATCAATAGTTATTAGTCTAGTTAATTTATGTATATCAGCACTGCAGAAAACAGTGACGTAATCGTCCAGCTCGGCTCAGTTCACATACAACGGCGCCAATGCAGGCATATCAAAAACACTGCTGATTATCAAGCAAGCACACTTATTAGTATTCCAAAGTATTCTAAAGTATTTAGATTAAGTTACTAAACTTGAGTAATGTAACGAAATACATTACAAATTACTTTTTAAAGCATGTATTTTGTAATATGTAGTGAAATACATTTTAAAAGTAACCTACCCAGCCCTGTGCATAACCTCATCTGCATATCATTTCCATACATTTTCCCATCCACTTGACACGTCAAAAGTACAAGACATTAGGAAATATTACATATCCAATCCAATCCACTTTATTTATATAGCACTACAGTCTCCAAAGTGCTGCTCAATGATAATAATAAGAACAAAACAATAAAAAAAGCATATAAATAGATCAATAAAATAAATGTAGTGTCTCCCTAGTGCTTGACTATAATGAGAAGTGGCTAACCTGAGTTCGTTATCAATCTATCCAATCAAATAAGTGATATTTCAATAAATAAAGGTATCTGTTTAACTTGTGTGTGTGTCTAAATACTAACTTATTGTATGAACTATTTTTTCCCTTTTTAAATCACTATTTTAGCAGTAATATTTAAACTTTAACAAGAAATTAAATGTTTTGGACTTACTTTTTCCCTATAACACGTTCAAATTTAAACCAAAAATTACTCTTTTTCTTAATAACTCAAAATATCAAAAGAATCAATAGTCACCACTGTTTTATGAAAAAACAGAACAGATTTACTTAAAACCGTAAGTTAAATATATACTGACTAAATAATTTTTTCACAGCACAAATGCATTCAAAATCACAATTAACACATAAGGGACCAAGAAAAGAAAATAGCCGGCAAACATCTTAGCTTAATGTAAGATACCCTTAAAATGCTCAAATGATGCAGGCCTGGATGTAGCTTTGGGTGCGTTGTAGCCGTAAACCAAATGGCTGCTTCACCACACAGGCCAAAACAAAAACACGGTTCCTTTGCTCAATGTGCATGTAACCTCACACGCACAGGATCACAGACGTCAGCGACAGAAGACAACAAGTGAGGATTCTCGATGAAGAGAAGATGTACATAGTTGACGATCTCAGCAAAGTCCACCACTCGATAACGCTATCCGGCTCCGTCAGGGTCTTGGATCATCGTCGGTCTTCCAGTTCCACACGAGTTTTACTAATACAGGTCGCTGGCTGATAGCTTGTCAGCAAAGTCCATGCACAAACACTAACCACTAAATCAGCGGCTATCTTAAACTTACTGTGACGAGTTTATTACTCACACAGCCAGATCTAGCACCCTTCACGTTTGTATAAAGGCCAATTCACACCGCGCCAACAAACACGTCTGTTGGAGTTTGTTGGATCGGTGTGATACCCCTGTTGGCGTCTGTTGGAGTTGGTCGGAGTCTGTTTTCACCCGACTGAACATGTTTAATCGGCGTTTGTTGGGTCGTGGAATGTCTGATCGGTGTGGTATGGTTTTCCAACAAACTCTGACATAATCTGACATGACCACGAACCGTTGCCATGACGATGAGGCAAGTCCCTAGCGAAGATTGCGGTTTGATCGCGCCGCGCTTCACGTACACACAGCAAAGCACTGCAAACGTGACGTCGCAGTTTGTTCATTGTAAAAAAAAAAAAAAAAAAAATACACTTAATACATATAAAAGTTACAATGGTCAATTTAAATAGTCTGTAGTGTAATCCGTGCCGTTCAGCAGAAAGCTGCTCCTCTGTGGTAATGCCATTTTTACTCATATGAAGAGGATTCTTTTTTTCTATAAATACTGGAACGCGCGCGTGAAGGACTTTACATAATAAATAGTAAGTAGCCTATCCACCTGTTTCCGCGGGGCGCTACTGTAAAAAAGAACGTGGGTATAGCTTCCGGTGAGGCGGCGGAAGTAGTATAAAACGGCGGTATTTTGTTAGTGAGGAGGAAAAAGTATTTAACGCATTATTTAGTTGTAAAGTTGCAAAATATGTCTTTACGGCGCTCAGGGACAACATGTGCTGTGCGTGGCTGTACATACAATCGGACGAAACTAATGCAGTGGCTAAAACAGGAATGTTTTGAACACAAGCCGAAAACCAAAGCAGAGTGCTCCTGCCAGCGATGGTACGGTTTCCACCGCCTCCCAAATGACGACGAAGCTAAAAGAATATGGCTAAAGAATTTAAATAAAAAAAAAACCCAAACATCTGTTTGTTTGTTCATTTCACTTCGTTGACAAGAAGCCAACACAGGATAACCCGTACCCAACGCTCTTTCTTGGCTACGAGAAGCCACCGGAGAAGAGACGCCGACCCAGGACTCGACATGTCACAACAACAGGTAACGTAACATTAATGTAATGTCAACTAGCTTGCTAGATTTGTTTATACAGTTTTTTTCTTTCTTTTTCTAAAAAATACCTTAACTATTCTTTAATTACTTATTTTTAATATAAGAAAAACTGTCTGCCATGGTGGTAGACAGGTGGCCTGATGTTTTTACCACATGAATAACTAACTAAATCAACTATTAAAAACTAATTCAAAATCCATAACCACAATGACATATTACTTAACAATTAGTTAATAGTCCTGTGCCTCAAGTAAAGTCATAACATAATGATACCTTTGCAAATTGGCTAATGATTAAAGCAGACAACTGAAAGTTGAAGTACATAGCTTTGACCATTGTGGAAATTAACATATGAATTTACATCATTAGTTAATATATGTTATTAGGGAATTAATACATAAAATGCCATTTAATTACTAGCTGATGCAGTAATTAATAATAAATGGTTTAGTTCTTGATGAGTCATACATTCTAACTATGCATTAGTTAACCGTTATTTAATGCATATTAGTGCACCTGTATTGTAAAACGTTACCAAACAAATCATCATTGAAGGACTAAACACAAAAACCATGGACTGCCACTGCTAAATATGTACTTAATGTATTCCCTGCAGATGAGCCTGATGTGATGGAGGTTTCTAGGGAGCCAGATCCTACCTCTCCGACTTTCCATGATGCCCAAACACAGTGGTCAGACCCAGCAGTGGAGGACCACACCTACTCCAAAGGCACTACCATCACATGTGGTATGACAGCTGCACCATCCTCCAGGTCACTGCCTGTTGCAGATGGTGTATTGAAAAACGATGAAGACTGTCTGCTGTACACAGGGATTCCACTACTTGAATTCAAAACCCTTGTGTCTTGCTTGCAATGTTTTGCTCCCACATCATCAGCATTGCCAGCAGAGGACCAAATCCTGTTGACATTGATGAAGCTCAGACAGAACTTTGTTATAGCTGATCTAGCAAGACGCTTTAAAATGTCACCTGGTCAGGTCAGTAAAACACTGAAATTCTGGATAGATGTGATGGCTGAACACACCCAAGATCTCATTCCATGGTTACCTCGCGAAACGATAAAGGCCACTTTGCCGCAGGTTTTTATGGACAATTTTCCAAACACAACATGTGTAATTGACTGTACAGAAAGTATCTTGCAGAAAGCTAAAAATCTAGACTCAAGAACGGAATCTTACAGTCACTACTATGCTAGCAACACTGTCAAGTATCTAGTAGCAACTTCTCTGTCTGGAATTGTTATGTATATTTCAGAGGCATATGGTGGCAAATGTAGCGACAGATTCATCACACAGAACTCTGGATTTCTCGACCATTTGCGTGCTGGAGATGAGGTGATGGCGGACCGTGGCTTCACCATCAGAGATCTGCTAGAGGAACGGAATGTTCGTTTGATCACGCCAGCCTTTACTCGCAAGAAATGCCAGTTGACAAATGAGCAGGTCACACGCACAAGGCGCATTGCTAATGTTCGCATTCATATTGAGCGAGCAATCGGGCGTCTCAAGGTATACAGGATCCTCTCTCAAACTGTGCCCATTCATTTTGTCCCTAAAATCGACAAAATACTAAGAATCTGTGCAGCACTTGTAAATCTGTGAGGGGAGCTTATTTCTAAAACGTAGGTTTAGTCATGTAGATTGTGTAAGATATGGTGTCTAAGTGGTGGATGTAAATAAGTTAGGGTTAGGTAAGATGTGTAGTGACTGTACTGTATAAACATACTCAACAGGTTTTGTGAAAAAATACAATAAATACTTGAAAATTAGATTTAGTTGATTATATGTTCATGTTTTTACTTAATGTTTTCCATGTAGGAATTGTACCTGTTATTACTATTTTTATTTAATGAAATGTTCTGAATACCACTGCCAATCAAATGTGTCATTAATGTATTCAAATGGCACATTCATTTATTCTTATAAATAAACTCCAATGCACAATGACTAAGTGTGTAATTTTTTTTATTATTATTTTGTTGTTTGTCAGCTCACAACTAGCTGTCACCATGCCTTAAAATTTTAAAATTGGAACAGGTCTTGAAAATTAACTTAAAAAAAAAAAATGTACTGGTGAGACAGCATTACACTGTCTTTGTGTAGGTCTATTTCTTCAGAAAATCCATGTACTAAAACTGATTGTATAGTATGATTGTATAGTGTAAACCCTCCCCTAACTAGTCATTAAACATCTGCAGGTATGTTGGGCAGAGATTTAACTTCTTGTCAGCAAAATCATCAGCCAACCTAGGTAGCATGTGCAAAAAGTAGAAATTCTGCAGCTGTTGCACTTGAGCATCTATGTAGTTCTTGTCAAATGGAATGTCCAATTCAATGTCCTCATTTGGTGTCCAGATGACCAGCTTGCAGCTCTGTAGGCCCAGACACATCATGGTCAATTGTGTCTGAAAGAAGGATTAAGAGTGCATGTTGGTAAGAAGAATCTGCATAATTAATTCATTATAAGTTTAAAATGCAATGTTTGTCTAATAATAGAGCTAATCTACATTCTTGGGAAAAAAAACAAATTATTCACCTGGAGGTAGTATCCATCTTTTCCTTTGGGATGAATTAGGTACTGTCCATCACCTAATCTTCTGATGTCACCATTTGGCCGTTCAAGAAATTCTGCCAGTGACATGGAACTTTTGAAGGGGCCCTTGATCTCAAGGAGTTGTGCTGAATCAAGGATCCCGTCTGGGCTGGCTCCCAACCAAGGATGATCAGGGTGCACAACCAGGCCCCTCTTCTCAACAGAATGCCCTCTGCTCTCCATGAGTGTGATGACATTTCTCTCATTTTCTTTGCCATGCTGTGTTGCTGTATTGCCGGTGAAGGTTGGGTACAGATGCTCATTTAGATATTTTTGGGGATATCTGTGGTGCTTCGTTTTGGGATTCGTTTAGCTGTGCTGGCTGTTAGACGCAGCTTTCTAGCATCATGCCATAACTGTGAAGCACTCTGCATCTGGGTTTCTTCCATCAGTGTAGCCGCTTGTGCAGGGGACACTTTGATGTAGGCCTCATAAAACTTTGTGCACTCTAGACAAGTTAGTGTTGTGCTGTGTTCAGTATGACAGAGTGTACTGTGGGCTGGATCATGTTTGCTGGGACCTGCCTTGCTACTGTCTACATCTGCTCTGTAACTCAACTGAAGAAGACCATTTGTCTTGAGCTGAAACAGTGGGGCCATCACTGATGAATTGCTGTGAGATATGAACTCTCTGTGGTTCTTAAAAATTTGGGGGGAGGATGTTGATTCTTGCACAGAACTTCCTGATGGGCCTGGATATGTATGATATGGTCTGTGATGGTTAAAATTAATGTCCTTCACCTTCCTCATCCCTACATTCTTCTTCACACCAGAATTCCACTTCCTTTGCACATCAGTGCATGCCACCCCTGTCTTGCCCTGCCTGACTGCATTCTCAACCTAAATTGAATTAGATTCAATTTTATCATACAGTCTTAGACTAAAGATTTAAAGTGAAGGCTACTGTGAAGCAACATATGCAGAACATGAATGACACACAGTAAACATTTCAGTTTAGTGCATTTATTAGGTAGTTAAAAATATCACAATACAATAAACAATTTTTGTGCCCTTAATTTTTCTTACTTTACTGACCTTCCACAAAAGTGCTGCTGCATGACTACAAGAGCGTCCTTGCCCTGCAATACATGAACAACTCGCTGTCTGAACTTCACCTGTCACTGACGCTAGCGCCCAAGCTTTGTGATGTGATATGTGCAGGCTCTGGCTCGGCTCGATGTCCGCTTTTAGATAAACAAGGTCGTTTCCGAGATCCTTAAACAATACCCGGCCGACTTTATCACTGTTTAGATACTGATACGCCTCTGAGCTTTTCAAATTGCTCATCGCTTTACCATCACAAGCTACTGAAGCTAAAAAAAAACTAAAAATGCTACCATACGTAATACGAGGCCACTTCTTCATGTCATCCTCCCAACCATCTACCACAGAGGGTAAAGGTACTATTATTTCACCCTTTTTAAGTTCGTTGAGTTTGTGTTCCCACATCGTTAACCGGTTTGGATCGCTATAGTAGTCGTGGCCTAATGGTGAGGGAGTTGGGCTTGTAATCAGAAGGTTGCCGGTTCGATTCCCACGCCGGCAGGAATTGAAGGTGGGGATTGTGAATAAACAACACTCTCTCCACCTTCGATACCACGACTAAAGTGCCCTTGAGCAAGGCACCTAACCCCTAATTGCTCCCCGGGCGCTGTCGCAATAGCTACCCACTGCTCCGGGTGTGTGTTCACTGTGTGTGTATGTGTGTGTTCACTACTCACTGCTGTGTGTGTGCACTTGGGATGGGTTAAATGCAGAGCACTAATTTCGAGTATGGGTCACCATACTTGACAACACATCACGACTTTCACTATATTTTACTGAATGACTTTCACTGTTGACAAGTGTTGAATGAATGAATGTACGTCCCGCTTGTTTACTTCGAACCGGAAGACTCTCCCACTTTTGACGCAAGGCCTCATGGGGCGTAGGAAACTTGTGGATAGCATCCAAATACTTTGCAAAATGGAAATATTTGGATTCGTGCCGAAAGAGAGAGGTATAAACGTGAGAGCAACGCAGGTTTAACCCACGTTTAGCTTTAAATTAATTCATTTTGGCTTGTTTAGCTACAAATGGTTGTATAGAGCTTTGTTTGGTCGCGCTAAAAGAAGTTTAAAAACCGGTGAAGGCTGTACAACTCTAACGCAAGTCTTCAGATAGATGGCTAGCGCGTCAGATTTCAGGTTAGTATTTTTATGTTTGCCTCAATATTTTGAAACAATGAAAATATATACTGTATTATTAATCTAATAAACTTGCTTGAAAATATTGTTAACATGGTTACACGTATGTAGTTGTCGATCTCAATTTTTCCCAGTCAGACTTGACTCTCTGTGAATCGTTTGACTCGTTTGTTTGTCGGTGTTTGTTGGTTCAGTGTGAACACGACAATTATTTTTCATAACATTCTAAATCCAATGGCCAACTTGTTCGTTGTCGTTTGTTGGCGTTGGTTGGCGTTTGTTGGTGCGGTGTGAATTGGCCTTAAGAGTCCTTGCTGAACACTTTACATAATCTGGTGCGCTAGATTAACCACAACTGTGTTAAATTAACAACTTTTCTCTTTTCCACTATTCACCCGCGATCGTCTATCACTTCCCCCTTTTCCCAGACCTCAACCGTGATTGGCTCATACTTTTGGAAATAAAATAAATTCACAAAACATTTGTGGAACTCTTTCTTCCTATTCTTACAGCCATATTTAACACATTTTCACATATATTCGTACCCAACAAATATTTAACATTTTAAATGCTGTATTCAGTAACCATAAACATTAGGCATTTCTCTCATTACAAAATAATGACTTTATTGCTAGTCTTTTTTTTTTAAAACTTAAATTCTATTTATTAAACTATGAAATTATTTGTTCAACTTGTATATCTTATACGAGGCGAGAATGGGGGTAATGTGTTCTTGTTTTTTGGACCCTGTTAAAAGCCATGCCGCAGAGTTCTGGACTAACTGTAAGCGAAAAAGTGCATTTTCGGAAATTCCAGTGTAAAGTGCATTACAGTAGTCCAGACGTGATGAAATAAAAGCATGCATGACTAGTTCAAAGTGTTTAAAAGATAGAAAAGGTTTGATTTTAGATAAAAGTCGTAAGTGAAAAAACTGGATTTCAGTATTAATTTGTTTATCCAGTTTAAAATCCTATCTATAGTGACACCAAGGCTGGTGGCTGCAGGACGAACATATTTTTTAAGGGGGGGCCAAAATCGTCCAGGGACCAAACAACATTATTTCCGTCTTCCCCTCATTTAGAATTAAAAAATTCTGAGCCAACCAAGCCTTGACGTCACTTAAACACTCAAGTAGGGGTGTCAGGGGTGCGTGGTCATTTTTTGTAAGCGGCAGATCTATTTGGCAATTGTCCGCATAAAAATGATACGAGACACCATGCTTTTTAAAAATCACACCTAGTGGCAGAAGGTACAATGCAAAAAGAATTGGCCCAAGAATTGATCCCTGGGGGACTCCACAGTTCAAAGGGGCAGTAGACGAAGTGGAGTCCCCCAGTCTGACAGCAAAACATCTCCCAGACAGGTACAACTTGAACCACTCGAGCGCTGCCCCCCTGACGCCTACATAGTTTTCCAGACGAGATAAAAGAATTGTATGGTCAACTGTGTCAAAAGCAGCAGTCAAATCTAAAAGCATTAAAATCGCTGAATCACCATTATCAGTCATTAAAAATAAATCGTTAAAAACCTTTAAGAGTGCAGACTCAGTGCTATGAAAGGCTCTGTAACCCGACTGGAAAGTGTCAAAAATGCAATTAGCAACTAAAAAAGGCTGTAACTGTGCAAGTACACTTTTTTCTAAAATCTTCGATAGGAACGGAAGTTTGGAAATAGGACGATAATTTGTTAAAATTGAAGGGTCAAGACCAGTTTTCTTAAGCAAAGGTTCAACAACAGCCTTTTTACAAAAGGAGGGTACAATACCAGAGGACAGACTGCTATTAATGATTTACCTGACATAAGGGCCAATGGTCACCCAAACCTCTTTAAAAAAGCGAGGAGGAACGGTGTCAAGGGGAGAAGAAGTGGGTTTTAATGAATTAAGAATTTCTGTAAGAAATGATAATGACACAGGTTTAAACTGATCAAAATTATCAGAGCACTGTGTCATTATAGGAAGACGAAGCAAGGGAGGCGATATATTGCCTCTGATAATAGCGACTTTGTTATTGAAAAACTCCAAAAGTTTTGCATGTTTCGCTTGACATTTCTAATACAGTAGATTGGGGTTCATAACAGCACCAATCGTTTTAAACAAAACCCCGGGTTTATTTATATTGTTCGATATAATATATGAAAGATACGTTGTTTTTTCAGCTTTAACAGTATTCTGATATATTCTCCCGATCTGATATGACACATGGAGTCCGTCTTTTTTCCATCTGCGCTCTGCCTTTCTGCTCTCACGCCTTGCTGTGCGTGTGAACTCATTGAGCCACGGCTCTTTGTTAGTTTTAGGGCGCTTGGCCTTCAGAGGGGCTAAAATGTCCAGGACATCAGTACAAGTGGAAGTAAAAGTTTCCATAAGTTGTTCCGTGTCAAGGGGTGCGACAGGGCTAATGAGAGCTTGCGCTGACATAAACAGAAGGGAGAAAACAGCAGCAGTGTGTGATGATTGTTGATTGTGCAGCCGAAACGCAGGGGGACAGGCAGTTTTAAAAAAAGTTTTAAATTAAACTCAAACATGACAGGACTATGGTCGGAAAAAAATGCCTCACCCACATAGACATTATTAACAGGAAAACCATAGGATAGTACAAGGTCTAAAGTGTGTCCGTGCCTTTGAGTCGGTCCAGTGACATTTTGTACAAGATTAAAAGCATGAACCATCTTTAAAAACTCTTTAGCCATAGGCTTGGATGGACAACAGACATGTACATTAAAATCACCAATGATTAAAACCCTATCATAGTTAATTCTTATAGCAGCAATAAAGTCTGAGAATTCTTTGATAAAGTCTTTGTTGTGCTTAGGTGGTCTATGAATGACCGCACACAACACTGGCTCAGTCTGTCGTAATTCAAAACAGCTCAGTTCAAACGAGGGATAAGACTCCATCGATAGCGGTTTGTAATATAAACAGTTCTTTAAGACAGTAGCTATACCTCCTCCACGACCAGTGGTTTTTGGTGTGTTAATAAAAGTACAATAAGGAGGTAACATCTCAGAGAAGGCAGCGGACTCACCAGCATTTATCCAGGTTTCAGTCACAAATAATAAATCCAGAGAATGCGATTTAAAGAAATCCTGCAAGATTAACGTCTTATTCATTAACGATCTTGCATTTATAAGTTTATTTATAAGGAAACTTTGTTGAAGCCTGGGTATCATCAGCCACTAGAGCTGCCCGGCTCAGCGGCAAGAGGTTACCAGGATTCACGCCGCCTAAAACCCCGGACGGAGGACGGCGAGGGCGCAGCGTAGAAAGCACCTTGTATGATCCTACAACTGGGACCAACCAGGCACCGACAGGAACAAGCATGCGCCGAGAGATATATCGGTGAAAGCAATCCTCGTAATCCTGCGGAACACTGTCTGGGAAGCTTCACTAGCCGGCCACCTCGTACTCCTCGGCATCGGCGTTTCCTGGGAAGCGGCGCCCTTACCCGAAGCAGATACGCTGGCCCGTCAGCCAGGAAAGAGGGGTGCGGTTTGTTTGGTCCACAACCGTTGTAATCAGCACACAAAATTCCAATGTCTTTAATTTTCAACAAATCCTTGCGATCATACACCAACAGGGAGTCAATGGACCTTGTGACAGACGTTAAAACCAACAAAAAACAAATCAAAGTGAGCTGAGTCAAGCGGCAAATCGGACACACCGGTGCCATCTTTGAGAAGGTCATATGGACTATAAATGCCATTTTTGCCATACATATTGGTAAAAATCATCTAATATCCTTGTTGTTTTATAATAAATATATCAAAATATTCATAATAACAAAATTGTAGCCATAAAATAGCTTACTTCTCATGTAAAGTTTTTTGAAAAGAGTCGATTCATTAATTTCCAATGTCCAAACAGTTTTTTTAATTGTTTTAAACAATTCGAATGAAATCGAATTTATGCAGTTTTGCAGGTGAACATCTTTTAGGATGTTTAAGGTATTTTAGTGGATACAGATATAGGCCTACTTATTTATTGCAGTGCAAATACAATTGTCTGACGCGGCGCTTCGCTGACAAAGTATTTTAAAAAGGAAGCGTATAAATCTTACCGTTTTCTTCAAGTTGTATCCTTCAAATACAGTGGTATTTTTCATATTTTTTGAAGATGCCTGTACACGACATCAACCCCTCCAGCTGCGGTTGTACAGTAAGACATTATTATTGAACCTGTTCAAACCGGACAATAGACCGTTCGACCATTGAATCCAGCAGTGTCTTTCGTAATATCGCAATAAATGTGGATCACTGATCATCGCTCTCGCTAGTTTAAAGAGGAATTATTGTGCTCCTATCACTCCTCATTGTTACGGTTACACTGTAACAGCGTATCACAGGAAAAGTGATCAAAAGCAGTACATTGACTATCTAAATCCATATCATTTTTGTTTATCTTCTGCGTAATGCGTAATTTTAGGGCTTATCATCATTAATAAAAGTGGAATAATAATGTAAATGTGTATATCAAAAGGAAAACAGAGTTTAATATCCTTCTGTTTACTTCATTACTTTTCTCACTCTAGTAAAAGTGTTTGTTCGCATGGGTCAGAGTTTGCGTGAAGGTGCGCAAATTTTCTCATCAAGTTTGTTTTTATAAATCCAATCGTTTGCATAAGAAGGGGCGTACGCCTCTTTCAGGGCATGTTTTGTGCGTACAAAATGGTTTTAAATGAGGCCCCTGGAGACCAAGAATTTTTTTTTTCTTCTGATCGGGTAGGACAGAATTGCACAAATTTTTATTTCAAGTTCAGCTGGATTTCCTTGGAGACTTAAGTTTTTTTTTTTCTCATGGACTGGACTGTTATTTCATTAATGAACATTACTGTTAATTTACAATTAGAATTGAGACACTGATTTGAAGACTGTTGTCTGAATTTGATATTGAGAGACTGATATGTGAAAGTGAATAAAAACTGTGGTTGAATTTCAAAGATTGATGTTGAAATTTGAAAATGGGTTTTGAAATACTGCATTGGTTTTGAACTGTAATATTCTTATTTTGTTTTGAACTATAGTTTGTTATTGTGATTTAATTGGGGTTTGTTTATTTCTATTATTATTTTCATTTTAAAAGGATTACAATTTATTCAAAGAAACAAAACACTCGTAAAAATACACTTATGTGTATGTCCACCTGCTGCCTTATGCTCTAGTGAGTCGATCTTGGTCTTCAGATTTCTGGTCCAAGCAATCTCATATAGTAAATTAGTAATTGTGAAGCGAGAACTACTCAGTTGTTACATAACATATTACTAACTTTAAAAAAGTGGCTTAGCAAACATGATATACAAATATTCTAGAAATCTTAACACTAATTCCAAAGAAACAGCAAGTAACACATTGAATGTCGCTTGTAAGTCGCTTTGGATAAAAGCGTCTGCTAAATGACTAAATGTAAATGTAAAATGAATTAAAGGGGTCACGAACGCCATTATTTTATTATTTTATGTTTCCTGGGGTGCACTTATAATGTTAGTATGATTCTTTTTAATCTAAAATTAAAATAATTTAGAAAATATATTTTTCCTACCCTGGTTTTAGCCCTCTTATTTGAACACTCTTTTTCAAGGGGCGCGTCTGCTCTGAGACTTCAGTGTAAATGCCTACTGCTGTGATTGGCTAACATCTGTGCATATTGAAATAGCTTAGTATTACATGTGAAATTCTCTCAAAAATTTTAGTAATTTTGAGTGATTTATCATGAAGTTATTAATCAACATTTCTCTTTCTAAATATTAATTATTTGAATAACTTCAACTTATATAAAAACATTTATTTTCAAACACTAGAAAATAATGATGTATATTATATGTACCTCTCACTGAGAGAAAAGTACAACTTATCAGTATGTTTTGGGAAAGTTTCCAATTCAGAGCAGAGCTCAGATCAACTTTAGCCTTGAGCCTGCCCCTGAACAAGAACTCCAGTCCAAACAGTAAAACTTCTATTTAATGTCACAACTGAAAAGTGATACCTGAGTGATATTACACAGATTAAAGAGTCAATCAGCAGTGTTTTGCAGTTTACGACAAAGAACCAGCAGCAGCAGTGTCCCAACAGACATCAGGATGGACCCAAGTCCAAGAGCATCAGACCTGGAAACCCAATACAGCTACCGACCAATGGCAGGGAAGTCCATACATGTCTCCACACCAGTTCTCACAAAGCCAACAACAGGTCAGGGAACAGAAAATACCCCCTCTACCTGCAAACCCAGTTCCGTTGTCCAATGTTCCACCAGAACATTCCCTCCAGTCACGTCAGCATTATTCAACATCAGAAACCCACCATGGACAGCTGTATGTGTATCCTTCTCCTCAGCAGCACCTCATGTCCATCAATTATGCAACTCAGCCGCAAAGTTTTGCAGCACCGCAGTATTATCCCCAGCAGTATATGGTGCCACCACAACAGCACCCCCATCAGTTCTGCCAGCCCCATCCCTCACGAGCCAGACAATGTTTCCATTGCCAGCAGCGCAAAGCAGAAGAACCATTCACCCCTTGTTACCTCTGTGGCAGCAGCGAGCATTTCTGGCTGTAAGAGTAAAGGTGCCAGACCTCAACTTGGAACTCATTACCCCCAAGGGACAGGGTGTGACCCGAGCGGCAGAGAAGTCCCAGAAACATGAGATGTAACATGGGCCATCAGAGGCAGTTTGAGAAGCGCCAGACAGCCTGGGTCTGGTGGCAGCCAATGGAGCGAACATGCCATACAGTGGATGGGTGGAGTAGACTTTCAAGCTGGCATCCCCTGTAACCAATGAGAGAGAGTTCAACATTCCTTTTCTTGTTTTGAAGAACCAAAAATTGCCCAGACCTATGATCGGGTATAATGTGATAGAAAAAATATTGAGACGAAGTGAAACAAGCGGATCTCTTGATGTGACTAATGCTTGTTTGTACAGAAGAAAAGTGTACATACCTTCATCAATTTGGTGATTGCAGAGGGGCTCAGCGAGTATGTATTAAGCAAATTCACTGTTTGGTAAAAGTGGCTCACGTGAAACAAGATGTGGTGCTACTGTTTGAGCCACACACTAACTCAGTGTACCCAGATGGCCTTGAATTCTTTGATACCCTCCTCACTCTGGAAAAGGGGGTCCACCCGATAATTACTATCAGTGTGCAGAATGGAATGGATCACAACATCACGCTTAGTGATAGAACAGAGCTAGGACCCCTGCAGCCAGTTAAGTCTGTCTTACCAATATCAAATACACAGTGTGAAACCACAGTATCTGTTACTCAGGTTCTACCAGGGACAACTGAGGGAGATGGCAATACAGATCGATGGAACACTCCAGTGGATGTGAGCCATTTAACTCTACCCCAACAACAACAACAAGTGAAGCAGTTGTTGTGTGAAGAATGTCATGCCTTCTCAAAGTCAGACGATGATATCGATTCTGTTCCAGGTTTTCAACTGAGTATTTCATTAAATGATTACACCCCTGTTGCCCGCACAGATACATCAGACCAATACCAATCAACAGGAAATACCCAACAGGAAATACCTAGGGTGCAGGATATATTAGATGGGCTGGGAGACAATGCGTGGTTTTCGCTGCTAGACCGAGGAAAGGCGTACCACCAAGGTGTAGGAACACAGATGAACCAAATATCAAAGAAGTCCCCAAGGACCATCACTGAGCTGTAACACTTAACTCAGGGAATGAGACAGCTGTAGGGAGACGGCTGTAGGGAGACGGCTGTAGGGAGACGCCCTCCCATGTCTACTTAATTGGAAGAAGTTTATTGTAAGAAATTTGGTGAATCAACAAAGGGGTCCTCCACAATTGTTCCACAATCTCAAGCCCAGACCAGACGGAGCTGAGGTATAAACCCTTAAACCTTATAAGGAAGACGGGACTTTGAGGAGGCGTTACAAGGCCCCAAACTCACAGCAGGGCCCCAGACCCACTGGCACGGGACACCTCCTGTGCATTTCAAAGACATTGCAGAGTTCCTTTAATAGCAACAGGAACCTCAAGAAAATGAATTCACTCTCTCTCCAATAAAATCAGTCTAAAATGGTCAATGATATGATTTAGTTACTAGTAAGTAGCCTTAGACATCATATATGTACTATGTGTGTTTTTAAATAGCCTGTGAAGTTCTTTTCGTGTTTTTAAACATTTAGTACAGGTAGATTTTAGGAAAGTCTACCCCAATTATAGGAAGTATATGTTATTTGGTATCTGTGTGATGGATGAATGATTTCCTGTAATTTGATGCAAGTATATTGTTTGTAAGATGCACCACATTTGGACTGTGCAAGCTGATTTTCTTTTAGTTTGACCAAGCTATAAGAAGTTTGGGTACACCCGATAGAATGGACATTATGCTAATCACATGTAGGAACTGCACAAAGTGATACCTGGTTGGTGGAATCACCCGGAAGGAGTGGTCATTTGGACATGCTTAAAACTCAACGACACACATTTTCACTTCGCTTTTGCCTTAATTTTTGTGGTGATTTTTGCTGACTTTACCATCGTCCTACCAGCATGATTTCCCTCTTCAAGAACTCTTCAAGACTCATCAACTTTCCTGTACGAGCCGTCGTCGAACTTCGCCAAAGAAAACCCTCTCAAGGTCCATTTGCTTCAGCAACTTCACCAGAGACGAAGAGAAACTTGGTTGCACAGCAATGCGTAACCCGGCAACCAACTCACGAGGCTCTCCCCTCGGCAAAGCCAACCATCCATTCATCGCTGTCCCTAACGCAACAACGACTGACCTCCAGCCAATCAGCGTCGTAGAGATCCACGTATAAAACCTTCACGAAGGGAACACGTGCTCACGAAACGCAAGTATCACACTCTCCTCAAGTTTGCTGAGCTGGTGCAATTTTTATTAAGCAAATGAACTAAGGTTGAATTGCTGGTATTAATTCTCTCAGGTTGCAGTCAGAGAAATAGTGTTGAACGCTAGACATTTGGGACTCCAGTCACCCTCCGTAACAATAACTCCATTTCCCTGTCACTGTATGAATGAGTATGTGTGTGCTTTTCGTTAGATTAGTTTGTGTGTAGTAGAATAATTCAATAAAGTCTTGTTTTGATTTTATCACCTATACAAGTGTCTCGTGATGTGTGCTTACAAGTTACTACCTTAAACTGTTGATTACGTTACCTTGCTCATAGTTAGTAATCATAACTGTGTATTATTACCGTTGGCCATGGGATAATATTCTGTCCAGAATTGATAAAGTACCCTTACCTCAATTTATCGGTGGGCAAATAATTGAGAAAGTATTAAATATTAATTCAGAATAATTTATATATTGAATCAGTTCTTATTCACTGTAATTCAATCACCTTTGAGTTATATTGATCTTAGTTCCCTTTCCTACAAAGGTTTCATGAAACCCCGGAGAGCAGGTACCTGACTGTATTCACAACACCGTGGGGCCTATAAGAATGGATTTGTATTCCTTTCGGCCTTATGAATGCGCCTGCAGCGTTCCAACGGTTTATGGAAGAGAGTCTGGAAGGGATAAGAGACAAAATTTGCATACCATACTTAGACAACATCCTTGTCTTCAATGAGTCCTTCAATGAACAAGTGGAAGCAGTGAAGAATGTACTGCAGAGGTTACAGTCCCATGGAGTCAAGTTGAAACCAAGAAAATGTGAGCTCTTTAAGAAGGAGGTGCGATATCTGGGGAGGATTGTGTCAGCGGAAGGCAGTCGCATTGATCCCTCAGACACTGTTGCTGTAATGGCACGGAAGGAACAGACACAAAGCACGGTGGGGGAGCTATGCAAGATTCTGGGCCTGCTCAGCTATCATCAGCAATCCTTTAAAGACTTTTCCCAAATTGCCTGTCCCCTATATGATCTTTTAAAAAGTAACACTGAAGGTGTTGGGACATAGAGGAAGGGGAAACACGACATAAAAAAATAACAAACGAAATCATGTGGTGCCATCAAGTAAATCAATTGAGTGGACAGAAAAACATCAAGAGATACTAGAAAAGTTGATTAACTGCTTGATTCAGCCTCCGATCCTGGGATTCCCAGACTTCTCTCAACCATTCATCCTTCATACAGATGCGTCCAAACAAGGGTTGGAGCTGTTTTATACCAGCAGCAGAATGGCAAGCTCAGAGTAATTGCGGATGGGTCTCGGACTTTGACGGCACAACGGGAAGCTCAAATGTTTACCTTTGAAATGGGCTATCACTGAAAAATTCAGAGATTGTCCATTGACTTTCTCCATCTGGACAAATGCAGAGGGGGCTATGAGTACATGTTGGTAATTGTTGACCACTTCACTCGATTTGCCCAGGCATATGCCACCACCTCAAAATCAGCAAAGCAAAAACAGTAGCTGAACAGTTATTCAATGATTTCACCCTGAAGTTTGGGTTTCTGTCCAGAATTCACCATGATCAATGGGGAGAATTTGAAAACCAGCTACTCCCCCAACTAAAAAAAGTACAGCGGCATTGCCGGCTCAAGGACCACCCCCTACCATCCCCAGGGGAAGGAGCAGGTGAAACGATTTAACTGGACATTCTTGCAGATGCTGAAATCCCTGACTGAAAGACAAAAAGCTAAATGGAAATTGATCTTTGCCTTTAACTGTACTAGCTGTGACGTGACTGGTTTCTCACCTTTTTAAACCAAAACAAGGACATCAACTAATGAACAACAGAACTCAGCCCGGCCGGGGAAGAGAATGTGAGTCCGAGTACGATAATGAAAGTGAAGAGGATGAATACAACTTTCAAGTGGAGACCTCTCAGATAAGACCACTAGAAAACAGTGATTTCCTAGAAAAAAGAAATGAGTTACCATAACAGTCAGTACCTTCTGAGCCTCAATCTAACTCTCCAGTGGTGGAATCAAGGCCACAGTCACTTCCGAGTTAGGGATAGATATTCCAGAGTCTGTACCTGAAATGAGAAAAGAACATAATGAAAAAGAGCCAACTGTTGACCTACATGCAACAAGACCCACATGTTAGGGAAGCAGCTGCAGCGCCAGGGTCCAGAGACAGGACCTCGGAAGAGAAAAACAGGTACCAGTTCACCAGGAGAAAACTATGGCCACCTAAAAAGTTTACCTAGATAAGATAATCTTGGGTCCCCATCATGCTACAATGTGCAGATAGTGGGTAACAACCACTACCCACACCTTGCATCTAGGGTGATGACAACTGTGACACCCTGGTCTTCACCACCCCTTTGTTACCCCCTGCCCTCATATGTGTGCTATTAATTTTTTTTTAATCGCACTACCACATGAATTTTACCCCATGACTAATCATTGTATGGTCTATGTTGAAAGCATGAAATGTCACTATACAGAACATTACCCCGAGACTGTTTATTGCCCATAGTGAGAAACTATTGCAAAACAAAAAAAATGGACTGTTATCAGATATTAAGAGGACTGTTGTATGGTTTTGAAACGGATCCTTTTGGATTTTTTTCTTCCTGGAACTTTTTGCTATTTTTCTTGCTAGAGCAAATGAATGGTTTTCCTTCCTAACAGAGACTTGTTGGTGGTTAGCAAATGACTTTATTTATTTATTTATTTTTAGGACTACCTCATGGGACTATTTACAAACAAGTGCCTCTTGTCTATGGACAAATAAGGACTCTTGTATGGTGAAATGAGCAATATCACAATTGTGGAAAAATGTTTGCTTTAAAAAACAATATGCTTTAAAAAAAGCAAAACAAAAAAAGAATTAAGGAGAATGTACAAGTAACATGTGATAACAATGCTGTACTATCTACGGTTGTAGATAATCATTGGGTAAAGTTAAAAGAAGTTGCAATCTGTAAATTGGGCATATCTATGACATGATGTCAGGACGACATCTTTATTTTGAGGGGGAGAGTGTAATATGGCGATTAAGTTCTCAAAGTCAATATAAAACTGGTTAATGCTACTTAATTTTGTAAAGTAGTATTTCCTTCGTTGTTTGTGTTTGTGAGAAGGAAAATGTGTTTTGTGCATTTAGTAAATTAATTAATTATTCTCA
This sequence comes from Opsariichthys bidens, assembly GCA_037194245.1. Taxonomy (NCBI): domain Eukaryota; kingdom Metazoa; phylum Chordata; class Actinopteri; order Cypriniformes; family Xenocyprididae; genus Opsariichthys; species Opsariichthys bidens. Next base: position 296,063 of record CM074301.1, on the reverse strand, counting down.
TTCGGCATACTTGCATGATGTCATCATACGCTGGGTCGGGGTGCATGCCCATGATGTGCTTCATTCTAAGTAAATGCAGACACGTGAAGCCATCACACCAGCATTGTCATTTTAAATTCTTTTACACTCTGTTCCAGGTAACTACAAACTTAGAGTACATAAAATATACCGTCGATATGAGTATAGACACTGTCAGGAACAATCATCAGCGAGTTGTATGTGTTAGATTGTTATTTCATTCTTTATTAAGAGTTTATGTAGCATTCATTCATTCATTCATCTTCCACCGCTTATCCGGGGCCGGGTCGCGGGGGCAGCAGTCTGAGCAGAGACTCCCAGACTTCCCTCTCCCCAGACACTTCCTCCAGCTCTTCCGGGGGGACACCGAGGCGTTCCCAGGCCAGCCGAGAGACATAGTCTCTCCAGCGTGTCCTAGGTCTTCCCCGGGGCCTTCTCCCAGTGGGACATGCCCGGAACACCTCCCTAGGGAGGCGTCCAGGAGGCATCCGAAACAGATGCCCGAGCCACCTCAGCTGACTCCTCTCAAAGTGAAGGAGCAACGGATCTACTTTGAGCTCCTCCCGAGTGACCGAGCTCCTCACCCTATCTCTAAGGGAGCGCCCTGCCACCCTGTGGAGAAAGCTCATTTCGGCCGCCTGTATCCGGGATCTCATTCTTTCGGTCATGACCCAAAGCTCATTCAAGAACATTTATGTAGCACGTGTCATATAATGATATGCACTTTCTGCTAACTCTATCCTTAGGCCAGTAGGTTTGACTATGGAGATGTAAATATAACAGCAGCACAATGGAGTCAAAATAAATCTTTGAAAACAGCTTAATGGTGATCACTCTGCTTACTGATAGAAGAAAAATTAAATAAATTCAATTGATAATCAATAGTTTATAATTCTTTTTTAATATCAGATTACGATTGCAATGAAATTATTTGAACAATTTCACCTGACTCTCCGGTTTCTATGTCTGTTTCAGTTGGGAATTAGTTCCCTGTAATACAGAACTTTAAAAGATCACCATAAACATTTGTTTACAATCAATAGTCTTTGACAGTTGACCCAAAATAAATGTCATGAGGATGAACTCCGTGATCCCATCCTCTGGCCAGAAGAGGGCACCCTCACCCGAGTATTAGCTTTTCCCCCTCATTCATTGACTGCACTACATTTCCCATAAGCCCCGTACCTTGGCACTGATTACGGTCCAGCTGTAGTTAATTCTGTGGCCCTATTTAAGAGACTGCTTCTCATCTGTTCATTTCATAGTCTTGTTTCCAGTTGGTGCATTACTAAGCGTTATTCTCTGTTCCTGCCATTCTGTTACTGACCCGCCTGGTTATCTCGTTGATGATCATTTCTGCCTGCCCTTCTGACATGTTTGCCTGGATTTATTCGCTGATGAACCTGTACTGCCTGTCTCGACCTATGGGTGCTTCATCACCACGAGTTTGTCAGCTCTCTGCCATTACTGTTCGCTGTTCTCTGACCCTTGCCTGTTTGACTATTCTAATTCTCATTAAAGGCCTGCATATGGATCCCATTTCGTGTGACGAATCATTACAATAAAGGTATTTATTTATTTGGAATGAACACATAACCAAATAACGGTTTAGAATAAAACAGTTCAACTCAGTTCAAACAACTTGGTTTGGACAGTTCAGTTCAAAAAGAAAAGATTCAGTTCCTTAATATCCATTGAACAGGTTAGTTCAAAAAGATAATTCAAAAGACTCAATAGGTTCAGATTCACATTTACATTTAGTCATTTAGCAGACGCTTTTATCCAAAGCGACTTACAAGTGAGGAAAACAAACAAGCGACTCTTCATGAATTGGCAAATAGCACAGGAAGTACTCACAATACAAGTTTCATACATTGCTCAGTACCATAAGCTAGAGTAGGAAGGGAAAAAGGAAGGAAAGGGTTTTTTTTTTTTTTTTTTTTTTATTTATTTTTTTAATGAGGGGATCAAGTGTTCACGGAAGAGATGAGTTTTCAGCTGTCTCTTGAATATTGCCAGGGATTCTGCGTTCCTGATGAAAGTAGGGAGATCATTCCACCAGCAGGGAGCAGTGAAGGAGAATATTCTGGAGAGTGATTTTGTGCCTCTCTGTGACGGTACCACAAGCCTACGCTCCTTTAGTGATCGCAGGCTTCTGGTGGGGACGTAGCGTTGTAGCAGTGTGTGGAGGTAGGAAGGTGCAGAGCCTGTGGTGGATCTGTAAGCAAGCATCAGCGCTTTGAACTTGATGCGAGCAGCGAGGGGTAGCCAGTGCAGAGAGATGAAGAGGGGCATGACGTGGGCTCTCTTAGGCTCGTTGAAGACAAGATGAGCAGCAGCGTTCTGGATCATTTGAAGAGGTTTGATTGCACTTGACGGCAGACCAGCCAGAAGAGCATTGCAGTAATCAAGCCTTGAAATGACCAGGGCCTGGACAAGCAGTTGTGTTGCGTGCTCAGTCAGGAAGGGACGGATTTTCCTGATGTTGCGAAGTGCAAATCTGCATGACCGCGCCATCTTTGAGATGTGGTCTCTGAAGGTCAGATGGTCATCAAAGATAACTCCAAGATTTCTGGCCGACTTAGATGGGGTAATGGTGGTTGTACCAAGCTGTATGTTGATGTCGTGTTGTAGAGTAGGAGTGGCAGGGAAGACTAAAAGCTCAGTCTTTGCCAGGTTGAGCTGCAGGTGGTGTTCTTCCATCCACGTGGAGATATCCGCCAGACAGCTTGAGATCCGTGCAGCTACGGTGGAATCATCTGGTTGGAAGGACAGGTAGAGTTGTGTGTCATCAGCATAGCAGTGGTAGGAGAAACCATGTGCCTGTATGATGGGACCCAGTGATGTAGTATAAATGGAGAATAGGAGGGGACCAAGAACTGAACCCTGAGGGACCCCAGTGATCAGTTCATGAGGTTTGGATACCTCTCTTCCCCAGGAAACTCTGAAAGACCTACCTGTGAGATAGGACTCAAACCACTGAAGTGCAGTACCTGAGATACCCAGTGATGAGAGGGTGGACAGAAGAATTTGATGGTTTACGGTGTCGAAGGCAGCAGATAGATCCAGCAGAATGAGAACAGATGATTTGGAACCAGCCTTTGCAATTCGCAGGGATTGCGTGACGGACAGTAGCGCAGTCTCTGTGGAATGCCCGCTCTTGAAACCAGATTGGTTGACATCCAGATGGTTGTTCTGTGTGAGGAAGGATGACACCTGGTTGAACACAACTCGTTCAAGTGTTTTTGATATGAATGGTAGGAGAGAGACAGGTCTGTAGTTGTCCATGAGTGATGTGTTTAGCATGGGTTTTTTAAGCAGTGGGGTTACTCGAGCCTGCTTGAATGTGGTAGGAGAAGTGCCTGTGTGGAGAGACGAGTTAATAATGTGTGTAAGTGCTGCTAAGAGAGTGGGAGAGATGGCTTGTAGAAGGTGTGAGGGGATGGGGTCTAGAGGGCAGGTGGTGGGATGAGTGGAGAGGAGAAGTTTTGATACTTCCGCCTCCGTGAGAAGGGAGAAGGAAGAGAGAAGATTAGTGGATGAGGAGGGGATGAGTTCCTGTGTGGGTGGAGCAGAGAACTGGCTCCTGATGGAAGATGTCTTGTCGGTGAAGAAATTGGCAAATTGATCAGCAGTTAAAGACGTTGTGGGTGGTGGTGGAGGGGGACAGAGGAGTGCGTTGAATGTCTTGAAGAGTGAGCGTGTGTTTGTAGCGCCGTTGATCTTTTCGTGGAAGTATGAGGACTTAGCTGCATGGACTCCACCAGAAAAAGATGATAGCAGATCTTGGTACGAACCTAGGTCAGATGGGTCTTGTGATTTGCGCCATTTCCTCTCTGCTGCCCTGAGTTTGGTCCGGTCATCACGAAGCGCATCAGATATCCAGGGGTTGGAGGGAGTTGCTTAAGCTGGTCTTGATGACAGAGGACAGATACTGTCTAGGGAAGAAGATAAAGTGGAGCATAACGTGTGTGTTGCAGTATTTACATCCAAAGATGAGAATTGTGTTTGTGTGGGAAGGGAGGATGACACAACAGAGGAGAGATGAGAAGGGGAAAGAGAGCCAGATTCGATAGGTTCGATTCAAATTTCCGATTTAAATCGGGTCAGTTCAAGAGGTTTGGTTCAAAGATCAGTTCAGGAATTAAAAAGATAGAACTGATAGAATCTCAGAGAATGATTCTATTCAACTGTTCCATCTGGCAAAAACACCCAATCAGAGCAAAAACAGAAATGCTCTGGGAAAAAGTTTCTCCAACACGGTTTAGTTTGGTTTATGGACCTATTATGCAATTACATCATTCCTACCCATTTCCTCGGGTGGTGGTTGGAACTTGACTTTCATACAATCAGTATTCATCTCACTGGGAAGGCTCGCCATCTTACATCAGCACGTTGGATTAAACCGTAGTTCCAAAGTAGGCAAAAAAACCTGACCTCCATATATACAGTTATGTTCAAAATAGTAGCAGTCCAACATCACTAACCAGATCAATCACTGTTTTTGGTAGAAATTATATTTCTACATGGCAAATAGTTTACTAGTAGGTGTAGTAAAGTAATAGAAAACCAACAAACCCAACAGTCATGACATGAATGGGACATGATAATCTTTTATTAGATTATCCTAGACTTAACACAAGCAAAATGCTCTTTTATGAAGTTACTTCACTTAAGGACATATTGAATGAGATTCTGCCTGAAAAGGTTTTGGATTTTTTTTTATCATATGTTAATTAAAAAAAGAAATTGTATAATATGACTTGCTGTTTATATTTGTTTTATTTTTATTATATTTATATGATATTTGTGCTTTTGTAATTGAATTTTTGCCATGAAAATAGCTTTGATTGCTGACATTAAATAAAATAATCTGAATCTGTTTGTTGATTCCCAAGTGATAAACAGAGACGTCAATGATAAACGTCCTATATTATCTTAATATCAAAAACTTAAATTTTCTCTGGACTCAAAAATAAATACATGTCTGACCGTTGGAACGAAAATAAAAAACCTAGAAAATCGCATTCATGACGATTTCCAGTGATTTTATTTCAGTTAGACCTTTGCCTACATTGACGCTGATGCATTAAAGAGGAAGGGTCCCCTGTTCCAAGATGGCGGCGCTATTGACGCATTCGTTCCAATGAACTGCCATAGCCAGGCGACGTCTAGTGTATATGTCTATGCCATCCAGTGACTAGCATGGTGGGGTGGGACTTCAACTTAGACTTCACATGATTGGACAATCATTGAAGTGTCAATCAGCAACAATGAAATTGCTTTTCACTCAATTATACCATTCTTCTATATTACTTCTTTTACTCATTTAACAGACTCTTCAACTGTTTTATTTCTATTATTCAATTTCCTAATTTATACAGGGTTACATCCTCCCCCCTAAAAGATAAGCAAGTCTCTTTGCACCTTAGTCCTTTACTGACTCTTCAGCTAACTCTTTGGCAGAATAAATTTAGCTTCTGGTAATTCAGTAAGACTCTTTGAATTTATCACTGCCTCACTCAAGGACTGGAACAAATTTTGTACTCCTGAGGTAAGAGAATTACCCAACTGTGGATAATGGAATTTCTTTGGAGGTTTCGGAATTCTAGTTGATCATCCTAGGTAAACATTTTCATTTAATTCTCCATTTGTATTAGCCTCTTGTTCTGTTCTTTCTTCCAGATTCTGGACATCCGTGGACATATCCGTCTTGTCCTCATTACCGATTGGACGGTATGGATGATGGTAAGGATTCTTCAATTTCAATTACTGTTGGCATAGTTTCTAGTTCTTCAGAATCTGTAGGATCATTCAATTCTGTTACCTCTCCGAAGCTCTCATCTAGAGGACACATGCAATCTGTACTGTTCACAATCATAGGCAATTCTGTTTTCTGAGATAAGTCAGATTTTTGAGACAATTACATCTTTCCGTCAGCCTCTTTTGACTGGATGTCATATGCATAGGTTTTCCTTGTTTCTCCACCAGGAATCCTACTGAATATGCAGATTTCATCCTCTGAGTCCGATTGTTCCTCATCAATGGGTTCTCCTCGCCTTTGGCTCAGTGTCTTAGGCTTGGAGGGGTTTCTTGAATCAGGATCAGGTATGCTTTCCTCAGAAGAGGTAGGGAACCCACAAGGTAACAGTAAATCCCTGTGCAACACTCGCACAGGTGCATTCTTAACTTGGGAACAGACCTTATACACTGGTAGGTCTCCTACTCGCTCAATTACTGTATGTATAGAAGGCTCCCACTTGTCTGCGAGTTTGTGTTTTCACCTTAATTCGGACATTCCTCACTAGGACTTATCTCCATCTTCAAGAGTTGATTCTTTCACTCGTTTGTCCAATCTTTTCTTATTCCTCACTACAGAGTTTGAAGTATTATTAGTGGCTATTCAGTCTCTTCAAGTCAGGATTTGAGGTTTTGGACATATTTGGAATGTGACTCATGGACAGGTTTTGCTACAGGTAGCCCAAAGGCTAAATCCACCAGCAGTCTGTGCTGTCTTCCAAACATGAGTTCAAACGGTGTGAATCCCATTACTTCATTCTTTGTGCAAGGTACCCAGCATGTTTAAAAGCATTCTATTGAAGCGCTCTACGGGATTACCGTGAGGATGATAAAGGATTTGTCCACACTTGTGGATTTTTGCCATCTCACTAAGCTCTTTGATGAGTTTAGATTCAAAAAACCATAATGGACAATGAAGCCCTCCTATAGAAACTGTGGTAAGATGGTCGATGCAGAGGCTAACTGACAGTAAAAGAAGTGGCAAATCTCCAGAAAAGTCCATGGAAAATTTTCTTTTATTTTTGGGATCCTCAAACTTCAGGTAGACATAGCCGAGGCATCTTTTTCAATAAATAGGCATTTAACACAAGAAAATCACAACAAAACAAAACAAAATTTAAAAAAAATTATTTAAATACAACTCAACACATAACAGAAAAACAAAGAAAAAAAACCTAAATCGTTGACTACTGGTCCAACAAACATCCGTCGTTCTTGTTCAAACATTTCCAACCCCTTTTATACTCTTGGTCTCCTCCCTTAGTATTCAAACGGACCAATCATAACATTTTTATCCAAAGGCTTCTATCCATAATAATTCATCAAAGTATACAGGTAAAAGACATTTTACTCCACACATCCTTAATTGGGTAACTCCTCCCCTTCAGGATGCCATATAACTGGTTTCCTGTTCGCGGGTCTCTCCTTTTGGGCTTCCAGGAATTGGTAAGACACAGAAACGAAACACACATTAATATTCACATATTTCTTGATTTTACCTATTCACCTTTTGAAAGTTCTATGTTACCAGCAGTCACCATGGGATGTGCACCTTCCATGTTACTGCTTCTAAGTAAAACAAACAAAATAAAGATCTTACAAAACATGTCTATGGTGTTTCAATTTGAGCCATGTGTGCTCCACTTGTGGTCTGATCTGACCATGTCCCAGCAAGTACCCCAAGTACCTCACCTCCTTCTGAGCCCATTCACATTTGGTGGTCTTGATAGTAAGCCCAGCTGCATATGGCCCTACTGCTCACACCCCGTAAGTACACAGTCCATCAACCTTTGGAAAGTGGCTGGTGCTCCATGTAAGTCAAGTCAAGTCAAGTCATCTTTATTTATATAGCGCTTTTTACAATGCAAATTGTGGCAAAGCAGCTTTACATTAATAAGAAAATGGGGTCATTGTGCAGCTTATTCTATATATTATTGATTCTTTCCGTTGCAAATATCAATAGTTATTAGTCTAGTTAATTTAGGAATATCAGCACTGCAGAAAACAGTGACGTAATCGTCCGGCTCAGCTCAGTTCACATACAACGGCGCCAATGCAGGCATATCAAAAACACTGCTGAATATCAAGCAAGTGTCCCCAACTTAAGCAAGCCAAAGGCAACAGCGGCAAGGAACCAAAACTCCAACAAATGGAGAAAAAAACCTCGGGAGAAACCAGGCTTAGTCGGGGGGCCAGTTCTCCTCTGGCCAACAGTGAACACTTGTCCGATACTCAGGCAGAGTTACGGGTCATTAAACCGATTTGGAATCGCAACAGTCAAAATATTTAATCTAGTTCCATCTAGTTTAAGATCTTTTTGATCACGCCGGTATGGGACGGTTTGTTGGGATATGTGCCACTGGCTGATGAGTCGGTAAGGTCTTAACAAAGGATGGGCTAGTTAACACAGTCTCCGCCGACACCACAGGCCCCATTGCTGCCGCACACAGGCACAGGTTCCCCGTCCGACCCGGACACGGCCCAGATCCAGCCAATCACGTTAATTGGTAAACCTCGGGATAAGCAGAGAGACAAAAAGTTAGCGTAGACGCCATTCTTCTTCTGATGTACCGAGTACATCTGGTGTTATAGGAAGTGTTCCCGGTTCCGGCTGACCTGATCTATGCAGCCTAACAATCCTTTAACGGATATGAAGACAAAAGTTTATAGTGCGTCATGTGTATGCCAGGTTAAATAGATGCGTTTTTAGTCTAGATTTAAACTGACAGAGTGTGTCTGCTTCCCGAACAATGCTAGGAAGATTGTTCCAGAGTTTAGGTGCCAAATAGGAAAAGGATCTACCGCCTGCGGTTGATTTTGATATTCTAGGTATTAACAACTGGCCAGAATTCTGAGATCGTAATAGACGCGGAGGACTATAATGCATTAAGAGCTCACTCAGGTACTGGGGAGCTAAGCCATTTAGTGCTTTGTAAGTAATTAGCAAGATTTTAAAATCTATACGATGTTTAATAGGGAGCCAGTGCAGTTTTGACAGAACCGGGCTAATATGTTCATATTTCCTGGTTCTAGTAAGGACTCTAGCTGCTGCGTTTTGGACCAGCTGCAATTTGTTTATCATGCGAGCAGGGCAACCACCCAATAGAGTGTTACAGTAATCTAGTCTCGAGGTCATAAACGCATGAACTAGCTGTTCCGCATTTGTCATTGAGAGCATATGTCGCAATTTAGATATATTTTTAAGATAGAAGAATGCGGTTTTACATATGCTAGAGATGTGGCTTTCAAATGAAAGATTGGTATCAAAGAGCACACCCAGGTTCCTAACTGACGAAGACGACTTAACAGAGCAGCCATCAAGTGTAACCCAAAAGGCATAACAGTGTATTGATATAACCCAGAGGGAGATTATAGTTTTCTGAAGTCAGTGCAAAAAATCTAACTCCTCCATCTTTTTTAGGGACCAGTAATATTGGACTTGACCACTCACTTTTCGACGGTTCTATAATCCCCATTTCCAGCATGGTCTCGATCTCAGTTTTTAACTGTTCCACCATCTTCTCTGGGACTCGATAGGATTTCTGTCGTATGGGAGCAGCGTCTTTCAAAATGATGTTGTGTGTTAGGATCTCAGTCCGACCCGGTCTTTTCTGGAAAAGAGAGGGAAAAGATTGAAGTACTGCAGTTAGTTGCTGTTGTTGTTGTTGGCTATTCAAATTTGAATAACATTCTGGGGCCTTCAGCAATGAACGAACTGGTTCGATATCCGGTTCATCCTCTTCCTCCACTATGGCCCTCACCATCATCACTTGATCTTTGACATCCTCAGGACCTTTGAGATCAGACCCTCTCTCCTTAAACTCTCTCAGGAGATTAACATGCAGGACCTGCTTAGGCTGTTTTCTTTGGGACACAAAACCTCATAGGTTACTGGACCCAGTTTTCTAGTCACAATATACAGCCCCTGCCATTTGGCCAACAACTTGCTGGTATCTGATGGCAATAATAGCAGAACTTTCTGTCCAGGATTAAAATTCCTTTCCCTGGCATGTGTATCGTACCATACCTTTTGTCTTTAGCCAGAGTTCTAAAGTTCTCCAATTTGTCACGCATTTGACGATACTGCACTTGGCTGGTTCCTCTGCTGTTCACCCTTCTTTGAGCACGTCCAGGGAGCCACGAACTTGCCTGCCAAACAAAAGTTCAAAAGGTGAGAAACCGGTTGAACACTGAGGGATCTCCCTGTAAGCAAAGAGAAGAAACGGAATCCATTTATCCCAATCCCTCCCAGACTCGTCGACAAACTTCTTAAGCATGTTTTTCAAGGTACCGTTAAACCGTTAAGACCATATTTTTGAGGATGAAATGGTGTAGTTCTGATTCCCTTAATGCCTAGATGTTTATACAACAGCATCATCACTTTAGCCATAAAGTTTGTTCCCTGATCAGTGATAATCTCAGATGGTACTCCGACCCTTGAAATCAAATCAATAAAACATCTAACAATGTACTTAACTTGAACTGAACTCAAGGGGTACACCTCTGGATATCGGGTAGCATAATCACAAATCACCAATGCAAATTGGTGACCCGAACCACTCTTAACCAAGGGACCTATTATATCCATCCCTATACGATCAAATGGAGTTCCAATAATGGGCAAAGGTTGCAGATAACTTCTATCAGCTGTTCGACGAGTTGCTACTATTTGACATTCAGCGCAAGTTTTACAATAGTCTTGGAGATCTTGGTACATTTTTGGCCAATAAAATCGTTGGCTGACTCTCTCATACGTTTTCTGTTGGCCCTGATCAAGGAATGGTATGACCCAGATGTAAAATCATTTGATGCAATGATTTAGGTACCACTAATCTAGGACTCTCAGTATCTGCCAGATACGAAAGGTTGTTCTTTACAATATACCAGTCCCCCGCAAACTTTGTTACCCCTACTGGCTTACCTTTCACTTCACACACTTTTGCAAACAAGGGCTATAAAGCAAAAGCTTCTTTTTGCAATTCCCTAAAATTATCGGGAACCTGCCAATTAGAGTTAGTCAACTCAGACCCAGGGTCAGGAAAATTTGATAAGCTCTCTTGTAGTCGTAGTGGGTAGTCGTGGCCTAATGGTGAGGGAGTTGGGCTTGTAACGTGAAGGTTGCTGGTTCAATTCCCACGCCGGCAGGAATTGAAGGTGGGGATTGTGAATAAACAGCACTCTCTCCACCTTTGATACCACGACTAAAGTGCCCTTGAGCAAGGCACCCAACCCCTAATTGCTCCCCGGGCGCTGTCGCAATAGCTGCCCACTGCTCCGGGTGTGTGTTCACTGTGTGTGTGTGTGTGTGTGTGTTCACTACTCACTGCTGTGTGTGTGCACTTGGGATGGGTTAAATGCAGAGCACCAATTTCGAGTATGGGTCACCATACTTGACAATACGTCACGACTTTCACTTTCACTTTTTTTGTACCCCATCCTTTCCCTTAAGCTTCTCTTGTCGTCTCTGTCCTTTACTTTTTCTATCCTTCCCTGCATTAGAAAACAGATCAGCATCAGCATTGGGAAGGGGTTGCAATCCTTTGGTCTGGGACCTTGTAACTACGCCACACATTTTGTATACTGAACCCACCAAATCAGTTAAATAGGGAAAATCTTCCCCTAACACCACATCAAATGCTAATTTCTCAACCACCCCCACCCTTAACAGTTATGCTTGTTCTTCTATCACTACAGAGACTTCAGCAGTTGGATAAATTTGTTCATCCCCATGTACACATCCCAAGCACACAGTATCGACATAGTTCAACATTTCACAATTCACCAAGTCAGATTTGACCAAAGTTCAAACTAGTGTACTACCTGTACCAACCAAACCAGGCAGATCATTTACTGTTACCATTATAAGGTGACTATGTTTCTCAGTAGATGTTGATGATTCGCCAATATACTCATTCCTAGGAACATAAACACATGTTAGTCACTTTGGGCTTTTTACGTGGACAAAGGGAAGCCTTATGTCCAGGTTGCTGGCAATAAAAACAAATCAGAGTTGCATTAGAATGTTTCCCTGACACTCCCATAGTCTTATCCATAGGCTCCTCGACGTTACCCCTGCCCACATTCACAGTACCTTTGCTGGCTCGTGGTGGCTCTCGATGTGCAGCCATGTACCTCTCCGCCAGACTAGCAGCTTCTTCACCAGTCAGTGGTTGGTTCTCTTTGACCCATACTCTCACGTCAGGTCGCAACACTCGCAGATATTGTTCCAGTATGATAGTTTCTCACAGCTGCTCCTTGCTCTTCATTTCTGGTTGCATCCACCTCTTATAAAAGCCTTTTATGCGGTTGTAGGTCTCTCTTACACTTTCTCCTGTTCGCACCGTAAGGCTCCTGAAACGCAGGCGATATGTCTCCTCCGTCACGTTGAACTTGGCCCGCACCGCAGCTTTGATGTCAGCATAGGATCCGGAGCGTTGTTCGTCCATGCCTGCATAGGCCTCCAGAGCTTTGCCTGTTAACAGAGTTACCACTCGGGCCACCCACTCATTGATTTGCCATCCCCACGTTCTAGCAATGTGTTCGAACCGCACAAAAAAACTGTCCACATCCTCACCTTCTACAAAATCAGGAATTCGTGGTTCATGATAACGTCTAAACAGTCCCTCCAGAAAAACACGGGATTTTTTTGTGATTGTTGCGGGCAAAAATCCTTCATTATGCGGCACGTTTTCTTAAAAAATGCGATGGAATATGCGGGATATTTTTGCAATTTTATGCGATGAAATTGCGGGAACTTGCAAAAACTGCGGTTTTTGATGCAAAAGAGGAAAAAAAGGTGATTCCCCCAACACCCTGTTCTCACTAGATACTACCTTCATGTAAAGAGGCAGGCTTACTAAATCACAGAATATTGAAGTTCTCATTCTGTTTTATTTCAGACCTTAATCAACACATGGCTCAAAATTACAAAACATTGAGTCAAATAAGTTCTGTAGATTTACAAAAGGAATATTCAACTTCTGTAAAAATGAATAAATAAAATATAAAAATAAAATGTGTGCTTTCTGTTTAACAGAGGTAGCTGTACAAAACAGACATCTTCTGTTAAATGAAGTGCTTCCAGTGCACAAAGTGCAATCTTACTGCAACGTAAATTATTTTACATACTAATAATATACTTGAAACTGCAAAGTGGTTTTCCAGCATCGACTTGTGTCTGTGGTCCAACATGCAGTTGCACAGAGTGCAAAATAATTTGCCCCCACTATCATGTAAAAGACCGGGAAACTGCTTCGCGCGGTCTTTTGAGCTTATTTTTGTTGGCAAATGAGAATTATTGGCGTGCTTCATCATGGTTTCACCGCAGGGTTTACAGATGACGTTCACGTCGCGTAATTACGTCACTTCATAAGGTTCCCATGGCAATAGGGGGAAAATAATGGTGCTTTACTTGTGTGAAGTAAACGCAACATTTTTCAACTTTCTGCTAAGATATATGAGACTTTTTTGCAACGAAAATACAGGGATTATGAAATCATTCTAGCCCCGCATATTTTTCTTGATGAAATCGGCAATTTATGCGGCGAAAGTGCGGCCTATTTGAAAAAATGCGACCCCCGCATAAATATGCAGACTTTGGCTGATTATGCATGAAATCAAGTGATCGCATAATCGCGTTTTTCTGGAGGGACTGTCTAAAAGGTGCTTCTGGTGGGGGAGACATACCTGGCAAATGGTCTTCATGTTGAGTTTGAGGAGGTTCTGAAAGCATGGATCTTCGCCCTGATGCCTGTGGAAATATTCTGGGTGTAGGTAATGGGTAGTGAGTTTGTTGGCTTAGCTGTTCGACTGATTCCCACCCTGCCTTGGGTTTCTGGAAAATAGTAGCCTTTAAACCATTCAGTTCATCAAACAATATCTTTTCTATTCTTTGTTGTTGCTGCATAAACTTCCTCATTTCCAAAAGAAACTCTTGACCCACCACAATACCTTCTGCTTCACCTCGGGGCCACTGTCTTTGCTTTTTGATTGCTGATGGTTAGAGCAATTGCGTACTTCGTGTAATGATCAGTCATAAGTACATTTTGGGCATTACTTCAATTAGGTTCAATGAAAAGAAAGTCTATACAGAGCAACTCAAGGGGTCGTGTCACCTGGATGTTGATCAGTGGTGCAGACCTCTCGGACAAAGCTTTTCTTTTCACACAACATTCACATGTCTTAATCTTCTTCTCAACATCACCACTCCTCTTTGGCCAATAAAAGCGAGAAAGGACAAGATCAAGAGTACAGTCCACTCCCATATGGCCCATTTGATCGTGCAAGCTCTCTAGCACCATAGCACGAAACCTCTGCGTAACACCAATTTGTAATTGGTTTGATCATTCCATTGCCGTCGTCTATATAGAACTCTTCAATTCCAAATGATTGTACTCCCTCAGCAACAAAGGAATGTCTGAACACTCATATCTCACTGCACGACATGGCAGTTCACCTTTCTCCATGTGACTGATGACTGGATTCAGAGGAACGTCTTCTCTTTGTTCTCATTTCAGGTCTATCTCAGTTAAATCGGGTACTACATCTCCTATCATTTCTTGATCAAACATCCGGGAATAGCCTCTTGCTTTATTGTCAAGGATTCTACCAGAGCAACAGGAGTTCTGTCTTTCTGCTGTACGAGATGCTTGTACACACAGCTTGGACAACTGCACATTCTATGACGACACCTTTTACCTTCACCAAGATGCTTAGCCGCAAACTGCTGTATATGTTCTTGTTCCTTCGGTGATACCATGTCGTTCACTAGCTCGCCATGGGGATCAGAGTCTTGATCCTGCATTCCCAATCTATAGATCAAGCTGAAAGAGAAGGTCACCAATGCTGATAGCCATCGATAACTTATGGCGTTGAGCTTTGCAGAGGAGAGAATATGTGTGAGGGAATTACTGTCAGTTACAACAATGAAGTGGTTTCCGTACAAGTACTTGGAGCATTTTTCCATTACTGCGCACTTTAAGGCAAGGAACTCTAACTTAGGAGCCGGATATCAGGACTCACTTCTTGAAAGATCTCTGCTGGCAAAAGCTATGACTTTACTCTCTCTGTCCTGTCACGGCACCCAGACCTGTGGTGCTTGCATCCGTGTGGAGGGTATATGGTAAGGTAGGTTGGCAAAACCAAGCACAGGGGCGCTGGTAAGTTTGGAAATGATGGTATCAAACGCTTCATCACAGTCGACTATCCATCGACTACCGAAGGACTCCTTAGGGTTAAAGTACTTTCCTTTCATCTCTCTATTTCTTGGTTTATGATTCAGCGGGGCATAACTGGCAGTTAAGTCATTTAGGGGTCGATCTTAGAATAATCTTAGAAGAATTTCCAGTAATATCCTGCGAATCCCAGGAATGACCTTGACTCTTAGGTTTTTTGGTTTTGGCTAGGTCTTGAGAGCACTGATCTTTCAGGATCAATTTGGACACCAGTCTCTGATATTATATGACCTAAATACCAGACAGAAAATTGGAAGAATTTGCACTTTTCTTGGGACAGTTTCAGCCCATAGTCTCTCAACATTTTCAGTACTTTTAAGAGTTGCTCTTCATGGTCCTCGAGAGTTCGGGAAAATACAATCAAATCATCAAGAAGCACCAAGACTTCCGTAAGATGCAGATCTTCCATGCACTTTTCCATTAATCACTGAAAAGTACTGGGTGCATTCGTGATACGCTGAGGCATCCTGTTGAACTCCTAAAACTCTAGTGGGCATGAGAAAACAGTTTTGTACTTGTTAGATTTAACATTTCTATCAGGTAATAACCAGATTTCAAGTCCAGAACTGAGAACCATCGTGCACCTGACAGAGCAGAAAAGGCTCTTCCAGGTTGGGTAACGCAAAGGAATCTTTCACAGTTTGGGAATTCAGGTTTCTGTAATCTACGCGTAGTTTTATGTCACCATTTTTCTTGCATATGACTACGATTGGGGATGAAAAAGCAGACTCAGATTAACTTTAAATCTTGCAAGTGCTGTCGAACAGCAGCCAGATCATGAGAATGGATAGGACATCCTCTTTGTTTGAATGGAGTTTCGTCCAAGAGCTTAATGTGATGTTTGACTTAAGAAGTTCAACTGAAGTCAAAGTTGTGTTGAGCAAACACATCAGACACGTCGTTAAGTTTCTTACGGACTCTGTCCTTCCATTCTTGGGACAATGGGGAATCCCCAAAGTCAAAGGTAATCGTTGACTTAGGACTGCTCTGACTATTAAGCACAGATACCTTCTCTCATTCTCAGGGAAGAATACTTTCATTAACATGCACTTCCGCAACGACAGCATTGGGCTGCAAGACTACATCTCGATTGGATTCATTCTATAGCGTGACAGTTGGGGGGACCGGATGCCACCTGGACTACACTACTTGGGAAAAGAATACCCCCAGTGAGTGAGGAAGCTATTTTTGATATCTCAAATGGTTTGCATGTGGAGAGGCAACTAATTTATGGCGAGAAAAGAGAAACAGGAAGTGTGTTATAACGTCTGCATACATTCATTAATTTTTATGAAGCTTTAGATGTGTTTGTTGTAGGAGGCCGAGCACATGGATGTGACTATTGTGAGTCAAAGATATTGCGCCACCAACTGGCAGCAGGAAATGTGTCACTTTCAAAATGCCTTGAGATCACCCACTTATTTTTACCCAATTTGCTTCAAACTTTACCAGAATGATGTGAAGATATGGTGAATGTAGATCTGTTAAAAGATCTATTATATTTTAAACACTGTTGTCATAGCAACAGATAAAAGTTTGAGATCAAAATGTTTGTTTTGGATGCTTTTGAGACTCTTATCACACTTCAACTTGCATGAAACTCGACACACACATCAGGATGGTCATCCAGTAGACATGGGCAAAGCCTTAAAAACGGGCGTGGAGGAGGGGCTCTATAGCACCATCTTTTGAGAAAAGTTGGGGGGTTAGTTTAACCTACAGTCAGCAAACTACAAACCAAACGGTACACATATTGTGCTCATTAAGCCGGACAACTTTCTAATTCATAGTCATTATCTCCGACCAACAGGAAGTCAGATATTTTGGTTTGAATGTGGATATTTTGAATAATCAAGCTCTGAAGTTTTAGCTATTGCTCTTAGGGTATTCATGCTATTGACACCAAACTTTCTGAATATGATGACAATATACTGAAAATGCTAAATTGCAAACAATTATAGTATATCTCGAATGGTGTTGCCATGGTGAAGGTTTAAATTAAGAAAAAAAAATATTGTCATATTTGAATGATCACAGAATGAGCACTAGAGGGCAGCAAATACCTATTTTAAACCTGGGTTGAGAACACAAAACATTGTTTTAGAGACATTGTTAATAGACATTGTTTTAACAAAAAAAAAAAGAATGTATGTTTGGTAATGAATCTGGATGAATTTAAAATGAAAATACACTTTTCAAATCAATATATTTGTTTTCTTTAATATGGTGTATTTTGAGATGACACTCAATGATAATTCATGATACTAAACAATATTTTTCCTCTGAATTATACACTGTTTATTTCTATATACAATAACACTAACATTGAATAAGAAAATGTTTGTTTTTTTAATCAATGTAGTATGTTTAACTTAAAAATAAGCACAATAACAATCTGTTTAAGGACAAGAAATAAAAAAGAAATGTAATAATAAAGGTTATTTTTAAACAAGGTTTTGATACAATTCTGACCTGCTTTAAAGTACAATAATTTTTATTATAATCAATGTTTTTCCCATACTCTATTTGCATGTATATTTAGTTATCAAAGACTACTTTTTGTCACATTTAGATTTTAATTTTTGTTTTTGTTTAAAATGTTGTTAGTGGTCGGAAATATATTAGGTAATATTATAATAATATAAATGTAACGAGCAGGGCGGGCGAAAGCCGCGAGGGAATGGCACGAGGCCGATGACGCGAGTGATAATGAGCTTCAGCTGCTTGGCGCACCGGTCTCGCATCTCTCACGGAGGAGCTCCGGAAGCATAAAAGAGGAGCGACGACAGTGAAGGACGAGAGGACCAGGCCTGGAATTTATGATGTGTTTTGTTTTGTTTGTTTGTTTTGTTTTTACTTTCATTTTATTGTTTGGTTATTTTATAATTAAAAGTTGTTGAACGTTCGCCGGTTCCCGCCTCCTTCTTCCCATACTAACGAACTGTGTTACAATAAATATTATAAATAAACATGGATGCATATATTAAGACAGTATCAAAGACTAATTTCTGTCACAGTGTAGATTTTATTTTATTTTTTATCTAAAATGGTGAATCTGAGTTAACTTACTGTGTGTGTGTCTCTCTATCTCTCTGCCTCTGTGTGTGTTTTACAGTCTGGCAGGTTTAACACTTTCATTGGTGTGTCATTTTGTCTGCATTATAGGATAGAAAATCTCAAACCAATCTCAAAATCTCAAACCAATTCAGTTGTAGTACACTGACTATATAGTTCTATGTAATTAGTTTAATAAAATGGTTAATAATAACATAAAAGACCTTAAGATAAATTCAATTGAACCTGGATGAATTTAAATTGAATGTACTTCATTTCAGATCAATATATTTGTTTATTTTAAAATATTTCTTCTGAATCTCTATCTCTCTATCTCTCTCTCTCTCTCGGTTTTCTTTAAAATGTATTTTGAGATGAAACTCAATGATAATTCATGACACTAAACATTCTAATGTTCTAGAGTATTCTACTCTGCTCTGAATTATGCACTGTTTATTTCTATACACAATAATAACACTGAATGAGAAATTTAAAAAAAAAAATTAATCAATGTAGTATGTTTAACTTAAAAATAAACACATTGACCATTTGTTTGAGGACAAGAAAAAAACAATAATTTTAATATATAGTCACCAAAATATGGCACTATAGGGTTATTTTTAAACAAGGTTAGATACAATTCTGAACAGCTTTAACAAAACAATAATTTGTATAATAATCAATGGTTTTCCATACTCTATTGGCATGTATATTTAGTTATTATCAAAGACTACTTTTTATCACGTTTAGATTTTGATTTTTGTTTTAATCTCTGTCTCACTGTACTTACCACCCCAGTTGGTAAGCATTGCAAGAAAATTCAGTATTGGAAGTTATTTCGCAATTCTGATTTTATAACTTGCAATTATGAGTTTAAATCTCCCAATTCTGAGAAAAAGTCAGAATTGTCAGACGAAAATCGCAATTGTGCGGGAAAAAAGTCGAATTGTGAGGTAAAGTCACAATTACCTTTTTTAAAGTTATAAAGTGACTCACAAACAACTGGATAAGTTTTGTGCAATATAATTTTTTATGTGTTTAAAGTTTTGATTCCTACTTGTTATTTTTTTAATGCGCTTTTAATTTTTTAATTCATGCTTATTATAATTATATTTTTTTTTTCATTTTGTGCAATATATTTTAACATGTGTTTTGAAATCACGCCTATTATTTTTTTAATCCGTGCCCGGAGTATATTTGGCACGAATTTGATCCATACTGAGAGCTCAAACGTGAGATAAAATTAAATTATTTGCTATATATAATACTGAAAATATTGCATATTGTCCATTTTTTTTCTGAGAATATTTGTTTATCCTGATGATTCATTTCTAATGTTGGCTCTGATTAGGTTGTGCTGTTAGAATTTAAAGAGCTGTCAAAAAGTCTCTCTCCAACCAAGTAATCAAGGTTGGCAACCCTGGCCATCACACTAATCATCGTTAGGAATATGCACTTACACCATCACAATTAATGATCACTTAATTCTGAAAAATTCAAACAATATTAAAATTTTAATTGTGGCTTTCTGTCAAATGGTATAGACCTCAAAGGGCATTTCAGTTTGTATTATACACAAATGTTTGTGTTGCAATTTTTGTCATTGTGTTAATTTTATTTAGTTCACATTATCATCTAACATTTAAATATAATTGGAAATATTTTTTTAAACAATCATCAACAATTTAAATTGTGAGTTTAAAAAAAAACAGTTGAATAATTGTAAATGAAAATATAAATCAATTAAAATAAATTTACATTCTCTATTGTCACTACAGCATATACACAAGTATAAAAGTGAAAGTTTTGGAGGCAATTATGTTGTGATAGGAAAGACCAGAATTCACAAAACACTGACGGCATATAATTCATGTAATGCACAGTATTCTCATGATATAAATTACCTTAAAAATGCACAAGTACATATAGAATACATGTGTAAAATTCATATATTATTATTATTATTATAATTATTATTAAATGAAACAATGAGCCTTTGTAACAGCTCCTGTTACAGTACAAAATGGTGACTTGTTGGGTTTCATTATTTGGTAATAGTCCACCCAAAAACATTTAAATTCTCTCATCGTTTACTTACCTTCAAGCCATCCCAGATGTATATGACTTTCTTTCTTCACATAAACACAAACCCAAAAAAAGAAAATAATGCATATCTATGAGTCCATATAATACAAGAGTTTGTTAATAGTTAAAACTTAAACCTAAAACTTTAAATTAATAGTAGGCTATTTTTTAATCTATTGTTTCTCTTCAGAAGACATTGATTCATCCACTGGGGTCGCATGGATTACTGTCACTGTGGTGGTTTTTAAAGTGTCTTTAGGACTCAAAGAGATGTATTATTTTCATAATATTGTAGGGTAAACTATCCCCTTAACATTCATATGCTGTTAGTATGCTAATCAAAGATTAGCATAGAATATAAGAATAACATGCAACCTCTGTGTATTTGTGAACTGTGTTTGTTCTACAGTTTTCCTCTGACACATTTTTCCAAACTCGGATCAGTGTTCTCAAACCAGTTAACACAGTGATCTGAACACTTAGCAATTGTTCTAAACAGATTGTACGTTTTCATTCATTTCACACAAATTGCAAATCATGTGCATAATATTCTCAAAACACTAAGCACAAAGTTGAACAAACTATGCATCAAATGTTTTCATAATAGGCAACACATCCAACCAAAACTTTAATAAATCAGGAAAAACCAATCACAGCTTTTTTTTATTGGCTTTACACAATTAACAAATAGGGCTGGACGTTCTCGATGTAATGTCTTGTTTTGGTGTTTTGTTTCATGTTCAGGTTTCATTGTTTATGTTTCAAGTTCATATTTTGTCTCATTGCTTTGTTGCCATGTGCTCCCTGATTGTCATGTGTTATGTTGTCATTGGTTGATTTAGTAATGTGGTTATCAGTTCTGTTTTGTGATTGGGTCATTGTCTTGATTGGTCACAGGTGTTCCTTGTTTGTCATTAGTCTCTTTGTTTAAATAGCCTACTTGTGTCATTGTTCTTTTGTCTAGCTTTGTTCTGTAACCCACAGTTTAGCCAAGTCTTGTCAAGCCACGTCTTTGTTTTGTATTTAGATCATGTTTCGTTTAATAAACTGTACTTGGGTTCAGTTTTTTAACAGTTGTTAAAAAGAGAGCAATATATCCTGGAAAGGAACTCAGTGCAGCACTCGTGCTACAGACACACTGCCAAAGTGTGCGCACAGAAACCTGCCTCTCTCAGATGGCGATCGCGAATTAGGGATGTGCTTGATGTTGAAGTGTTATTATTCTTTCCTCACAATGGCGTCTCTCTTCCCAATGTTAGATAGATAGGTAACCGCTTTCCAACGCATAGGCTTGAGGGAAAATGCTGCTTTATTCCACACCAGGATGGATATGTTGAGTGAAATGACAGAAAGATGTAAATATAATGGAACTACTTGGTTATCTCCAACAACATAACTCTACGTACGAATTCATTAAATTGTTCTTTGCATATCTGACATGCCACATTACACCGCTTATAAATAGTAAAATTAACAGATTGAATATAAATTAATCACAAAACTTGCAGACAAGAGGATCAAAAATGAAACATCCCTTTGGTAACTTTTTTTTTAAAGAAAGCCAGGGCCTGTTGTGTAGAATTTCGACTCCCTGCCACATTATTACCCCCCTCGTTGAAGTCGCTATATTATTGCCTAATCCTAACCCCATCCCTAATCCTAAACCTACCAATTCTAGGGTGGTAATAATTTGGCGGGGGTAGGATTTCGACACTACACTAGCACAAGCTCAACTGCCGCTCTGGGCAAAAAACCATCGTGCCTATGGAGTTTTTTTTTGTGCCAATGAAAACGTACGTAACTTTTTTTAAAACAAACAAAAAAATGAATTGAAACTGAATAAAATGTCTTTGAAACTGAAAAATTAAAAACAGAAAAAATTTAATTGCAACCAAAATGTTTCATCTTTTTAATGCACTGCATGTTTTGCTAATAGTTTTCTCCATTTTCGTTCGCTGATTTGTACTTACAGATGCGTTTCCAGAGTTTTCATTTATGCTTCTGAAGTTTTCGTTTACGATCACAGAGTTTTTGTTTGTCATTCTGGCACAAGGCTCTTGTGGGGGCGGGGCTAGCAGTGGTGTGTTCTTATTGGCTACTGAGTTTCTGATTGGCAGCTTCCTTGAAGTGAAGTCATGTCAGCGTTGTGTTGACATCTTGACATGTGCGGATGTTATGGACGGTAACGGCTTCATATTTCATTTTAGTGATATAAAGATATTAGTTTTGTTTTTGAATTTTATCTGCTGCTACTACTTTGTCGACATAAGCGTTTAGAAGCGCAATATATTAAACGCGAGTTTTAAGTCTTGAGGTTCAATTGTACATTAATTCACCCTAAAATAAAAATTCTCAAATATCGTACTCACCCTCATGCCATTCCAGATGCATATTACTTTCTTTCTATTGATAAACATAAATTAACTCCTAAAGACACTTAAAAAATAAATACACAGCGACGATTACTAATAATTTAAACTGTTTTAACTATTAACAATTGCTCCAGACCAACTGTCGGGTTACAGTCCTCTTGTATTATATGGACTCACAGATATGGATTTTTTTCTGAAAAATCTCTGTATTTATGTGAAGAAAGAAAGTCATATACATCTGGGAAAGCATGAAGGTGAGTAAATGATGAGAGAATTTAAATGTTTTAGGTGGACTATCCCTGTAAAGACTAATATTTTACTCCATTACGACATAAAGTACCCACCCAGTCACTGTTTTGTCACTTTGTACTGTAACAGGAACTGTTCAAAGGATCATTGTTTCATTTAAAATATAAATCAATTTTTCAGATGTATTCTATATATGTACTATATGTATGTGTTAATGAATATCATGAGAATACTGCGCATTACATGAATTATATGCAGTCAGTGTTCTCTTTCATCATCTCGTGTTCGAGATCCACCTATGGGAAGGGCATCCGTACCTGACCTCTGCAGAAGCATCCAATTGCACCAAGTCTGGCTAGACAGACAGCGGCGTGCAGCCAATGCCAGGTAAGGCCCCACCCCCTTACCTGGGTGCATATAGGCTGTGCGCGCCGTTATTCCTCAGTCAACATTCGCTTCTCGCGAGCTGGGTTAGAAAATCTGTTCACCTTCGAGTCCTCAGGAGGACACATCGTCTGATCAGCCTCCGCTGGACGTGTCAGATTTTTTCTCCAGCCCTACAAGCTGTTCTTGCGTCCTGAGCTCTCACTGTCTCCCCTTATCTACACGGCTGCCCGCTACGGTATGTCTCACTCTAAACCTCCCGCATCTCCCGGTGGCTGCGCATCACGGGCCTGCCCGGCCGCGTGCGGCGCGCTTATCGCCGCCAAGGATCCACACCCCTTCTGTGTGGTCTGCTTGGGCCTCAAGCATGCGCAAGAGGCCTTGGAGATCCCAGAGAATTGTAGCCATTGCCTCTCGCTGCCTAAAAAGCTTCTGCGGCACCGTCTCAAAGTTGCCGCGACACAGTGCGTCGATCTCTGCCTTTCTGACTCGGATGGAGGACAGTGTGATGACGCTGCGCTACCGGGGGCCTCCCGGGGCGCAGCACCATTAAATTGGGCTGACCAGCCCAATCCTGCGTTTCCCGAAGAGGATATCTTCGGGGATAATATTCAATTTGCCGACGAACCAGCCGGTTCCGGCGATGATGATGACGACGCAGGCCTGCTTGGAGTTTCTGAGGACGAGGAGGCCATCCCGCCCGCTAGCACTCCCCTGGCTAACTCGTCTCAATGTTGAGTGGCCGGCTCCACAGAGCGCCACCGACCAGAAAAGGGACATTTACGACGGCAAATTGCTGGGACCGCCACCCGGCCCAAGGAAACAGCTCTTTCTCGTCCTCCCTGCGTGTGCGAAACACATGAGGCATTACTGGGGCGACCCCCTTCAACTCAAGCACGGTCTCACAGGTCTCGAGGTTCAGGATACGGCGGCTCTCGGCATGGGTGACCCCCCCCGCCATCGAGACCTCTATTGCCAGAAACCTAAACCCAGTCCACGGTGGGCTGCTTGCTCCCCCGAAGCCGGTCTTGCCAGGCAAAATGGATCGCTTTTCTGCATCCATACATCAATCTGCCTATAAGTCGTCGGCATTGGCGGTCAGGGCCCTCAATGTTTCTTCTCTCCTTTCCGCTTATCAGGCGGAAATTTTAGACGACTTGGGACAGCAATTGGACAAAGGGACTCCCTCCCCTGCCCTTTGGAAGGAGATCGTCACGGTGAACGATCTCGTCCTCCGCAATGCCCGTCAGGCCGTCCAAGCCAGCGGGCGCTCCATGGCGCTCTCGGTGGTGGGAGAGCACGCTCTCTGGCTTAACTTATCGGGCCTCCCCGACAGCGAAAAAAGGCGCATCGCGGGCGCTCCGGTCGAGCCCGGCCGGGCTCTCTTTGGTCCCGCGGTGGCTCTTATGCAGCAATAATATGATGATAAGAAGAAAGAAGACGAAGCTTTCAAGTTATGTCTTCCGAGGAAGGCGGCCCCTCGCCAGGTGCCCCCTGCGCGGTTGCCTAACCCTCCTGTCGTGGGACGACTGCTCCACCAGGGCAAGGACAGGCCCCGTAACAAGCCCCCCCCCGCGGCAGAACAACCCACCTGCTGCAAAACCTTGGGGCAGAGCTTCGCCGCCGCCACGGCCGCAACGGGGAAGCCCTCTAACCAACCGGATCGAGGGGGGCGCCGAGTCTACGTTCTCGAGCCGCAAGCTCTTTAGACTTCCGTCATGCCCCCAAGCCCCCGTTCAAGAGACGAAGGTTATCGCATTCACAGGGTGACAGCACCCTGCCCGTGGCTGCCCAGCCCGTGTTTTTTCCCCCACGTTCTGGGGGTCTGTTGTGAGGAGAAGTACACAAGCAGTGTCACCCCTAACCACACTCTCTGTTCCCCTCACCCAACCAATAAAGGCTTCGGCCCCTGTGTGCCCCACAAAAAAATACACACAAAACTAACAAATCAAATGAATTTGTTTCTGGGAGAGTTCATCTCTCTGCAGAGAAATCACTTCTCTCTGTTGGGAGAGAACATCTCTCGGAACCCCGGCATGCCGCCCCTAGTGTGTCCACTAGAGGGCGCCATTGCATCACTAATGAGCCGACAGGGCACTAGCGAGCACGCCAGCGCTCCCTCGGCTCTGGTGAGGACACTCGAGTCAGCCTGGCAGACTGTCTCAGCCCCCGAGTGGGTAATGCGCACAATACTGCAGGGCTACAGACTGCAGTTTGTCATGAAACCCCGCAGTTCAACAGTGTCCTTCCCTCTCACACGGAGGAGAACGCCGCTCACATCCTGAAAGAGGAAATCTCTTCCCTTCTAATAAAAGGAGCGATTCAGGTGGTGCCCCCCACTTTGATAAATCAGGGTTTTTATTATCGCTATTTCCTGGTTCCGAAAAAGGACGGTTCTCTCCACCCTATTTTGGACCTACGAGTGTTGAACAAACATTTGAGGAAATACAAGTTCAGAATGTTAACCCACGGCACTCTGACTCGAGTCATAAAACAGAACGACTGGTTCACATCGGTCGATCTGAAAAACGCTTTTTTCCACATAAGCGTTTATCCGCCACACAGGAAGTTTCTTCGTTTTGTCTATCAAGGCACATGTTACGAATTCACGGTCCTCCCGTTTGGGCTTGCATTAAGTCCTCGGACCTTTTGTCTGTGTGCGGAGGCGGGCTTAGCGCCCCTGTGAATGTCAGGTCTGCGGATTCTGACTTATATAGACGATTGGATCATCATAGCTGAATTGAAAGAGAAAGTGCTGCAGGACACCCATCGTGTGCTCACACACATCACTTCTCTCGGGTTCAGGGTAAATGCGAACAAAAGCAACCTTTCAGCCAGTCAGAATGTGATTTTCCTGGGCTTAGAGCTGAACTCGCAAGAGCTCATTCTCTCTCTAATGAATTGTGTGTCACAGTTCAGACAGGGAGCGAGTGTGCAATATCGCACATGTCTCAAACTGCAGGGTCTTATAGCTTCATCTATCCAGGTTTTGCCTCTGGGACTTCTGAGAATGAGGGCGTTCATGAAATGGGTGTTGTGTTGCTGCTCTGTAAAAGTGACGCGCGCCTGCACGGCAGCTTTGCACCATTGGAGGAGCACAGACTTTTACGCACAGGGAACCCCTTTGGGGACGGTGATGTTGCGGAAAGTCGTGACGACAGACGCATCCCTAACAGGCTGGGGTGCCACCCAGGAGGGTAGAACGGTGAATGGTTTGTGGCCAAACACACTACGTTCAGCGCACATAAATTATTTAGAGCTCATGACCATTTGGAAAGCTCTGAATTATTTTCTGCCTCGTAGCAGCAGTAGCATATATCAATCACCAGGGCGGGTTGCGCTCTTTGAAGCTCCATGCTCTAGCTCACAAGCTTTTAGTGTGGAGCGGGCGGTTCTTCCTGTCGTTACGCGCGACTCATGTTCCAGGGATTCTGAACAGAGGCGCGGACCTTCTATCGAGGGGGAACCCACTCTACGGAGATTGGCGACTCCACCCTCAGATAGTGGGTTTGATTTGGATGAGATTCGGACAGATTCGTGCGAAAACAACCACTGTCCTATGTTCTTCTCGCTAAAGGACGCGGATGCGCCCCTCGGAGTGGACGCGCTGGCCCACCAATGGCTCGAAGTGCTGCTGTATGCTTTTCCTCCCCTGTGCCTGATAATTCCCACGCTGGCCAGGGTGAGAGAGCGGGGTCTGTCTCTCATTCTGATCGCACCCAGGTGGCCCAAAGCGCCGTGGCTGGCAGAGATAATTCCTCTGTTATATGCCCAGCCGTGGTGCCTCCCCCTCCGCACAGACTTATTGTCTCAAGCGAACGGGGAAATTTATCACCCTCATCCAGACAGGATGGCTCTCTGGGCCTGGCCCATGAGAGGGCAAACTTAAATGCGCTAGGGCTCTCCCAGCATGTGGTTGCCACTATACAGAATGCCAGGGCAGTTTCCACACGGTCCCTGTATGATTGTAAGTGGCAAGTGTTTGATGGGTGGTGTGATGGGTGTGGTCTCACATCATATCAGTGTTCTGTTCCTGATATTTTGTGCTTCCTGCAAGACCTTATGGATAAAGACAGGTCTTTTTCCACTATTAAGGTCTACTTGGCGGCTCAACGGTCGGGCAGCATCCTCTAATCTGCAGATTTATGAAGGGTGCCCGTCGTTCCTTGCCAGTCATCAGGAGAACTGTTCCTGAGTGGGACCTCTCCGTGGTGCTGGAGGCTCTGTCTCAATTTCCTTTTGAGCCCCTGGGAAATATTTCCCTGAAGCTGCTTTCTTTCAAGAGGGCTTTGCTCTTGGGCCTGGCCTCAGCTAGACGTGTCGGTGAGCTGCACGCGCTCTCAGTTCATCCCTCGTGCACTAAATTCTCTCTTAGCGGAGATAAGGCTTTTCTCAAGCCTAACCCAGCTTTTATGCCTAAGTGCTTCCCTGCATTTACAGTGGAGGTGTTGGAGCTGTCCACCTTTCATCCTCCACCTTTTTCCTCTACGGAGGATCAGAGGTTAAACGCTCTGTGTCCTGTTCGCGCGTTACAAACGTATATAACTAGGACCAGCGTTTTCCGCAGGAGCGACCAGCTCTTTGTTTCATGGGCACCCCCCCTCAACCCCTCATGGGTTCAGGGGAGGGTGGGCCAACAGGCCGCACACGTTCGTGTCACCAAGCATGCATTTTCATTCCTGCCCGTATGAATTTCACATGGGTTGCTGGGTGCATTTACATGTGAGTGCTTCACACATTTTCATGTCCTGTATGCACACTACAGGGATGTGTGTATATCAGGTTGCTTGGTGGTTTATTATGGGACAAGTCAGGCACCGCCCCTAAGGGTGACCGTCCTTTTTCTGGCTCGCAGAACCTCACTGTGAGTGTATTGGGCAATCGGGGAGCTGTCCATGTCTCTCCCATAGGTGGATCTCGAACACGAGATGATGAAAGAGAACAATAGGTTACTGTCGTAACCCCGGTTCTCTGAAACATCGAGTGGAGAGATCCACCAGCTTTGCCCCGCTTGCCGCACGAGAAGCGAATATACTTGCTGAGGAATAACGGCGCGCACAGCCTATATGCACCCAGGTAAGGGGGTGGGGCCTTACCTGGCATTGGCTGCGCGCCGCTGTCTGTCTAGCCAGACTTGGTGCAATTGGATGCTTCTGCAGAGGTCAGGTACAGATGCCCTTCCCATAGGTGGATCTCTCCACTCGATGTTTCAGAGAACCGGGGTTACGACAGTAACCTATTGTTTTGTGAATTCTGGTCTTTCCCATCACAAATTGATAGCATTCAACACTTTCACTTTGATAATTGTACATATGCTGGAGTGACAATAAAGAACGCAAATTTATTTAAATTGATCTAAATTTTAATTTACATTTATTCAACTGTTTTTATAAAAGTCACAATTGAAATTGTTGATGATTATTAAAAAATCATTTCCAAGGATTTAAAAGAGCATTCTTTGAATGGAATATTTACTGAAATGCCCTTTGAGGATTATACCATCTGACAGCAAGCCACAATTGTAATTATTTATATTTTGTTTGAATTCTTCAGATTTAAGTGATTAATTGTGAAGGTGTAAATGTGTATTTCTAACAGTGATTAGTGTGATGGCAAGGGTTTCCAACACACAAAAAAGTAAAGACTCATAACTCCAAAACTATAGCAACGAGAGTCAAAAGGTGGGTATCGTTTGAAAGGAAACTTTTTAAATTTTTAATTATTATTTTTTTTTAATTTGGACATTCATATGCTGAGAAACAGCAAATAAACAGCCAAAAAAAAATTTGGAAAAAATGAAAAAAATTCACATATTTATATTTAAAAAGGAATTAAAAATGAAAAAAATATGGTTGGGAGTTCATTCTTTTTTTTTAATGTTCCTCTATATGTGAGCTGTATCTGGCTCAAATTTTGAGGTGATCGGATAAAGTTTTCAAAAGTTACAGCATTTGGAACAAATTTAAAATTTAATTAAATTTTTTTAATCTTATTTTTGACATGCACCGAAATAATGACTCATAACTCCAAATCTCTTACAAGGAGAGTCAAAAGGTTGGTATCATTTGAAACATAAGTTTTTACTCTTTTAAATAAAAAAAATACAAATTAAATTCGGACAATGTCTTGCTGAGAAACCGCTGAAAAAATAAAAAAAATTTAAGTTTTCTCATTTCATATTTCAAATATTTCATATTTGATATGCAATAACTCAGAAATGAAATGAAGTAGGAGGAAAATTCTTTTTGGGGGATGTTCCTCTATATGAGACCTATATCTGGATATCTAATCCCATGGTGATCCCATGAAGTATTCAAAAGTTGGAGCATTTGGAATCAAGGTGGCCTTTTTTGTTTAGCCCTCGTCGCCCCCTAGTGGGTATTTTTAAAATTGCACTTTCACGTGGAGTAGCTCGTGATCCACACGTGGGAATCCGTTGATCTTGGAGTCATTTCAATCGGGAGCATCCACTGTAAGTAATGATGAGCCATTTTCCACAATCTATGCTGTTTCATTAAGTTTTATGATGAAATGCCGCTTGATAGCTACATTTAGTTTTAGCTATACAGCTGTGCGCCTGTGGGGGTTTATGTGTCATAATTGCGTGATCGATATCTCGTGATCGCTTCATTGGATTATGACGATTTTGGACTCATTTTAATCATGAGAATCAGCTGTAAATAATGATGCCCAATTTCCCACAATCGGTGCATGTTTCATGACGTTAGGAGCCAAAACGTGACATAAATGCTGCATCAGTTTATTTTT
Source organism: Opsariichthys bidens (assembly GCA_037194245.1). Classification (NCBI taxonomy): domain Eukaryota; kingdom Metazoa; phylum Chordata; class Actinopteri; order Cypriniformes; family Xenocyprididae; genus Opsariichthys; species Opsariichthys bidens. The sequence continues at coordinate 266,101 of CM074301.1, read as the reverse complement.
TACATTTGGGGTTTCACGTACAAAAAAAAAATCACTCAAGTTTAGTCAAAGCCCAAAACAATTATGCTTGTTGTATTCTACTCTATGAAACCTTTTAAATGACATATTACACATGATTATCTGAGCTATGTGATGCTTTTGACACATTGGCATACATAATAATAATAAAAAAATAATAAATTATGAAAATATTTTTTTTACTTTTCAATAAATAACTCTGCAGTACTTTTGGATTTTATTTTTCAGACTCTAAGCTTTTAAATGACACCTATTTTGTGATGAAGAAGGCTGGAGTTTTGAAAAATACGATTATTAATATTTTTATAGGTATGATTTGCCCGTGGGCGGTACACTCCGTTTTAGAGTGTTAACTCAGCACTCGTTAAGAGTTGAAAGCAATGACTGGATGCATTAAAAAGCTGAGTTTCTAAGCTTTAAAATGATACCTCTTTGGTGTCATTCATTTACGCGGGGGGTTTGTCCCGCCGGCGGAACTTGACATTCATATGCTCGGCAAGATCGGCATAGACTGACAAGAATAAAGTGCAACCTCTTGTGTATTTATCCACTGTGTTTGTTCTAATCTAGAACTCCAAAGAAATTTAAATATTTGCACAATATCAGGTCTGAAGATCAAGATCCCAGTCATCCATAGGTAATGTGTCTGAACAAAATAAGATTCTTGTGTGACGGGGACAGTGGATCTCTGGCACTACCACTCCGTCCTCTGGGTCAGCATCAGAATAGCATCAGAATTTTGTTTGTTGATTTGTACAGATTGCGCCAGACTAGCTGAAAGGAGACAAATTCTCTGTTCCGCCTTGATTAAAAGAGCAACCAGCAGTTGACTGTGGTTTGAGTCTTTTCTTCATTCAATACATCCAGAACACAACGCAGAATATTCAAGGATTAATGGGCATGCATCCAGCTTAGCATAAACAGTTAAAGACAATGGACGTCCGTTACACTTACATAATGTCTAAAATTTGTTAGCGTTGAGTTGTGCTACACTATTGTTGCAGCTATCGTTACATTTGGAGGAAAAGAGTGGACGATAGAGACGGATCTTTAGCCGTTCTTGGCATATTTATTTTTCTAGCTGCCGACACATCATTCTCACGGTCGGACAACCTTCAGCAAGAGACAACCATAAATCAATTGGAATAAACATAATAACGTGAACGCGTATTCTGTAGCTTATACATTATATTTTTTTTATATACTTTATATGCATAATACAGAACAGTACAGCATTATATCAATATACAACTGAGGACATAATAAACATATTTTAACACCCCCACTTGTTCTCAGGTTGCTATACAAACAAAAATAGAAGTACAAATAGAAAAGAAAGTAAAACAAGCACCAAAAGAAATAGAAACTAGAACAACAACACTTCTACAAAAAACAACATTGAAACAACAAAGTAAAGAGAGTGAAGTGATGGTTGATAAAGTATCATTTGTAGCATTCATAGCTGAAGTGGTGAATTGCTCTGCTCAAACTGAAAGCAGGACAGAGAATTAAAATCATTATCAGAGCTTCAGAAAAGTACTTGGAGTTAGAGAATGTTACAGTAGATATGATGAATGAAAGGGTTAAGTTGCAAACAGTAAGTCGGACAGAAAACAGTCAAACAAGTGGTGGTACATAATGGTGATATCAATATTGCAATGGAATGCAAGAAGTTTAATTTACAATGGACAAGAATTAAAAAAAATTATAGCAAATCAAAAAAACAGTCCTGACATAATATGTGTTCAAGAAACATGGCTTAAACCTCAATTAAAATTTTTTATTCATGGATGTGTTACAATAAAAAAAAGACAAATATAAAGGAAATGGTGGTGGGGTAGCAACTTTTTTTAAACAAGATATTGGATACAGAACTGTTGAGGTAAATGGGCAGCAAGAGGTTGTAGTGATTGAAACATGGGAAGGAGTACAGAGTATTAGAATAATTAATTTTTTACAAACCTCGTGACTGGTTAAGTAAGGAGAAGCTAGAAAATATCGGAGGAAATGGAAATCATAAAGTGGTGTGGTGTTGGAATTTTAATGTATCAATGACGGCGGCTATACAAAAGTGGAATTGTCACAAGGAAAACATTCAATGTTAGATTTGACAACATTATCTAAATGTTTAGCTGGAAAATGTGATTGGAAAGTATTAAATCAAAGTACAGTTGGTAGTGATCATTTCCCTATAAGAAGCACAATTGGTTTAGATATAGCGCAAATTGTGGTAGAAAGAACACCAAGGTGGAAATTTAAAACAGCAAACTGGGGAAAAATTCAAGGAGTTATGTCATAATAGAATGTCTGAATTTAGTGAGTATATGGAAGTTGTTGTGGTGTTTAATAATAAGTTATGTGAAGTTCTTCAGAGTACTGCTGAAGAAGTAATAGGTAAGAAGAAGACCGGTAACAGGAGGAAAGCAGTTCCATGGTGGAATGAGGAGTGTTGTGAGGCAATTAGTAAAAGGAATAAAGCGCTTAAGAGAGTAAAAAGAACATTTAACTATGATTTTATTAATTATACAAGAGCACAGGCCACAGTGAGAACAGTAATACGGACGTCTAAGAGAAATTATTGGAGGGAATTTTATAACAATATTGGAGAAGATATTGAAATTAACAAAGTATGGAGTATGATAAGAAAGATGGGAGGGAAACAAAGAAATAGCAGCATCCCTGTCTTAGTATATAATGATAGATTAATTATATCAGATGGTGAAAAAGCGGAGGTGCTAGCGGAAACATTTGCTAAAATACACAGTAATTCAAATATGTCAGAAGAAATGAGGAGGAATAGGGAACATTTTCATTTACATTTAGTCATTTAACAGACGCTTTTATCCAAAGCGACTTACAAGTGAGGAAAACAAACAAGCGATTCTTCATGAATTGGCAAACAGACACAGGAGTGCTCACATTACAAGTTTCAGACATTTCTCAGTAACATAAGCTAGAGTAGGAAGGGAAAAAGGAAAGGATTGAAGGATTTTTTTTTATGAAGGTATTAAGTATTCACGAAAGAGATGAGTTTTCAGCTGTCTCTTGAATATTGCCAGGGATTCTGCGTTCCTGATGAAAGTAGGGAGATCATTCCACCAGCAGGGTGCAGTGAATGAGAATGTCCTGGAGAGTTATTTTGTGCCTCTCTGTGACGGTACCACAAGCCTTCGTTCCTTTAGTGATCGCAGACTTCTGGTGGGGACATAGCGTTGTAGCAGTGTGTGGAGGTAGGAGGGTGCGGAGCCTGTGGTGGATCTGTAAGCAAGCATCAGCGCCTTGAACTTGATGCATGCAGCAAGGGGTAGCCAGTGCAGAGAGATGAAGAGGGGCATGACGTGGGCTCTCTTAGGCTCGTTTAAGACAAGACGTGCAGAAGCGTTCTGGATCATTTGAAGAGGTTTGATTGCACTTGACGGCAGTCCAGCCAGAAGAGCATTGCAGTAATCAAGCCTTGAAATGACCAGGGCCTGGACAAGAAGTTGTGTTGCATGCTAAGTCAGAAAGGGCCGGATTCTCCTTATGTTGTGAAGTGCAAGGATGCATGACCACGCCGTCTTTGAGATGTGGTCTCTGATGGTCAGTTGGTCATCGAAGATAACTCCAAGATTTCTGGCCGACTTTGATGTGGTAATGGTGGTTGTACCAAGCTGTATGTTGAAGTCATGTTGTAGAGTTGGAGTGGCAGGGAAGACTAAAAGCTCGGTCTTTGCCAGGTTGAGCTGCAGGTGGTGATCTTCCATCCACATCGAGATGTCCGCCAGACAGCTTGAGATCCGTGCAGCTACTGTGGAATCATCTGGTTGGAAGGATAGGTAGAGTTGTGTGTCATCAGCATAGCAGTGGTAGGAGAAACCATGTGTCCGTATGATGGGACCCAGTGATGTAGTATAAATGGAGAATAGGAGGGGACCAAGAACTGAACCCTGAGGAACTGCAGTGATCAGTTTATGACGTTTGGATACCTCCCCTCCCCAGGCGACTCTGAAAGACCTACCAGTGAGATAGGACTCAAACCACTGAAGCGCAGTACTTGAGATGCCAAGTGATGAGAGGGTGGACAGAAGAATTTGATGGTTTATGGTATCAAAGGCAGCAGATAGATCCAGTAGAATGAGAACAGATGATTTGGAACCAGCCTTTGCAATCCGCCGGGATTCTGTGACAGACAGTAGCGCAGTCTCGGTGGAATGGCCACTCTTGAATCCAGATTGGTTGACGTCCAGATGGTTGTTCTGTGTGAGGAAGGATGACACCTGGTTGAACACAACTCGTTCAAGTGTTTTCGAAATGAATGGTAGGAGAGAGACAGGTCTGTAATTGTTTACAAGTGATGTGTTTAACGTGGGTTTTTTCAGCAATGGGGTTAGCCGAGCCCGCTTGAATGTAGTAGGGAAAGTGCCTGTATGGAGAGACGAGTTAATAATGTGTGTAAGTGCAGGTAAAAGAGTGGGAGAGATGGCTTGTAGAAGGTGTGAAGGGATGGAGTCTAAAGGGCAGGTGGTGGGATGAGTGGAGAGGAGAGGTTTTGAATGTTGCAGCCATTGATTATGGCAGTATGGTGTATAATTCTGCATCTAAAACACTACTTTTAAAAATCGAGGCAATTCAATCACAAGCATTACGAATATGTTGTGGAACAATAAGATCATCTCCAATAACAGCAGTACAAGTAGAGATGAGTGATTTGTCTCAAGAATTCTGAAGGCTTACGTTAAAAATGAGATAGGAATTTGAAGGATTACAGGGAATATGAGTCTGGGAATATGAGTCTAATATGAGTCTAAAATATCACCAAGCTTTGGATGTACTGCCAATAAGGAAGCACAGAATATGGGAATTAGTGACATCGATATTGCACCTTCTGTGGCAACTTCAGCAATTCCTCCTTGGCTTTTTCCTATGCCTGTAGTTGACATTCAGTTGTATGAAGAAAAACATAACAAGGAAATGAAAATGTTAACAAACTATACAGTGCTGCAATATATTGAACAAATTTATTATAACATGTTACAAATATATACGGATGGCTCTAAAGATCCTGAATCTGGAAGAACAGCAGCAGCAGTTTTCATACCCCAATTCAAATTAAAAATTTTAAAAAGAATTTCAGATCAACTATCTGTTTTTACTACAGAAATTATAGCTATATCTTTAGCTCTTCAGTGGATAGAATAAATACAACCATTAAGATCAGTAATTTGTACAGACTCCATTTCAGTTTTAAATAGCTTGTTAAGTGGAGGTTCAACAGCAAGACAAGACTTGATATTTGAAGTGATGCAGAGTATATAGAATAAGTCAATCTGGACTTTCTGTGGGTACCATCACATATGGGTGTGGAAGGAAATGAGGAGGTAGATTGTCTTGCTAAACAGGCTTTGAAACATTCACAAATTGACATCAAAATGTCTATGAGTAAAGCAGAAGTAAAAGGGAATTATCCCTTTTACTTCTGCTTTACTCATAGACATTTTGATGTCAATTTGTGAATGTTTCAAAGAATGAAACAAATGAAACAAACAAATGAAATGGCAAAGAAGTGGCAGAAGGAGGGGAATAGTGGAACAAAAGGTAGACACTTTCATAAAATTCAAGAGAAAGTAGGTATAGAAGAAAGTTTGCCAACAGGAAAGAAGATATTTTAATATCAAGAATGCGCATTGGACATTGTTCCTTAAATCAATGTTTGCCTAGAATGGGGAAGCATGAAACTGGAAACTGTGATAAATGTGGTCAAGCAGAGACGGTAAAACATGTACTTTTAGAGTGTGAATGGTATGAAGGAGCAAGATTTCGTCTAACTCAAGCTTTGAGATCCTTTGGAATAAATAATTTCTCCAATAATAATTTCTCTAATTGTCTCTTCGGGTTCTGTTAGGAAATGGCCCAAAACAATCAAGAATATTTAATGAAGTAATTATTTTCTTAAAAGAAACAAGACTGTTTAATAGAATTTAAGACAGAGGTGTAATGTATGTGTATGTATGAGTGTGTGTGTGTGTGTGTGTGTGTGTGTGTGTGTATGTGTGCTACATTCAATATCCACATGCTGTCCCCAAAATCTATTTCAGCACTATTTAAAATAGTAATGCAAATTCATGAGAACGTATATGGACAAATATTCCAAGAACACCTGTAGTTCACTAACATCACAGCAGATTCAAGGAAACAGGGTTTTTTTTTGTTTTTTTCAATGTTTCTTTTACAAAGTGTAAGGAAAGCAGACACATACACACACACACACACACACACACACACACTCACACAAACCTTTACAATCACACAGGAGTACAAAATGTTGATATCAAAAAATGCTAAACTATTTTGAAATCCGTGCAAAACACCAGGGGGGTGTGGAGGAGCCTAAAAACCATTTCAGGCTTCAAAGCACCCCAGTCTCAGGCTGAGGGCGACATGCAATGGGTTAACGACTTGAACCATTACTTCAACCGGTTTGACCAGTTATCCCCTGCTCCCCCCACGCAGCTGCTCCACACCTCGTTACCTGAACAATGCCACACTCCCCCAGCCCTTCACATCTCTGGCCCTAGACATCTCACCAACTCATCACTGTCCCAAGGACTCACCCATCCCCTCAGCCCACCCCTGACCTTCACATCGGCCCAAGTGAGGAAAGAGCTGAGAAGGATCAAAGCACGAGAGGCAGCTGGACCAGACGGTATCAGCTCCAGGCTGCTGTGCAGATTAGCTGTGTGGAATCACTGTGCACGTCTTCAACCTGAGCCTCAAGTTGAGCGTGGTACCACAGATATGGAAGACCTCCTGCGTACCACCAGTGCCCAAGACACCGCACGCTAGAGATCTCAGCAGCTTCAGGCCAGTGGCTCTCACATCACATCTGATGAAGACACTGGAGAGACTGGTCCTGCACCAACTCCGCTCTGAGGTGAGCTCAGCGATGGACCCGCTGCAGTTCGCCTACCGACCTGGGATCGGAGTGGAGGATGCTGTGATCTTCCTGCTACATCGTGCTCTAAATCACCTGGAGACGTCCGGCAGCTCTGTGAGGACTGTGAGGTCCTCTGTGAGGACTCTCAACACAGATGCATTGCACAGGAAGGGTCAGAGCAGGCTCTACCTCCTGAGGAGACTGAGATCTTTTGGAGTGCAGGGGGTGCTCCTGAAGACTTTCTATGACTCTGTGGTGGCATCAGCCATCCTGTACGGTGTGGTCTGCTGGAGTAGTAGCATCACTGAGAGGGAGAGAAAGAAGTTGGACAAGATGATCCGGAAGTCCAGCTCTGTCCTAGGCTGTCCTCTGGATTCTGTGTGGGAGGTTGGTGACAGAAGGGTTCTAGCAAAACTGTCATCTATGTCAGGGCGCGAGGAAATATAGAGCTGAGTATCATCAGCGTAACAGTGAAAGCTAATGCCATGCTTCCTAATGACATCTCCCAAGGGAGGCATGTACAGAGTGAAAAGCAACGGTCCTAGAACTGAGCCTTGTGGTACTCCATATTTAACTTGTGATTGAAATGACATCTCTTCGTTTACTAATACAAACTGATAACGGTCAGATAAGTATGATTTGAACCATGCCAATCCAATTCCACTTATTCCAGCATAATTTTCTAATCTATTCAAAAGAATATTGTGGTCGATAGTGTCAAAATAAGCACTGAGGTCTAGTAACACTAATAGAGAGATACAACCACGATCTGATGATAAGAGCAAATCATTTGTAACTCTAATGAGAGCAGTCTCAGTACTATGGTACGGTATAAATCCTGATGGGAAATCTTAACAGATACCATTTCTTTCCAAGTAGGAACACAGTTGAGATGATACTGCCTTTTCTAGTATTTTTGACAGAAAAGGTAGATTGGAAATCGGTCTGTAATTGACTAATTCTCCAGGATCAAGTTGTGGTTTTTTAATAAGAGGTTTGATAATAGCCTGCTTAAAATGTTTCGGTACGTAACCTAGTGATAAAGATGAATTAATGATCTTAAGAAGAGGATCTATGCCCTCTGGAAGCATCTCTTTCAATAGCTTAGTCGGTATAGGGTCTAACATACATGTTGTTGATTTTGATGATTTAACAAGTTTAGACAATTCTTCCTTTCCTATAGCAGCGAATGAATGGAATTTTTCCTCAGGGATACTACAGTCCACTGTCTGATGTGATACTGTAGTAGACAGTTGCATGGCTATAATTTTCTCTCTAATGTTGTCAATCTTGCAAGTAAAGAAGTTCATAAAGTCATTACTGCTGTGCTGTTTGGAAACCTCAGAAGTTGAGGCTGTATTTCTCGTTAATTTAGCCACTGTATTAAATAAGTACTTAGGGTTGTGTTTATTTTCTTCTAAAAGATTTGAAAAATAAGCAGATCTAGCGGTTTTTACAAAGAGATGAAGAGGGGCGTGACGTGGGCTCTCTTAGGCTCGTTGCAGACAAGACGTGCAGCAGCATTCTGGATCATTTGAAGAGGTTTGATTGCACTTGACGGCAGAGCAGCCAGAAGAGCATTGCAGTTATCAAGCCTTGAAATGACCCAGGCCTGGACAAGAAGTTGTATTGTGTGCTCAGTCAGGAAGGGACGGATTTTCCTGATGTTGCGAAGTGCAAATCTGCATGACATATTTTTGACAAGATATATTTTTAAGATGGAAGAATGTGGTTTTACATATGCTAGAAATGTGGCTTTCAAATGAAAGATTGGTATCAAAGAGCACACCCAGGTTCCTAACTGACGAAGACAACTTAACAGAGCAGCCATCAAGTGTTAGACAGTATGCTAGGTTATTATGTGCTGAAGATTTTGGTCTAATAATTAGAATCTCTATTTTTTATGAATTTAGTAGTAGGAAATTACAAGTCATCCAATTTTTTATATGAGCTATGCATTCTATTAATTTTGAGAATTGGTAGGTTTCGTCAGGGTGCGAGGAAATATAGAGCTGAGTATCATCAGCATAACAGTGAAAATACCATTTTGTTATACCATGGCGTTGGACTAATATCCTTTTTAGTGGTAGAAGTAATGGTTCAAATATATTTGTGGCAGAGAGACCGTTTTGCATCCTTGGTTAAATGTAGCACGCATGAGACTAGATAATGATCGGAGACATCATCGCTTTAGTGCAGAATATCAACGGCATCAATATCGATACCATGTGACCACAACCATGGGTAGTTGTGGCCTAGTGGTGAGGGAGTCCGGCTTGTAATCAGAAGGTTGCTGGTTCGATTCCCACGCCAACAGGAATTGAAAGTGGGGATTGTGAATGAAAAGCACTCTCTCCACCTTCGATACCATGACTAAAGTGCCCTTGAGCAAGACACCTAACCCCTAATTGCTCCCCTTGTAAGTCGCTTTGGATAAAAGCGTCTGCTAAATGATGAAAAATGAAATGAAATGAAATGAAAATGAAAATGTGACAATATTAGATCTAGAGTACAATTACGACAATGAGTGGGTCCTGACACGTGTTGTCAAACTCCAATAGAGTTTAGAATATCTGTTAATGCCAATCCCAATGCGTCTTTTTCATTATTTACATGGATATTAAAATCACTAACAATAAGGACTTTATCCACAGCTAGTCCTAACTCCAATAGAAAATCAGCAAATTCTTTGATAAAATCTGTAAGGTGCCCTGGTGGCCTGCATACAGTAGCCAGCACAAATGTCAAATTAGAATTGTCACTTACATTATATAACGTTACATAGAGCACCATCACTTCAAAAGAGATATATTTGAAAGACTTTTGAGTAATACTGAAGATATTACTTCAGATTACAGCAACACCTCCCCCTTTACCTTTCCGACGAGGTTCGTGTCGATAATAGTAACCTTGAGGGCTAGACTCATTTAAAGTAATTTAATTGTCTGGTTTTAGCCAGGTTTCTGTCAAACACAGCACATCTAGATTATTTTCTGTGATAATATCATTTACAATAATTGCTTTTGAAGAAAGGGATTGAATATTCAGCAACTCAAGCTTTATCATTAGTTTATCTTTATTATCTCTGTTTTTTATTTGTTGAACATCAATTAAATTATCATCCTTAAATGGGTTTGGAAGTTTTCTGTATTTATTAGTTCGGGCTACAGACACAGTCTCCATGTGATGATATCTAGGTGAATGAGTCTCTATGTGTTGGGATTTATCTGACTTCTGTGACGTGAGACAGCTAGCAGACGGACGGTTTAGCCAGTCTTTCTGCTTCCTGACCTGGGCCCCAGTTAGTCAAGGTTGAGCTCTAAGACTATGTGCCATATTACTAGAGAGAAGAGCGGCACCACCCCAGGAGGGATGAATACCATCTCTTTTCAACAGGTCAGGTCTGCCCCAAAAACATTTCCAATTGTCTATGAAACCTATATTATTCTGTGGACACCACTTAGACAGCCAGCCATTGAGTGATGATAGTCTGCTAATTATCTCATCATTCCTACGAGCAGCAAGGGGTCCAGAATAAATTACAGTGTCTGACATCGTGCGTGCGAGTTCACGCACCTCTTTAATGTTAATTTTGGTTAATTTCTCTCGACTGGAGAAGTTGAACATCATTAGCACCGACGTGAATAACAATCTTAGAGCATTTACGATTAGCATTGGCCAGCACTTTTAAATTTGCTTTGATGTCAGGCGCTCTGGCTCCCGGCAAACATGAGACTATGGTGGTTGGTGTCTCTATTTTCACATTCCGTGTAATAAAATCACCAATAAATAGGGCACTTTCAACAGGATTCTCAGTGGGTGCGTCACTGAGTGGGGAGAACCTGTTTGATGTTCTAATCGGAACGGAAGAGTGGTGTTTTTTTCCCACGACAAGGCCACCTCATGGTCACAAAGTTGCCCTGCTGCACGGGCTCCACAGTCGGAACCGAACAATGTACGGAGTTCACTAAGCTAGTCGCATCCAAAACAGTATCTGAAGCCCTTGCATTCTTACTAACCTCAATTAAAGTTTGGATGCGTTTCTCTAATTCTAAGATTTTCTCTGTCAGCCTGACTATTTCCCTACATTTATGACATTTTAATCCCTCATCGCTGACAGAGAAAGCTATACTATGCATGTGACAGGCAGTGCAGCTAACAATGAAAGGAGAAGATGACATAGCTTACCGTGTTCGCAGACCGACCCGACTTACCAGTTGTTTGATGAACTTGTAGAAAAAGGAGAGTGCAACAGAAATGACGGTGGGCACGGATAGCAAGTTTACAAACTAGCATAATGCTAACGCATTGTGATGGTGATTTAGAATAAAAGATTAAAAACTAGTGATGTCAGATTAATGTGATAGGCAATATAAGACAATATCAGATATATAGTGAAGATAGAGTAGACAGCAAACAACACCAGCGCAATCGACTGGGAAAGACCTTGTTACATGTGTGAACTTTGATGAGGCCAAAACACTAGCACTGTTAATCCTGTTCAATATAAACTAGAATCCAACTGACTGAGACTTGTTTGTCTTAGTTTGTTTCACATATAACTATACATTGTCTAAGTAATAAAATAGTTCACTTGCATTTGCTAGTTATAACTATCGATATTTACGTCATGTTAAAACATGTTGGTGGTCTGCCGATGAGGACAAAAAACTGCTTACCAACATTTTCATTAGAGGAATAACAAAATATTAAGAACACAACCTCTGTTTTCTGGATCAGATCTAAATGACAGACAACTAAAACACTGGGTGTCAAAATATTGGTGTGGACAGAATAAACAAAAAAAAAAAAAAAAAAGTATGAATCATCCCATATTTCACTTAAAATTACTACTCATCAACTGTGATTAGTTTACTTAACTGTTTATCTATGACTGTGCCATGAAATGCACAGCTTTAAGTGTAATGGTTAGAAAAGTTTGTATAGGTAGCAAAAACAGCTAGACTCACTCTTCATGTTGGGGCGATCTGTCTTGTGATCCCACATTGTAGACAGAGCAGAAAAATGACCTAAAAGAAGTATAGTTTGTTTAGTCTTAAGCAGTGTCATGTAGAAGGACCGTCATTTAATTCTCTTTATGCTGTATTTGTGTTTTGATTAACTCCGATGAACATGTCATTGATCGCGATCGGAGAGTAGTCTTTACAAACTGTACAAAAGCAAAGAAAAAATATAAATAGCATCATTGACTGGTGGAAAAAAATGTCATTTACAAATCAACAAACTTTCACAATAGACCAGGAGAGAGTATTTCTGTATTCTTTATAGCTAATTGTTTGTCTTATATGCCTTGCACACTTTCATAGTGAATTGATGTCTCGAATTTACTTTTGTGCAAACATATATAAAGATTGTTTGATTTTATCTATGGCCTTTACAAGGGCATGCAACTTTATGGTTCTTAATGTTTGCATTACAACAGTGTGACAGTTGTTCTAACAAATCTGACAAAAAACAAAAAATGTACAAAGCTTTTTAGCATAAATAGAAGCTTTTATTTGAGTCAGAGAAGATGGTGATGACAGTTGAAACATACTATAATATTTAACCTCAAGCAGGATGTTGAAAGAAATTATTCTGCAGATGTTAAACACCTTAGGGAAATAGTTTGAAATGCTGTTTTGTCAAAAGAGAAAGTTCAGTCATACATTTAAAAAGTTTCATCACACATGCTTTCTCATTTGAGGAAAAGCATGATCTTACCCTGTTTTGTCTTCACCTACAACAAAACACATCCCAACCAACAAAATGTGAATAGTGCTATCTGGACGAGATGACTAAAATTAGTGGATTAATAAAAAATGTAACTTGCAAAACCACCTTTACAAACTTGTAACAAAAATTGCTCATGAATGGCTTGTCCTGTATTCTGTATTTATTATGAACAGTGCTTTTCTTATGGTGTACCATCTTTTCTTAGTGATTTGGGCTACATGGTGTTTTGTGTACACATAATTTTTTAATTTACCAGAGTGCTGAATGCTGTTTAACAACCTCAAACTTTAATAAATGTGCAGCTTTCAGTGCGTTACTTAGTTGTGATTCAACATAATATTTCTAAGTGTAAAACAAGATGACTTACTTTTCGTGTTGATGCATCATGTGATCCCAAATCATAGATAGCTGGAGAGTTGCTCTAAAAGAAACATCAGTTTAACCAAACACTCAAGCTGAAGGACAATCGCTTAAATCAGGGGTTCCAAAACTTTTTAGCCCGCGAACCCCATGATAAATACGCTGCTCCGCGATCCCCCCACCTCCCCCACCTCAACAACCCCTCCCGTCACGTGAAATGTACAGTAAATCGATTTTATGCCCAGTCTCAAAGCACACAAAGTTATATTTTATTGTTCTACGTGAAAAATCAGTGTTACAATTCTGCATGAGCCGCTCGATATCCACCTGTTCTCTCTTGGAAAGTAACTGTGCAACTATGTTGGGTTGAACATTGTTCTGCCATCAGGAACCAGTCGAGCAGGTCTGAGCGGCATGCGCACACACACACGCACGCACGCCCGCGCCCGTGCGCTCAAGCTGACTAATTATTCCTCATTTCTCTCAGTATCACACATATAATGCAATATCAATGTCAGTTTTACACATCAAAACGATGTCCGCAACTGCAGTCTTCGCACCATCAACCGGCCTCACCTGTGACTTTTCTCCTCCTCTCGGGTTTTCTGTGGATATTTATGGGATTAGTTTTGTGCCAATAAAAACGAGCGTAACTTTTTAAGAAACAAACGAAAAAAATGAATTGAAACTGAAAAAAAATTAAAATGCAACCAAAATGTTTGACTTCGTTTTTAATACACTGCATATTTTGCTAATTGTTTTCTCCATTTTCGTTCAATGATTTGTACTTACAGATGCGTTTCCAGAGTTTTCATTTACGCTTCTGAAATTTTCGTTTACGATCCCAAAGTTTGCGTTCGATATTCTGTCACAATTCTCTCGCGGGGGCGGGGCTAGCAGTGGTGTGTTCTTATTGGCTACTGAGTTTCTGATTGGCAGCTTCCGTGACCTGGAAGTCAAGACGTCATGTCAGTGTTATGTTGACATCTTCACATGTGCGGATGTGATGGACTGTAATGGCTTCCTATTTCATTTTAGTGATATAAAGATATTAGTTTAGTTTTTGAATTATATCTGCTGCTAGTCGACAAAAGCTTTTAGAAGCCCGAGAGATCAAACGCGAGAGAAAATGAAAGTCTTGAGGTTTAATTGTACATTAAAGTACTGTTATACGTAATACTGAAAATATTGCATAATGTCCAATGTTTTCGGAGAATATTTGTTTATTCTTGATGGTTCTTTATTGTTGGGTCTGATTAGGTTGTGCTTTAAAGAGAAAACTAGTGTAATGTAAATGTAAGTGTATATTCTGCTGTCGAGAAAGTCTCGGTCCTACCAGGCTTCCAACCCTGGCCATCACGCTGATCATTATTAGAAATACACATTTACACAATCACAATTAATCACTTAAATCTGAAGAATTCAAACAAAATATAAATAATAACAATTGGGGCTTGCTGTCAGACGGTATAATCCTCAAAGGCCATCTCAGTAAATATTCTTTTAAAATTGGAAATCCTTTTTTAATAATAATCAACAGTTTCAATTGTGACTTTATAAAAAAAACAGTTGAATAAATGTAAATTAAAATATAGATCAATATAAATAAATTTAACATTCTTTATTGTCACTACAGCATATACACAAGTATCAAAGTGAAAGTGTTGAATGCAATCATGTTGTGATGGGAAAGACCAGAATCCACAAAACACTAAAATATTCAAGTAATGCACAGTATTGTCATGATATACATTACCTTAAAAAATAGACATATACATATATGTACTATATACAAGTACATATATAGAATACATGTGAAAAATGAATTTATATTTTAAATGAAACAATGATCCTTTGAACAGTTCCTGTTACAGTACAAAGTGACAAAACAGTGACTGGATGGGTACATTATGTGGTAATGGAGTAAAATATTAGTCTTTACAGGGATAGTTCACCCAAAAACATTTACATTCTCTCATCATTTCACCTTCATGCTTTCTCAGATGTTTATGACTTTCTTTCTTCACAAAAACACAAAGAAAGACTTTTCAGAAAATAATCCATTTCTGTGAGTCCATATAATACAAATGGATTGTAACCCGGCAGTTGGTCTGGAGCAATTGTTAATAGTTAAAACAGTTTAAATTATTAGTAATGGTCGCTGTGCATTTATTTTTTAAGTGTCTTTACGACTTAATTTGTGTTTATCTATAGAAAGAAAGTAATATGCATCTGGAATGGCATGAGGGTGAGTACAATATATGAGAATTTTTATTTTAAGGTGAACTGTCCCCATTAACATTCCTATGCTGCTGGTATGCTAATACGAGATCAGCATACACTAATAAGAATAAAGTGCAACCTCTTGTGTATTTGTGCACTGTGTTTGTTTTAATTTAGAACTCCAAAGAAATTTTAATATTTGCACAATATCAGGTGCCTGAATATCAAGATCCCAGTCATCCAAAGGTGACGTGTCTGAACAAAATAAGATTCTTGTGTGATGGGGACAGTGGATCTCTGGCACTACCACTCCATCCTCTGGGTCAGCATCTGAATTTTGTTTATGGAAAAGTTGCTCCACTCCCTGGAAAACGAGAAAGGAGATGTATTATAATCTAACAACACAAACTCCCACACAACACACTGCATACTTAACATAAAATGTTTATTTAAAACAAATTTGTATATGCATAATATATATATATATATATATATATATATATATATATATATATATATATATATATATATATATATATATACACACACAAATTTGTTTTAAATAAACATATATAAGTTTCATTCATAATTACTTGCAAGTAATAGGTTTTATATTTGAACAAATATGTATTATTATTAAACACAACTTTTACCCTTAAATATGATCTAATCGAAAACTGTAATATGCCTAAGCAGCAACACTGCTGTACAACATTGTGGGCTCTAAATGTGCTCTAAAATACATCTCCTCAAGACAAAGCAAAAGCACTTACTGATTTTATTTAAAACTTAAAAATTAATAACTTACCACGAGTATCCAGTATCCTGATAACGACGATGATTGATGTTAATGAGGAGTATATCATTCGTCTGTGCTATTCATAAGAAGTCATCTCAACATAGTGTAGCAGCAGAAAAAATAATATACAAATATATAAACTCCCAGCTGTATATCACCAAAACTAAGACGATCACATTCACACGATCCGCACATGTGAAGATGTCAACACAGCACTGACATGACTTCACTTCCAGGTCACGGAAGCTGCCAATCAGAAACTCAGTAGCCAATAAGAACACACCACTGCTAGCCCCGCCCCCGCGAGAGAATTGTGACAGAATATTGAACGCAAACTTTGGGATCGTAAACGAAAATTTCAGAAGCGTAAATGAAAACTCTGGAAACGCATCTGTAAGTAGAAATCATCGAACGAAAATGGAGAAAACAATTAGCAAAACATGCAGTGTATTAAAAACGAAGTTAAACATTTTGGTTGCAATTTAATTTTTTTTTTCTGTTTCAATTCATTTTTTCGTTTGTTTCTTAAAAAGTTAAGTTCGTTTTTATTGGCACAAAACTAATCCCATAGATATTAACCACCGTTTGTTTGTAGCCTCCAAACACCTTTAGCTTTAGCAAACAACAGCGCGTGATGTACGTAACTTGATTGTGATTGACGCTGACGTAATCTGACGTATAATGTCTGGGACAAAATTACAAATTTAATTAAAAAATATACATTATATATTTTTTTAATCAGACTTTTCTGCAAACACCATTTAATAAGTATTGAATTAAATTAACTGCAACAAAAATATATAGGGCCTATATATTTTTTCCACTTAAAAAAAAAAAAAATAGAAATCATCTAGGGACCCCTGCGCCTGCACTTTGGGAACCACTGGCTTAAATTCTTAATGTTCATTTATTCCTATACTGAATGTTGAGACATCTCAAAAGAACAGAGTTCACCTAAAAAACAAAAACAAAGCACAGTCCAACAAACAACACAGGCACAGTGTCATCTGGTAAGTAAAACTTGTGGGGTACAAAAAAAACATCCTTTACAAACCTTCACAACTGCTCAAAACTGCTGTTTTTTTGTGTGTGTTTTATTACATACCATACTTTTTTTTTCTATTCATACATTATATATTTAGGTGATTTAAATACACAATTCTGTATAAAAATTATGCTTGAAAGTTATCTATAGGATTTACAAAGGTGTGGAACTTTGCATCAAAGCTGTGTGTCATAGCCCTGACAAGATATGTCGCCATGTAAAAATACATGCAAAGATTTTAGTACAACTATTTATACACACATACACACACACACAAATACAGAGAAGAATACCATACTGTATATTGTGTCGCTTTGATAGAACATTCCATTACCAGAAGATGATGAAAAAAGTGAAAATGATGTGTATGCCACATACACATCCAAAGAGTTTTACTCGTGTGAGGAAACTACTCAGCTACTAATAAAAAAATGCTTGCCATCACTATGTTTTAAAAGAAATTAAAGAATAAAATAAAGTAAAAATTTGATTTAAAGAAAATAGACAACACGCCTTGTTTTTGCATACAAATGTAAAAATATTAAACGTTTTTAAAATCGCATGTTTCTTATTTTGCTCAGAATTTTGAAGTCAAATGTGTCTTAGTTCTTTTGTGAAACACACACACACACACACACACACACACACACACACACACACACACACACACACACACAGACAGTCAGTTGGATTAAAACTAAATAACTTCTTAAAATTTAACAAAAGTAAAGACGAATTCAGATCTCATGAACACTTCAGATGTCTCAACACTTGTGAAGAGATGACCCCAACCCACTGCGAGGTCTTCATATGACGCAAACTCTGGTTCAATATTTACCAATGCTGTATATTTTCTATATATCATAATCCTTTGTTAACATGTATTCATTACTTCAATGAGCTCATTGTTTCTGCCTTAAATTAGCACTTTGTTTAAATTAATAGAAAAGCACTATACAAATAAATGTGAATTGAATTGAACAAATTTATGTACATCAAATTAGTATAAGATGTTTTTTTTCAGTCCAGAGAATCACCAGAAAGGTTTTGGTGTCATTCTTAAAACATCTAACCTAAGCAACTGTTGTAAAACCATTAACGCACGCATTTAGGATGCACTCTCCCCTCACCAGGATGACTCGCAAAGACCTTCACTGTGAGTTAAATAATTGTTGTAATTCTTTTGTCTTTTTAATAATGAATCTATCGACATGTTTGGAAACACAGATACAGATGTTCTAGAAAGAGTCACCCATTCTGGGTTGTGTGGGTAATGAGGACTCTTTGGCTTGTTGAATATTTCTGATTTTTTGTCTTTGCACTAACATTAACCTGCACTACTGATTATCCTATGGTGGTAACACACACACACACACACCTACACACAGTTGTTCTAGTCAAGTCAAGTCATCTTTATTTATATAGCGCTTTTTACAATGCAAATTGTGGAAAAGCAGCTTTACATTAATAAGAAAATGGTGTCATTGTGCAGCTTATTCTATATGTTATTGATTCATTCCGCTGCAAATATCAATAGTTATTAGTCTAGTTAATTTAGGTATATCAGCACTGCAGAAAACAGTGACGTAATCGTCCGGCTCAGCTCAGTTTGTATACAACGGCGCCAATGCAGGCATAGCAAAAAACACTGCTGAATATCAAGCAAGTGTCCCCAACTTAAGCAAGCCAAAGGCAACAGCGGCAAGGAACCAAAACTCCAATAAATGGAGAAAAAAACCTCGGGAGAAACCAGGCTTAGTCGGGGGGCCAGTTCTCCTCTGGCCAACAGTGAACACTTGTCCGATACTCAGGCAGAGTTACGGGTCATTAAACCGATTTGGAATCGCAACAGTCAAAATATTTAATCTAGTTCCATCTAGTTTAAGATCTTTTTGATCACGCCGGTATGGGACGGTTTGTTGGGATATGTGCCACTGGCTGATGAGTCGGTAAGGTCTTAACAAAGGATAAGCTAGTTAACACAGTCTCCGCCGACACCACAGGGCCACATTGCTGCCGCACACAGGCACAGGTTCCCCGTCCGACCTGGACACGGCCCAGATCCAGCCAATCACGTTAATTGGTAAACCTCGGGATAAGCAGAGAGACAAAAAAATTAGCGTAGACGCCATTCTTCTTCTGATGTACAGAGTACATCTGGTGTTATAGGAAGTGTTCCCGGTTCCGGCTGACCTGATCTATGCAGCCTAACAATCCTTTAACGGATATGAAGACAAAAGTTTATAGTGCGTCATGTGTATGCCAGGTTAAATAGATGCGTTTTTAGTCTAGATTTAAACTGACAGAGTGTGTCTGCTTCCCGAACAATGCTAGGAAGATTGTTCCAGAGTTTAGGTGCCAAATAGGAAAAGGATCTACCGCCTGCGGTTGATTTTGATATTCTAGGTATTAACAACTGGCCAGAATTCTGAGATCGTAATAGACGCAAAGGACTATAATGCATTAAGAGCTCACTCAGGTACTGGGGAGCTAAGCCATTTAGTGCTTTGTAAGTAATTAGCAAGATTTTAAAATCTATACGATGTTTAATAGGGAGCCAGTGCAGTTTTGACAGAACCGGGCTAATATGTTCATATTTCCTGGTTCTAGTAAGGACTCTAGCTGCTGCGTTTTGGACCAGCTGTAATTTGTTTATCATGCGAGCAGGGCAACCACCCAATAGAGCGTTACAGTAATCTAGTCTCGAGGTCATAAACGCATGAACTAGCTGTTCCGCATTTGTCATTGAGAGCATATGTCGCAATTTAGATATATTTTTAAGATGGAAGAATGCGGTTTTACATATGCTAGAAATGTGGCTTTCAAATGAAAGATTGGTATCAAAGAGCACACCCAGGTTCCTAACTGACGAAGACGACTTAACAGAGCAGCCATCAAGTGTTAGACAGTATTCTAGGTTTTTATGTGCTGAAGTTTTTGGTCCAATAATTAGAATCTCTGTTTTTTTCTGAATTTAGTAGTAGGAAATTACTAGTCATCCAATTTTTTATATCAGCTACGCATTCTGTTAATTTTGAGAATTGGTAGGTTTCGTCAGGGCGCGAGGAAATTAAGAGCTGAGTATCATCAGCGTAACAGTGAAAGCTAATGCCATGCTTCCTAATGACATCTCCCAAGGGTAGCATGTACAGAGTGAAAAGCAACAGTCCTAGAACTGAGCCTTGTGGTACTCTATATTTAACTTGTGATCGAAATGACATCTCTTCGTTTACTACTACAAACTGATAACGGTCAAGTATGGATAAGTATGATTTGAACCATGCCAATGCAATTCCACTAATTCCAGCATAATTTTCTAGTCTATTCAAAAGAATATTGTGGTCGATAGTGTCAAAAGCAGCACTGAGGTCTAGTAACACTAATAGAGAGATACAACCATGATCTAATGATAAGAGCAAATCATTCGTAACTCTAATGAGAGCAGTCTCAGTACTATGGTACGATCTAAATCCTGACTGGAAATCCTCACAGATACCATTTCTTTCCAGGTAGGAACTAAGCTGAGATGATACTGCCTTTTCTAGTATTTTTGACAGAAAAGGTAGATTGGAAATCAGTCTGTAATTGACTAATTCACCAGGATCAAGTTGTGGTTTTTTAATAAGAGGTTTGATAATAGCCTGCTTAAAATTTTTCGGTACGTAACCTAGTGATAAATATGAATTAATGATCTTAAGAAGAGGATCTATGACCTCTGGAAGCATCTCTTTCAATAGCTTAGTCGGTATAGGGTCTAACATACATGTTGTTGTAGATTTTGATGATTTAACAAGTTTAGACAATTCTTCCTTTCCTATAGCAGCGAATGAATGGAATTTTTCCTCAGGGATACAACAACCCACTGTCTGATGTGATACTGTAGTAGACAGTTGCATGGCTATAATTTTCTCTCTAATGTTGTCAATCTTGCAAGTAAAGTGAAAGTCGTGGTATGGTCAGGTATGGTGACCCATACTTGAAATTTGTGCTCTGCATTTATCCCATCCAAGTGCACACACACAGCAGTGAGTAGTGAACACACACATACACACACAGTGAACACACACCCGGAGCAGTGGGCAGCTATTGCTACAGCGCCCGGGGAGCATTTTAGGCTGCCTTGCTCAAGGGCACCTTAGTCGTGGTATCGAAGGTGGAGAGAGTGTTGTTTATTCACAATCCCCACCTTCAATTCCTGACGGTGTGGGAATCGAACCGGCAACCTTCTGATTACAAGCCCAACTCCCTCACCATTAGCGCCAAAGCTGGGGAACGATAGTCTGTTAAGGGGGGGGGAAGAAAAGGAAGGAGAGGGAAGAAGGGGGAAGAAGGGAAAAAGAGGAAAAAAGAGAGAAAAAAGGGAAAAAAATGAGAAGAAAAGAGAATAAAGGGAATTTTGTGCCTTTCTCCTCTAAAAGTAATATTTTTGAGAGTCTAAGTGTACAATAAGTTATTTTAAAAACATTTTTTTCTGTTTTCCTGTACATTTATTTGGTAGAAAGGTTGATCACAAGGTGGTCAGTTCGAATCACACTGTTGCCAGAAATTAAGGTTGTTACTCAATGATGTAAATTAGTGAGTTTTATTAGTAAAAATCACGTAAATGGTGACCATGTTACTTAAATTATTTCTGCTATGCCATTTTGATATATAAGTGAACATTGTGTTAATGATATATTACTAATTCTTGATATTTACAATTCTGAGTTTGTGCACTTTTAATTTTAAATATATTTCTGCTCCAGTTGTTTTCTAAACATTATATTAATCCTATAAATATAACATAAAGCATCATGACATTACAATATTTTTCACAAATGCCTAATGAATGTTTTGAGTGATACTATAGCAAAGCAAAACACAAAGAGAGGGAGTTATTTAATCATGACCAAACTTTTATTGTCAAACAACCATAGCCAATCATTCATTAATTCCTAGATTCATTCACATTTTCATTCTTTTAGTCATTTTTTGCATGTGCATAGGAACAGAAAACAGAACAATACACATAAATAAAAACTTTAAAATTCCCACGGCTCTGGTGCAAAAGAACAGTAAAAACACAGAACTATACACAGAAATAAAACTCTCCAGTGTCCACAGCTCTTGTTAAGTCTTTGCAAGTGAAAAATAGAAGAAAAAACTATACGCATAAATAAGAGGGTTTTTTTGTTTTGTTTTTATGTGTGTAAAATGTGAATGGCCTGACTGATCAGTCTGCATGAGCCATTCTGAAGCAGATCCTACCAAACAAATAAATAAGTAATCATTAGTTACAGACAGAACATTCACCATTGACAAACTAGGAGAGGGCCTCAGGAATGTCCGTGGTTCGGGGCCGTTTGCTTTACCTTCTGATAGAGGTCGTACCAATTCTGCTGCCTTCGGGATGATCTATTTCCTCCTCCAGAAGACCAAACTCCAGAGCCTGCTAAAGCCCTCAACCTCGCCATCCACTCGCCATCTCCCCTTTCCGTTCTTTGGCTTTGTGCTCATCTTAACATAACATGGAAATAACAGTAAACAAGTGTGTTTTTGCAAGTACTGGACAACTACACTTTTTCTTTTTTCCCCCCATAAAATTATAATGATGCAACTATAAATTGGTAACACTTTATTTTAGGGTCGTTTATCTAGTTGCTTATTATCATGCATATTACAAGAATGTTGACTGTTTATTAGTGATAATTAAGCTCATATTAATGCTTTATTCTGCATATTCTACTTTCATAATCCTACCCTAAACTTAACAACTCACTTACTAACTATTAATAAGAAGTAAATGTGGTGTTTAATATGTGAAAAGTCATAGTAAATAATGAATACATGTTCCCTACACTAAAGTGTTACCAAACAAATTCATTGAAACAAAACTGCAAGCTAAATAAATGATGGTAAATTAACCATGGTTTTACTACAAATAAAAATTAAAAACCATGGTTCATATAGTTAAACATTTGTGGGCATACACTAGCCATAGTTTAACCATGTTATTCATAGTAAAAACTGTGTTTATACAAATGGACTTCAATCCACCAACAAAAAAACATGGTTATTACACTTTTACCATATTAAAACCATGGTTATTATAAAAGATGACAATATCTAGAACTATGACACTGTTTTTTTTTTTTTTTATACAAACCGAACTTCAAGCGACTAAATGGTGTTAAAAATGTTAGATGACATGCAACGTGACCACAGTTTATGAACACAAACATTTTTACCATAGTAAAACCACGTGACCATCGCGGCAGACAGATCTAAGCAACAGAACACGGATTCCAACTAACATCTCACAAAATAAAGTCTTAACATGAACTTAATGAGGATTTCATTCAAAATGAAGCTGAAAAAAAGTTAGTTATAGAACTAGCGATTACTAAAAGGAGACACTCGACAAAACGATTTTGTTTACAGATGAAACGTATATATATTGTCATATAAGATATAGTGAACAGAAGAAGAAAATTAAAAAACATTTTACTTACTTTGCTCAGTTATAACGGAGTATTTTTCTGTTTGGTGTCGTCATCCAATCTCACAATGGACAGCGAGCGACGCGATTGGCTCTCGTCCAATCTCACAATGGACAGCGAGCGACGCGATAGGATGAGGCGAGAGCAGCGAAACAGACGATCCTGTTCCAGGTGGCCACGACTACCCTCCATTAAAGTAAAGAAGTTCATAAAGTCATTACTGCTGTGCTGTTTGGAAACATCAGAAGTTGAGGCTGTATTTCTTGTTAATTTAGCCACTGTATTAAATAAATACTTAGGGTTGTGTTTATTTTCTTCTAAAAGATTTGAAAAATAAGCAGATCTAGCGGTTTTTACAGCCTTTCTGTACTCCATCATTTTCTCTCTCCATGAAATCCGAAAAACTTCTAGTTTTGAATTCTTCCAGCTGCGCTCCATTTTTCTTGCTGCTCTCTTAAGGGCCCGAGTGTGCTCGTTATACCATGGCGTTGGACTAATATCCTTAATCTTTTTTAAGCGCAAAGGAGCGACAGAGTCTAGAGTGTTGGAAAAGAGAGCGTCAATAGTTTCTGTTGCAACATCGAGTTCTTCTAAGCTGTCTGGTTTGCTAAGTTGATGAAACTGATCAGGAAGATTATTTATAAAGCAATTTTTAGTGGTAGAAGTGATGGTTCTAACATATTTATGGCAGACAGGCGGTTTTCCAGTCTTGGATAAATGTAGCACGCATGAGACTAGATAATGATCTGAGACGTCATCGCTCTGCTGCAGAATTTCAACGGCATCAATATCTATTCCATGTGACAATATTAGATCTAGAGTATGATTACGACAATGAGTTGGTCCTGACACGTGTTGTCTAACTCCAATAGAGCTTAGAATATCTGTTAATGCCAATCCCAAAGCGTCTTTTTCATTATCTACATGTATATTAAAATCACCAACAATAAGGACTTTATCCACAGCCAGTACTAACTCCAATAGAAAATCAGCAAATTATTTGATAAAATCTGTATGGTGCCCTGGTGGCCTGTATACAGTAGCCAACACAAATTTCAAATGAGAGTTGTCACTAACATTATATAAACTTACATAGAGCACCATCACTTCAAAAGAGATATATTTGAAAGACTTTTGAGTAATACTGAAGATATTACTATAGATTACAGCAACAACTCCCCCTTTACCTTTCTGACGAGGTTTGTGTCGATAATAGTAACCTTGAGGGCTAGACTCATTTAAAGTAATGTAATCGTCTGGTTTTAGCCAGGTTTCTGTCAAACACAGCACATCTAGGTTATTTTCTGTGATAATATCATTTACAGTAAGTGCTTTTGAAGAAAGGGATCGAATATTCAGCAACCCAAGCTTTATCATTTTGTTATCTTTATAATCTCTGTTTACTACTTGTTGAACATCAATTAAATTATCACCCGTAAATGGGTTTGGAAGTTTTCTGTATTTATTAGTTCGGGGTACAGACACAGTCTCTATCTGATGATATCTAGGTGAAAGAGTCTCTATGTGTTGGGATTTATCTGAATTCTGTGACGTGAGACAGCTGGCAGATGGTCGGTTTAGCCAGTCTGCCTGCTTCCTGACCTGGGCCCCAGTTAGTCAAGGTTGAGCTCTAAGACTATGTGCCATATTACTAGAGAGAAGAACGGCACCACCCCAGGAGGGATGAATACCATCTCTTTTCAACAGGTCAGGTCTGCCCCAAAAACTTTTCCAATTGTCTATGAAACCTATATTATTCTGTGGACACCACTTAGACAGCCAGCCATTGAGTGATGATAGTCTGCTAATTATCTCATCACTCCTACGAGCAGGAAGGGGTCCAGAAAAAATTACAGTGTCTGACATCATACGTGCGATTTCACACACCTCTTTAATGTTAATTTTGGTGATCTCCGACTGGCGAAGTCGGACATCATTAGCGCCGACGTGAATAACAATCTTAGAGTATTTACGATTAGCATTAGCCAGCACTTTTAAATTTGCTTTGATGTCAGGCGCTCTGGCTCCCGGCAAACATGTGACTATGGTGGCTGGTGTCTCTATTTTCACGTTCCGTGCAATAGAATCGCCAATAACTAGGGCACTTTCAACAGGATTCTCAGTGGGTGTGTCACTGAGTGGGGAGAACCTGTTTGATGTTCTAATCGGAACGGAAGAGTGGTGTTTTTTAACACGACTAGGCCGCCTCACGGTCACCCAGTTGCCCTGCTGCACAGGCTCTACAGCCGGAACCGAACAATGTACGGAGTTCGCTAGGCTAGTCGCATCCAAAACAGTATCTGAAGCCCTTGCATTCTTACTATCCTCAATTAAAGTTTGGATGCGTGTCTCTAATTCTAAGATTTTCTCTGTCAGCCTGACTATTTCCCTACATTTATGACATGTGAATCCTTCATCGCTGACAGAAAAAGCTAAACTATGCATGTGACAGACAGTGCAAGTAACAATGAAAGGAGAAGATGACATAGCTTACCGTGTTTGTAGACCGATCCGACTTACCAGATGTTTGATGAATTTGAAGAAAACGAGAGCGCGACAGAAATGACGGTGGGCACGGATAACACAAACTAGCGTAATGCTAACGCGTTGTGACGGTGATTTAGATTAAAAGATTAAAAACTAGTGATGTCAGATTAATGTGATAGGCAATATAAGACCAAAAAGATCTAAAAAGAACACACAAACACATTAAAAGTATGCAGCCAGTGTGGTCATCCTGTTTGTCTTGACTCAAATATTTCGACTCAATTAACACCTACTGAATTGAACATCCACTGTAGTTCCTACCGAGGTGTCTACATGGTGTGAAACTTACTCTGATGTCTTTTAAGACCCAGTAATCAATGGAGGCGTGGTCGCAGACATAACGCCTTTTTTGACCTTTCAGACTGGAAGGAGACAACAACCGGCCAGGAAGGAATTATCAAATTACTATCAAAGTCATTCTTACATCTGTTTGATCTGTTTTGTCTTTTTTAACACATAAAGAGGTCAGCAGGGGAAGTCACATAGACACTTCACAACGTGACACCACATGACACCACCTGATAGCACATCCCATAAATGAACTAACATCCGTTTGCTCTGACCTGACATCTGACACTACAACTTGTCAGTCCGTCTGGGAGTTATGAAGGGACATAAAACTGTCATAAAAAGCAATAAATCAAAAGTGACACAAGGTATATGTTAATAATACCGGTGGGTGGATCGAGGCAGACAGCAGGCAAACAACAGTCCAATAATCCAAAGCAGTAAATCCAAAAGGGCAGGCAGAGAACACTCAGAAAACAGGCAGACAGACAGAAAACATGAAAGGGAAAACAACAACTGTAAATAAATGCTAGAAATTTACCACAAACAGCAAATCAAGACTGTGTGTTGTCTGTGTGAGTGAGTGGTGCTTAAATAGTCTGGATGATAGGCTACAACTGGCTGAGGTGATCAGTGACGGGGTGCAAGGCTTCTGGGAAATATAGTGCATAAGTGTGTGCTAGTTGATTGTGGAAGGTGAAGTCCGGTGGTGAGTGAGTAACAGTCCGGGGTGGAGTGCCCTCTAGTGGTTGTTCTGGGCACTCTAGCTGACAATCCTGACATAGTCACCCTCCTAAGGAGTGGCTTCCAGACACTCCTAAACCCAAATGATTTAAGTCCAGGAGGGAGATGACGCAGAGGTGGACTAAGGGGCAGGATGGAGGACCAGGTCCATGAAGTGGAAGACGGCCTGATGCTTGTGGCTGAGCAGGCATTTTTGATGGGACAATTTGCGCAGGCAGCCAGGGCGGATTTGAGGACCCCAACTGTAGAGCGGATGACCCCCACAACCTGGCAGATAGTTTCAAAGGCCCCCAGGATTGATCAGGAATAACTGAAACACCAGAGATAGAGAGGTTAGTAAGGGTAATAAGAGCCATACTAGGACAAGGTCAAGCTTGCAAACGCCTTTGGAGGTCCTAGTTTGAACCTCTTTTGCATGGTATTTGGGCCATCAGACAGTCCAGAAACCACTTCAAAGTTGTTCCATGACAGACAAGGACCTCAGGGGTGATCTTGGTGATTGTTTAGGGGCAGACTGGGTAGAAAGGGAGTTCAAGGTTGATCTCCATGGTCAAAGAGGGAGAGGCGAGAAGTTCATAAATGACCTTTGTGGTCGTATCTAGACAGACAGAGAATCCAGGTTCAACCTCTGTGGTTGTTGCAGGGCAGATAAGAGGCTCAAGGAAGATCTTCGTGATTCTTACGGAAGTTTCAGGGATGACCTTCATGGTTATATCCTGATGAGGGAACTCAGGAGTTTCCCTCATGTTGCTCTCTGGCCAGACCGTACTCTCACAAATGATCCCTGGGGTCATGTTAAGGCCAACAGGATGCTCTGGGATGACCTCGGTGGTCATATCTGGACAAACAGTAGTCTCTTGAGTAGCCACAGTGTTTATATCAGGACCAACTGGTAGTTCGTTGGCGATAACCGTGGTTGTATCTGGGCTGTCAGAAATTTCACCAAATGATCTCCATCTTTGCATCAGGACAGCCAGGAGACTCAGGAGCGACTTCCATTGTTGTGTCAGAACAGACCAAAAAATGAACGTACAACTCCCGCTGTCATTGCAGAGTAGATAGAGGATTAGAGAGTACCCTTTGTGGTGAACTCGGAACAGACCGTCAGTTCATACTCAACCTCCATGGTCGTATCTTGACAGATAGTAATCTCTTGGGTAATCATTGTGACTGTATCAGAGCAGAAAGGGAGTTTAGGAATGGACTTATGTAGTCGCTTCAGGGACTACAGAAAGTTTAGGAACCACGTCTGTGGTCGTTTCAGGATGAACAGACAGTTCAGGGACGATCTCCATATTCACATCAGAGCAGAAAGAAAGTTCAGGAGCGAACTCCATGTTCGTCTCAGGGCATACTGAAAGTTCAGGAACGACCTCCGTGGTCGTGTCTGCCCAGGCAGACTGAAAGTTCATGGATTGCCACGTGGTTGCATCAGGACAGACAGAAAGTTCTGGAATGGACTGGAATGGCATGAATTGTAGCATGTTCTAGGGTGGGTGCAGTGGTCTCTCTGGTAATGGTAGGGTTAGCAGGGTATTATTCCATAACAGCCTCTGTAGTCATGATTAGCAGGGTTGACTGTTCATAAAAGGTTTCCGTGGCTGGTTCAGGGTTGTTGAACGCCACCACCATGCAGGGAGCTGAAGCCTGCTCCACCACTCAACGAGGTTCTGTAGCATCAGCCGCCACCTCTGGAGATTCAGTGGTGGTGTACGCGGCCCAGATACACCATAACAAAGCCCCATTAATGGAGAATACTGCCAACAGGGGAAACAATTCAGTAACAGGAGGGCTTGCTGAAATACCTTCTAGGGTTGCACTGGTGTGCTCAGTGCCTGACTCAGAAGCATTCTCTTGAACTGCAGGAACGGGGTCAGGGATTAATGCAGGATCACCGCTAGGAACTGCGGAAATATGGACTGCTCTTACAGACATTAGCGGGGTATCTCTCAGACTTCAGATCAGTCTCTAGTGGTCAGGGCAAGCCTTAAAATCCTCAAATGCAGCACTCACGACAACCGGGAACGTAGATGTGGTGTCTGAAGACTCTGGCGCAATGTCCTTGACTGCTGGAGATTTTGCTGAGATCTTGCGAGGTTCTGGAAACTCTGCTGAGACGTGACGATGCTTTGGTAGCTCTGCTGAGATGTGACAATGCTCTGGAAGCTCTGCTGCGATATGATGAGGCTCTGGGAGCTTGGCTCAGACATGATGAGGTTTTGGTGGGTTTGAAATAAGCGTAGATTCCGGGACTGATCCAGTGAGTTCTTGGGTGCAAAATTAGAATGGGTTTGGGAAGTGCTTGTAGTTTGAGATAAATTTCAGTTGTTATGGCTTTCTTTCGGCTGAGTTTGCGTTAACGTCGATGCTGGGGAACTGTATGATCAATGGTAGCGTGCTGTGACTCTGGAATGGGGGCCATTTTGTGTTCCAGCTTATTGGTGGTCGCCATGTTGTGACTGGGCCCAGGTGTGGTAACCCCAGAGTGGAAATGTTCATACATCACAGGGCTAAACATTACTAGATGTGGTTCGGCTGGTGATCGTGCCGACAATTTCCTGCTTCATCCACAGTAAATGAAGACCCACATAACATGAGCGCATATTCTATAAAGTCTTTGAGACTACAATTCAAGTCTGCATCGGGAAGGCAGGTTTTTAGGGGTTAGTTTACTCCCCGACAAAACAGGTGTTTAAACAAAGTTTCATCATATCTGACGTGATCTGATAACTCACAGAACCGGGTAATGTATTCCTCGATCAACGACTTATCCTGACGAAGCATTAGGAGCTGGTCGAAATAATCCATGTTAGGACCGAAACTGCTGGTAGAAGCCACTGGATCTTGTGTGGCGAAGTGATTCAGAGATTGTTTTGGCTTTATAGCAGCTCTAGGAAAAAAATATTATTGAGCTGAAATAATTTTTGATTGAATTAGTTCCATTGTAAAAATCTTTAATTATTAACTTAATGCACGCTTAGATGACACCTTTTAAACTGAAGACTTTTAATACGTTCTTGTGGTTCATTTATGTATTTTGTCAATAGGTGTGCACATTTGAATGTGTATGTGTGCAGATGCTTAGTCTTTATAAAATGACATCATCAAATTACTTGTCTGGCCGGCAAAATATACTACACTTCTTATACACTGCAATTTAATTTATGTATTTTTCCTTTAATTTCCCTTATGAACTATTCATTAAATGTATACCTTTTTAAAACTTATTTATGCGTTATGAAATATATTTATTGTCTTATTTATTATACCATATTTTAATGTGAGTTACATTATGAACATTTATTACACGTCATATGACTGGACAGGTTTTTTTTTAGATTTCTCCAGTCCTGTAATTTGTGAGTTGGTAGCGAACATTGAACTTTGTGCTTGTTTGCTTTGCTCTTTGTGGATAAAATTGAGTGGGGATTACCTGCTGGTTGGCAGAGGTTTCTCATCTTGAAGTGTTTAGTCTTGAGCTCAGTAAACACTCCACAAAGGAGAGATTATTGAGTACTAATCCACTGTATGCTCAAACGCTAAAGAGGAGCCTTGCACTCTTACAACCTAAAAAGCTGGCGCGTGTCAAATACATGCTCTTTTGGTGCAGTTGGTTGCTTTCTTTTTTGTGTCTCATTTTACAAGCTTCTCACAATATTGCGGTCTCTCTGTCTCACTGCTGGAGGTATATCTGGTGTTTGCGAATATAAGCCATTAGTGTGTTGGGCTGATAATGGGTGCCGTCTCTGCCCTTCACCCTGCCCTAAAATTGGAATCGGATATTTGTGAGATTATTTTGAGGCTGTCGAAAATAATAAACGCAAAACTGTATCCACTTCAACTAGTTAAGTAATTTTCTGACTGATAGTATCCTGGGGGGATTCCATGCCGGTTCTGCAATGACAGTATAATGAAACTGGTATGCGAGTTGTGTCTTATCGACAAGGATTAGAGGGGAGTAATGAAAAGGAGGGGTTGCCCAGCCTTGTGTGGCATGAATTTGATTATCTAATGGACGGTGCTGGAAAAGCGTGCTAATTTCTCTAAAGCATGAGACCTTTATGCGCCCCTGGCTTTACTCAACTTCTCCACTCATTCATGTGTTTTAGTCTCAAACTCACTTTGGTGTCATCGCTTTAGTTTAATCTTTCTTTATGGTCACATTGATGCAATGCCCCACAGAGATTATTATGCACATTAGCATCTCTATGTATGAACGTAGTGTGTGCAAGCGTGCACAACTTAATCCCTCTATTTTCCCTTTTTGTCATTTCTCCTTCTGTACTGATAGGCGACTATAGTGCCGTCCTACAGACAAAATTAAAAAATAAAAACACTCAAGGCAGTTATCAATATTCATATTTTATAGAAGTGTATTTCATGTCTGGACTCTTTCTTTGTTGCCACAAGAATGTGGGTCACTTCTACCACCAATTCGATTCAAAGTTTTTGAGCCACGTCTGGAAATCTTATTTCACGCTTGTACTGATAGGAAATATTTGAATATTGGGTCAAAAAGAGCTCATTTCATTCTCACTAGTGTATTTTCCACTTTAGAAGAGAATATATAATTAGGAACATCATAGGATTGGTCATGGAAGTGTTATTATGGAACATTATGCAAAATTCTTTCAATAAATTACTAAATAAAACTACTTTTCAAATGATAACTACTTTGTTCTTTTATATAGGGATACACCAATATGACTATTCTGACTGATACCAGTAAGCCAACAATTCATTTAAATGTTATGTCTAATAAATGGACAATATTAAAATGCTATACTATATTGCCTAAATAAATTAAAAAATAAAATACTACAAACTAAAATCTATTTTAAGTGCTAAAAGTGAATTTAGACATCACAACTTTATAATGTACTGTCTGAAAATACACATTAATTTTGAGATTTGCTAAAGATTACATTTAACAGTTAATAAATGATTAGTGGTTTTAAAAATTAACTTAATTAAGAGGTAATCAGGACTGAAGTTTCAATGAAGTCTAAAACTATGCTGGCAGTAACTTTGTTACCAGAAGGGTCACCCAAGCCAGACAGGTCTGGACTGAGAAGCCAGACTAACATGTGTCCGCAACCCCAAACCATACAATTGGGGAGCATTGGGGACCTACCCTGGAAAACCATCACCAAGGAAATTCATGGCTAGTCTCTTGCATAATTCAAATATGGTACCCAATGGTGGACACCCCCAGGCCAGTAAGTATCCAAGTTGAGACTGGGGAAAGGCAAGATATTCTGTCCTCTGCATGCGTGTGCAGCGAGAATGCATATACAGATAGCCAAACATTGTAAAGAGATGAGGAGGCTTCAATGACGACTCAGATGATTAAGTAAATTTTCTCTTTACTTGAGTTTGTTGCGTGCAATCAAGTTGTTTCTCTCACTCTCAGTTACATTCTCGTGTGAAACTGCAAAATAAATACAAAAATGCTAACTTTACATATAAACAAAATACACAAACTCGTTTTGCAATGTTTACATTAACATCGCTAAATTACGGAAGTTGTTATGGTATCACATGGCGATCTTTTGAATGTCCGCATAACGCACGTTAACATGCTTTCAATATATATAGATATTAACAGGATCCAAACACAAAGTGTACAGAATAACAAATATAAATGATGAACTTACAAGCAAAGCTTCTCCAGGGTATTACACAATGAACAGAAACAGATCGAAGGAGCACACGATCTCTCTGCTGCGCAGAACGGGAAAATGGCTACTGCGCTTTGCGTGCTTGAAAGCATAACAAATGAAGTTTTATCAAACGGTAGTTTAGCTTAACCTATGACAAACAGCGCCCTCCGGAGGGGAGGAAGGAATAATGTTAGACATGGCATAATACTCCCCGTCTGGTATTAAGTATTATACCACTCTTAATTTCTGTATTCACCGGAAAATTTAAGACACAAGTAAGATAACCTCTGTAATAGGTCGTAAGAAAGTTTTAGCGGTACCACTCTTAGTGACTTTCAGTTCCAGTTTTCTGACTTTGCCATCTGAGTCGGCGATAGCTTTGGAGACCAAAGCCATTGGCCATTCATTCCTTTTAACTTAATTATTTTTCAGAAGGACCAGGTCTCCTTCCTTAATATTAGGTTTGTTGTCTTGCCATTTCTTACAGGGTTGAAGGGATGCAAGGTATTCTTGTCTCCACCTTTCCCAAAATATGCTGGCAAGATACTGCTCTCTTTTCCACTGCTTTCGACACAGATCAGCGCCTTCAAAGGGTCCTGGAGGCGCGGATTGGGTACATACTTTTTGGGAGAGGATCATTGCTGGGGTAAGGAGAAATGGCGATTCAGGATCAGTAGAAAAGGATACGAGAGGTCTTGCATTGACGATAGCATACACTTCAGCCATTAGAGTTGACAACATTTCGTGATTCAGATGTGAGGAGCTGATTTGAGGAAGCATGGAGTCTAAAATCCGTCTTGAAAGTCTGATCATCCTCTCCCATGCTTCTCCCATGTGAGAAGAATGAGGTGGGTTAAAGATCCACTTGCAACCTTCTTCACTAAGGTATTATGTCACGCTTGAATCTTTGGTAGAGACCAAGCATGTTCAGCTCTTTGCATGCCCCTGTGAAATTAGTACCACAGTCAGAACGTATGATCATTGCTGGGCCTCGAATGGCGAAGAACCGGCAAAGTGCATTGATGAAGCTCGACGTATCCATAGACTCTATCAGTTCAATATGGATGGCTCGCACAGATAAACATGTGAAAATTACCACCCATCTTTTACTAAAAGCATGACCTCCACGGGTACGGCATGCTGATACATTCCAAGGGCCGAACACATCTAAGCCGACGTTAGTAAAGTTTATTGGGACATGGGCTAAAGCAGGATGGACGCCCCTCTTTTAGAATGTTTGTGCGGTAAACACTCACGGTCGAGGGCTTACGAGCAGCACCGAGACACACCTCGCCAACCCAGCCTAGGTCCAATCTTTGAGCATATGGAGCATTTTGTGGCCCATTGCGTTGCTCTCTTACCTTGTGGACTTGGAGGATATTTCGTCCGAGAAGGAGAAGTATTTGAGCGTTTGGATCTAGAGGAGGGATGAGATTACCAATAGATTTGAGATGTTTTGCTGCTTCAGTAGTGGGTATTTCTGACCTGTCTTCAGGCATGTAGTTACACTCAATGAGCGTAGGGAGTGGCACTGAAAGACTTCCATCTAGAGAGTGTGCGATGAAGTCCATGGCTCGCCTCCCAGACATTTCTGTGACTCCGGCGCATGTGTAGGGAAATTCGGTGCTCTTGAGATGAAAGAGGTCGAAAAACTCAGACCTGGCAAGTGAACGATTACTTTGATCGTCTAGAATAGCATAGATGTTCAGTGATTTGTCTGGCTCTCCCTTGGGGACTCTGACGAGACAGATTTTCGAACAGGATCGTGAACTATTAGCATCCCCACAGACCTCTGTGCATTTAGAGTTAATGGAAGGGTTTGCACTTTCTTTCTCCCCGCCATGCTCTGTGTTGGGTGGCTTTTGCATCCATGGGCGTGGTCCAGGATGAAGAGCTGTGACGTGTTTGTTACTGCTACACTCTGTGCACTGTATGCTAACACCACAGTCTTTCGGCCCACATGATCGTTTGAAGAACAACATCTGAAACAGATATTATGCTCCTTCAAAAACATTTTCCTTTCCTCAATGCTCTTGGCTCTGAAGGCTCTGCATCTTTTGAAGGGATGGGGTTTCCTGTGAATAGGGCATTGTCTGTTGATATCTGGCTTACTGTTCGACGATTCGGTAAGGCTGGTTGTTTGTGCGATCTCAGTTTTGTGAGTAGAGATGAAGCTTTTCAATGGTCCGCCTCTTTTCACTGAGATTTCTGGCTTTGCAGGGGCAGTCAAAGATAAGTGGAATGTGAAACTTGGGTCATTATGCATGTAGGCTTCCCTGCATACAAACTCTGTGAAAATGTGAATGGTGGAAATGGTACCTGGAACTGAAGCTTGTATTGAGACATCCACTTGTCTTGGAGGCTAGGAGGAAGTTTGTTGACAATAGGTGCCACGCCCCGCACTGTGTCCAAGAAAGAGAGCCCAGGCAAGTAGCCTCCAAGCTTTGCTGATTCCACTTTGAGCAGATCTGCAAGTTCTCTTAACTTTCGGGGTTCTTTGTAACTGATTTTAGGGAAACAGTCCAGTTTATCAAAGACCGTTTTCTCAATTATTTCCGCACTCCCAAAGCTTACTTCTAGACGGGACCATGCCATTCTACAGCCAGCTGCCGGATCGGCAACATGAACATCTCTTACTCTTTTAACTTGTTCTGAGGACTGTGGTCCTAGCTATCTTCTCAGTAGATCAAGCTCCTCACTAGAGGTGAGTGATAGTCCTTCTAGAGCATTAATAAATGACGACTTCCAGGATAAGTAATTTTCCGGGCGATCATCAAACTTACTAAGCCCTAAGTTCACAAGTTTACAACCTCACGACGCACTAGGTATCTGGCTATTTCACTCATACCTGCATGGTCTGAACAGGCTGACGGTTGCGTTGTACCGCTAAGATGGGAAGTCTGAGGTTTGTTCGATTTCTCTTGTGCGATGTGTATGGTAGGTTGACAGGAGTATGCTGAGGAAATGGTTGCTGTGTGCTGGGCATTCTGGGCTGACTTACTTAGTATGGTTTAGGAGTAGACATACGGTTCAGTCTGTCAACATCTTGTGTGACGTGGTTTGTGGCAGTCGTGGTGGGCAGTGCAGACAGTATCATGAACTGTTCGTGATTACACGTGTCAGTCTCTGCTTTGACGAGAGGGAGACAATGAAAACTTGATCCAGAAACACTGTCCACATAGTCCTTTGTGCGCTTTTCGACAGTCTCCTGTGGAAATGCTGTGACATCTATCGCCATATTAATTTCTCCTGACTCAATCTCTGCTGCAGCCGCTTCCAGAATCTCAGCTTCTTTTGCTGTAGCTGCAACCTCCTTTTTATGCTGTAGAGATAACAGTTCAGATTCCAGTTTAGCCTTTTCTAGCAGAACTTCTGCCTCTCTTTGGACAAAGGTTGTACGTGATCTTACTGCTTTAGCTCGTGCT
Organism: Opsariichthys bidens; assembly: GCA_037194245.1. Lineage (NCBI taxonomy): Eukaryota > Metazoa > Chordata > Actinopteri > Cypriniformes > Xenocyprididae > Opsariichthys > Opsariichthys bidens. The sequence goes on along the minus strand of CM074301.1, from coordinate 229,861 downwards.
CTGGTTGCTGCTATACTTGCAGTGGACGATCTTGAGCTCTTGGAAGATGCAGGTATCAATGATCTGGTTTCAAGTTGACTGAGTGAGACATTCGATGTGGTCTGCTGTTGCTCCTCAGCTTTCTCATCCATCTTGAGCCAGTTGAAATGGGTGAAATAACTGGATAGCTGTTTTTCTTGTAAGTGCTGTGTTCTGCCTGTTGTGATGTTGCTTTTTCACTATTCTGTCCTCTGCATGCGTGTGCAGTTAGCATGCATATACAGATAGCCAAACATTGTAAAGAGATGAGGAGGCTTCAATGACGACTCAGATGATAAAGTAAATTTTCTCTTTACTCTCACTCTGTTACATTCTCTTGTGAAACTGCAAAATCCATACAAAAATGCTTACTTTACATATAAACAAACAAAATACACAAACTCGTTTTGCAATGTTTACGTTAACATTGCTAAATTATGGAATTATGGAAGTCATTATGGTATCATATGGCGATCTTTTGAATGTCCGCATAACACACGTGAAACCGTTAACATGCTTTCAATATATATAGATATTAACAAGATCCAAACACAAAGTATATAGAATAACAAATATAAATGATGAACTTACAAGCAAAGCTTCTCCAGGGCATTACACAATGAACAGAAACAGATCGAAGGAACACGCGATCTCTCTGCTGAGCAGAGTGGGAAAATGGCTACTGTGCTTTGCGTGCTTGAAAGCATAACAAATAAAGTTTTATCAAACGGTAGTTTAGCTTAACCTATGATAAACAGCGCCCTCCGGAGGGGAGGAAGGAATAATGTTAGACATGGTATAATACAAGAGCAAGGTTCCTCGCAAGTAACCCAGGAATTTGACGCACATGGGGGAAATCATCAGGGAACCCTAGCTGTAGATGTGCTGTGCTGCACAAAAGCATACAAAATGGGCAGTCGTGGCCTAATGGTGAGGGAGTTGGGCTTGTAAGCAGAAGGTTGCTGGTTCGATTCCCATGCCGGCAGGAATTGAAGGTAGGGATTGTGAATAAACTCCACCTTCGATACCACGACTAAGGTGCCCTTGAGCAAGGCACTTAACCCCTAATTGCTCCCCGGGCACTGTAGCAATAGCTACAATTGGTGGAATTGGTGTATTACACTGGAAAGAGGATGGTCAATTTAAACCAAACTACTTTTCAGTGTGTTATTTAGGTCATCGGGAGCTTAGAATAAATAAAGTAGCCTTCATAGCCCAAAAGAACAATCACCCACGCGGTGGAAAGACCGTATAATGGCCATTCACATTTGTGCAAACTAGGGATGGCTTAATACCACAATTTTGGCTTTGGTACAGTACAGTACAGTACAGTTTTACTAATCCTCGCAGGTGTCGCGTTTACAAAGTGAGAAATTACCGCAAATATTTGTTAATAAATTAATAAACACAGATAATCCCATCAAATCAGTAGTTTAAAAACTTTCTTGTGAAGAAATTTCAGCAATACTTTCTCTCCCCTCTCTATCGCTCCAAATTAGCAAATTGCTACTGGCTTCAAAAGATATTGCGCCTGTAAGCGAGCTATGCACTGCAATACAACACTGACTGAAATCCCTTTTCCACGTCTTTTAAAACCTTGCCAATTTGAACATCCAAGTGATTTTATCATTCAGTAGCAACGTTCTTGGGAGCTCTTTGAGAGTTGGTTTTCTTTGCGCTTAAACAACGTGCACACAAGCCTGTACATGCTGTACCTGTACAGCATTCCAAATTGAGTTGTTTTACCTTAAACTGTCAAATACACACAAAATTGTCCAAATGTACATCTTAGTGAATATTCACATAAACACGGTCGGATATGTCTTACATGAATTTAAATTGTTTCATATTATGCGTCATTGCATGTGACTAAAATAGCCTACATGCTGCTGTCTGTCACTAAATAACGTTTGTAACTTTAAATTAATCGTAAGGATTTACCTATTTACTGTATTAACAGTGACCATTCAGTGTTATCTTACATTTGATTACTTTATTAAATTTCTGTAACTAGCATCTCTGTACCTGAATCATACTGTTCGAACTGCCTAAACTTAAGAGTAAATATTATGAGATATAAACACCATTCAAAGGCATGCTGGAGCTTTCGTGTTATCTAAACTATGTGACCTTATACGTGCGTTGATCAGTGTTAAAAGAAAAATAAATGTCTAAATTAGATCGTTTGAATGACGTACTGACCTATCAATCTCATATAGTCTTGTACAAGTCAGGATGGGTGACAGCTTGGCCAGGTTTGATGGTTCTTCATTTTTTATAAGCAAATGATACGTCTACTGCTCTTATTATTTATTATTTTTTAGGTGAGTTGAGTGCAAATCAACTGCTTTATCCATTTTGTTTCTCTATGTTGTCACATTTGCCAGTTTCACGTCAGTTTGGGTAGTAAACATCGGAACAGCAGCACATACCAAAATAAGCAAAATCATGATATTGTGGCGTTTCTAAAATATATTCCGGTATTTTCACAACACCCGTATACCGCACATCCCTAGTGCAAATCCATTAAAGCCATTAAACATTAATGAAAAGACAAGTAGAGTTGACCGGCTAATCCAAATCTGTAATGCAAACCATCTATGGTTTCGCAAATACATGGTTCATGCAACCGAAAAACACCAAAAAAAAAACTTCTTTCACCAAATGATTTGATGTCCTCAAAAGTCCCTGTATCACACATATTGAAAGTGATGAATAGGTTCGAAACTGCTTGACACTGAAGAGAAACAGCCAGATGAACTATGGCAAGAAATGAGATCTGCAATTATTGAAATAGCACAGAAACACATACCATACAAAAACCAAGTGAAAAGGAGCAAATGGGTATCAGAAATAATGCCTATCAGAATTGCTGGGCAAAGAAGAGAAGCAAAAGCTGCTGGTGACAGAAATAAGACTACGAGGTTAAATACGGAATTTCGAGCAGCAAGGAAGGACAAGGAGGCAGAGTTGCATGAAACTAGAAGAGGACTGGCGAAATGGGCAGGGATCTCTTTGCACAGGTCATGAAATTTTAAACTGCATTTAAAGCACACAAATGTGCTAAAAGATAAAAAAATGGAAGAGTTTTGACTGACCAGCAAGCTATTAAAGCCATTAAAGCCAGGTGGCAAGAATTTACTAAAGAGCTTCATGCAAGTAGCAAAAATGGAGAACAACCAAACTATGACCTAGTGGAAATAGAACCAGCTATAGGGATTCACGGAATCCCTGCGGATTGCAAAGGCTGATTCCAAATCATCGGTTCTCATTATACTGGATCTATTTGCTGCATTCGACACCGTAAACCATCAAATTCTTCTGTCCACCCTCTCATAACTTGGCCTCTCAAGTACTGCACTTCAGTGGTTTGAGTCCTATCTCACAGGTAGGTCTTTCAGAGTCACCTGGGGAGGGGCGGTATCCAAACGTCATCAACTGATCACTGGGGTTCCTCAGGGTTCAGTTCTTGGTCCCTTCCTATTCTCCATTTACACTACATCACTAGGTCCCATCATACAGGCACATGGTTTCTCCTACCACTGCTAAGCTGATGAGACCTACCTGCTCTACCTGTCCTTCCAACCAGATGATTCCACAATAGCTACACGGATCTCAAGTTGTCTGGCGGACATCACGGCATGGATGGAAGAACACCACCTGCAGCTCAACCTGGCAAAGACCGAGCTTTTAGTCTTCCCTGCCACTCCAACTCTACAACATGACTTCAACATACAGCTTGGTACAACCACCATTACCCCATCAAAGTTGACCAGAAATCTTGGGAGTTATCTTCTATGACCAACTGACCTTCAGAGACCACATTCTCAAAGACAGCTCGGTCATGCAGATTTTCACTACACAACATCAGGAAAATCCGACCCTTTCTGACTGAGCATGCAACACAACTACTCATTCAGGCCCTGGTCATTTCGAGGCTTGATTACTGCAATGCTCTTCTGACTGGACTGTCGTCAACTGCAATCAAACCTCTTCAGATGATCCAGAACGCTGCTGCACTTCAATGAGCCCAAGAGAGCCCACATCACGCCCCTCTTTATCTCTCTGCACTGGCTAAACCTTGCTGCATGCATCAAGTTCAAGGCTTTGATGCTTGCTTACAGATCCACCACAGACTCTGTACCCTCCTATCTCCACACACTGCTACAACGCTATGTCCCCACAAGAAGCCTGCAATCACTAAAGGAGCGAAGGCTGGTGGTACCGTCACAGAGAGGCACAAAATCACTCTCCAGATTATTTTTGTTCACTGCTCCCTGCTGGTGGAATGATCTCCCTACCTTCATCAGGAATGCAGAATCCCTGGCAATATTCAAGAGACAGCTGAAAACTTATAAAAAAAATTGCCTCTTTATGAAGAATCGCTTGCTTGTATTCCTCACTTGTAAGTCACTTTGAATAAAAGCGTCTGCTAAATGATTCAATGTAAATGTAAGTTTATTCAAGTGAAATTGCTAAGGCCTATTCAACCTGTGGCCAACAAAGCAATTTGCCAAAAAGATCTGGGAAACCAAGAAGTGACAAAAAGATTGGAAAAAATCAGTTTTTAAACCAATATCAAAGAAAGGCGATGCAAGAACTGTTGCAAATACCGTACAATATAGCCTGGGTTTTGCTAAAGTCATGGCACATGTGACCACTGAGCAAATTTGTAGTGGATCATTGAAAAATGTAATGAATATCAGAAAAGCATCTATAGTGGGTACGGAAAGTATTCAGACCCCCTTAAACTTGTCACTCTTTGTTATACTGCAGCCATTTGCTAAAATCACTTTTTTTTTCTCAATAATGTACACACAGCACCCCACATTGACAGAAAAACACAGAATTCTTGACAGATTTTAAAAAAAATAAAAAATAAAATATCACATGGTCCTAAGTTTTCAGACCCTTTGCTATATTTAACTAAGGTGCTGTCCATTTCTTCTGATCATCCTTGAGATGGTTCTACACCTTCATTTGAGTTCAGCTGTGTTTTATTATATTAATTGGACTTGATTAGGAAAGCCACACACCTGTCTATATAAGACCTTACAGCTCATAGTGCATGTCAGAACAAATGAGAATCATGAGGTCAAAGGAACTGCCTGAAGAGCTCAGAGACATAATTGTGGCAAGGCACAGATCCGGCCAAGGTTACAAAAAATTTCTAATGCACTTAAGGTTCCTAAGAGCACAGTGGCCTCCATAATCAAGTCAAGTCAAGTCAAGTCATCTTTATTTATATAGCGCTTTTTACAATGCAAATTGTGGCAAAGCAGCTTTACATTAATAAGAAAATGGGGTCATTGTGCAGCTTATTCTATATATTATTGATTCTTTCCGTTGCAAATATCAATAGTTATTAGTCTAGTTAATTTAGGTATATCAGCACTGCAGAAAACAGTGACGTAATCGTCCGGCTCGGCTCAGTTCACATACAACGGCGCCAATGCAGGCATATCAAAAACACTGCTGATTATCAAGCAAGTGTCCCCAACTTAAGCAAGCCAAAGGCAACAGCGGCAAGGAACCAAAACTCCAACAAATGGAGAAAAAAAATCCTTAAATAGAAGACGTTTGGGACGACCAGAACCCTTCCTAGGGCTGGCCGTCCGGCCAAACTGAGCTATCGGGGGAAAAGAGCCTTGGTGAGAGAGGTAAAGAAAAACCCAAAGAAATCTGTAGTTGAGCTCCAGAGACGCAGTCGGGAGATGGGAGAAAGTTGTAGAAAGTCAACCATCACTGCAGCCCTCCACCAGTCGGGGCTTTACGGCAGAGTGGCCCGACGGAAGCTTCTCCTCAGTGCAAGACACATGAAAGCCCGCATGGAGTTTGCTAAAAAACACCTGAAGGACTCCAAGATGGTGAGAAATAAGATTCTCTGGTCTGATGAGACCAAGATAGAACTTTTTGGCTTTAATTCTAAGCGGTATGTGTGGGGAAAACCAGGCACTGCTCATTACCTGTCCAATAGAGTCCCAACAGTGAAGCATGGTGGTGGTAGCATCATGCTGTTGGGGTGTTTTTCAACTGCAGGGACAGGACAACTGGTTGCAATTGATAGAAAGATGAATGTGGCCAAGTACAGGGAATCCTGGACGAAAACCTTCTCCAGAGTGCTCAGGACCTCAGACTAGGCGGAAAGTTTACCTTCCAACAAGACAATGATCCTAAGAACACAGCTAAAATAACAAAGGAGTGGCTTCACAACAACTCTTTGACTGTTCTTGAATGGCCCAGCCAGAGCCCTGACTTAAACCCAATTGAGCATCTCTGGAGAGACCTAAAAATGGCTGTCCACCAACGTTTGCTATCCAACCTGACAGAACTGGAGAGGATCTCCAAGGAGGAATGGCAGTGGATCCACAAATCCAGGTGTGAAAAACTTGTTGCATCTTTCCCAAAAATACTCATGGCTGTATAAGATCAAAAGGGTTCTTCTACTAAATACTGAGCAAAGGGTCTGAATACTTAGGACCATGTGATATTTCAGTTTTTCTTTTTTTAATAAATCTGCACAAATGTCAAGAATCTGTGTTTTTCTGTCAATATGGGGTGATGTGTGTAGATTAATGAGGGGAAAAAATGAGGGCAAAAAACTTAAATGATTTTAGCAAATGGCTGCAATATAACAAAGAGCGAAAAAATTAATGGTGTCTGAATACTTTCCGTACCCACCGTATATATCTGATTTATTGACTATAGCAAGACTTTTGATGCTTGAACATGACAAGCTATGGAAGGTACTTCAAGAATTGGGTGTATCAGTTCATCTGACCCAGCTGATCAGTTGACTTAATACAGATCAAGAAGCAGTTGTTCGCATACAGTATGGCAATGAGGAATGGATCAAAATTGAAAGGGGTGTAAGACAAGGCTTTATTCTTTCCTCTTTCTCTTAAGTTTTTATGCTGAAATTATCATGAGGGAAGCAGGTCTGGAAGAATCAGAAATCGGTGTGAAGATTGGCAGCAAAAACATCAACAATCTCTATAATGTTGATGACACAACTTTATTAGCAGAAACTGAGGATGGTCTGAAACACTTCATAATAACAATGCAAAAGGAAAGTGAAAAGATGGGACTCCACCAAAAAGACAAAAATTAAGTCAACAGCTGGATCCGTAGTAACTAAAGTAACTGTTGTGAAGTTTTGTGTCCCTTAGCTGCACCCTCAAATTCAAGTCAGTCAAGTCACCTTTAGTTATATAACGCTTTTTACCAGGGGCGGACTGGCCATCGGGAGCACCGGGACATTTCCCGGTGGCCTGATGGTCATTCTGGCCTGCCGGCTGCCGCTGTGCTGTCGATCAGACTGACGTGCAATAGGCTGGTATGCAACTGAGAATTAATTGACGCACTTATGAATCTACGAATTAGGTGATCGCAGAGTGAAAATGACACCACCACATGACCCATCAGCGAAGCACTGCCTAATTGGCTATATCCAGAGGCAGGCTTTATCTTGGAAAATAGTGCAAAAAAATGGCACGTAAACGCAAAGGAGGAGCAGAGAGGGAACGCATAAAAAGGAGAAAAGCCCTTGCCACAGACGCAGCAAGTTGCTGCAAAATCCCAGCCATGTTCGCCGGTAAGGGAACAGGTCGGTCAGAATAACATTTACATAATATTTACTAGGGGTGAAAAAAAAAAAAAAAATCGATCCGTTCGGTTCTCCACACTCGGTTCTCCACGCGCTCGGACGGTCCGCTGTTCAACTTAAATCTGACAAAGCATCTGTAATATGGTGTACTATAAATAACACGTAAATCAATCAGGGTTCAGTTAATATATGTTTCTGTTGATGGATGAACATTCTGGGTTCCTAGACATTACAACAACAGCGATGAAAAAAAAAAACCCTAACCGAACCTTGAAAAAGTTGAACTGTTCCACCCCTAATATTTACTTAATCATTTGGCAGATGGACGCTTTCATCCGAAGCAACTTACAATAGATAAAATCTATTCTTTATAAAAAATAATACAAATATATATAATGATAGAAGTTTTAAAAGCGTATCTTAATGACAAACTAGCACATTGTTTTACATACTGTATGGGGATACAGTATTTTTTTAGTGCCAAACTTGACCAGAAATTTAGATTTTCCATTTGATAAAGATGACATAATTGACAAGATGTCAGAGGGCAGTGAGCTACTGCGCCGCCTACTGGTGTACTAGTAGTGCTAATTACTTTGTCTACTCTTACTGGTTTGTTATGGCATTATTGAGTAAACATTGTTATCTGTTACATAAATTGTCGTAGCTTTTGTTAAGTTTATTTTTGTTTGTGTTTCTGATACTTTTGATATACTTGAGTTGAGCATTGGAAATATATGAAATATAAATATTTTAACATGTGAATATATATATTTTATTATCCCTTCTCAAAATGTGTAAGCCAATTTTATATTTGTTTTTGGTGTAGTAGTATAGATGGTCTATTCCTAGTGAGTTTTTGAGGGTTTATTTATTCATCCATTCATATTATGAATGGTAGTCTACCTGTTCCATCAACTAACAGGGTTACCCTATAAGTTTAGCAGGCTGGTGGACACATGAATTTTGTGGTGGTGACTGCAGCAGCAGAGGTGGCCTGGGGTGGAGTCAAATTCCCGGCCTGATTTACTGTCCCAGTCCGCCACTGCTTTTTACAATGAAAATTGTGGCAAAGAAGCTTTACATTAATAATTAACAAATAAATTTTGGCTGCACAGCAGCTCCGAAAGAATATGTGTCATTGTCCATCTTACTCTATTTATTAGTGATTCATTCTGTTACAAAGATCAATAGTTAGGTTAAGTTAAGTAAAGTTAATTTAAGTAGTGACGTAGTCTAGTTAATTTATGTATATCATCACTGGAGAAAACAGTGATATAATCGTCCGGCAACAGCAGCAAGGAACCAAAACTCCAACAAAATGGAGAAATAAAAACCTCGGGAGAAACCAGGCTTAGTCGGGGGGCCAGTTCTCTTCTGGCCAACAGTGAACACTTGCCCGATACTAAGGCAGAGTTATAGGTCATAAATCTGATTTGGAATCGCAACAGTCAAAATATTTAATCCAGTTCCATCTAGTTTATCACACCGGTATGGGATGGTTTGTTGCGGATCTGTGCCACTGGCTGATGTGTCGGTAAGGCCCTCACAAGAGATGAGCCAGTTCACACAGTCTCCGCCGACACCCCAGGCCCACGCTGCTGCCACGCACAGGCGCAGGTTCCCCATCCGACCCGGACACGGCCCGGATCCAACCAATCATGTTACATGGTAAACCTCGGGATAAGCAGAGAGACAAAAATTAGTGTAGACGCCATTCTTCTTCTGATGTAACGAGTACATCTGGTGTTATAGTAAGTCTTCCCGGTTCCGGCTGACCTGATCTATGCAGCCTTACAGTCCTTTAACGGATATGAAGACATAAATTGATAATGTGTCAGATTAAAGAGATACGTTTTTAGTCTAGATTTAAACTGACAGAGTGTGTCTGCTTCCCGAACAATGCTAGGAAGATTGTTCCAGAGTTTAGGTGCCAAATAGGAAAAAGATCTACCGCCTGCGGTTGATTTTGATAATCTAGGTATTAACAACTGGCCAGAATTCTGAGATCGTAATAGACGCGAAGGACTATAATGCATTAAGAGCTCACTCAGATACTGGCGAGCTAAGCCATTTAGTGTTTTTTAAGTAATTAGCAAGATTTTTAAATCTATATGATGTTTAATAGGGAGCCAGTACAGTTTTCATAGAACCGGGCTAATATGGTCATACTTCCTGGTTCAAGTAAGGACTCTAGCAGCTGCGTTTTAGACCAGCTGTAGTTTGTTTATCAAGCGAGCAGAGCAACCACCCAGTAGAGTGTTATAGTAATCTAGCCTTGAGGTCATGAATGCATGAACTAACTGTTCCGCATTTGTCATTGAGATCATATTCATATATATTCTTAAAAGTAAGTATGCAGTTTTACATATGCTATAAATGTGGCTTTCAAATGAAAGATTGGTATCAAAGAGCACACCCAGGTTGCTAACTGACGAAGACGACTTAACAGAGCAGCCATCAAGTGTTAGACAGTATTCTAGGTTATTATGTGCAGACGTTTTTGGTCCTATAATTAGAATCTCGTTAGTAGTAGGAAATTACTAGTCATCCAATTTTTTTTTTCAGCTACGCATTCCGTTAATATTCAGAATTGGTAGGTTTCTTCAGGGTGCGAAGAAATATAGAGCTGAGAATCATCAGCGTAGCAGTGAAAACTAATGCCATGCTTCCTAATGACATCTCCCAAGGGTAGCATGTACAGAGTGAAAAGCAACAGTCCTTGTACTGAGCCTTGCGGTACTCCATATTTAACTTGTGATCGAATTGACATCTCTTCATTTACTACTACAAACTGATAACGGTCAGATAAGTATGATTTGAACCATGTCAATGCAATTCCACTAATTCCAGCATAATTTTCTAGTCTATTCAAAAGAATATTGTGGTCGATAGTGTCAAAAGCAGCACTGAAGTCTAGTAACACTAATAGAGAGATACAACCACGATCTGATGATAAGAGCAAATCATTTGTAACTCTAATGAGAGCAGTCTCAGTACTATGGTACGGTCTAAATCCTGACTGGAAATCGTCACAGATACCATTTCTTTCCAAGTAGGAACACAATTGGGATGATATTGCCTTCTCTAGTACAGGGGTTCCCAAACTTGTTACAATTCTGCATGAGCCGCTCGATATCGACCTGTTGTCTCTCGGAAAGTAACTGTGCAACTATGTTAGGTTGAACATTGTTCTGCCATCAGGAACCAGTCTGAGCGGCTCACACACACACACACACACACACACGCTAATCTCATGCTAATCCAACGGTCAACGTGTCCGAAACACTAAGTACTCGGTAAAGCATTTCTGTGTCATGCTGAATAATTCTTCCTCATTTCTCTCAGCATCACACATATAATGTAATATCAATGTCAGTTTTACACATCAAAACGATATCCTTCATTTACAATAAACATTTCAATCTCATAATGTCACAATATCTTGAAGCTACTCGTGTTTGTGTGCATTTATAAATGTGCTTGCATTATATATTAAGTGTGCATAAAGCTGAAAAATGCTATGCTAAAGCTTTGAAAATATGAATGCTGTTCATAAAATGCAAACGCAATGCATACATCAGTATTTATGTAATCAATAAATTATAAACTGGAATAATACACAAATGTAATGATTTTAATAACTCGGCAGCTTGAGAAAATAAATCAAGATCACTATGTTTAAAACAGACTGAAACGTCTAATTCTACAAACACACATTAATATCTTGCCTTTGTTGAACTGACCGAGCTGACTGGTCAAACAGAGAAGACTATTAGCATTTTTTTTATCTATGAAGAGGGCAGTAATTCACATTACTGTCACGTAATTCACATTGTGTCACGTTACATCATTTGTTCAACTGTTTTAAAAGACTATCAGAACTACTTTCATTAAACTATAAACACACACACACACACTGTAACTGTCAACAGACATGTTTTTTTTGAATGTGTAAATGTGATGATCAGAGAGTACTCTCTTGAAAGGTTCAATGTTAAGGGTTCTTTAAGAAGCGTAATGCGTCACATGACCATAGTTGAGTTGAGAGCGGATGCAGAGAAACTACAGCTCTTGCAGCCTCAAGATAAAGGCTTTAAAAGAACTGGACAAGGACAGATTGACTGCTTACCTATCCCAGAAGCAATGTGACTTCATTATGAATGTACCTGATGCCAGTCACATGGGAGGGGTTTGGGAAAGGCAGATCAGAACAGTTCTGAGCGTTCTGAGCTGGGTCCTCTCTCAGAGCTCAGGAAGACTAGATGATGCTTCCTTGAGAACTTTCTTCTATGAAGCCATGTCAATCATAAACAGCCGCCCACTCACCACAGATACCATCAATGATCCCAAGGGGCTAGAGCCTCTTACCCCAAACCATTTACTCACCATGAAATCCTCTGTTCCGCTGCCTCCACCAGGGAAATTTGCGCCAGAAGACCTGTATGCAAAAAAAAGGTGGCGCAGAGTGCAATATCTGACAGAGCAATTTTGGAGTAGATGGAGAAAGGAATATCTAGCAAACATCACTCTGAGACAACGGTGGCGCACTCCAAGACGTAATGTGAAGATTGGAGATATTGTCATTGTTAAGGAGGAAGGGATTCCCCGCAGTGAATGGAGACTGGGACGAGTGCTTGATGTATGTGAAGATGAAGATGGCCTGGTGCGAAAAGCCACAATACAAATAGGAAATAAAGTTAGGGAAAGAAGGTCAGCGACTCACTAAGCCATCCATTCTTGAACGTCCTATTCATAAATTAGTGGTGCTTGTAGAGAACGTTTAAATCCCATGCAATAGAGTTAACGTTCAAAATTGTGTTAAGAGTACAGAGTTTAACTGTTAGTACTACTTCAAGAGTCAGAGAACAGACTAGTTGTCTTTGAAATTTGGTTTGAAATTACTAAATTTATTCAAACATTTACATAAAGTTAATCATAAATTAGTAATTTGATGGGAGTGTAACTGTCAACAGACATGTTTTTTTTGAATGTGTAAATGTGATGATCAGAGAGTACTCTCTTGAAAGGTTCAATGTTAAGTTGAGTTGAGAGCGGATAGTTGAGTTGATAGTTGAGTTGAGAGCGGATGCAGAGAAACTACAGCTCTTGCAGCCTCAAGATAAATTCTAAATCTGCATGTGGTCTGGGAGGCGCACACGGTAATTTATTGTTTGTTTACTGTGTATGGTTTTGTTTTGCATCATTTTGCATGGAAAGAATGACGTTTTATTATTGGTCATTGAATTGTTATATTTTGTTGCGGTATTCATTTGCATACCAGTGAACATTGTCTCAAGAGATTTATGTTTGAAAGTTATGTTTTATTTTGTAGTTTTCACGGTGTATGCAGAGAAGAGAGAGAGAGAGAAATAAAAAATAACAGAAGACATCTGTATGAAGCGTGGCCGTTATTTCGTCAGACCAGTGCAGCTATAGTGAAAACGTGACGCAGCAAAGCCGACCAGCTTAAAGAGTGGAACGGCTGAGAAAACGAAGCAAGATCGCGGGTGCATCGCGTACAGAAGAGACGTCGGAAACAAAGACAAAGACGAAGCAAGATTGCGGGTGCATCGCGTGCAGAAGAGACGTCGGAAACAAAGACGAAGCACGATCGCGGGGCTATCACGTGGAGAGAGAAAACGACATCGATGAGGCTCGCTGCTATTCAGCTATCACCGCCGAGGAAGTAGCGCGAAACGTCAAAGAGAGGGCGACATTTAGCCGCGTAGACTACAGCTTTGCAAGTATCCTTTCTACAGGCTTAAGAGGACAGTGTTTGTTTTCCAAGCTGTTTCAGGCAGAAGTTGCTCTGCAATTAACAGCAGGTTAGACTGTGCTACCTTTACACCTTTATGGACTTGTGGGAAAAAAAAAAAAAAAGAAATGAAAAAGAGAGTATATACTGTTTGAATTAATGAACTAGTTGTTGTGTATGCCTCACTAGTGACAGTGTTACAAGGGTTTGATCTGAGAGTAGTAATTAAGTAACCATACACTAAAGTATTTTGCAAAAAAAAAAAATAAATAAATAAACATTGGCAATGTCAGTTCATGGAGAAAAATCACATTGTGGTGATTCAAGTGAGCAAATTGAGTCCTTTCAGGCAAAATTGACTAGCTTAACTGAACAGTTAAGATCTCAACATGATGATGCTGAAAGGGAAAGGTTAGAGTCACTCATAGGTGATATTCATGCTAAAATACAATCACTTCAATTAGCAATGATAGAACCTACCGTTTCCACTTCAAGAAAAGATGTACCAAGGAAATCTTCACGAGAGAGAAAGTTAACTCCAAAAATGCAGGAGTTTAGGGACCAAGAAGTTTCTCAGAATGAGAGGAAATTCATCAAGTTATACGAAAGGTGGAAAGAACAAGTTAGAACTACACGTATCAAACTTAAGGATGAGTGCTCTGACCAAATGTTGGGTGATATGATGGATAGTGTTGAAGGACTGGAAACGCAAGTGAAAGATGTGTATGAACTTACACGGTCTCAATCAGTACCTTCAACAGAGATTAGAAGAAAAATGGATTCCTGTACAGCAGTAACAACGGATCTGATGGGGCTGATGAAAGTACGTATGAGCGAAGTGGGGCTGGAGGAATTTGATGCTAATGCAGAAGAAGCAAGAATTCGTATAGTGCTTGACAAGGAGTATGCTAAGTCAATATTTTCGACTACAAACTCCAAGTCTACCATTCATAGTCACCATTCAAGCTGCTCATTAGAACAGCAAAGCATCTCCGCAAAAAGAGCAGAGTGCGCCGCACAGTTGGCTGCAAAGCAGGCAGAGATAAAGATGGAGGAGGCTATTGCCACTCAAAGACAAGAACTTAAAAGATTGGAAAATGAACGAGATCTTGTAGTAATAGCTGCAAAGCTTAAGGCATACTCTGAAGTTGACTCAGGTGAATCAAGCAACGAAGTTAGAACAGCACGCAGTAAGGTAGCCAATCGTCCTACAGTATTTACTGAGGAAATTAAAAGGGAGCAAGCTTCAAAGAACACTAAGGAGGAACAAACAACCTATACTGATAGGGAAGCCTCAGTGGTACAAGCCCTACATGACACAATGGTTCTCAGCAGACTTCCCACACCTGAGCCCTCAGTTTTCTCAGGGGACCCGCTTAGGTTCTTAGAGTGGAGAACAAGTTTCAAAGCATTGATAGAACGGCGATGCACAAATCCAGCTGATAAGTTGTACTATCTACAAAGGTATGTCAGTGGAGAGGCACGATCTGTATTAGAAGGAAACTTTTACAGAAAGGATGATGAAGCTTATGATCAAGCATGGGAAGCATTAAATTCTCGGTACGGCCATCCATTTGTAATTCAGTGTGCCTTTAGAGAAAACCTGAATAACTGGCCAAAGATAGGTTCGAGAGAGTCAGCTAAACTAAGACAGTTTAGTGACTTTCTGACAGCTTGCAGCAATGCCATGTCTCACATCAAAGGGCTTCAGGTGTTAAATGACTGTGAAGAGAATCAAAAAATGTTACAAAAACTTCCTGATTGGGTGACATCTCGATGGAATCGTCATGTTACAATGCAGTTGAGACAGTCGGGGGAATACCCCAATTTCAAGGAGTTTGTTGAATTTCTGGCACAAGAAGCAGAAATAGCATGCAACCCTGTAACGTCCATTCATGCCTTGAAGCTCAACGAAGAAAGGCCTTCAAGAGAAGTTAAGCGCTCAAAGGCTAATGTATTCATCACAAATGTGAAAGCATCAGACAAATCAAGCACAGTACCAAAAACATACAGTGTTGGAGGAAGCAACTCAATAGATACAGACAGTACAACGCCTTCATGTTCAAACCCAGTCACTTGCTGGTGTTGTGGGGAAAGTCACTCCATCCACAAATGTCAAACGTTTGCCAGTAAATCTGTGGAGGACAAGAGAAAGTTCATACTTGACAATAACCTGTGCTTTGGCTGTCTTAGGAAAGGACACATTTCCAAAGATTGCAAGAGTAAAGCCACTTGTAGAAAATGCAAGAAATATCATCCAACACCACTTCATGAAGACCGCTCTTCTTCTGCAGCAGCCGTGTCTCATGCTATGCAAGCAGAGGAAAACACTTCTTCCTTTTCCTGTTGCATAGACAGTGGTGATGGTGGGAGTACATCAATGATGGTGGGAGTACATCAATGATAGTGCCCGTGTGGATTTCTTCAATCACCAATCCTGAAAGAGAGACCTTAGTTTATGCTCTACAGGATACTCAGAGTAGCAACACCTTTGTAGACCAAGAGGTATGTGAGAAGATGGGGGTAGTATCAGAGCCTGTTAAGTTAAAGCTTACTACAATGATGGGGAAAGATTCTGTCATTAAAAGTGAAAGAGTTGGTGGGCTCAGAGTAAGGGGGTTTACCTCTCAAAGCCTAATTAATTTACCACCTGCCTACACCAGAGATTTCATCCCACTTGAACGTTCTCACATTCCTACCTCTGATACCGCCAGAAAGTGGATACATCTGAATAAAATGGCACAGGAGATACCAGAGCTGTTAGATTGCAAGATTGGACTTCTGATAGGTTATGACTGCTCAAGAGCTTTAGTACCACGACAAGTCATCACAGGAGGTGATAATGAGCCGTATGCCATCAGGACGGACCTGGGTTGGAGTATTGTTGGTAGTTCACCGCGGGCTGCAAATTCGACAGAAGTAACAGGTCTGTGTCATCGTATATCCGTTAAGGAACTTCCAATATTGACTCCTGCTGCTTTCATCAGAGCACTTGAAGCGGACTTTAGAGATACAAACCCAAAAGAAAAGAGCATATCGCAAGACGATATACAGTTCATGGAATTACTGAATGAAAAAATTCATCAGAATTCAGAGGGACACCTGGAGATGCCTCTCCCCTTTAAGACACGCCCACAACTTCCAGAAAATAAGCAGCTGGCCTTTGTGCGGCTGAGACGTCTGAAAGGAAAATTTGAGAAAAGCCCCAAATTCAGGGATGACTATGTCAAGTTTATGGAAGGTGTCTTTAATGATGGCGATGCGGAGAGAGCTGAACACCAACCCAAGGCAGGAAATGTTTGGTATATTCCTCACCAAGGGGTATATCACCCTAGAAAGCCAGAGAAGATTAGAGTTGTGTTCGACTGCTCTGCCAAGTACAATGGCACCGCTTTGAATGATCACCTGCTAACTGGACCTGATCTCACTAATGGGCTAACAGGTGTACTCTGCAGGTTTCGCAAATATCCAGTCACAGTAATTTGTGATGTAGAAAAGATGTTCCACAGGTTCCATGTAAGCGAGGAAGATAGAGATTATTTGCGGTTCCTGTGGTGGAAAAATGGCGATACAAATTCAGAGCCAAAGGAGTATCGCATGAAAGTCCATCTTTTCGGGGCAGCATCTTCACCTGGCTGTGCAAATTATGGAATGAAATATCTTGCATGTCAAAATGAAACAGAGTATCCTGCAGCATCTAACTTCATCAAAAAGAATTTCTATGTTGATGATGGCCTCATTAGTGTAGAAAATGTGGACAAAGCTGTCAAACTAATTGAAGAAGCCCGAAATGTGTGTGCGCGAAAGGGAAACTGCGTCTCCACAAGTTCATGTCCAACAACAGAAAGGTTTTGGAATCTATTCCTGTTAGTGAACGAGCCAGCGGAGTTCAGGATGTTGACCTTGGATCTAATGATCTCCCAGTCCAGACCGTGTTGGGAGTAAAGTGGAGTGTAAATAGTGACACCTTTTCCTTTAAAGTTGGCCTGGATGAGAAATCAGTGACACGGCGAGGAATTCTCTCTACTGTGGCTTCTGTGTTTGATCCACTAGGCTTCCTGGCTCCCTTCCTCCTATTAGGAAAAAAGGTATTGCAGAAGATGTGCCAAAAGGGCATAGGATGGGATGAACCTCTACCTGAAGAGTTAATGCCACGATGGACAAGCTGGCTGAATGAACTGGAGAACCTGCAAAATCTCCAGATTCCAAGATGCTTTGCTCCTGAAAGTCTGGGGAAGGTTCACAGGATTGAACTCCATCACTTTTCAGATGCGAGCAGTCATGGCTATGGTCAGTGCTCATATATCCGAGTGGTGGGTGAAGACAAAGTGCACTGCTCCTTTGTTATTGGCAAGGCAAGGGTTGCACCTACAAAGGTCGTGACCATACCCAGGCTTGAGTTAACAGCTGCGGTGATCTCTTCAGTGGTCAGTAACATGTTGAAGGATGAGCTGGAGCTCAAAATTGATCAAGAATTTTTTTGGACAGATTCAAAGGTGGTCTTCGGCTACATTAACAATGAAGCCCGTAGGTTTCACGTTTTTGTGGCGAATCGAGTTCAAAGAATCCGTGAAACAACTGAACCTGTACAGTGGCATTATATTGATTCTGATCAAAATCCAGCAGATCATGCTTCTAGGGGGCTCAAGGTGTCAGAGCTTATTCGTTCAAACTGGCTAACGGGACCCAAGTTTCTTTGGGAAAAAGAGATTATCACACCAAAGACAACTCCAGAACTGCTTGTTGGTGACCCTGAAATCAGAACGACACAAGTACTTCAAACAAAGGTAGTGCAGGATGAGAGTTTTTTGGAGAGGTTTAAGCGATTTTCAAAATGGCACACAGCATTAAGAGTTGTCGCTCGTATCCAGCAATTTTCAAAGGACAAAACTGCTAAACTCATAAATGTTGAAGACCTAAAAAAGGCTAGTATCACGCTTGTAAAGTTGGCGCAAAGAGATGCCTTCAAAGATGAGATGCAAATGCTGAGTCATGGCCAATTGCCACATAGTCATCCATTGTTCCAACTTGACCCAGTACTGCATGACGGTGTTCTCAGAGTGGGAGGGCGACTGAGGAAAGCTTCCTTACCTCTTGACTCGAAACACCCAGCGATTCTCCCGAGAGATGGCATAGTCACACGTCTTATCTTGGATTACTGCCACGAAAAAACTCAGCACCAAGGAAGAGGACAGACCCTCAATGAATTGAGAACAAATGGTTATTGGGTTCTTGGTGGCAGCAAAGTTGTAGCAAACCACATTAAGCAATGTGTAACATGCAGAAAAGTTCGCAGGCCAACAGAGATGCAAAAGATGGCAGACCTACCTACTAGCCATGTCGATCCCTCTCCACCATTCTCTTATTGTGGGATGGATTGTTTCGGACCATTTCAAACCAAACAAGGTCGTAAAGAGCTTAAGAGATATGGTCTCATATTCACCAGTTTCTCCTAAAGAGCAATCCACATAGAGATGCTGGAAGATCTCACTACTGATGCCTTCATAAATGCCTTGCGGTGTTTTATAGCTATCCGTGGAGCTGTAAGAGAGATCAGATCGGATCAAGGGACAAATTTTGTTGGGGTGAAAAACGAGCTGACAAAGGCTTTAAAAGAACTGGACAAGGACAGATTGACTGCTTACCTATCCCAGAAGCAATGTGACTTCATTATGAATGTACCTGATGCCAGTCACATGGGAGGGGTTTGGGAAAGGCAGATCAGAACAGTTCTGAGCGTTCTGAGCTGGGTCCTCTCTCAGAGCTCAGGAAGACTAGATGATGCTTCCTTGAGAACTTTCTTCTATGAAGCCATGTCAATCATAAACAGCCGCCCACTCACCACAGATACCATCAATGATCCCAAGGGGCTAGAGCCTCTTACCCCAAACCATTTACTCACCATGAAATCCTCTGTTCCGCTGCCTCCACCAGGGAAATTTGCGCCAGAAGACCTGTATGCAAAAAAAAGGTGGCGCAGAGTGCAATATCTGACAGAGCAATTTTGGAGTAGATGGAGAAAGGAATATCTAGCAAACATCACTCTGAGACAACGGTGGCGCACTCCAAGACGTAATGTGAAGATTGGAGATATTGTCATTGTTAAGGAGGAAGGGATTCCCCGCAGTGAATGGAGACTGGGACGAGTGCTTGATGTATGTGAAGATGAAGATGGCCTGGTGCGAAAAGCCACAATACAAATAGGAAATAGAAAGTTAGGGAAAGAAGGTCAGCGACTCACTAAGCCATCCATTCTTGAACGTCCTATTCATAAATTAGTGGTGCTTGTAGAGAACGTTTAAATCCCATGCAATAGAGTTAACGTTCAAAATTGTGTTAAGAGTACAGAGTTTAACTGTTAGTACTACTTCAAGAGTCAGAGAACAGACTAGTTGTCTTTGAAATTTGGTTTGAAATTACTAAATTTATTCAAACATTTACATAAAGTTAATCATAAATTAGTAATTTGATGGGAGTGTAACTGTCAACAGACATGTTTTTTTTGAATGTGTAAATGTGATGATCAGAGAGTACTCTCTTGAAAGGTTCAATGTTAAGTTGAGTTGAGAGCGGATAGTTGAGTTGATAGTTGAGTTGAGAGCGGATGCAGAGAAACTACAGCTCTTGCAGCCTCAAGATAAATTCTAAATCTGCATGTGGTCTGGGAGGCGCACACGGTAATTTATTGTTTGTTTACTGTGTATGGTTTTGTTTTGCATCATTTTGCATGGAAAGAATGACGTTTTATTATTGGTCATTGAATTGTTATATTTTGTTGCGGTATTCATTTGCATACCAGTGAACATTGTCTCAAGAGATTTATGTTTGAAAGTTATGTTTTATTTTGTAGTTTTCACGGTGTATGCAGAGAAGAGAGAGAGAGAGAAATAAAAAATAACAGAAGACATCTGTATGAAGCGTGGCCGTTATTTCGTCAGACCAGTGCAGCTATACACACATACATAAAGTGGTGAGAACCACTTTAATGTGATGGGTGCGCGCTGTGCGCTGAGCAAAGCAGATCCAGTCTGGGTTTAGTTTTGGAGATGGCAACACGGAGATCATCTTCCACGTTAAGACGCGATCTATGTTTATTTTTTATGTAAGTCAGTGCGGAGAAAGTCTTCTCGCATAAATAAGTTGATCCAAATGGCATCAGTGTATCCAAAGCGGCTTTGGAAAGCTGCGGGTACTCATCCTTCACCGAAATCCAGAACTCGTCCAGCGTTTTTGAGTCAAAACGTGTTCTCAAGGTTCGATCAGATGAAAGTTCAATCAGCGCGTCCTCCATGTCACACGTCAGATGGTTTGCTGTGGCAGTGAAAGGGGATCGAATCCAATCGTGTTTTTCTTGCGTACCTTCATCTGGAAAGTATTTGTTAAAATGATCCAGAAGGGATTGGAGATGGTCAGTAATAGACTCCCTGACAATATTTACACTCAATGTATTTTCCTCGAGGAATTCGTCTAATTTGGTAAACATGTCTATGCGCCCAGTTTCCACCCGTTCTCTCCAGCGCTCCACTTTGCGCACAAATGCCTGCACTTTATCATTAAGAGTCAGGATGCTTGTGTTTTCGCCCTACAGTGACACGTTAAGTCCGTTCAGTTTTTCAAATATAGATGACAAATATGCCAGCTTTGTAACCCAGCCAGGATCAGTGAGGTGCTCGGCAAGAGGAGATCTTTGGTCATTGAGGAAAATGCGCACCTCATCTCGCAGCTCATACAGACGGCTCAGCACATTGCCCTACGATAGCCAGCGGACTTCTGTGTGGAGCAGCAGGCCCTGGTGCTCTGATCCCATTTCATTGCAGAGAGTTGAAAACAGTCTCGTGTTAAGTGGTCGTGATTTAATGTGATTGGCCATTTTTACTGCAGTTTCAAGAACGTGTTTTAACTCAGGGTTCAGTGTTTTACATGCGAGGGCTTCTCTGTGTATGATGCAGTGAGTAAAAATGACATGAGGTGCCACTTGCAGGACTCGTGCTTTTAAACCCTTATTTTTTCCGAGCATTGCGCCTGCACCATCTGTACACACTGACAAGCACTCGCTCCAAGAGAGACCCTCTTCTTTTAGATTGCAGTCCAGTTTGTTAAAAATGCCCTCACCAGTGCACGTTCCCTCCAGCGGTACGCAAAACAGCATTTCCTCATTAAGCTTCCCCTCAAAAATGTACCTGACAAAAACTAGGAGCTGGGCAGAATTGGAGACGTCGGTGGACCTGTCCAATTGTAACGAATACTTCCCTCCTTTCACTGCGTCAATGAGTTGACGTTTGATGTCCAGTGCCATGTCACTGATGCGGCGGGCTACAGTCCCGTCTGAGAGCGGCACCCGTTGGAGCTCAGCGGGCTGCTTAACACCATGCATAATTCGACTCATGGCTATTGCTGCTGGTTTGATTAAAGTTTCACCTATTGTATGAGGCTTTTTAGTCTGTGCAATTAAATAGGCCACTTCATAGGAAGCCCTCTGAGCTTTAGCGGGGATTGTAGTTTGTGTAGTTAGGAGTTTCTTTTGCCCTCGTAACTCTGCCTCTTTTCTGCGGAAAAACTCGATAGGTTTAGCAGCGAGATTGGGATGTTTAGTGTTCAGATGTCTTTGCATTTTCACCGGCTTGAGACTCTCGTGAGCAAGGACTTCAGAGCACACTACACACTGGGGATGTTGTACTGCGTTTACGACCTGACACACAAATCCATACTTAATAAATTCCTCTCTGTATTTTCTTGATTTGGAGTAAGCCGGGTCTGAGTGATATTGGCGAGCTCCACCCTTATCAGAAGTGGAGGGAATTTCTTGCGGCTCACCCTCACTGACCTCCGCAACTGCAGTCTTCGCACAATCAACCGGCCTCACCTGAGACTTTTCTCCTCCTCTCATTTTTTCTGTTGTGGATATTAACCACCGTTTCATTTTAAAGCAGGTAGCCTATTATTTGTTCGTAGCCTCAAAACACCTTCAGCTTCAGCAAACAACAGTGCGTGATGTACGTAACTTGATTGTGATTGACGCTGACGTAATCTCGTATAATGTCTGGGACAAAATTCCAAATTTAATTAAAAAATATACATTAAATATTTTTTTAATCAGACTTTTCTGCAAACACCATTTAATAAGTATTGAATTAAATTAATTGCAACAAAAATATATAGGGCCAATATATTTTTTCCACTTTAAAAAAAAATAGAAATCATCTATTTCTATTCATCTACCCTCGACCCCCACTTTGGGAACCACTGCTCTAGTATTTTAGACAGAAAAGGCAGATTGGAGATCGGCCTGTAATTGACTAATTCTCTAGGATCAAGTTGTGGTTTTTTATTAAGAGGTTTGATAATATCCAGCGTAAAAATTTTCAGTACATAACCTAGTGATAAGGATGAATTAATGATCTTAAAAAGAGTATCTATGACCTCTGGAAGCATCTCTTTCAATATCTTAGTCTGTACAGGGTCTAACATACATATTGTTGATTTTGATGATTTAACTAGTTTAGACAATTCTTCCTCTCCTATAGCAGCGAATGAATGGAATTTATCCTCAGGGATACTACAATGCACTGTCTGATGTGATACTGTAGTAGACAGTTGCATGGCTATAATTTTCTCTCTAATATTGTCAATATTGCAAGTAAAGAAGTTCATAAAGTAATTACTGCTGTGCTGTTTGGAAACATCAGAAGTTGAAGCTGTATTTATTATTAATTTAGCCACTGTATCAAATAAGTACTTAGGGTTGTGTTTATCTAAAAGATTTGAAAAATAAGCAAATCTAGTGGCTTTTTCTGCCTTTCTGTACTCTATCATTTTCTCTCTCCATGAAATAGATTTTTTTCCAGCTGTACTCCATTTTTCTGGCTGCTCATTTAAGGGCCTGAGTGTGTTCGTTATACCATGGTGTTGGACTAATATCCTTTATCTTATTTAAGCGCAAAGGAGCGAGAGAGTCTAGAGTGCTGGAGAACGTCAATAGTTTCTGTTGCAACATCGAGTTCTTCTAAACTGTCTGGTTTGCTAAGATCATGAAACTGATCAGGAAGATTATTTATAAAGCAATTTTTAGTGGTAGAAGTGATGGTTCTAACATATTTGTGGCAGACAGGCGGTTTTCCAGCCTTGGTTAAATGTAGTACGCATGAGACTAGATAATGATCTGAGACGTCATCGCTCTGCTGCAGAATTTCAACGGCATCAATATCAATTCCATGTGACAATATTAGATCTAGAGTATGATTATGACAATGAGTTGGTCCTGACACGTGTTGTCTAACTCCAATAGAGCTTAGAATATCTGTTAATACCAATCCCAATGTGTCTTTTTCATGATCTAAATGTACATTAAAATCACCAACAATAAGGACTTTATCCACAGCCAGTACTTATCTCCGATAGAAAATCAGCAAATTCTTTGATAAAATCTGTATGGTGCCCTGGTGGTCTGTATACAGTAGCCAACACAAATTTAAAATGAGATTTGTCACTTACATTATATAACGTTACATAGAGCACCATCACTTCAAAAGAGATATATTTGAAAGACTTTTGAGTAATACTGAAGATATTACTATAGATTACAGCAACCCCTTTACCTTTCTGACGAGGTTCGTGTCGATAATAGTAACCTTGAGGGCTAGACTCATTTAAAGTAATGTAATCGTCTGGTTTTAGCTAGGTTTCTGTCAAACACAGCACATCTAGATTATTTTCTGCGATAATATCACTTACAATAAGTGCTTTTGAATAAAGGGATCGAATATCAGCAACCCAAGCTTTATCATTTGTGTAGCATTCCCAGCTGAACAGAAGCAATTCACTCTCAGGAACTGATGTTTGTATAAGGATTTAATTTCCAGAAAAAACACCGTAAGAGCTAAATAATAACAAACAAACAGACAAACATTAGACATTTGCCTACAAAAGGTATATAAACACATAACAAACCTATAAACTGAATTACACATTCGCAATAAATTGGCCAACACAAATTGTGTGATGATAAGCCTGTATAATATGAATTTTAACACAGTAACTATTTTTAATGCAGATAACACATCTAAAAAAATACACCATCTTTAAAGTGCGAAATGTATGGCCAATATGATTATTCTATTTACAACAATCTCCTTTTAGAGCACAATGTGAACTAAATTAAATACTTCATGACTTTGGATAAAACTGACTCAATTTAGAGAGAAAACACAAATATATAAATTACTCGTGCAAACCAAGAGAGACTATAACATTGTCTTGCTTATGACAATAAAATGCATACACACTCTGCATCATAACGACCCATTTAACGTTAGTTTGCGACTTCAGATGAGATCGATGAATAATTCAAACTTTACCAAACAACAAAATTAAAAAACTGTACCTTGTGCCCTTCATCAGCCAGGAGCACGGAACGTGAAAATAGAGACACCAGCCACCATAGTCACATGTTTGCCGGGAGCCAGAGCGCCTGACATCAAAGCAAATTTAAAAGTGCTGGCTAATGCTAATCGTAAATACTCTAAGATTGTTATTCACGTCGGCGCTAATGATGTCCGACTTCGCCAGTCGGAGATCACCAAAATTAACATTAAAGAGGTGTGTGAAATCGCACGTATGATGTCAGACACTGTAATTTTTTCTGGACCCCTTCCTGCTCGTAGGAGTGATGAGATAATTAGCAGACTATCATCACTCAATGGCTGGCTGTCTAAGTGGTGTCCACAGAATAATATAGGTTTCATAGACAATTGGAAAAGTTTTTGGGGCAGACCTGACCTGTTGAAAAGAGATGGTATTCATCCCTCCTGGGGTGGTGCCGCTCTTCTCTCTAGTAATATGGCACATAGTCTTAGAGCTCAACCTTGACTAACTGGGGCCCAGGTCAGGAAGCAGACAGACTGGCTAAACCGACCGTCTGCTAGCTGTCTCACGTCGCAGAATTCAGATAAATCCCAACACGTAGAGACTCTTTCACCTATATATCATCAGATAGAGACTGTGTCTGTACCCCGAACTAATAAATACAGAAAACTTCCAAACCCATTTACGGGTGATAATTTAATTGATGTTCAACAAGTAGTAAACAGAGATTATAAAGATAACAAAATGATAAATCTTGGGTTGCTGAATATTCGATCCCTTTCTTCAAAAGCACTTATTGTAAATGATATTATCACAGAAAATAACCTAGATGTGCTGTGTTTGACAGAAACCTGGCTAAAACCAGACGATTACATTACTTTAAATGAGTCTAGCCCTCAAGGTTACTATTATCGACACGAACCTCATCAGAAAGGTAAAGGGGGAGGTGTTGCTGTAATCTATAGTAATATCTTCAGTATTACTCAAAAGTCTTTCAAATATATCTCTTTTGAAGTGATGGTGCTCTATGTAAGTTTATATAATGTTAGTGACAACTCTCATTTGAAATTTGTGTTGGCTACTGTATACAGGCCACCAGGGCACCATACAGATTTTATCAAAGAATTTGCTGATTTTCTATCGGAGTTAGTACTGGCTGTGGATAAAGTCCTTATTGTTGGTGATTTTAATATACATGTAGATAATGAAAAAGACGCTTTGGGATTGGCATTAACAGATATTCTAAGCTCTATTGGAGTTAGACAACACGTGTCAGGACCAACTCATTGTCGTAATCATACTCTAGATCTAATATTGTCACATGGAATCAATATTGATGCCGTTGAAATTCTGCAGCAGAGCGATGACGTCTCAGATCATTATCTAGTCTCATGCGTGCTACATTTATCCAAGGCTGGAAAACCACCTGTCTGCCATAAATATGTTAGAACCATCACTTCTACCACTAAAAATTGCTTTATAAATAATCTTCCTGATCAGTTTCATCAACTTAGCAAACCAGACATCTTAGAAGAACTCGATGTTGCAAAAGAAACTATTGACGCTCTCTTTTCGAACACTCTAGACTCTGTCGCTCCTCTGCGCTTAAAAAAGATTAAGGATATTAGTCCAACGCCATGGTATAACGAGCACACTTGGGCCCTTAAGAGAGCAGCCAGAAAACTGGAGCGCAGCTGGAAGAATTCAAAACTAGAAGTTTTTCGGATTTCATGGACAGAGTACAGAAAGGCTGTAAAAACCGCTAGATCTGCTTATTTTTCAAATCTTTTAGAAGAAAATAAACACAACCCTAAGTATTTATTTAATACAGTGGCTAAATTAACAAGAAATACAGCCTCAACTTCTGATGTTTCCAAACAGCACAGCAGTAATGACTTTATGAACTTCTTTACTTGCAAGATTGACAACATTAGAGAGAAAATTATAGCCATGCAACTGTCTACTACAGTATCACATCAGACAGTGGGTTGTTGTATCCCTGAGGAAAAATTCCATTCATTCGCTGCTATAGGAAAGGAAGAATTGTCTAAACTTGTTAAATCATCAAAATCTACAACATGTATGTTAGACCCTATACCGACTAAGCTATTGAAAGAGATGCTTCCAGAGGTCATAGATCCTCTTCTTAAGATCATTAATTCATCTTTATCACTAGGTTACGTACCAAAAAATTTTAAGCAGGCTATTATCAAACCTCTTATTAAAAAACCACAACTTGATCCTGGTGAATTAGTCAATTACAGACCGATTTCCAATCTACCTTTTCTGTCAAAAATACTAGAAAAGGCAGTATCATCTCAGCTTAGTTCCTACTTGGAAAGAAATGGTATTTGTGAGGATTTCCAGTCAGGATTTAGACCGTACCAAAGTACTGAGACTGCTCTCATTAGAGTTACGAATGATTTGCTCTTATCATTAGATCATGGTTGTATCTCTCTATTAGTGTTACTAGACCTCAGTGCTGCTTTTGACACAATCGACCACAATATTCTTTTGAATAGACTAGAAAATATGCTGGAATTAGTGGAATTGCATTGGCATGGTTCAAATCATACTTATCTGACCGTTATCAGTTTGTAGTAAACGAAGAGATGTCATTTCGATCACAAGTTAAATATGGAGTACCACAAGGCTCAGTTCTCGGACCGTTGCTTTTCACTCTGTACGTGCTACCCTTGGGAGATGTCATTAGGAAGCATGGCATTAGCTTTCACTGTTACGCTGATGATACACAGCTCTATATTTCCTCGCGCCCTGACGAAACCTACCAATTCTCAAAATTAACAGAATGCGTAGCTGATATAAAAAATTGGATGACTAGTAATTTCCTACTACTAAATTCAGAAAAAACTGAGATTCTAATTATTGGACCAAAAACTTCAGCACATAAAAACCTAGAATACTGTCTAACACTTGATGGCTGCTCTGTTAAGTCGTCTTCGTCAGTTAGGAACCTGGGTGTGCTCTTTGATACCAATCTTTCATTTGAAAGCCACATTTCTAGCATATGTAAAACCGCATTCTTCCATCTTAAAAATATATCTAAATTGCGACATATGCTCTCAATGACAAATGCGGAACAGCTAGTTCATGCGTTTATGACCTCGAGACTAGATTACTGTAACGCTCTATTGGGTGGTTGCCCTGCTCGCGTGATAAACAAATTACAGCTGGTCCAAAACGCAGCAGCTAGAGTCCTTACTAGAACCAGGAAATATGAACATATTAGCCCGGTTCTGTCAAAACTGCACTGGCTCCCTATTAAACATCGTATAGATTTTAAAATCTTGCTAATTACTTACAAAGCACTAAATGGCTTAGCTCCCCAGTACCTGAGTGAGCTCTTAATGCATTATAGTCCTTCGCGTCTATTACGATCTCAGAATTCTGGCCAGTTGTTAATACCTAGAATATCAAAATCAACCGCAGGCGGTAGATCCTTTTCCTATTTGGCACCTAAACTCTGGAACAATCTTCCTAGCATTGTTCGGGAAGCAGACACACTCTGTCAGTTTAAATCTAGACTAAAAACGCATCTATTTAACCTGGCATACACATGACGCACTATAAACTTTTGTCTTCATATCCGTTAAAGGATTGTTAGGCTGCATAGATCAGGTCAGCCGGAACCGGGAACACTTCCTATAACACCAGATGTACTCGGCACGTCAGAAGAAGAATGGCGTCTACGCTAATTTTTTGTCTCTCTGCTTATCCCGAGGTTTACCAATTAACGTGATTGGCTGGATCTGGGCCGTGTCCGGGTCGGACGGGGAACCTGTGCCTGTGTGCGGCAGCAATGTGGCCCTGTGGTGTCGGCGGAGACTGTGTTAACTAGCTCATCCTTTGTTAAGACCTTACCGACTCATCAGCCAGTGGCACATATCCCAACAAACCGTCCCATACCGGCGTGATCAAAAAGATCTTAAACTAGATTAAATATTTTGACTGTTGCGATTCCAAATCGGTTTAATGACCTGTAACTCTGCCTGAGTATCGGACAAGTGTTCACTGTTGGCCAGAGGAGAACTGGCCCCCCGACTAAGCCTGGTTTCTCCCGAGGTTTTTTTCTCCATTTGTTGGAGTTTTGGTTCCTTGCCGCTGTTGCCTTTGGCTTGCTTAAGTTGGGGACACTTGCTTGATATTCAGCAGTGTTTTTGATATGCCTGCATTGGCGCCGTTGTATACAAACTGAGCTGAGCCGGACGATTACGTCACTGTTTTCTGCAGTGCTGATATACCTAAATTAAGTAGACTAATAACTACTGATATTTGCAACGGAATGAATCAATAATATATAGAATAAGCTGCACAATGACACCATTTTCTTATTAATGTAAAGCTGCTTTGCCACAATTTGCATTGTAAAAAGCGCTATATAAATAAAGATGACTTGACTTGACTTGACTTCAATGAAGCACATGGTTAGCATGGGTGCGCAAAGGCCAGACATATACAAGTCTGTTGAAATTAGTTTATCCGTTTATATAAATTTATCTTTAAGCTATTAATGGTCATTAGTTTGCCGCAGTTGCTGTTAACTGTGTGTTAGGCCTTGCATTTGAGTGAATGCGGTAGTGTCTTATCATTTCAATGTAGTGCGCCGGACGGCGAGCTGGGCCGCGTGTGTTTAGCTGAGTGTGAATTGTAAATACCTGTTTGCGTTGTCAGTCTCATGTTGTAAAAGTTGTATAGGTGATTGAGGCTTCATACCAGTGAAAGTGTTAAATGTATATCTTTATTGTTTGTGTACACATATGTTGTCATTGATTGTGATTCATTCCAGTAAAATGCAGACACGTGAAGACATCACGCCAGCATTGCCGCATTAATTATTCTACACTTATTTTCAGGAGTGCTACAATTTTGGAGGCACCGCTGGGATAGATGTTCGGTGGAGTGACTCCCTTACCGGTAGAGCCCATCTAGCAACATCATCCCTTTATTCGTAATCCAGCTGAGCTGCAGTGAGACTTTAAGGACGGGTGGTAGAAAACATCTGATTGAGCAGTGCGTTCGCTGGAAATTCAGTCTGATACCAGTGGCAGCCAAGTCAAGTCAGTAAGTTGAACACCACTCTCATCGGCCTGTCTACATAGCAGCAGAAATGGAGGAGCTTAAAAACCTTCAAGATGAATTTGGTGAGAAATTGTGCACACACTCACGGGAAAAGCTGATAAAACTCAGTATCTTTCTTCACCTAACACGAGAGGATGAGACAAATGTGACTCGTTTGTCCCTGTTCAGCCTTCTTAGTAATTATCTTCTGAGAGCTGAGCTAGAGGAGTTAGAAGATGATGGCATGGTTGAACTTTTAACAATTAACGATAAACTGAGTCAGCTCATGGATATCACGATTAATGCTTCTGAACCAGGGACAGGGAGAGATGTGTTAACACAGCCCAGAAAACAATACAAGAAAGTGGCGAGAGTACAGCTGGATTGTTTTCTACCATGCATATTAGCCCTACCGCATCACAAAATGCAGCAAACAGACAGGCATATGCAGCCCAGAACCCAGTTTATTCTTCACCCACGCTTCAGAGACAAGTTACCGCAACATGGCAGAAAGACTTCAAAATTTCTGGTCTAATAGGAGAACAAAGGCAGAAGGATTGGCTCTCATTCTCCAGTCTGGCACAGCAGATAGAAGGTGGACTTAAAAAGGGGTATGCCGAACAGGAAATAGTAGATTCTGTCATCTGGGCTATCACGCCAGGGCTTCAGCTGCGGAGCTATTTTGAGGGGAAGGCAGGGCTGACACTCCCAATGCTAAGGCGGATACTTCGTTCTCAATATCAGGAGAAAAATGCGACTGAATTATACAAGCAGCTCACCACAGAAGCTCAGCGCACTAGAGAAACGCCACAAAGCTTCCTAATTCGTGCCCTTGATCTGAGACAGACAATTCTGTTAACTTCTCAGGAGGATGACTCAGTGTTGAAGTATGATCCAGCTCTAGTTCAGAATATGTTCTTGCACACTGTTTTGACTGAATTGCAAAACGACCGCATCCAAAGTGACCTTCAGCCATACCTTTCAGATCCCGTTATTCCAGATGAAGTTTTGCTGGAGAAACTCAATGTAGCTTGTTCCAATGAATCTGAAAGACAAAATAAGCGAAAATACGAAAAAAGTGGTACTGTTCATGCTGTACAGTTAAATGAGCCTGTCCCTGAACAAAGACTCCAGTCCAAACAGTCGAAGTTTGATTTAATGTTACAACTGAAAAGCCTGAGTGATGATATTACACAGATTAAAGAGTCAATCCAACAGCCCTTATCTGTCCCTCAGCAGTGCTTTGCAGTTTATGACAAAGAACCAGCAGCAGCAGTGTCCCAACAGACATCAGGATGGATCCAAGTCCAAGAGCATCAGACCTGGAAACCCGATACAGCTACCTACCAATGGCAGGGAAGTCCATACATGTCTCCACACCAGTTCTCAGAAAACCAACAACAGGTCAGGGAACAGAAAATACCTCCTCTGCCTGCAAACCCAGTTCCATTGTCCAATGTTCCACCAGAACATTCTCTTCAGTCACGTCAGCATTATTCAACATTAGAAACCCACCATGGACCGCCGTACGTATATCGTTCTCCTCAGCAGCACCCCATGTCCATCAATTATGCAACCCAGCCGCCACGTTATGCAGCACCACAGTATTATCCCCAGCAGTATATGATGCCACCACAACAGCACCCCCATCAGTTGCGCCAGCCCCGTCCCTCACGAGCCAGACAATATTTCCATTGCTAGCAGCACAAAGCGGAAGAACCTTGCACCCATTGTTACCACTGTGGCAGCAGCGAGCATTTCTCGGCTGGCTGTAAGAGTAAAGGTGTCAGACCTCAGCTTGGCGGTCCGTTAAACGGCAACGGGTTACCCCCAAGGGACAGGGTGTGACCCGAGCGGCAGAGAAGTCCCAGAAACATGAGAAATGTAGCATGGGCCATCAGAGGGAGTTTGAGTCCCAGCAGCTTAAAAGTATTTTAACTGCCCCTTGTCAAGTTAACCAACATTCTGCCATCACGTCTTTAGTGGGAAAACAGTGCCTCGTTACCTGTTATCTACAAAAGGAAAAGACTGAAGAACTATGGGATACAGGCTCCCAAGTATGCATTATAGATGAGGAATGGAAAGCCAAATATGCACCTGAGGTGACGCTAAGAAACATTTCGGAGGTGACCGAAGCGCCAGACAGCCTGCGTCTGGTGGCAGCCAATGGAGCGAACATGCCATACACTGGATGGGTGGAGTTGACTTTCAAGCTGGCAACCCCGGTAACCAATGAAAGAGAATTGAACATTCCTGTGCTTGTTTTGAAGGACCAAGAAATACCCAGACCTATCATCGGGTATAACGTGATAGAACAAATATTGAGACAAAGTGAAACAAGTGGATCTCTGCTTGTTTGTATAGAACTGTCAAAAGTGCTTACCCTGGCATAAAGAAGAAAAGTGTACATACCTTCATCAATTTGGGGACTGCAGAGGGGCTCAACGAGTACATAGTAAGAACCAGGAAGGAGCCTGTGACCATACGGAAGCACACTGTTATGCAAATTCAGTGTTTGGTAAAAGTGCCTTACGTGAAACAAGATACGGTGCTACTGTTTGAGCCACACATTAACTCAGAGTACCAAGATGGGCTTGAACTCTTACCCTCCTCACCCTGGAAAAAAGGGCTCGCCCGATAATTACTATCAGTGTGCAGAATGGAACGGATCACGACATCACGCTTAGTGGTATAACAGAGCTAGGAACCATGCAGTCAGTTAAGTCTGTCTTACCAATATCCAATACACAGTGTGAAGCCACAGTATCTGTTACTCAGGTTCTACCAGGGACAACTGAGGGAGATGGAAATACAGATCAATGGGACCCTCCAGTGGATGTGAGCCATTTAACTCCGCCCCAACAACAACAAGTAAAGCGGATATTACGTGAAGAATGTCATGCCTTCTCAAAGTCAGATGATGATATCGGTTGTGTTCCAGGGTTGCAACTGAGCATTTCATTAAATGATAACACCCCTGTCGCCCGCACATACACATCAGTCCCTAAACCGTTATACCAGGAAATGAAGGACTACTTGCACGACCTGATTGCTCAAGGATGGGTGGCCAAGTCTAATTCTCCTTACTCATTCCCAATTGTCCGCAAAAAGGATGGTAGCCTCCGGCTATGTATTTATTACAGGGATCTGAACAGCAAAACAATCCCTGATTGCCAGCCAATACCCAGGGTGCAGGATATCCTAGATGGGCTGGGAGGCAATGCGTGGTTTTCGCTGCTAGACCAAGGAAAGGCGTACCACCAAGGTTTCATGTCCCCAGAGAGCAGGTACCTGACCGCATTCACAACACCGTGGGGCCTATACGAATGGATTCGTATTCCTTTCGGCCTTATGAATGTGCCTGCAGCGTTCCAACGGTTTATGGAAGAGAGTCTGGAAGGAATAAGAGACAAAATTTGCATACCATACTTGGACGACATCCTGGTCTTCACTGAATCCTTCGATGAACAAGTGGAAGCGGTGAAGGAAGTACTGCAGAGGTTACGGTCCCATGGAATCAAGTTAAAACCCAGAAAATGTTAGCTTTTTAAGAAGGAGGTGTGATATCTGGGGAGGATTGTGTCAGCTGAAGGCAGTCGTATTGATCTCTCAGACACCGCTGCTGTAACTGAAGCACTGAAGGAACAGACACCAAGCACGGTGGGGGAGCTACGCAAGATTCTGGGCCTGCTCAGTTATTATCGGCAATACATTAAAGACTTTTCCCGAATTGCCAGTCCCCTCTATGATCTGTTAAAAAGTAATACTGAAGGTGCTGGGCCACAGAGGAAGGGGAAACACAAAGAAAGAAACAACAAACGAAATCATGTGGTGCCATCAAGTAAGTCAGTTGAGTGGACAGAAAAACATCAAGAGATACTAGAAAAGCTGATTAACTGCTTGTTTCAGCCTCCGATTCTGGGATTCCCAGACTTCTCTCAACCATTCATCCTTCATACAAATGCGTCCAGCCAAGGGTTGGGAGCTGTTTTATACCAGCAGCAGAGTGGCAAGCTGAGAGTAATTGCCTATGGGTCTCGGACTTTGACGACAGCGGAGAAAAATTACCACCTGCACAGTGGGAAGCTGGAATTTTTAGCTCTGAAATGGGCGATCACTGAAAAATTCAGAGACTACCTGTACTATGCACCAACCTTTACAGTTTTCAGTGACAATAATCCATTGACCTATCTCTTGACTTCTGCGAAGTTGAATGCCACCGGGTGTAGATGGGTGTCAGAACTCGCCAATTTTCACTTTACCATCCGTTATCGTCCAGGTAAAGAAAACATAGATGCTGACTCGCTCTCCAGAATGCCGACAGACCCGGAGACCACAATGAGAGAATGTACTGAGCAGTTTTCACCTGACTGTGTGGGAGCGGTGATCCAAGCAGTGGATTTTCAAGGGAATTCAGATGTGACTCTTGCAGTAGCCTGTCAGAGTGTACTGGCAAGTGGGGAGAAAAATGAGAGATTCCCCAAGCCCCTGTCAAAAGAGGAAATAAGATAAGCACAAAAGGATGACAAGGACATTAGAGTAATAATTGAACACTTACAGGCAGGATCTAGGCCTCCTCAGCTGTGGCGTTCAGTCAACTCGCCAGCTAAAGTTCTTCTGAGAGAGTGGGAGAAGTTGAAGCTAGACGAACATGGCATCCTGTTCCGCCAAAAGTCTCAAAGAAAACAGCTGGTGAGAAAGAAAACACGAGTTCGCACACCTCTTTAATGTTAATTTTGGTGATTTCCGACTGGCGAAGTCGAAAATCATTAGTGCCGACGTGAATAACAATCTTAGGGTACGATTACGATTAGCATTAGCCAGCACTTTTAAATTTGCTTTGATGTCAGGCGCTCTGGCACCCAGCAAACATGTGACTATGGTGGCTGTCTCTATTTTCATGTTCCGTGTTATAGACTCGCCAATAACTAGGCCACTTTCAACAGGATTCTCAGTGGGTGCGTCACTGAATGGGGAGAACCTGTTTGATGTTCTAACCGGAACAGAAGAGTGTTTTTTTTCCCCACGACTAGGCCGCCTCATGGTCACAAAGTTGCCCTGCTGCACGGGCTCTACAGCCGGAACCGAACAATGTACGGAGTTCACTAAGCTAGTCGCATCCAAAACAGTATCTGAAGCCCTTGCATTCTTACTATCCTCAATTAAAGTTTGATGCGTGTCTCTAATTCTAAGATTTTCTCTGTCAGCCTGACTATTTCCCTACATTTATGATATATGAATCCCTCATCGCTGACAGAGAAAGCTAAACTATGCATGTGACAGGCAGTGCAAGTAACAATGAAAGGAGAAGATGACATAGCTTACCGTGTTCGTAGACCAACCTGACTTACCAGTTGTTTGATGAACTTGTAGAAAAAGGAGAGCGCGACAGAAATGACGGTGGGCACGGATAACACAAACTAGCGTAATGCTAACGCATTGTGATGGTGATTTAGATTAAAAGATTAAAAACTAGCGATGTCAGATTAATGTGATAGGCAATATAAGACAATAGACCTTTTACGCGAAAACCGGAAACACGTCAGAGAAGTGTAAACCCAGTTCTGGTGTAAGCTTTGTTGATGGCAAAATGACAGCTAGAGTGTTTGACTTGCCTGACTTTTCTTTCGAAGTTCACCAGCGAAATTAAAATTATATAATATCATTATTTTTTTTATATATTATATCATATTTACGCTACACACACATTCACAGACACGCACGCACACTCTCTCACTAACTCAGTCACTCACTGGCAGGCAGGGGCACACGCACACACACATATATATTGACACACACATATATTTACGCATTATTAATTAAGCATTATGAACAATCTTACCTGCAGGTGGGTGTGTCACGTAGTCGCGATCCATTCTTACTGCCTTAGCTACCATGTCGTTATCTTCACAGCATTGCTGGATAGACTGACGTTTACATTTACATTTAGTCATTTAGCAGACACTTTTATCCAAAACGACTTACAAGTGAGGAAAACAAACAAGCGATTCTTCATGAATTGGCAAATAACAAAGGAAGTGCTCACAATACAAGTTTCATAGGAGCAAGTTTTGACGTTTGACGGTTCTTTCATATACTGACTCCTTCTCAAAGGAGCAGTAAAATTGTTCCAAGGGAATAGGCTCGGGACAACACCACAGGACAAACGACGCAGCCACCAACATAGTCATCCAGAGCGAAGTGCCGTCTGCAGACATAGGTGCTACCTCTTTTGACATTAAAACTGTTCCCTTCCCCTCTCTACTCGGATCGCCTGTATTCAGGTTTCAGATTTGGATCCACAGGAAACAAATGAAATGAAAGGTAAGGCTGTTTTTGGGTAGAATACGAACAGCCTGGAACACAACAGAAACTGTGGCTCTTTGACTCAGACATTTTTCGTATCTGCAGCTACGACAACAGGAAGTTCTAATACACTTCAATGACGTATTTCCGTTCAAAAAATGCGGAAGTGCGTAAAAGGTCAAAATCAGATATATAGTGAAGATAAAGTAGACAGCAAACAATGACAATAAATAGATTCAATAAATAGATTCAAAACAAAGCTATACGGAGCAACAGACTCAAACAATTCAGCAGCAAGGCAGACAGGAGCAATCGATCAAGGAGCAGTACAAATAAGGACATGCACAGGGGCCGTTGCCCACCTTATCACTCTCCCTACCTGATTTGTTTGCAGAACAAATTTGGGGGCGGCTGTTATGAAGTTTTGTGTCCCTATGCTGCACCCTCAAAGCAAGTGTCACATATCGTGTCTTTTGAGCGCGCGCATATTCATTATTTCCTATGTAGGTGCGCGGCAAGCGCGCTCAAAATGGAAGCAATGCAGTTGTGACGCACATGCGGTGCGGCGCGCTAGTTTTTTCCAGGCGCGCCTGTGCCACGGTGAGATGAAAACATCTCAACTTTTCAGAATGCCACAAGCACACCGCAGGTCATGTGACAAGAACCATCCAATCAACTCTTTCCCTTACCCTAACAGAAGCCTAATTACCTCAGACAAAGGCAGAGCCGTTGTTGTAACATGTTTTCAGTTCTGTCTTGTCTTGTTTAGTTCAGTCTTGTTTAGTATCGTCATGTCTGCACCTGTCTTCTATTGCCCCTAATTCATTTAACTTCCTCCACCTGTGTTCATTAGTTCCGTCTGTGTATTTATACTTCCTGTTCTGTTCTCCCTTTGTCTGTGTTTGTCTGTGCTTGTGCACACTGTCGCACATGTTACCCGTTTGTCTTACGAATAAACCTGTTTGTTATTTGAAACCTTCGTCTCCTGTCATCCAGCGTGACAGTTGTGCAGGAGAGATGGTTTCATGGCAAAAGCTCTGTTTGGTGATGATTGGGCCAATTTTTCTTAAAAGATTATCAAACTGGTCCTTGTCAACTCTGAAATAGGCTTTGAATCTCTCATCGTCCAGACGGAGCTCTTGGATAAGTTTGTGAAATTCTCTGTGGTGCACCCAAACGCTGCGGGAGTTTTTTTTTCTTCTCCATAAATAATTCTTATACTAGAGCTACTGCAAGGGCTTTTCGATGATGGAAATCCATTGAAACTACCGCTTAGTCGTGGAGAAAGCTGTTCATGGTTGCATAGCAATGACAGACGCTACAGAAGCGCAAGCTCCCGAACGCTTGCAAAAGCACTTGCTACAGAAGAAGGAAGCGACGCGGCCGCACTTTCCAGGCTTTTTTAGGCACGATATGTGATCGGCCCCTTTCCTGTTAGCCCCATGCTCCACTCACCCAATCTCAAGCCAATCAGGACTCTCATAGGCTTTATTAGCTGTACCTGTGCCCACAATTTTCCCTTTTTATTGTTGCATGTGGCTGTACCTTGCAGGAGACTGAGTTATACGCCTTTCATTGTTTTCTCCTGTCTGTGTAATTGACCATGTAAGTGCTTTTGTTTGATATTTAAAGATTATTTTGTATGACTTATCTTTGGCCTATATATGTTTATTTTCATTCTTGTTATATTTCCTGTTCCTGCTTTTACGTTATTTAAATGTGCATTTGATGAGCTTGCAGGTTGAGTAGATAGTCTCATGTACTGTTTACCTTATTGCTTTTTTATCTGTGAATTCAGTGCAACCTTATTTTGTAGTTGCATTTAACCTGATTTGGCACTTTTTATAAGATACTAAAAATATTTATGTTCCCTTTTAGAGACCACACACACATAGACATACACATAATACCTGCTTGGTGTGTAATAAAGGATCTCTTTACCCGAGTTGGACTGGACCTGTTCTTACACTGGCTTCAAGCTAGCTACCAAAGCATTCCAGCTTAGAAAGCGGAAGACTGGAAAGTATGATGAGAGCTGGCCCATTGGATCGCCAAGAGTTAGATATGACTGAATGGCTAATCATCATTAATCTAAATGTAAAAATATGGAAAATAAGCATAAACAATTAAATTAAATATTGATTAAATTAAATACTGATATATTACTATAGTGTGCATCCCTGCTACTCCTATAAGCTCATGGACTGAAACAATCAAATGTACCCGAGAGATGTTTGTCACATATTACACACTAAAAAGCAGAAAAAGCACAAAGCGAGGAAAGAATCATAGACCTCTAACAGGTTCTGTTCATTTGTGTTTGTCCAAGCTGTCAAAAATAATGTTTTCAAACGTTTACTATGCGTAGGTTTGATTTGCAGGTAGTGTCTTCTGTTTGATCACAATAGCCAGTACCATATTGTGTTGATCAGCTGAGTGATTATGTCCAATAACAGACTCCCACTGTGATCCTGTGATGCTTGATACTTTTACTGTAGTGTGCTGGTCCACTACACAAACTCCTCTTGCTGAAAGGCAAACTAGCGTCCCTCTGGAGCTGCGATCAATTGGAGAATTGCTATCAATATTTCATCAAACTGCTGCCTGTACAGTCAACATCAAAGACGTAACCCTTGTTTAAAGCAAACCTAGGTTTTTTGTCTTGGATCCTAATGTCTTAAAAACATAACTCAGTATTTGCGGTAAAAAATAAATAAATAAATGAAAATAAGGAGAGGGTGGTCTAAGTTGCAGGGTTATGACCTTTCAAACACATATTACTTTGATACATTACGATATTTATACGTAACAGAACTGAATGTCTTGTGTCTGAAAGTAAATGAATGCCTAATGATTGGTAATCAAAACCAAATTAGTGTTGAAATCAAATCTATCTATCTATCTATCTATCTATCTATCTATCTATCTATCTATCTATCTATCTATCTATCTATCTATCTATCTATCTATCTATCTATCTAACTATCTATCTATCTATCTATCTATCTATCTATCTATCTGTATGTCCGTCCATCTAACTGAAAACACCTTGCCCTGACTTGTTAAAATATGCCAGTGCCATTGTTTTGTCTCAAGACAAGACTGCAACCCAGTAATGTTTTTGGTTTGTTTTTTTGTTTATGTTCATGTTTATAAAAGTTACTTAAATGTCCTAATTTTAACTAAGGCCTACTCCTGGCTTAATCTAAGCCCTGTCTGGGAAACCAGGCCAGTATACTAATATAATACAAATAGTAAAATTACAAGTATACTGTTACATGTATTCTCTGTCTGGACTCTGTTTAGTTTCTTTTCGTCACATGTGCTCTTTGTTTTGGGCACTCATCATTAGTCCATCATCATCAGCTGTCATTACCTTGTTTCTCCCTTCGTTTGCCATCTGTATATATTTACTGTGTTCTCCCTCAGTCCTTGTCCATTCTCGTTTTTACATAGACGTGTTGTGCTGGATGTTTCCTTGTATCGTCGTTAAAAGACTTTGTTTTCCCCTAAACTATCGTCTTCCCTAGATCACATCACATAACAGAAGAATGGACCGAGATAGACATGTCGGTCTACCAGGAGTTTGCGGCAGAGGATTGCTTGTGGGGACTGCGACAGGGTGGCCGTCCTTTGGAGAGATATGTAGAGGAGTTTATCGAGTTCTCTCATCGGGTAAGCTGGCCAGACACTTCACTCACTGTGTGTTTTTGTTTGGGTCAGGATGAGGATGGGGCGCGTTATTATGAACCCATCCGTGATTTCTCCCTAGTCAAGGCCATTAATATTATTCTCCATTTTATTGGTTCTCTTTTTGAAGTAAGTGAAGTTCAAGAGAGTCCACCTCATCCAGTTCCATCAGACACACACAGAGCCTAGCCAGCTCACCTCCACATACCGTTCCAATAGCACCGGCCATTGCTGTTTGTCGGCGCCGCCCCACATGGTTTCCACGACCATCTCAATCCTCTGTCCAGCACTCGCCTTGACCGCCACACCTGATCCTCGTCGTGAGATGGCCGCCGCTCCCGGGTTTCAATGTGAGACGGCCACCGCTCCTAAGCCGCGACATGAGGGCGAGCCACGGTGTGATATTGCTGCTGCACCAGAGCCGCTTCCTCAGACGCCGCCATTTTCAAGATGGGCACACCGGCTGAATTGGAGTGGCTCATTGACTTGTGGTCTGAGTCTGTATCTCCAGTGCTCTTCCCTGTAACTCCAGTGCTCCCTGTATTGCCAGCGCTCCCTGTATCTCCTGTATCTCCAGCGCTCACTGTATCTCTTGGATCTCCAGTGCTCATTGTATCTCCTGTATCTCCAGCGCGCCCTGTAGCTTCTGTATCTTTAGTGCTTACGCCTCCTGAGCTCCCAGAATCCACTCCAGAGCCAGAACTCCCTCCTGAATTGCTCCAGTGGAGGGGGGACACAGATACCTGTGGCCATAGTGACAGGGTAGACGGTCGGAGGTAAGGCCACGGAGGCCATGCCACCTTGGACGCCTAAGCTCCCAGATTCGCCCTGGGCTCCGCCCTGGACTTCGCACTGGTCACCTGAGGTCCCGGCTCTGCCCTGGTCACCTGAGGTGCGAGCTCCGTCCTGGTCGCCTGAGATCCCAGCTCCACCCTGGCCACCGCCCTGGACACCTGGATATTGTATTAGTAGTATACTTTTTAATTGTAGTATTTCGATACTGCTTTACATATTTTTTAATGTATAGAAGTATTCTTGTAAGTATACTTTAAGTGTAACAGTAGCAAACTTTGAGTAGATAACTAGTTTATAACTGCATTTTTCATTTGTACTCCAACAATACTACAAGTGAACTACACTGTAGACACACTTGTAGCACATTTGTTTTTATTTATTAAAGTACATTTTGAAGTATCCTCTCATTTTGCATGCCCTTACAAAAAAGAATCTATGAAACTAGAAGTTAGTAGTAGTTTTACAACTTTTTTCTGTAAATGCATGCATGCACATCTTATAACAGTGAACAAAACATTTCTTCAAATAGGTCAAAATATCACAAAAGCTGTTTATAGGTTCTGTCATTAAAAACTGGAGAATAGATGTGGAGGAATCAAGATATTCAGAGAAAACATTAGCCTTTCACAACATGAAAAGAGAAACCATCCAGGAGTGCAGTTCTGAAGTGTTTGTATGGAAGAATGAGTTCCCAGCTACATCATACAATAGTCTGGAGTGGCTACCCCACAATTCATTGTTGTTTGTGGTCTACAGTGTGCAGGACCACAGGAATCTAACACTTGCCATCGCATCGGCCTGTGTGTGTGTGCGTGTGTGCATTACTCCAAGGAGAACAGAGACAAATGACACCGGTCGTCCATCACACACTTATCACAGTCCAGGTAACACACACACAGGCAGCAGCATGACTGAGATGAAATAGTTTGAGATAAATGTGAGAGAAAGATTCTATAAATGTAGGGGATGAGTAGATAAGGGAGGCAAAAAACAGCACTGCAGTTTGGAATGACAGATCCTGAGATGGTTTGGCACCTTGGAAAACCAGTTGAGATCTTATGTAAAGGTGTTGGAGAATATAATATCACTCTACCCTGAAAATAAAAATAAAAGAACGACAAAGTGATGACAGAAAAATTCAGGGAATGAAGTGAACTGCCTTTAAATTTGACCTCAGTTAATCTGTTTAACACTCAAAGATATATGATAACACTTTTATCATATATGGCTTCGTAAGACTTAGAACACAAAATATGCACAACTGAATAAAAGTCATACTACAAAAATAGCAGCGTTAACATTTTTCAAAACATGTCCTTTTGTGTTCCACAAAGAAATGGTTTGGAACAACATATAAGGGAGGGTAAAAGTCCAAATTTTCATTTTTGGCTGAACTATCCCTTGAAGCCACAGGCACGTACAAAATTAGACAAACATACAAATCCCACACATAAACAATCGTGCATGCCCACACACATACTCTAGGGAGTTATGTAATAAATGGGATGCTCTGAGACACAGGTGCTGTTCCACTTTTGAAATACACTCTCGTTTCATAGCTCTTGGGCTGCCCTCTGTGCTGCTTCCCTCTCCTGTGTAATTGACCAGATACAGAGAGAGAGAGACCAAGACAGTTGGAGGCAGAGAAATATGCTTTGAGCATAAAAAACTAAAGCCTTATTAGCCCCTACAGCTGTTCTAAGTTGCGTTGTTGTCTTTTGTTTTACACTGGTTTTCCTTTTTTCTTCAACACAAACTCAAACTCAACATTAATACTATAATATACCACTAGTTGGAGCTGTTGTGGCTCAAATTTGCTCCAATATCATGAATACGTCTCCCTAATGCATTCAGTTTAGAGTACAGTTGCGCCACCTATCAGTGAATAATTTAAATTGCACCAAGTAATTTTTGTGTCTATTGTAGACAACTTGTATTTTTAAAACCAAAGTGTTGATTATCATGTTAATATTGATTTTATAAAACATTTCTATAAACAATACAAGTCTTTTAAATATCAAATCATTATTCAAAACTTTTGATTCATCTCTATTTCCAACAAGAATGCTTAATGCAACAAAAATGCAATTACAATGTGAGACTTTAAAATAATATATGTTTTTAGGAGGGTAACCCAAGTGTTCTCCAGTTTCACTCTCAGGTTTCACACACATATAAGCAGAGAATTGCTGGCATACAAGCACGTGCAATATAGTTAAAAAGGACCACAATAAGGACTCGTGTGGCTGCAGCAGAGATAGGAAACTTGAGAATTGTATGTCATTTGAATTTTTTTCATCTCAGCTTACAGAAAACAAAGCAGTTGCAGGGCGGTGAAAAAAACGAGTCATTTGCACAAAATGGTTTTG
Organism: Opsariichthys bidens; assembly: GCA_037194245.1. Classification (NCBI taxonomy): domain Eukaryota; kingdom Metazoa; phylum Chordata; class Actinopteri; order Cypriniformes; family Xenocyprididae; genus Opsariichthys; species Opsariichthys bidens. The sequence goes on along the minus strand of CM074301.1, from coordinate 186,879 downwards.
TAAGAGTTTCACTGTTACTTCATACTTGTGACTACCCTAAGATATCTATGCTTGTTTTTTAAACAATGTTTTCTAATAAGCAGACTTAATAATAATTGCTTGATCCATAGTTTGACTTTGTTAGAGTAGAAATAGACGTATACCAATCATAACTCACTGAAGTCAACATAAATCAAAATTACACCCATTTTCTTTCTTAATTCACCTTCCTGGTGATTATACACAATTGTCTGATAAAGGTCTTGACAATGACCTAAATGTTATTTTTTTTTTTTTTTTTTATCAATAAAGTTCTTCAAGAGAAATGTTTCCAATTTACATAAATTTTTAATTTCTGGTTGCACCTCCTCTTTTGTTGCAGAGCATCTCTTTAAATTTTTTTGTATAATTGTGCACAATAAGTAAATAAAAGAGTATGTCTTGGTAACATTTTTTTGACATAGAAAAGATATATGATATGTTTTGCAAGGAAGGGCTTTTAATTAAATTGAATAAGTTGGTAATGGGTGGTCAGATGTTGGTGATAAGGTCAATTGGATCAGAGACATTCTAAGAGAAAGGACTATTGAGGTTAGGACAGAAGTGGAATCATCGTTTGATGATTCCACTCCTGTCCTAACCTCAATAGTCCTTTCTCTTAGAAATCTATTCAACAGAAAATCTACTCCACAGGGGAGTGTATGTAGCCCAATATTATTTAATATTATGATTGATTATGTTTTTTTCTGAAATTGAACAGAGAATGAGTAAAGCATTATATGCTGATGATGGGGGATTATGGGTTAAGGGTCGTAACATTGGTGTACTGGAGTCAAGAATACAGAAAGCAATAGATCAGGTTGGAAAGTGGTCATATGAATGGGGCTTTCGTTGATCTGTGGAAAAAACTTAATACATGTGTTTCAGTAAAAAACAGATCAATTCTACACTAGATTTCAAACTATATGGAAAGTCTCTCAAACAAGAGAGGGTAATAAGATATTTAGTGGTATGGTTCGACACTAAACTTACCTTTAAAGGTCATATTTTAAAAATATGGATAAATGTAAAAGAGGTATAAATATACTGAAGTGATTATCAGGATTAGTTGGGGTGCATCAGGGTCATCTATGAAAAGAATGGATGGACTGAATTAGTAAATAATTCTGCAGCCAAAACTTCACTGATAGGTTTGGATTAGGGTGCAGGCAAAGGCCTTACGTTTGTGTTGTGGAGATTTCAAAACATCACCTGTAGCTTCAATGCAAGTAGGAGAGATGCCATTAAAGATCAGGCACCTCAAATTAACAATGTCATACTGGACAAATCTGCAGGGGCATGAAATAACACACCCTACAAAAAAATAAGGAATTGAAGGGTGTTGGTAGTACGGACGTACTAACATGAGTAGCTTTGAATGGTGTGAGGAAAAAAAGAGTCAAAATAGATGGGAATAGACAATATTGCATGCTGCAAATCAATAAGTATGACTACCATCCCACCATGGTTATTCTGTTTTCCTATAATAAATATGGAAATAAAAAACATTGTGAAAAATAGAGGAGTATATCAACAGTACATAGAAACCAGGTATGACGACTCAGTACAGATATATACAGAAGCATCCAAAGATCCAATAGCTGACAAAACAGCTGCAGCTGTATTTATACCTAACTATAATATTAACATCCAAAAAAGAACTTCAGATCACCTCTTAGTATTTTTGGCTGAAATAATGGACATAATGGACAGCTCTGCAATGGGTAGAGGAAGTTAACCCTCATAAGATTGTGATTTGCTCAGATTCCATGTCCTCCTTGTCAAGTATTCAGAGTGGGAAATCCACATGTAGGCAAGATATTTTAGATGAAATAAATCAATTAATCTTTAGAATAACTCAACCAAAAATTAAATACAGTTTATTTGGGTTCCAAAAGCAGAAATAATTAATTACTTCATAAAGTTCTACACTTATTTTTCCATTAAATATAACAACAATATTTATGTTTCAGTCAAAACTGAAATTGATTAGAGCAGTAATGTAAACAGCAGAATTTAAAAGATACAGAGGTCCTTTTTTTTGAAACATTAAAAAAATACTGAAATATTCTAGCGCTTTGCCTTTGAATACGAACTTTACTTTTACTTCAGTACCTTGCTAGTCTGCTCCCGATGCAATGCCATTCGTTGTGTGCACAAATTCAATGTGTCTATTACTGTACAAAAAGTATTCAGTGTGATTGGGGCCTTACTAAGAAAAAAAAGAATTACATAAATATTGGAAATTGGAAAAATTGCTGCTTAAGTTTTTATAATAGCAATTTGCATATACTCCAGAATGTTATGAAGAGGGATCAGATGAATTGCATAGTCCTTCTTTGCCATGAAAATTAACTTAATCCCCAAAAAAACTTTCCACTGCATTTCATTGCTGTCATTAAAGAACCTGCTGAGATCATTTCAGTAATCGTCTTGTTAACTCAGGTGAGAATGTTGACGAGCACAAGGCTGGAGATCATTATGTCAGGCTGATTGGGTTAGAATGGCAGACTTGACATGTTAAAAGGAGGGTGATGCTTGAAATCATTGTTCTTCCATTGTTAACCATGGTGACCTGCAAAGAAACGCGTGCAGCCATCATTGCTTTGCATAAAAATGGCTTCACAGGCAAGGATATTGTGGCTACTAAGATTGCACCTAAATCAACAATTTATAGGATCACCAGCAACTTCAAGGAAAGAGGTTCAATTCTTGTAAAGAAGGCTTCTGGGCGTCCAAGAAAGTCCAGCAAGTGCCAGGATCATCATCTCCTAAAGAGGATTCAGCTGCGGGATCGCAGTGCCACCAGTGCAGAGCTTGCTCAGGAATGGTAGCAGGCAGGTGTGAGCGCATTTGCACGCACAGTGAGGCCAAGACTTTTGGAAGATGGCCTGGTGTCAAGAAGAGCAGCAAAGAAGCCACTTCTCTCCAAAAAAAAAAAAAAATCAGGGACAGATTGATCTTCTGCAGAAAGTATCGTGAATCCCATTGAGAACTTCCTCAAGAGGCAGGTGGACAAACAAAAACCCACTTATTCTGACAAACTCCAAGAAGTGATTATGAAAGAATGGGTTGCTATCAGTCAGGATTTGGCCCAGAAGTTGATTGAGAGCATGCCCAGTCGAATTGCAGAGGTCCTGAAAAAGAACAACACTGAAAAAAGGCCAACACTGCAAATACTAACTCTTTGCATAAATGTCATGTAATTATTGATAAAAGCCTTTGAAACGTATAAAGTGCTTGTAATTATATTTCAGTACATCACAGAAACAACTGAAACAAAGATTTAAAAGCGGTTTACCAGCAAACTTTGTGAAAACGTCTCGGTTACGACTGTAACCTTGGTTCCCTGAAGAGGGAACGAGACGCTGCGTCGAGAGTTTAACGCAATGGGAACGCTCTGCGTGAATGCGTCGTGAAGCACTTGTGAAATCAGTCCAATGGCGTGACGGAAGGAGGGTGACGTCATGACCAGGAGGCTATAAAGCACACCCAGACCAAACAATGTCAGCTTCTGATATGCCGAAGCAAGATGATCACAGGCATGCCGGAAGTATGGAGGGCAACGCAGCGTCTCGTTCCCTCTTCAGGAAACTAAGGTTACAGTCGTAACCGAGACGTTCCCTTTCTAGGGAACTCGCGCTGCGTCGAGAGTTTGACGCAATGGGAACGACTATACCCACGCAGCCATACTGACCAGTGCCTGTCTTGTGTGAATTCAGCAAGCACACCTAAGACAAACAACTGGGCCATACTCCTCCTGATCAGACACACCACGAAGGAAACACCAGTGGAGTTCTCCCCAAAGACACCACTCAAAAGGTGTGTGGTAAGCAGCTAGGCTGCCACATAACCTTTAGAGTGGAGGGGGATGATCCTGTGGAGAATCAAATCAGCAGAATTCACAGCACTGTACCAACTGGGCAATAACTGGATCCAGCTGACGATTTCTGCCAGTTTCCTTGTGCAGGGAGCTCTGGAGTAGCGTGGTCTCACAACCTCAGTTGGGTGACCCGAGTCTATGAGTTTGGCTCCCTCAGAGGCCACACTCAACAACGCCGCTCTCCAGACCTCCCAGGAGCAAAACAATCAGGGAAAAGTGTACAGACACAGCCTCAGCCACATCTCCACCTCCATATGAGCTCCACCACCTCAGGGTGGAGTCTCCATTCCCTGGGCCTCAGCCCCTGCCTCAACAGGATGTCTGCTCCCAAATTCTGGACCCCAGGGATATAAGCAGCTTCCCCTGGGACCACAGGAGGATCCTGTGTGCCAGTTGCAGAGTGGATGCGAACGCAACCCCCCCCCCCAGGAAAGATGGTGTTCCTTCCACATACCCCGAGTCGAACGACCCTCCAGGATTAGACCCCAACCCATAAGGGAAGAATCCGTCATTAGCATACTGCGAAGGCACGGAGCTCCCAGCACTGGACCTTGGGATAGGAAGCAGGGCTTCTTCCACATAACCAAAGCGCGTAGGCACTGCTACGTGACCTTGATCATGTGAAATGGATCTCCCCTCAGAGAAAACCCCCTGGTCCTGAGCCACCACTGCAGAGGTCTCATGTACAACAGGCCAAAAGTATCACGTTGGACACTGCTGCCATCAGACCCCACAGTCTTAGAACTGCTTCACAGTGAGTGACTGGCCTAGCTTTATTCAGTTTATGGTTGATGGATAGGTTCTGTGCAAGCAGGCGAAAGCTGCGCCCGCATCGCAACAGAGTCCCAAACCACACCCAGAAAAGTGGTCCTCTGTACTGGAGAAAGCACACTTTTCTTGGTGTACAACCTCAACCCCAACTTTCTTATGTGAGCGAGAACGACATCTCGATGACGAACCGCCAACTGACATAACTGAGCTAGGATTAGCCAGTTGTCGATGTAATTGAGAACACGAATGCCCTGCAGACGCAGCGGAGCCAGCGCTGCGTCCATACATTGGTGAAAGTGCAGGGTGATAGAGCTAGACCAAACGGAAGCAACCGCTATTGGTATGCTTCGCGAACCTCCGGTACTTCCTGTGTTTGCGGAAGGATGGATAAATGGAAGTATGCGTCCTTGAGATCTATTGTGACAAACCAGTCCTTGGACTTGATCTGTGACATGATCTGTCTCCAGGTTAACACAGGCTATTGCACGCTGCCTCAGCAAACGCGAGATCCAAGCCACATATTATTGCAGACAAGAAATCTACGCGCTGCCTCAGCAAACGCGAGATCCAAGCCACATATTGCAGACAGGAAATCTGAAAGTGAAAGTGAAAGCCGTGACGTATTGTCAGGTATGGTGACCCATACTTGAAATTTGTGCTCTGCATTTATCCCATCCAAGTGCACACACACAGCAGTGAGTAGGGAACACACACACACACAGTGAACACACACCCGGAGCAGTGGGCAGCTATTGCACGCTGCCTCAGCAAACGCGAGATCCGTGCCACTTATTGCAGACAAGAAATCTACGCGCTGCCTCAGCAAACGCGAGATCGCTACTATTCTTTATTGATCTTTATTGTAGACCATAATCCACGTGCTGCCTCGGCAAACACGGGATCAGAGCCTTATATTCCCTCGAGAATAAAGCCAACCGGAGCGGAGCCAAAAACACCCAAAGATAGTAAACACTTCGGGACATTTTTATGAATGAACACGTCAGCCCATAGAGAGTCAACGTGCATGCTCCACTCCCAACAAACAGCACATAAATCACGTGTATCCCCACTCTTAGCAAGTGCAGGGAGAAACACGCGATTCAGTCGTGGTTTGCACGCCATTAAACTCCTGTCTAGATACAGATATGCTTGTGGACAAACAACAATAAATAGACAGAGACAATTCACATAGAGCGTTTGCTGAAGGCACAGAAGCTGACATTGTTTGGTCTGGGTGTGCTTTATAGCCTCCTGGTAATGACGTCACCCTCCTTCCGTCACGCCATTGGACTGATTTCACAAGTGCTTCACGACGCATTCACGCAGAGCGTTCCCATTGCGTCAAACTCTCGACGCAGCGCGAGTTCCCTAGAAAGGGAACAAATATTTATGTAATTCTCAAAACTTTTGGCCACGACTGTAGAGTGTGTTTGCTAGTAGCAAATCAATTACTGAACAAATTACTACTACTAAAAAAAAACACACATATGATAGCATCCCCAACAATCAATTAAGAGATTATTTAAGATGGACGTATAAAAAATAAAATATACAAATTTTAATAATAGATGTTATAAAGGTAAGAAATAATATTTGTTTTCAGTGTTTTTATTAGGAGGGGTGTGGAGTGGTGGCCTGTCTAGAACTGACCTTGCATATTATGGGATATATTTAAGAAACACCATCCACATCCTTGGTGAACAATTATTTCCAGGTTTTCGTAAAGCATTTCCACTTCTGTCGTCTTAAGGCTTGTTCGAGATGCATTGGCGCTGCACAGAGTGATCTGTGTATGACATCAAAATTCCATGAGAGCGATTCAAAAGAATAAGGAGCATTTCTGGTGTTTCTCACTTTTTCTCATCTTGATGACACTACTTTAATAAGTGTTATATTTTTTTCACTGAGGTGAGAAGTGTGTGATCATTCAGTTCAGAAAGAATGGGTTTCAGAGAGAGTTCTAGAAAAGTTCCCATATATCAGTAATTCACTAAATATTGGTTGTACAGTGTTAGCAGAGGAGCATAGGTATAGCATTAGCATGTACTGTACACAGAACGTTGTTGACGTGATTGACAGTTTCCTGTCGTGAGAAGAAAGTAAAGCTGAGAGAGTGAGAAAGTGAACGAGATAGAGAAAGACAATGGAGTGTGACAGATGGATAGATGTTAGTGTTAAAGCTGTGGTCTCACCTGAAGGCTGCAGGTACAGCCTCTCTCTAAACCCTCTAAACCTCAATAACATCATACTTGTTTGTCTTGTGCTTTGGAAAAAAATAATGTTTTCAACACCACAAAGAAAAACACACAACCACATTTTCAAAAAATGAATTATTATATAGTATCGACTTACTGACTTTACTGTAACAACCTTAGTAAAATACCTTAGTATATAAAAACTAAGTATATAAAATTGGTAACACTTTGCAATAAGGCGTAATTTGTTACTATTAGTTTACTGCATTAGCTAACATGAGCTAAGAATGAACAAACTTCTACAGCATTAATCTTAGTTAATATTAATCGTAACAATTGCTGATATATTTTTAAGATCTGTTGTATCTGTTAACATTAGTTAATGCACTGTGAACTAACATTAACATGTTTTAACTAACATTAACAACGGTTAATCAATGCCAAATGAGACCTTAAAGTGTTAATAGTTTTTAAATATTATATTAAGCTTCATGAAGACCTGTATACTTGTATATTTTTTTTCCGGTTTAATACTGTGTAGATTCATTGTACAGTAGGTCTTGTCTCATAATTGTATCTTGTTGTGAGGACAAAAACAACCAATCTGTGATTATGAAATAATGAATGAATATTTTTGTCAGTAATGTTGTCATGGTGTAACCCAGGTTACTAGAGCCATGCTAAAAGCTGGAAAACAAAAGAAACATCAGAATATCCATAAATATTTGTATGTTTGATGACGTCCTCACTTGGTGGGAGTTTAGAATATCCCTGAAGATCAGCACCATCCACCAAATAAAGAGGTGACGAGCAGAATATGGGAATGCCACATTTTGGACACCTCATCGTTCACCTCAGGAAAGAACAAGACTTGGCAAATGCCACTGGGATGGTTGATCTGGGGAGTGGTAGGATTGCAGGTGCTGAGCCAGCTATGCTTGCCAGTGTCGGTATCTGATACGAAAGACTGCTGGTTCTTATTCCACTGCCCCACAGGAATGGTAGGGAGGAAGGGCGGCTGACCAGAGCTGACATTTCCTTGAGCAAGAGGGCTATCCTACTATGGAGAATCCTAACATTCATGGTGTCGTAGCGAAGGCAGTTAGGCTCCTTAATGGTAGCCTCTGCATGGGCATGGCTCAGGCAAAAAATACACGTCATAGTCATTGGGAGGTCTATGGGACTCGCCGAAACTGAGAAAGATTTTGTCCTTTATGGACGCCATTCCCGTCTCTTCTTTGCATGTTTAAGCAGCCAAATAGTCATGGATTGAGATTTTTCTTCTGTCCTTCTATTTTTCTGGTCTTGATTCCTTTAAGAAAAATCTTGGATCCAAATTGTTCCAGCAAATGAAAGAAAGAGTGTCAAAATGCTGTGCAAGGACTGGCGAGCCACCCATCATTTGGCTGAGCCTTAAAGGTAAGTGTATTATATTAAAATGTCAAGAGTATTTGGAATATATATGTACACATCACTGAACACTTGCCTCATCAGTGAACAAGAACTGTATTCTATTCCAGAGCCACGCCAACTTCCATAGGACTATATTGCTCTGTAAACCAAACAGAGTGCTGAAACACATCGGAGTAGGGGCAAAAAACTAGAAAAAAATGGAAAAGTGATGCAATGTTAAGAAAAAAGTATAATTAGAGAAGATTACATTTTAAACTAAACGATTAAGTGATCTAATTAACTTAAATTAATCTAATATATGAAATAAATATTGCTAATTTGACTCCAGGGCAAATAATAAAAAAAGTTTTTAAAATAGTAATAAATAGAAAATTAATTGATTGGAAGAGAAAATATTTGTCACAGACCAGCTCAGTCACCCTCTCTGCACTACATCTGCAATCACTGATCACCACCAGCTGTCATAATGTGCAAATCTCTCAAAAGGCCCTCACACACTTCACTCTGTGTCTGGTCTTGTCAAAGAGAAGTGCCACAGACCCTGCCTTTATACTCACCTGAGAAACTTACCTGTTTGTTCCTGATCTATCTTCTGTATTCTTTCTGCCGTCTTCTGTTACACCGTGTTGCCTGCCTGGATCTCCTGTTCACCTGCACAGAGAACACCATATCACCACCAGCTAAGTTTTCAGTCGAATGTCATCTGACATTCATCCATACCTGTGTTGCATTCCCTCTCTGTTCCCATTCAGTCGGTCACTTCGACGTACGTCGGATGACCGACGAATAGGAATCTCGCTAGAGAGGCCAATCTACTTCGAGTGTAACTAAAACAAGCCAATGCATATTGGCATGCAATCATATGCATCAGCTGCTCACTCCGCGCAGCGCGGGTATATAATGAGCAGCAGGTGCGTTGCATCTTTAGGCTTTTCGCTTCGGAGCCGAACCATTCATGGTTTCTACGGAGTGTGACGAGAACGAGACAAGGCGAGAGAAGTTCTTTTGGCGGATTCTCCTCGGCAGAGTGCAGGCGAACAGCGCAGCAGCGGGGCCGCGCTCTTGTGTGTTTTGTGTTGTCTTGTTTGTGGGTAACGGTGCGCTGTGAGAGAGCGCGCAAAAGCTGTTTTCACAGCTACAAGAGTGAGCGCACACGACAGGCTGCACTTTTTCCTGTCTGTGTGCCGCGGTCTTCCCCTGCGTGCTTCGGCACTTGAGAGAGTAATCCCTAAAAGAGCTCGCACGAGTAGTTTGCGTCTTTTTGAAGATGTCATACTACTTGTGTGTTTCTGGATGTGGTCGTTACCTGGCGTCTCGGGATGGTCACCAGCGCTGCGTCGTGTGTTTGTGCTTAGAGCACGCGGAGGCAGCGTTTGTGGATGAGTCATGCACCCACTGCGGGAACATGACCATCGCGGAGTTGCGGTCTAGGCTCCGCCTCCTGCAAGGGGGCGGGGTCCCAGTGCCGCCGCCTCGAACGAATCCTCCTCAGAGGGTTTCTTCGGGCGGTGGCACTGGTAATTTGAGGGTTACGGTGAGCGCGCTTCCCTCGGGGAACCAACCCCCTGGGAACCCTCACTCCTCCCGCACTCTGCAGCCAGTAGAGCTGCTGGAGGAACGTGGTGGACCGCCCCCGAGGTGTGTACCATCCGTATCCTTCGGGGCTCCCCAGGACGACCAGATGTCGATCGCTGCATCGGAGGGTGAGCCTGATACTTTCGAGGATGACGATTCGGCGCAGCTGCCTCCTTCGGGAAGGGTAGCTGTGCCCGAGTCGGACCCGGAAATGATGGCTATGCTTTCCCGGGCCGCCAACAGGATCGGGCTCGTGTGGAACCCTCCACCGTGTCCCGAGCCCTCGAGGCTGGACGATTGGTTTCTCGGGGTGGCAAGGGCTGGTTCTCAGCCCCCCACCCCAGTTCCTTTCTTCCCGGAGGTGCATGAAGAGATCACTGGCTCGTGGAAGGCACCTTTTACTGCCCGAAACCGTGCCAGTGGGACCTCCTCCCTCACCACCCTTGATGGCGGTACGGTAAAGGGATATTCGCGCATACCCCCTGTGGAGCGGGCCGTTGCTATGCAACTGTGCCCTAACTCCACGTGGCGGGGGGAGCCGTCTCTCCCTTCCCGGGCCTGTAAGCACTCGTCGGACCTGACCGGCAGGGCTTACCAGGCCTGCGGGGAAGCCGCTTCCGCCTTACACGCTATGGCGTTGTTGCAGATCCATCAGGCCAAGGCACTGAAGGACCTGCACGAGGGTGGTCACGATCCACAAGTTTTTCAGGAACTTCGTGCCGCAACGGACCTCGCGCTTCGTGCGACGAAGGTCACTGCGCGGTCAGTGGGTCGTGCGATGTCCACATTGGTGGTCCAGGAACGCCATCTCTGGCTGTGCCTGGCTGACATGAGGGATACCGACAAGGTCAGGTTTCTTGATGCCCCCGTGTCCCAGGCCGGCCTCTTCGGCGACGCGGTCGAGAACTTCGCCCAACAGTTCTCGGCTGTACAGAAGCAGTCTGAGGCCATCAAGCACATCCTGCCGAGGCGGTCAGCTGCTGCACCTCCACCGCCCGCAACGCCTCGGGCTGCTCGTCGCCGAGGGCACTCCCCCGCGGCCGCCCCCGCTCCCCAACAGCAGCAGCCGGCGTCCAAGCGGCGCCGTGGAGCCGGTCGTGGTCGGGGTGCCCAGCCTGTCCAGCCCCCGCCAAGAAGGGCGGCAAAGCCAGGAGCAAGAGGCCCTAGGACAGGCGACCTGGAGATGGAGGGGACTGCTCTGCAGGAGAGGGTGACCGCACCACTCCTTCCCCCGGAGGAGGGCCGGGTGGAGAATCCTGTTTTGTGTTTGTTTTATGTTCCGCCGCTGGCTCAACAGCCGGCGGTACCCAAATTATCAATAAAAGAGCAGTTTCACCCATCTCCGGGTCCGAAGAGGACTCGGAGAGTAGTGGGAGGGCCAGAACCTCACCACTCTCTTCCTCCTCTTCTATCGCCAGCGGACAGCAGCGTGCAGCAGGCAGCCAAGGCTCCGCCTGCTCCCACTGTCCTCCCGTGGAACCAGGTAAGTGTTGCACAGCACACTCTGACCCCGCCTCGGGCCGCCTCACAAAGAGAGCCTCCCAGGCCGCGTCCCTGCGTTCCACCTCGCTGCCCCACGGCGGGTACGCCTGCGGTCCCTTTGGTCCCGCTTGTACGGTCTCTGCGAGCCTGGTTAGCGCTCCCCAGTCCGTCTCGCTGGCTCATTCGGACCATCAGGCTCGGCTATGCGATTCAGTTCGCCCGGCGTCCCCCGAGGTTCAGGGGCGTCCACTTCACTTCAGTGAAAGCTGCCGATGCTCCTGTCTTGCGTGCGGAGATCGCGGTCCTACTGGCGAAGGACGCGATAGAGCCGGTCCCTCTAGCCGATATGAAGTCGGGGTTCTACAGCCCCTACTTCATTGTACCCAAGAAAAGCGGTGGGTTACGACCGATCTTGGACCTGCGAGTTTTGAATCGGAGCCTTCACAAGCTACCGTTCAAAATGCTCACGCAGAGACGCATTTTCGAGTGCATCCGTCCCCGAGATTGGTTTGCAGCGATCGACCTGAAGGACGCGTACTTTCATGTCTCGATCCTTCCGCGACACAGGCCATTCCTGAGATTTGCGTTCGAAGGTCGAGCATATCAGTACAGAGTCTTACCCTTCGGGCTGGCCCTGTCTCCCCGCGTCTTCACGAAGGTCGTGGAGGGAGCCCTTGTTCCCATGAGAGAACAGGGTGTTCGCATCCTCAACTATCTAGACGACTGGCTCATTTTGGCTCAGTCGCAGGATCAGTTGTGCGAACACAGGGATTTGGTGCTCAGACATCTCAACCAGCTGGGTCTTCAGGTCAACTGGGAGAAGAGCAAACTCACCCCCGTGCAGAGGATCTCTTTTCTCGGTATGCAGTTGGACTCGGTCGAACAGACAGCACGCCTCACAGAGGAACGTGCTCAGTCGGTGTTGAACTGCCTGAATACGTTCAACGGCAGGACGGCGGTCCCACTGAAATTCTTTCAGAGGCTCCTGGGGCATATGGCGGCCGCAGCGGCAGTAACTCCGCTCGGTCTGCTTCATATGAGACCGCTTCAGCACTGGCTCCACGGCCGAGTCCCGAGATGGGCGTGGCAACGCGGCACTTTCCGGGTGGCAATCACTCCAGCTGTGGTTTTCACAGATGCCTCGACCACCGGCTGGGGCGCCACGTACAACGGGCATGCAGTGTCAGGGGTGTGGACGGGCCCCCAACTGCAGTGGCACATCAATTGCCTCGAGTTGTTGGCAGTACGGCTCGCCCTGAGCCGCCTCAAGGGGCCGCTTCAGGGCAGGCATGTGCTGGTCCGTACGGACAACACTGCGACCGTTGCGTACATCAACCGTCAAGGTGGTCTACGCTCCCGTCGCATGTCACAACTCGCCCGCCATCTCCTCCTCTGGAGTCAGAAGCATCTGAGGTCGCTTCGTGCCGTTCACATCCCCGGTGTGCTCAACCGTGCGGCCGACGAGCTCTCACGAGCTGCGCTGCCGGGAGAGTGGCGACTCCACCCCCAGGCGGTCCAGCTGATCTGGAGAGAGTTCGGAGAGGCTCAGGTAGACCTGTTTGCCTCTCCAGAAACCTCTCACTGCCGGTTGTTTTACTCCCTGTCCGAGGGAACACTCGGGACAGACGCACTGGCTCACAGCTGGCCCCGGGGCCTCCGCAAATATGCGTTTCCCCCAGTGAGCCTACTTGCACAGACACTGTGCAAAGTCAGGGAGGACGAGGAGCAGGTCATGTTAGTTGCGCCCTATTGGCCCAACCGGACCTGGTTCCCGGAACTTTCACTCCTCGCGACAGCCCCTCCCTGGCCCATTCCTCTGAGGAAGGACCTTCTTTCTCAGAGACGGGGCACCCTCTGGCACCCGCGTCCAGACCTCTGGAAACTCCATGTCTGGTCCCTGGACGGGACGCGGAGGTTCTAGGTGACTTACCCTCCGAGGTACTTAACACCATCGCTTCGGCACGTGCACCGTCTACAAGACGTGCTTACGCCCTGAAGTGGAACCTGTTCGTCGAGTGGTGTTCTTCTCGCCGAGAAGACCCCCGAAGATGCTCGATCGGAGTCGTGCTTTCCTTCTTGCAGCAAGGGTTGGAGCGTAGGCTGTCCCCCTCCACCCTCAAAGTCCACGCTGCTGCTATTTCGGCATACCACGACCACATAGATGGCAAATCCGTTGGTAAGCACGACCTGGTCGTCAGGTTCCTTAGGGGGGCGAGACGGTTAAATCCTCCTCGTCCCCCCTCCATACCCTCTTGGGACTTGGCTTTGGTGCTGAGAGCTCTCCAGAATGCTCCCTTTGAGCCTTTGCAGTCAGCAGACTAAAAGATTCTATCTATGAAGACTTTGCTGCTGGCTGCATTGGCCTCCATCAAGAGGGTAGGGACCTGCAGTCTTTTTCGGTCGACGAATCGTGCCTAGAGTTCGGGCCGGGTGACAGCCACGTGGTAATGAGACCCTGACCTGGCTATGTGCCCAAGGTTCCTACCACTCCCTTCAGGGACCAGGTGGTGAGCCTGCAAGCGCTGCCCTCGGAGGAGGCAGACCCAGCCCTGGCTTTGCTCTGTCCAGTTCGCGCTTTGCGACTGTACGTAGACAGAACTCAAGGCTTCAGGACCTCAGACCAGCTCTTTGTCTGTTACGGAGGCCAGCAGAAGGGAAAGGCTGTCTCCAAGCAGAGGATGGCCCACTGGATAGTGGATGCCATCGCCCTGGCTTACCAAGCTCAGGGCGTGCCCTGCCCGCTCAGGTTGCATGCACACTCCACGAGAGGTGTTGCATCCTCCTGGGCGCTGGCTCGTGGCGCCTCGCTAACAGACATCTGTAGAGCTGCGGGCTGGGCGACACCTAACACGTTCGCTAGGTTTTATAGCCTTCGTGTTGAGTCGGTCTCCTCCCGTGTGCTCGCCTCAGGTCAGAGGCACGGAGAGGCCCCGGCTTAGTGTCGGCTTGCTGCATTCACATGTGCTTATTTCTCCAGAGAGTCCCTACAAGGCAGACCCTGTTGAGTCCTCCGATCTCCCTTCGGCAGCCGACGTGGCGGAGCGTCTGGCGCCAGGCCTATGCTCCGCTGCATCCTTGAGAACCGGATTTAGGCTGGGTTCCATATGAGTGACCGTACGGGGATCCCATATGTCTAGTTCCACGGTTGCTCCTAATCGAAGCCCGTGTCTTTCCCTCTGGGAGAACCCACCTCTCGAGTGGAGTCACCCCAGTTCTTCCATATGACAACCCCACGGTTAGTCCACTTTTCTTCCACATAACTCCTTCAGGGAAGGATGTGGCTTCCGCAGCGCCCCTTTTACACGAAGGGTACGCTTCCCAGTGTTATCCAATAGTCTCACTGAATGGGTTTGGGAACAGCAGTGATTGACACCCTCTGTGTTAGCCCTGGCCCACCGTCCTCAGGCAAGGGGGTTCGGGTGGCTTACAACAGAGCGCTGGAAGAGGGCAGCTCCTGTGGCGCTTTGGTAGGGATTCCTATTCGTCGGTCATCCGACGTACGTCGAAGTGACCGACTGAAAGGGAACGTCTCGGTCACATAGGTAACCCTCGTTCCCTGAAGGAGGGAACGGAGACGTACATCCCGTCGCCACAGTTGCTGTACCCCGCTGCGCTGCCGCCTATCTGGTTCGGCTCCTCAGCGAAAACCTAAAGATGCAACGCACCTGCTGCTCATTATATACCCACGCTGCGCGGAGTGAGCAGCTGATGCATATGATTGCATGCCAATATGCATTGGCTCGTTTTAGTTACACTCGAAGTAGATTGGCCTCTCTAGCGAGATTCCTATTCGTCGGTCATCCGACGTACGTCTCCGTTCCCTCCTTCAGGGAACGAGGGTTACCTATGTAACCGAGACGTTCTCCTATCATTCCAATAAAGACTTGTTGTTTCACTTACCTTGGCTGTCCTGCTCTGGACTGGACCCCTACCTGTTTGTCGGAGAGATGAGATAATTAGCAGACTATCATCACTGAATGGCTGGCTGTGGTGTCTGCAGAATAATATAAGTTTCATAGACAATTTGAAAAGTTTTTGGGGCAGACCTGACCTGTTGAAAAGAGATGGTATTCATCCTTCCTGGGATAGTGTCGCTCTTCTCTCTAGTAGTATGGCACATAGTCTTAGCGCTGAAACATGAAAAACTGGGGCACAGGTCAGGAAGCAGATAGACTGGTCATAAACTGATCTTCTGCTAGCTGTGTCATGTCACAGAAGTCAGATAAATCCCAACACTGAGACTCTTTCACCTAGATATATCACATAGACAGTGTTTGTACCCTGAATTTGTAAATACAAAAAAACTCTAACCCTTTAAGGATAACAACTGAATTGCTCAACAAATAAAAAAAAGAGGTAATACTGATAAACAAATGGAAACGGAAAGGCAAAGGGTGAGGTGTTGCTGTAATATCTTCAATATTACTCAAAAGTTTTTCAAATATAATTCTTTTGAAGTGATGGTGCTTTATGTAACGTTATCTAGTGTATGAATCCCGTAATGAATCCCGCTTGACATTTATGCGGCTACTGTATAAATGCCATCAGGGCACTATACAGACTTTATCAAAGAATTTGCTGTTTTTCTATCGGAGTTAATACTGGCTGTGGATATAGTCCTTATTGTTGGTGATTTTAATGTCCATGTGGATAATGAAGAAAATGCTTTGAGATTGGCACTTACAGATATTCTATAACTCTATTTGCATTAGACAAAACGTATCAGGACCCATTTGTCGTAATCATACTTTAGATCTAATATTGACACATTGAATCAATATTGATGCTGTTAATGTCTTTTGTGCTTATAGAAGATTAAGGAAATTAATCCAACACTGTGGAATAACAAGCACACTCGGGCCCTTGAGAGCAGCCAGAAAAATGGAGCAGAGCTAGAAGAAAACAAAACTAGAAGAATTTCGCATTTCATGGAAAGAACACATACAGGTACAGAAAGGCTTTAAAAGCTGTTTGATCTACTTATTTTTCAAATTTCTAAGAAGAATTTCAAATTCTAGTTACTTATATGATACAGTGGCTAAATTAACAAGAAATAGAGCTTCAACTTCTAATGTTTCCAAACAGCACAGCAAATTAGAAGTTCAACTTTATGAACTTTTTTACTTGCAAAATTGATAATATTAGAGAGAAAATTATAACCATACAACAGTATACTACAGTATTGTGTCAGACAGTGCATTGTAGTATCCCTGAGGAAAAATTCCATTCATTCACTGTTATAGGAGAGGAAGAATTGTCTAAACTTGTTAAATCATTGAAATCAACAATGTATTTGTTAGACCCTAAAAATTCTAAATTGGCTATTATTTAAAAAAAAAAACACACATCTTGATCCTATAGAATTAGTCAATTACAGGCTGATCTCAAATCTACCTTTTCTGTCACAGATACTAGAAAAGGCAGTGTCATCGCAACTACAGTACACAATACAGGATTTAGATCATATCATAATACTGAGACTGCTCTCATTAGAGTTAGAAATGATTTGCTCTTATCAGCTCACGACACTATCGATGACAACATTCTTTTAAATACTCAAATTATTATTATTAAATACTCTTTAACCTGGCATACACTTAACACATTGTCACACATTTTTGTCACCTGTTGGTCATCTGATGTCACCTATTGGAGTTTGGTTTCCTTGCCACTGTCAGCTTTTGGCTTGCTTAGTTGGGAACACATTTGATTTTCAAAATATTTTTGATCTGCCTGCATTGACACCATTGTATGCAAACTGAACTGAGCTGGACGATTACATCACCGTTTTCTCCAGTGCTGATATACTGATAAATTAACTAAATCAATAACTATTTATTTTTACAACGGAATGAATCAATACTGAATTTATTTAAGCTGGACAATAATTATTACTGTGCAGCTGCTTTGACACAATTTGCATTGTAAAAAGCACTATTTAAATAAAGGTGACTTGACTTCTGTGTGTGACAATATTATTAATAATACTAATAGCATTCAAAATAAGTGAATAGATATTAATATATTAATATACACTCACCTAAAGGATTATTAGGAACACCATACTAATACTGTGTTTGACCCCCTTTCGCCTTCAGAACTGCCTTAATTCTACGTGGCATTGATTGAACAAGGTGCTGAAAGCATTCTTTAGAAATGTTGGCCCAAATTGATACGATAGCATCATGCAGTTGATGGAGATTTGTGGGATGCACATCCAGGGCACGAAGCTCCCGTTCCACCACATCCCAAAGATGCTCTATTGGTTTGAGATCTGGTGACTGTGGGGGCCATTTTAGTACAGTGAACTCATTGTCATGTTCAAGAAACCAATTTGAAATGATTCGAGCTTTATGACATGGTGCATTATCCTGCTGTAAGTAGCCATCAGAGGATGGGTACATGGTGGTCATGAAGGGATGGACATGGTCAGAAACAATGCTCAGGTTGGCCGTGGCATTTAAACAATGCCCAATTGGCACTAAGGGGCCTAAAGTGTGCCAAGAAAACATCCCCCACCATTATACCACCACCAACAACCTGCACAGTGGTAACAAGGCATGATGGATCCATGTTCTCATTCTGTTTACGCCAAATTCTGACTCTACCATCTGAATGTCTCAACAGAAATCGAGACTCATCAGACCAGGCAACATTTTTCCTGTGATTTTGGTGAGCTCGTACAAATTGTAGCCTCTTTTTCCTATTCGTAGTGGAGATGAGTGGCACCCGGTGGGGTCTTCTGCTGTTGTAACCCATCCGCCTCAAGGTTGTGCGTGTTGTGGCTTCACAAATGCTTTGCTGCATACCTCGGTTGTAACGAGTGGTTATTTCAGTCAAAGTTGCTCTTCTATCAGCTTGAATCAGTCAGCCCATTCTCCTCTGACCTCTAGCATCAACAAGGCATTTTCGCCCACATGACTGCCGCATACTGGATGTTTTTCCCTTTTCACACCATTCTTTGTAAACCTTAGAAATGGTTGTGTGTGAAAATCCCAGTAACTGAGCAAATTGTGAAATACTCAGACCGGCCCGTCTGGCACCAACAACCATGCCACGCTCAAAATTGCTTAAATCACCTTTCTTTCCCATTTTGACATTCAGTTTAGAGTTCAGGAGATTGTCTTGACCAGGACCACACCCCTAAATGCATTGAAGCAACTGCCATGTGATTGGTTGATTAGATAATTGCATTAATGAGAAATTGAACAGGTGTTCCTAATAATCCTTTAGGTGAGTGTGTGTGTATATATATATATATATATATATATATATATATATATATATATATATATATATATATATATATATATATATTGCAACTAAACTCAAGAGTATATGAAGAGAAATATACTCTAGATGCATGGTCTCACTCTGTCATTCTGCATCTACCATCTAAAACTGCTGTGTCACTTTTGCTTTACCATAACCCATAATGCATGCCAACCAGACCATGTTTTCATTATTCAACGTTTTCTTAATCCACACCAGACGTAACATTCATAGTGAAAACCTGGCAGTTCACAGAAGCCACATTCACAAACTTTTCTCTTACCACAGAAAATACGTTACACAGCTAAAAAACACCATGTGGGTTTTTTTTAAGAATCAAGCAGGATTTTTAGCAAGCTTTCCATCAGATTTTATCAGCAAGGTGTATCCGTGCCATTTACAGTGAGTGTAAATCCTGATTTTTATTTTTTTTTTGCATGTTTGTCACACTTAAATGTTTTAGATCATCAAATAAATGTAATATTAGTGAAAGATAACACAAGTAAACACAATGCAGTTTTTAAATGAAGGTTGTTATTATTAAGGAAAAAAAAATCCAAACCTACATGGCCCTGTGTGAAAAAGTGATTGCCCCCTAAATTTAATAACTGGTTGGGCCACCCTTAGCAGCAACAACTGCAATCAAGCTTTTGCAATAACTTGCAACAAGTCTTTTACAGTGCTGTAGAGGACACTAATCTTTGCAGAATTGTTGTAATTCAGCTACATTGGAGGGTTTTTGAGCATGAACTGCCTTTTTGATGTCATGCCACAGCATCTCAATAGGTCAGGACTTTGACTAGGCCACTCAAGTCTTCATTTTGTTTTTCTTCAGCCATTCAGAGGTACACCTGCTGGTGTGTTTTGGATCATTGTCCTGCTGCAGCACCCAAGTTCACTTCAGCTTGAGGTCACGAATAGATGGCCGGACATTCTCCTTCAGGATTTTTTGGTAGACAGCAGAATTCATGGTTCCATTTATCAAAGCATGTCTTCCAGTTCCTGAAGCAGCAAAACAGCCCCAGACCATCTCACTACCTCCACAATATTTTACTGTTGGTATGATGTTACTTTTATGCCAGATGTAACTTCCAAAAAGTTCAACTTTTGTCTCGTCAGTCCTCAGATTATTTCCCCAAAAGTCATGGGGATCATCAAGATGTTTTTTTCTGGCAAAAGTCTTCTTTTTGCACAGCAGTAGTTTTCGTCTTGGAACTCTGCCATGCAGTCTCTCCATCCCAGTCTCTTTCGTATGGTGGTGGACCTAGTTTGGTGGACCTAAACTAAGGCAAGTGAGGCCTGCAGTTCCTTGGATGTTGTTGTGGGGTCTTTTGTGACCTCTCGGATGAGTCGTCGCTGCACTCTTGGGGTAATTTTGGTCGGCCGGCCACTCCTGGGAAGGTTCAGAACTTTTCCATGTTTTTGCCATTTGTGGTTAAATGGCTCTCACTGTGGTTCACTGGAGTCCCAAAGCTTTAGAAATGGCTTTATAACCTTTTCCAGACTGATAGATCTCAATTACTTTCTTTTTCGTTTATTTCTGAATTTATTTGGATCTCTGCATGATGTCTAGCTTCACTTTGTCCGGCAGGTCCAATTTAAGTGATTTGTTGATTGAGAACAGATTTGGTAGTAATCAGGCCTGGGTGTGACTAGAAAATTTTAATTCAGGTGTAATAAACCGCAGTTATGTTTTAACAGGTAGGGCAAACACCTCTTCCCACAGGGTCATGTAGGTTTGGATTTTGTTTTCCCTTAATAATAACAACCTTCATTTAAAAACTGCATTTGTTTTTACTTGTGTTATCTTTGACTAATTTAAAATCGTTTGATGATCTGAAACATTTAAGTGTGACAAAAATGCAAAAAAATAAGAAATCAGGAAGGTGGCAAACACTTTTTCACACCACTGTATTTCTTGATATTTTCTTGTAGTTGTGTCTTGTGGTACACCATCTGTTTGTACATGCATACATTAACCAATGTTAGTCCCTTGGAGTGCTCCTGATCTTGAGCAAAGTCTACTATTTCCCCTTACAACTGAATGAGTTAACCATGAGTTAACCACAATAGTGACCAACCCCTTGTTGTCCATTCCTGGGCATACAAGATCTTTTGTATGTCCTATTAGATCTATGTGGCTGTTTCTTCAACTTTAAGCAATTCATTCAGTGAAACTGGGGCTGATTTTATATTAAAACTGTCTTGCTTTTATCATGCATACCTTCATCACTTATTTTTGCAACTTAAACTAAAAAATAGATATATTTTCTAAATATATATAACAAAGACTGAATAATCAAACAGTTCCAATATTTGAACATTTTTGTCCATTTTTTATTCTTGTTCTACAACCAGTAATTTAAGTCATGACTTAACAACTTATAATAATGACTTAACATCTCATTATAATGACTAAGTATCTCATGATAATGACTTAACATCTCATAATAATGACTTAGTATCTCATAATAATGACTTAGTATCTTTAACTTAATAAAACAAACTTTTTTATTAAGTTAAAGATGCTAAGTCATAATTATGAGATGTTAAGTCATTATTATGAGATGCTAAGTCATTATTATGAGATACTAAGTCATTATTATGAGATGTTAAGTCATTATGAGAAAGTTTGTAAAAAATATATATTTTTTGATTAAGTTAAAGATGCTAAGTTATTATTATGAGCTACTAATCATTATTATGAGATACTAAGTCCTTATTAGGAGATACTAAGTCATTATTATGAGAAAGTTTCTCATTATTATGACTTATGGAATATTTTTTTTTCTCAACAGTGGCGGGAACTGGCCACTTATATATTCATGTCCATATATTCATGGGACCAAAGTTGTGAGCCCAATAGTTAATATGCTTAAATAAAGATTTTATATTTAAAAAAAGAAAAAAAAGTAAAAATCAGAACTCATGTCATCATCCCACTTTTTTTTAATACACAATGAAATCCATCATACAAATTCTCAAAATATATGTACACTTTACAATAATAATTTTGCTATAATAACTTTTTTTTTTTTTTGCTAGGAATGTATGAATACCATAATAGTATACCTCTAGGACATATTATACTGCTCTAACTGGAATCATCCTTAAAATATTGGTTAAATGCTCATGAACAGAATCTATGTACATAAATCTCCACAATATCCCATCATGTACTCCCAGAAAATCATAATAAGGACCTATATATCTCTGAAAAGTATATCATACCATTAACATGCCAACTCTAGAAGAAGACAAAGTTTATGAAGTTGTCAATCTGGTAAGTACAGTAGACAAGTTTATAAGGAAAAAACAGGGGTGATGTCAGTGTCAGACATAACAGAAGGCCTCTTGGGAACTTGTTGCAGTTTGCTGTTGTTGACCACTCCTAGGTAACAAGACATGCGCTGAACCAGGCTCGAGAGATCTTTCCGGAAGCGAACCCCAATAAAGACGTACAGAATGGGATTCAGGCAACAATGTGTGTAAGCAAGACACTTAACAATTTGCCCAGCCATATCTAAGCTTTGCATGACTTCACAATCTGTTATTGTGGCATTGCTGGCTTGGCCTGCTTCTATAATCAGATATCCATTGAATGGCAACTGTGAGAGAACAAAAGCAGCCACAACTGCAAAGATGACCCTCAGAGCCTTGTGTTTTTCAAAGCTTCGTGCCTGCATGAGTTTACGAATAATGACTGAGTAGCACAAAATAATGACCAGCAATGGGAGTAGGAAGCCAACACAGATCTGTAAAGCCAACACTAAGACTTTAGTACGGTTGTTGTCTGTGGTAGAGTATACCATGACACAGGAACTGTGCTGGGGGCCTATGATTTTCACTTTGGCAAAGAGAAATTCTGGTAGAGCTAAGAGGCAAGAGGCGAGCCACACAAACACACAAGTTATCTTACTATATAACATGCGTTTGTTTTTGTAGTTGTGTGCTTCGGTTACGTGGACGATGGCAATGTAACGGTCCACGCTAATGCAAGTGAGTAAGAGCATGCTGGCAAAGAAGTTGATCTTGTAGACTGCAGAAACTCCTTTGCAAATGGCCTGGCTGAACACCCAGCCCTGAGCAGCATTTGTTGCCCAGAAGGGCAATGTGCCAAGGAAAAGAAGATCAGCCACTGCCAGGTTCAGGAGGTACACATCAGTCATAGTTTTGAGACGTTTTCGCACAGTTGTGAAGATGCAGACGACCAGTAGGTTGCCCAAAGCCCCCACGACAAAGATGATCCAGTAGAGAGGGGGCTCGAAGGTCTGACTGAACTGTCGCACTAGTTCTTTGTTACATAATCCACCCAGGTCTGATTCATAGTCATCATCAGTTGTCTGAAATGAAAAAAAGGATATATTCAGATTCTGTGCAGTGACTATTTCATTTGATTTACAGATTTACTTAAAAACAAAGCATAGCAATCATCTAAAGGAACGTCAATCATCTAAAGAAACGTTTTTTCTTCTGTAGAGCACAGAAGGAGGATTTTTGAGGAATACACTGGCCTTTATTTTTCATGTAATGAAAATGAATGGAGATTTGGCATGTCAAGCTCCAGAAGGACAAAAAGCAGCATAAGAATCAACCTCAAAAGCTCGTCTTCTCAAGACGATACATTCATGTGATAAATTAAATTTAAATTTATTCACTTATATTCTTCCCCTAATGTATTTTATTTGCACTTCCACTTATATTAAAACTAGCCGCATCACAATTGCTCACGTTCCATGGACATCACATTCTTTTGTCTTAAGGCACATATTTTAATGGACGCCAACAACTGAGGACAAATATTTAAATAAATATAACAAGAAAAGTTTGGTCTACTCAACAGTTATATGGCATCACAAGACTTGTAATATTGTGAATGAGTCATGTGAACCACTTTTATTGCATTTCTCATCCTTTTAGATCTTGACAGCCTTAAATCTTTTTCATTATATGATAAAGAGTGCCCTGTTCATTCTAGAAAATATTTTCTTTTGTGTTCCACAGAAGAAAGAAAGTCATATGGGATTGAAATGATATGCTGGTGAGTGAAAGATTTCTGGGTTTAATATTCCTTTAAATTCTCTTAATAGCGTTTCATCTAAATTCTCAGAATGCTTACTATGAAGCTTAAAGGTTTGTTTCCCATTGTCTTTTCAGACAATCTTCAACTCAACTGACAGCCACTTCCTGTCTACAGTGGTACAACAGTCTCTCACCATTTTGCAGCTGTAATCCAGTTGATCAGTAAAGCGTGAATAAGTGTGACATCACACCCCTGCAAACTTTTACAATCTAAATTTACAAAACATGTTCCGCTGCTCAGATCAGGTGCAGGTGTCTCTATTGGAGAAACCACACAAGTACACCGCATCCACATCCTCTTTCAACCCTTTCTGAAGCATGCACAAACAGATAAAGTGTCACCCACCCTGGGGGTTGACATAAACAGAGCCCCTTCAGAGCATGTCAAACACTAGATTCTGTTCCATGCTGACATATATACAGATAACAGATAAAGGATATGTGACGCACACCTTGGAAAATCATTTCATTGTGTTGATTAAAACCTGCACAATGTGGTAACAGTCAAATCTGTCTATATGATCTCAATCCAAGAGGTGTATCAGATAATAAAAGACATGATTTGTATAGATAGTAGATTGTTTCACATGACTGACACATCAAATGTCCAAATAAGCATGTAGCACTAAAAGGAACAGAGCTTAACCTCTGCTTACTGATAACATTTCCTGTGAGCTGCATTTTAATTTTGACTTGAATAGTGTGTTATGACAAAAATTCTTGATGATATCTTAGAACTAGATATCTCATTATTATTATTTTTTTTTACCAAAATACACAAAATAGAACACTAGTTAATATATATATATATTTTTTTTATTATTATTATTTTTTATTATTTATATTTAAAATAGTACTCACCAAGTCTGTCAAATCTGTGAAATAAGAAGCCCCACTTTCATCTATTTAGAGACAAATCATGTGATTAGTCCAAAATATCATATGGAAGAGTGAAACAGCCTCCTCAAAGCCCTTCAGCAATAAGTAAGTAAATGTAAGTATGTATGTAAATAAATAAATAAATAAATATACTGTTGTTCAATGTAACCACAAATCATTCAGGTAATATATACACATACACATATACACATAATATTTTCAAATGATATGATTCAGTTATTCAAATTCATCACATATAGGACCAAAACAGGAAACAGTTCATAAAAAGTCCCACATAACGACCTAATATGCCAGTATTCCTAGTCTTTAAACAAGGAGTTTATTATATACACAATCACATTAAATGAAATACAATTTTTCATGATTTTTGATACTTACAGTCTGAGGTTGTAGAGACATCCATGTTCTCAGCAGAATCACAACAGATAACCAATAGTATTTCAATGGCTCAGTGATGAATAAGCTTCCCCGATTGTCTTTAACTAGTTTATAAGACCACAAAGTCACATGTCAGGGCATAGTGATGTCAGCCCTTTCAGGGGCTCCACACGTTGGCGTCATATGACTGTTCTGTTCTGCATTTTGGGTGAAGAACAGTTATATGTTTCCTTCTGCTCTAAACTGTTTGTCTGCTCTATGCTTTGTCATTTGTCTGAATTTGCTTAATGGAGATTTGGGTTGTTATTACCCCGATGACTCATAAGATGAAACTGACTTGGTGCTGCTCTCACAATGTTCTGTAAGAAAAAGTTCATACAAGTGTTTATTGAACATTAAAAATGATAGCTTGCATGACATTTCTGCATAGATTATTAATTATTCAAATTCTTGTCTTCACTGAACTTAAATTGTCAAGACTTAAAATTACCATTCAGATTAACTGACTCTAAGAAGGTTTAAGTATAAGTATAAACATAAGCATATTTCTACTGCAGTGTGAGTTAGCCAATATCTATATCGCTAAAGCTGACGCTTTGACGCGTTAATTAGATGTATAAGTTATGGTAAAAAATAACATGTTAAGTTTTTTAATGCAATTAACGCACTTGCCCCGCCCCACAACTATGTAGTTCATCTGACATTTCATACAATTGATTGATGATGAACATCTTAATGCGCGATGAAGTCAGAAAGTCCCTAAAATTAAAGATATGGGGGGAAAATGCCCGTTTGAATTTTTGTCTCATATTTGGATCATATAAGTTAAGTAATATCACATGATAACGAGTCCAATAATACACGAGTTCTGTTTTTGTCCCATATCCTATATAACGAGTGCAAATCCGATGCTGATTTTATACAACAGTTCAGTCAAAGAGGAGTTAATATTGTGTTATTTTAGACTAAATATTGTCTATTGTTCAGTTTTGCCAAGGAAAATGCTGTGTAAAATAAGGGGTCGTACACGTCATCGGTAGTGTAGTGCCGCTTCAAGTTCAAGATGCCTGGGGGGTATTCCAGAAAGCAGGTTATGTGACATACCCAAGTATATTTCAGAGTAAGTAAGCCGATAACCTCAACTTTCTGTTTCAAAAACAGAGGTAACTTTCATGGTGTGTAAGTAGCCATAGCAACTTGCTCTCTGAACAAAACCTGCTCCGGAGCAGATTATTTTCTATGGTAAGTTTGCTTAAGACGTATTCAGATGTGTGTTATTTAATCAATATAGTTATGTCAATGTAACTAAATTGTTACATAGTTACAGTTATATGTATGTATGTATATATATGTATATATTACACAATACATACACACACAAATACACACTAATATTAACATAAACATTAATAAGCACTATTTTAATGTTTAAACATTTATTCAGTTCTAATATAGGTATTTATTTAATTGTAATCTAACACCTGTTTTTATACTTTTTAAACACAATAATTTTCTATGCTATAATTTCTGTAATAAATTACATATGTGATGCCTTGTTAAATATTTAGCATCAAACAAACAATATAATTCTTATTCTCAGTGACTAAAGTTTACAAAACCAACAAATAGGTGGTGATGTGCGCTAAGTAGTTTATGTAAATTGCCATTAAACAAAAGAAGGAGGAAGTGGAATGGCGCGCTTTTTCTTAGTGTCTGTTTCCATGGTGAATCATCGATTCGTGTCACTGTTGAGAATGTCTTGTGGCTTAAAGGTACAATATGTAAAATATTCATATTAAAATATCCAAAAACAACCCCTTGCACAATGTTATATATTTCATTCAGCTGTGCACTTACATTAGCTTACATATTTCCAAGAATATGTAAATTCAGATGAGAATTTGTCACTTGTTGGCTGTCAATGACGTAATATCTGCGTTATTCCTGGTTTCCACTAGTGCTGCATAGTAACCATGGCAACAGACAAGAACAGCTGCGTATCGGGACGCTGTTGTTTCATTCAAACATTATAGACCATGGCAAGCAAACTTTGGGACATGAGGAGAAATAAAACGAGGATCAATATCGGCGTGGCATTTCCAAGATGGCGAGAGCTTTGCGACAAAACTTAACTTGACAGTGACAGCGCTCTGGCACGTTATTAGACAAGGTAAGCAAATGTAAGCCACATAAAACTAATCAATGTTATATAGCTCAACACGAAGAAGTGTAAGAATATCATCAGTATGATAATCTAATGTTGATCTAACTTACTGTTAAGTTTCATACAGTCAACAAACTAATACACAGAATAACATTACAAACATTACATTCAACACACTCAAATGCAGTGTAGTATGATAGTGTTATGTTAGACCAAGTGCTGCTTGGTTCTTGGTTAGACCAAGAACAGCGCTGCATTACCTCAGTTTTAATTCATCAAATAAACTGACCTGTATGAGTAGTATTTCAGCACTTATGAGTAATGTTAGTTCGGTAGAAATGTCCTCGGTTTTTTATATTCCCTGGGACTCACGTGTGCCACTGATATCTGCCTCTCATTAGCAATCACATCCGCCATTCTCTGCTATGCCCAGCTTCATACCACAGTCATGTTAAAAAACATGCATTCACTCATTTATAAATATTATTTCCCCATAAATATTATTAGATCC
Organism: Opsariichthys bidens; assembly: GCA_037194245.1. NCBI lineage: Eukaryota > Metazoa > Chordata > Actinopteri > Cypriniformes > Xenocyprididae > Opsariichthys > Opsariichthys bidens. The sequence goes on along the minus strand of CM074301.1, from coordinate 159,235 downwards.
TTTGGCATGACGACAAGTTCTATGATTCCATACTCTATCCCTTCGTCATCAATCTACGCCTTTGTTATTGTTTTGAAGAGTTTACCGACCCCTAGCAGCGAAAAACAAACATTTTGTGCCTTTAACTGGGAACATACTCTGATTTGGTTGAACTTCCTCCCTGATGCGTTTTTGGAACCAGCATACCTCGAGTAAGCAAAATTTTGGGTTAATCAACCAAGAGTTCAGAGTATATGTGATTGTAAATTTACCTTGCTTTCTAGAATACCCCCCTGAAGAGAACCATTTATTTACTTCACTCCTGAACGAATCCAGCTGTTTGAATGAATCGAATGAATGAACGAACGATGTATTCATCAAGACATTTGCTACCTACTGGCAGTTTTAGTTATTTAGAGTCTAATTTTATTTTATTTAAAAAAAAAAAAATCATATTTCCATGTTAATAAAAAAAATAAGAATAATAAATAATTTCCGACAAAAATGAAAATTCAGTTATCATTTACTCAACCTCATGGTCGAAAGTAAACCTTTAAGAAATTAAATTCTTTCTGAAGCTACTTTTCGTAATGTCTATATGATGGTTTACAATAATGACAAATTATCTTTTGGGGGTAATTCCTCAGCCAAAATTGATGTGCAATTAAATTGTATCATGTAATTAAAAAATGTAATCGCTTGACAGCCCTAATATATATATGTCAGACACAGACATGAACCAGAGGTAAGTATAAGTTCTTTATTTAGCAGATCGTAATTAACAGAATCACAGCGTGAAACAGGTGAGTCAAAACAGTCTATGGATAGTTTGATGAGACTTATCTTCTTTGAGAACTGAGAATGTTTCTTCTGTTGTAGATGTACAGACGGAGATGGCAGACCAGAGAAGCAGACAGGTGAACGAGGACCCAGGCGGACAAACGGATGCAGACAGGCAGACAGGTAACTGGTGCGGGTCACAGGTAAGTCGCAGCGGGTGAGTCTGTGTGTCATTGATTGACGAGACCAGACATAGAACTGAGTGTGGAGTGAGTATTTAAGTGCAGTGGGTAATGATGACCAGGTGTTTAGAATTCCGGTGATAGAGAACGTGTAGGTGGAGCTGGTGATGACGCAGTGCGGGATGTGGTGACTGGCTCTGTGACAATATATATATATATTAATGCTGTCAGTCGATTAAAAAATTAACTAGATTAATTAGAACATTTTTCTGGAGATTCGCAATTATTCAAAAACAAATGTATTTGTAGTACATCAGTATATGTGACGTCACTGCAAGTGTAGGTGGTTGACTCTATCTAGATGGCCTCGCCCCCCTCAGGTGGTCGGTGGATTTGTTATACATGTGGCTGCCGTGTGATGTATGAGACGTGTGGTCAATAAAGTCGGGAATCACAAAGACAGGGTCTATGACTGTCTGTTCATATTGCACGAGTCAACATGGTGTCAGAAGTAAACTACAACTGCACGCAAAAGTAAGTTTTGTCTTCGCTGGAAAAGCTTTCATGCATGTCACTCGACTTGTGACTAATTAGCCGCTAAGCTACATAAACAATTATATCGCACACGCAAGCTATGGCAGGGGAATTCCGAAGGCCCGATCCTCTCGTTTTTGACGAAAATATTGCAGAGGACTGGCGTTTATTTGAACAAGAGTTTGATATCTTCATTGCTGCAGCTCATGGGGACAAACCACGTCGAACACAAGCTTTCATTCTCCTCAACCTCGCGGGTCCCAAAGCCATCGAGCGGTCCTTCGTTTATGCACAGGAGATGAGAGTTCCCGGTGAAAATGACAGTGTTATTATTACGTCGGCTGAGTCCAGGGAAGACCCAGACTGCCTAAAAAGAAAGTTCCGTGAGATTTGTGCTCCTCATGTCAACATAACCATGGAGCGACACAAGTTCAACATGAGATCGCAAAAGCCTGGTGAGAGTTTTGAATCTTATATTAGCGATTTAAAACTAAAAGCAAAAAGCTGCAAATTTGGTGCATTACAAGACAAGCTAATTCGTGATCGATTAGTTTGTGGAATACACAATGACATTCTGAGAAAATCACTGCTGCGTGATCCAGAACTCACTTTGATTAAAGCCATATCAGCATGCCAGATCTATGAACAAACTGAACAGCACACTAAAGACTTAGCAACACTCCAACCAAGAACTGCTACGGTCAATGCTGTACACCAAGCGTTTGCAGGAAAGTACAAAAATTACAAATCAAAACACAAACCAGACAGCAAAGCATCATCAACCATAACGAACTGTAACAATTGTGGCAGTGACCATCCGGCCAAAAGAGACAAGTGTCCTGCATTTGGTCAACTATATGGGCAAGTTTATTCCCAACCTCAGTGACATATCTGCCCCACTCCGCCAGCTAACACACAAAGATTCGGCATGGTATTGGCTACAACAGCATCAGGATGCTTTCAACACCTTAAAAAAGTGCCTAACATGTCCCCCTGTTCTGTCGTACTACAACGTCGACAAGCCCATCACCTTAACATGCGATTCCTCACAGTTTGGTTTAGGAGCTGCATGTCTGCAGGACAATAAGCCCATAGCTTACGCTTCACGGGTCCTTTCACAAACTGAAATGCGCTATGCGCAAATAGAAAAAGAGCTACTTGCTGTAGTTTTCGCTTGCACCAAATTCAATGATTACATCTATGGCAAACCGGTGACTGTTGAAACAGACCACCAGCCATTGGTGACAATCATCAAACGTCCAATACACAGCACTCCTGCCAGACTCCAACGAATGTTGCTTCAGCTCCAACGCTATAACATCACCCTAGTCTACAAAAAAGGTAAACACATGTACATAGCAGACACTTTGTCACGGGCCCCACAAGCATCCATACAGCAACAGTTCAAGGAAGAGAACACCTTTGAGGTGATGAACATCTGCAATATCTCTCCACCACGCATGGATGAACTTAAATGCCACACAGCAGACGACCCCACTCTACAAATGCTTGTGAATACAATCAGACAAGGGTGGCCAGCCAAACTGCATAGTGTTCCCCCAGCAATGCGATTGTTCTACCCATACAGACATGAACTTGTCACAGACGAGGGGATTGTGTGGAAAGGCCACAAAGTCGTCATCCCAGAAACACTTCAGCTGGAATACACACAGATTGTACATAGGGGTCACCCTGGAGCTGATTCCACTAAACGACGTGCGCGTGGCATATTCTTTTGGCCTACCATGACAAAAGACATCGATGTTTACATCACATCTTGTGCCACATGCAACAGCACCAAACCCCACCAGCAAAAAGAACCCCTTCAGCTGCATACAGTTCCAAACCTACCATGGTCAACAGTAGCAGCTGATATCTTTGAGTGGAATGGTCATCAATACTTGGTGCTTGTCGACTCGTATTCAGGCTGGTACGAGATCGATCAGCTCCGCAATTTAACCTCAGCGAGTGTTATACAGAAGCTAAAAAAACACTTTTCTGTCCATGGGTCACCTCAAACCCTCCTCACAGACAATGGGAGACAGTTCATGAGCAATGAGTTCAAAGATTTCACTGCGGCCTGGGACTTTGTTCACAAAACCAGCAGTCCAAGTTACCCTCAATCCAACGGCCTAGCGGAGCGTGCGGTTCGCAGTGCTAAGCAACTCATGGAAAAGTCTAAACGAGATGGCACTGACGTCTATCTCAATCTGCTGAATCTGCGAAATGTTCCAAGAGATCCTAAACTTGGATCACCAGCTCAGAGACTAATGTCCAGGCAAACCCGCACCACCCTGCCTCTCCATAGCTCTTTGCTGGAACCTTCTCCCCTGGCCTCCAAAGAGATTCATGCACAGCTCACAAAGAAAAGAATGTGTCAAAAGAAGTCAAGTCAAGTCAAGTCATCTTTATTTATATAGCGCTTTTTACAATGCAAATTGTGGCAAAGCAGCTTTACATTAATAAGAAAATGGGGTCATTGTGCAGCTTATTCTATATATTATTGATTCTTTCCGTTGCAAATATCAATAGTTATTAGTCTAGTTAATTTAGGTATATCAGCACTGCAGAAAACAGTGACGTAATCGTCCGGCTCAGCTCAGTTTGTATACAACGGCGCCAATGCAGGCATATCAAAAACACTGCTGAATATCAAGCAAGTGTCCCCAACTTAAGCAAGCCAAAGGCAACAGCGGCAAGGAACCAAAACTCCAACAAATGGAGAAAAAAACCTCGGGAGAAACCAGGCTTAGTCGGGGGGCCAGTTCTCCTCTGGCCAACGGTGAACACTTGTCCGATACTCAGGCAGAGTTACGGGTCATTAAACCGATTTGGAATCGCAACAGTTTAATCTAGTTCCATCTAGTTTAAGATCTTTTTGATCACGCCGGTATGGGACGGTTTGTTGGGATATGTGCCACTGGCTGATGAGTCGGTAAGGTCTTAACAAAGGATGGGCTAGTTAACACAGTCTCCGCCGACACCACAGGCCACATTGCTGCCGCACACAGGCACAGGTTCCCCGTCCGACCCGGACACGGCCCAGATCCAGCCAATCACGTTAATTGGTAAACCTCGGGATAAGCAGAGAGACAAAAAGTTAGCGTAGACGCCATTCTTCTTCTGATGTACCGAGTACATCTGGTGTTATAGGAAGTGTTCCCGGTTCCGGCTGACCTGATCTATGCAGCCTAACAATCCTTTAACGGATATGAAGACAAAAGTTTATAGTGCGTCATGTGTATGCCAGGTTAAATAGATGCGTTTTTAGTCTAGATTTAAACTGACAGAGTGTGTCTGCTTCCCGAACAATGCTAGGAAGATTGTTCCAGAGTTTAGGTGCCAAATAGGAAAAGGATCTACCGCCTGCGGTTGATTTTGATATTCTAGGTATTAACAACTGGCCAGAATTCTGAGATCGTAATAGACGCGGAGGACTATAATGCATTAAGAGCTCACTCAGGTACTGGGGAGCTAAGCCATTTAGTGCTTTGTAAGTAATTAGCAAGATTTTAAAATCTATACGATGTTTAATAGGGAGCCAGTGCAGTTTTGACAGAACCGGGCTAATATGTTCATATTTCCTGGTTCTAGTAAGGACTCTAGCTGCTGCGTTTTGGACCAGCTGCAATTTGTTTATCACGCGAGCAGGGCAACCACCCAATAGAGCGTTACAGTAATCTAGTCTCGAGGTCATAAACGCATGAACTAGCTGTTCCGCATTTGTCATTGAGAGCATATGTCGCAATTTAGATATATTTTTAAGATAGAAGAATGCGGTTTTACATATGCTAGAAATGTGGCTTTCAAATGAAAGATTGGTATCAAAGAGCACACCCAGGTTCCTAACTGACGAAGATGACTTAACAGAGCAGCCATCAAGTGTTAGACAGTATTCTAGGTTTTTATGTGCTGAAGTTTTTGGTCCAATAATTAGAATCTCTGTTTTTTCTGAATTTAGTAGTAGGAAGTTACTAGTCATCCAATTTTTTATATCAGCTACGCATTCTGTTAATTTTGAGAATTGGTAGGTTTCGTCAGGGCGTGAGGAAACATAGAGCTGAGTATCATCAGCGTAACAGTGAAAGCTAATGCCATGCTTCCTAATGACATCTCCCAAGGGTAGCATGTACAGAGTGAAAAGCAACAGTCCTAGAACTGAGCCTTGTGGTACTCCATATTTAACTTGTGATCGAAATGACATCTCTTCGTTTATTACTACAAACTGATAACGGTCAGATAAGTATGATTTGAACCATGCCAATGCAATTCCACTAATTCCAGCATATTTTCTAGTCTATTCAAAAGAATATTGTGGTTGATAGTGTCAAAAGCAGCACTGAGGTCTGTCGCGCTCTCGTTTTCTTCAAATTCATCAAACATCTGGTAAGTCGGATCGGTCTACAAACACGGTAAGCTATGTCATCTTCTCCTTTCATTGTTACTTGCACTGCCTGTCACATGCATAGTTTAGCTTTTTCTGTCAGCGATGAAGGATTCACATGTCATAAATGTAGGGAAATAGTCAGGCTGACAGAGAAAATCTTAGAATTAGAGACACGCATCCAAACTTTAATTGAGGATAGTAAGAATGCAAGCGCTTCAGATACTGTTTTGGATGCGACTAGCCTAGTGAACTCCGTACATTGTTCGGTTTCGGCTGTAGAGCCCGTGCAGCAGGGCAACTGGGTGACCGTGAGGCGGCCTAGTCGTGTTAAAAAACACCACTCTTCCGTTCCGATTAGAACATCAAACAGGTTCTCCCCACTCAATGACGCACCCACTGAGAATCCTGTTGAAAGTGCCCTAGTTATTGGCGATTCTATTACACGGAACGTGAAAATAGAGACACCAGCCACCATAGTCACATGTTTGCCGGGAGCCAGAGCGCCTGACATCAAAGCAAATTTAAAAGTGCTGGCTAATGCTAATCGTCAATACTCTAAGATTGTTATTCACGTCGGCGCTAATGATGTCCGACTTCGCCAGTCGGAGATCACCAAAATTAACATTAAAGAGGTGTGTGAAATCGCACGTATGATGTCAGACACTGTAATTTTTTCTGGACCCCTTCCTGCTCGTAGGAGTGATGAGATAATTAGCAGACTATCATCACTCAATGGCTGGCTGTCTAAGTGGTGTTCACAGAATGATATAGGTTTCATAGACAATTGGAAAAGTTTTTGGGGCAGACCTGACCTGTTGAAAAGAGATGGTATTCATCCCTCCTGGGGTGGTGCCGCTCTTCTCTCTAGTAATATGGCACATAGTCTTAGAGCTCAACCTTGACTAACTGGGGCCCAGGTCAGGAAGCAGACAGACTGGCTAAACCGACCGTCTGCTAGCTGTCTCACGTCACAGAATTCAGATAAATCCCAACACATAGAGACTCTTTCACCTAGATATCGTCAGATAGAGACTGTGTCTGTACCCCGAACTAATAAATACAGAAAACTTCCAAACCCATTTACGGGTGATAATTTAATTGATGTTCAACAAGTAGTAAACAGAGATTATAAAGATAACAAAATGATAAAGCTTGGGTTGCTGAATATTCGATCCCTTTCTTCAAAAGCACTTATTGTAAATGATATTATCACAGAAAATAACCTAGATGTGCTGTGTTTGACAGAAACCTGGCTAAAACCAGACGATTACATTACTTTAAATGAGTCTAGCCCTCAAGGTTACTATTATCGACACGAACCTCGTCAGAAAGGTAAAGGGGAGGTGTTGCTGTAATCTATAGTAATATCTTCAGTATTACTCAAAAGTCTTTCAAATATATCTCTTTTGAAGTGATGGTGCTCTATGTAACGTTATATAATGTAAGTGACAAATCTCATCTGAAATTTGTGTTGGCTACTGTATACAGGCCACCAGGGCACCATACAGATTTTATCAAAGAATTTGCTGATTTTCTATCGGAGTTAGTACTGGCTGTGGATAAAGTCCTTATTGTTGGTGATTTTAATATACATGTAGATAATGAAAAAGACGCATTGGGATTGGCACTAACAGATATTCTAAGCTCTATTGGAGTTAGACAACACGTGTCAGGACCAACTCATTGTCGTAATCATACTCTAGATCTAATATTGTCACATGGAATCGATATTGATGCCGTTGAAATTCTGCAGCAGAGCGATGACGTCTCAGATCATTATCTAGTCTCATGCGTGCTACATTTATCCAAGGCTGGAAAACCGCCTGTCTGCCATAAATATGTTAGAACCATCACTTCTACCACTAAAAATTGCTTTATAAATAATCTTCCTGATCAGTTTCATCAACTTAGCAAACCAGACAGCTTAGAAGAACTCGATGTTGCAACAGAAACTATTGACGCTCTCTTTTCAAACACTCTAGACTCTGTCGCTCCTTTGCGCTTAAAAAAGATTAAGGATATTAGTCCAACGCCATGGTATAACGAGCACACTCGGGCCCTTAAGAGAGCAGCCAGAAAACTGGAGCGCAGCTGGAAGAATTCAAAACTAGAAGTTTTTCGGATTTCATGGAGAGAGAAAATGATGGAGTACAGAAAGGCTGTAAAAACCGCTAGATCTGCTTATTTTTCAAATCTTTTAGAAGAAAATAAACACAACCCTAAGTATTTATTTAATACAGTGGCTAAATTAACAAGAAATACAGCCTCAACTTCTGATGTTTCCAAACAGCACAGCAGTAATGACTTTATGAACTTCTTTACTTGCAAGATTGACAACATTAGAGAGAAAACTATAGCCATGCAACTGTCTACTACAGTATCACATCAGACAGTGGGTTGTTGTATCCCTGAGGAAAAATTCCATTCATTCGCTGCTATAGGAAAGGAAGAATTGTCTAAACTTGTTAAATCATCAAAATCTACAACATGTATGTTAGACCCTATACCGACTAAGCTATTGAAAGAGATGCTTCCAGAGGTCATAGATCCTCTTCTTAAGATCATTAATTCATCTTTATCACTAGGTTACGTACCAAAAAATTTTAAGCAGGCTATTATCAAACCTCTTATTAAAAAACCACAACTTGATCCTGGTGAATTAGTCAATTACAGACCGATTTCCAATCTACCTTTTCTGTCAAAAATACTAGAAAAGGCAGTATCATCTCAGCTTAGTTCCTACTTGGAAAGAAATGGTATCTGTGAGGATTTCCAGTCAGGATTTAGACCGTACCATAGTACTGAGACTGCTCTCATTAGAGTTACAAATGATTTGCTCTTATCATTAGATCATGGTTGTATCTCTCTATTAGTGTTACTAGACCTCAGTGCTGCTTTTGACACAATCGACCACAATATTCTTTTGAATAGACTAGAAAATTATGCTGGAATTAGTGGAATTGCATTGGCATGGTTCAAATCATACTTATCCGACCGTTATCAGTTTGTAGTAGTAAACGAAGAGATGTCATTTCGATCACAAGTTAAATATGGAGTACCACAAGGCTCAGTTCTAGGACCGTTGCTTTTCACTCTGTACATGTTACCCTTGGGAGATGTCATTAGGAAGCATGGCATTAGCTTTCACTGTTACGCTGATGATACTCAGCTCTATATTTCCTCACGCCCTGACGAAACCTACCAATTCTCAAAATTAACAGAATGCGTAGCTGATATAAAAAATTGGATGACTTGTAATTTCCTACTACTAAACTCAGAAAAAACAGAGATTCTAATTATTGGACCAAAAACTTCACATAAAAACCTAGAATACTGTCTAACACTTGATGGCTGCTCTGTTAAGTCATCTTCGTCAGTTAGGAACCTGGGTGTGCTCTTTGATACCAATCTTTCATTTGAAAGCCACATTTCTAGCATATGTAAAACCGCATTCTTCCATCTTAAAAATATATCTAAATTGCGACATATGCTCTCAATGACAAATGCGGACGCAGCTGCTAGAGTCCTTACTAGAACCAGGAAATATGAACATATTAGCCCTGTTCTGTCAAAACTGCACTGGCTCCCTATTAAACATCGTATAGATTTTAAAATCTTGCTAATTACTTACAAAGCACTAAATGTTCGCGTCTATTACGATCTCAGAATTCTGGCCAGTTGTTAATACCTAGAATATCAAAATCAACCGCAGGCGGTAGATCCTTTTCCTATTTGGCACCTAAACTCTGGAACAATCTTCCTAGCATTGTTCGGGAAGCAGACACACTCTGTCAGTTTAAATCTAGACTAAAAACGCATCTATTTAACTTGGCATACACATGACGCACTATAAACTTTTGTCTTGCTTATCCCGAGGTTTACCAATTAACGTGATTGGCTGGATCTGGACGGGGAACCTGTGCCTGTGTGCGGCAGCAATGTGGCCCTGTGGTGTCGGCGGAGACTGTGTTAACTAGCTCATCGATCAAAAAGATCTTAAACTAGATTAAATATTTTGACTGTTGCGATTCCAAAACGGTTTAATGACCTGTAGACTAAGCCTGGTTTCTCCCGAGGTTTTTTTCTCCATTTGTTGGAGTTTTGGTTCCTTGCCGCTGTTGCCTTTGGCTTGCTTAAGTTGGGGACACTTGCTTGATATTCAGCAGTGTTTTTGATATGCCTGCACTGGCGCCGTTGTATACAAACTGAGCTGAGCCGGACGATCATGTCACTGTTCTCTACAGTGCTGATATACATAAATTAACTAGACTAATAACTATTGATATTTGCAACGGAATGAATCAATAATATATAGAATAAGCTGCACAATGACACCATTTTCTTATTAATGTAAAGCTGCTTTGCCACAATTTGCATTGTAAAAAGCGCTATATAAATAAAGATGACTTGACTTGACTTGACTAGTAACACTAATAGAGAGATACAACCACGATCTGATGATAAGAGCAAATCATTTGTAATTCTAATGAGAGCAGTCTCAGTACTTTGGTACGGTCTAAATCCTGACTGGAAATCCTCACAGATACCATTTCTTTCCAAGTAAGAAGTTGAGATGATACTGCCTTTTCTAGTATTTTTGACAGAAAAGGTAGATTGGAAATCGGTCTGTAATTGACTAATTCTCCAGGATCAAGTTGTGGTTTTTTAATAAGAGGTTTGATAATAGCCTGCTTAAAATTTTTCGGTACATAACCTAGTGATAAAGATGAATTAATGATCTTAAGAAGAGGATCTATGACCTCTGGAAGCATCTCTTTCAATAGCTTAGTCGGTATAGGGTTTAACATACATGTTGTTGATTTTGATGATTTAACAAGTTTAGACAATTCTTCCTTTCATATAGCAGCGAATGAATGGAATTTTTCCTCAGGGATACTACAATCCACTGTCAGATGTGATACTGTAGTAGACAGTTGCATGGCTATAATTTTCTCTCTAATGTTGTCAATCTTGCAAGTAAAGAAGTTCATTAAGTCATTACTGCTGTGCTGTTTGGAAACATCAGAAGTTGAGGCTGTATTTCTCGTTAATTTAGCCACTGTATTAAATAAGTACTTAGGGTTGTGTTTATTTTCTTCTAAAAGATTTGAAAAATAAGCAGATCTAGCGGTTTTTACAGTCTTTCTGTACTCCATTTTCTCTCTCCATGAAATCCGAAAAACTTCTAGTTTTGAATTCTTCCAGCTGCGCTCCATTTTTCTGGCTGCTCTCTTAAGGGCCTGAGTGTGCTCGTTATACCATGGCTTTGGACTAATATCCTTAATCATTTTTAAGCGCAAAGGAGCGACAGAGTCTAGAGTGTTGGAAAAGAGAGCGTCAATAGTTTCTGTTGCAACATCGAGTTCTTCTAAGCTGTCTGGTTTGCTAAGTTGATGAAACTGATCAGGAAGATTATTTACAAAGCAATTTTTAGAAGTGATGGTTCTAACATATTTGTGGCAGATAGGCGGTTTTCCAGCCTTGGTTAAATGCAGCACGTATGAGACTAGATAATGATCTGAGACGTCATCGCTCTGCTGCAGAATTTCAACGGCATCAATATCGATTCCATGTGACAATATTAGATCTAGAGTATGATTACAACAATGAGTTGGTCCTGACACGTGTTGTCTAACTCCAATAGAGCTTAGAATATCTGATAATGCCAATCCCAAAGAGTCTTTTTCATTATCTACATGTATATTAAAATCACCAACAATAAGGACTTTATCCATAGCCAGTACAAACTCCGATAGAAAATCAGCAAATTCTTTGATGAAATCTTTATGGTGCCCTGGTGGCCTGTATACAGTAGCCAACACAAATTTCAAATGAGATTTGTCACTTACATTATATAAACGTTACATAGAGCACCATCACTTCAAAAGAGATATATTTGAAAGACTTTTGAGTAATACTGAAGATATTACTATAGATTACAGCAACACTTCCCCCTTTACCTTTCTCACGAGGTTCGTGTCGATAATAGTAACCTTGAGGGCTAGACTCATTTAAAGTAATGTAATCGTCTGGTTTTAGCCAGGTTTCTGTCAAACACAGCACATCTATATTATTTTCTGTGATAATATCATTTACAATAAGTGCTTTTGAAGAAAGGGATCGAATATTCAGCAACCCAAGCTTTATCATTTGTTTATCTTTATAATCTCTGTTTACTACTTGTTGAACATCAATAAGTTATCACCCGTAAATGGGTTTGGAAGTTTTTTGTATTTATTAATTCGAGGTACAGACACAGTCTCTATCTGATGATATCTAGGTGAAAGAGTCTCTATGTGTTGGGATTTATCTGAATTCTGTGACGTGAGACAGCTAGCAGACGGTCGGTTTAGCCAGGCTGTCTGCTTCCTGACCTGGGCCCCAGTTAGTCAAGGTTGAGCTCTAAGACTATGTGCCATATTACTAGAGAGAAGAGCAGCACCACCCCAGGAGGGATGAATACCATCTATTTTCAACAGGTCAGGTCTGCCTCCAAAACTTTTCCAATTGTCTATGAAACCTATATAATTCTGTAGACACCACTTCGACAGCCAGCCATTGAGTGATGATAGTCTGCTAATTATCTCATCACTCCTACAAGCAGGAAGGGGTCCAGAAAAAATTACAGTGTCTGACATCATACATGCAATTTCACACACCTCTTTAATGTTAATTTTGGTGATCTCCGACTGGAGAAGTCGAACATCATTAGCGCCGACGTGAATAACAATCTCAGAGTATTTACGATTAGCATTAGCCAGCACTTTTAAATTTGCTTTGATGTCAGGCGCTCTGGCTCCCGGCAAACATGTGACTATGGTGGCTGGTGTCTCTATTTTCACGTTCCGTGTAATAGAATCACCAATAACTAAGGTACTTTCAATGGGATTCTCAGTGGGTGCGTCACTGAGTGGGGAGAACCTGTTTGATGTTCTAATCGGAACAGAAGAGTGGTGTTTTTTCCCACGACTAGGCCGCCTCACGGTCACAAAGTTGCCCTGCTGCACGGGCTCTACAGCCAGAACCAAACAATGTACAGTTCACTAAGCTAGTCGCATCATAAACAGTATCTGAAGCCCTTGCATTCTTATCCTCAATTAAACCGACCCGACTTACCAGTTGTTTGATGAACTTGTAGAAAAAGGAAAGCGTGACAGAAATGACGGTGGGCACGGATAACACAAACTAGTGTAATGCCAGCGCGTTGTGATGGTGATTTAGATTAAAAGATTAAAAACTAGCGATGTCAGATTAATGTGATAGGCAATATAAGACAATATCAGATATATAGTGAAGATAAAGTAGACAGCAAACAATGACAAAAAATATATTCAAAACAAAGCTATACGGAGCAACAGACTCAAACAATTCAGCAGCGAGGCAGACGGGAGCAATCAACATGTTCATTCCTGTCTTGTCTGCCTGTTTCTACCGTTTTTTGATGTTTATCTGCCTGCCCCTTGGACTTATTGCTTTGTATTTTTGTACTGTGTAACTTGCTGCCTGTCTCAACTTTACCACCTGTTTATGACTATGCAACCCCTCTACCCGGGTCCTACTCAAACCGCTCCAAGCGGGCCTCAAACCCGGGTCTTCCGGCATGGGAGTCGGATGCTCTAACAAGGAGGCTAAAGGCCTCCGTTACAACTACAACTCTGCCTATTCCTCTGAGATACCTGTTTGCTGTTCTATGACCATAGTCTGTTTGACTACCTCTGCTAAAATAAAGCCTGCAATGGGATCCCACTCCGTTGACTCTTCATTACAGGTTTAAAAGCATTTGCATGAAAAAAATGTTGTCATATATTGTAACGCTAGCAAAAATTGATGCTGCGTGAATTGTGTTAAATATTTTTAACGCGTTAAACTGGAAAAAAAAAATTAATCACATGCATTAACGTGACAGCACTAAAATATGGATATTGTAATAATCGTGTCCATGTTTCTCTGTTTATTCTTTTCCCCGGTCCTGTCTATTATCTTATGTTCCTTGTTTTGAGTTCAGTTCCGTCACTTGTCTAGTATTCTTTGCGTTGTCTTCGTTTGTTTCGTCATCCGTCATGTGTTCTGTTTAGTATTCGTCAGTCCTGTCAATTGGCACATATTCTTTGTTTTGTATTCTAGTCCTGTCATCGTCACATGTGCTCTTTGTTTTGTGTTCTGTCACATGTTCTCTGTGTTGTTCTCCCGCCTGTCATTGTCTCTTTATTAGTTCATGGTCATCAGCTGTGTCTCGTAATCAGTTATGTCTGTCACCTGTGCCCTGCTCGTTATCCTCCTGTGTTTCTGTGTATATATTCCCTCTGTGTCAGTCCAGTCCTTGTCTGTTGTTAAAGTGCCGTATGTGGTGTATTCCTGTATCCTGTCAGTTTCCCGATTATCATTAAACTCTTTGAAAGTACTTCAGTCGTCATGCCTGTTCCTGCACACCCACATGGTACAGAACAATGGACCCCCAAAGAGACAATAACAACATGGATGTCTTGGCTGAAAACTCTAGTATTTTACTCTAGTTGAGTTCATTAATTTAGTCCTAGAATTAAACGGGTCTGGGTTCGAGGTCTCAGAATGTGTTCCCTGTCCAGTCTCAATCAAAACACACACTCCGCCAGTCCACCTCTCGCCGACTACCCTCGCATACCCCTTCAATGATGTGTTGCCTGTCTGTCCGTCTCACCAGTTCATGGACGATGATGAGGAGCTTCCAGAACTCCTCGGACCCGACCAAGCTCGTCCAGAGTCACAGCACGCCGCCGCTGCTCGTCCAGAGTTAGCGTTTATTTAACCAAGCAATAGAGATAGCTGCATACAATTAGTGTTTTATTTTATTTTGGCTACAAAGACATTGTATGATCACTTTGCATTAAGGTAAACGCTGCCACTAAGGTAAAGGGTAACAAGTAGGTAGTAATAATTAGGGAATTACATTTAGCACATTAATTAATTTTATAGAGAGATTTTCTAAATAGGAATTCGGGGCACGCTCCCCCCAAAAATAGTGAGACACTCTAGGGGGCGCTTCATAAAATAAATGGTCAAATGTTAGGTCTACTGTCTCATGGGTTCCCCTGGCGTAAACAACACCAAGGAAATTTAGTGCCAACCAGGTCTTAATTTCTTCAAAACACTGCAATAGAGGCGCCAAAGAACAGGAATCTTTACATTTCAAGGGCAGATAAATTTGCAGGTCATCTGCATAACAATGAAAAGAAATACCATATTTCCTAAAAATATGACCCAAAGGGAGCATATACAGGGAGAACAGAATAGGCCCCAAAATGGAGCCCTGGGGGACCCCACATGTGAGAGCAGCAGTTAAGGAGACATAGTCTCCAAGATGAACCAAAAAAGTTCTATCAGCCAAATAGGATTTAAACCATTCTGTGATGGCTCCTTGAGTTTTTGTCCCTGAGTTACAGGTTATTGGCTGCTGGAGGGCGTGGTTCCACACCTGAATTAGATTATGGCACTTTAAAAATGACGGGATCAAACCAAGATGAAGATCTCTTTGCTTGTTGGTTACTCGTTGTGAGGCTACCAGAGAACTTACAGGATGTGATGTTTACAGGAGACACCAGCCGCAACGGAGTTCTTGTTGTCCCATCTTCCCCTACGTCGATCTGGACACTTCGTTGATTATGTTTTTCTTACAACCTGACACTGACACTTACACTAACATTTACACTGATCCTTTGTCATTTTATGTTGATTTCTTTAGTTTAATAAATATTATTGTTTATACAGCGGTTGTGTGTGGCATCTCCCTA
Source organism: Opsariichthys bidens (assembly GCA_037194245.1). Classification (NCBI taxonomy): domain Eukaryota; kingdom Metazoa; phylum Chordata; class Actinopteri; order Cypriniformes; family Xenocyprididae; genus Opsariichthys; species Opsariichthys bidens. The sequence goes on along the minus strand of CM074301.1, from coordinate 143,606 downwards.
AACTTTGTTGCGATTCTAATTATAGAATCGTAACAAATGGGGGCTCGTCCAAAAGAAACTCGTCTTAAAGAGAGATTTTATACATCAATTGCGAGTTCGTTTTGATTAGCTTGAAGCTCATTTTTGTTTATTAGTGGTTCTCTGTTGGAAACGGAGTGTAAGGTGAGGTTTGAAATCTCCTGTGAGTTTGAAGATAGTCGTCACTTAGAGGTAAGTGCATATTTTTTTTCCTTATTAAGGTGCAGATGAAGCTTAGTTCATTTTTTCTTCCCCATTAGGGATTAGCAACGCTTTGCGTTGATTTGTTATTTTGCCTTTTATGTTTTTGTGCAGGCTTTTGGGTGAAGCACACCGCCGTGGTTGCGGGTTGGGCTGTTTTGCTCAATTTCAAAACCATCAGTAGACTGGTGTTTAATGTCGCTTCGCTCTTGAAAGTTGCATGAAGATTAGGCACATAATAGGCTAGTGGATGGATAGGGAGGGTAGGAGGGGAGAGAGAGAGACTGAGTGTTTTATCTGTAACCTTTTATGTTATGCACTTACTTTAGGATAGAGTAACCAATTTGTTTATTTAAAAATGGCATCCGTTGAAGAGTTTGTTAAAGTGCCGTCAGAGGACCGGTTGAATTTGTAGGTGAAACAACAATTGTGGGAAATTGTAGAGGTTTTTAAAATTGGTAACATAGATAAACGAATAAAGAAAAATGAACTTCGTTCCATTGTAAGAGATTGGCTTATTGAAAATAATCTATTGACTGTTTCCCCACAGAAAGGACTTAAGGTTGTAAGAAGTTCGGAGGATTTTTTTCCAGGCTGTTTTTTGAGCAGAGAAAGGAGATTTTGTAAAGGAAGCCAAACAGTATGAGTTTGAGATTGAAAAATTAATAACCGATAACTTGCTCAAACAATGCGAAGTCGAATTTGCTCAGAAAAAAATAGAGGCAGAACTGTCAGCATGGGATTTGGAGTTACAGGCTGAGCGTTTGAAATTGGTGAAGGATGGTAAATTATCCCCAGAGAGTGGTGATAAGTTACATGTGTCTGGTGGTTTTGATTTGGCCGGTAATTTGAGACTGCTCCCTAAATTTAACGAACATGATCCTGATGTTTTTTTCTCTTTATTTGAAACCATAGCTGAGGAAGGGAAATAGCCAATTGCGGTTCGAATTATTATGCTTCAAACTGTGATTACAGGTAAAGCACAGGAGGCATATGCAGCGCTTACGATGGAGGACAGAAGAGATTATGATAAGGTAAAAGCGTCCATCTTGAGAGCTTATGAGTTAGTTCCTGAGGCATACCGGCAGCGGTTTAGGAACTGGAGAAAAGGTGACCGCCAAACGCATTCTGAGGTGGTAAGAGAACTTGTTTCGCATTTTGATCGTTGGTGTAATGCTTCCGATGTTGATGAAGCATTGTTAAAAATGAATTAAATTGTCTGAATACAACCTTCTCCAATAGTTTGGATAGAAATGGGAGTAATAAGATGGGTCTATAATAAGCAAAAACTGATGGATCCAGATTAGATTTCTTGATTACTGGTTCCACAGCTGCATGTTTAAAAGACTTGGGTACAACTCCCGAAGCCAGGCTGCTATTGATAATTGTAAGAATTTTAGGACCAATGGTTTCAAATGAATCTTTAAGAAGACGGAGAGGAACAACATCCATACCACATGAGGATGGTTTCATTTTAACAAAGGTCTCTTTCAGTGAGTCAAGAGACACCAACTCAAACTGATCAAAAACAGCAGAGCACTCAGTGGAAATTAATGAAAAAGTCGAAGGGAGAAAAATGTTAGCTCTAAGAGCCTCAATCAGCGTTCAGCCAAGGTTGAGTTCTAGGTTTTGCTCGAACCATCTTAAAAGGAGCCACAGTGTCCAAGATATTAAGGCAAGTTGAAGAGAACAATGATGAATACAATCAACCGTATTAAGGCCGTATGAAGACCTTGAATAGTCATCGTCAATAGCATTAAAAGCCACTGAGAATGACACAGCCCAGTGCTTGTGGGACAAGAAGACCACACACACACACATAGAGACATTCATCAAAATACGAATATTCCCAAGTGTTTTTCCTGTGTTTTTCTTTTTGTATGCATGTCTCCATATTACCCACACTTAGTTACGTCTGTTAGCTGTGTTAGTTTCCCTCTAAATGCTCATATTCAAGTGTAAGAATGTATATGTGCTTTAGAGATTCCTATATATATATAATCGTTGTAATTGATTATCCATATATACCTAATTCACTTCGTGGTTGATTCATATTTTCATAATTAATCATAACGTGTGATGATTCAGTTGTCAATATATTTCATCCATTAGAGCAAATTATTTCACTTTAACTGATGTCCCAATCCAGCCAGTGTCAGGGTTGGCGATATGGGGTTTAAGCGACACCAGTTACCCCTACCTGGGATATGTCGTAGTGGAGATGGAGTTTCCACACTTTCTGTCCTTGCTCTGATTTGCCCAAAGTTCAAAAAGTCCTGAAAAGACTCCCGTGATCCTAGGCACGAATGCAAACCTGTTCCAGAGACTGTCCCTGCTCTGTAGGGAGAACACAGGAATAGACATTTCCCAGACCCTTGGCATAAAGGCAAATAACTCCATTGGTCATACAGACCAACCAACCCCTGAGGGTGAAGAGGATGAAGTTGCATGTGTGAAGTGGATGTGTCCAGGCTCACTAACCTTACCTCCTGATGGTGAATTCTGCGCCATCTGTGAAGTGGAGTTGAAGAGGCCTCTGGGCAAAGACATGTAGATGGTTGAGGCATCACCCACATCACCTACAGCTACCGATAGTAGTGAACCTGGCATACTAAACCCAGGCGAGGAAGATCCCACCAATTCTGGTCGCCGTGCAAGCAGTACTGGAATTTACGAAATGCAGGTGTAATACAGTTCACCATGTTCACAATAAGGAAGGAAGAGGAGGGGTGGGGTTGGGCTGTGACTACTTTATTAAATCTTCTCAAAAACAACATAAACGGCTCCACAGAGCTTTATATAGAAAGTCCACTCAATACGTATCACTTCTTTGCGTTATAATCAGCTTTCTCTCCAGCTCCACAGTGTCCGTAGTCCACAGCCGGTATCTCTCTCTTGTTTCCTCTATCGGCTCCCTTTTATCCGGTCTCTCCACGCCAATCACTGGAATCAGACACAGGTGTTCATTATTTGCACTTAATCCACTCAATCGCCACACATCTCCCGACTCTCTCTCCCGCTGCAGACCTCGAAAAAATCGCCAAAGCAAAGAAAGGACAATTGCAGAAACTTTGATTTTGCCATGTGCAACAGAGATTGTCAAGGAATTATTTAGTGAGGATAAGTCAAAACAATTGGATAAGATACCATTATCAAATAATACGGTCAAGCGTCACATAACAACAATGTCAGAAGACGTGAGGGGGTCAGGTTTCTGCGCGACTTCGTGGTAATGACTTCGCTCTTCAGATAGACGAGTCTACCGACGTGTCAAAAATTTACATTTACATTTACATTTAGTCATTTAGCAGATGCTTTTATCTAAAGCGACTTACAAGTGAGGAATGCAAACAAGCGATTCTTCGTGAATTGGCAAATAGACACAGAAAGTGCTCACAATACAAGTTTCATACATTGCTTAGTACCATAAGCTAGAGTAGGAAGGGGAAAAGGGAAGGATAGGGCACAACTCCTCGCATACATTCGTTATGAATGGGAAAAAGAGATAAAAGAAGATTTTTTGTTTTGTAAAGAGCTGCGTACCACAAACACAGCAAACTATATTTTTGAAACTTTGGATAATTCCATGAGATCAAATGAGATAAGCTGGAGCAACTGTATTGGGATCTGTACTGATGGAGCTACAGCGATGACTGGCAGGCAGTCCGGGGTAGTTCAGCGTATCAGAGCTGTTGCTCCCCGTGCCATTTCAACACACTGCTTTCTGCACAGAGAGGCACTTGCTACAAAAGAAATGGAGCCCAGTCTTCATGGAGTTTTAGATGTGGCCATCAAAATCGCGAACTTTGGGAAAGGCAGAGCCACCAACTCTTGGTTATTTACTGTTCTCTGCGAAGAGGTAGGCGCTGATTATCATACCCTGCTGATGCACACTGAAGTGAGGTGGCTGTCCAGAGGGCGGGTGCTTATGCGTCTGTTCAGTCAGAGGGAGGAGTTGCGCGACTTTCTCGCGGACAAGAGACCTGACCTTGCAGCATTTTTGGACAATGACAAATGGCCCGCTCAACTCTGCTACCTTTCAGACATATTCATTGAAATGAATAAGCTTAACAAAGCAATGCAAGGTGCAAACATAAACACTGTGGTGCAGCATGAACGGGTAGAAGCTTTCAAAAGAAAACTACACAAGTGGAAAACCTGTGTCTCCTCCGGAATCAGTGACATGTTCGAGCACATCCATGCATTTATTGCAGACAGACACTTGAATTTTAAAATCATTCAAGGTCAAATAGCAGTGCATCTATCAAAGGTCCTGGAGAGATTTGATAGTTATTTTCCAGCTCTAACTGAGGAGCAGGCAGCTGATTTTCTGTGGATCAGAAACCCCTTCGCTGAGAACATTGAAGCAAAACTTCCAGCTACTCTGCCATCAAGACATCTGAAAGAGCTTATAGAAATATCCTCTGATGCCAGCCTGAGAGCCCTTTTCAGTGAGGTCCCATTGGAATCATTCTGGTCTGAAATTGCAGAAGAACACCCAGTCTGTCACACAGCTGCAATGAAGGTGCTGATTCCCTTCAGCACCACCTACCTTTGTGAAGCTGGGTTTTCAACCATGACTGCCCTTAAAACCAAATACAGGGCCAGACTGTCCCTTGAGGATGCGTGTTGCACTGTCAAAGATCCCTCCACGCATTGACCAAAATATTACACACTGCCAGGAGCAATGCTCACACTGATTCATAAAGTCTCATAAATAACATGCAAGTATTGTACTCATTATTTTTTTTCTAAATTCTGATATTTTTGTTATTGCATTTCAAATCGGTGCCAATTTAAAGGCTACGTTTTTAAATTACAAACAGCCTACTGATGTTTTTGTTATTGTATTTTCCATATTATTTGTGCATAAACATATCTTGTTATAGTAATAAACAACAAAAATGTTCGTCATCCTTGCTGCAAGCTTACAAGAGTGATAATATCATTAAATGAGAAGGGGGGGCATTTTCTTGGGAAAAAGGGGGTCTCAGACAAAAAAAGGTTGGGAACCACTGAACTAGAGTTCCTGGCGTTGAAATGGACTGTCGTTGATAAATTTCATCACTACCTCTATGGAGCCAAGTTCACAGTACGCACAGACAATAACCCTTTGACTTACATAATTACCACGGCCAAACTAAACACAACAGGTCATCATTGGCTTGCAGCCCAGGCCATCCATGATTTCGAAGTCAAGTATAGGCCTGGAAAAGCAAACATTGACGCAGAATTCCTGTCTCCTGACTTACCTGAAGATGGAGAGTGGGATGGCATGTCTCAGAATGTAGTGAAGTTAATATGTTGGCGGATGGAAGTGGACGTATCCCCAAATTTGTCCCCCAGATATGTGGAACAATTAGGAGCTTCGCCAGCCTGTATTCCGGAAGTGTATGCCTTTCCGTCTCAGTTACACCTCAGCTCACTGGAGTAACTATCAAAAGCGGACTTGGTGACTGCTCAGAAGAGGGATGCTGTGATCAGACGAGTGAGTGAGGCATTGAATCAGGGAGTCTGGCCTAGCAACAAAGACGAAGACCCAGAGATACAGATAGAAGTAGGCAGACTTTTGATGAGAGATGGACTTCTGTTCAGAGCCAGCAAGAAAGCTACTGCTGAGTTCAGAGAAGTAGAGTTGCATTCTCTTCATGACAACATGGGCCACTTAGGTGTGGAGAGGTGTAACTCAACTCCTGAGAGCAAGATTCTACTGGCCCAAAATGGAATGATACAGAGGAGTATGTGCAGAATTGTGGACTCTGCATCACTTGCAAAACACCTGCCAAGAAAGCCACTTCTCTACACCAAATCACCAGCAGTGGTCCTTTTGGACCTTATGTGTATTGACTTTTTGTCAATGGAGCCCAAATCAAGAGGCATTAGTAACATCCTGGTTGTGACCAATCACTATACCAGATATGCACAGACCTTCCCTGCAAAGAATCAGAAAGCACTGACATTGTAATGACCCGGCTGTCAGCGCTAGCGGCCAGGTGTATTATGGATGTTTGTTTGGAGTTGATTAATGCATTATTTAAGCAATAAATAGTTTTTGCTAATGCAAAGTTATGTGTGTTTATATTCAAGTTAGTTGGGTGAATTTAGTTCATTTACTGTCTTGTATAAAAAAAAGTGTGGCTCTCACCGTCATGGAGAGCGATGTGCAGGGGAGCCTCATAGCAATATGGCCCTGCTAAATATAGTCCTTATTCTGAATTCAGAATAACAGAGGAAAGAAGATGACATTGCTGCCTGCTGGTGTGTTCTGATTATGCTCTAAATCACAGAGACACTCATGGTTGTGCGGTGAATAAGATACGAGTGCTCATATTTTCTGCTAGCATTTAGTTTAAATACTAGTTTAAAAGTTTAGCTCCAGTCAGCCCCATGTTCTTCGGAATAACTGCCAGTTATTACAATATGTACATACTGTATTTTTTGAGTAAATAGTTCAAATGAATTTCTGTTGAAGAATCGCATTACATTGAGTTTACAATATTGATAATTTTGATACTTCAGGCAAGATATTATTGACTTTACCTTAGACTGGTGTAAAGTGAAAGTGTTTATCACTACTGCGCAAGAAGACTTGTAAATTGATGTTTATTGCACTTATAGTATTGATAGTCATTTGAAAAGGGTGAATTTTAATGTAACTATAAAAATTAATGTTTATTTAACCAAGCACTAGAGATAGCTGTATACAATTAGTGTTTTTTGGGGTTTTTTTTTGCTTTAAAGACATTGTATGATCACTTTGCATTAAAGTAAACGCTGCCACTAAGGTAAAGGGCAGTAGTATGTAGTAATAATTAGGGAATTACATTTAGCGCATTATTAATTTTATCGAGAGATTTTCTAAATAGGAATTCGGGGTGCACACCCCATAAAAATTGTAAGACACGTTAGTGCAACATGTTATTTGTGCATCCTCGTTTCCTTTCCTAGCTTCCTCACATCTCAGTAGGATGAGAGTGAAGGATACAAGGAAAAAAACAAGGACGGAGGAATCTAAAGAAATGTTATTTGTATATTTGAATGTTCTTGATCACTTGAGCATCACTACAAAGCACCATCAGATCTGCCCTTATGTTATTGAAGTTTGCCTATTTAAGAAATTTATAAATAATAACGATAAAGCAAGACATCCTGTTGAAATATGTGTGATATATGGTTTGTTTGAACTCCAAAAATCATAAATTAAATTAAAAATTAAGATTATTGTGACAGACAAGGGGGAGGAAACTATATACGTTTCTCAACAAGAAAGACTTCCGCATAGGATGCACTTGTGTATCCTTACTCATAGCTCCTCAGGAAGCTTCTTCACTCCTCATTCCCTGCAATCTACATTTACTTCAGGTTTTGCAGTCTGTACTAATGAGCTGATGAGTTGAATCAGCTGAGTCAGATGAGGGGGAATTAATATGTGTAGTGCTGGGGGTGCTCCAGGACAGGTTTGAAAACCCCAAACCAGAAAACCAGATGAAACAGATCTTTACTCAATTTAACTCAGGATTAAATGGTCACTGGTATTTGGATTGCAGGATTGCGGATATGTTGTAAGAACATTGCAACACTGTTAGCTATTTGACAGATAAAAATGACTTTTTCTGGTGTAACCTAAAGTTGTCACAATTTGTTTGTTTCTTTTTTTTTCTTTTTTTTTTTTTACAATGTGTAAATTCTATTTGTGGGAACAATGTCCTTATGTAACAGATGTACAAATATGGTCATGTGCTCTAACTTTTCTCAAGAAACAGTGCCATGTCTGCTTGGTATGAAAGTTGTACATCTGGAAACATCTGCTGTGCCCATTCGCACAGGGGTTTCAGCACGAAAACCTGATTTGACAGTTTCACTAATCAGGTACAAAGTGTTGTTTTTTGTTCCTATGAAGGACCGCGACATGGTATTAAGAAAGTGAGGTGTCATGGCCACAGGTTTGTCGTTTTTCTTTCTCAATTTAGACCACAGCAAAAATTAAAGGGCCATGTAAAGGGCCAGGCACTGAAAGTTAGATTTATGTTACAAAAACAGCCTTTTTCCACCTCAGAAACATTGCCAAGATATGGAATCTGTTATCCATTTCTGATGCAGAAAAGTTAGTTCATGCTTTCATGACATCTCAACTAGATTACTGTAATGCATTATTAGCTGGTTGCCCTGCTTCCTCAATAAACAAGCTACAATTAGTACAAAATGCAGTTGCTAGAGTTCTTACCAGGTCAAGAAAATATCATCATATAACACCAATTTTATCATCTCTACACTGGTTACCCATTAAGTTCCGTAACAATTATAAAGTATTGCTAATGACCTATAAGGCTCTAAATGGTTTAGCTCCTGTATAAGAGAGCTAAACCATTAAGATCACAAAACTCTGGGCTTCTGGTTGTACCTAGGATAGGTAAGTCCACTAAAGGAGGGAGAGCGTTTTCACATTTGTCTCCGAAACTCCGGAATAGCCTTCCTGATAATGCTATGGGCTCAGACTCACTCACCCAGTTTAAATCTAGATTAAAGACACATCTCTTTAGCCAAGCATTCACATAATGCATCTCATATCAGATCAATTGCTCATTATGACTATCTTTGCTTAAAGTTATGAACAGCTGCTACGCTGATTATTCTCCTTTTGCTTTTCTGTTTTACCTCGGGACACGGGTGACTAGAGAGCACATCAGCTTCAGTTTGGATCCAGCCTCTTAAGTAGACCTCAGATGACCATCACCTGTGAAGAGACGGCGCCAATTCCTGCGAGGACTTCAGAAGACACAATCATCTGGATTAGCATGCACATTGCCCAATTTCTATATCCTAATTATTGTTAATGTAATTCATTTTCCAGGAGCTCTTTGCTTCTACCTTCAGTTAAACTGCTAACTCTGATTGTAAATTAATTACCTAAATTATATTATTTGTTAACTGCATCCTTTAAATTGTAATGTTGACATCCATTCTCTGTAAAGCTGCTTTGAAATTATATGTATCGTGAAAAGCGCTATACAAATAAATTTGAATTGAATTGAATTGAAAGTGTTGTCACATGATGTGACATATTCAAAGTGTGCATGAAAAGAAAAAGAAATCCTAAAGAAATCACGTGTTTATCAGATAGAATAGACATTCACACATTCAAAACACCAGGTGCACCCTGATAAAATGTAAATGACATTAAGAAGCATATTCTCTTCAAATTCATGCACTATGTAATTTTGTGTTTTTCTTCTAAAATTAGCACATTCTATTTTTTTAAAGCTGGCAATATAAATAATTTGATTAGTCCACTGAATTGAATTGAGTCGTAGCAGTTTGTAATACTTTGCACGTAGGGCACTAGGTCTCCAAGAGCAAGGTTAAAGACCTCTTTGTAAAAGCATAATTGCATGTTTCACGAGTACTACACCTTACACATGTAAGGTATAGGCTAAACTAGTAGGTTACACTTAATCCCTTCTTTAAAAAAAAAATAAATAAATATATATATATATATATATATATATATATATATATATATATATATATAGATATATATATATCCTTTTCCCCTTCCTACTCTAGCTTATGTTACTGAGCATTGTAAAAAACTTGTATTGTGAGCACTTCCTGTGTCTATTTGCCAATTCATGAAGAATTGCTTGTTTGTATTCCTCACTTGTAAGTCGCTTTGGATAAAAGTGTCTGTTAAATGACTAAATGTAAATGTTAATGCAATGGAACGGAATGGAATATGAACATTAGTGTAGGGTATAGGCTACGCAAACAGGCTAATCAGCTAATGGAACTATAAACTAATGTTTTATATTTGAACATCTATATAAGGTAAAGTAAGGCTAATCAGCTAACACAATGCTAAGCTTGGATGCCAAATAATATATTTGAATGTTTGCATAAAGTATGGGTATATATTCTAGGCTAGAATGTGGTATAATTGAATGTGTAGGGTGTTCATGTAAACTAGCAAGCTAGTCAGTGAGTAAGTGAGAGGTTACAGAGTTTAAACCTGTTTCTGTGAGAAAACTGCTTGTGAAACTTATCTGTAGTCATTACTCCACATTTTATTCACTGTAGTTAAACTGAAAGCCCAGGCACATGGCATGCATGTACTGACTCATCTAAAAACTAGATATGGTATGAGATGGGTTCTGCATAGGGCATAACCACAAATGGACTGAGGAATAACAACGGCCTCCAACAACCGTTTTAAGACCTGAGCTATGAAAACACAGAATATTTGTTAACAAAAGCAGCTGTGACGTGAAAAAAGAAGACAGATCAAGTTTTCTAAAATGTGTTTTTTGTTTTGTTTTCTTTTATTTATTTATTTGTCTGATTTGCTTTATAATGTATTTACCTACATGGGTTCAGACTTTGGTTAAATTTTGAAAAAAATATTCTGTATTTACTATGCTTCTTGCACATTTCACAACAAAGCTAGTGAGTGGCGATTTTTGTTTATGAATCTGGCCATGGTTTAACATGTTTGTTGTTTATGTATGCAGTAGTTCAGAAATGTCGAGCGAGTGGTGCTGAAAGGTTAATTCAAGTTCTAGAGAAAAGATGATAATAATGATTTAAAAAAAACTACCTGCTGGCCAAACAACTAAATAGAGTAACTGAAATTCTACCAAACTATACACCAAAACACTTTCTAATCGCATTAGTCATGGAAGTTTCCCTAAACACAAGAGCTTACTGTGAAGGCACTGTATCTAAAACGGAGTTGATTTTGGCAACTCAAAAATCCCCTGGAGTTCCAGGGAACTGTACCACACAAGAGCAGTAATAATGGTTAACAAAAGTGAACACTTTAAAAATTACCCTAAATTTATTTTTTGTTTGTTTGTTTTTTTCTGGAATTTGTCTACTTCAAAGTCCAGTGTTACTCAGGAAATAAAATTGAGAAGCACAGCAACAATAAACCACTTCCTATTTCTTGTTTGTACTCTGTGCTGAGATTTGTTCCTCAAATTGATGTAATGACAATAAGGCTTTAACTTTAACTCATATTAAAACATTTATTTTCATTTTCATTTTCAAACACTAGAAAATAATTATGTATCTGTACCTCTCACTGAGAGAAAAGTAATTGTTGTGGAAATGTGAATGTAAGAGAGAGTGAGAGCGGCCTACGAACTCCTTGTGAGACTTGAAGCTGGCTTCTGCTGATGAAACTGCAATAATTTGCATCTGCAATGTGGCCCAGTGCCTTAACACTTAACATCTTACTGATGATCTGCTTTTATTTCTTTTGTCTTCAAAATATTCACAAATTTGTTGACAATAACATGAAATACAAGATATTTCGATTGTCAAAAATGTGCAAGTGGATGTGTTTTGCTGTTTAAACACCTTTATAATGATTGCGTTAGTTGAGCTATACGTGCAATGGGCGTCGCCATGTTAGTTTGCACCACAGTACAGAGAATCAGAGGTGCTGGATTTACCACACGTGAATTCAGCCACTTCTCCCGAACATGAAAGTAAGTGAGCCGGTGAACTGAGAGTAGAGTAAACTTTAAAGTTACTTAGACAATGTGTATCAGATATGAAGAAAACGTGTTGTCTAATTATTATGGAAAGGACTGGATTGCAGCTTCCATAGATCAGTGTCTATTTTACAAACTCTAAATGTATTGTGTTGTTAGTACTTGTATGCATTTAAATGTCTAAAACCTAAAATAAAACATTATGTATATATGTATGTATATATATAAAACCACAAAAATGTGGTTGAGCGTGTCACTGGTTCAGCACCAGCCAATGCGCGCAAGAATGTTTGAATTTGGCAGTTGATCATGTGATGCACTGAATGTTCTAATCACACCAGTGTGATTGTACGCTCCAGGGACCAGCCAAGACTGATCACACTGGTGTGATCTTACGCGTCAAAGGGTTAACATACAAACATCTCTGTATAAAAGATGGGTTCAGGGGTACTATAAGTGGTACCTAAATACATATCTAGTTAGTATGATAGTATGTTAAAAGCACATTTTTGTTCATATACATGGTGTTTCAAAATAGCACAGTTGAGTACACTTAGATGTTCTTAAGATTATATTAAAAAGTACTGAAAAAGAATTTTTAGTATATCAAGTACAAAATTAGTGCACGAAAATAGAGCACTTTATGGAAGTGTATTTTTTTTCACTAGGGATGGTAAAGTTCCAATCTTGTTCCGAGTTGGAATGAAGGAATTACAGTCTGTTGGGAGAGTCCTCTCTCCCAAGTGGAGAATGAAGACATAGCAGGCTGTGGTCTAGGCCTGCCCAGATGGGGTCTCACACACACAAAAATGGGAAGAAGAGGAGGTCACTGTGAAGTTGCCCTTTAACTCTGGGTGGAGCCAATGATCACTTAAGCTTTCAGAGGGAAATTTTACAACCCTTCGTTCTTCTAGCAATTCATTTGCATATGTAATTTAACTGGGTTGCTCAAGAGAAGAACCTTCAAGATCATTATAATATTAATGTGTCACAGAGTTTGTAACATTTAACATAAATTAACAAATAGGAAACAAAAGTCGGAGTGCATAGATACCAAACATGCGACCCATGTGATCTTGGTTAACCATAGTTCGCAATTCTGAAACATTAATCCAAAAGAGTTTGAATTAATACATAGAAAAGAAATATCTATATCCCTATGATAGGAAAATCATAAAATGTGAAAATTGGATATAGGTTTATACATTTCTCAAGTAGTTATACATATAGAATATATGGGATTAAATGGGTTTATTTGTCCTTTTCAACAAGAATTGAGTGAGAGTTCTCGGCAAATTCCTTTGAGTCATAAACCTTATCAGTCCTCATGTGTCCTGTAACCAGAGACCTTGTGTTATCTGCATTTAAGAGTTACTTTGCAATTTTGGAGGGATTGGTTCACAGAACTTTGTTGGGAGACAAGTATAATATATATCAAGTGTAATATATATATCAAGCATAATGAATAATTTTGTCTGATTGGTGCACACGCTACATATATCCCCCCTTTCACAAATTGTTGCGTGTTACGTGTTTTGATTTGTTCCCCCCCCTTACATGGTTTGTGCAGTTCTTCCTTTTGTTTTGGATATTGGTTTGTTCCTGTTTTCCCGCTCTCCACTATCTCTGCCTTTTCAGGTGCTGTGATTGGGTCACAGAAGAGTCCCTGACGAATGATCCAATCAGAACGGTTCAGCATAAAAGGCCCAGGAGAACAGAGGCGAGGAGAGCAGGGACGCTATTGAAGGCTGTTTTGTATTTTGGTTGTTCAGGCTGTGTTAATGGTGGTTTGCTGTATCTTTATCTGGTTTGCTGTATCTTTATCTGGTTTGCTGTATCTTTATCTCTTTCCTGGTGAAGTTACCCGTGGGTTGGTATATCTTTTGACTTGGTGATTATTCGACTGGACTTATACATCATCAGTTTGGAGAGTAGAAAAAGGAAAGTATGTCACGTGACCTACATTTACAAACACTCAGGGTTAACTCTGTTTAAACACACCAGGGAAGGAGCGGGTGCAACCCCATGTAAGTTTTGTTTTGTTAAATAGCGAAGTTTAGTTATGGCGTGTTGAACGCCGAAGTTTCTTTTCTTTTCTTTCTTGGTTAGTTAGTTTAGAGGGCGGGATTTTAGTTAGTGAATGTATTGGTTTTGTTATTTTCATTTATTTAGCACCGCTCATTTATCTTTCTCTCTCCGTGGCTTATTTTTTCTTTTGTTTATTTTATGTTTCACTGTATATATGGAGTTTGGGTTGTTTTAGTTGTATAAATTAAATTTATTTTTTTTTTTTGTTTAATAAAGCAAACCACTTAATGATTTTGAATTGTTGTCTTTGGTTCATTCCCCTCAGTTTCTCCCCAGAGTTTTAAAATAAGACATTAGGTTTGTGCGTAAATCTTATGTGCGTTTCCCGTATACCTCCGAGCCAACAGGGGACGTAACATTGCGAGTGACATCAAAGGTATGAAGGATCAGACATGTACCAGCCACTCAAGGCTGAAGGCCATGGTGTATGTATATATACAGTGGGTACGGAAAGTATTCAGACCACCTTATATTTTTCACTATATTGCAGCCATTTGCTAAAATCATTAAGTTCATTTTTTTCCTCATTAATGTACATACAGCACCCCATATTGACAGAAAAACACAGATTTCTTGACATTTTTGCAGATTTATTTATTAAAAAAGAAAAACTGAAATATCACATGGTCCTAAGTATTCAGACCCTTTGCTCAGTATTTAGTAAAAGCACCCTTTTGATATAATACAGCCATCAGTCGTTTTGGGAAAGATGTAACAAGTTTTTTACACCTGGATTTGGGGATCCTCTGCCATTCCTCCTTGCAGATCCTCTCCAGTTCTGTCAGGTTGGATGGTAAACGTTGGTGGACAGCCATTTTTACGTCTCTCCAGAGATGCTCAATTGGGTTTAAATCAGGGCTCTGGCTGGACCATTCAAGAACACACACACACACACACACACACACAGTATATAGTCATATAGTTATACCGTTAGATTTGCTTTGGACATCACTCCATAGTTGGCCACAGCTGCAGCGTGTTCACATCATAGGCGTCTCTCCATAAAATTTAGTCAAAGAGCAATTGAAAATTCTCAACATCTACAAGAATTCTTCTCTAGCTAAACAGTTTACACGTAATTAAATTTAGATTTAATCAACAAAGTAACTTCAGAGGAATACACCTAAAATAGTGAAGGTGAAATTAGCTGAGAAGAATTAAAAGTAAGGAAAGATAAAATGAGAAACCAGAAAGGTTTCAAGTAAATGATGCTAACTGCTGAAATGATCAGTTAGCTTAGCCTTAGCTGAAGGGCTGCTAGGTTGGAATAGCTTAGCCACCTAGGCTGTTTTTTTTTTGTTTTGTTTTTTACAGTATGGTGTCACAAGGTGATGCATACGTGCTATCTAGAGTTAGCACTTCCTGTGACAAGTTATTGTCATGGAAACTAATGCACATCAGAGCAATTCAAATAGTTCATGAAGAGTGTCTGTACATTTCGAACAAGGATTGCATAGATTTAAAATGTGGCACTTATACTTTCATACATTCAAGAACTTGATGTTATATTCAGTAAAATGCAAATATGGTTTGGCATATGCAAATTTTACTCATGTAAACACTTCCTTTTCTGTGAGTGTTGGCTTCTCTCTACTTTGAACAATAGGCTTACTGCACTTGATATACTTATTCGTTATAAAAACTATAATTTGTAAGGCCTTAGTTTGTTAGTTAGTTTAATTTAGTTTATTGTTCTTTCGGAAAATCTTTTTGTATCTGTGGCACCCTTCGGTCATCAACAACAGCAATTATCAAATACAGATATCACAATAATTTATTTAACAGAGTTATACTGGAGAATATAAAAGATCAGACAGTCCATAGTAACAGTACCCTATGTCATCGACTAGATGGTAACAACCCATATTCACCATGAAAAGGAATGGATTCATCTCAAAGAATTACATGGCTTTTTCACACAACTCGTGATTCACATTATGTTTTCATACCATAGTTAAGTTAGAACAATGATCGTCGCTCAAATTTACATTGTACTAAAACTTCTACATCAGCAACAGGCTAAACAATACTGTGATTGGGATTTTCTTCCACCAGAGCAGAATAATCAATTCTGGTACAGTTTACTTATGCCGCTGAGCTGAGGCTCCTGTGTTGAGACTCTTTCAATAACAGTAGAGATGTCAATTCAAGCTATCGTTTTATCTGCATCTCACAAGCCAGCAACTAGCAAGCTAAATGCGTTTCAAATGTTATATCCTATTCTGATCGAAATTATCAAGGTCACACTTTTAGGTGGACAGTGGTTTAAGTAAATGGTGCTAGGCCGTGTTAGCTTAACCAGCTCAGGTGGTTTGCTTACAATCTGGAGTTAGCATTTCCTTTGACAAGTCATTGTCATGGAAACCAATGTGCAACAGTGCCAAATCAAAACAGATATATCAAATGTCTGTATGTTTCAAAAGAGCCATGCAAAGTCATAGACGAACATAGACATGTAAGGCTTGTACATTTATTCAAGATTTTCTTTCAATCAGTAAAATTCAAATTTTACTAATGCAGACTCCTGCTTTTCTTTGAACACACGTTTTCACCTACTTTGAAAAAGTTTTATGTCCCATGCTGACTAGGAACTTTTGTAGAGGCCATGTAAAAGGCATTGTGGCCATGCTGGGTACCTTCTGATCCCCATATTGGCTTCTGTGTTTTGCAGTTCAAAGTCAAATGGGTCTTAAGAACCCTTTCTAAGGGGGCCTTGTGTTTGTCAAAGTCCTTCTGTGTCAGG
Organism: Opsariichthys bidens; assembly: GCA_037194245.1. NCBI lineage: Eukaryota > Metazoa > Chordata > Actinopteri > Cypriniformes > Xenocyprididae > Opsariichthys > Opsariichthys bidens. Next base: position 127,064 of record CM074301.1, on the reverse strand, counting down.
CCACGTAGTTGTTGGCTGGGCAATGTGTGGGGGCAGGCTGTACTGCCTGAAAGCTAACTTAACTGGTTTCAGAGGAAAATGAAAAGCTTTTGTCCTCCTTCCATCCCAGGTTCGTCTAAGTCTGTGGTAGTAACATAGAGACTTTCAGATCTGCCCTGCTTGGTGTCTAGGGCAGCACTCAGTCCACTTTCAGTCTGGGAGCTTGCAACGCTGATGTGAAGTTCAGCAGGGTACATTTTTCTTGTGAAGTTCATTTGCAGTTGATTAGTGTTTTGATTCTCTTTGGACCACATCGAGCTCGTCTTTAATGCTGCTGAATTGCTGAGTCAGTGTTTTTCAGTGGAATTCAGCTCTGGCTGCACGCAGATGGCCTTCAAGGGTCTGGACTTAGGGTCTCTCTCTTTAAGTTCTTTAAGTGGAAAAGTTCTCATTTCAGGTCTTGTTCGGTGACTTTGTTCAGCTGCTCTAGCTGCTCAGCAGCTATCAGAGCCTCCGAAGACTGGTGATCTCCTTCAGTTGCTCCACTCTGTCAGGCTCCTTGCATCTGTCCTGTGCCTTCTCACACTGAGCGGGGGTTGGTTCTCTGTGGAACTCTGTGACTTGCAGTGTTAGTTTATTTACCTTTATCGGAGGCCCGTAAGAGCATGGGCCAAGGAGAAGATGTTGCTGGTCAGTTCTTTGTGGCTCAGGCTGGGTGTCTTGTGTTGCCATCTCGCTGTTCCTTTTTCTGCTGTTGCAGGTCGTTGGCTGCTTTGGGCTGAAGGTTTTCCATCACATTGCTCTACCAGGTCTCCAGGGGGTCCTGGGTGGCAGGGCTAGATGTCCTAGGCAAGCTGGAACACTTATGGGAACAAGAGAGAGATGGCAAAGGCAAATGCAAGTTTGTGCAGAGGTGATAAGCTATCTATGTGGGAGAAAGACTATGTGGGCCATGTAAGGTATGAATAGCTGATGTGGGGCAGCTAGTTTAGTGTTGGTGAACACAAATAAGGAGTTTGAGTATCTTTGTTGATGGCTATAAGCTGCTTCAACTGATGACTGGGCTGGAACATGTCACCAAACTATTACTCAAAATACTGATGGTTCCTTCCAAAGGTTGTCAACATGAGGGTAACAAATAAAAAAATAAAAAACTGAAGTAAAAAAATCAGATGAAATCAGAAAGGGAAACTAAGAAAGGGGGGTTTTACCTGTTTAGTTCCAGCATGTAACCGCAACTATTTTCCTTTTAAGAAATAACTGGTATCTGCGAAGATTTCCAGTCAGGATTTAGACCGTAACCACAGTACTGAGTACAGCTTGCATTAGAGTTACAAATGATTTGCTCTTATCATCATATCATGGTTGTATTTCTCTATTACTGGATCTTAGTGTTGCATTTGACTCTTTCGACGACAACATTCTTTTGAATAGACTCGAAAATGATGTTGGCATTAGTGGAATTGCATTGGGATGGTTCAAATAATACTTATCTGAGTGTTATCAGTTTGTTGTAGTAAACGAAGAGATGTCACATCAATCACATGTTCAGTGTGGCGTACCGTAAGGCTCGGTATTAGGACCGTTTCTTTTCACTCTGTACATGCTTCCCTTGAGAGATATCATTAGATATCATAATTTATGTTTAAAACTGATTGCTGTGATTTTCTATAATTGTTATTAATATTAAAATAATAAATGCAGCAATTGCTTTCAGTCATTAGACATTTCTGCATCTAATCTCCAATTTGAAGCAACAGTTAGTAAATAGGTTTTGTGGGTTCAGTTTAAGGCCTTAAAGTCATCCACATACAGAGCCATGAATACCTATGTGCACTCATATTATGAATCAGGAGAGTGCTAGGTTATTTATTATTTGACAACAGACCGTGGCTTTGAGAGTTTCACTATAAACATTCACAACAAACATCAAGGGGCTTGCCACTTGGTACTTTTTAAGCACGCCAAAGCACCTTAAAATATTGAGCAACAGTGTGTGGTGTTATAACACGGTATATCATGGTTCAAGCTATATTAGGAGTGCCAGCATATCCCATTCAAACCACAGGCTAACTTTGGGGAATTAGATGATGAACACAGGCACAAAACATCACCTGAACATGAAAACAGGTCTCATTGTATACAATTGTCGGAAAAGTGTTAACGGAAGTACGAACAAGGAGTGATATCTATAGACTTTTAAGGTGATCAGCTAACCTAGCTAGTAGGGGTGTAACGGTACACAGAAGTCATGGGTTGGTACGTACCTAAGTTTTGGAGTCAAGGTTCGTTAATTTGGTACGATAGGAAAAATGGTCACACTTTAGTTTAGGGTCCAATTCTCACTATTAACTAGCTAACTATTAATAATGATTTTTGCCTCAATAAACCCCTAATTACTGTTCATTAATAGTTGGTGAGGTAGTTGTTAAGTTTAGGTATTGGGTAGGATTATAAGATGTAGAATATGGTCAATGCAGAATAAGACATTAATATCTGCTTCATAAGTACTAATAAACAGCCAATAACCTAGTAATATGCATGCTAATAAGCATCTAGTTAATAGTGAAAATTGGACCCTAAACTAAGGTGCTACTGGACAACAGGAAAAATTCACAATGTCGTTTCATTTATTTTTTCTTGAACAAACAGTAGTGCAAATCAGTTTGTTCAACACAGCAGCATTTAGTCCCCTAGTTGGTACAGTACAGCCTCCAACAGTGTATTAAGCACTAAGCAGTAAACAGAATGCACTCTTGCATAGGTCATACTTTCTTTGCAGGGCTGATAAAAAAACAAAAACAAAAGGTATCTGGTCTCAATCAGCTACAAAACTGAAAAGCATCTTGTGTTAAAGTACAAAATAAATAATGAAAAATAAAACTTATGCATCTTGTTGACTTTATTTTTAGGCACTCAAGTCATTTAGCTTATGCGCTATTCTTCTACTGCTCCTTTTCCTGTTTTTTATTACAGCGTTTTATTACTGCACGCACCCTCTTCTGGATCGAAGCGCGGATTGCCCGTGACTAACTGTGTTCGAAGTCTGATCACATGCACGAAACTCTGCCCTCCATACCCTGCCGGTTCAGGATAAATACATGTAATGTTACACCCTACTAGCTAGTACTTTTTATTGTTGCCATTTTGTTTGATTTAAAAATCCAAAGGTTAGTGAGAAGAAGAAAAATTATCGGTTATGCTCATCTTTGCTCACTCCTTTAAAGGTATCTTGAGTAAAACGACTCTATATTTAATGAATCACATACAAAAGACTTGAAGCAGAAGCGATGTGACCTGTTTTACAGAATATGGAAGTTTGCATCCTGCTGCTGGAGGGCCACTTCATAGACATAATAAATACATAGACGCCCCATTGGCCGCTTTGGACTGTTGCTGCCATGAGGAGCGTTAACGAGAAGCTGTGGCTTTTCTGGACAAAAAGTGCAATAAAGTTTTCATTGCTCTACTGATTTCAACGGTTTATGATCTGCGTGGAACATGAAAAACGTTTTGTCTCCAATTACTCTGAATCTCAGTTTGAACTTAAATTACTCATTGCCATGAGGAATTGTGAAATCTCAATCCCAAGCATAGATTTGGTTTATTTTTCAGGGTTAAAAATTGTGGAGACATTCCTAATCTAATATAATTTAATGTAAATGAAATGTGCAAATAGATGTTAATTGGAAATGGCTTCTTTTTTTAAGCTTTTTCCCTTCTACCTTTAGCTTTTCCTCTTGAATCACATCACAGGATGTCACAGGACAATTTCAAATGAATGTGAAAATGTGGTTTTATTTCATAGAAATTCTATAGCATATTATTTGCCTATGCTATTATTATAAATAGCCTAAAAATACAATTGTGTATAAATAGTCAAATATAGTATAATGTAGTAAATAAAATAACTTAATAAAATAGCAGATAGCATATCATAAATTGTAAATTAATAGTCAATAAAATAAAAATAGCAAATAAAATAGTGTCACGTAACGTGGGGATGAAACTCTGAGACAATGATGAACAGGAAACAGGTACTTTAATGAAGACACTCGTAACAAACACTGGAACACACGTACACATTGACGAGATCGGACAAAGGACTGAAAGACATGGGGAGTATATATACTAGAACCCGAGACCATCCAGGACGGGGCCCCAGGACGGAGTTGATGGTGGGAGGAGCCTGGGTGCAGTTGGCAACTTGATTGAAGACAACACCCTAGGGACGACCAACGGAGATGCAGCTACGGATGGAGACCCAGATGGAGCTGATGAGCCCATGCGTAGTCGATGGTGCTGGAGACCAAGGAGGAGCCATGACGACAAGCGGCTGAGGTGGAGGTGGATGTCCAGAGGACAGAGGCTGAACCGGTGGGACCGAGGACAAAGGCGGAGTAGGGGGGAAGGCGGAGCCAGGGAGGGGAGGGAACATTGGAGACACTTGGCACGCTAGAAAATCAGAAGGTACTGGAGAAACCAGGAAATTAGGAAAAACCTATATATACCTATATATATTAAAGCCCACTTCAAAAATGTCCTTTAAATCCTCATAGCAATTTCCATAGGCGAAGCATGTCTGCTCCACCGCGGTGGAGTTGTGGACGGGGCTTTCCTCCCAGCCCTCGAGCTCCACGAGCACTCCCTCGTCGACGAAAGATGTTACCGACTCACGCACCTGGTCAGACCCTTGCGATGAGGCGGGCTCTGTTCCAGGCATAAAAGCAAAACAGCAGGTGAAGCCATTCGGTATTAGTTCCGATCTTTTGTCACGTAACGTGGGGATGAAACTCAAGGAAACGATGATGAACAGGAAACAGGTACTTTAATGAAGACACTCATAACAAACACTGGAACACACGTACACATTGACGAGATCGGACAAAGGACTGAAAGACACGGGGAGTATATATGCTAGAACACATGAAGAGTGATTAACTAGGCACAGGTGAATGACATTACTAATTAGACAGGGGACAAACCAAAAACCACCAAGAAGAGGGGAGACAAGACTATACATGTAACAAATAGTGAGTTGTGTATAGTACAATCATATAATAATATAAGTTGCATAATAAAATGATAATAATAATAATAATAACAAGGTCTCTTGGAAATACAGAAAACAGTCCACTGACAGGCTTTCTTCAAACTTCCTTGAGGTTTGTGTTGTCCACTAGCTAAACTGGGGTAAAAATATAAAATATAAATGAGCCATGATTGATGACAGGCTATCAAATCACCTATCTTTGGATATGTGTTGATTTTGAGTCAGTAATTCTGACAGGAGCTGTCCTGTCAAAGTCCTTCATTGCACGGAAGAATCACTTGCGATTTTGATTATATTGTAGTTATTATAGTAAGTATAGCATTATATTGTTTATATCACTAACTAATCTCAGACTTCATAAGAATCACGTAGACTTTTTATTATTTCTTTTAAAGTCTCAGTTTAGCATTATAAAATCTCAGACAACTAGCATTGTCGTTAGCTTTTAATAAGTCTAACGTTGGTGGTCAAGTAGCTGTCAAAATAATGTTATAATGACTAAATACAACCAGAAACTGTTCAGACTCACATGTGAAAGGTAATTCCCCGAAATGTGGTTTGGATTTGTGCAACGGTTTGTAAAACCTCAAAATATTCAGGCATTTTTTCTTCAGTCCACTTACGAGAGTTACGGCAAGTTGCCCCAACAAATATGGCGGCACCGTTGACGTGCGATCCAGTGGCCAATGGGCCATCTATGTATTTATTATGTCTATAGGCCACCTTCCACCAAAGTTTAGTTCTAGCTCCAATTAAACACACCTGAACCAGCTAATCAGGTGTTCAGGATCACTAGAAACTTACAGGCAGGTGTGTTGGAGCTAAATTCTACAGGAAAGTGGCTCTCCAGGAGCAGGATTGGACAACCATGAAAAAAACAATATACAATATATTTATATATATATAAATAAGAATTAATGCATGTGATGGGTGTTTGTTCACTTGAATATGCCACATAAATATCCCCGTATTTAAACTAAATAGTGTTGATTCAGATAATTGCAACTAGTAACTGCCAGGTCTACAAACAACTGCTTAAGCAGTAACTGATGATAAATAATCATAAATCAGACCACAAATGCTCCAAAAGCAAACTTTATGAGCTCAAGAAACCCATTGCATTTCACACTATTACATCACTAGAAATGTTACACACGATAGAAGACCCCAACCACAGGCAGAGTCATATCACTCCTACATCGCTGTTCAAGTTATCATTAATGATTGGGGAACGGACATATAGGTCTTACAAAAATATACTGTGGATAGCATATAAATATACAATGAATGTGCGATGTAGGAAATATTTAAAAGCACTGGTGTCTCCAGTAATGTAAAGACTGTACTCAGCTTCTAATTGGCCTGTAGTGTTAATATGTAGAAACGTTTCACTGGCCTCTGAGCAAGATTCAAAGTAATATAAGTAAAGGTCAAAACAAAGGATGTGGACTAGTGCCTCACTGTGGTGTGAGTCAGAATGGGAATAAACATATTTTTAGTGAAGTATACTATATCCTGGCAAATAAAACAAAAGAATATTAATAAAAACAAGCACTTTCACTACAAACATTTCCATTGATTTTATATAAAGTGTTACCAATAATTTCTATGAGATGTTATAATCTACAAATTTTTGTACAGGTTATGTCCTTGCGGTAGCAGATAGAGGTTCTGGTAGATTAATTTATGCATAAAAATAGAAAACAATCAAAAAAATTCACAGATGTCTAGTTGTTTGAAAATAAAGTATGCTGGACTTAAAAACAAGAATTTGACAGCAGAGTCAAGCTGATTCCTCAAGGACAGATGAGAACAAAGACTTGGGCATAACATTTCCTTTTCTGCAAAGTGAACCCACAATCTTCTGTGGAAAAACATGAAGGTACTTGCAATGAAGAATACAGAGAAGTGATTTGAGTAATAATTGTAGTGTCACATCTGAATACAACTTCTAATCTACTGTAAACCACTCAATTATACAGGTTGTAGTTGATAGCGATAGTAGTGATCATCTCGCCAATGACGAATTACATAAGAAGGCATAGAGCTGTGTAAGAATTTCAGCTCATTTTTGTTGATAATACTTTTGGTCCTTTGCCTTTTTTAAATATATATCTTTATAGACAAAAATGACTTCACTTCCCTTAATATGCATTAAAAGTCCCTTTGTTGACCTCTTCATATGTTTCCTGTAGGTTAAACGTTCACTCATCAGATTCATACCTGAGAAGGGAATATAACGCAACAAATTGACAAAAATATTGGATTTAAAACTAATGGCAGTTTTATGACAACATTTCAATGATGTTATAACATCTGTTATAACAAATTATACCTTTGTAGTCTCTTTCTCAGATCTTTAATCTGTTCATTCTTTTTAGTGAGAATCTCCTTCATGTTGCGGTATGCAGCCGTCTGCTGAAATTTCTTTTCCAGTTCCTTATTTGGTAAATAAACACAATTTATGATTTAACAAACACATCAAGCTTCAGATACCTTAAAAGTTCTTTAGATACAAAGTTTGGCTTTTTAAGATTTTTAAAGGAATTTGTTCAGCTATTGTAAAATATTAAAAAATATAAATATTAAATAATAATGAATTATGTATAATAATAATAATAATAATAATAATTAAATGTATATATATTAAAATCAAATGTATTATTGTCAGAATAAATAAATAAATTGGGGGAAAATGAAAGATTATGGTTCACACTGAAGCTGATTTTTTAAAGTGATTAGCCAAAGTCAAACTGAATTAAATTTACAAACGTTATCTGATCTCATTCATATCTGATCTGTTTTTTGCAAAGTAATTTCACTGTGAACAGTCAGATTAGTGTCTGATAAGCGTTACGGCTCTGAATCAGAATTTGCAATGTGCAAAGGTGGGCTTAGTACCTTCTCAGCAAGGGAAAGTTGCTCTTGGACACGAAGCAGGTCATGTTTAGCAGATACCAGGCTGTCCTGCAGGTCTTTCTGAGACGCAACGTTGGCATTAAGGGTCTTTTCAAAGTCAGCCTGCATTGCTGCAACTGTGCCTTCCAGATTTGAGATCTCCTGAGCACACATTGCAAACTACCAATGCAAAAATTGTGTGTAAATATTTTGTCAATTTTACTGCTGTTTCTAAACTTTACAAAAAAAAAAAATTACAGGTAAATATATTACTGTACACTTGACAGAAAAAATAAAAATAAAACAGCACATACCACAGAATTTCCATGAAGCCAAACAAAATAAATAACAGAAATGGTGAGAAATAGAATCTCATAAAATATGGGAAGTCATATTGCCAACAAAATCATTCTCAGTGTGTTCACAGAGACATTGACGAAGGCTCAAACACAATCCAAATATCTACTATGACATCAAATCCATGCTAAATATATTTGCAAAACAATAAAGTATAGGTCTATCAATAATGAGGCTGAAGGCTAAAATTCACAGCTTGGCAAAGTGTGATGTATATTTTATACCTGATGATCTCCTTGGCTTTTTTGAAGGTCTTTCAAGGCCTTCTCTGCTTTGGACTTGTCATCTAGAGCACTCATGGCCTACAATGTAATCATTATAAAGGCATTAGAGATAATAGCATACCATAAAGTGGTCCCCAAAACTATTTGAAAAAAACAATTAAAAATGTCTGAATGTCATGGCTTTCACAAAATATCAAACCAAGTGGCTTTTATTTTAAAGAAACATAGCAAAAAAAAAAAACATAAAAAACATTTCACAAAAATATGTCTGTTGGGTTTTAAATTATAAAATAATATTGTTTAGGGTGCAAAAACTTTCTGGGGCCACAGTATGTATCAAGTTTACCAATATACTAAGACATTCTGAATTTTAATATTATTATTTTTATTATTATTATCATCATCATCATCATCATTTCTTTACCTGAGATTCCAAAGTTCTGAGTCTAGCTTTCAATTTGTCATTATCCTCTTGTAGTCTGGAAATCTCCTAAAATTAATAAGTGAAATACTTTCTGTGTTAGAGTTTATTTATGTACAGTACATGTGTCCTTGTTCAAATTTAATTATTATTATTAAAAAAAAACCTTCTGGAGTAGTTCAGAAACACCTCCTTCATTCAGCGGTGCTAATTTTGGCTTACTGGACTCCTGATTTACCTAAAAGCACACAAAGCAGATGTTGAAGGCAGCTCACCACGGAGAAACATTCTTAAACTATAGAACTGTCTTGACATATGAAATACATTTTTTTATCAAAATTAGTATTGAAGTTTATTAGCATTAAGGCCATTCATAAGCTCATCTTCTTCTAAAACAATGCATTTCATGGAATTTTTCATTTGAACTCATGACCATGACAAAATCTAAAGTTATAATATCACAAGATGTTAAGGGAAGTTATGTTTTGACTGTTTTTATTTTCTGTCAGACTAGCATGACAATCTGTACTTAACAACATCACATGCCATGACAGACTAGAACAACAGAGGCGTATGTCACACTTTAACCTGCAAAATGTGTGAATTTTGTGCAGGGTGCTACAAATAAAACAACTTAATACCTGACTACACCCATCAGAAACATATGGCTCCTATCCAGACCTGCAATGAGCTCACCTTACTGTTGGGTTTGAAATCAGTCTTCTCAAACTCAGCAACTTGCTCCAGTAACTCTCTAACAAGATAAGAATTTTTATGTTAAAAAAAAACACACACAAATGGGTGAGAGAAATGTAAGGATTCATTAAGAATGTTGCACAATAGATTAGTGTTATCTTAATTATAAATAAATTTAAAGGAGACAAACCATAAGATGTCACATTATTTCTTGACACTTTGAGATGAATAAAGTTCATGTGGAGTTTCGAAGCTGCTTTTCCATACAATGTAAGTGAATGGAGACCGGGGTTGTTAAACTCCAAAAAGAATAAAAAATACCATAATAGTAGAGCATTCAACCATAGTAGTCCATTCTCTCCAGTCTTTCTCTCCAGTTAATAAACACAATTTATGAATGTTTTTGAAAATTTTGTAGGAGAATGAACATCAATATTAGGAAAAAGTGGCTGAAATTTAAGGTTTCATTTTAAAGAAGGATGAAAATGGTAATTAAAACAATATTATACATGCTTTAGCTCAAAATACATAAACCTTTTAGTGGACATTAGGGAAAACATAAATAATGGAAAAATATATAATGACACTATTAAATATATGAAATATATTTATCAATTTAAGTTGACGTTACATGTTCTTGTAAGCCACAGAAAAGACACATCAATGACACAAAAGCTGATCCACCTGCTCGGATTCTTGGTAGTAGTGGGTGGAGTCAAAGAAGGGAGAGAGAGGAAGAGCCTCTAAAAAACACACATACATGTCAGTTACATGGTTCTAAATGGAAAAATAAAGCGCCTCCTTCTCCTTGTGAAACAGTTTGTGGTAGGCAAAGCATTTGACTGTGTGTGTGGTCTGTGAAGACTGCGGTGTACACATGTAGACATAGGTGTTTTCCTTGTGTGAGGCCCATCCCTGATGTACCAAGGTGGGAGGATCATACACAAACACATACAGCTGTTTATGTATGTAAAGGAGACGAAATACACTCAGCCACAAACACCAACACACCGCACAAGCAACGTGTTTAAAGTAAACATGTTTACTTGTTACAGTAAAAGTCTTAACGTGTGTGAATGGTGCTTAGCTCTCTCAGAATTGTGTTTGCGATTCTTACTGTTGCTGGTCAAATTTAATTAAGTACTGACCACACAACAATAATTCATAGAATAATTCATATTCTACTCATCTACTTGCCATCAAGTTTTTCAATACTTGTATAATTTTTTTTCTCTTTTGTGGTTAGGAAAAGGAGACATTAAGCAGAATGTCCAAGCTGTTTTTTTTTTTCCAAACTATGCAAGTGGATGGGGACTGGGGCTGTCAAGATCCAAAATCATTCATGAAAGTAGCCTATTCGCTTGTGCACTATATTCCAATTTTTTTTAAAGTCATACAATTACTTTGTGTGAGGGTTAGAGTGAAGAAATAAAAAGTCAAATGGGTTCAAACTAGTGTTGTCAAAATTAGCGATTTCGGCAGTATCTTTGACACTCTTCACTTAGCACTTACACAGATACACATGATAGCGTTTGAAAGCAGGCATCAATCAAAAGATATATTTGGGATCCACTGATAGATGCCTGCTTTCAGATGCTTCAGTGTGTATTTGTGTAAACACTTAGTGAGGAGCATCAATGATGTCTATTTACAGCGTTTTCAAAGTGTTGATCATTGTAGCCAATCATGGATATATCTGTTGAGCATGTGAACACAATGGTGAATCACAGGGATTTAAGAATCCACTCAACAGCACTCAAAAGGCTAGGGGGAAATGCTGGTATTGTCACATTTTTAAAATTTCAGTACCAACTTTGTACCGAAGTCAGTACTGTTGACGACACTAGTTCAAACAACATGATGGTAGAATTTTTGGTAATGATGGTAATGATAGTAGAATTTTTGGTGAACTATCCATTTCAGCACTGTTTCTAAACATATTTACTCTAAGCACTTTATTTCAAGTGAAATACTATGCTTACATAATTAACTATTTCTCCTGGGTTATTGACTTAATTGAGTATATATATAAATATTTTAAATATTTATAAAACTTTGTATAGTTACCAAAATACATCTAGTGAAATTTTCTACAGGCCCATTCACACATATAAGTAAAAAATAAAAAAACTAATTATAAAAATAATTATAACTATTAGCATCCACAGCAGAGGACAATCATTCTGTTTATTCTAAACACGCTCTACAGTTTTGTCATCAGCCACTTTAAATGCTTGAGCTCCTAAAGCAGAATGGATTCTGATTGGCTGTCACTGTTTTTATCATTAATCAGCTGGAAAAAAATGTTCTGTAAGTGACTTCAGTTATATATTTTCTTTGTGCTATTATGTAATAGTTGTGGTGTGGACTCTTCTTTTACATTTAGAATGATTTTTAGAAATATTTCTTTACCATTATTGTTATAGTTACTGTCCTTAGTGCAAACGGGCCTTCTTCATTAACACAGAAATCTGCCAGATTTGAGAGTGAAAGTATAACTTTCAGCTGACCTTTCAGCATGAGGCCCAACCTGAGCAGTAGCAAGGATGTGGTTTTGACTCTTGACAGTGGAACAGATGTGCATGGATCACAAATATGAGATCATGAGAGAAATTAAGTGTATTGCCTCAAATTTCTCATCCTAAGACTCTCAAATAAATCTAATTCAGTCTGGTGGCTAGAACGATGACAACCAAGACAATTTTATTAACAGTCAGTTCATGATGAATTATCCACTCCTTTAAATTAGAACCAGGTAAATTGTGAAGAACTAGGGTATTGAAGTGCCTCAAGGACATCTTCTCTCATCTTCTGTCCTTTGTGTCTCTCCTCCACCTATAGCTGTCCAGGTCTGGTTCATCAGTATGCAATTTCCAAGTTGAATTTCTTCAAAGACCTTCAATTCCTGGTACATTCCCCACACACACACACACACACACAACTACACTTTGAGGTTTAACAAACTCTTGCTAGCCAAAAGCCAGTCTACATTGGCACCTAGAAACTTTTTCAACCCAATAAACTGATGTTCTACTGTCATTCCACCATGCCTGTTTATCAAATCCAAACAAATCCCTCTTCCTGAGTTTTTCCCAACAGCTTCTGTATTTCTTCCACAATAGTATGCATTTATTAATATAGTTAAGTTGACTACCCCCACAGTCACTGCCCTAATTTTAAACAATAATTATGTTACTTATTGAACAGTCAAAATAGCAAAACAAAAAATCCAGACATAAGATCCTCGATTTTTTTTTTATATTAAACATATCTCTGTGAACTGCGCCTTTTGTTACATTTCAACTCGCTCTTTGCGTTCTTTCAATTCTGTCCTTCTCAGTTTCCCTCAGTATCACCTTGCTTCAGTGGGGGGTAGATCATTCAGCATGGCTTCACCAAACATTATTCTCTCCCTCAGTCACTCCGTTGTGTCAATATTATCACTGAATTTAAATCACTACTCAAAACCTGTTTCTGGAATGTTATTAGTTGTAAGTTTTTCCTTCTGTTTCTTTTTTCTGTTGCATTTTATATCCTGTTTTCATTGTGCTTAATTCTAATTTGTCACTTTGCTGTTGTAACTAATGTAAAGCGACCTTGAGCTCTGGAAAGTCACTATATAAATAAAACTTATTATTATTATTATTATTATTATTGAATGTGCTACAGTAAGCTGACCATACAGCACATATTAATTTAAACCATAGCCTTTTGAAGTGTAAAAATCTACAATGCAGTAAAAGGCTGAAACACGATTTTAAGACATTAACTATTTTTAAAGAATGTGACATTTTAAGAAAGACCGCAGAAACCATTTCTATTATCACATGGTTTCTTCTCGAAAAAAGTCGCAATGAAATGGCAGAATAATTTATTTCTTTTCCTCACCTGTTCTCTAGCTCAGAAATGTCAGTTTGCAGTCTCAGATAGAATTTCTCCGCCTGGGAAAAGAGTTGTCGCAGCAGAAGCACATTAGTGTGAGCTGTGTTTATAAGTTCCATCTCCACTTCTCCACGAACCAGCACCTGCAGCCCATCAAGCATGTCAGACACCTCGTCTACCGTATAAGTCTCCTCTATGAGCCTTTAATATGGAGGTAGATAAGGGGAAATAGTCAGAGAAGAATATTTAAAGATAGAAACTAAAACAGAGTTATTCTGAGTACACAAACAACATAGGCTTGCATTCTCTCACCTACTGTCCTTCAAGTCTTGGAAGCAGGAGTCGATAGTCTTCAGTCTCAAGGCCCGTTTAGAGCGGGCAAAGCGCATGTAGTTTATCACCTCATTCTGATGGTGCTCATTAAACCCAAAATCAGCCTATAGGGAAAGCCACAGAATATTATAATTATTGGCATTCAGCTTAACAGACAAAGTTTGTGACATAAAACTTACTACAGAGAACCAGCGCCCTCTTCTGGCTGAATGACACTTTTGAATGACACCACCCCACTCACTGTACTAAGAGCTATAGAATATCATTTTAAAATTCACACTTTGAAGCTGATGGTATACAATTAAATGAATAAAATTATACCACGAAAATTATATCACTTATAACACGCTCATTACTTTAGTATTTTACTTTACTTAGTTTATGTGAGAGTTGAATTTTCCAATACGTTCAGTAATTTTAAGCATATAAAATGGTTTTATTGTTGTCTATAGGTTTCTCTTATTAAAACAGACTTTAATTAAAACACTTTTACTGGTTAATTATATCGATAACGACATTATCGGGGAGTGATTGCTGTTTGATCTGGCCTTTATAATCCTTTCACAAATCACGCGTATTTCCGAACATCTTAATATTTGATATCGCTTATGAAATTAAATAGATCAGTATTGTCTTACACTGAACTCACGTTGCAATTAATGGTATTGCCTGGAAACATTTAGTTACAACCTACTGGTGTCATCTTGTAGATCGGGCTGATATTTATCCTTAAACTGCGTATTTTGGAGATTACATCAGTATATTCTTTAGACACAATGTTAATAAACGTGTAAATAAACTGGTAAAATGTAGCCACACAATTTATTTATTACCTAGTTTTCCAACAGATTAGCTAATGTTAGCTGGCTAAGCTACTTACCATTACAGCAAGGTAATGCGGAGTTTTATCGTGACCAGGAGTAAAAAATAAACGTTTCTAGAATTAAATTTAGTGCGTTAACATTAGGCTCGAGCATTAGAAGGTACGGTCATGAAAATAAACTGGGAATGATGCTCACGAATGGAAGATTTGCATTGACCGGTGGCGAGAAGAGAACTGTTGTGCTTTTGGGTTGCGCTTGGAAACGGAACAGCGTCGTCGCCGTGTTACTAATCACACGGGAGAGAATTTTGCAGAGAGGACGGCAGAGGGCGCGCTGCACACGAAAATCTGTGGGCCTAAAGTCCCCCTGATATCAAAACGGAGTATTTTAGGCTGGTTTATAGCTTAGTTTATAAGCTTTAGTTCATTGTTAAATTTGTTTAGAATTAAAGTCAACAATGGGGGTATGTGAATAATTCTAACAATATCCATCCATATTTTTGTTTAGGTACTGTATATATTTAAAACATTAAAAATATAATGCTGATTTGGTCTCTGATGCTGAAAATGAGATTAATAAGGTAAGAGAAAAAAAATCATGATATTGAAATTATTCTAGGTGGGGATTTTAATTTTGGGGATTTTAATCAGAGCTATCTTTTGTGAATATATGGAGATGATATAATTTTTTAAAGAGTAGGGCTACACATGGAGAAATAGAGAAACAATCAATCAAGATTTTTGGTTCATTTCTAAATCATTATAACAGAATATGAACATATGAATATGATATGTGTCCATAGAACCGTCAATACAATGCGACCCCAGAAATTATTTATCTTCTCATTAAATAGAATAACGAAACATGCAAAACCTCTATAACATATAATAATATATAATAATTAATAATAGATTATTGGAAACTGATAGTGTTAAAGTTGAAATGAAAAAGATAATACAAATATATTATTCAATCTAAGCAAACCATTTTACATTTACATTAACGTTTTTATTAATTTGGTAGACACTTTTATCCAAAGTGACTTACAAGTGAGGAACCAAATTGCACTGTAACAATTAGGAGTTTATGTAGTTTCAGATTAGATTTAGTTCAGTTAAAAAAAGGGAAGGAATTTGTAAAATCTAATACAGTTTTTTTTTTCGCTTTGGTATTATTTTCGCAAGCAAGGTGTATATTTTCAAAGCTCTTAGCACTAATATCGCAACATATCATCAAAAGTGCGCTTTTTTGCAAACATTTTAGCATAGTTTCATTTGTAGTACAAAAGACAAGATCACAAAGTATAATTTTCACTACACAAAATAAGTGTTTCATCTTTATAAACGTTTCATTCACAGTAACTGTCTTTCATAATGCCCTTACTATAAAACATTTCATTTGCTATTGTAGGGGATTTTACAGTTAAAGACCAAAAGACCAGATATGATAAATGAAGACCCGGAGTCAGAGTTTAAAAAAATAAATTGAAGAAAATTTTAATAAAGAATATTTTGCAGTTTCATCAGCAGAAGCCAGCTCCAAGTCTCACAAGGAGTTTGTAGGCCGCTCTCTGTCCCCTCCTCTCTTCTCTCATTCACATTTCCAGAACAATTAAAGCTGCAAGCAGCGATGACAGGCCCTTGCACCCGGGCTCACGCCAGGAAAACAGCGAACAGTGGGCAACATGCATTTAAACATGTAAATATAGGAGATATATGGTAAAGTCATTTCGATGTGCCACACTTCTTGTTGCCATCAGGTGGCGCTTAGACTATAACTGAATATTGCCATGTAGATGTCTTTAAACCAGGACTATTATCAAACATGCGAAGTTTGGAGCAGATCGGACACTGTATGCTTGAGTTACAACAACTTCCTGTTTCATGACGACATTATGTTGCATGATTTAACATGTTTCTAGTGTGTTTTGTACTTTGTGGCATATTGAAATGTGTTTCTGGGAGTGAATTACAGAGTAAACCATACCATTTCCTGTTGCCAGGAGGTGGTGCTATGACTACTTGAATATTAGCATGTAGATGTATTCAGGCCAGGACTCTCATCAAACATGCAGATTGGACATTGTATGCTTGAGTTACAACAACTTCCTGTTTCATGGCGAAACATCAAACTTTTTCAGGCCGCGAGAGACACGTCCCTGTGACGAAAACTCTGGATCTTCGATCCAGAATAAGACGATCGGATTAGAACTGTAGGAGGAGTTCGTTAAAGTGTGAAAATGGCAAAAACTGCACAAAAATCGCACGGGAAATTCAAAATGGCTGACTTCCTGTTGCGTTTAGGACTTTGCTTTTCTGTAGGTCTTGGGACCTTACATGTATGTGCCGAATTTCGTAGACGTACGTCAAACATAGCCGAAGGTGCACACCATTGAAGTTGTATAGGTGGCGCTATTGAGCCATTTTGCCCCACCCAATTCTGAAACCTATATCAGATGTAAATTTTCACCAGTTCTGACGCGTGTGCAAAGTTTCGTTTGTTTTCGAGCATGTTTAGGCCCTCAAAAAAGCGATTCATTTCGGAAAAGAAGAATAAGAATAAGAAACATAGCTGCTAGCAGCGATGTGCGGGCCCAAGCCGGTGGCACCGCCACCTCGGTGGTTTAAGGACAACTGGGCACGGCAGGCAAAATGAATTTAAACGGTGTCTCCAGTTGGAGACTGACCACTTAGTTGAGTCGGATTATTCAATAACATTTTAAACAATAAGAATAAAGTCTATACTGTGACAGAAATTAATCTTTGACATTGTCTTAATATATACATTCAAATATAATACAAACAAAAAGCGATCATATCATAGCAAAGTTATCATTAGCAGTTCAAAGTGTTATATATTCAGCTGAATTTATCTTATTATATTGTTAAACTAATTATATAAAACTAAATAGTCAGTGAAATACAAATGAACTGGTTCTTTGCCTTTGTTTCTTTATACAAATTTATAGAAGAGAAGGGCTAATGCAGACAAAAGCAGACAGCAATGAAAGGGTTAAACCTGCAAGACCCTGAGAGGGAGGGAGAGAGAGAGAGAGAGAGAGAGAGATTCAGAAGAAATATTTTGAAGAAAACAAATATGTTGATCTGAAATATAGTACATTCAGTTTAAATTCATCCAGGTTCCATTGAATTTATCTTAAGATATTTTACATTATTTTTAACCATATTATTAAACTAATTATATAGAACCATATAGTCAGTGCACGACAACTGAACCGATTCTATGCCTTCATTTTTTATGAGATTTCCGATCCTATAATGCAGACAAAAGGAGACAGCAATGAAAGGGTTAAACCTGCCAGACTAAAACACAGAGAACTGTTAGAGCTCGTGAACTGTCTGAATGTGTGTGCGTACAATGTATGAGGAGAGCACGAATGTAATATAAATGATAACGATCCAAATACGATTTATTTTCAGAAGTTTATATTTTAGTTTTATTTTTTAAAATCCCTGCATAAAGTTATTTGTATAACTGGGCGGCATCATTATTAGGAGATGCTGCGTGTCTCTTTGTGCAACACAGTCTCACTCCCTACTCGTCAAATGTCTGACGCATGGACAAGGGACACTGGTGGCACTTTTTAACGCACTGGGTATACCTTTGGCGTAATTTTTTGTTAAGGTTTCATTTCTATCCGTCATTATGTGCAATATGTTGTTGTCATCCATCCATCAAAGAACAATCCCGATATACCTTCTTTGTATTGTTTATTTGCTAGTTTTACATCTCAAAGCACTGGCATAACATCAGCGCCCGAGGGAACAGCAGCAACATCACAACTCACGAGAACAGAGTACTGAGTAGACACATTCGCTTAACGCGAGTCAAAATAAAAGTCCTGTTTTGTTCACACATGCGCACTATGAACTCTTGCACATTTTTGGCATACAACAGTCAGTAGCATAATAGTAATCCACATAACATAAATATAATTAATGAGAACATATAACTCAACACCCCCACTTGTTCTCATCATCTTAAGCCATGTACAATGTCATCACAAAATATTTAGTTCCCAAACAGAAAACCTTTGAACTTTAGAATTAAAATTTTTGATACAGATTTCGTCAAAATGTCTGCCACCATGTCTTCTGTTGGGCAGTACACAATATGTATTCTTCCCTCACTAACAGCATCACGGATAAAGTGATATTTCACATCAATGTGTTTAGATCTAGATCTATTCACTGGATTTTTGCTCAGTGCAATGGCTCCCTGATTATCACCATACATCGTGGTGCAAGTGTAAACACTACTGTCCATGCCATTTAGCAGCTGAGTTAGGTACATGCTTTCCTGGGTAGTGTTTGCTAGACCAATGAAATAGCAGGTCCTTGTTCTGTCAGGCTGAAACAGTATCCTGAGATGCTACGCCTATCTTCTACAGAAGATGCCCAGTCAGAATCACTGAATGCCATTAGACTTAAAGTATTTTCTGTTTTCTTGAAACACAGCTCGTAATCAGCTGTACCTTTTAGGTATCTCAGAACATGTTTAGCAGCTACTAAGTCATGTGTTTTGGGTTTTGCAAGGGTTTGTGACTATCCAGCTAATGTCTGGTCTGGTACAGGTCATTGCATAGATCAAGCTTCCAACAAGTTCACGATATTCTTTGGGGTTCTCAATTTCGTTGTTGTTTTCTTCCTCATTCCTATTACACTCCACTTTTAACTCACTTGGGGTAGCTTTTGGTTTACAGTTTGACATTCCAAACCTTTCAAGCATTTTTAGAATATATCTTTTCTGATTCATTTTAATTTCTCCCTCTTTTGCTCAAACTGAAAAAAAATAAAATAAAATAAAAAAAAATAAGATATTTTCCCTAGATCCTTCATGTTAAATTTGGACTTCATTATTTCTTTAAAACTGTTGAGCAGATCCTCACTGCTTGCTGCAATTATCAAATCATCTACCCAGATGATCACTATGATTGTCTCATTTTCAATCTGCTTTCTATACACACAGTGATCAGACTGATTTCTCTCAAAGTTGTTTTGTTCCAAATGATCATTTAAAAGTTCGTACCAGTTTCTTCCAGACTGTTTTAGACCATACAAAGATTTCTTCAACTTGCATACTAACTTGTCTCCTATGTCAGATGTCTCTTCAAAACCCTCAGGTTGTTCTAAGTATATGTCTTCCTCTATTGGAGCATGTAAATATGCTGTTTTGACATCCATCTGATGAACTAAGAGCTCTTTCTGAGCAGCTATTTGCATTAATGCCCATACTGAGGTTAGATTTGCAGTAGGAGCAAATGTCTCATGATAGTCTATGCCTTCAGTTTGGTTGTATCCCTTTGCAACATACCTAGCCTTGAAGATTTTTCCTGTTTCTGCATTTTCTTTAAGGGCATATACCCATCTCCCCCCTACTGTCTTTCTGCCCTCTGGTAGAGTTGTCAATTCAAATGTGTCATTTTCTTTAAGTGAGTCCATCTCTTCCTTTACAGCATGTTCCCATCCGGGAGCCTCAGGTGACATAAGGGCCTCTCTATAGGTTTGGGGGACTCCACACACTGCCCTGTAACAATAATCAACACTCACTTTGGTTACATCTATGGAGTATGTCAGGTAATCTTGTAAATACTTTGGGGCTCTCTTTTCACTTTTTGAGTGGTAATGTTTTTGACTAGCCGTGGCTGTTGGACCTGTACTGTTTTTGTTGTCTTCTGTGTCTACTTTTTCCATAGTTCCATCATATTCTGACACCTCTGTATTGTCTGTATCAATACTCTGCATTTTTACATCTAGGACCTGGTTCTCTGTGCTTTCTTCACTTTGTGGGGCATCACCACTGTTCTCACTATCCTGTGTTCTGTCTCTGTAGCTTCGGATTTCTGAGTAATCTTCATCGGTTTGTGTCTGCTGTTCAGCACTGCTCTTCCTAATGAATTTCACCAATCTATGTTTTGACACCTTTTCTGTCTGTGGATTGTAAACCAGATAAGCTGGGCTATTTTTACTATACCCCACAAAAATTCCCTTTTCGCATCTAGGGTCCAATTTCTTATGATTGTGTTTGTACGCATAGCATTCTGATCCAAAAATGTCTCGGTTACATAGGTAACCCTCGTTCCCTGAAGGAGGGAACAGAGACGTACGTCGGATGACCGACGAATAGGAATCTCGCTAGAGAGGCCAATCTACTTCGAGTGTAACTAAAACGAGCCAATGCATATTGGCATGCAATCATATGCATCAGCTGCTCACTCCTCGCAGCGCGGGTATATAATGAGCAGCAGGTGCGTTGCATCTTTAGGTTTTCGCTGAGGAGCCGAACCAGATAGGCGGCAGCGCAGCGGGGTACAGCAACTGTGGCGACGGGACGTACGTCTCCGTTCCCTCCTTCAGGGAACGAGGGTTACCTATGTAACCGAGACGTTCCCATTCAGTCGGTCACTTCGACGTACGTCGGATGACCGACGAATAGGAATCCCTACCAAAGCGCCACAGGAGCTGCCCTCTTCCAGCGCTCTGTCGTGAGCCACCTGAACCCCCTTGCCTGAGGACGGTGGGCCAGGGCTAACACAGAGAGTGTCAATCACTGCTGTTCCCAAACCCATTCAGTGAGACTATTGGATAACACTGGGAAGCGTACCCGTCGTGTAAAAGGGACGCTGCGGAAGCCACATCCTTCCCCGAAGGAGTTATGTGGAAGAAAAGTGGACTAACCGTGGGGTTGTCATATGGAAGAACTGGGGTGACTCCACTCGAGAGGTGGGTTCTCCCAGAGGGAAAGACACGGGCTTCGATTAGGAGCAACCGTGGAACTAGACATATGGGATCCCCGTAGGGTCACTCATATGGAACCCAGCCTAAATACGGTTCTCAAGGATGCAGCGGAGTATAGGCCTGGCGCCAGACGCTCCGCCACGTCGGCTGCCGAAGGGAGATCGGAGGACTCAACAGGGTCTGCCTTGTAGGGACTCTCTGGAGAAATAAGCACATGTGAATGCAGCAAGCCGACACTAAGCCGGGGCCTCTCCGTGCCTCTGACCTGAGGCGAGCACACGGGAGGAGACCGACTCAACACGAAGGCTATAAAACCTAGCGAACGTGTTAGGTGTCGCCCAGCCCGCAGCTCTACAGATGTCTGTTAGCGAGGCGCCACGAGCCAGCGCCCAGGAGGATGCAACACCTCTCGTGGAGTGTGCATGCAACCTGAGCGGGCAGGGCACGCCCTGAGCTTGGTAAGCCAGGGCGATGGTATCCACTATCCAGTGGGCCATCCTCTGCTTGGAGACAGCCTTTCCCTTCTGCTGGCCTCCATAACAGACAAAGAGCTGGTCTGAGGTCCTGAAGCTTTGAGTTCTGTCTACGTACAGTCGCAAAGCGCGAACTGGACAGAGCAAAGCCAGGGCTGGGTCTGCCTCCTCCGAGGGCAGCGCTTGCAGGCTCACCACCTGGTCCCTGAAGGGAGTGGTAGGAACCTTGGGCACATAGCCAGGCCGGGGTCTCATTACCACGTGGCTGTCACCCGGCCCGAACTCTAGGCACGATTCGTCGACCGAAAAAGACTGCAGGTCCCCTACCCTCTTGATGGAGGCCAATGCAGCCAGCAGCAAAGTCTTCATAGACAGAATCTTTAAG
The DNA here is from genome assembly GCA_037194245.1 of Opsariichthys bidens. Taxonomy (NCBI): domain Eukaryota; kingdom Metazoa; phylum Chordata; class Actinopteri; order Cypriniformes; family Xenocyprididae; genus Opsariichthys; species Opsariichthys bidens. The sequence goes on along the minus strand of CM074301.1, from coordinate 104,781 downwards.
TCTGCTGACTGCAAAGGCTCAAAGGGAGCATTCTGGAGAGCTCTCAGCACCAGAGCCAAGTCCCAAGAGGGTATGGAGGGGGGACGAGGAGGATTTAACCGTCTCGTCCCCCTAAGGAACCTGACGACCAGGTCGTGCTTACCAACGGATTTGCCATCTATGTGGTCGTGGTATGCAGAAATAGCAGCAGCGTGGACTTTGAGGGTGGAGGGGGACAGCCTACGCTCCAACCCTTGCTGCAAGAAGGAAAGCACGACTCCGATCGAGCATCTTCGGGGGTCTTCTCGACGAGAAGAACACCACTCGACGAACAGGTTCCACTTCAGGGCGTAAGCACGTCTTGTAGATGGTGCACGTGCCGAAGCGATGGTGTTAAGTACCTCGGAGGGTAAGTCACCTAGAACCTCCGCGTCCCGTCCAGGGACCAGACATGGAGTTTCCAGAGGTCTGGACGCGGGTGCCAGAGGGTGCCCCGTCTCTGAGAAAGAAGGTCCTTCCTCAGAGGAATGGGCCAGGGAGGGGCTGTCGCGAGGAGTGAAAGTTCCGGGAACCAGGTCCGGTTGGGCCAATAGGGTGCAACTAACATGACCTGCTCCTCGTCCTCCCTGACTTTGCACAGAGTCTGTGCAAGTAGGCTCACTGGGGGAAACGCAAACTTGCGGAGGCCCCAGGGCCAGCTGTGAGCCAGTGCGTCTGTCCCGAGTGTTCCCTCAGACAGGGAGTAAAACAACCGGCAGTGAGAGGTTTCTGGAGAGGCAAACAGGTCCACCTGAGCCTCTCCGACCTCTCTCCAGATCAGCTGGACCGCCTGGGGGTGGAGTCGCCACTCTCCCGGCAGCGCAGCTCGTGAGAGCTCGTCGGCCGCACGGTTGAGCACACCGGGGATGTGAATGGCACGAAGCGACCTCAGATGCTTCTGACTCCAGAGGAGGAGATGGCGGGCGAGTTGTGACATGCGACGGGAGCGTAGACCACCTTGATGGTTGATGTACGCAACGGTCGCAGTGTTGTCCGTACGGACCAGCACATGCCTGCCCTGAAGCGGCCCCTTGAGGCGGCTCAGGGCGAGCCGTACTGCCAACAACTCGAGGCAATTGATGTGCCACTGCAGTTGGGGGCCCGTCCACACCCCTGATACTGCATGCCCGTTGTACGTGGCGCCCCAGCCGGTGGTCGAGGCATCCGTGAAGACCACAGCATGCCGGGACACCTGCTCTAGGGGCACTCCGGCCCGAAGAAACAAGGGGTACGACCACGGGCTGAAGGTATGGCGGCACTCCGGAGTGATTGCCACCCGGAAAGTGCCGCGTTGCCACGCCCATCTCGGGACTCGGCCGTGGAGCCAGTGCTGAAGCGGTCTCATATGAAGCAGACCGAGCGGAGTTACTGCCGCTGCGGCCGCCATATGCCCCAGGAGCCTCTGAAAGAATTTCAGTGGGACCGCCGCCCTGCCGTTGAACGTATTCAGGCAGTTCAACACCGACTGAGCACGTTCCTCTGTGAGGTGTGCTGTCTGTTCGACCGAGTCCAACTCCATACCGAGAAAAGAGATCCTCGGCACGGGGGCGAGTTTGCTCTTCTCCCAGTTGACCTGAAGACCCAGCTGGTTGAGGTGTCTGAGCACCAAATCCCTGTGTTCGCAAAACTGATCCTGCGACTGAGCCAAAATGAGCCAGTCGTCTAGATAGTTGAGGATGCGAACGCCCTGTTCTCTCCTGGGAACAAGGGCTCCCTCCACGACCTTCGTGAAGACGCGGGGAGACAGGGCCAGCCCGAAGGGTAAGACTCTGTACTGATATGCTCGTCCTTCGAACGCAAAACGCAGGAATGGCCTGTGTCGCGGAAGGATCGAGACATGAAAGTACGCGTCCTTCAGGTCGATCGCTGCAAACCAATCTCGGGGACGGATGCACTCGAAAATGCGTCTCTGCGTGAGCATTTTGAACGGTAGCTTGTGAAGGCTCCGATTCAAAACTCGCAGGTCCAAGATCGGTCGTAACCCACCGCTTTTCTTGGGTACAATGAAGTAGGGGCTGTAGAACCCCGACTTCATATTGGCTAGAGGGACCGGCTCTATCGCGTCCTTCGCCAGTAGGACTGCGATCAAGACAGGAGCATCGGCAGCTTTCACTGAAGTGAAGTGGACGCCCCTGAACCTCGGGGGACGCCGGGGCGAACTGAATCGCATAGCCGAGCCTGATGGTCCGAATGAGCCAGCGAGACGGACTGGGGAGCGCTAACCAGGCTCGCAGAGACCGTACAAGCGGGACCAAAGGGACCGCAGGCGTACCCGCCGTGGGGCAGCGAGGTGGAACGCAGGGACGCGGCCTGGGAGGCTCTCTTTGTGAGGCGGCCCGCGGCGGGGTCAGAGTGTGCTGTGCAACACTTACCTCTTTCCACGGGAGGACAGTGGGAGCAGGCGGAGCCTTGGCTGTCTGCTGCACGCTGCTGTCCGCTGGCGATAGAAGAGGAGGATGAGAGTGGTGAGGTTCTGGCCCTCCCACTACTCTCCAAGCCCTCTTCGGACCCGGAGATGAGTGAAACTGCTCTTTTATTGATAATTTGGGTACCGCCGGCTGTTGAGCCAGCGGCGGAACATAAAACAAACACAAAACAGGATTCTCCACCCGGCCCTCCTCCGGGGGAAGGAGTGGTGCGGTCACCCTCTCCTGCAGAGCAGTCCCCTCCATCTCCAGGTCGCCTGTCCTAGGGCCTCTTGCCCCTGGCTTTGCCGCCCTTCTTGGCGGGGGCCTGGACAGGCTGGGCACCCCGACCACGACCGGCTCCACGGCGCCGCTTGGACGCAGGCTGCTGCTGTTGGGGAGCGCCCTCGGCGACGAGCAGCCCGAGGCGCTGCGGGTGGTGGAGGTACAGCAGCTGACCGCCTCGGCAGGATGTGCTTGATGGCCTCAGACTGCTTCTGTACAGCCGAGAACTGTTGGGCGAAGTTCTCGACCGCGTCGCCGAAGAGGCCGGCCTGGGACACGGGGGCATCAAGAAACCTGACCTTGTCGGTATCCCTCATGTCAGCCAGGCACAGCCAGAGATGGCGTTCCTGGACCACCAACGTGGACATCGCACGACCCACTGACCGCGCAGTGACCTTCGTCGCACGAAGCGCGAGGTCCGTTGCGGCACGAAGTTCCTGAAAAACTTGTGGATCGTGACCACCCTCGTGCAGGTCCTTCAGTGCCTTGGCCTGATGGACCTGCAACAACGCCATAGCGTGTAAGGCGGAAGCGGCTTCCCCGCAGGCCTGGTAAGCCCTGCCGGTCAGGTCCGACAAGTGCTTACAGGCCCGGGAAGGGAGAGACGGCTCCCCCCGCCACGTGGAGTTAGGGCACAGTTGCATAGCAACGGCCCGCTCCACAGGGGGTATGCGCGAATATCCCTTCGCCGTACCGCCATCAAGGGTGGTGAGGGAGGAGGTCCCACTGGCACGGTTTCGGGCAGTAAAAGGTGCCTTCCACGAGCCAGTGATCTCTTCATGCACCTCCGGGAAGAAAGGAACTGGGGTGGGGGGCTGAGATCCAGCCCTTGCCACCCTGAGAAACCAATCGTCCAGCCTCGAGGGCTCGGGACACGGTGGAGGGTTCCACACGAGCCCGATCCTGTTGGCGGCCCGGGAAAGCATAGCCATCATTTCCGGGTCCGACTCGGGCACAGCTACCCTTCCCGAGGGAGGCAGCTGCGCCGAATCGTCATCCTCGAAAGTATCAGGCTCACCCTCCGATGCAGCGATCGACATCTGGTCGTCCTGGGGAGCCCCGAAGGATACGGATGGTACACACCTCGGGGGCGGTCCACCACGTTCCTCCAGCAGCTCTCAAACGCTGCCTCCGCGTGCTCTAAGCCCAAACACACGACGCAGCGCTGGTGACCATCCCGAGACGCCAGGTAACGACCGCATCCAGAAACACACAAGCAGTATGACATCTTTAAAAAGACGCAAACTACTCGTGCGAGCTCTTTTAGGGATTACTCTCTCAAGTGCCGAAGCACGCAGGGGAAGACCGCGGCACACAGACAGGAAAAAGTGCAGCCTGTCGTGTGCGCTCACTCTTGTAGCTGTGACAACAGCTTTTGCGCGCTCTCTCACAGCGCACCGTTACCCACAAACAAGACAACACAAAACACACAAGAGCGCGGCCCCGCTGCTGCGCTGTTCGCCTGCACTCTGCTGAGGAGAATCCGCCAAAAGAACTTCTCTCGCCTTGTCTCGTCTCGTCACACTCCGTAGAAACCATGAATGGTTCGGCTCCGAAGCGAAAAGCTAAAGATGCAACGCACCTGCTGCTCATTATATACCCGCGCTGCGAGGAGTGAGCAGCTGATGCATATGATTGCATGCCAATATGCATTGGCTCGTTTTAGTTACACTCGAAGTAGATTGGCCTCTCTAGCGAGATTCCTATTCGTCGGTCATCCGACGTACGTCGAAGTGACCGACTGAATGGGAACCCACATTTTTGAAAGGTCTGGCTTTCTTCCTGTCAACATGAAGTATGGAGTTTTCTTAATTCTGTCATTATAGCATCTGTTTTGGATGTGAGTAGCAGTTTGGACAGCATAAGGCCACAGAACCTTTGGTAATCCCTTCTCGATTAGTAGACACCTTCCCATTTCAAATATGGTTCGCCATTGTCTCTCAGCTGTACCATTTTGATGGGGAGAGAACGGAGATGATGTATCATGTCTTATACTCTTTTCTCGTAAAAGTGACTGAAATGCATTGCCTGTGTATTCTGTGCCGTTGTCTGATCTTATGCATTTGACTTTACCGTAAGGTGCACTGTCAGCAAGGAATTTCTCTGTCGCTACAGTAGTGTCACTCTTGTTCTTAAGGAAGTAAACAGATACTGCCCCTGAAAAATCATCTGTGAATGAAATTGCATACATATATCCATCTTGGGAAGTTGGTTCAATGGGACCTGCTAAGTCAGTGTGTACCAACTCTAGGGCCTCACTAGCTTTTGTGTCAGTTTTCCTATTTCTGCTGTTAATGAACTTTCCCTCAGTACAAACGTTACAGTCTAGTTTGGTATTACCTGCGATTTTCATACCCTCTACCACTTCAGGTAATTTCAACATATCACTAACATTACAATGTCCCATGATCTCATGCCATGTTTTAACATCACAAGTTAGATTCACTTTGTCCCTGGACATCATATCAGTAACTGATGCATCAACACATTGTTTGTTGTTATTTACCGTTTTCAGGTAGTACAGTCTCTCATGCTCTTCTATGCGGAACACAGCTCCATCCTTGCTTATCAGTTCATTCTGTCCTTCCTAGAAGATCACCTTGGCCCCATCTGTTGTAGCAGCTTGAACGGAGATGATGCTCTGTGGGTATGATGGTATGAACAAGGCCTTCTTTAGAGTGATCTTGACGCATTTCCCTTCTTCGTCCAGCAGTAACACCTCTGCGTCGCCTCGCTGTAATGCCACGTTATTCATTTTGGCTCCATCCGCCAGCTCCATGTAGTGTGACTTTGGGTCGAAACTCTCGTCGAATTTTGTGAAAACGTTCTTCTCTGTTAATATGTGAGATGATGCTCCACAGTCTACCATTAGTCCATTTCGTATAATATTGTCTGGAAGAAATGTTTGACTGACTTTGAACACAAATGTTTGTTCTTTCTCATGTTCCTCTTGTTTTTCTGCTGCCTGTTTTGCTTCGTCTTTGTGCCCGTCCTTTCTCCGGCGACATGTCTCATCACTGTGTGTTGAACTTCTATGGTAGCTGCACCACTTAGGTACGCCTTTTTGGCAGCAATCACGCGCAATATGACCGCGGTTTCCACACCCGTAACAGGTCACGGATGCTATGTCCACTTTCATTACATTGTCCGATTTGGGTTTATCATCAAATTTTTCTGTCTCTTCATAGCTTCTTAGTTTGCTTTTGAACTGGGTGAAAGTCAATTCTTCACTACTCTGTGTAGTATGGATAGCGAACAGTTTGTAGGAATCTGGCAGGCCCTTTAGGATCATAGCTATTATCAGTCCGTCACTTATAACTTCTTTTGCGTTCTCTTTCATCATCTCGTGTTCGAGATCCACGTATGGGAAGGGCATCCGCACCTGACCTCTGCAGAAGCATCCAATTGCACCAAGCCTGGCTAGACAGACAGCAGCTTGCAGCCAATGCCAGGTAAGGCCCCACCCCCTTACCTGAGGGCGTATAAGGCCTGCACATGCTGTCATCTCCAGTTTTCATTCGCTTCTCGCGACCTCTGGAATATTTTACACTCAGCTCGTGGTTTTACGGACTTCACTATTGTCTGCAGGAGGACACATCTTTGGATCAGCCTCTGCTGGACGTGTTTGTCCTATCAGCCAGGTTAGCTGAAGTAATTAATGCAAGCCGCCCATGCTTGCACCCTTTAACAGGCTGCCCGCCTCACTCTCTTCGCTGTTTTCCCCTGTTTTAAGGCTGCCCGCCTGTTACATTAATGGTTTATTTGTATAGCTCTCTCTAAACCCACAATGGCTATCCCCTGGGACCGCCAGCCCCGTGCCCGCGCGGCACCATGCCGCGCCCTATTCGCCGCTACGGATTTCCATCCTTACAGTGTGGTTTGTGTGTCGGCCGTAAACACGGCAGAGAGGCTATGTTTTCTCTGCGCACAGCAGTATAGCCTGGCGCTCTGATTTATGTCTGTCCGACTATGATGGGGAAAAAAGGCGACGCAGGTGCGCACTCGGGGGACTCCCGCTGTGCGGCCTCTTTTGCGGTATCAAACCCTCGTTGATGATAAGCCACCCGGCTGTCGGGGACGAGGACGATGCTAACTTTCTCGACGGCTCGGAAGACGAGGATGCCATCCCGTCATCTACGACGCCTCATACGAACGTTCCCGCTGCTTTCGGTCTTCTTTGATGTTCGTGAACGAGCGGCCGCTCGCCTCATCATCGAATGACAGGTCATTTTTAAGTTCCTCTGACCAAGAGCGGGCTGTCTATGATGGGAAAACTCCTGGGACCCCCTCACGGCCCTAGAAATAGTTTTTCCCTTTCCTCCTTGCGTGTGTTAAACACATTAAACATAGCTGGGAGTCCCGTTCGACCCCAAACATGGTCTCGCGGGTCTGGATGTTGAGATATGGCCTCTTTCGGTATGGGGACCCCCTCCCCGCGATGGAGCCCTCTATCGCCAGACACATTAACCCCTCTTAAGGTGGGCCGCTCGCCCTTCCCAAGCCTATTCTAAAAAAAAAAAAAAAAATGGATCGCTTTCCGAGTCCATCCACCAGGCTTCATATGAAGCCCGTAACGTCTCCTCCCTGCTTTCCGCTTACCAGACGAGCTCCTGGTCGACATGGGAGAACAGCTGAAAATAGTGACGCACGCTCTCTAGGAGGAGATTGTATCTATTAATGGCCTTGCGGTCAAGCTGTCCAAGCTAGCGGGGCGTTCTATGGTTCTCTCTGTGAAGAGAACGTGAACTATGGCGTAATCTATCTGGTTTCCCTGATAGTGTAGAGCGGCGCATCACTGGAGTGCAGGTTGAGCCTGACCAGGCTTTCTTTGCCTGTCGCTTAATGCAACAGCGATGTCAAGTATATGGAGGAAGAGGTTTTCAAACGTTGCCTTCTTTGAAAGCCCGCACCACGCCAGATGCCCTCTGTGCAGCCACTTTTCTCCGGTGAGTTTGGGAACGCTCAGGAGTCACGTGACTGTCTGACTGTCCGTGTCGACTCTCGAATGGGTTATGCAAACTCTTGAAGGTGTATAGACTTCAGTTTGCCAGAAAACTCCATTTTCAGCGGTGTTATCTTTTCTCACACAGAAAAGAGCTCGCTCACATTCCTAAAGTTGAGATCTTTCTCTTTCGAGAAAGGGGCGGGGCGAGTAGTACCTCTGCATCTTTACAAGCAGGGTTCTCACTCGCATTAATTTCTATGAAGGATGGTCTTCGTCCTGTTCTGGATCTCTCTGTTGAACAAACATTTGAGGAAACACAATTTCAGAATGTTCAGTAAACAGAACGATTGGTTCACATCGATCGTTCTGAAAGATGCTATCTTTCCACATAAGCATTTAAGCACAGAAAGTGTATTCGTTTCGCCTATCCTGGCACATGTTACGAATTCACAATTCTTCCTCTCGGCCCTCGGACTCGTCTGTGTGTGGAGGTGGATTTAGCTCCCCAGAAAATGTCAAGTCTGCGGATTTTGACATTCATAAGCCACTGGCTTATCATAGCCAGATCAGAGGAGAAAGTGTTGCAAGACACCGGCCGTGTGCTCACACACATCGCATTTCTCGGGTTCAGGGTGAATGTGAACAACAGCAATTTTACACGTAGTGTGTAAAATCAGAGCTGAACCCATTCTCTGTGCGAACGCGTCTCTCTCAGGAGCGCGGCTAGCTCAGGAGCGCGTCTCTCTCGATCAACTGTGTCATAGTTCAGAGAGGAAGCGAAAGTGCAATATCTAGCACGTTTCAGGCTGCAGGGTCTTATGGCTTCATCTATCCAGGTTTTGCCTTTGGGACTCCTGTGAATGAGAGCGTTCATGAAATGGGTTTTTGTTCTACTTTTCAGCCCGTTACGCGATCTCTGCCGCTCTGAGTGTGACGCGCGCGCAGCTGCACAGCAGCTCTGCGTTACTGGAGGAGCGCGGACTTTTGCGCACAGGGAATCCCTCTGGGATGATGATGTTGTGGAAAGTCATACGACAGATGCGTCCTTAACAGGCTGGGGTGCCACCCTGAAGGGCAGAACGGTGAACGGTTTATGGCCGAGCAAACTACGTTCAGCGCTCATAAATTGTTTAGAGCTTAACCAATTGAAAGCTCTAAATTATTTTCTGCCTCGCCTGTGGGGGCATAATCTGCTCTTATGCTGTGAAAATACCACAGTGGTGGCTTAATATCAATCGCCAGGGCGGCGTGTGTTCGTCAAAACATCACACATTAGCTCACAAGCTTTTGGTGTGGAGTAGGCGGTTTTTTCCTTGTCGTGGCGCGCTACTTATGTTCTAATTATTCTGAACAGAGGCGCGGACCCTCTATGCAGGGGGAACTCACTCTACGCAGAGTGGTACCTCCCTCCTCAGATAGTGGGCATAATATGGATGAGATTCGGACAGGCAACTGTTGAACATTCGCCTTGTGCGAAAACACCCATTGTCCTACGTTCTTCTCGCTAAAGGACGCGGACGTGCACCCGTGGTAGACGCACTGGCCCACCCATGGCCCCAAGTGCTGCTGTATGCCTTTCCTCCTCTGTGCCCGATAATTCACTCACTAGCCAGGGTGAGTGAGCAGGGCCTGTTTCTCATTCTGATAGCACCCAGGTGGCCCAAACCATTGTGGCTGACAGAGATAAGGCCTCTGTTATACCCAGCTGTGGTCCCTCCCCCTCCACGCAGATCTATTGTCTCTAGTGAACGGGGAGATTTATCACCCATCCCCAGACCTTATGGGTGAAGGCATGTCTTTTTCCATAATCACGATCTACCTGGCAGCCATTTCTGCCTGTCGTGTGGGCTTTGAGAGCTCAACAGTTGGGCAGCGTCCTCTAATCTGCAGATTCATGAAGGGTGCCCTTCTTTCTCTGCCAGTCATCAGGAGAACTGTTCCTGAATGGGACCTCTCCATGGGGCTGGAGGCTCTGTCCCAATACCCCTTGAGCCCCTAGGAGGTATTTCCCTGTATTTCCCTGAAGCTGCTGTCCTTCAAAACAGCTTTCATAGCTCTTGGCCGTGGCTTCAGCTATACTTGTCAGTGAGCTGCTTGCATTCTCGGTTCATTCCTCGTGCAATAAATTCCCTCTTAAGAGGAGATAAGGTTTTTCTTAAGCCTTACCAGGCTTTTATGCCTAAGTACTTCCATGCATTCACATTGGAGGTGTTGGAGCTGCCCGCTTTTCACCCTCCGCCTTTTTTTCCTCCACAGAGGATCAGAGGCTGGATGATCCGTGTCCTGTTCGTGCATTTCAGATGTATATAACCAGGACCAGTGCTTTCCGAAAAGAGTGACCAGCTCTTTATTTCAGGGGCAAGTCCCATATCAAGCAACGCTTCTCACATTGGCTTGTGGAAGCTATTGTTTGGAATTTGAATTTAAACGAGTGTATTCCCCAGGAAACATCAGAGCTCATTCCACGAAGGGCTTAGCCGCCTCGTCCGCTTTGTTCATGGGAGTGTCGTGGCCTAATGGTGAGGGAGCTTGTAACCTGAAGGTTGCTGGTTCGATTCTCACGCTGACAGAAATTGAAAGTGGGGATTGTGAATGAACAGCACTCTCTCCACCTTCGATACCATGAAGAGGGTGCCCTTGAGTGGGACACCTAACTTCTAATTGCCTCACTTGTAAGTCGCTTTGGATAAAAGCGTCAACTAAACGAATAATGTGCAAGACATCTGCCCTGCTGCCAGCTGGGCTTCTCCCCATACGTTTGTGTGTTACTACTGACTGGAGGTCACCAGAACTTCAGTAGCACATTCTGTTTTAGGGGTGGAGTTTTCACAGCCCCTCCAGATTATCTTCCTTTCTCTCTTCCTATTTACACACTGTAATAAGGATCAAGGGTGATTGGGCCGGCAGGCCACGCACATTCATGTCTCCAAGCATGCATTTACATTCCTGCCTGGGTGTGTATTTATATATATATATATATATATATATATATATATATATATATGTGTGTTTCTGGGCTTATTTACATGTGTGGGCCTCATACATGTTTCATGTCCTGTACATGCTCAGCAGTTATGTGCGTGTGTGTCAGGGTTGCCAAGTGCATGTTTATGGGACGTGTCAGGCACCGCCCCCTTGGGGTGACCGTCCTTCTCTGGCTTACAGAACCTCTTTGTGAGTGTATTGGGCAATCGGGGAGCTGTCCATGTCTCTCCCATAGGTGGATCTCGAACACGAGATGATGAAAGAGAACAATAGGTTACTGTCGTAACCCCGGTTCTCTGAAACATCGAGTGGAGAGATCCACCAGCTTTGCCCCGCTTGCCGCACGAGAAGCGAATATACTTACTGGAGATGACAGCACGTGCAGGCCTTATATGCCCTCATGTAAGGGGGTGGGGCCTTACCTGGCATTGGCTGCAAGCTGCTGTCTGTCTAGCCAGACTTGGTGCAATTGGATGCTTCTGCAGAGGTCAGGTGCGGATGCCCTTCCCATAGGTGGATCTCTCCACTCGATGTTTCAGAGAACCGGGGTTACGACAGTAACCTATTGTTTCTTAAGGAAGTCACCGCTTTCTCAGCTCGGATAATGTAGTCTGTTATTGTCTCGTTAGATTCCTTCTTTAACGAAGTTAGTTCAGTGTATAGGGCGATAATTCTAGGCTTACCATGACTGGCGTAGTGACTTCGAAGTATTTGCAGAGCTTTCCTGCCGTCATCAGTCGCCTCTCGCATCACCAGTGACAAGCTTTTATCATCGAGAAACTGAATTAGTTCAGCGTAGCACTCCTCATTCTTTTCCTCGTCTATATCCCCAGTAGACAGTATTGTTTCTTTTAAACCCATTATTCTCAGATGACCAAGAAATTTTACTTCCCATAGTTCGTAGTTTTTTTTTCATCTCCGTCGAAAACTAGCCTCTGCCATCTTCCTCCTGTAGCATTGGCGCGCCTGGGCCCATAACCTGTTAAGGTTTCATTTCTATCCGTCCTTATGTGCAATATGTTGTTGTCATCCATCCATCAAAGAACAATCCCGATATACCTTCTTTGTATTGTTTATTTGCTAGTTTTACATCTCAAAGCACTGGCATAACATCACAACTCAGGAGTACAGAGTACTGAGTAGACACATTCGCTTAACGCGAGTCAAAATAAAAGTCCTGTTTTGTTCACACATGCGCACTATGAACTCTTGCAACAGTCAGTAGCATAGTAGTAATCAACATAACATAAATATAATTAATGAGAACATATAACTCAACATTTTTCAACGTGCAGGGTAGTCCGATAGACTTCTATAGAACTCAACAGCGTTCAAATTTGACGTCTTGGGTCAGCACACAGCAACCCGTTGTCTGCCTTGTATGGGTCGAGACTACAATAAATACATATAAATAGGAATAGGCAACAAAAAATGATCTATGCCAGGGCGAGTCAAATGGCAGCACCCCAGTTGATTTTTATCTGGCCCTTCAAATGGTTTTTGATGTTTAAAAACCCTCGCAATCTGATATCAAAGTGCCCTCTACGCAAAGATCAGCGGTGCGCGTTCATAAGCGGTGAGTTTAACAACGCACATGGTGTACAACCGCATTCAGCGGTGAATTTAACAACACTCAACTGCATGGTAAAACGGCATTCAGACGTGAGTTTTGACCAAAGCAACGCTCAACTGCAGGTAAAAACGGCATTAAAAGGTGAGTTTAACAACGCTCCAAGGCGCGTGCAAGTAAGCAGTTTAAGCGTTTTCTTTAGGACACTGCATGTTTTAATTATAGCATGCTGGATAATGTATTTTTTATCCGAGGTTTGTTGATTTTAATAAATATATATACAATATGCTACGATTGTGTTCAATTAATCAGTTTTTATTTATTTATTTGTTTTATTAAATCCTCTAAATCAGTAATCACCCCCTAGTGGTCAGCGTAAAGATGACCTAAACTAGGCAAGCTCTTAACTCGCAGGCGGGGGGTTGACATCAGCAGGGTGCCATGACTGCAACCTTTTTTTGAGGATGTGCGTTTAGAACTTTTATGTGGTCGCATTTGTGCGAGTGCATGATCATATTATTCGCGCGTGTGTAACAGAACGAGGTATCTGACTGCAGCTGCTGCCGTCCGTAACTGTTTTGTTTCCAAAATGAACAATTTATATAATGAACGAGTATATCATGAATCCATTTTCCAAACCGTGTTTTTGTCTTATCCTGTATCACTACGGTGCGCCTATAATAAGTGTTTATATTCGGACTATTTCAGACTGGGCTCGGCTGCGCTGCGGAGTATCGTAGACTCATGGTAGACAAACAGAGAGAAGTAGTTCCGGCTACAATGTTCTTCCGCAAGACACATGCAGTTCTATTTATTAACCCTAGAGAGCGAACGTACACGCGCATTGGTCAATGATGATGAAACACGGCAATTAGGAATTCAGGAAATTTAGGAATTAAGCCTTATAAAAATGAAAAGGTTAAAAGCTGAATAATAATCATAAAAAAAAACAAAGTTTCTGATGATGAGCGCACAGGTAGAAAGGCATTAAGTGACTTCAAAAGCGATGGCTTAGACCAGAGTTCCTCAATAGGCCGTGAGAGAATGTTTGGCCCGCGCTAATGTCAAGTAGTGTTGTTAAGGTAATGTATATAAGCACGTCTCGGTCTCGAAAATTCAAACGCAGCATCATTGCTTACGTTGCGTAACCGCTGGTGAGTTTAACATGCTCGCGCTCCGCTCCAGTGGTCACGCGCAGTTAGTCTGTCAGCGACTCAAAAACTGGCTTGACAAAATAGACTCAAATGTGAATGGGCTAAAATGTTTGGTTTATTTTGTCTGACCAACCACAACAAAGAAAGCAAGCAAACTGAATGGGAGAAATATTAGTTACAGAAAGGCAAACTAAAGGCTAATATTTTCTCATTTACCTTCAACATTCAGCAAATACACACCTATATAAAAACAAATATCTGAATATCTAATTAACATTTAATTTCACAGACCTTGCAGATTTATTCAAATACAAAAGTGAGATTTTCTGAAGTGTTTGTAGCCGCGTGAACGCGTGTATTCTGTGTGTGACAGTCGATCCAGCTTCACTGGAAACACGATAAAAATTATATATATATATATATATATATATATATATATATATATATATATATATAATATGTGATTTAATATATTTAAGATTAAGACGATTATTCATCAAGCATGCATTGATTAAAATTGTTGTAGCAAAAAAAGGTGCGACCAAATCTTGTGCTGGTGTGACCAACTGAGAAAATTGGTAGCACCAGTGCAACCAGTGGAAAAGTTAGTCTGGAGCCCCGATTAGTGTGTTTTAATAACGAAAAAAATGGATCATATCATTGCATTTGTGTTTGAATAATTAGTTTTTCACTTGAAACAGTTGCATATTAAACTTAAATTTAGTTTATCCTCCTATGTTGTTGTTTTCGGGGGGCGTGTTAGAGTGGGATTCTGTTAGGTGGTCCTCAGAAAAAAATTGGAAGATAAAGTGGTCCTTGGGCTGAAAAAGTTTGAGAAACACTGCTCTAAATTAATAACGCTGACGTCACCGTTATGGGTTAGGGTTAGTGTACATACAACATGTGTTTTGGTATGTTGGCACACTTCTTCCTCAGCCTACTGCACACACACACAACTCACATATCTCATTCAACCATTTCACACGCTGATGAAAGGGTCGTGACATGGGTCAGAATGTATCAGAGGTCATAAATGATGCACCAATCCATCAGCTCTGCTCCTATAGGCACATTGGTGTGTATATGGACAATACCTTTGGCTGGATGGCCCGTGTTCAAAGTGGGTGTTATCATTTAGAGCAACACCAATGTGCCTATAGGAGCAGACCTGATGGATTGGTTCATCATTTATGACCTCTGATACATTCTGACCCATGTCACGACCCTTTCAACAGCAAGGAATTTCTCTGTCGCTACAGTAGTGTCACTCTTGTTCTTAAGGAAGTAAACAGATACTGCCCCTGAAAAATCATCTGTGAATGAAATTGCATACATATATCCATCTTGGGAAGTTGGTTCAATGGGACCTGCTAAGTCAGTGTGTACCAACTCTAGGGCCTCACTAGCTTTTGTGTCAGTTTTCCTATTTCTGCTGTTAATGAACTTTCCCTCAGTACAAACGTTACAGTCTAGTTTGGTATTACCTGCGATTTTCATACCCTCTACCACTTCAGGTAATTTCAACATATCACTAACATTACAATGTCCCATGATCTCATGCCATGTTTTAACATCACAAGTTAGATTCACTTTGTCCCTGGACATCATATCAGTAACTGATGCATCAACACATTGTTTGTTGTTATTTACCGTTTTCAGGTAGTACAGTCTCTCATGCTCTTCTATGCGGAACACAGCTCCATCCTTGCTTATCAGTTCATTCTGTCCTTCCTAGAAGATCACCTTGGCCCCATCTGTTGTAGCAGCTTGAACGGAGATGATGCTCTGTGGGTATGATGGTATGAACAAGGCCTTCTTTAGAGTGATCTTGACGCATTTCCCTTCTTCGTCCAGCAGTAACACCTCTGCGTCGCCTCGCTGTAATGCCACGTTATTCATTTTGGCTCCATCCGCCAGCTCCATGTAGTGTGACTTTGGGTCGAAACTCTCGTCGAATTTTGTGAAAACGTTCTTCTCTGTTAATATGTGAGATGATGCTCCACAGTCTACCATTAGTCCATTTCGTATAATATTGTCTGGAAGAAATGTTTGACTGACTTTGAACACAAATGTTTGTTCTTTCTCATGTTCCTCTTGTTTTTCTGCTGCCTGTTTTGCTTCGTCTTTGTGCCCGTCCTTTCTCCGGCGACATGTCTCATCACTGTGTGTTGAACTTCTATGGTAGCTGCACCACTTAGGTACGCCTTTTTGGCAGCAATCACGCGCAATATGACCGCGGTTTCCACACCCGTAACAGGTCACGGATGCTATGTCCACTTTCATTACATTGTCCGATTTGGGTTTATCATCAAATTTTTCTGTCTCTTCATAGCTTCTTAGTTTGCTTTTGAACTGGGTGAAAGTCAATTCTTCACTACTCTGTGTAGTATGGATAGCGAACAGTTTGTAGGAATCTGGCAGGCCCTTTAGGATCATAGCTATTATCAGTCCGTCACTTATAACTTCTTTTGCGTTCTCTTTCATCATCTCGTGTTCGAGATCCACGTATGGGAAGGGCATCCGCACCTGACCTCTGCAGAAGCATCCAATTGCACCAAGCCTGGCTAGACAGACAGCAGCTTGCAGCCAATGCCAGGTAAGGCCCCACCCCCTTACCTGAGGGCGTATAAGGCCTGCACATGCTGTCATCTCCAGTTTTCATTCGCTTCTCGCGACCTCTGGAATATTTTACACTCAGCTCGTGGTTTTACGGACTTCACTATTGTCTGCAGGAGGACACATCTTTGGATCAGCCTCTGCTGGACGTGTTTGTCCTATCAGCCAGGTTAGCTGAAGTAATTAATGCAAGCCGCCCATGCTTGCACCCTTTAACAGGCTGCCCGCCTCACTCTCTTCGCTGTTTTCCCCTGTTTTAAGGCTGCCCGCCTGTTACATTAATGGTTTATTTGTATAGCTCTCTCTAAACCCACAATGGCTATCCCCTGGGACCGCCAGCCCCGTGCCCGCGCGGCACCATGCCGCGCCCTATTCGCCGCTACGGATTTCCATCCTTACAGTGTGGTTTGTGTGTCGGCCGTAAACACGGCAGAGAGGCTATGTTTTCTCTGCGCACAGCAGTATAGCCTGGCGCTCTGATTTATGTCTGTCCGACTATGATGGGGAAAAAGGCGACGCAGGTGCGCACTCGGGGGACTCCCGCTGTGCGGCCTCTTTTGCGGTATCAAACCCTCGTTGATGATAAGCCACCCGGCTGTCGGGGACGAGGACGATGCTAACTTTCTCGACGGCTCGGAAGACGAGGATGCCATCCCGTCATCTACGACGCCTCATACGAACGTTCCCGCTGCTTTCGGTCTTCTTTGATGTTCGTGAACGAGCGGCCGCGCTCGCCTCATCATCGAATGACAGGTCATTTTTAAGTTCCTCTGACCAAGAGCGGGCTGTCTATGATGGGAAAACTCCTGGGACCCCCTCACGGCCCTAGAAATAGTTTTTCCCTTTCCTCCTTGCGTGTGTTAAACACATTAAACATAGCTGGGAGTCCCGTTCGACCCCAAACATGGTCTCGCGGGTCTGGATGTTGAGATATGGCCTCTTTCGGTATGGGGACCCCCTCCCCGCGATGGAGCCCTCTATCGCCAGACACATTAACCCCTCTTAAGGTGGGCCGCTCGCCCTTCCCAAGCCTATTCTAAAAAAAAAAAAAAAAATGGATCGCTTTCCGAGTCCATCCACCAGGCTTCATATGAAGCCCGTAACGTCTCCTCCCTGCTTTCCGCTTACCAGACGAGCTCCTGGTCGACATGGGAGAACAGCTGAAAATAGTGACGCACGCTCTCTAGGAGGAGATTGTATCTATTAATGGCCTTGCGGTCAAGCTGTCCAAGCTAGCGGGGCGTTCTATGGTTCTCTCTGTGAAGAGAACGTGAACTATGGCGTAATCTATCTGGTTTCCCTGATAGTGTAGAGCGGCGCATCACTGGAGTGCAGGTTGAGCCTGACCAGGCTTTCTTTGCCTGTCGCTTAATGCAACAGCGATGTCAAGTATATGGAGGAAGAGGTTTTCAAACGTTGCCTTCTTTGAAAGCCCGCACCACGCCAGATGCCCTCTGTGCAGCCACTTTTCTCCGGTGAGTTTGGGAACGCTCAGGAGTCACGTGACTGTCTGACTGTCCGTGTCGACTCTCGAATGGGTTATGCAAACTCTTGAAGGTGTATAGACTTCAGTTTGCCAGAAAACTCCATTTTCAGCGGTGTTATCTTTTCTCACACAGAAAAGAGCTCGCTCACATTCCTAAAGTTGAGATCTTTCTCTTTCGAGAAAGGGGCGGGGCGAGTAGTACCTCTGCATCTTTACAAGCAGGGTTCTCACTCGCATTAATTTCTATGAAGGATGGTCTTCGTCCTGTTCTGGATCTCTCTGTTGAACAAACATTTGAGGAAACACAATTTCAGAATGTTCAGTAAACAGAACGATTGGTTCACATCGATCGTTCTGAAAGATGCTATCTTTCCACATAAGCATTTAAGCACAGAAAGTGTATTCGTTTCGCCTATCCTGGCACATGTTACGAATTCACAATTCTTCCTCTCGGCCCTCAGACTCGTCTGTGTGTGGAGGTGGATTTAGCTCCCCAGAAAATGTCAAGTCTGCGGATTTTGACATTCATAAGCCACTGGCTTATCATAGCCAGATCAGAGGAGAAAGTGTTGCAAGACACCGGCCGTGTGCTCACACACATCGCATTTCTCGGGTTCAGGGTGAATGTGAACAACAGCAATTTTACACGTAGTGTGTAAAATCAGAGCTGAACCCATTCTCTGTGCGAACGCGTCTCTCTCAGGAGCGCGGCTAGCTCAGGAGCGCGTCTCTCTCGATCAACTGTGTCATAGTTCAGAGAGGAAGCGAAAGTGCAATATCTAGCACGTTTCAGGCTGCAGGGTCTTATGGCTTCATCTATCCAGGTTTTGCCTTTGGGACTCCTGTGAATGAGAGCGTTCATGAAATGGGTTTTTGTTCTACTTTTCAGCCCGTTACGCGATCTCTGCCGCTCTGAGTGTGACGCGCGCGCAGCTGCACAGCAGCTCTGCGTTACTGGAGGAGCGCGGACTTTTGCGCACAGGGAATCCCTCTGGGATGATGATGTTGTGGAAAGTCATACGACAGATGCGTCCTTAACAGGCTGGGGTGCCACCCTGAAGGGCAGAACGGTGAACGGTTTATGGCCGAGCAAACTACGTTCAGCGCTCATAAATTGTTTAGAGCTTAACCAATTGAAAGCTCTAAATTATTTTCTGCCTCGCCTGTGGGGGCATAATCTGCTCTTATGCTGTGAAAATACCACAGTGGTGGCTTAATATCAATCGCCAGGGCGGCGTGTGTTCGTCAAAACATCACACATTAGCTCACAAGCTTTTGGTGTGGAGTAGGCGGTTTTTTCCTTGTCGTGGCGCGCTACTTATGTTCTAATTATTCTGAACAGAGGCGCGGACCCTCTATGCAGGGGGAACTCACTCTACGCAGAGTGGTACCTCCCTCCTCAGATAGTGGGCATAATATGGATGAGATTCGGACAGGCAACTGTTGAACATTCGCCTTGTGCGAAAACACCCATTGTCCTACGTTCTTCTCGCTAAAGGACGCGGACGTGCACCCGTGGTAGACGCACTGGCCCACCCATGGCCCCAAGTGCTGCTGTATGCCTTTCCTCCTCTGTGCCCGATAATTCACTCACTAGCCAGGGTGAGTGAGCAGGGCCTGTTTCTCATTCTGATAGCACCCAGGTGGCCCAAACCATTGTGGCTGACAGAGATAAGGCCTCTGTTATACCCAGCTGTGGTCCCTCCCCCTCCACGCAGATCTATTGTCTCTAGTGAACGGGGAGATTTATCACCCATCCCCAGACCTTATGGGTGAAGGCATGTCTTTTTCCATAATCACGATCTACCTGGCAGCCATTTCTGCCTGTCGTGTGGGCTTTGAGAGCTCAACAGTTGGGCAGCGTCCTCTAATCTGCAGATTCATGAAGGGTGCCCTTCTTTCTCTGCCAGTCATCAGGAGAACTGTTCCTGAATGGGACCTCTCCATGGGGCTGGAGGCTCTGTCCCAATACCCCTTGAGCCCCTAGGAGGTATTTCCCTGTATTTCCCTGAAGCTGCTGTCCTTCAAAACAGCTTTCATAGCTCTTGGCCGTGGCTTCAGCTATACTTGTCAGTGAGCTGCTTGCATTCTCGGTTCATTCCTCGTGCAATAAATTCCCTCTTAAGAGGAGATAAGGTTTTTCTTAAGCCTTACCAGGCTTTTATGCCTAAGTACTTCCATGCATTCACATTGGAGGTGTTGGAGCTGCCCGCTTTTCACCCTCCGCCTTTTTTTCCTCCACAGAGGATCAGAGGCTGGATGATCCGTGTCCTGTTCGTGCATTTCAGATGTATATAACCAGGACCAGTGCTTTCCGAAAAGAGTGACCAGCTCTTTATTTCAGGGGCAAGTCCCATATCAAGCAACGCTTCTCACATTGGCTTGTGGAAGCTATTGTTTGGAATTTGAATTTAAACGAGTGTATTCCCCAGGAAACATCAGAGCTCATTCCACGAAGGGCTTAGCCGCCTCGTCCGCTTTGTTCATGGGAGTGTCGTGGCCTAATGGTGAGGGAGCTTGTAACCTGAAGGTTGCTGGTTCGATTCTCACGCTGACAGAAATTGAAAGTGGGGATTGTGAATGAACAGCACTCTCTCCACCTTCGATACCATGAAGAGGGTGCCCTTGAGTGGGACACCTAACTTCTAATTGCCTCACTTGTAAGTCGCTTTGGATAAAAGCGTCAACTAAACGAATAATGTGCAAGACATCTGCCCTGCTGCCAGCTGGGCTTCTCCCCATACGTTTGTGTGTTACTACTGACTGGAGGTCACCAGAACTTCAGTAGCACATTCTGTTTTAGGGGTGGAGTTTTCACAGCCCCTCCAGATTATCTTCCTTTCTCTCTTCCTATTTACACACTGTAATAAGGATCAAGGGTGATTGGGCCGGCAGGCCACGCACATTCATGTCTCCAAGCATGCATTTACATTCCTGCCTGGGTGTGTATTTATATATATATATATATATATATATATATATATATATATATATATATATATATATATATATATATATGTGTGTTTCTGGGCTTATTTACATGTGTGGGCCTCATACATGTTTCATGTCCTGTACATGCTCAGCAGTTATGTGCGTGTGTGTCAGGGTTGCCAAGTGCATGTTTATGGGACGTGTCAGGCACCGCCCCCTTGGGGTGACCGTCCTTCTCTGGCTTACAGAACCTCTTTGTGAGTGTATTGGGCAATCGGGGAGCTGTCCATGTCTCTCCCATAGGTGGATCTCGAACACGAGATGATGAAAGAGAACAATAGGTTACTGTCGTAACCCCGGTTCTCTGAAACATCGAGTGGAGAGATCCACCAGCTTTGCCCCGCTTTCCGCACGAGAAGCGAATATACTTACTGGAGATGACAGCACGTGCAGGCCTTATATGCCCTCATGTAAGGGGGTGGGGCCTTACCTGGCATTGGCTGCAAGCTGCTGTCTGTCTAGCCAGACTTGGTGCAATTGGATGCTTCTGCAGAGGTCAGGTGCGGATGCCCTTCCCATAGGTGGATCTCTCCACTCGATGTTTCAGAGAACCGGGGTTACGACAGTAACCTATTGTTTCTTAAGGAAGTCACCGCTTTCTCAGCTCGGATAATGTAGTCTGTTATTGTCTCGTTAGATTCCTTCTTTAACGAAGTTAGTTCAGTGTATAGGGCGATAATTCTAGGCTTACCATGACTGGCGTAGTGACTTCGAAGTATTTGCAGAGCTTTCCTGCCGTCATCAGTCGCCTCTCGCATCACCAGTGACAAGCTTTTATCATCGAGAAACTGAATTAGTTCAGCGTAGCACTCCTCATTCTTTTCCTCGTCTATATCCCCAGTAGACAGTATTGTTTCTTTTAAACCCATTATTCTCAGATGACCAAGAAATTTTACTTCCCATAGTTCGTAGTTTTTTTTTCATCTCCGTCGAAAACTAGCCTCTGCCATCTTCCTCCTGTAGCATTGGCGCGCCTGGGCCCATAACCTGTTAAGGTTTCATTTCTATCCGTCCTTATGTGCAATATGTTGTTGTCATCCATCCATCAAAGAACAATCCCGATATACCTTCTTTGTATTGTTTATTTGCTAGTTTTACATCTCAAAGCACTGGCATAACATCACAACTCAGGAGTACAGAGTACTGAGTAGACACATTCGCTTAACGCGAGTCAAAATAAAAGTCCTGTTTTGTTCACACATGCGCACTATGAACTCTTGCAACAGTCAGTAGCATAGTAGTAATCAACATAACATAAATATAATTAATGAGAACATATAACTCAACATTTTTCAACGTGCAGGGTAGTCCGATAGACTTCTATAGAACTCAACAGCGTTCAAATTTGACGTCTTGGGTCAGCACACAGCAACCCGTTGTCTGCCTTGTATGGGTCGAGACTACAATAAATACATATAAATAGGAATAGGCAACAAAAAATGATCTATGCCAGGGCGAGTCAAATGGCAGCACCCCAGTTGATTTTTATCTGGCCCTTCAAATGGTTTTTGATGTTTAAAAACCCTCGCAATCTGATATCAAAGTGCCCTCTACGCAAAGATCAGCGGTGCGCGTTCATAAGCGGTGAGTTTAACAACGCACATGGTGTACAACCGCATTCAGCGGTGAATTTAACAACACTCAACTGCATGGTAAAACGGCATTCAGACGTGAGTTTTGACCAAAGCAACGCTCAACTGCAGGTAAAACGGCATTAAAAGGTGAGTTTAACAACGCTCCAAGGCGCGTGCAAGTAAGCAGTTTAAGCGTTTTCTTTAGGACACTGCATGTTTTAATTATAGCATGCTGGATAATGTATTTTTTATCCGAGGTTTGTTGATTTTAATAAATATATACAATATGCTACGATTGTGTTCAATTAATCAGTTTTTATTTATTTATTTGTTTTATTAAATCCTCTAAATCAGTAATCACCCCCTAGTGGTCAGCGTAAAGATGACCTAAACTAGGCAAGCTCTTAACTCGCAGGCGGGGGGTTGACATCAGCAGGGTGCCATGACTGCAACCTTTTTTTGAGGATGTGCGTTTAGAACTTTTATGTGGTCGCATTTGTGCGAGTGCATGATCATATTATTCGCGCGTGTGTAACAGAACGAGGTATCTGACTGCAGCTGCTGCCGTCCGTAACTGTTTTGTTTCCAAAATGAACAATTTATATAATGAACGAGTATATCATGAATCCATTTTCCAAACCGTGTTTTTGTCTTATCCTGTATCACTACGGTGCGCCTATAATAAGTGTTTATATTCGGACTATTTCAGACTGGGCTCGGCTGCGCTGCGGAGTATCGTAGACTCATGGTAGACAAACAGAGAGAAGTAGTTCCGGCTACAATGTTCTTCCGCAAGACACATGCAGTTCTATTTATTAACCCTAGAGAGCGAACGTACACGCGCATTGGTCAATGATGATGAAACACGGCAATTAGGAATTCAGGAAATTTAGGAATTAAGCCTTATAAAAATGAAAAGGTTAAAAGCTGAATAATAATCATAAAAAAAAACAAAGTTTCTGATGATGAGCGCACAGGTAGAAAGGCATTAAGTGACTTCAAAAGCGATGGCTTAGACCAGAGTTCCTCAATAGGCCGTGAGAGAATGTTTGGCCCGCGCTAATGTCAAGTAGTGTTGTTAAGGTAATGTATATAAGCACGTCTCGGTCTCGAAAATTCAAACGCAGCATCATTGCTTACGTTGCGTAACCGCTGGTGAGTTTAACATGCTCGCGCTCCGCTCCAGTGGTCACGCGCAGTTAGTCTGTCAGCGACTCAAAAACTGGCTTGACAAAATAGACTCAAATGTGAATGGGCTAAAATGTTTGGTTTATTTTGTCTGACCAACCACAACAAAGAAAGCAAGCAAACTGAATGGGAGAAATATTAGTTACAGAAAGGCAAACTAAAGGCTAATATTTTCTCATTTACCTTCAACATTCAGCAAATACACACCTATATAAAAACAAATATCTGAATATCTAATTAACATTTAATTTCACAGACCTTGCAGATTTATTCAAATACAAAAGTGAGATTTTCTGAAGTGTTTGTAGCCGCGTGAACGCGTGTATTCTGTGTGTGACAGTCGATCCAGCTTCACTGGAAACACGATAAAAATTATATATATATATATATATATATATATATATATATATATATATATATATATATATATATATAATATGTGATTTAATATATTTAAGATTAAGACGATTATTCATCAAGCATGCATTGATTAAAATTGTTGTAGCAAAAAAAGGTGCGACCAAATCTTGTGCTGGTGTGACCAACTGAGAAAATTGGTAGCACCAGTGCAACCAGTGGAAAAGTTAGTCTGGAGCCCCGATTAGTGTGTTTTAATAACGAAAAAAATGGATCATATCATTGCATTTGTGTTTGAATAATTAGTTTTTCACTTGAAACAGTTGCATATTAAACTTAAATTTAGTTTATCCTCCTATGTTGTTGTTTTCGGGGGGCGTGTTAGAGTGGGATTCTGTTAGGTGGTCCTCAGAAAAAAATTGGAAGATAAAGTGGTCCTTGGGCTGAAAAAGTTTGAGAAACACTGCTCTAAATTAATAACGCTGACGTCACCGTTATGGGTTAGGGTTAGTGTACATACAACATGTGTTTTGGTATGTTGGCACACTTCTTCCTCAGCCTACTGCACACACACACAACTCACATATCTCATTCAACCATTTCACACGCTGATGAAAGGGTCGTGACATGGGTCAGAATGTATCAGAGGTCATAAATGATGCACCAATCCATCAGCTCTGCTCCTATAGGCACATTGGTGTGTATATGGACAATACCTTTGGCTGGATGGCCCGTGTTCAAAGTGGGTGTTATCATTTAGAGCAACACCAATGTGCCTATAGGAGCAGACCTGATGGATTGGTTCATCATTTATGACCTCTGATACATTCTGACCCATGTCACGACCCTTTCAACAGCGTGTGAAATGGCTGAATGAGATATGTGAGTTGTGTCTGTGTGCCTTAGGCTGAGGAAGAAGTGTGCCAACATACCAAAACACATGTTGTATGTACACCAACCCTAACCCATAACGGTGACGTCAGCGTTATTAATTTAGAGGATTTAATAAAACAAATAAATGAATAAAAACTGATTAATTGAACACAATCGTAGCATATTATATATATTTATTAAAATCAACAAAACTCCGATAAAAATACATTATCCAGCATGCTATAATTAAAGCATGCAGTGTCCTAAAGCAAACGCTTAAACTGCTTACTTGCACGCGCCTTGGAGCGTTGTTAAACTCACCTTTTAATGCCGTTTTACCTGCAGTTGAGCGTTGCTTTGGTCAAAACTCACCTCTGAATGCCGTTTTACCATGCAGTTGAGTGTTGTTAAACTCACCGCTGAATGCGGTTGTACACCATGTGCGTTGTTAAACACACCGCTGAATGCGGTTGTTCACCATGTGCGTTGTTAAACACACCGCTGAATGCGGTTGTACACCATGTGCGAGGTTGTACACCATGTGCGTTGTTAAACACACCGCTGATGAACGCGCACCGCTGATCTTTGCGCAGAGGGCACTTTGATATCAGATTGCGAGGGTTTTTAAACATCAAAAACCATTTGGAGGGCCAGATAAAAATCAACTGGGGTGCTGCCATTTGACTCGCCCTGGCATAGATCATTTTTTGTAGCCTATTCCTATTTATTTGTATTTATTGTAGTCTCGACCCATACAAGGCAGACAACGGGTTGCTGTGTGCTGACCCAAGACGTCAAATTTGAACGCTGTTGAGTTCTATAGAAGTCTATCGGACTACCCTGCACGTTGGAAAATGACGCCAAAGGTATACCCAGTGCGTTAAAAAGTGACGCCAGTGTCCCTTGTCCATGCGTCAGACATTTGACAAGTAGGGAGTGAGACTGCCCTTACAAAAAAGAACTGCAGTATATTGAAGTAGAACTGCAATAAAACTGCAGTACCAAGTAGTTTAACTGCAGTTTAATTCAAATTTGCAGTATAATGAAGTATAGTCACAGTACAACTGCAGTACATTGAAGTTCAACAGCAGTAAAACTGCAGTACCAAGTAATTTAACTGCAGTTTAATTCAAATTTGCAGTATAATGAAGTATAGTCACAGTACAACTGCAGTACATTGAAGTTCAACAGCAGTAAAACTGTAGTATAAGTACAGCTGCGGTAAAATGAAGTACAACTGAAAGTTGCATGAAGTATAAAAACAGTATAACTGCAGTTGTATTGCAGTTTTATTTTACTAGTACTTTAGATGTATTGCAGTATAGTTGTACTCCAGTAAAACTACAGACATTTGAGGTTATACTGCAATACTGCAGTTTTTTCGTGTCCAAAAAACTGCATTTTTTCTATATGTGACAAAAACTGCAGTATTACTTCTAAAAAACTGCAGTAATTTTTTGTAAGGGTGTGTTGCAGAATGAAGTAATGCTGATACACTCAGTCGTTTTTCTGAAAAATGGTGCACGCTCAGAAAAACGACTAAGTGTCAAAATTACTCCGTTCTGTGCAATGCAACAGCACATGTGTTTTCTCTTCATTGCACAACAAAATAAGTGCATCAATGCAATTTTGCATTGTCTATTCAAAATAGCATATATGTTAACTCCATGCACAACAGAATGAATTAATGCTGATACACTTAGTCGTTTTTCTGAAAAATGGTGCACGCTCAGAAAAACGACTAAGTGTAAAAATTACTCCGTTTCAACCATGCGGTCTGTTTCTCTGCTCAAGCCGGAGAGAGTGCAAGGTAGGCGGCTTGAAGTTATAAGGATGTTCCCCTCATGTGAATGATCTTATATTTTGCTCTGTGCAATGCAACAGCACATGTGTTTTCTCCTCATTGCACAACGAAATAAAGTGCATCAATGCAATTTTGCATTATCTCTTCAAAATAGCATATATGTTAACTCCATGCACATCAGAATGAAATAATCCTGTTACACTTAATCGTTTTGCTGAAAGATGGTGCACGCTCAGAAAAACGACTAAGCGTCAAATTGCTCCGTTTCAACCATGCAGTGTGTTCTCTGCTCAAGCCGGAGAGAGTGCAGATAGGCGGCTTGAAGTTATAAGGATGTTCCCCTCATGTGAATGATCTTATATTTTGATCTATGCAACAGCACATGTCTTTTCTCTTCATTGCACAACGAAATAAAGTGCATCAATGCAATTTTGCATTATCTCTTTAAAATAGCATATATGTTAACTCCATGCACAGAAGAATGAATCAATCCTGTTACACTTAGTCGTTTTTCTGAAAAATGGTGCACGCTCAGAAAAACGACTAAGTGTCAAAATTACTCCGTTTCAACCATGCGGTCTGTTTCTCTGCTCAAGCCGGAGAGAGTGCGAGGTAGGCGGGTGAAGTAATAAGGATGTTCCCCTCATGTGAATGCGCTCCAAATTAACCATGCAGACAACTGACTGCTTTATGGCAGACGTAACATCAAATTAAGTCACAGAGGAAAGTTGTAAGTTTTTAAAGGAATGAGTTATTTGTTATATGCTATGCAAAGCAACGAGTTCATATCTTATATTTTGCTCTGTGCAAAGCAACAGCACATGTGTTTTCTCTTCATTGCAAAACAAAATAAGTGCATCAATGCAATTTTGCATTGTCTATTCAAAATTAATTAATGCTGATACACTTAGTCGTTTTTCTGAAAAATGGTGCACGCTCAGAAAAACGACTAAGTGTCAAAATTACTCCGTTCTGTGCAATGCAACAGCACATGTGTTTTCTCTTCATTGCACAACGAAATAAAGTGCATCAATGCAATTTTGCATTATCTCTTCAAAATAGCATACATATTAACTCCATGCACATCAGAATGAATTAATCCTGTTACACTTAGTCATTTTGCTTAAAATGGTGCACGCTCAGAAAAACGACTAAGCGTCAAAATTACTCCGTTTCAACCATGCGGTGTGTTCTCTGCTCAAGCCGGAGAGAGTGCGAGGTAGGCGGCTTGAAATTATAAGGATGTTCCCCTCATGTGAATGATCTTATATTTTGCTCTGTGCAATGCAACAGCACATGTGTTTTCTCTTCATTGTGCAACGAAATAAAGTGCATCAATGCAATTTTGCATTATCTCTTCAAAATAGCATACATATTAACTCCATGCACATCAGAATGAATTAATCCTGTTACACTTAGTCATTTTGCTGAAAAATGGTGCACGCTCAGAAAAACGACTAAGTGTCAAAACTACTCCGTTTCAACCATGCGGTCTGTTTCTCTGCTCAAGCCGAAGAGAGTGCGAGGTAGGCGGCTTGAAGTTATAAGGATGTTCCCCTCATGTGAATGCGCTCCAAATTAACCATGCAGACAACTGACTGCTTTATGGCAGACGTCACATCAAATTAAGTCACAGAGGAAAGTTGTAAGTTTTTAAAGGAATGAGTTATTTGTTATATGCTATGCAAAGCAACGAGTTCATATCTTATATTTTGCTCTGTGCAATGCAACAGCACATGTGTTTTCTCTTCATTGCAAAACAAAATAAGTGCATCAATGCAATTTTGCATTGTCTATTCAAAATTAATTAATGCTGATACACTTAGTCGTTTTTCTGAAATATGGTGCACGCTCAGAAAAACGACTGTCAAAATTACTCCGTTCTGTGCAATGCAACAGCACATGTGTTTTCTCTTCATTGCACAACGAAATAAAGTGCATCAATATAATTTTGCATTATCTCTTCAAAATAGCATATATGTTAACTCCATGCACAGCAGAATGAAGTAATGCTGATACACTTAGTCGTTTTTCTGAAAAACGGTGCACGCTCAGAAACCATGCGGTGTGTTCTCTGCTCAAGCCGGAGAGAGTGCAGGTAGGCGGCTTGAAGTTATAAGGATGTTCCCCTCATGTGAATGATCTTATATTTTGATCTGTGCAATGCAACAGCACATGTGTTTTCTCTTCATTGCACAACGAAATAAATTGCATCAATGCAATTTTGCATTATCTCTTCAAAATAGCATATATGTTAACTCCATGCACAGAAAAATGAATTAATGCTGATACACTTAGTCGTTTTTCTGAAAAATGGTGCACGCTCAGAAAAACGACTAAGCGTCAAATTGCTCCATTTCAACCATGCGGTGTGTTCTCTGCTCAAGCCGGAGAGAGTGCAGGTAGGCGGCTTGAAGTTATAAGGATGTTCCCCTCATGTGAATGATCTTATATTTTGATCTGTGCAATGCAACAGCACATGTGTTTTCTCCTCATTGCACAACGAAATAAAGTGCATCAATGCAATTTTGCATTATCTCTTCAAAATAGCATACATGTTATCTTCATGCACATCAGAATGAATTTATGCTGATACACTTAGTCGTTTTTTGAAAAATGGTGCACGCTCAGAAAAACGACTAAGTGTCAAAATTACTCCGTTTCAACCATGCGGTGTGTTTTTCTGCTCAAGCCGGAGAGAGTGCGAGGTAGGCGGCATGAAGTTATAAGGATGTTCCCCTCATGTGAATGCGCTCCAAATGAACCATGCAGTCAATTGACTGCTTTATGGCAGAAGTAACATCAAATTAAGTCACAGAGGAAAGTTGTAAGTTTTAAATGGAATGAGTTATTTGTTATATGCTATGCAAAGGAACAAGTTCATATCTTATATTTTGCTCTGTGCAATGCAACAGCACATGTGTTTTCTCTTCATTGCACAACGAAATAAAGTGCATCAATGCAATTTTGCATTATCTCTTCAAAATAGCACATATGTTAACTCCATGTACAGCATAATGAATTAATGCTGATACACTTAGTCGTTTTTCGGAAAAATGGTGCACGCTCAGAAAACGACTAAGTGTCAAAATTACTCCGTTCTGTGCAATGCAACAGCACATGTCTTTTCTCTTCATTGCACAACGAAATAAAGTGCATCAATGCAATTTTGCATTATCTCTTCAAAATAGCATACATGTTAACTCCATGCACATCAGAATGACTAATGCTGATACACTTCGTCGTTTTTCTGAAAAATGGTGCACGCTCAGAAAAACGACTTAATGTCAAAATTACTCCGTTTCAACCATGCGGTGTGTTTCTCTGCTCAAGCCGGAGAGAGTGCGAGGTAGGCGGCTTGAAGTTATAAGGATGTTCCCCTAAGGTGAATGCGCTCCAAATGAACCATGCAGTCAATTGACAGCTTTATGGCAGAAGTAACATCAAATTAAGTCACAGAGGAAAGTTGTAAGTTTTAAATGGAATGAGTTATTTGTTATATGCTATGCAAAGCAACAAGTTCATATCTTATATTTTGCTCTGTGCAATGGAACAGCACATGTGTTTTCTCTTCATTGCACAACGAAATAAAGTGCATCAATGCAATTTTGCATTATCTCTTCAAAATAGCATATAGGTGAACTCCATGTACAGCAGAATGAATAATGCTGATACACTTAGTCATTTTTCGGAAAAATGGTGCACGCTCAGAAAAACGACTGTCAAAATTAATCCGTTCTGTGCAATGCAACAGCACATGTGTTTTCTCTTCATTGCACAACGAAATAAAGTGCATCACTGCAATTTTGCATTATCTCTTCAAAATAGCATATATGTTAACTCCATGCACAGCAGAATGAATAATGCTGATACACTTAGTCGTTTTTCGGAAAAATGGTGCACGCTCAGAAAAACGACTAAGTGTCAAAATTACTCCGTTCTAAGCAATGCAACAGCACACGTGTTTTCTCTTCATTGCACAACCAAATAAAGTGCATCAATGCAATTTTGCATTTTCTCTTCAAAATAGAATACATGTTATCTCCATGCACATCAGAATGAATTTATGCTGATACACTTAGTCGTTTTTTGAAAAATGGTGCACGCTCAGAAAAACGACTAAGTGTCAAAATTACTCCGTTTCAACCATGCGGTGTGTTTTTCTGCTCAAGCCTGAGAGAGTGCGAGGTAAGCGGCATGAAGTTATAAGGATGTTCCCCTCATGTGAATGCGCTCCAAATGAACCATGCACTCAATTGACTGCTTTATGGCAGAAGTAACATCAAATTAAGTCACAGAGGAAAGTTGTAAGTTTTAAATGGAATGAGTTATTTGTTATATGTTATGCAAAGCAACAAGTTCATATCTTATATTTTGCTCTGTGCAATGCAACAGCACATGTGTTTTCTCTTCATTGCACAACGAAATAAAGTGCATCAATGCAATTTTGCATTATCTCTTCAAAATAGCATATATGTTAACTCCATGTACAGCATAATGAATTAATGCTGATACACTTAGTCGTTTTTCTGAAAAATGGTGCACGCTCAGAAAAACGACTAAGTGTCAAAATTACTCTGTTCTAGGCAATGCAACAGCACACGTGTTTTCTCTTCATTGCACAACCAAATAAAGTGCATCAATGCAATTTTGCATTTTCTCTTCAAAATAGCATACATGTTATCTCCATGCACATCAGAATGAATTTATGCTGATACACTTAGTCGTTTTTTGAAAAATGGTGCACGCTAAGAAAAACGACTAAGTGTCAAAATTACTCCGTTTCAACCATGCGGTGTGTTTTTCTGCTCAAGCCGGAGAGAGTGCGAGGTAGGCGGCATGAAGTTATAAGGATGTTCCCCTCATGTGAATGCGCTCCAAATGAACCCTGCACTCAATTGACTGCTTTATGGCAGAAGTAACATCAAATTAAGTCACAGAGGAAAGTTGTAAGTTTTAAATGGAATGAGTTATTTGTTATATGCTATGCAAAGCAACAAGTTCATATCTTATATTTTGCTCTGTGCAATGCAACAGCACATGTGTTTTCTCTTCATTGCACAACGAAATAAAGTGCATCAATGCAATTTTGCATTATCTCTTCAAAATAGCACGTGTTAACTCCATGCACAGCAGAATGACTAATGATGATACACTTCGTCGTTTTTCTGAAAAATGGTGCACGCTCAGAAAAACGACTAAGTGTCAAAATTACTCCGTTTCAACCATGCGGTGTGTTTCTCTGCTCAAGCCGGAGAGAGTGCGAGGTAGGCGGCTTGAAGTTATTAGGATGTTCCCCTCTTGTGAATGCGCTCCAAATGAACCATGCAGTCAATTGACTGCTTTATGGCAGAAGTAATATCAAATTAAGTCACAGAGGAAAGTTGTAAGTTTTAAATGGAATGAGTTATTTGTTATATGCTATGCAAAGCAACAAGTTCATATCTTATATTTTGCTCTGTGCAATGGAACAGCACATGTGTTTTCTCTTCATTGCACAACGAAATAAAGTGCATCAATGCAAGTTTGCATTATCTCTTCAAAATAGCATATATGTTAACTCCATGTACAGCATAATGAATTAATGCTGATACACTTAGTCGTTTTTCTGAAAAATGGTGCACGCGCAGAAAAACGACTAAGTGTCAAAATTACTCCGTTCTGTGCAATGCAAAAGCACATGTGTTTTCTCTTCATTGCACAACGAAATAAAGTCCATCACTGCAATTTTGCATTATCTCTTCAAAATAGCATATATGTTAACTCCATTTACAGCATAATGAATAATGCTGATACACTTAGTCGTTTTTCGGAAAAATGGTGCACGCTCAGAAAAACGACTAAGTGTCAAAATTACTCCGTTCTGTGCAATGCAACAGCACATGTGTTTTCTCTTCATTGCACAACGAAATAAAGTGCATCAATGCAATTTTGCATTATCTCTTCAAAATAGCACATTTGTTAACTCCATGCACAGCAGAATGACTAATGATGATACACTTCGTCGTTTTTCTGAAAAATGGTGCACGCTCAGAAAAACGACTAAGTGTCAAAATTACTCCGTTTCAACCATGCGGTGTGTTTCTCTGCTCAAGCCGGAGAGAGAGCGAGGTAGGCGGCTTGAAGTTATTAGGATGTTCCCCTCTTGTGAATGCGCTCCAAATGAACCATGCAGTCAATTGACTGCTTTATGTTAGAAGTAACATCAAATTAAGTCACAGAGGAAAGTTGTAAGTTTTAAATGGAATGAGTTATTTGTTATATGTTATGCAAAGCAACCAGTTCATATCTTATATTTTGCTCTGTGCAATGCAACAGCACATGTGTTTTCTCTTCATTGCACAACGAAATAAAGTGCATCAATGCAATTTTGCATTATCTCTTCAAAATAGCACGTGTTAACTCCATGCACAGCAGAATGACTAATGATGATACACTTCGTCGTTTTTCTGAAAAATGGTGCACGCTCAGAAAAACGACTAAGTGTCAAAATTACTCCGTTTCAACCATGCGGTGTGTTTCTCTGCTCAAGCCGGAGAGAGTGCGAGGTAGGCGGCTTGAAGTTATTAGGATGTTCCCCTCTTGTGAATGCGCTCCAAATGAACCATGCAGTCAATTGACTGCTTTATGGCAGAAGTAATATCAAATTAAGTCACAGAGGAAAGTTGTAAGTTTTAAATGGAATGAGTTATTTGTTATATGCTATGCAAAACAACAAGTTCATATCTTATATTTTGCTCTGTGCAATGGAACAGCACATGTGTTTTCTCTTCATTGCACAACGAAATAAAGTGCATCAATGCAAGTTTGCATTATCTCTTCAAAATAGCATATATGTTAACTCCATGTACAGCATACTGAATTAATGCTGATACACTTAGTCGTTTTTCGGGAAAATGGTGCACGCATACAATTATACAAAGCAGCTTCACAGTGATAACATGAAAACAATACAACAAAGTTTTTTTCTAGAAGAAAATTGCATCCTCGTCCACCTTAAGGCAGATCAATAATATTGTTGAAAATGAAATGCCCCCAACTAAGCAAGCCAAAAGCCAGGCAACCAGAACAAGAACTACATTGGCATCATACTAACTGATCATGAACATTTTAGTCAGTATTTGTTTGTGGTAATTTTGGAGCAAAGTAAATAGGCTCCTATCCCTGGTGACAGATGCCTCCTGCGTCAGGATGTATTACTGAAAGGCTGCATCCTTTTTGACCTATGACCGCTTAGCACACAACACTGTTTATTTTTGTTGTTATGGTTGTCTGTTCAGAACACTTATGAGAGTTCTTAAGACATTTTCAAACATTCTCAATGAAGAGAAGAGGCACATTTATACATTTTCAACAATGGTAGATGTAATGATTTTTCAGGTCAGGAGTGAAGAAACGGGCAGATAACATCATCACAGACCCTTCTCACCCCGGCCACAACCTGCTTGCACTTCTGCCGTCAGGCCGACGCTTCAGATGCGCACTAGAACATCTAAGCACATAAACAGTTTTTTCCCCCATGCCATCTCTAGCTTAAACAGCTAACGCAGCAATTAACACCTGTTAATAATTCATTCTCAGTATCCGAGAGAAGCAGTGATCAGAGTTTTTTGTTGTTGTTTGCTTTGTTTTTTTGTAAATACATATAGAAATTTCATTTATACAGCTTGCACCACAGTACACAATGAACAAATCTGTACATAAGTCTCTGTTCAGATGTATACCCAATATCATTATTATTGTTTTTTTATTCATGTTTTTTCCTTAGTCTCATTGAAATGCCTGTTCTCATGTCATATATGTATGTATGTATGTATGTACCGAGAGCTCCTGTAAAAAAACCACAACAAATACATTGTGTGTTTGCGCACACTAGGCGAATAAAGCTCATGATTCTGAAAGAACTATATGATGAAAAGTGAATTAAAATCACACAGCGTCTGAAGCGCCACTCAGAAAAGCAATTGTTTCATATACTTTGCCTCATACAAAGACAGATTGGTGTCAAATTTCACAAATCAACATGTGCATGACATAAGGTGATCAGACTTCAGAGATCAAAACCGGAGACATGAGCCTGTGGAATTGGTAAAGCCAGCAACATTTCCAGCTTGGCCATCAATATACTTTAAAGGTCTATGTTTTCTTCTCATAAAACCAGGGACAGAGGTAGTTTTCCCTGACAATAGGGAATGTGCCAGGATACTGAGGACATCGATCTGGTCACCCTGGAATGACTTGACTCAGGTGGGCGATTTACTAAGGCCTATGACAGTGGTGGGAAATCCAATGCGTGGCCGTGCAAGGTGGGCCACATGCGGCCTGTTGTGCTGTTTAATCCGGCCAATGTCTTCATGATCAAGGCCTCAGGTCTGATTTGTCAGGAAAGTGTTGCATTATTCATGAAATACAATCAGTTCCCACTTATCCTAACCCTAACCCTACCTTTATTCTTCATGCCAAGTATGAGCTCTTATCCTCTGGCAGAAGATATAGGGTACCCCAATGTAAACGAAGTATATTTCTAAACTATAGGCATAATTTGAACCTACCTCAATTAAAACTTTAAATAATGTTGCTTGAGGCTGCAGAGGTTGTGCAATAGCTTCATGATATAATGCATATAGGGTTGTGTGTAGGTTGCTCTTGTCATTGTTTGTGAAAGATGAGCAATAGATTGTGGCTGTGATGTGCTTCAGTCTGGCTACATATCACTTTATGTATGTTGTTTTTTTATTGTAAGTATATATCTGCTGTATGATAAAACAAATATGTCAAGTGTTATGTGTGAAGCATTTGAACTTGAGGCAAATATCCCTCTGGGGACAATAAAGGAGGCCATCGCTGCAAAGTGGTCTCCATGATATGTAAAAATGAAAATGTTGTCGTAGGACTATAGCAAACACATTGTTGGAAAGTTCTCAACCACGACAGTATGTATGTCAGTCTGAAGAGGATACATTACTCCTGCTTTGAAATATTGACCTCTGAACCTTGAACCCAGTACATGTTTGAAGGCTTGTCATTTAGTCACAGAAGGTGCTACACCAGCTGTTATAGAAAGCTCTGGACCTTAGCTGTCATGTAGATATGGTCTCCAAAGTTGACCCATTGTAAACACTGTCAAATATGGTAATAAGCTATTTTGACCTATTTAACAATTAGATTTTTGAAATCTGATGACACCAGTGTGTTCCCCATCCCAAAAAAACCCCATGGTGTATCCAAAATTCTACACTGCCAACTTCTAATTATGAGAAATATACCAATATATTTTAAAACTACAACTTCGACTAAAGACGCTGTCTGCAGTGAATGGGCTTCAACTACACTCAAAAAGTTCAAAACGGAACAACGTGTTGTTTCTGGTGACAACCACTGATTAAATATGTACATTGAAGCGATACTGGCGTTATAAGTGGGATATGGGCTTCGCATGTGCCCCGCTCGGCCCATATCATAGTGTTCTGTCTTACAGCATACTGTAATGTTTCACCGGTAATAAGACCAAAATAATATTATTAAAATAATGAATGACACGATACATTTTAGGCATTTATTAGCTTGTACAACCACAAAAACAACACACATAGCTCAGACAAATACAAAATTGAAGAGCATATCAAGTGATTACAAAGGCCTGGTAGGGCCTGTGATACATGATGGGCAGCTATGTAGTGATTTGCAGTGGTGGTAGTGCAAAAGTTAACAGTGCTGGGATTTAATCAGTGCAAAGTAGGGCTGTACAATATATCGAAATTATTGAAATATTGCAAATGTATACTGTATATCGCGATATGCATAACGCGCTTGCAATAACTGGGGTCATGAACAAAATAAAAAGTTTTGTAGCTTTGATAAGTATCATGATATATTTAATTCATACAGTGAAAACTAAGTAACATTTTATTTTTACATTTTATGATTCAATATTTTGAATTAAATAATGTAGGATAACCTGAAATCCTGTGGTTTACACTGATGTATAAATAACACTTCCTATGCTACAGTAAAACACTGATGTTGACTTTCACAAGTTATAAGGATGTTTTCTTGTCATAAAAATAATGTGAAACACATGTAGGATATATCATTTTAAATATATTTTAAAGATAATTTAAGTTTATTTTACACACTTTAAGCATTATCGTATTGCATTATTATTATTATTATTACGGGTATGGTATTCCTCAGAATCACTATCAAAGTTAATTTCTGTTTCAGTCAGAGCTTGAACATAACAGTTCTTTGCATGCTTTGCCAGGCTGTTGATTGCTTGTTTGTTCTTCATCGTCAAGCTCTGTAGACCTTGGATCCCATCTTGAAGCAGGCCCGACATCTCGCCTTACATGTTAAAACAAATTGAGCCTTTATTAATTAGAAACTTTCAGCAATATTGTAATGTAAGCCAAGTATAACACAAAAACATACTGTACCTGATGTCACATTAGAAAGCTGGGATGACATGTGCTTCAGAGTGTCTGCACGGGTGCAAAGAGACTTCCAATGCTTGTTCATCTCTGCAATAAGAATCCTCTTCTCCTCCTCAAGTCTCCTTACTGCCATCACAATGTCGAACGCCTTCCTCTTCGTCCTTAGATCTACAGAGTCTGTAATACATAGATGAAACAAGTCAGTTGTATTTAAGATTAGTATTTAAAAATTTTCTGGGGTTACAATCGAGGCATGATAGATTTTGTGCCACTATGTGACTATTTCACATAGTCAACAGAATTGTGTACATACCACTAGGGATAGGTACCGAAACCCGGTACTAAACTGGCCCCGGTGCTAAATTATGAAAGACCAATAGTATCGATAAGATCTGACGCTATCTGTTCTGCTTTCGGTGCTGGAGAAAAAAATAAAAATAAATGTACTATGTATTCCTGCTTAATTATGTTATCGTGCACATTTTATCTCACCAAACATTTCTAATTTGCGATAATATTAAGACGTTTGTCTGTGAGATCCGCGAGATTTCTCATGCGCGCCGCGGAGGCTGTCTGTCGCGCACACACTTAACAGCACGAAAACTCCCGCTTAATACAAAGAGTGACGATGGCTGATAGAGCAACACGTTCAAAAGTGTGGTTAAATTACACTAATGTTGATGCAGACAACGCTCGTTGTCATAAATGCAGCAAGAT
This sequence comes from Opsariichthys bidens, assembly GCA_037194245.1. Classification (NCBI taxonomy): domain Eukaryota; kingdom Metazoa; phylum Chordata; class Actinopteri; order Cypriniformes; family Xenocyprididae; genus Opsariichthys; species Opsariichthys bidens. The sequence continues at coordinate 67,380 of CM074301.1, read as the reverse complement.
TTTTGCATGTAAGGGCGGAAACACAAGCAATCTGCATTTCTTTGTCTGAACGTAATGCACTTTTAAAAGATGCTTTGCCAAAGTTTTCGACTGCCTAGATAGCTCGTCTCTGCTGGTTGCTCCATCTACGTCAGGTATGCTAACATCGTGTTGAATCAACGTTGTTCACGTCATTTAAAATAAATGTTCAATCTCCCTAATTGGTTTGCTTACCTTACGTTGAAATACTCTTGATTTCTTTTGGGAGAAATGACATTATGCATTCAACATATTTTCTACTGGTTTTTAAAAGCCCAAATAAAGAAAAATCAGTATGTAAACATTTATTTGGCTAAATGCACAGCACTTCAAGTTAGTTTACAAAATAGCCTACATATAAATATAATATTTAGAAATTATATCCAGAAATTAATTTGTAATGATGAAATGACACATAATTAACTTAATCATGTGAACATAGGTTCATGATCATATGTTAACATTGGCCAATGGCCACATTTTGCAACCTTTTTATTATATTTTTTTTTTTTTGAAAAAAGCTGCAGCTACTATGAACCAATCAACTCCTCCTAATACCTCTGGTCCAAAACAAGCCCAAAGCCCCTTCACCCTAGCAGCTATTGGGAGGATGCCTGAGGAGAGGGTGAACAACTGCCACTTAGCCTTGATCAAGTTCATAGTGAAAGGCCTACACCGCTTTGCAACAGTGGAGTCCAACGGTTTTAGGTAACAGTCTGTCAGTATAAATTACACAGTACATAGTTATATTAATTTTTAGGATATAGATGCATTATAAAAAGGGTTGTATTTCAGCTCCATCATGCCACAATACAATAAACAACAACACAATTTAATAATGATAAAATAACAAATTATAATTGTTTTTACTGTAGAGAAATGTGCAGGGCACTCAACTCAAAATATATCCCTCCTTCCAGAAGTTATCTCAGCGACACATTAATTCCTTCCTCGTATGGTGTTGAAAAGGCCAATGTGATCAGTGAGCTGAAAGATGTGCCAAAGTTGGCCATCACATCAGATGGGTGGACCAGCCTCCGGCAAGATCACTATCTCACAGTTAACAGTGCACTACACAAGCCAGGGCAGTGTAAAACAGAAGGTCCTCCACACCAGGGCAGTGTACAAATCCCAAACTGGCGAAGTAGTGGCCGAGGAGATCGCAGACATCCTGGAAGAGTAAATAGATAGATAGATCCGAGCAAGATTGTAGCTGTGACTGTTGATAATGCTAGCAATATGGAGATTGCTATCAAGAAGCTACAGATCCTAAAAATAGGATGTTTTGCACATACATTGAATCTGGCTGCACAGAAAATTTACAAAATTGCATCCATTGATAAATGGGCAGCCCGAATCAGAGCAGTGGTCGTGTGGTTCAAGAGATCCTCCATGTCTAAAACGGTGTTGACAGAAAAGCAACAGCTCCTTGGTAAGTTGAATCTATTATTATAAGTGTTATTTTGAAATTCACACATCTAAACTATATAATTCAATATTCAAGTGTGTGCTAAATAAATGTGTGTTGTTTTTTGTTGTTCTTGCAGGCCTTCCACAACACTCACTCATCCTGGATGTCAAGACCAGGTGGAACTCTCTATATCTAATGATAGAGAGATTTATGGAGCAGTTTCCAGCAATCCAAGCAGCAGCCTTGGACCCACGGCTGCGAAAAGCATTGTCCAAGGACAACCTGGACCGTCTGAAAGATGAGGACTTCCATAAGGCTGAGGAGTTTGTCCAGATCATGAGAATCCTCTATACATCCACATTGTGTGTGTCATGTGAAAAGAATACCACCTGTGGACAGATCTTACTCTTCCTTCAAAAACTGGAAGAACATCTTACTCTGAAGGATGAGGATACAATGTTTGTGCCATCAATCAAAGAGAAGGTGTGGGAGAACCTCTCCCAGCGATATCAGAATGATGACATTCAAGCCTTTCTGCATGAGGCCACAGCAATGAACCCCAGATTCAAAGGGAGGTTAGTCAGTGATGCAACTTGGGACAGACTGAGGATGAAAGCTATTGACACTGTGACAGGACTAACAACAGAGCTGGAACAGACAGATACAGAGCACCAGCAAAAGGATGAGTCATCTGAAGGAGAAGGTGAGGAAATGGAGGAGACAATACCTCCATTTCAGAAAAAAAAGCATTGCCTTGGAGGAGCTGTTCTCAGAGGAGGACAGGAAATTGAGGTTGACCATCCAACAGGATACCTCGGCCCTCACCCTTAGCGAACGTGTTGGCCAAGAGGTTGAGGTCTACAAAAGCCTGCCTCCCATTCCTATGGCTGAAGATCCTGTGTTGTGGTGGTGGGAGAAGAGAGCTGTTCTGCCCCTCCTCACAAATGTTGCAACAGGCTACCTCTGTGCTCAAGCCTCCTCCACCCCAAGTGAAAGGGTGTTTTCAACTGCAGGGAACACATTAAGCCAGGAAAGGTCCCGGCTTTTGCCAGAAAAGGCAAATATGTTAATCTTTCTTCAGAAGAATGGCTAAAGAGTCCTTTTGTAGCCTACCTACATGCCCCACCCGTGTTGCTTCGTACCGCTGTATGTTCTTTTACAGAAAAATATAGTTTATTTAATTTGTTTTACATTCATTTGTTTTTTTATATAATAGTTATTTCTTCAAACATGGCTGTTTCACTATAAATAATTGTTTTATTAATTTTACATTAAAAAAATAAAGCAATGTTAATTCTGTTCTCAATTTGTTCTTAAAAAAAAAAAACACACACAGTACCGATAAGAATACCGTTAAAGTACCGGACCGTTAAGCAGTATCGGTAAGAGTAGTAATACCGTTAAAACCTTAACGATACCCATCCCTACATACCACCGTGTGTAAGCTGCTATGGCCAAACAATCTCGTCAGATAGAATGGTGTCTAAGGTCAGATGTGCTGCATTAGGAACCAAGGTGTTATACTTTTCCACAACAGAAAGTAATTTTTTTTTCCCTCCCTGATCTTTCGGCGGATCCGGGCACGTCCTTTGCATCCGTCATTATCTTTATAAAGACGCTGGGACCTCCTCTTAACATTTGCCACCAGCTCCTCAATTCGCCTGGCTACAGCGGCAAGATCAGCAGCGTTTGGGGATGTGGTTACTGAGAGGAAGAAATGAAGAGATAAGGAATATACTTGATTCCATGAAAAAACATTATTTCTGGTGTATGAGTAAAATAAAGCCTAACCAATATTTTCATATTTCTCTTTAACTGAGGCTACACTTGTAGCTAAGGTTGAGTATTGTTAGGTTAGTTAGGTTCTATATTGTCCCCATGGGGATAATCTTTTCCACACGTCATCAGCAATCAGAGTATGTGCTCTTAGACTACGGTTACAATGACTACTTTGGAATTGAGGCCAAGCTTAGTCAGAAGTGATGCATCAAGCAGCATATCAAACAGTATAAGACAGTATATTCTACCTTCTGCCCACTCATTGATATCAATGATCCAGCTCTCCAGTTGATTGTCTGTGATGTCCATTTCCATTTTCATGGCCTCCAGGTTATGCAACTGGCATTGCAGGGCTACTGTGGCCTTCAAACACAAATGACAATGAGAGAAATGCCTACAACTTTGACTATTGTTGATAAGGATTGTCAAGTACCTTCACTATTAGAAAACCACATACAACACTGATTAAATATACAGTATATTCGTATATACGTGGACAATCAATATACCGGTGTATGTGGTACGAAAATTTAATATTTTATATTAAGACTCTGAAAAATACAATTGACACTACACATGAAACCATCCGTATATTCTATTGTATTCAAGAATATCTGGGCAAGTCTTTCCTATATTTTTGAGATATATGCCACTTTATTTTACAATATCGCTATGAATGTTGCATAAGGGAAAACTGGTGTCTTTACCTTCAGATATCGGCGGGCAAGGGTGGAAGCCAAGTTGTCAAACTTTCGTTGGTTCCAGCGCATGGCCATGACCGTCAGCATGTCTATGCGTGCTGCAAAAATAAAAAATATGAGATTATCACCCTTCTTTCCAGTAGCAGTAGGAGAAGAAACTGAGTGTGCAGACTTGTTAGGTACCACAAACTTTTGCCAGATAATAACTTACAGTATAGTACTATGGTACTAATCTGCTGTCTTGTGCCATTTGATTACTGTCCCATGTAGGGCTAGGTATCGTTAAAAGTAATTTGATACCGATACCTTGACTTCGATACCGGTTCCTGAACGATACTTTTTCCGATACCAATTTTATGAAAAAAATAAAATATAAAATTTTATAAATCCGTTTTAACAACATTACATTAAAAAATTAATTGGTTACATTTTTTAGTTTGATGACCTTTTTTTACACTTAAAATCACGGCTGACACAGTTTTAATTTTCTGAGTTTTAATGACAAATACCTGACAACATCTCATCTGACAGAGGACTGTGCCGTGCTGCGTTATTCACTTATTTTGAAATCAACACTGAAGCTAAAAAGTGGAATGGAGTTTAATTTATTAAGGCATTCCTCAAGTGGAATGGACAATTTGACTGACGGCGCTCTGAAAAGTGAACAGACATTATGCGCTGAATTAGAGACAGTAAAATTGAAAGTGGGTGGGTCCTGTCCCACCCATATACAATGGGTACATGGTACCATATTTTCCATCTATGTGGGTTATGACGCCTACACACACACACACACACACACCGCGTCTTTTTGAGCAACCGCGTAAACTAGTGTTTTTCCGCCACAGCTAATAATGCCGCATGCACTGATGTTTACGAGATTAACCCCTTAGTTATCTAAATTTGGTACCGAAAAACAAGACGAGTTTCGATACTCGATAGTATTGAGGCAATTCAGTCGGTACCTAAAAAGTATCGAACTCAATAACCAGCCCTATTCCCATGAAAGGGTTAGAAGGTAAATAGCACAGGATAGTGAAGTAGTAGCATGAAACAATGGCGCAGGACAGTAGGCAAATGGCAAAAAGCACTATGGCAGGACAGTAGGTGAATGGTACTCTGACGTGTATTTTTTTTTAATCACACTGCCCCTCCTTATTATCCTCCCTTCAAATAAAATAGGATGATGGTATTATAATCGATCCATCCATTTGTGTTGAATATTCTGAGCTTTATATTTTCAGAGTCAGCATATATGCATGAGCTTAAAGTGGCTCACCATTGTCATCAGGATCAAAATGTACTGGTTACCTTACCTGCTTTTGACATGTGCTTTGTGGTAACAGCAATCCTTGAGAGGAAGGCGTTGCACTGCTCCACCTCTTCCCCAAGAGTCGAACCAGCCCCCTCCTGATACGCTCCACTCCATTTTACCTTTAAAAAATAAAACAAAAAACAAAACCTAAGTGGCAACAATCTTATGCAGGGTTTTCATGGAAAGAAAATGTCATGGACAATCCTTTTTTCTCACCTCACATTTGAAATCATGAGCTTTGGCATGAAAAACAGAAAGAAATGGCCTCATGGTGACGAGATCCTGAAGCTCAGGGCATTTCTCTGTCACTCTCCGGAGGTAAGGCCAGTACTTGCATGCCACATCCATGGCGAAAAAATGTCACTTGCTTACAGGTCATTTGCTTTTGGAGGTACAGGGGGTAGGCAAAAATCTCCCCCCTGAACATATTGAGGGCACGAAGGAGAACCCCATGACGACATACAGCGAGTTCCAGGCCCTCCTCGTCTGTTTTTCCTGAGGACTTCTGAGACGTTTCGCGCGCCGCTGACCACTGCCCTCCACAGACACCTCTTCCAGAGACCTAAAACATGGAAGATGGTTAATAGTCCAAACTTGTTCAAACAAAGTACTCTATAGGACGTGGTGTTTTATAGGTATATATAATGTAGTTGTGCAAATTTACATGACTGGTTGAGGTATGGACATGGTCCACAAATCTTGCGACGTCATCATCATTCGCGATGAACACGCCATCAAAGATGGCCTGTTCCTCCGATCTAAATAAAAGAGATACATATTAACTTTAAATATTCATATGATTTTCAATTCACAGCAGTTGCTTTCAAAGTAATGAACCGTCAATGCACACACAGGATTTTGTAAATACCTTGCTGCACTCTTGAATCTGTAGTGCTTGCGGTTTCCATCAACAGAAACTGCAAGCATGTCTGGGCTGCATGCTGGGCAGTCAAAGTGGTCCTCCTGGCATAATTTTTCCACTTCGAATCGGACAGCTTCCCACTCCAAGAAGCTTTTCCGGAAGCTGTCTGCTGTGATGTTACCGCTCTGTTTCAAAAGAGTTCAGCAAAAGAGTTCAGTAAAAGAGAACAGTAAAACAGATCAAATTAAATATGTACTGCACTGAAGTAAAATGCTCTAAATGGATACATTTCAGGATATAAATACATGATATTGCGGAGAAGATGTCAAAGTCTGTAGCCAATGGAGTTGAAGTTGAGATCTTCAGAATGACCTGTTTTTTCATAAATGTTTCAGTGCAAACTGCAAGACTGATGAGAGAACATGAGTTTATGGTTGTTTATAAAGGGTCTAAATTTAACAACTTTTTTCCTAAACAGTGCAAATCTTCATGTGTACTTTCAATCATCATCATCATCATGCCCTCATAGTATTATTTATTGAGTTACACAGTTATTACCACAAATACTTACACGGCCAAAGCGAACAGTGCGTTGATCCAGCATTCTAAGAAATGCTTGGCTAGACATCCCTGGTGCTGCCATCTTCAGCTCTTCAAAAGAAAAAAGGACATCTGTTGAGTACACAGTTGAATGGTGAGAAGTGGCAGGCCAGTAGTGATTATGGATCAGGTCATCCACTCCAGGACTCCAAGTGGCTTCACATGCCTTGCATCTAATCAGAGGCAATCTGAGATTATATCGCCCTGGAAAAAGAAGGAAATATATACTCACAGTTAATTTTGACAGACGCAAACTGATATGGGAACCTTTGACTAAGGATGGACCAGGAGGACACTTCTACAAACATGTTGTAAGGCACTCTATTGGAAGTCACACTTTTGTCAGGCAAATTAACTATCCCCATTCAAACAAAGGTTAACTGTTTTCCTCCACATAGGTGGGCCCAGACAATCTAATCAACACACAACACACAACCTATTGAATTGGATTTCCAGCCATGATAAAGAAAATTTCTGGATATGTGTTCCACAATGTAACATGTATGAATGTAACATAATCATGATTTTTATATGTTCATAGTTGTGACAAAGTGAGAGGGAGTATATACGAGGTGTGATCAGCAAATACCTGTGGCTGAAATTCTGCAGACACTTCTACAGAAGTGACCCCCACCCCACCCATAAAGTTCTTCTTACCATCCATTGTAACCACAACTATGGACTGTCCTGCGATGACACTGGACGATCCTTGTAGACAACCGCATATTGTCTCTGGCATCTCCAAAGGTACAAGACGCTCTTGAAAAAAACAACAACATGGATGAGAATTAAAGAATAACATATTTATTTATGTGACTTTCAAAAACTACAACTTACCACACTGGGTTAGAACCCTCTCCACAACACAAGTTGTGGGAGGCAACAGATGAAAAAATCCAAGTGTCATTGAATCCCTGTTGTGAAACACTTGACCTTGGTGGACCCTGACATCACACTGGCCACAGAGGAATGGGTGTGGTCGGCAGTCACAACAACGGATAACGGCTGGACCGTTTCCACAATGTTGGCAGATCCGAGTTGCCGCATGATGTCCAGCCACCATGGTGTTGACCAGTCGGGGTCTCTCTTTCTCCCACCACCCTGATATGAGGCTCTTTCGGGTCGACCAGTCTGTTGAGGTTTGAGGTGGTATTTCATCCTCATGTATGTCCTCACCCAGTGAGCATTTAAGCTCTTGAAGGAAGGACTCTGTTAAAACAATGCACAATATTGAAAAACTATCGTCGTATTAATAAATATTAACATACTAAATGAACATATTGTTTTGAACCAGTGTAGTCAAAATAAAGAACACACCTGCAGTAACGGAAGGAAAGTCACTGGTCACTTCCCCACTGGTTTCCGGAGCCCTGACATGAGAGACACCTGTCTTCCGACTCTGGCTGAGACTGGGACCTGCTGTAGCAAAAAAGCTGTTGCTTTTTACACTCAATGAAACAAACTTTACCTGAAGCTAGGCACAGGTATGTAATAATAACCTCAGATATGTTCTAATTCAGACCTATGACTTGTGATCATTTTGTATACCATTTCAAGATGCAAAACTAGATCTGGAGATAAAGTCTACAATTTAATAAACATGAATGTAAAAAAAAATCTGACCTCTTCGTTTTCGGGATGATCTGGGCCTGCCGTAAATAATGTTTCCATCACTGTCCCTCTTAATCCACCTAACCTCTTGCTTCCTGTTTGATGGCTGGCTGGTGGATAGATGACTGATGGAAGGCTGAGTGGTGGATGGTTCTGCTTTCTGGTGCATGCTAATGTGCTGTTCAAGCTCTCGGAGGTGAGCCTGATATGCAGCCTGATTGACAAGGTCACTAATCTCCTTCTGGCGATGGTCCATCTCAGGATCGGACACGGCACACAATATAAACACACTATAAACACACAGGGACAAACGAAAACAAACAAAAACACCACTCAAAGGGGAGGGAGGAGAGACAGTAAAACCTCAAGAGAGAGAGAAAAAACACAATACAACAGTAGAGAAAGTAACAAGACAAATGTGGCTCTTAAAAGAGCCTTTTTAAAAAAAATAAAATAAAATAAGTTGCTGCTAATATGTATTAAGATGAGGGATAAAATGAGATTAAGGAACCTGCAGAGAAAGAGAACAACAAACTAAAATAGAATAGATCAACAAACTACATATTACAATATAAATAACTACTAGGCTAAGACGTCTAATATAATATATATATATATATATATAATATATAATAATAATGTCTAATGCTCCTCTTATTTATTCATGCAATCACAATATCATAAAAAATGAATGACTTTAAAAAGAAGTCAATGTGTGAGCAAGGGTTCTTCTATCATCATATTTTTAACCCATCCTTTTGTTCTGACTTAATTCAAATTGATAAACAAACAGGAATAACGTGATCAGGGTACTTGTAAACTTTGACTTGCCAGACTTAAAACCGTTAAAAACCTTATTTGACTGTTGTAGGCTATGTCACTACTCGATCCGTACCGGAAACACGATTTGTTCTGCGCATGCGCGAATTTACTGCCACTTCCTGTCATCGCTAACTTTTTACGACAACGACGTCACTGTCGCGATTTGTACTGTGCGCATGTGCTCTATTTATAGTGACGTGCTAGAGAATGCCATTTGATAGCAATATGGATTCTTTTGCGTTTTATATGCATATTCAAGAATTTCTCAAAAGGAGAAATTCCTGACAATCCCACAGAGCGTTAGAAAGTGGAACGGGCGTCTGTGAATTTTACTATCAAAGGTAACTATGGCCCAGTTTCACAGACAGGGCTTGGATTAAGCCAGGATTAGTCCTAAATTCAATTATGGCATTTAAGTACATTTACACAAGTATGCCATCAATCTATTGGTATGTGTAATTTTTTATTTTTTTTATTTTTGTGTGTGGTTTTAGGAGGAGGTGCCATTGATTCGACAGTGGTGGTGTTTTCCGCTAATGGAGAGGTTTTGCTTAGAAGGGTATGACAGACAGATAACATTTCAGTCTCAGGTTGTATTTAGTCTACGGCTGGACCCGAATATTCCATTATTCAAAAATCCACAATTTTTACAACCATCTTATATAGCCTAGCTATATTTAAGAAGTTTTTAATAGGATGGACAGTTAAAGGAACCCATCCTTGTTATACTTATTGGTAACACTTTACTATAAGTTTCATTAGTTAAACATTAATTAATGTATTAACCAACATGAACTAACCATGAGCAATACATCTGTTACTGTATTTACTAGTCCTCGTTAACGTTAATGAAAATACAGTTGTTCATTGTTTGTTCACAGTGCATTTAATAATGTTAACTAGATTTTAATAATGCATTAGTAAATGTTGAAATTAACATTGACAAAGATTAATAAATGCTGTTTAAGTGCTGTTCATTATTAGTTCATGTAAACTAATATAGTTAACTAATGAACCTTATTGTAAAGTGTTACCCACCTAAGAAATATATTTTATAATATACTTTCTTCTTAGCCTACTGAAGTGTTCCCTGCAACTGGAGTATTCTGTCTATAGAGCACGACTGCGTGAGTTTGTCTGGACAGAAGTGCAGGCCTGAGCTTGCATTTTGGGTTAAGCTGCGTTGCTTTGACATTGAAAAATAGATTAATATAAACAAAATGTATTAGCCTTTTTGCCCATTATTATTATCTAACTGAATCTACTGCAAAATATAAGGGCTTGTTAAAATTCAAACATGAGTTTTTACTGGGATGGCCTGTTGTTTATTTATTACAATTCATTAATTTATTGTTTGTTCTTTTATTTAAATTCCCTTTACTGTGTCCGTAATTACTGGTTGGCTAATTTCTGATTTGGGAGTGATCTTTTTGTCAGAAAAATGTCAGGCTACCTTATTAAAAGTATTGCTCTTAACAGACCTGTGTTTTGTATCACTAGTGCAGTGTCCGCTGTCATATAAGCCCTGCCTGCGTGAGGCGCACCGCAAAAACTAGTTTATTTCACTGTTCTGTAGTTTATTAAACGTTCTGAACGTGTCGCGTGTCCATATTGCACCAAATGCACTCCCTTGGGTCCGCAGTAACTGTCCCTTGTAACTGACGGTCACAAATATTAGCAACAAAAAACAGAAATAACTCATACATGCGGTGCTTGAGTCACACATACAATGCAGAGTTAAACCGGGAGCGCGAGCTCTTAACACAGCCACACCATATTTCTACTTGTTACACCGCCTTTATTGGAGAGAAGAATATGTTCAGCTTCCTTCCTCCGACACTTCAAATATTTGATGTTGATTGCTATTGAAGTTTTGAAGATTAAAAAATGGTATTCGGACCAGCCCTAACTTATTCACTGTTAGCAAAGTGATACTAGAATGGTGTTATACAAAGAGTTCATATACATTTTCATATTTTCCAAAGACATGAACGGAGATTTGCATTCTGGACAGAAGCATCATCCCAACTCCTTCAGGGCACCTTGAGCCGGTCTTTAGGGTGTCTAAATCCACCTCCAAACTGTCACCCAGCAGAAGACTGGTTAAAGACGACACTGACAAGGTAAATGATTTTAGTGGTCATTTATCAAGCAGTTGCATGCATACTAGAAAAATAGTTCAGTTATTTTGTGCCATTTTTGTCTTATCCAGGTGCAACAACCAACTATTGTGAGAGACCTTTATACTGCATGGTATTGGGTTCAAGATCACACAGACACCTTTCGTGGTGAGGTGACAGAGCCTGCGTTTCTGAGGATGAACCCTGATGATCAACAAAACGCCCTCAGGAAGGTCCTGTGGGGTGAATCCTGTGAAGAAAAGGATGACTTTTTGTTTATATTTTAGTGGCAAGAGGACATGGAATTATTTTTGTCTCACTGTGCTGATGAAGAAGACCTGAAAGTCAATGCTATGTTCCTCAATAAGCAATTCCAGTAGATCAGGGAGGGAGAGAGAAAGACAAAGTGAGGGAGGGAATGAATGAATGAATGAATGAATGAATGAATGAATGAATGAATGAATGAATGAAAGGTGGAAGAAATTAGTTCCATTTATGATTATATAAATTGAATAAATATTTAAATAATAAACATTGTCCTGTGTGTTACTTAAATGCAGACATTTGTTAAAGTATGCTGGAATAAGTAGAACAAATCTTTAGAAAATGAAATATTAAATATAAACAAAAACACACTTATATTCATATCTGTTTTTCCCAAATGAGGTCAAGCAGATGTGAACTGCTTTTAGTTTAATTGTATTTAACTTTTCTTTTTATTTAATCAATTTAATTTATACCACATATTAACATTGATATATTTTAGCAAAAGAAGTATTTCTGTCAGGGACTGAGTAACATTGGTTCATTCAACTATTAATGGTTAAACATACAAACCTTTGTTTTATGCTTTGTTTTTTACTAATTGTTCGGTTTCAAATTAGCTTTATTGAGGCAATAATACAAACAGATGTGTAGTCTTTAAAGAAAAGTGTTTTGATAAAATAAATGTCTGGTCTTCATGAAATAAATAAAAATAAACTTTATTGTAGAGTTTCACAGGATTGATAGTGTTCCATAGGTATAATGCATGATAAGGTGAAATACATTATGTAGTAAAGAACTATTTCATGTACGAATCGGGTAGCGTCAAATAACAACTGCCGTAAATTGTTTCGACATATTTCAGACAGGAAGTACACGCATTTCGCACATGCGCAGAACAAATCGTGTTTCCGGTACGGATCGAGTAGTGACAGGCTACTTACCGTGGTGGAATCACGATGGTTTCTGGGATCGTCGCACACAGTGTGACGCATTGCACAAAATTGCACCAAAATATCAATCATAATGAAAAAGTACATTCTTAATATTTTATATCCTTGCTCGAACATTTAAAAGAATCAGCATGAATGTCTGAGTGAAGGAAATACGGGAATATGTAGCCATTACATTAAAACACATCACTTCCCAGAATGCATCCACCTCTTTGCCAGGCTGCGGATGGCCATATAATATTAATACAAACATTTCTGCAGTATGCTATTTAATTTATCACAACTTCATAATCAATACTGAGAAAGAAATATCCATATAGTATAATAGTCATAATATCCATACAGTATACAGAATTCTAGGACAGAGTCCTGGTGTTGTTTACCCATAGCGACAGTTGCTATATGTCGCTGGATGAGAGACACAACCAAATAAAAAAAGAAAGGAAAAAAAGTACAATTATAAAATATCTCACCTAAATGAAGACATGAGGGACTTGTATTCAAATCTATCGGAGGCCCCTCCACGGTGCAACGCGACGAAGAGGGGTACCATGTGGGGGAAGGGCGATCTCAGTCAGGCGGTGGGGGAAAGGGCGGGCTGCTTGACCTTGTAAAAGTGTTTTAAAAACGCATGGCCACAACAGATTTATACATCATTGGAGAAGCACTTCTGATTAACTCTCTATCTATCTGTCAGCCTGGAGTTCATCTCACTCCACTGAAGTCTCCGCGCTGCTGTGGGGGAAGGGCGATCTCAGTCAGGCGGTGGGGGAAGGGCGGGGTGAGCGAGAGCAATCAGAGGCTGGGGGGGAGGGGTGCGAGTCACAGCAGACTGTCAGCTTTCAATTAGGTTTGACATCCAATGGCTTTTAAAATCAAAGTTAGAACAAAATAAATCTGTACAATCAGACATGTAAACGTGCTAGCTTGATTCATGATTCTTTTAAACACTTTTTGTACTATATGTAACTGCTCTCTTGCTCTCTCTCTCTCTCTCTCTCATAATATTTGCTGTAACTGTCCTCCTCTATCTCCAGAATTTCAGCAGGAAACTTACAGACTCATATTCTCTCATGCAGTTACAGAAGCAGCATTTTGATTGTACGACTTCTGCACAAGATGAGAACACATTTTAAGAGTTTCTTGGGTCAAGAAAACACTCGCTCTGTCTGGATGTGCTTAAATACACAGCAAGGATACTTTCCTGTCACATATCACACAAATATATAAATATAAATCACACATATAATCACACATAAATATAAAGCTGCTAGACCTTGTAAAAGTGTTTTAAAAACGCATGGCCACAACAGATTTATACATCATTGGAGAAGCACTTCTGATTAACTCTCTATCTATCTGTCAGTCTGGACCCTCAACTCTTAACCCTCAATCAGGGTTTGGGTTAGGTGAGCAGGGGTTTGACATCCAATGGCTTTTAAAATCAAAGTTAGAACAAAATAAATCTGTACAATCAGACATGTAAACATGCTAGCCTGATTCATGATTCTTTTAAATACTTTTTGTATTATATGTAACTGCTCTGTTGCTCTCTCTCTCTCTCTCTATATATATATATATATATTCAAGGACATTTTTGTTTGTTTAAATCACAGTACTGGTTCTTCAAACTTAAAAAAAAGAAAAAAACAGTCGTGGAGTGAGTCTTTCTAGAGAGAACATCTCTCTGGAACAGACATCTTATTTTCTACTAATTCATTTATTTAACATTTCGAGGGTCTAAATAAAACTTTAAAGTTTAAAAGTTCATACAAGTTCATATCTTATATTTTGCTTTGTGCAATGCAACAGCACATGTGTTTTCTCTTCATTGCACAACCAAATAAAGTGCATCTATGCAATTTTGCACTATCTCTTCAAAATAGGATATATGTTAACTCCATGCACAGCAGAATGAATTAATGCTGGTACACTTAGTCGTTTATCTGAGAAATGGTGCACGCTCAGAAAAACGACTAAGTGTCAAAATTCCTCCGTGTGAACCATGCGGTGTGTTTCTCTGCTCAAGCCGGAGAGAGTGAGAGGTAGGCGGCTTGAAGTTATTAGGAAGTTTCCCTCTTGTGAATGCGCTCCATATGAATCATACAGTCAATTGACTGCTGTATGGCAGACGTAACATCAAATTAAGTCAAAGAGGAAATTTATAAGTTTTATAACGGAATGATTTAGTTCTTATATGCTATGCAAAGCAACAAGTTCATTTCTTATATTTTGCTCTGTGCAATGCAACAGTACGTGTTTTCTCTTCATTGCACAACCAAATAAAGTGCATAAATGCAATTTTGCATTATCTCTTCAAAATAGCATATATGTTAACTCCATGCACAGCAGAATGAATTAATGCTGATACACTTAGCCGTTTTTATGGATTATGGAATTTATGGAATATGGATTTCTGAATGACCAATGTAACATCAGAAAGAGTCAATGAGTAGGTATAGAAATTTCAAGATTCATGACTGAAACATGTCCAATGGGTAAAATATTTGCTACTCTATAGCTAATGAATCACAAGAAGGACACAATTGGGTAGGGACAGAAAGTTCAAGATCAAGGACTGAAATATGTTCAGTAGGTCAAAAATTAGCTGAACTATCACCATAAGGAGTCAATAGGTAGAACTAAAAAGTTCAAAATAGATGACTCTTGGGCCATATTTTAATATTTTAGGTCAAATATGGACTCTGAATGGCTGATGTAACAACAGAAAGAGTCAATGAGTGTGTATATAAATTTCAAGATTGATGACAGAAACAGGTACAGTGGATCAAATATTGACTACTCTATGGCTAATTTATCACCAAAAGGAGTCAATTGGGTAGAAATACAAAGTTCAAAATCGACGACTCTTGGGCCCGATATTTGCCCATTTGGTCAAATGTGGACTTTGGAATTACTAACATGACATCAGAAAGAGGATCAAATATGGACTTCTGATTGGCTGAGAATAGAAAGTTCAAAATTGATGACCCTTGGGCCCGATATTAGTCCATTTGGTCAAATATGATTTTCTGAATGACCGATGTAACATCAGAAAGAGTCAATGAGTAGGTATAGAAATTTCAAGATCCTTGACTGAAACTACTCTATGGCTAATGTATCACAAGAAGGAGTCAATTAGGTAGGGACAGAAAGTTCAAGATCAAGAACTGAAATATGTTTTGAAGGTCAAAAATTGGCTGAACTATCACCAGAAGGAGTCAATGGGTAGCAATAGAAAGTTCAAGATCAAGGACTGAAATATATTCAGTAGGTCAAATATCGGCTGACTTTCAACACAAGGAGTCAATGGGTAGAACTTAAAAGTTCAAAATTGATGACTCCTGGATGAGATGTAAGTCTATTTGGTCAAAAATGGACCTCTGAATGACTGATGTAAAATCAGAAGTAGTCAATGAGTATGTATTAAAAGTTCAAGATCAAGGAGTGAAACATGTTCAGTAAGTCAAAATTTGCCTACTGATTGGCTGATCCATCACCGGAATGAGTCTAATGGGCAGAAATAAAAAGTTCAAAATCGACGAATCTTGGGGCGGATATGAGTCCATTTGGTCAAATATTGACTTCTGAATGGTCGATGTAACATCAGAAGGAGTCAATGAGTATGTATAAAAAGTTCAAGATCAAGAACTGAAACATGTTCAATGGGTCAAATATTTGCTATTCAATGGCTAATCTATCAACAGAAGGAATCAATTGTGTAGAAATATAAGTTCAAAATTGATGACTCTTGGGCCCGATATAAGTCCATTCGGTCAAATATGGAATTCTGGTTGGCTGATGTATCATCATTCGGATTCTATGAGTATGTATAAAAAGTTCAAGATCAAGGACTGAAACAAGTTCAATGGGTCATATACTGGCTACTCTAAGGCTAATTGATCAACAGAAGGAATCAATTGTGTAGAAATATAAGTTCAAAATTGATGACTCTTGGGCCTGATATAAGTCCATTCGGTCAAATATGGACTTCTGGTTGGCTGATGTATCATCATTCGGATTCTATGAGTACGTATAAAAAGTTCAAGATCAAGGACTGAAACCAGTTCAATGGGTCATATACTGGCTACTCTAAGGCTAATTCATCAACAGAAGGAATCAATTGTGTAGAAATATAAGTTCAATATTGATGACTCTTGGGCCCGATATAAGTCCATTCGGTCAAATATGGACTTCTGATTGGCTGATGTATCATAATTCGGAATCTATATGAGTATGTATACAAAGTTCAAGATCAAGGACTGAAACATGTTCAATGGGTCAAATATTTGCTATTCAATGGCTAATCTATCAACAGAAGGAATCAATTGTGTAGAAATATAAGTTCAAAATTGATGACTCTTGGGCCCGATATAAGTCCATTCGGTCAAATATGGACTTCTGGTTGGCTGATGTATCATCATTCGGATTCTATGAGTATGTATAAAAAGTTCAAGATCAAGGACTGAAACAAGTTCAATGGGTCATATACTGGCTACTCTAAGGCTAATTGATCAACAGAAGGAATTAATTGTGTAGAAATATAAGTTCAAAATTGATGACTCTTGGGCCCGATATAAGTCCATTCGGTCAAATATGGACTTCTGGTTGGCTGATGTATCATCATTCGGATTCTATGAGTATGTATAAAAAGTTCAAGATCAAGGACTGAAACAAGTTCAATGGGTCAAATATTTGCTATTCTATGAATAATGTATCACCAGAAGGAATCAATTGGGATGAAATAGAAAGTTCAAAATTGATGACTCTTGGGCCCGATATTAGTCCATTCGGTCAAATATGGACTTCTGATTGGCTGATGTCTCATCATTCGGATTCTATGAGTATGTATAAAAAGTTCAAGATCAAGGACTGAAACAAGTTCAATGGGTCAAATATTTGCTATTCTATGAATAATGTATCACCAGAAGGAATCAATTGGGATGAAATAGAAAGTTCAAAATTGATAACTCTTGGGCCCGATATTAGTCCATTCGGTCAAATATGGATTTTTGAAACACTGACATAACATCAGAAAAAAGTCAATGAGTAAGTATAGAAAGTTCAAGATCAAGGACTGAAATATATTCAGTAGGTCAAATATTGGCTGAACTATCACAAGATGGAGTCAATGGGTAAAACTAAAAAGTTCAAAATTGATGTTTCTTGCGCCATATATTAGTATTTTAGGTCAAATATGGACTCTGAATGGCTGATGTAACAACAGATAGAGTCAATGAGTGTGTATATAAATTTCAAGATTGATGACAGAAACAGGTACAGTGGGTCAAATATTGACTACTCTATGGCTAATTTATCACCAGAAGGAGTCAATTGGGTAGAAATACAAAGTTCAAAATCGACGACTCCTGGGCCCGATATTTGTCCATTTGGTCAAATATGGACTTCGGAATTACTGGCATGACATCAGAAAGAGTCAATGAGTAGGTATAGAAATTGCAAGATCCATGACTGTAACATGTCCAATGGGTAAAATATTGGCTAGTCTATGGCTAATTGATCACAAGAAGGAGTCTATTAGGCAGAAAGAGAAATATCAAAATTGATGACTCTGGGGTCCGATATAAGTCCATTCGGTCAAATATGAATTTCTGATTGGCTGATGTATCATCATTCGGATTCTATGAGTATGTACAGAAAGTTCAAGATCAAGCACTGAAAAATGTTCAATGTGTCAAATATTGGCTACTCTGTGGCTAATGTATCACCACAAAAAATCTATTGGGTAGAAATAGAAAGTTCAAAATTGATGACCCTTGGGCCCGATATTAGTCCATTTGGTCATATATGGATTTCTGAATGGCCGATGTAACATCAGAAAGAGTCAATGAGTAGGTATAGAAATTTCAAGACCCTTGACTGAAACTTGTCCAATGGGTACAATATTGGCTTCTCTATGGCTAATGTATCACAAGAAGGAGTCAATTAGGTAGGAACAGAAAGTTCAAGATCAAAAACTGAAATATGTTATGAAGGTCAAAAATTGGCTGAACTATCACCAGAAGGAGTCAATGGGTAGCAATAGAAAGTTCAAGATCAAGGACTGAAATATATTCAGTAGGTCAAATATCGGCTAAACTTTCAACACAAGGAGTCAATGGGTAGAACTTAAAAGTTCAAAATTGATGACTCCTGGATGAGATATAAGTCTTTTTGGTCAAAAATGGACCTCTGAATGACTGATGTAAAATCAGAAGTAGTCAATGAGTATGTATTAAAAGTTCAAGATCAAGGAGTGAAACATGTTCAGTAAGTCAAAATTTGCCTACTGATTGGCTGATCCATCACCGGAATGAGTCTAATGGGCAGAAATAGAAAGTTCAAAATCGACGAATCTTGGGGTGGATATGAGTCCATTTGGTCAAATATTGACTTCTGAATGGTCGATGTAACATCAGAGGGAGTCAATGAGTATGTATAAAAAGTTCAAGATCAAGAACTGAAACATGTTCAATGGGTCAAATATTTGCTATTCAAAGGCTAATCTATCAACAGAAGGAATCAATTGTGTAGAAATATAAGTTCAAAATCAATGGCCCTTAGGCCATATATTAGTACATTTGGTCAAATATGGACTTCTAAATAACTGACATAACATCAGAAAGAGTCGATTAGTAAGCATAGAAATTTCAAGATCCACGACTGAAACAAGTTCAATGGGTCAAATATTGGCTACTCTATGACTAATTGATAACCAGAGGGAGTCTGTGGGGTAGAAAGAGAAAGTTTAATATTGATGACTCTTGGGCCCGATATAAGTCCATTCGGTAAAATATGGACTTCTGATTGGCTGATGTATCATCATTCGGATTCTATGAGTATGTATAAAAAGTTCAAGATCAAGGACTGAAACATATTCAGTGGGTCAAATATTGGCTACTCTAAGGCTAATTTATCACCAGAAGGAGTCAATGGGTAGAACTAAAAAGTTCAAAATCGACGACTCTTGGGCCTGTTGGATCTTGAAATTTTCATACTTACACATTGACTGCTTCTGTTGGTACAACTGCCATTCAGAAGTCTATGTCTATTTTTTGACATAAAATACTAAAATCTAGCCCAAGATTCATCAATTTTGAAGTTTTTATTTCTAACCATTGATGACTCTTGGGCCCGATATTTGCCCATTTGGTCAAATATGGACTTTGGAATTACTGGCATGACATCAGAAAGAGTCAATGAGTAGGTATGGAAATTGCAAGATCCATGACTGAAACGTGTCCAATGGGTAAAATATTGTCTTCTCTATGGCTAATTGATCACAAGGAGTCTATTAGGCAGAAAGAGAAAGATCAAAATTGATGACTCTTGGGCCCGATATTAGTCCGGTCAAATATGAATTTCTGATTGGCTGATGTATCATCATTCGTATTCTATGAGTTTGTATAGAAAGTTCAAGATCAAGCACTGAAAAATGTTAAATGGGTCAAATATTGGCTACTCTATGGCTAATGTATCACCACAAAAAATCAATTGGGTAGAAATAGAAAGTTCAAAATTGATGACCCATGGGCCCGATATTAGTCCATTTGGTCAAATATGGATTTCTGAATGACCGATGTAACATCAGAAAGAGTCAATGAGTAGGTATAGAAATTTCAAGATCCAAGACTGAAACAAGTTCAATGGGTCAAATATTGGCTACTCTAAGACTATTTGATAACCAGAAGGAGTCTATGGGGTAGAAATAGAAAGTTCAAAATTGATGACTCTTGGGCCCCGATATAAGTCCATTCGGTCAAATATGGACTTCTGATTGGCTGATGTATCATCATTCCGATTCTATGAGTATGTATAAAAAGTTCAAGATCAAGGACTGAAACATGTTCAATGGGTCAAATATTGGCTACTCTAAGGCTAATTTATCACCAGAAGGAGTCAATGGGTAGAACTAAAAAGTTCAAAATCAACGACTCTTGGGCCTGTTCGATCTTGAAATTTTCATACCTACTCATTGACTCCTTCTGTTGGTGCAACTGCCAACAGATGGAGTCTATGTCTATGGAAGTCTATGTCTATTTTTGACATAAAATACTAAAATCGAGCCCAAGATTCATCAATTTTGAAGTTTTTATTTCTAACCATTAACTCCTTCTGGTGATAAATTAGCCATAGAGTAGCCATTAATTGAACATGTTTCAGTCATCAATCTTGAAATTTCTCTATACACTCATTGAATCCTTCTGATGTTAGAAAGTTCAAAATTGATGAATTATGGGCCCGATATTAATCCATTTGGTCAAATATGGATTTCTGAATGACCGATGTAACATCAGAAAGAGTCAATGAGTAGGTATAGAAATTTCAAGACCCTTGACTGAAACTTGTCCAATGGGTACAATATTGGCTACTCTATGGCTAATGTATCACAAGAAGGAGTTAATTAGGTAGAAACAGAAAGTTCCATATCAAGAACTGAAATAGGTTATGAAGGTCAAAAATTGGCTGAACTATCGCCAGAAGGACTCAACGGGTAGCAATAGAAAGTTCAAGATCAAGGACTGAAATATATTCAGTAGGTCAAATATTGGCTGAACTTTCAACAAAAGGAGTCAATGGGTAGAACTTAAAAGTTCAAAATTGATGACTCCTGGATGAGATGTAAGTCTATTTGGTCAAAAATGGACCTCTGAATGACTGATGTAAAATCAGAAGTAGTCAATGAGTATGTATTAAAAGTTCAAGATCAAAGAGTGAGACATGTTCAGTAAGTCAAAATTTGCCTATTGATTGGCTGATCCATCACCGGAATGAGTCTAATGGGCAGAAATAGAAAGTTCAAAATCGACGACTCTTGGGGCGGATATGAGTCCATTTGGTCAAATATTGACTTCTGAATGACTGATGTAACATCAGAGGAAGTCAATGAGTATGTATACAAAGTTCAAGATCAAGGACTGAAACATGTTCAATGGGTCAAATATTTGCTATTCAAAGGCTAATCTATCAACAGAAGGAATCAATTGTGTAGAAATATAAGTTCAAAATCGATGACCCTTAGGCCAGATATTAATACATTTGGTCAAATATGGACTTCTAAATAACTGGCATAACACCAGAAAGAGTCAATTAGTAACCATAGAAATTTCAAGATCCACGACTGAAACAAGTTCAATAGGTCAAATATTGGCTACTCTAAGACTAATTGATCATCAGAAGGAGTCTATGGGGTAGAAAGAGAAAGTTCAAAATTGATGTCTCTTGGCCCCGATATAAGTCCATTCGGTAAAATATGGACTTCTGATTGGCTGATGTATCATCATTCGGATTCTATGAGTATGTATAAAAAGTTCAAGATCAAGGACTGAAACATGTTCAATGGGTCAAATATTGGCTACTCTAAGGCTAATTTATCACCAGAAGGAGTCAATGGGTAGAACTAAAAAGTTCAAAATCGACGACTCTTGGGCCTGTTGGATCTTGAAATTTTCATACCTATTCATTGACTCCTTCTGTTGGTACAACTGCCATTCAGAAGTCTATGTCTATTTTTGACATAAAATACTAAAATCTAGCCCAAGATTCATCAATTTTGAAGTTTTTATTTCTAACCATTGACTCCTTCTGGTGATAAATTAGCCATAGAGTAGCCATTATTTGACTCATTGAACATGTTTCAGTCATCAATCTTGAAATTTCTCTATACACTCATTGAATCCTTCTGATGTTACATCGACCATTCAGAAATCCATATTTGACCAAATGGACTAATATCGGGCCCAAGAGTCGTCGATTTTGAAACTTTTATTTATTCCCAATTGACTCCTTCAGGTTTTAAATTATCCATAGAGTAGCCAATATTTGACCCATTGCACTTGTTTCAGTCGTGGATCTTGAAACTTATATGCCTGCAAATTTACTCTTTATGATTTTATGTCAGTTATTCAGAAATCCATATTTGACCAAATGTACTAATATCGGGCCCAAGAGTCATAGATTTTGAACTTCCTAATTCTACACAATTGATTCCTTCTGTTGATACATTAGCCATTGTATAGCAAATATTTGACCCACTGCACATGTTTCAGTCCTTGATCTTGAATTTTCTATATATACTCATCGACATCCTTCTCATGTTACATGGGTCATTCAAAAGTTCATATTTTACCGAATGGACTCATAGAAAGATAAAAATCGATGACTCTTGGGCCCAATATTAGTCCATTTTGTCAAATATGGACATGTGAATGACTGATATAACATCAGAAAGAGTCAATAAGTAGGTATAAAAATTTTAAAGATCCATAACTGAAACATGTTCAATGGGTCAAACATTGGCTACTTTATTATTAATTTATCACCAGGAGTCAATTGGAAAAAAGTAGAAAGTTCAAAATCGATGACTCTTGGGCCCGATATTTGTCCATTTGGTCAAATATGGACTTCAGAATTACTGGCATTACATCACAAAAAGTCAATGAGTAGGTATAGAAATTGCAAGATCAAGAACTGAAATATGTTATGAAGGTCAAAAATTGGCTGAACTATCACCAGAAGGAGTCAACGGGTAGCAATAGAAAGTTCAAGAGCAAGGACTGAAATATATTCAGTAGGTCAAATATTGGCTGAACTTTCAACACAAGGAGTTAATGGGTAGAACTTAAAAGTTCAAAATTGATGGCTCCTAGATGAGATATAAGTCTATTTGGTCAAAAATGGACCTCTGAATGACTGATGTAAAATCAGAAGTAGTCAATGAGTACGTATTAAAAGTTCAAGATCAAGGAGTGAAACATGTTCTGTAAGTCAAATTTGCCTACTGATTGGCTGATCCATCACCGGAATGAGTCTATGGGGTAGAAATAGAAAGTTCAAAATTGATGACTCTTGGGCCCGATATAAGTCCATTCGGTCAAATATGGACTTCTGATTGGCTGATGTATCATCATTCCGATTCTATGAGTATGTATAAAAAGTTCAAGATCAAGGAATGAAACATGTTCAATGGGTCAAATATTGGCTACTCTAAGGCTAATTTATCAACAGAAGGAGTCAATGGGTAGAACTAAAAAGTTCAAAATTGACGACTCTTGGGCCTGTTGGATCTTGAAATTTTCATACCTATTCATTGACTCCTGTTGGTACAACTGCCATTCAGAAGTCTATGTCTATTTTTGACATAAAATACTAAAATCTAGCCCAAGATTCATCAATTTTGAAGTTTTTATTTCTAACCATTAACTCCTTCTGGTGATAAATTAGCCATACAGTAGTCAATTTTTGAGCCATTTATTATTTTTCTGTCCTTGATCTTGAACTTTCTGTTCCTACCCAATTGACTCCTTCTGGTGATAAATTAGCCATAGAGTAGCCATTATTTGACCCATTGAACATGTTTCAGTCATTGATCTTGAAATTTCTCTATACACTCATTGAATCCTTCTGATGTTAGAAAGTTCAAAATTGATGAATTATGGGCCCGATATTAATCCATTTGGTCAAATATGGATTTCTGAATGACCGATGTAACATCAGAAAGAGTCAATGAGTAGGTATAGAAATTTCAAGACCCTTGACTGAAACTTGTCCAATGGGTACAATATTGGCTACTCTATGGCTAATGTATCACAAGAAGGAGTCAATTAGGTAGAAACAGAAAGTTCCATATCAAGAACTGAAATATGTTATGAAGGTCAAAAATTGGCTGAACTATCACCAGAAGGAGTCAACGGGTAGCAATAGAAAGTTCAAGATCAAGGACTGAAATATATTCAGTAGGTCAAATATTGGCTGAACTTTCAACACAAGGAGTCAATGGGTAGAACTTAAAAGTTCAAAATTGATGACTCCTGGATGAGATGTAAGTCTATTTGGTCAAAAATGGACCTCTGAATGACTGATGTAAAATCAGAAGTAGTTAATGAGTATGTATTAAAAGTTCAAGATCAAAGAGTGAGACATGTCCAGTAAGTCAAAATTTGCCTATTGATTGGCTGATCCATCACCGGAATGAGTCTAATGGGCAGAAATAGAAAGTTCAAAATCGACGACTCTTGGGGCGGATATGAGTCCATTTGGTCAAATATTGACTTCTGAATGACTGATGTAACATCAGAGGAAGTCAATGAGTATGTATACAAAGTTCGAGATCAAGGACTGAAACATGTTCAATGGGTCAAATATTTGCTATTCAATGGCTAATCTATCAACAGAAGGAATCAATTGTGTAGAAATATAAGTTCAAAATTGATGACTCTTGGGCCCGATATAAGTCCATTCGGTCAAATATGGACTTCTGATTGGCTGATTTATCATCATTTGGATTCTATGAGTGTGTATAAAAAGTTCAAGATCAAGGACTGAAACAAGTTCAATGGGTCATATATTGGCTACTCTAAGGCTAATTGATCAACAGAAGGAGTCTATTGGGAAGAAGTAGAAAGTTCAAAATCGATGACTCTTGGACCCGATATAAGTCCATTTGGTCAAATATGGACTTCTGATTGGCTGATGTATCATCATTCGGATTCTATGAGTATGTATAAAAAGTTCAAGATCAAGGACTGAAACAAGTTCAATGGGTCAAATATTTGCTATTCTATGAATAATGTATCACCAGAAGGAATCAATTGGGATGAAATAGAAAGTTCAAAATTGATGACTCTTAGGCCCGACATTAGTCCATTCGGTCAAATATGGATTTTTGAAACACTGACATAACATCAGAAAAAGTCAATGAGTAGGTATAGAAAGTTCAAGATCAAGGACTGAAATATATTCAGTAGGTCAAATATTGGCTGAACTATCACAAGGAGTCAATGGGTAAATCTAAAAAGTTCAAAATTGATATCTCTTGGGCCATAAATTAGTATTTTAGATCAAATATGGACTCTGAATGGCTGATGTAACAACATACAGTCAATACGTATACATAGAAATTTCAAGATCCATGACTGAAACATGTTTAATGGGTCAAATATTGGCTACTCTATGGCTAATTTATCACCAGAAGGAGTCAACTTGGTAGAAATAGAAACTTCAAATTCGACGACTCTTTGGCCCGATATTAGTCCATTTTGTCAAATATGGACTTGTGAATGACTGATATAATATCAGAAAGAGTCAACGAGTAGGTATAGAAATTTCAAGATCCATGACTGAAACATGTCCAGTGAGTAAAATATTTGCTAAGATATTTGAAGGAGTAAAAGGTTAGAAATAAAAAACTTCAAAATGGATGAATCTTCGGCTACATAGTAGTATTTTATTTCAAACATAGATTTCTGAATGGCAGTTGTACCAACAGAAGGAGTCAATGAGTAGGTATAGAAATTTAAAGATCCAAGAATGAAACATTTTCAATGGGTCAAATATTGGCTACTCTAAGGCTAATTTATCACCAAAAGGAGTCAAAAGGGTTGAACTAAAAAGGTCAAAATCGACGACTCTTGGGCCTGATATTAGTCCAATTGGTCAAATATGGATTTCTGAATGACCGGTGTAACATCAGAAAGAGTCAATGAGTAGGTATAGAAATTTCAAGACCCTTGACGGAAACTTGTCCAATGGGTACAATATTGGCTACTCTATGGCTAATGTATCACAAGAAGGAGTCAATTAGGTAGAAACAGAAAGTTCCATATCAAGAACTGAAATATGTTATGAAGGTCAAAAATTGGCTGAACTATCACCAGAAGGAGTCAACGGGTAGCAATAGAAAGTTCAAGAATGGAATGAGTTATTTGTTATATGCTATGCAAAGCAACAAGTTCATATCTTATATTTTGCTCTGTGCAATGGAACAGCACATGTGTTTTCTCTTCATTGCACAACGAAATAAAGTGCATCAATGCAATTTTGCATTATCTCTTCAAAATAGCATATAGGTTAACTCCATGTACAGCAGAATGAATAATGCTGATACACTTAGTCATTTTTCTGAAAAATGGTGCACGCTCAGAAAAATGACTGTGTCAAAATAACTCCGTTCTGTGCAATGCAACAGCACTTGTGTTTTCTCTTCATTGCACAACCAAATAAAGTGCATCAATGCAATTTTGCATTTTCTCTTCAAAATAGCATACATGTTATCTCCATGCACATCAGAATGAATTTATGCTGATACACTTAGTCGTTTTTTGAAAAATAGTGCACGCTCAGAAAAACGACTAAGTGTCAAAATTACTCCGTTTCAACCATGCGGTGTGTTTTTCTGCTCAAGCCGGAGAGAGTGCGAGGTAGGCGGCATGAAGTTATAAGGATGTTCCCCTCATGTGAATGCGCTCCAAATGAACCATGCACTCAATTGACTGCTTTATGGCAGAAGTAACATCAAATTAAGTCACAGAGGAAAGTTGTAAGTTTTAAATGGAATGAGTTATTTGCTATATGCTATGCAAAGCAACAAGTTCATATCTTATATTTTGCTCAGTGCAATGCAACAGCACATGTGTTTTCTCTTCATTGCACAACGAAATAAAGTGCATCAATGCAATTTTGCATTATCTCTTCAAAATAGCATACGTGTTAAATCCATGCACAGCAGAATGACTAATGCTGATACTCTTCGTCGTTTTTCTGAAAAATGGTGCACGCTCAGAAAAACGACTAAGTGTCAAAATTACTCCGTTTCAACCATGCGGTGTGTTTTTCTGCTCAAGCCGGAGAGAGTGCGAGGTAGGCGGAATGAAGTTATAACGATGTTCCCCTCATGTGAATGCGCTCCAAATGAACCATGCACTCAATTGACTGCTTTATGGCAGAAGTAACATCAAATTAAGTGACAGAGGAAAGTTGTAAGTTTTAAATGGAATGAGTTATTTGTTATATGCTATGCAAAGCAACAAGTTCATATCTTATATTTTGCTCTGTGCAACAGCACATGTGTTTTCTCTTCATTGCACAACGAAATAAAGTCCATCACTGCAATTTTGCATTATGTCTTCAAAATAGCATATATGTTAACTCCATGCACAGCAGAATGCCTAATGCTGATACACTTCGTCGTTTTTCTGAAAAATGGTGCACGCTCAGAAAAACGACTAAGTGTCAAAATGACTCCGTTTCAACCATGCGGCGTGTTTCTCTGCTCAAGCCGGAGAGAGTGCGAGGTAGGCGGCTTGAAGTTATTAGGATGTTCCCCTCATGTGAATGCGCTCCAAATGAACCATGCACTCAATTGACTGCTTTATGGCAGAAGTAACATCAAATTAAGTCACAGAGGAAACTTGTAAGTTTTAAATGGAATGAGTTATTTGTTAAATGCTATGCAAAGCAACAAGTTCATATCTTATATTTTGCTCTGTGCAATGCAACAGCACATGTGTTTTCTCTTCATTGCACAACGAAGTAAAGTCCATCACTGCAATTTTGCATTATCTCTTCAAAATAGCATATATGTTAACTCCATGCACAGCAGAATGAATAATGCTGATACACTTAGTCGTTTTTCGGAAAAATGGTGCACGCTCAGAAAAACGACTAAGTGTTAAAATTACTCCGTTCTAAGCAATGCAACAGCACATGTGTTTTCTCTTCATTGCACAACGAAATAAAGTGCATCAATGCAATTTTGCATTATCTCTTCAAAATAGCATACATGTTATCTCCATGCACATCAGAATGAATTTATGCTGATACACTTAGTCGTTTTTTGAAAAATGTTGCACGCTCAGAAAAACGACTAAGTGTCAAAATTACTCCGTTTCAACCATGCGGTGTGTTTTTATGCTCAAGCCGGAGAGAGTGCGAGGTAGGCGGCATGAAGTTATAAGGATGTTCCCCTCATGTGAATGCGCTCCAAATGAACCATGCACTCAATTGACCGCTTTATGGCAGAAGTAACATCAAATTAAGTCACAGAGGAAAGTTGTAAGTTTTAAATGGAATGAGTTATTTGTTATATGCTATGCAAAGCAACAAGTTCATAATTTATATTTTGCTCAGTGCAATGCAACCGCACATGTGTTTTCTCTTCATTGCACAACGAAATAAAGTGCATCAATGCAATTTTGCATTATCTCTTCAAAATAGCATACATGTTAAATCCATGCACAGCAGAATGACTAATGCTGATACACTTCGTCGTTTTTCTGAAAAACGGTGCACGCTCAGAAAAACGACTAAGTGTCAAAATTACTCCGTTTCAACCATGCGGTGTGTTTCTCTGCTCAAGCCGGAGAG
Organism: Opsariichthys bidens; assembly: GCA_037194245.1. Taxonomy (NCBI): domain Eukaryota; kingdom Metazoa; phylum Chordata; class Actinopteri; order Cypriniformes; family Xenocyprididae; genus Opsariichthys; species Opsariichthys bidens. The sequence goes on along the minus strand of CM074301.1, from coordinate 38,781 downwards.
AGTGCGAGGTAGGCGGCTTGAAGTTATAAGGATGTTCCCCTAAGGTGAAGGCGCTCCTAATGAACCATGCAGTCAATTGACAGCTTTATGGCAGAAGTAACATCAAATTAAGTCACAGAGGAAAGTTGTAAGTTTTTAATGGAATGAGTTATTTGTTATATGCTATGCAAAGCAACAAGTTCATATCTTATATTTTGCTCTGTGCAATGCAACAGCACATGTGTTTTCTCTTCATTGCACAACGAAATAAAGTGCATCAATGCAATTTTGCATTATCTCTTCAAAATAGCATACATGTTATCTCCATGCACATCAGAATGAATTTATGCTGATACACTTAGTCGTTTTTTGAAAAATGTTGCACGCTCAGAAAAACGACTAAGTGTCAAAATTACTCCGTTTCAACCATGCGGTGTGTTTTTATGCTCAAGCCGGAGAGAGTGCGAGGTAGGCGGCATGAAGTTATAAGGATGTTCCCCTCATGTGAATGCGCTCCAAATGAACCATGCACTCAATTGACCGCTTTATGGCAGAAGTAACATCAAATTAAGTCACAGAGGAAAGTTGTAAGTTTTAAATGGAATGAGTTATTTGTTATATGCTATGCAAAGCAACAAGTTCATAATTTATATTTTGCTCAGTGCAATGCAACCGCACATGTGTTTTCTCTTCATTGCACAACGAAATAAAGTGCATCAATGCAATTTTGCATTATCTCTTCAAAATAGCATACATGTTAAATCCATGCACAGCAGAATGACTAATGCTGATACACTTCGTCGTTTTTCTGAAAAACGGTGCACGCTCAGAAAAACGACTAAGTGTCAAAATTACTCCGTTTCAACCATGCGGTGTGTTTCTCTGCTCAAGCCGGAGAGAGTGCGAGGTAGGCGGCTTGAAGTTATAAGGATGTTCCCCTAAGGTGAAGGCGCTCCTAATGAACCATGCAGTCAATTGACAGCTTTATGGCAGAAGTAACATCAAATTAAGTCACAGAGGAAAGTTGTAAGTTTTTAATGGAATGAGTTATTTGTTATATGCTATGCAAAGCAACAAGTTCATATCTTATATTTTGCTCTGTGCAATGCAACAGCACATGTGTTTTCTCTTCATTGCACAACGAAATAAAGTGCATCAATGCAATTTTGCATTATCTCTTCAAAATAGCATATATGTTAACTCCATGTACAGCAGAATGAATAATGCTGATACACTTAGTCATTTTTCGGAACAATGGTGCACGCTCAGAAAAACGACTAAGTGTCAAAATTACTCCATTCTAAGCAATGCAACAGCACATGTGTTTTCTCTTAATTGCACAACGAAATAAAGTGCATCAATGCAATTTTGCATTATCTCTTCAAAATAGCATACATGTTATCTCCATGCACATCAGAATGAATTCATGCTGATACACTTAGTCGTTTTTTGAAAAATGTTGCACGCTCAGAAAAACGACTAAGTGTCAAAATTACTCCGTTTCAACCATGCGGTGTGTTTTTATGCTCAAGCCGGAGAGAGTGCGAGGTAGGCGGCATGAAGTTATAAGGATGTTCCCCTCATGTGAATGCGCTCCAAATGAACCATGCACTCAATTGACTGCTTTATGGCAGAAGTAACATCAAATTAAGTCACAGAGGAAAGTTGTAAGTTTTAAATGGAATGAGTTATTTGTTATATGCTATGCAAAGCAACAAGTTCATAATTTATATTTTGCTCAGTGCAATGCAACCGCACATGTGTTTTCTCTTCATTGCACAACGAAATAAAGTGCATCAATGCAATTTTGCATTATCTCTTCAAAATAGCATACATGTTAAATCCATGCACAGCAGAATGACTAATGCTGATACACTTCGTCGTTTTTCTGAAAAATGGTGCACGCTCAGAAAAACGACTAAGTGTCAAAATTACTCCGTTTCAACCATGCGGTGTGTTTCTCTGCTCAAGCCGGAGAGAGTGCGAGGTAGGCGGCTTGAAGTTATAAGGATGTTCCCCTAAGGTGAATGCGCTCCTAATGAACCATGCAGTCAATTGACAGCTTTATGGCAGAAGTAACATCAAATTAAGTCACAGAGGAAAGTTGTAAGTTTTTAATGGAATGAGTTATTTGTTATATGCTATGCAAAGCAACAAGTTCATATCTTATATTTTGCTCTGTGCAATGCAACAGCACATGTGTTTTCTCTTCATTGCACAACGAAATAAAGTGCATCAATGCAATTTTGCATTATCTCTTCAAAATAGCATATATGTTAACTCCATGTACAGCAGAATGAATAATGCTGATACACTTAGTCATTTTTTGGAAAAATGGTGCACGCTCAGAAAAAACGACTAAGTGTCAAAATTACTCCGTTCTAAGCAATGCAACAGCACATGTGTTTTCTCTTCATTGCACAACCAAATAAAGTGCATCAATGCAATTTTGCATTTTCTCTTCAAAATAGCATACATGTTATCTTCATGCAGAGCAGAATGAATTTATGCTGATACACTTAGTCGTTTTTTGAAAAATGGTGCACGCTCAGAAAAACGACTAAGTGTCAAAATTACTCCGTTTCAACCATGCGGTGTGTTTTTCTGCTCAAGCCGGAGAGAGTGCGAGGTAGGCGGAATGAAGTTATAAGGATGTTCCCCTCATGTGAATGCGCTCCAAATGAACCATGCAGTCAATTGACTGCTTTATGGCAGAAGTAACATCAAATTAAGTGACAGAGGAAAGTTGTAAGTTTTAAATGGAATGAGTTATTTGTTATATGCTATGCAAAGCAACAAATTCATATCTTATATTTTGCTCTGTGCAATGCAACAGCACATGTCTTTTCTCTTCATTGCACAACCAAATAAAGTGCATCAATGCAATTTTGCATTATCTCTTCAAAATAGCATACATGTTAACTCCATGCACAGCAGAATGACTAATGCTGATACACTTAGTCGTTTTTTGAAAAATGGTGCACGCTCAGAAAAACGACTAAGTGTCAAAATTACTCCGTTTTCAACCATGCGGTGTGTTTTTCTGCTCAAGCCGGAGAGAGTGCGAGGTAGGCGGCATGAAGTTATAAGGATGTTCCCCTCATGTGAATGCGCTCCAAATGAACCATGCACTCAATTGAATGCTTTATGGCAGAAGTAACATCAAATTAAGTGACAGAGGAAAGTTGTAAGTTTTAAATGGAATGAGTTATTTGTTATATGCTATGCAAAGCAACAAATTCATATCTTATATTTTACTCTGTGCAATGCAACAGCACATATCTTTTCTCTTCATTGCACAACCAAATAAAGTGCATCAATGCAATTTTGCATTATCTCTTCAAAATAGCATACATGTTAACTCCATGCACAGCAGAATGACTAATGCTGATACACTTAGTCGTTTTTTGAAAAATGGTGCACGCTCAGAAAAACGACTAAGTGTCAAAATTACTCCGTTTCAACCATGCGGTGTGTTTTTCTGCTCAAGCCGGAGAGAGTGCGAGGTAGGCGGCATGAAGTTATAAGGATGTTCCCCTCATGTGAATGCGCTCCAAATGAACCATGCACTCAATTGACTGCTTTATGGCAGAAGTAACATCAAATTAAGTCACAGAGGAAACTTGTAAGTTTTAAATGGAATGAGTTATTTGTTTTATGCTATGCAAAGCAACAAATTCATATCTTATATTTTGCTCTGTGCAATGCAACAGCACATGTCTTTTCTCTTCATTGCACAACGAAATAAAGTGCATCAATGCAATTTTGCATTATCTCTTCAAAATAGCATACATGTTAAATCCATGCACAGCAGAATGACTAATACTGATACACTTCGTCGTTTTTCTGAAAAATGGTGCACGCTCAGAAAAACGACTAAGTGTCAAAATTACTCCGTTTCAACCATGCGGTGTGTTTTTCTGCTCAAAGCCGGAGAGAGTGCGAGGTAGGCGGAATGAAGTTATAAGGATGTTCCCCTCATGTGAATGCGCTCCAAATGAACCATGCACTCAATTGACTGCTTTATGGCAGAAGTAACATCAAATTAAGTCACAGAGGAAACTTGTAAGTTTTAAATGGAATGAGTTCTTTGTTATATGCTATGCAAAGCAACAAATTCATATCTTATATTTTGCTCTGTGCAATGCAACAGCACATGTGTTTTCTCTTCATTGCACAACGAAATAAAGTGCATCAATGCAATTTTGCATTATCTCTTCAAAACAGCATACATGTTATCTCCATGCACATCAGAATGAATTTATGCTGATACACTTAGTCGTTTTTCGGAAAAATGGTGCACGCTCAGAAACACAACTAAGTGTCAAAATTACTCCGTTTTAAGCAATGGAACAGCACATGTGTTTTCTCTTCATTGCACAACGAAATAAAGTGCATCAATGCAATTTTGCATTATCTCTTCAAAATAGCATACATGTTAACTCCATGCACAGCAGAATGACTAATGCTGATACACTTCGTCGTTTTTCTGAAAAATGGTGCACGCTCAGAAAAACGACTAAGTGTCAAAATTACTCCGTTTCAACCATGCAGTGTGTTTCTCTGCTCAAGCCGGAGAGAGTGCGAGGTAGGCGGCATGAAGTTATAAGGATGTTCCCCTCATGTGAATGCGCTCCAAATGAACCATGCACTCAATTGACTGCTTTATGGCAGAAGTAACATCAAATTAAGTCACAGAGGAAACTTGTAAGTTTTAAATGGAATGAGTTATTTGTTATATGCTATGCAAAGCAACAAGTTCATATCTTATATTTTGCTCAGTGCAATGCAACCGCACATGTGTTTTCTCTTCATTGCACAACGAAATAAAGTGCATCAATGCAATTTTGCATTATCTCTTCAAAATAGCATACATGTTAACTCCATGCACAGCAGAATGACTAATGCTGATACACTTAGTCGTTTTTCGTAAAAATGGTGCACGCTCAGAAAAACGACTAAGTGTCAAAATTACTCCGTTCTGTGCAATGCAACAGCACATGTGTTTTCTCTTCATTGCACAACCAAATAAAGTCCATCACTGCAATTTTGCATTATCTCTTCAAAATAGCATATATATTAACTCCATGCACAGCAGAATGAATAATGCAGATACACTTATTCGTTTTTTCGGAACAATGGTGCACGCTTAGAAAAACGACTAAGTGTCTAAATTTCTCCGTTCTAAGCAATGCAACTGCACACGTGTTTTCTCTTCATTGCACAACCAAATAAAGTGCATCAATGCAATTTTGCATTTTCTCTTCAAAATAGCATACATGTTATCTCCATGCACATCAGAATGAATTTATGCTGATACACTTAGTCGTTTTTTGAAAAATGGTACACGCTCAGAAAAACGACCAAGTGTCAAAATTACTCCGTTTCAACCATGCGGTGTGTTTTTCTGCTCAAGCCGTGAGAGTGCGAGGTAGGCGGCATGAAGTTATAAGGATGTTCCCCTCATGTGAATGCGCTCCAAATGAACCATGCACTCAATTGACTGCTTTATGGCAGAAGTAACATCAAATTAAGTCACAGAGGAAAGTTGTAAGTTTTAAATGGAATGAGTTATTTGTTATATGCTATGCAAAGCAACAAGTTCATATCTTATATTTTGCTCTGTGCAATGCAACAGCACATGTGTTTTCTCTTCATTGCACAACGAAATAAAGTGCATCAATGCAATTTTGCATTATCTCTTCAAAATAGCATACATGTTATCTCCATGCACATCAGAATGAATTAATGCTGATACACTTAGTCGTTTTTCGGAAAAAATGGTGCACGCTCAGAAAAACGACTAAGTGTCAAAATTACTCCGTTCTAAGCAATGCAACAGCACATGTCTTTTCTCTTCATTGCACAACCAAATAAAGTGCATCAATGCAATTTTGCATTATCTCTTCAAAATAGCATACATGTTAACTCCATGCACAGCAGAATGACTAATGCTGACACACTTAGTCGTTTTTTTGAAAAATGGTGCACGCTCAGAAAAACGACTAAGTGTCAAAATTACTCCGTTTCAACCATGCGGTGTGTTTTTCTGCTCAAGGCGGAGAGAGTGCGAGGTAGGCGGCATGAAGTTATAAGGATGTTCCCCTCAGGTGAATGCGCTCCAATTGAACCATGCACTCAATTGACTGCTTTATGGCAGAAGTAACATCAAATTAAGTCACAGAGGAAAGTTGTAAGTTTTAAATGGAATGAGTTATTTGTTATATGCTATGCAAAGCAACAAGTTCATATCTTATATTTTGCTCTGTGCAATGCAACAGCACATGTGTTTTCTCTTCATTGCACAACGAAATAAAGTGCATCAATGCAATTTTGCATTATCTCTTCAAAATAGCATACATGTTATCTCCATGCACAGCAGAATGAAACATGCTGATACACTTCGTCGTTTTTCTGAAAAATGGTGCACGCTCAGAAAAACGACTAAGTGTCAAAATTACTCCGTTTCAACCATGCGGTGTGTTTCTCTGCTCAAGGCGGAGAGAGTGCGAGGTAGGCGGCATGAAGTTATAAGGATGTTCCCCTCAGGTGAATGCGCTCCAAATGAACCATGCAGTCAATTGACTGCTTTATGGCAGAAGTAACATCAAATTAAGTGACAGAGGAAAGTTGTAAGTTTTAAATGGAATGAGTTATTTGTTATATGCTATGCAAAGCAACAAATTCATATCTTATATTTTGCTCTGTGCAATGCAACAGCACATGTCTTTTCTCTTCATTGCACAACCAAATAAAGTGCATCAATGCAATTTTGCATTATCTCTTCAAAATAGCATACATGTTAACTCCATGCACAGCAGAATGACTAATGCTGATACACTTAGTCGTTTTTTGAAAAATGGTGCACGCTCAGAAAAACGACTAAGTGTCAAAATTACTCCGTTTCAACCATGCGGTGTGTTTTTCTGCTCAAGCCGGAGAGAGTGCGAGGTAGGCGGCATGAAGTTATAAGGATGTTCCCCTCATGTGAATGCGCTCCAAATGAACCATGCACTCAATTGACTGCTTTATGGCAGAAGTAACATCAAATTAAGTCACAGAGGAAAGTTGTAAGTTTTAAATGGAATGAGTTATTTGCTATATGCTATGCAAAGCAACAAGTTCATATCTTATATTTTGCTCAGTGCAATGCAACAGCACATGTGTTTTCTCTTCATTGCACAACGAAATAAAGTGCATCAATGCAATTTTGCATTATCTCTTCAAAATAGCATACGTGTTAAATCCATGCACAGCAGAATGACTAATGCTGATACACTTCGTCGTTTTTCTGAAAAATGGTGCACGCTCAGAAAAACGACTAAGTGTCAAAATTACTCCGTTTCAACCATGCGGTGTGTTTTTCTGCTCAAGCCGGAGAGAGTGCGAGGTAGGCGGAATGAAGTTATAACGATGTTCCCCTCATGTGAATGCGCTCCAAATGAACCATGCACTCAATTGACTGCTTTATGGCAGAAGTAACATCAAATTAAGTCACAGAGGAAACTTGTAAGTTTTAAATGGAATGAGTTCTTTGTTATATGCTATGCAAAGCAACAAATTCATATCTTATATTTTGCTCTGTGCAATGCAACAGCACATGTGTTTTCTCTTCATTGCACAACGAAATAAAGTGCATCAATGCAATTTTGCATTATCTCTTCAAAACAGCATACATGTTATCTCCATGCACAGCAGAATGAAACATGCTGATACACTTAGTCGTTTTTCGGAAAAATGGTGCATGCTCAGAAACACGACTAAGTGTCAAAATTACTCCGTTTTAAGCAATGGAACAGCACATGTGTTTTCTCTTCATTGCACAACGAAATAAAGTGCATCAATGCAATTTTGCATTATCTCTTCAAAATAGCATACATGTTAACTCCATGCACAGCAGAATGACTAATGCTGATACACTTAGTCGTTTTTCGTAAAAATGGTGCACGCTCAGAAAAACGACTAAGTGTCAAAATTACTCCGTTCTGTGCAATGCAACAGCACATGTGTTTTCTCTTCATTGCACAACCAAATAAAGTGCACCAAATGCAATTTTGCATTATCTCTTCAAAATAGCATACATGTTAACTCCATGCACAGCAGAATGACTAATGCTGATACACTTAGTCGTTTTTTGAAAAATGGTGCACGCTCAGAAAAACGACTAAGTGTCAAAATTACTCCGTTCTGTGCAATGCAACAGCACTTGTGTTTTCTCTTCTTTGCACAACGAAATAAAGTCCATCACTGCAATTTTGCATTATCTCTTCAAAATAGCATATATGTTATCTCCATGCACAGCAGAATGAATAATGCAGATACACTTAGTCGTTTTTTCGGAAAAATGGTGCACGCTTAGAAAAACGACTAAGTGTCTAAATTTCTCCGTTCTAAGCAATGCAACTGCACACGTGTTTTCTCTTCATTGCACAACCAAATAAAGTGCATCAATGCAATTTTGCATTTTCTCTTCAAAATAGCATACATGTTATCTCCATGCACATCAGAATGAATTTATGCTGATACACTTAGTCGTTTTTTGAAAAATGGTGCACGCTCAGAAAAACGACCAAGTGTCAAAATTACTCCGTTTCAACCATGCGGTGTGTTTTTCTGCTCAAGCCGGTGAGAGTGCGAGGTAGGCGGCATGAAGTTATAAGGATGTTCCCCTCATGTGAATGCGCTCCAAATGAACCATGCACTCAATTGACTGCTTTATGGCAGAAGTAACATCAAATTAAGTCACAGAGGAAAGTTGTAAGTTTTAAATGGAATGAGTTATTTGTTATATGCTATGCAAAGCAACAAGTTCATATCTTATATTTTGCTCTGTGCAATGCAACAGCACATGTGTTTTCTCTTCATTGCACAACGAAATAAAGTGCATCAATGCAATTTTGCATTATCTCTTCAAAATAGCATACATGTTATCTCCATGCACATCAGAATGAATTAATGCTGATACACTTAGTCGTTTTTCGGAAAAATGGTGCACGCTCAGAAAAACGACTAAGTGTCAAAATTACTCCGTTCTGAGCAATGCAACAGCACATGTCTTTTCTCTTCATTGCACAACCAAATAAAGTGCATCAATGCAATTTTGCATTATCTCTTCAAAATAGCATACATGTTAACTCCATGCACAGCAGAATGACTAATGCTGACACACTTAGTCGTTTTTTGAAAAATGGTGCACGCTCAGAAAAACGACTAAGTGTCAAAATTACTCCGTTTCAACCATGCGGTGTGTTTTTCTGCTCAAGCCGGAGAGAGTGCGAGGTAGGCGGCATGAAGTTATAAGGATGTTCCCCTCATGTGAATGCGCTCCAAATGAACCATGCACTCAATTGACTGCTTTATGGCAGAAGTAACATCAAATTAAGTCACAGAGGAAAGTTGTAAGTTTTAAATGGAATGAGTTATTTGTTATATGCTATGCAAAGCAACAAGTTCATATCTTATATTTTGCTCTGTGCAATGCAACAGCACATGTGTTTTCTCTTCATTGCACAACGAAATAAAGTGCATCAATGCAATTTTGCATTATCTCTTCAAAATAGCATACATGTTATCTCCATGCACAGCAGAATGAAACATGCTGATACACTTCGTCGTTTTTCTGAAAAATGGTGCACGCTCAGAAAAACGACTAAGTGTCAAAATTACTCCGTTTCAACCATGCGGTGTGTTTCTCTGCTCAAGGCGGAGAGAGTGCGAGGTAGGCGGCATGAAGTTATAAGGATGTTCCCCTCAGGTGAATGCGCTCCAAATGAACCATGCAGTCAATTGACTGCTTTATGGCAGAAGTAACATCAAATTAAGTGACAGAGGAAAGTTGTAAGTTTTAAATGGAATGAGTTATTTGTTATATGCTATGCAAAGCAACAAATTCATATCTTATATTTTGCTCTGTGCAATGCAACAGCACATGTCTTTTCTCTTCATTGCACAACCAAATAAAGTGCATCAATGCAATTTTGCATTATCTCTTCAAAATAGCATACATGTTAACTCCATGCACAGCAGAATGACTAATGCTGATACACTTAGTCGTTTTTTGAAAAATGGTGCACGCTCAGAAAAACGACTAAGTGTCAAAATTACTCCGTTTCAACCATGCGGTGTGTTTTTCTGCTCAAGCCGGAGAGAGTGCGAGGTAGGCGGCATGAAGTTATAAGGATGTTCCCCTCATGTGAATGCGCTCCAAATGAACCATGCACTCAATTGACTGCTTTATGGCAGAAGTAACATCAAATTAAGTCACAGAGGAAAGTTGTAAGTTTTAAATGGAATGAGTTATTTGCTATATGCTATGCAAAGCAACAAGTTCATATCTTATATTTTGCTCAGTGCAATGCAACAGCACATGTGTTTTCTCTTCATTGCACAACGAAATAAAGTGCATCAATGCAATTTTGCATTATCTCTTCAAAATAGCATACGTGTTAAATCCATGCACAGCAGAATGACTAATGCTGATACTCTTCGTCGTTTTTCTGAAAAATGGTGCACGCTCAGAAAAACGACTAAGTGTCAAAATTACTCCGTTTCAACCATGCGGTGTGTTTTTCTGCTCAAGCCGGAGAGAGTGCGAGGTAGGCGGAATGAAGTTATAACGATGTTCCCCTCATGTGAATGCGCTCCAAATGAACCATGCACTCAATTGACTGCTTTATGGCAGAAGTAACATCAAATTAAGTCACAGAGGAAACTTGTAAGTTTTAAATGGAATGAGTTCTTTGTTATATGCTATGCAAAGCAACAAATTCATATCTTATATTTTGCTCTGTGCAATGCAACAGCACATGTGTTTTCTCTTCATTGCACAACGAAATAAAGTGCATCAATGCAATTTTGCATTATCTCTTCAAAACAGCATACATGTTATCTCCATGCACATAAGAATGAATTTATGCTGATACACTTAGTCGTTTTTCGGAAAAATGGTGCATGCTCAGAAACACGACTAAGTGTCAAAATTACTCCGTTTTAAGCAATGGAACAGCACATGTGTTTTCTCTTCATTGCACAACGAAATAAAGTGCATCAATGCAATTTTGCATTATCTCTTCAAAATAGCATACATGTTAATTCCATGCACAGCAGAATGACTAATGCTGATACACTTAGTCGTTTTTCGTAAAAATGGTGCACGCTCAGAAAAACGACTAAGTGTCAAAATTACTCCGTTCTGTGCAATGCAACAGCACATGTGTTTTCTCTTCATTGCACAACCAAATAAAGTGCACCAAATGCAATTTTGCATTATCTCTTCAAAATAGCATACATGTTAACTCCATGCACAGCAGAATGACTAATGCTGATACACTTAGTCGTTTTTTGAAAAATGGTGCACGCTCAGAAAAACGACTAAGTGTCAAAATTACTCCGTTCTGTGCAATGCAACAGCACTTGTGTTTTCTCTTCTTTGCACAACGAAATAAAGTCCATCACTGCAATTTTGCATTATCTCTTCAAAATAGCATATATGTTATCTCCATGCACAGCAGAATGAATAATGCAGATACACTTAGTCGTTTTTCGGAAAAACGGTGCACGCTTAGAAAAACGACTAAGTGTCTAAATTTCTCCGTTCTAAGCAATGCAACTGCACACGTGTTTTCTCTTCATTGCACAACCAAATAAAGTGCATCAATGCAATTTTGCATTTTCTCTTCAAAATAGCATACATGTTATCTCCATGCACATCAGAATGAATTTATGCTGATACACTTAGTCGTTTTTTTGAAAAATGGTGCACGCTCAGAAAAACGACCAAGTGTCAAAATTACTCCGTTTCAACCATGCGGTGTGTTTTTCTGCTCAAGCCGGTGAGAGTGCGAGGTAGGCGGCATGAAGTTATAAGGATGTTCCCCTCATGTGAATGCGCTCCAAATGAACCATGCACTCAATTGACTGCTTTATGGCAGAAGTAACATCAAATTAAGTCACAGAGGAAAGTTGTAAGTTTTAAATGGAATGAGTTATTTGTTATATGCTATGCAAAGGAACAAGTTCATATCTTATATTTTGCTCTGTGCAATGCAACAGCACATGTGTTTTCAATTCATTGCACAACGAAGTAAAGTGCATCAATGCAATTTTGCATTATCTCTTCAAAATATCATACATGTTATCTCCATGCACATCAGAATGAATTAATGCTGATACACTTAGTCGTTTTTCGGAAAAATGGTGCACGCTCAGAAAAACGACTAAGTGTCAAAATTACTCCGTTCTGAGCAATGCAACAGCACATGTCTTTTCTCTTCATTGCACAACCAAATAAAGTGCATCAATGCAATTTTGCATTATCTCTTCAAAATAGCATACATGTTAACTCCATGCACAGCAGAATGACTAATGCTGATACACTTAGTCGTTTTTTGAAAAATGGTGCACGCTCAGAAAAACGACTAAGTGTCAAAATTACTCCGTTTCAACCATGCGGTGTGTTTTTCTGCTCAAGCCGGAGAGAGTGCGAGGTAGGCGGCATGAAGTTATAAGGATGTTCCCCTCATGTGAATGCGCTCCAAATGAACCATGCACTCAATTGACTGCTTTATGGCAGAAGTAACATCAAATTAAGTCACAGAGGAAACTTGTAAGTTTTAAATGGAATGAGTTATTTGTTTTATGCTATGCAAAGCAACAAATTCATATCTTATATTTTGCTCTGTGCAATGCAACAGCACATGTCTTTTCTCTTCATTGCACAACGAAATAAAGTGCATCAATGCAATTTTGCATTATCTCTTCAAAATAGCATACATGTTAAATCCATGCACAGCAGAATGACTAATACTGATACACTTCGTCGTTTTTCTGAAAAATGGTGCACGCTCAGAAAAACGACTAAGTGTCAAAATTACTCCGTTTCAACCATGCGGTGTGTTTTTCTGCTCAAAGCCGGAGAGAGTGCGAGGTAGGCGGAATGAAGTTATAAGGATGTTCCCCTCATGTGAATGCGCTCCAAATGAACCATGCACTCAATTGACTGCTTTATGGCAGAAGTAACATCAAATTAAGTCACAGAGGAAAGTTGTAAGTTTTAAATGGAATGAGTTCTTTGTTATATGCTATGCAAAGCAACAAATTCATATCTTATATTTTGCTCTGTGCAATGCAACAGCACATGTGTTTTCTCTTCATTGCACAACGAAATAAAGTGCATCAATGCAATTTTGCATTATCTCTTCAAAACAGCATACATGTTATCTCCATGCACATCAGAATGAATTTATGCTGATACACTTAGTCGTTTTTCGGAAAAATGGTGCACGCTCAGAAAAACGACTAAGTGTCAAAATTACTCCGTTTTAAGCAATGGAACAGCACATGTGTTTTCTCTTCATTGCACAACGAAATAAAGTGCATCAATGCAATTTTGCATTATCTCTTCAAAATAGCATACATGTTAACTCCATGCACAGCAGAATGACTAATGCTGATACACTTAGTCGTTTTTTCTGAAAAATGGTGCACGCTCAGAAAAACGACTAAGTGTCAAAATTACTCCGTTTCAACCATGCAGTGTGTTTCTCTGCTCAAGCCGGAGAGAGTGCGAGGTAGGCGGCATGAAGTTATAAGGATGTTCCCCTCATGTGAATGCGCTCCAAATGAACCATGCACTCAATCGACTGCTTTATGGCAGAAGTAACATCAAATTAAGTCACAGAGGAAACTTGTAAGTTTTAAATGGAATGAGTTATTTGTTATATGCTATGCAAAGCAACAAGTTCATATCTTATATTTTGCTCTGTGCAATGCAACAGCACATGTGTTTTCTCTTCATTGCACAACGAAATAAAGTGCATCAATGCAATTTTGCATTATCTCTTCAAAATAGCATACATGTTAACTCCATGCACAGCAGAATGACTAATGCTGATACACTTAGTCGTTTTTCGTAAAAATGGTGCACGCTCAGAAAAACGACTAAGTGTCAAAATTACTCCGTTCTGTGCAATGCAACAGCACATGTGTTTTCTCTTCATTGCACAACCAAATAAAGTGCACCAAATGCAATTTTGCATTATCTCTTCAAAATAGCATACATGTTAACTCCATGCACAGCAGAATGACTAATGCTGATACACTTAGTCGTTTTTTGAAAAATGGTGCACGCTCAGAAAAACGACTAAGTGTCAAAATTACTCCGTTCTGTGCAATGCAACAGCACATGTGTTTTCTCTTCATTGCACAACGAAATAAAGTCCATCACTGCAATTTTGCATTATCTCTTCAAAATAGCATATATGTTAACTCCATGCACATCAGAATGAATTTATGCTGATACACTTAGTCGTTTTTTGAAAAATGGTGCACGCTCAGAAAATCGACCAAGTGTCAAAATTACTCCGTTTCAACCATGCGGTGTGTTTTTCTGCTCAAGCCGGAGAGAGTGCGAGGTAGGTGGCATGAAGTTATAAGGATGTTCCTCTCATGTGAATGCGCTCCAAATGAACCATGCAGTCAATTGACTGCTTTATGGCAGAAGTAACATCAAATTAAGTCACAGAGGAAAGTTGTAAGTTTTAAATGGAATGAGTTATTTGTTATATGCTATGCAAAGGAACAAGTTCATATCTTATATTTTGCTCTTTGCAATGCAACAGCACATGTGTTTTCTCTTCATTGCACAACGAAATAAAGTGCATCAATGCAATTTTGCATTATCTCTTCAAAATAGCACATATGTTAACTCCATGCACAGCAGAATGAATAATGCTGATACACTTAGTCGTTTTTCTGAAAAATGGTGCACGCTCAGAAAAACGACTAAGTGTCAAAATTACTCCGTTCTAAGCAATGCAACAGCACATGTGTTTTCTCTTCATTGCAAACCAAATAAAGTGCATCAATGCAATTTTGCATTTTCTCTTCAAAATAGCATACATGTTATCTCCAAGCACATCAGAATGAATTTATGCTTATACACTTAGTCGTTTTTTGAAAAATGGTGCACGCTCAGAAAAACGACCAAGTGTCAAAATTACTCCGTTTCAACCATGCGGTGTGTTTTTCTGCTCAAGCCGGAGAGAGTGCGAGGTAGGCGGCATGAAGTTATAAGGATGTTCCCCTCATGTGAATGCGCTCCAAATGAACCATGCACTCAATTGACTGCTTTATGGCAGAAGTAACATCAAATTAAGTCACAGAGGAAACTTGTAAGTTTTAAATGGAATGAGTTATTTGTTATATGCTATGCAAAGCAACAAGTTCATATCTTATATTTTGCTCAGTGCAATGCAACCGCACATGTGTTTTCTCTTCATTGCACAACGAAATAAAATGCATCAATGCAATTTTGCATTATCTCTTCAAAATAGCATATATGTTAACTCCATGTACAGCATAATGAATTAATGCTGATACACTTAGTCGTTTTTCGGAAAAATGGTGCACGCTCAGAAAAACGACTGTGTCAAAATTACTCCGTTCAGTGCAATGCAACAGCACATGTCTTTTCTCTTCATTGCACAACCAAATAAAGTGCATCAATGCAATTTTGCATTATCTCTTCAAAATAGCATACATGTTAACTCCATGCACAGCAGAATGACTAATGCTGATACACTTAGTCGTTTTTTGAAAAATGGTGCACGCTCAGAAAAACGACTAAGTGTCAAAATTACTCCGTTTCAACCATGCGGTGTGTTTTTCTGCTCAAGCTGGAGAGAGTGCGAGGTAGGCGGCATGAAGTTATAAGGATGTTCCCCTCATGTGAATGCGCTCCAAATGAACCATGCACTCAATTGACTGCTTTATGGCAGAAGTAACATCAAATTAAGTCACAGAGGAAACTTGTAAGTTTTAAATGGAATGAGTTATTTGTTATATGCTATGCAAAGCAACAAGTTCATATCTTATATTTTGCTCTGTGCAATGCAACAGCACATGTGTTTTCTCTTCATTGCACAACGAAATAAAGTGCATCAATGCAAGTTTTGCATTATCTCTTCAAAATAGCATATATGTTAACTCCATGTACAGCATAATGAATTAATGCTGATACACTTAGTCGTTTTTCTGAAAAATGGTGCACGCTCAGAAAAACGACTAAGTGTCAAAATTACCTAGTTCTGTGCAATGCAACAGCACATGTGTTTTCTCTTCATTGCACAACGAAATAAAGTCCATCACTGCAATTTTGCATTATCTCTTCAAAATAGCATATATGTTAACTCCATGCACATCAGAATGAATTTATGCTGATACACTTAGTCGTTTTTTGAAAAATGGTGCACGCTCAGAAAAACGACCAAGTGTCAAAATTACTCCGTTTCAACCATGCGGTGTGTTTTTCTGCTCAAGCCGGAGAGAGTGCGAGGTAGGCGTTATGAAGTTATAAGGATGTTCCTCTCATGTGAATGCGCTCCAAATGAACCATGCAGTCAATTGACTGCTTTATGGCAGAAGTAACATCAAATTAAGTCACAGAGGAAAGTTGTAAGTTTTAAATGGAATGAGTTATTTGTTATATGCTATGCAAAGGAACAAGTTCATATCTTATATTTTGCTCTTTGCAATGCAACAGCACATGTGTTTTCTCTTCATTGCACAACGAAATAAAGTGCATCAATGCAATTTTGCATTATCTCTTCAAAATAGCACATATGTTAACTCCATGCACAGCAGAATGAATAATGCTGATACACTTAGTCGTTTTTCTGAAAAATGGTGCACGCTCAGAAAAACGACTAAGTGTCAAAATTACTCCGTTCTAAGCAATGCAACAGCACATGTGTTTTCTCTTCATTGCAAACCAAATAAAGTGCATCAATGCAATTTTGCATTTTCTCTTCAAAATAGCATACATGTTATCTCCATGCACATCAGAATGAATTTATGCTTATACACTTAGTCGTTTTTTGAAAAATGGTGCACGCTCAGAAAAACGACCAAGTGTCAAAATTACTCCGTTTCAACCATGCGGTGTGTTTTTCTGCTCAAGCCGGAGAGAGTGCGAGGTAGGCGGCATGAAGTTATAAGGATGTTCCCCTCATGTGAATGCGCTCCAAATGAACCATGCACTCAATTGACTGCTTTATGGCAGAAGTAACATCAAATTAAGTCACAGAGGAAACTTGTAAGTTTTAAATGGAATGAGTTATTTGTTATATGCTATGCAAAGCAACAAGTTCATATCTTATATTTTGCTCAGTGCAATGCAACCGCACATGTGTTTTCTCTTCATTGCACAACGAAATAAAGTGCATCAATGCAATTTTGCATTATCTCTTCAAAATAGCATATATGTTAACTCCATGTACAGCATAATGAATTAATGCTGATACACTTAGTCGTTTTTCGTAAAAATGGTGCACGCTCAGAAAAACGACTAAGTGTCAAAATTACTCCGTTCAGTGCAATGCAACAGCACATGTCTTTTCTCTTCATTGCACAACCAAATAAAGTGCATCAATGCAATTTTGCATTATCTCTTCAAAATAGCATACATGTTAACTCCATGCACAGCAGAATGACTAATGCTGATACACTTAGTCGTTTTTTGAAAAATGGTGCACACTCAGAAAAATGACTAAGTGTCAAAATTACTCCGTTTCAACCATGCGGTGTGTTTTTCTGCTCAAGCCGGAGAGAGTGCGAGGTAGGCGGCATGAAGTTATAAGGATGTTCCCCTCATGTGAATGCGCTCCAAATGAACCATGCACTCAATTGACTGCTTTATGGCAGAAGTAACATCAAATTAAGTCACAGAGGAAACTTGTAAGTTTTAAATGGAATGAGTTATTTGTTATATGCTATGCAAAGCAACAAGTTCATATCTTATATTTTGCTCTGTGCAATGCAACAGCACTTGTGTTTTCTCTTCATTGCACAACGAAATAAAGTGCATCAATGCAATTTTGCATTATCTCTTCAAAATAGCATATATGTTAACTCCATGTACAGCATAATGAATTAATGCTGATACACTTAGTCGTTTTTCTGAAAAATGGTGCACGCTCAGAAAAACGACTAAGTGTCAAAATTACCTAGTTCTGTGCAATGCAACAGCACATGTGTTTTCTCTTCATTGCACAACGAAATAAAGTCCATCACTGCAATTTTGCATTATCTCTTCAAAATAGCATATATGTTAACTCCATGCACAGCAGAATGAATGCAGATACACTTAGTCGTTTTTCAGAAAAATGGTGCACGCTTAGAAAAACGACTAAGTGTCTAAATTTCTCCGTTCTAAGCAATGCAACTGCACACGTGTTTTCTCTTCATTGCACAACCAAATAAAGTGCATCAATGCAATTTTGCATTTTCTCTTCAAAATAGCATACATGTTATCTCCATGCACATCAGAATGAATTTATGCTGATACACTTAGTCGTTTTTTGAAAAATGGTGCACGCTCAGAAAAACGACTAAGTGTCAAAATTACTCAGTTTCAACCATGCGGTGTGTTTCTCTGCTCAAGCCGGAGAGAGTGTGAGGTAGGCGGCATGAAGTTATAAGGATGTTCCCCTCATGTGAATGCGCTCCAAATGAACCATGCACTCAATTGACTGCTTTATGGCAGAAGTAACATCAAATTAAGTCACAGAGGAAAGTTGCAAGTTTTAAATGGAATGAGTTATTTGTTATATGCTATGCAAAGCAACAAGTTCATATCTTATATTTTGCTCTGTGCAATGCAACAGCACATGTGTTTTCTCTTCATTGCACAACGAAATAAAGTGCATCAATGCAATTTTGCATTATCTCTTCAAAATAGCATATATGTTAACTCCATGTACAGCATAATGAATTAATGCTGATACACTTAGTCGTTTTTCGGAAAAATGGTGCACGCATACAATTATACAAGCAGCTTCACAGTGATAACATGAAAATAATACAACAAAGTTTGTTTCTAGAAGAAAATTGCATCCTCGTCCACCTTAAGGCAGATCAATAATATTGTTGAATATGAAATGCCCCCAACTAAGCAAGCCAAAAGCCAGGCAACCAGAACAAGAACTACATTGGCATCATACTAACTGATCATGAACATTTTAGTCAGTATTTGTTTGTGGTAATTTTGGAGCAAAGTAAATAGGCTCTTATCCCTGGTGACAGATGCCTCCTGCGTCAGGATGTATTACTGAAAGGCTGCATCCTTTTTGACCTATGACCGCTTAGCACACAACACTGTTTATTTTTGTTGTTATGGTTGTCTGTTCAGAACACTTATGAGAGTTCTTAAGACATTTTCAAACATTCTCAATGAAGAGAAGAGGCACATTTATACATTTTCAACAATGGTAGATGTAAAGATTTTTCAGGTCAGGAGTGAAGAAACGGGCAATAACATCATCACAGACCCTTCTCACCCCGGCCACAACCTGCTTGCACTTCTGCCGTCAGGCCGACGCTTCAGATGCGCACAGAACATCTAAGCACATAAACAGTTTTTTCCCCCATGCCATCTCTAGCTTAAACAGCTAACACAGCAATTAACACCTGTTAATAATTCATTCTCAGTATCCGAGAGAAGCAGTGATCAGAGTTTTTTGTTGTTGTTTGCTTTGTTTTTTTGTAAATACATATAGAAATTTCATTTATACAGCTTGCACCACAGTACACAATGAACAAATCTGTACATAAGTCTCTGTTCAGATGTATACCCAATATCATTATTATTGTTTTTTTATTCATGTTTTTTCCTTAGTCTCATTGAAATGCCTGTTCTCATGTCATATATGTATGTATGTATGTATGTACCGAGAGCTCCTGTAAAAAAAACCACAACAAATACATTGTGTGTTTGCGCACACTAGGCGAATAAAGCTCATGATTCTGAAAGAACTATATGATGAAATTATGAAAGTGAATTAAAATCAAACAGCGTCTGAAGCGCCACTCAGAAAAGCAATTGTTTCATATCCTTTGCCTCATACAAAGACAGATTGGTGTCAAATTTCACAAATCAACATGTGCATGACATAAGGTGATCAGACTTCAGAGATCAAAACCGGAGACATGAGCCTGTGGAATTGGTAAAGCCAGCAACATTTCCAGCTTGGCCATCAATATACTTTAAAGGTCTATGTTTTCTTCTCATAAAACCAGGGACAGAGGTAGTTTTCCCTGACAATAGGGAATGTGCCAGGATACTGAGGACATCGATCTGGTCACCCTGGAATGACTTGACTCAGGTGGGCGATTTACTAAGGCCTATGACAGTGGTGGGAAATCCAATGCGTGGCCGTGCAAGGTGGGCCACATGCGGCCTGTTGTGCTGTTTAATCCGGCCAATGTCTTCATGATCAAGGCCTCAGGTCTGATTTGTCAGGAAAGTGTTGCATTATTCATGAAATACAATCAGTTCCCACTTATCCTAACCCTAACCCTACCTTTATTCTTCATGCCAAGTATGAGCTCTTATCCTCTGGCAGAAGATATAGGGTACCCCAATGTAAACGAAGTATATTTCTAAACTATAGGCATAATTTGAACCTACCTCAATTAAAACTTTAAATAATGTTGCTTGAGGCTGCAGAGGTTGTGCAATAGCTTCATGATATAATGCATATAGGGTTGTGTGTAGGTTGCTCTTGTCATTGTTTGTGAAAGATGAGCAATAGATTGTGGCTGTGATGTGCTTCAGTCTGGCTACATATCACTTTATGTATGTTGTTTTTTTATTGTAAGTATATATCTGCTGTATGATAAAACAAATATGTCAAGTGTTATGTGTGAAGCATTTGACCTTGAGGCAAATATCCCTCTGGGGACAATAAAGGAGGCCATCGCTGCAAAGTGGTCTCCATGATATGTAAAAATGAAAATGTTGTTGTAGGACTATAGCAAACACATTGTTGGAAAGTTCTCAACCACGACAGTATGTATGTCAGTCCGAAGAGGATACATTACTCCTGCTTTGAAATATTGACCTCTGAACCTTGAACCCAGTACATGTTTGAAGGCTTGTCATTTAGTCACAGAAGGTGCTACACCAGCTGTTATAGAAAGCTCTGGACCTTAGCTGTCATGTAGATATGGTCTCCAAAGTTGACCCATTGTAAACACTGTCAAATATGGTAATAAGCTATTTTGACCTATTTAACAATTAGATTTTTGAAATCTGATGACACCAGTGTGTTCCCCATCCCAAAAAAACCCCATGGTGTATCCAAAATTCTACACTGCCAACTTCTAATTATGAGAAATATACCAATATATTTTAAAACTACAACTTCGACTAAAGACGCTGTCTGCAGTGAATGGGCTTCAACTACACTCAAAAAGTTCAAAACGGAACAACGTGTTGTTTCTGGTGACAACCACTGATTAAATATGTACATTGAAGCGATACTGGCGTTGTAAGTGGGATATGGGCTTCGCATGTGCCCCGCTCGGCCCATATCATAGTGTTCTGTCTTACAGCATACTGTAATGTTTCACCGGTAATAAGACCAAAATAATATTATTAAAATAATGAATGACACGATACATTTTAGGCATTTATTAGCTTGTACAACCACAAAAACAACACACATAGCTCAGACAAATACAAAAATTGAAGAGCATGTCAAGTGATTACAAAGACCTGGTTGGGCCTGTGATACATGATGGGCAGCTATGTAGTGATTTGCAGTGGTGGTAGTGCAAAAGTTAACAGTGCTGGGATTTAATCAGTGCAAAGTAGGGCTGCACAATATATCGAAATTATTGAAATATTGCAAATGTATACTGTATATCGCGATATGCATAACGCGCTTGCAATAACTGGGGTCATGAACAAAATAAAAAGTTTTGTAGCTTTGATAAGTATCATGATATATTTAATTCATACATTGAAAACTAAGTAACATTTTATTTTTACATTTTATGATTCAATATTTTGAATTAAATAATGTAGGATAACCTGAAATCCTGTGGTTTACACTGATGTATAAATAACACTTCCTATGCTACAGTAAAACACTGATGTTGACTTTCACAAGTTATAAGGATGTTTTCTTGTCATAAAAATAATGTGAAACACATGTAGGATATATCATTTTAAATATATTTTAAAGATAATTTAAGTTTATTTTACACACTTTAAGCATTATCGTATCGCATTATTGTGTGGAATCTTATGTCAGCCAATCAGATTGTACCTGTATTGGTGGGGACTCCGCCCACATATAGACATATATATGGAGAGCCCGGGAAAAAGGGCCAGTTTCCTGTTTTATCTGGTTCACTAAATGGTGACGTTCATACAGCCTGTTGAATAAACTCCAATTGTTAACCTAACGTCGCTGTTCCCTTTCGTGACATGGTGTCAGAAGTGTACGTTGCATCCACGACCAAGTTCGCCTTATTCTGAATGGTATAATGTCCAAGTTCAACGCACCAGAAGTTTTCGACTTCGCACAGCCTGCGACCTGGCCTGCGTGGATCCAGCGGTTCTCCCGGTTTCGCATAGCAACGAAGCTGAACAAGGAAAGCGGTGAAGTACAAGTCAATTCCCTGCTTTATGCAATGGGTAAAGATGCCGAAGCGATATTCGGATCGTTCACGTTTGCCGAAGCATCACATGCAAATAATTATGAGACTGTTGTTGGCAAATTTAATGAACATTTCGTTCCCCGGAGGAACGTCATACATGAGAGGGCCTGTTTTCATCAGCGTACTCAGCGATCGGGAGAGACTGTTGAGGCTTTTGTGAGATGTCTGTATGAATTGGCTGAATACTGCGAGTTCGGCGCGAGCAAAGAGGAACAAATAAGGGACAGAGTCGTCATAGGGATTGCTGATCGTGACGTTTCGCAGAGGTTACAAATGGAACCTGAACTGACTTTGGACAAAGCGGTCCAGATCGCGCGGCAGTCTGAGCTCATTAAGACCCAAAATGCGAGCGGGGGAGCGGCTGCCGAAGTGAGCGCGGTTCAGCATGGATACCGGAAAGGCTCGAAGCGCTTTACGAGACCACCAAATAAGGAAAATGGCGGTGAGAGGAAACAAGTTATAGACTGCACACGTTGTAACCACACACACACAGAGAATAATTGTCCCGCGCGTAATAAGCGATGCAGGAGATGCAATAAACTGGGACATTTTGCCATTGCATGTAAAACGAAAAATGTCAAAGAGCTGGTAGTGTGTGACACGGAGGCTTGTGATGCATTTTTCCTCGGATCTGTAATGAACGAGTCTGCTTCCGAGGACAGGTGGTGCATTACTCTGCCTATACAGGGCAGATCAGTCAAGTTCAAAATCGATACTGGGGCCGACATCACCATCATGTCTCGCTGTACATATGAGAGCTTACAAGGGCGCCCTCCATTGGACAAAACCAGTATAAACGTGAGAAGTCCTGGGGGAAAAGTGAGCTGTATGGGAAAATTCCTAGCAAATACTGAAAGAAAATATTTGAATTTTGGGTTTTTGTTGTAGACGGGCCATTTGCTAACAATTTGCTCAGTCGAAGCACTGCTTGTAAGATGGGCCTAGTACAGAGAGTGGATGAAATAGCAGACTACGATGATGTCTATGGAGACATTGGCTTGCTCAAATGTGAACCAGTGAAAATTGAACTTAAGTCAAATGCCACTCCTTATAGTCTGGCCAGCCCTCGCAGAATTCCCTTTCCCCTGTTGCCTAAGGTAGAACAGGAGCTTAAACGCATGCAGTCCTTAGGGATAATCTCTGAAGTTACTGAACCAACGGAATGGTGCGCCCCAATGGTGCCCGTGGTAAAAAAGAATGGTTCTGTCAGGATTTGCGTTGACCTTAAGCGTTTGAATCAGGCTGTAAAACGTGAGCGCTTTATTCTCCCAACATTAGAGGATATTGCCCCCAAACTTTCAGGAGCCTGTGTGTTTTCTACTCTGGACGCATCCTCAGGGTTTTGGCAAATCCCTTTGGACCCAAGCTGCGTGAAGTTGACCACATTCATAACTCCAGTAGGACGGTTCTGTTTTAATAGACTACCGTTTGGGGTTACTTCAGCGCCCGAAATTTTCCAAAGAGAAATGAGCAGACTTCTAACTGGACACAAGGGCACTGTAGTTGTCATGGATGACATACTAGTTTATGGCAAGGACCAAAATGAGCATGACGAGAATCTTGAAGCTGTTCTGAGAACCATCAGGGAGTCAGGTCTGAGATTGAATCGAGATAAATGTCACTTTAACAAATCTGAGCTGCAGTATTTTGGCCACACAATCAGTCATGAAGGAATCAAGCCTGACACAACCAAGGTGAAGGCAATCATTGATATGCCTAGTCCCACTAATGTGACAGAGCTTAGGCAAATTCTGGGAATGATTAATTATTTAGGCAAATTTGTGCCAGAGCTTTCCACGGAACTCCAGGCAGTCACAGCTCTGCTGAAGAAGGATGCAATCTGGCTTTGGACAGAAGTCCAAGAGCAGGCTCTGAACAAGGTAAAGTGCAAGTTAGCCACGGCTCCCACTCTCGCATATTATGATCCTGCGAAACCCACTATAGTCAGTGCAGATGCGAGTAGTTTTGGGTTAGGAGCTGCCTTGCTCCAAGTACATGGTGATGCAGCACGTGCAGTGGCATTCTGTTCCAGAACCTTGACTGAAGCGGAGCGCAGATACTCCCAAATCGAGAAGGAGTGCCTGGCAGGTGTTTGGGCGTGCGAGCGGTTCGTCCGCTACCTTCAAGGCTTGGATGAATTTTGCCTGCAAACAGACCACAAACCTTTGGTCCCTCTCATTAACTCCTATGATATCGATCGTGCCCCATTACGATGTCAGCGGTTACTGATGCGCCTCATGCGCTTCAATGTGAAAGCAGTGCATGTCCCCGGTAAATGTTTGGTGGTGGCAGACACACTTTCTCGTAATCCTCTGAAAGGGCACTGCTACTCAGAGATGGAGGATGAAGTGAAAGCGTATGTCGAAGCAGTCGTCACATCCAAAGAGGTGTCACAATCAAAGCTGGATGCGATTAGAAAGGCCACAGAGGAAGATGCAGATCTCCAGACAGTGATGAGCTTCCTCCACAAGGGTTGGCCTAAGCATATACCTTTCCAGCTGAGCAGCTATCATACCGCTAAAGCTTCCCTGTCTGTCGTCAATGGGCTGCTCCTGTATGAGGACAGAATTGTCATTCCAGAGTCAATGAGGGAGGAGGTGTTGAGCCGAATTCATGAAGGCCATCAAGGTCTCTTCAAGTGCCGTCAGAGAGCAAAGACGTCAGTTTGGTGGCCTGCAATAGGTAACGACATTAACAAGACGGTCTCAATGTGCACCTTTTGTAGGGCCCACAAACCCACACAAAGGAAAGAACCCTTAATCACTACCCCCTTGCCTGCTGGCCCCTGGTGCAAAATTGCAGCAGATTTATGCGAGTTGAATGGTAAAACCTACCTGATAGTTGTAGACTATTACTCGCGTGACATCGAAATAGCCCATCTTCAAACTCCATCCAGCTTCCAAGTTATCAGCAGACTGAAGTGCATGTTTGTGAGATGGGGAATTCCCAGGGAGCTCGTATCTGACAATGGCACACAGTTCACCTCTGCTGAATTTCATCAGTTCAGTAAGGAGTACGATTTTCACCACACAACCTCGAGTCCTCATTTCCCCCAAGCCAATGGAGCTGCAGAAAGAGCAGTTCAAACTGCAAAACGGATTCTCAGCCAACCTGACCCTCACATGGCATTGATGTGCTACCGGGCGACACCCATTGTTGCAACTGGACTAAGCCCAGCCCAGATAATGACAGGTCGACAAATCAGAACCAACCTGCCGATGCTTGAGGAGAAACACCAACCCCAACCTATTGATTACAAAGCAGTCGAGTGGAAGGATAAGGTTACAAAGGAATCCTACAAGTTCTTCTATGATCGGAGACACTCTGCTCGTGCTTTACCAGAACTCCAACCTGGGGAAAAAGTCCTTGTTAAACTGGACAGTGAGAAAGGCTGGAAAACACCGGCTGTGGTGCTGAACAAAACATCTGAACCAAGATCTTACATGGTGCAAACACAAAACGGAGCTGTCCTACGCAGAAACCGTAAACATCTGCAAGTGATGCCATTGCAACCAGATGCCACTGGGTGCAGTGAACCTCAAGGAGGGAAGATTTCGGACCCTCCTGGTGCAGAAACAGAACATTTAAATACTTCTGTGGTTGCTCCTGGTGCACCAGTGAACGCACTACCAGTCGTAACTTCCAGTGGAAGAGTTGTGAAAACACCAAAACGTTACTTAGACTGAAATAAGCTTACAGAGACTGATAAGAATTGTTGCTTGTTCATTGTTCTTGTTGGGAAAACTAAACGAGGGGGGAGGAAGAGATTTAAAAGAAGGAAAAAAAAAGAAAGAAAGCGCAAAACAACCACAGTAATGTAGTTACATTGTATTGCACTTTGTTATTATGTTAAAAAGAAAAATAATGTTCTTTTTCAAAAGGGAGGGAGATGTGTGGAATCTTATGTCAGCCAATCAGATTGTACCTGTATTGGTGGGGACTCCGCCCACATATAGACATATATATGGAGAGCCCGGGAAAAAGGGCCAGTTTCCTGTTTTATCTGGTTCACTAAATGGTGACGTTCATACAGCCTGTTGAATAAACTCCAATTGTTAACCTAACGTCGCTGTTCCCTTTCGTGACAATTATTATTATTATTATTATTACGGGTATGGTATTCCTCAGAATCACTATCAAAGTTAATTTCTGTTTCAGTCAGAACTTGAACATAACAGTTCTTTGCATGCTTTGCCAGGCTGTTGATTGCTTGTTTGTTCTTCATCGTCAAGCTCTGTAGACCTTGGATCCCATCTTGAAGCAGGCCCGACATCTCGCCTTACATGTTAAAACAAATTGAGCCTTTATTAATTAGAAACTTTCAGCAATATTGTAATGTAAGCCAAGTATAACACAAAAACATACTGTACCTGATGTCACATTAGAAAGCTGGGATGACATGTGCTTCAGAGTGTCTGCACCGGTGCAAAGAGACTTCCAATGCTTGTTCATCTCTGCAATAAGAATCCTCTTCTCCTCCTCAAGTCTCCTTACTGCCATCACAATGTCGAACGCCTTCCTCTTCGTCCTTAGATCTACAGAGTCTGTAATACATAGATGAAACAAGTCAGTTGTATTTAAGATTAGTATTTAAAAATTTTCTGGGGTTACAATCGAGGCATGATAGATTTTGTGCCACTATGTGACTATTTCACATAGTCAACAGAATTGTGTACATACCACTAGGGATAGGTACCGAAACCCGGTACTAAACTGGCCCCGGTGCTAAATTATGAAAGACCAATAGTATCGATAAGATCTGACGCTATCTGTTCTGCTTTCGGTGCTGGAGAAAAAAATAAAAATAAATGTACTATGTATTCCTGCTTAATGTTATCGTGCACATTTTATCTCACCAAACATTTCTAATTTGCGATAATATTAAGACGTTTGTCTGTGAGATCCGCGAGATTTCTCATGCGCGCCGCGGAGGCTGTCTGTCGCGCACACACTTAACAGCACGAAAACTCCCGCTTAATACAAAGAGTGACGATGGCTGATAGAGCAACACGTTCAAAAGTGTGGTTAAATTACACTAAAGTTGATGCAGACAACGCTCGTTGTCATAAATGCAGCAAGATTTTTGCATGTAAGGGCGGAAACACAAGCAATCTGCATTTCTTTGTCTGAACGTAATGCACTTTTAAAAGATGCTTTGCCAAAGTTTTCGACTGCCTAGATAGCTCGTCTCTGCTGGTTGCTCCATCTACGTCAGGTATGCTAACATCGTGTTGAATCAACGTTGTTCACGTCATTTAAAATAAATGTTCAATCTCCCTAATTGGTTTGCTTACCTTACGTTGAAATACTCTTGATTTCTTTTGGGAGAAATGACGTTATGCATTCAACATATTTTCTACTGGTTTTTAAAAGCCCAAATAAAGAAAAAATCAGTATGTAAACATTTATTTGGCTAAATGCACAGCACTTCAAGTTAGTTTACAAAATAGCCTACATATAAATATAATATTTAGAAATTATATCCAGAAATTAATTTGTAATGATGAAATGACACATAATTAACTTAATCATGTGAACATAGGTTCATGATCATATGTTAACATTGGCCAATGGCCACATTTTGCAACCTTTTTATTATATTTTTTTTTTTTTTTTTGAAAAAAGCTGCAGCTACTATGAACCAATCAACTCCTCCTAATACCTCTGGTCCAAAACAAGCCCAAAGCCCCTTCACCCTAGCAGCTAGTGGGAGGATGCCTGAGGAGAGGGTGAACAACTGCCACTTAGCCTTGATCAAGTTCATAGTGAAAGGCCTACTTTGCAACAGTGGAGTCCAACGGTTTTAGGTAACAGTCTGTCAGTATAAATTACACAGTATATAGTTATATTAATTTTTAGGATATAGATGCATTATAAAAAGGGTTGTATTTCAGCTCCATCATGCCACAATACAATAAACAACAACACAATTTAATAATGATAAAATAACAAATTATAATTGTTTTTACTGTAGAGAAATGTGCAGGGCACTCAACTCAAAATATATCCCTCCTTCCAGAAGTTATCTCAGCGACACATTAATTCCTTCCTCGTATGGTGTTGAAAAGGCCAATGTAATCAGTGAGCTGAAAGATGTGCCAAAGTTGGCCATCACATCAGATGGGTGGACCAGCCTCCGGCAAGATCACTATCTCACAGTTAACAGTGCACTACACAAGCCAGGGCAGTGTAAAACAGAAGGTCCTCCACACCAGGGCAGTGTACAAATCCCAAACTGGCGAAGTAGTGGCCGAGGAGATCGCAGACATCCTGGAAGAGTAAATAGATAGATAGATCCGAGCAAGATTGTAGCTGTGACTGTTGATAATGCTAGCAATATGGAGATTGCTATCAAGAAGCTACAGATCCTAAAAATAGGATGTTTTGCACATACATTGAATCTGCTGCACAGAAAAT
This sequence comes from Opsariichthys bidens, assembly GCA_037194245.1. Lineage (NCBI taxonomy): Eukaryota > Metazoa > Chordata > Actinopteri > Cypriniformes > Xenocyprididae > Opsariichthys > Opsariichthys bidens. Next base: position 9,882 of record CM074301.1, on the reverse strand, counting down.
TTACAAAATTGCATCCATTGATAAATGGGCAGCCCGAATCAGAGCAGTGGTCGTGTGGTTCAAGAGATCCTCCATGTCTAAAACGGTGTTGACAGAAAAGCAACAGCTCCTTGGTAAGTTGAATCTATTATTATAAGTGTTATTTTGAAATTCACACATCTAAACTATATAATTCAATATTCAAGTGTGTGCTAAATAAATGTGTGTTGTTTTTTGTTGTTCTTGCAGGCCTTCCACAACACTCACTCATCCTGGATGTCAAGACCAGGTGGAACTCTCTATATCTAATGATAGAGAGATTTATGGAGCAGTTTCCAGCAATCCAAGCAGCAGCCTTGGACCCACGGCTGCGAAAAGCATTGTCCAAGGACAACCTGGACCGTCTGAAAGATGAGGACTTCCATAAGGCTGAGGAGTTTGTCCAGATCATGAGAATCCTCTATACATCCACATTGTGTGTGTCATGTGAAAAGAATACCACCTGTGGACAGATCTTACTCTTCCTTCAAAAACTGGAAGAACATCTTACTCTGAAGGATGAGGATACAATGTTTGTGCCATCAATCAAAGAGAAGGTGTGGGAGAACCTCTCCCAGCGATATCAGAATGATGACATTCAAGCCTTTCTGCATGAGGCCACAGCAATGAACCCCAGATTCAAAGGGAGGTTAGTCAGTGATGCAACTTGGGACAGACTGAGGATGAAAGCTATTGACACTGTGACAGGACTAACAACAGAGCTGGAACAGACAGATACAGAGCACCAGCAAAAGGATGAGTCATCTGAAGGAGAAGGTGAGGAAATGGAGGAGACAATACCTCCATTTCAGAAAAAAAAGCATTGCCTTGGAGGAGCTGTTCTCAGAGGAGGACAGGAAATTGAGGTTGACCATCCAACAGGATACCTCGGCCCTCACCCTTAGCGAACGTGTTGGCCAAGAGGTTGAGGTCTACAAAAGCCTGCCTCCCATTCCTATGGCTGAAGATCCTGTGTTGTGGTGGTGGGAGAAGAGAGCTGTTCTGCCCCTCCTCACAAATGTTGCAACAGGTACCTCTGTGCTCAAGCCTCCTCCACCCCAAGTGAAAGGGTGTTTTCAACTGCAGGGAACACATTAAGCCAGGAAAGGTCCCGGCTTTTGCCAGAAAAGGCAAATATGTTAATCTTTCTTCAGAAGAATGGCTAAAGAGTCCTTTTGTAGCCTACCTACATGCCCCACCCGTGTTGCTTCGTACCGCTGTATGTTCTTTTACAGAAAAATATAGTTTATTTAATTTGTTTTACATTCATTTGTTTTTTTTATATAATAGTTATTTCTTCAAACATGGCTGTTTCACTATAAATAATTGTTTTATTAATTTTACATTAAAAAATAAAGCAATGTTAATTCTGTTCTCAATTTGTTCTTAAAAAAAAAAAACACACACACAACACAAAGTACCGATAAGAATACCGTTAAAGTACCGGACCGTTAAGCAGTATCGGTAAGAGTAGTAATACCGTTAAAACCTTAACGATACCCATCCCTACATACCACCGTGTGTAAGCTGCCATGGCCAAACAATCTCGTCAGATAGAATGGTGTCTAAGGTCAGATGTTCTGCATTAGGAACCAAGGTGTTATACTTTTCCACTACAGAAAGTAATTTTTTTTTCCCTCCCTGATCTTTCGGCGGATCCGGGCACGTCCTTTGCATCCGTCATTATCTTTATAAAGACGCTGGGACCTCCTCTTAACATTTGCCACCAGCTCCTCAATTCGCCTGGCTACAGCGGCAAGATCAGCAGCGTTTGGGGATGTGGTTACTGAGAGGAAGAAATGAAGAGATAAGGAATATACTTGATTCCATGAAAAAACATTATTTCTGGTGTATGAGTAAAATAAAGCCTAACCAATATTTTCATATTTCTCTTTAACTGAGGCTATACTTGTAGCTAAGGTTGAGTATTGTTAGGTTAGTTAGGTTCTATATTGTCCCCATGGGGATAATCTTTTCCACACGTCATCAGCAATCAGAGTATGTGCTCTTAGACTACGGTTACAATGACTACTTTGGAATTGAGGCCAAGCTTAGTCAGAAGTGATGCATCAAGCAGCATATCAAACAGTATAAGACAGTATATTCTACCTTCTGCCCACTCATTGATATCAATGATCCAGCTCTCCAGTTGATTGTCTGTGATGTCCATTTCCATTTTCATGGCCTCCAGGTTATGCAACTGGCATTGCAGGGCTACTGTGGCCTTCAAACACAAATGACAATGAGAGAAATGCCTACAACTTTTGACTATTGTTGATAAGGATTGTCAAGTATCTTCACTATTAGAAAACCACATACAACACTGATTAAATATACAGTATATTCGTATATACGTGGACAATCAATATACCGGTGTATGTGGTACGAAAAATTAATATTTTATATTAAGACTCTGAAAAATACAATTGACACTACACATGAAACCATCCGTATATTCTATTGTATTCAAGAATATCTGGGCAAGTCTTTCCTATATTTTTGAGATATATGCCACTTTATTTTACAATATCGCTATGAATGTTGCATAAGGGAAAACTGGTGTCTTTACCTTCAGATATCGGCGGGCAAGGGTGGAAGCCAAGTTGTCAAACTTTCGTTGGTTCCAGCGCATGGCCATGACCGTCAGCATGTCTATGCGTGCTGCAAAAATAAAAAATATGAGATTATCACCCTTCTTTCCAGTAGCAGTAGGGAGAAGAAACTGAGTGTGCAGACTTGTTAGGTACCACAAACTTTTGCAAGATAATAACTTACAGTATAGTACTATGGTACTAATCTGCTGTCTTGTGCCATTTGATTACTGTCCCATGTAGGGCTAGGTATCGTTAAAAGTAATTTGATACCGATACCTTGACTTCGATACCGATTCCGATACTTTTTCCGATACCAATTTTATGAAAAAAATAAAATATAAAATTTTATAAATCCGTTTTAACAACATTACATTAAAAAATTAATTGGTTACATTTTTTAGTTTGATGACCTTTTTTTACACTTAAAATCACGGCTGACACAGTTTTAATTTTCTGAGTTTTAATGACAAATACCTGACAACATCTCATCTGACAGAGGACTGTGCCGTGCTGCGTTATTCACTTATTTTGAAATCAACACTGAAGCTAAAAAGTGGAATGGAGTTTAATTTATTAAGGCATTCCTCAAGTGGAATGGACAATTTGACTGACGGCGCTCTGAAAAGTGAACAGACATTATGTGCTGAATTAGAGACAGTAAAATTGAAAGTGGGTGGGTCCTGTCCCACCCATATACAATGGGTACATGGTACCATATTTTCCATCTATGTGGGTTATGACACCTACACACACACACACACACACACCGCGTCTTTTTGAGCAACCGCGTAAACTAGTGTTTTTCCGCCACAGCTAATAATGCCGCATGCACTTTACGAGATTAACCCCTTAGTTATCTAAATTTGGTACCGAAAAACAAGACGAGTTTCGATACTCGATAGTATTGAGGCAATTCAGTCGGTACCTAAAAAGTCTCGAACTCAATAACCAGCCCTATTCCCATGAAAGGGTTAGTAGGTAAATAGCACAGGATAGTGAAGTAGTAGCATGAAACAATGGCGCAGGACAGTAGGCAAATGGCAAAGAGCACAATGGCAGGACAGTAGGTGAATGGTACTCTGACGTGTATTTTTTTTTAATCACACTGCCCCTCCTTATTATCCTCCCTTTAAATAAAATAGGATGATGGTATTATAATCGATCCATCCATTTGTGTTGAATATTCTGAGCTTTATATTTTCAGAGTCAGCATATATGCATGAGCTTAAAGTGGCTCACCATTGTCATCAGGATCAAAATGTACTGGTTACCTTACCTGCTTTTGACATGTGCTTTGTGGTAACAGCATCCTTGAGAGGAAGGCGTTGCACTGCTCCACCTCTTCCCCAAGAGTCGAACCAGCCCCCTCCTGATACGCTCCACTCCATTTTACCTTTAAAAAATAAAACAAAAACAAAACCTAAGTGGCAACAATCTTATGCAGGGTTTTCATGGAAAGAAAAATGTCATGGGACAATCCTTTTTTCTCACCTCACATTTGAAATCATGAGCTTTGGCATGAAAAACAGAAAGAAATGGCCTCATGGTGAGGAGATCCTGAAGCTCAGGGCATTTCTCTGTCACTCTCCGGAGGTAAGGCCAGTACTTGCATGCCACATCCATGGCGAAAAATGTCACTTGCTTACAGGTCATTTGCTTTTTGGAGGTACAGGGGGAAGGCAAAAATCTCCCCCTGAAACATATTGAGGGCACGAAGGAGAACCCCATGACGACATACAGCGAGTTCCAGGCCCTCCTCGTCTGTTTTTCCTGAAGACTTCTGAGACGTTTTGCGCGCCGCTGAACACTGCCCTCCACAGACACCTCTTCCAGAGACCTAAAACATGGAAGATGGTTAATAGTCCAAACTTGTTAAAACAAAGTACTCTATAGGACGTGGTGTTTTATAGGTATATATAATGTAGTTGTGCAAATTTACATGACTGGTTGAGGTATGGACATGGTCCACAAATCTTGCGACGTCATCATCATTCACGATGAACACGCCATCAAAGATGGCCTGTTCCTCCGATCTAAATAAAAGAGATACATATTAACTTTAAATATTCATATGATTTTCAATTCACAGCAGTTGCTTTCAAAGTAATGAACCGTCAATGCACACACAGGATTTTGTAAATACCTTGCTGCACTCTTGAATCTGTAGTGCTTGCGGTTTCCATCAACAGAAACTGCAAGCATGTCTGGGCTGCATGCTGGGCAGTCAAAGTGGTCCTCCTGGCATAATTTTTCCACTTCGAATCGGACAGCTTCCCACTCCAAGAAGCTTTTCCGGAAGCTGTCTGCTGTGATGTTACCGCTCTGTTTCAAAAGAGTTCAGCAAAAGAGTTCAGTAAAAGAGAACAGTAAAACAGATCAAATTAAATATGTACTGCACTGAAGTAAAATGCTCTAAATGGATACATTTCGGGATGTAAATACATGATATTGCGGAGAAGATGTCAAAGTCTGTAGCCAATGGAGTTGAAGTTGAGATCTTCAGAATGACCTGTTTTTTTTTTTTTTTCATAAATGTTTCAGTGCAAACTGCAAGACTGATGAGAGAACATGAGTTTATGGTTGTTTATAAAGGGTCTAAATTTAACAACTTTTTTCCTAAACAGTGCAAATGTTCATGTGTACTTTCAATCATCATCATCATCATGCCCTCATAGTATTATTTATTGAGTTACACAGTTATTACCACAAATACTTACACGGCCAAAGCGAACAGTGCGTTGATCCAGCATTCTAAGAAATGCTTGGCTAGACATCCCTGGTGCTGCCATCTTCAGCTCTTCAAAAGAAAAAAGGACATCTGGTTGAGTACACAGTTGAATGGTGAGAAGTGGCAGGCCAGTAGTGATTATGGATCAGGTCATCCACTCCAGGACTCCAAGTGGCTTCACATGCCTTGCATCTAATCTGAGGCAATCTGAGATTATATCGCCCTGGAAAAAGAAGGAAATATATACTCACAGTTAATTTTGACAGACGCAAACTGATATGGGAACCTTTGACTAAGGATGGACCAGGAGGACACTTCTACAAACATGTTGTAAGGCACTCTATTGGAAGTCACACTTTTGTCAGGCAAAGCAAATTAACTATCCCCATTCAAACAAAGGTTAACTGTTTTCCTCCACATAGGTGGGCCCAGACAATCTAATCAACACACAACAACACAACCTATTGAATTGGATTTCCAGCCATAATAAAGAAAATTTCTGGATATGTGATATATGTACATGGACAATGTAACATGTATGAATGTAACATAATCATGATTTTTATATGTTCATAGTTGTGACAAAGTGAGAGGGAGTATATACGAGTGTGATCAGCAAATACCTGTGGCTGAAATTCTGCAGACATTTCTACAGAAGTGACCCCCACCCCCACCCATAAAGTTCTTCTTACCATCCATTGTAACCACAACTATGGACTGTCCTGCGATGACACTGGACGATCCTTGTAGACAACCGCATATTGTCTCTGGCATCTCCAAAAAGGTACAAGACGCTCTTGAAAAAAACAACAACATGGATGAGAATTAAAGAATAACATATTTATTTTATGTGACTTTCAAAAACTACAACTGGGTTAGAACCTCTCCACAACACAAGTTGTGGGAGGCAACAGATGAAAAAATCCAAGTGTCATTGAATCCCTGTTGTGAAACACTTGACCTTGGTGGACCCTGACATCACACTGGCCACAGAGGAATGGGTGTGGTCGGCAGCACAAAAACGGATAACGGCTGGGACCGTTTCCACAATGTTGGCAGATCCGAGTTGCCGCATGATGTGGTTTTTATCCCAGCCACCATGGTGTTGACCAGTCGGGGTCCTCTCTTTCTCCCACCACCCTGATATGAGGCTCTTTCGGGTCGACCATTCCTGTTGAGGTTTGAGGTGGTATTTCATCCTCATGTATGTCCTCACCCAGTGAGCATTTAAGCTCTTGAAGGAAGGTTACTACTCTGTTAAAACAATGCACAATATTGAAAAACTGTCGTAATAATAAATATTAACATACTAAATGAAACATATTGTTTTGAACCAGTGTAAGTCAAAATAAAGAACACACATGCAGTAACGGAAGGAAAAGTCACTGGTCACTTCCCCACTGGTTTTTTTTCCGGAGCCCTGACATGAGAGACACCTGTCTTCCGACTCTGGCTGAGACTGGGACCTGCTGTAGCAAAAAAGCTGTTGCTTTTTTTTTGTCCCTCTTAATCCACCTAACCTCTTGCTTCCTGTTTTGATGGCTGGCTGGTGGATAGATGACTGATGGAAGCTGAGTGGTGGATGGTTCTGCCTTTTTTTCTGGTGCATGCTAATGTTGCTGTTCAAGCTCTCGGAGGTGAGCCTGATATGCAGCCTGATTGACAAGGTCACTAATCTCCTTCTGGCGATGGTCCATCTCAGGATCGGACACGGCACACAATATAAACACATTTTAAATACTATAAACACACAGGGACAAACAAAAACAAACAAAAACAACCAACTCAAAGGGGAGGGAGGAGAGACAGTAAAACCTCAAGAGAGAGAGAAAAAACACAATACAACAGTAGAGAAAGTAACAAGACAAATGTGGCTCTTAAAAGAGCCTTTTTTTAAAAAATGCATTAAATAAATAAGTTGCTGCTAATATGTATTAAGATGAGGGATAAAATGAGATTAAGGAACCTGCAGAGAAAGAGAACAACAAACTAAAATAGAATAGATCAACAAACTACATATTACAATATAAATAACTACTAGGCTAAGACGTCTAATATAATATATATATATATATATATAAATAAATATATATATATATAATATATAATAATAATGTCTAATGCTCCCTCATCTTATTTATTCACGCAAATCACAATATCATAAAAAATGAATGACTTTAAAAAGAAGTCAAACACATGTGTGAGCAAGGGTTCTTCTATCATTATATTTTTAACCCATCCTTTTGTTTCTGACTTAATTCAATTGATAAACAAACAGGGCAATAACGTGATCAGGGTACTTGTAAACTTTTGACTTGCCCAGACTTTAAACCGTTAAAAACCTTATTTGACTGTTGTAGGCTATGTCACTACTCGATCCATACCGGACACACGATTTGTTCTGTGCAATCGCGAATTTACTGGCCACTTCCTGTCATCGCTAACTTTTTACGACAACGACGTCACTGTCGCGATTTTGGGTACTTGTGCGCAATGTTGCCTCTATTTCATAGTGACGTGCTAGAGAATTCCCATTTGATAGCAATATGGATTCTTTTGCCGTTTTTCTATGCATCATTTCCAAGAATTTCCTCAAAAGGAGAAATTCACTGACAATCCCACAGAGCGTTAGAAAAGTGGAACGGGCGTCTATGATCTTTTACTACTCAAAGTTAAACTATTGGCCCAGTTTTCACAGACAGGGCTTGGATTAAGCCAGGATTAGTCCCTAAATTCAATTATGGCATTTAAGTACATTTACACAAGTATGCCATCAATACTAATTGGTTATGTCGTAATTTTTTTATTTTTTTTATTTTTGTCGTGTGGTTTTAGGAGGAAGGTTGCCATTGAATTTCAGACGAGTGGTGGTGTTTTTTTCGAGCTAATGGAGAGGTGTTTCTGCTTAGAAGGGTATGACAGACAGATAACATTTCAGTCCTCCAGTTGGTATTTAGTCTACGGCTTTGACCCGAATATTCCATATTCAAAAATCCACAATTTTTACAAACCATCTTTCATATAGCCTTAGCTATATATTTAAGAAGTTTTTAATAGGATGGACAGGTTAAAGGAACCCATCCTTGTTATTATACTTTATTGGTACACACGTTTACTTATAAGTTTCATTAGTTAAACATTAATTAATGTATTAACCAACATGAACTAACCAATGAGACAATACATCTGTTACTGTATTTTTAGCTAGTCCTCGTTTAACGTTAATGAAAATACAGTTGTTCAATTTGTTTCTGTTTCACAGTGCATTTAATAATGTTAACTAGATTTTAAATAATGCATTAGTAAATGTTGAAATTAACATCTGACAAAAGGATTAATAAAATGCTGAATAAGTGAGCTTGTTTTTCATTATTAGTTCATGTAAGACTAATATAGGTTTAAACTAATGAACCTTATTGTAAAGTGAATAACCTGAAGGGGTGAGATTCTGGGATCCACTGCCGCTTCAACCATATATATATATTATATATTTTGATGTTGATTTATCCAATAAAAATTATCTTTCTGATATGTTATTTCTTAATTTAGAATTGAGTAACTTTAACCTTACGTGTTTAATTTTCATTTTCAAACACTAGAAAATAATTGATGTATATTATGTCATGTACCTCATGACTGAGAGAAAAGATACCAACCTTGATCAGTATGTTTTGGTAAAGTTTTTCCTGTTCAGATGCAGAGCTCAGATCAAACTTCAGCCTTGAAGAACGCTGTGAATCATGTGGTATCTATGTATGTGGCGCTCACAAGTGTTCTGTACAGGTCCGTTATGGGTTGTGGTGTGGGGGGACTGATTGTCATCTGGACTGGAGACCTGAAGGGCGCCAAGGCCCTGTGCCTAGAAGGACTATTACTGTCCCTAAACTTCAGGTGTTCCAATTCGTCAGCCATCATGATGGAAGGAAGAATATGATTTCTGACTATCTGTCCAATGTGTGGAAAATTACTCAAGTTTTGCTCTAGTTTTTCTAAAAAACAATCACGAATCTTAGTTAATGAACGTAGTTAGTGGACTCTGTATAGGAGTATAATTGTTTGTTGGGAAATGGATGAAATGTAAGTGGGATGGAGGAGACAGAGAGCGGCCTGACGAACTCCTTGTGAGACTTGAAAGCTGCTTCTCGCTGTATGAAACTTGCAAAACTATTCTAAAAATAAACTTTTCCTTCAATTTATTTTTTAAAGCTCTGACTCCGGTGGTCATTCAACTTATCATATCTGGTTCTTTTGGGTCTTTTTTAAGCTGTAAAATCCCCTACAGTTATATGTGTGAGGATGCTGCAATCATTCCCTTTGGAGTGAACATTCTGGCTAAACAACAAACAAAGGTAGGAAGAATTTTATTATTTTTTTTGCTAGAAGCTGTCTGGAGTGGAAGTTGGGGTGAGAAATGGGCGAGCGGTAGTGTTTTTTGACTCAGACGTGAGTAACCCGACATCTGGACAATGGGTCGATGTCATGACGCATAGTAAAAAGCGTGTCTCCTGGGTTAAAAAACTCTGTGTGTGGACACTGAGTTGA